>OX122894.2:25660223-27060702 GCA_944738655.2 Andrena hattorfiana
ATATAAATTATCTCAAATTTAGCACCTGCGACAAAAAAACTCATCAAAATCCAAAAACATCGAATTTGATTTCAAATAAATTTATTAAAATTTGACTAAAAATTTTCACAAAATCCAAAAAATAATGAGGTAATTTCATATAAATTAACTCCAATTTAGCTCCTGCGACAAAAAAACTCATCAGAATCCAAAAACATCGAATTTGATTTCAAATAAATTATTAAAATTTGACTAAAAATTTTCACAAAATCCAAAAAAATATGAGTTAATTTCATATAAATTTACTCTAATTTAGCTCCTCCGACAAAAAAAAACTCATCAAAATCCAAAAAAATCGAATTTGATTTCAAATAAATTTATTAAAATTTGACTAAAAATTTTCACAAAATCAAAAAAATATGAGTTAATTTCATATAAAATTAACTCAAATTTAGCTCCTGCGACAAAAAACCTCATCAAAATCCAAAAACATCGAATTTGATTTAAAAAAAATTTATTAATATTTGACTAAAAAGTTTCACAAAATCCAAAAAAGTATGGGTTATTTTCCCCTATATTTAATTCAAATTTGTCTCCTCCAATAAAAAAACCAACAAAATCCAAAAAAATCGAATTTGATTTCAAAAAATTTTATTAAAATTTGAATGAAAATTTTCACAAAATCCAAAAAATATGAGTTAATTTCATATAAATTAACTCAAATTTAGCTTCCTGCGACAAAAAAACTCATCAAAATCCAAAAACAACGAATTTGATTTCAAATAAATTTATTAAAATTTGACTAAAAATTTTCACAAAATCCAAAAAAAATATGAGTTAACTTCATATAAATTTACTCTAATTTAGCTCCTCCGTCAAAAAAACTCATCAAAATCCAAAAAAATCGAATATGATTTCAAACAAATTTATTAAAATTTGACTAAAAATTTTCACAAAATCCAAAAAAAATGAGTTAATTTCACCTAAATGTACTCTAATTTAGCTCCTCCGACAAAAAAACTCATCAAAATCCAAAAAAATCGAATTTGATTTCAAATAAATTTATTAAAATTTGACTAAAAATTTTCACAAAATCCCAAAAAATATGATTTAATTTCACCTAAATTTACTCAAATTTAGCTCCTCTGACAAAAAAACTCATTAAAGTCCAAAAAAAAAATTTGGTTTAAAAAAATTTATTAAAATTTGACTAAAAATTTTCACAAAATCCAAAAAAATATGAGTTAATTTCACCTAAATTTACTCAAATTTAGCTCCTCCGGCAAAAAAACTCAATAATAAAAAAATCGAATTTGATTTCAAAAAAATTTATTAAAATTTGACTAAAAATTTTCACAAAATCCAAAAATATTTGAGTTAATTTCATATAAATTTACTCTAATTTAGCTCCTCCGACAAAAAAACTCATCAAAATCCAAAAAAATCGAATATGATTTCAAACAAATTTATTAAAATTTGACTAAAAATTTTCACAAAATCCAAAAAAATGAGTTAATTTCACCTAAATTTACTCTAATTTAGCTCCTCCGACAAAAAAACTCATTAAAATCCAAAAAAATTCAATTTGACTTAAAAAATTTTTATTAAAATTTGACTAAAAATTTTCACAAAATTCAATGAAATATGATTTAATTTCACCTAAATTTACTCAAAATTATCTCCTCCAACAAAAAACCCAACAAAATCCAAAAAAATCGAATTTGATTTAAAAAAATTTATTAAAATTTGACTAAAAATTTTCACAAAATCCAAAAAAATATGAGATAATTTCACCTAAATTTACTCTAATTTAGCTCACCCGACAAAAAAACTCATCAAAATTCAAAAAAATCGAATTTGGTTTCAAATAAATTTATTAATATTTGACTAAAAATTTTCACAAAATTCAAAAAAATATGAGTTAATTTCACCTAAATTTACTCATATTTAGCTCCTGCGACAAATAAACTCATTAAAGCCCAAAAAAATCGAATTTGATTTCAAAAAAATTTATTAAAATTTGACTAACAATTTTCACGAAATCCAAAAAAATATGAGTTAATTTCACCTAAATTTACTCAAATTTAGCTCCTCCGACAAAAAAACTCAACCAAATCCAAAAAAATCGATTTTGATTTCAAAAAATTTTATTAAAATTTGACTAAAAATTTTCACAAAATCCAAAAAAATATGAGTTAATTGCATATAAATTAACTCAAATTTAGCTCCTGCGACAAAAAAACTCATTAAAGTTCAAAAAAAAAATTTGATTTAAAAAAATTTATTAAAATTTGACTAAAAATTTTCACAAAATCCAAAAAAATATGAGTTAATTGCATATAAATTAACTCAAATTTAGCTCCTGCGACAAAAAAACTCATTAAAGTTCAAAAAAAAAATTTGATTTAAAAAAATTTATTAAAATTTGACTAAAAATTTTCACAAAATCCCAAAAAATATGATTTAATTTCACCTAAATTTACTCAAATTTAGCTCCTCCGACAAAAAAACTCATTAAAGTCCAAAAAAAAAAAATTTGATTTAAAAAAATTTATTAAAATTTGACTAAAAATTTTCACAAAATCCAAAAAAATATGAGTTAATTTCATATAAATTAACTCAAATTTAGCTCCAGCAACAAAAAAATCATCAAAATCCAAAAACATCGAATTTGATTTCAAAAAATTTTATTAAAATTTGACTAAAAATTTTCACTAAATTCAAAAAAATATGAGTTAGGTTCACCTAAATATACTCTAATTTAGCTCCTCCGACAAAAAAACCCATCAAAATCCAAAAAAATCGAATTTGATTTCAAATAAATTTATTAAAATTTGACTAAAAATTTTCACAAAATCCCAAAAAATATAAGTTAATTTCACCTAAATTTAATCAAATTTAGCTCGCCCGGCAAAAAAACTCATAATAATAAAAAAAAATCGAATTTGGTTTCAAATAAATTTATTAAAATTTGACTAAAAATTTTCACAAAATCCAAAAAAATATGAGTTAATTTCATATAAATTAACTCAAATTTAGCTCCTGCGACAAAAAACCTCATCAAAATCCAAAAACATCGAATTTGATTTCAAAAAATTTTATTAAAGTTTGACTAAAAATTTTCACTAAATTCAAAAAAATATGAATTAGGTTCACCTAAATATACTCTAATTTAGCTCCTCCGACAAAAAAACCCATCAAAATCCAAAAAAATCGAATTTGATTTAAAAAAAATTTATTAATATTTGACTAAAAATTTCCACAAAATCCAAAAAATATGAGTTAATTTCACCTAAATTTACTCCAATTTAGCTCCTAAGACAAAAAACCCATCAAAATCCAAAAAAATCGAATTTGATTTCAAAAAAATTTATTAATATTTGACTAAAAATTTTCACAAAATCCAAAAAAGTATGAGTTAATTTCACCTAAATTTATTCAAATTTAGCTCGTCCGGCAAAAAAACGCGTTAAAAACAAAAAAAAATCGAATTTGTTTTAAAAAAAATTTATTAATATTTGACTAAAAAGTTTCACAAAATCCAAAAAAGTATGGGTTATTTTCCCCTATATTTATTCAAATTTGTCTCCTCCAATAAAAAAACCAACAAAATCCAAAAAAATCGAATTTGATTTCAAAAAATTTTATTAAAATTTGAATGAAAATTTTCACAAAATCCAAAAAATATGAGTTAATTTCATATAAATTAACTCAAATTTAGCTCCTGCGACAAAAAAACTCATCAAAATCCAAAAACATCGAATTTGATTTCAAATAAATTTATTAAAATTTGACTAAAAATTTTCACAAAATCCAAAAAAATATTAGTTAATTTCATATAAATTTACTCTAATTTAGCTCCTCGGACAAAAAAACTCATCAAAATCCAAAAAAATCGAATATGATTTCAAACAAATTTATTAAAATTTGACTAAAAATTTTCACAAAATCCAAAAAAATATGAGTTAATTGCATATAAATTAACTCAAATGTAGCTCCTGCGACAAAAAAACTCATCAAAATCCAAAAACATCGAATTTGATTTCAAATAAATTTATTAAAATTTGACTAAAAATTTTCACAAAATCCAAAAAAATATGAATTAATTTCATATAAATTAACTCAAATTTAGCTCCTGCGACAAAAAAACTCATCAGAATCCAAAAACATCGAATTTGATTTCAAATAAATTTATTCAAATTTGACTAAAAATTTTCACAAAATCCAAAAAAATATGAGTTAATTTCATATAAATTAACTCAAATTTAGCTCCTGCGACAAAAAAAACTCATCAAAATCCAAAAACAACGAATTTGATTTCAAATAAATTTATTAAAATTTGACTAAAAATTTTCACAAAATCCAAAAAAAATATGAGTTAACTTCATATAAATTTACTCTAATTTAGCTCCTCCGACAAAAAAACTCATCAAAATCCAAAAAAATCGAATATGATTTCAAACAAATTTATTAAAATTTGACTAAAAATTTTCACAAAATCCAAAAAAAATGAGTTAATTTCACCTAAATGTACTCTAATTTAGCTCCTCCGACAAAAAAACTCATCAAAATCCAAAAAAATCGAATTTGATTTCAAATAAATTTATTAAAATTTGACTAAAAATTTTCACAAAATCCCAAAAAATATGATTTAATTTCACCTAAATTTACTCTAATTTAGCTCACCCGACAAAAAAACTCATCAAAATTCAAAAAAATCGAATTTGGTTTCAAAAAAATTTATTAAAATTTGACTAACAATTTTCACGAAATCCAAAAAAATATGAGTTAATTTCACCTAAATTTACTCAAATTTAGCTCCTCCGACAAAAAAACTCATCCAAATCCAAAAAAATCGATTTTGATTTCAAAAAATTTTATTAAAATTTGACTAAAAATTTTCACAAAATCCAAAAAAATATGAGTTAATTTCATATAAATTAACTCTGATTTAGCTCTTCCGCCAAAGAACTCATCAAAATCCAAAAAAATCGAATTTGATTTAAAAAATTTTATTAAAGTTTGACCAAAAATTTTCACAAAATCCAAAAAAAATATGAGTTAATTTCACCTATATTTACTCAAGTTTGTCTCCTCCAATAAAAAAACCAACAAAATCCAAAAAAATCGAATTTGATTTCAAAAAATTTTATTAAAATTTGAATGAAAATTTTCACAAAATCCAAAAAATATGAGTTAATTTCATATAAATTAACTCAAATTTAGCTCCTGCGACAAAAAAACTCATCAAAATCCAAAAACATCGAATTTGATTTCAAATAAATTTATTAAAATTTGACTAAAAATTTTCACAAAATCCAAAAAAATATTAGTTAATTTCATATAAATTTACTCTAATTTAGCTCCTCGGACAAAAAAACTCATCAAAATCCAAAAAAATCGAATATGATTTCAAACAAATTTATTAAAATTTGACTAAAAATTTTCACAAAATCCAAAAAAATATGAGTTAATTGCATATAAATTAACTCAAATGTAGCTCCTGCGACAAAAAAACTCATCAAAATCCAAAAACATCGAATTTGATTTCAAATAAATTTATTAAAATTTGACTAAAAATTTTCACAAAATCCAAAAAAATATGAATTAATTTCATATAAATTAACTCAAATTTAGCTCCTGCGACAAAAAAACTCATCAGAATCCAAAAACATCGAATTTGATTTCAAATAAATTTATTAAAATTTGACTAAAAATTTTCACAAAATCCAAAAAAATATGAGTTAATTTCACCTAAATTTACTCTAATTTAGCTCCTCCGACAAAAAAACTCATCAAAATCCAAAAAAATCGAATTTGATTTCAAACAAATGTATTAAAATTTGACTAAAAATTTTCACAAAATACAAAAAAATATGAGTTAATTTCACCTAAATTTACTCAAATTTATCTCCTCCGACAAAAAAGCTCATAAAAATCAAAAAAAATCGAAGTTGGTTTCAAATAAATTTATTAAAATTTGACTAAAAATTTTCGCAGAATCCAAAAAAATATGAGTTAATTTCATTCGAAAGAAATCCAACTTATACGCGATCGCTTCTCGAGCACCATTCTTTTCGCGGATTTTAATTTTTAATTAGATTCTGGTGAGGGGGCATACAATTTTATTGGGTGGGCAAACTCTCCAACATCTACACTATCGAACTGCATCTTTGAAAGAACGATATTGATAATATATTCGAAAAAAATCGAACTTATACCTGATCACTTCACGACCACCCTTCTTTTCGCGGTTTTTAAATTTTTATTCGAATCTGGAGGGTAGGCATAAGAAATTATTGGGTGGACAAATCTCTTCTACATCAGTACTAACGAACTGCATCGTTGAAAGAACGATTTTGATAATATATTCGAATAAAATCGAACTTATATGTGATCGCGTCTCGAGTACCCTTCTTTTCGCTGTTTTCATTTTTTAATTCCATTCTGGAGCGTGGGCATACGAAATTATTTCATGAGCAAATCTCTTCTACATCTACACTAACGAACTGCATCGTTGAAAGAAAGATTTTGATAATATATTCGAAAAAAAATCGAACTTATACGTGTGTCACCTCCCGGGTGGAGGTCGTTGGGGACGATGGCATAGACGGGGAATTATTGAAGGGAACTCAGGCGCGAATGCCAGATTCGTGGCACTGTGGATAAATTGGATTTCAGGCACGAATACCAGATTCGTGGCACTGAATGGTTTGAGGGAATGCAGGCGCGAATGCCAGATTCGTGGCACTGTGGAGAGTTAGGATGCAGGCGCGAAGGCCAGATTCGTGGCACTGCGGAGAGTTTGGATTCAGGCGCGAATGCCAGATTCGTAGCACTGAACGACCAAGGAAAGTTTAAATGGTAATCACTCGGAGGTGACACCCGTTAGAGCAATTTGTTTGTTTTGGCTTGGTAATTGGATTTACTGTTGCATTTATATAAGAAGCCACACGTAATATTTCCGCGAAATATGTCTAGACATATGGCTGTACACGGCCCATGCAAATGTATGTTTGTAAACACTGTAAGAACTCTCGCGTTCGCGAACCGAAATCAGCTGTTGCAGCAGCCTGTTTAGATTAGGAGCCCTCGTAACTAAAGGATAGACGCAATAATTCGAAGCGGAATTTAACGTGAAACAGTTTATTCAATTTGAAGCACGTTTATAGGCCATGCACTGTCAATGCGATAGCGGTTCGTCCACAATAATGCGTTAGACGATAAGCATTTGCACATAACATTTATATAAATGGTGGTTAATAACAATATAAGAGTATGAACATGAAATACATGAAAATAAGCCGATGACAATATATGAAATGCAATAAGCGTTAATAAAATACAATAATATAAGAAATAAGCGTTATTAATATAAATAATGTGAAAGCAATAAGCGTTGGTAATGCAAAATGATATAAGCAATAAGCGTTATTAATACAAAATAATATGAAAATGCAATAAGCGTTATTAATACAATAATATAAGAAATAAGCGTTATTAATATAAATAATATGAAAGCAATAAGCGTTGGTAATGCAAAATTATATAAGCAATAAGCGTTGTTAATAGAAAACAAAATGATAAATGCAATAAGCGGTATTAATACAAAATGATTTAGATGTATGAAGATGATATGCCGTATAATGGTAGTTAATAGTAATTGCTTACGGTGGTTGCCGTAGTACACTGAATTTAGTTATAGTAATATACAGTGTAGAAATAAACGTAATTCTTCGCGGGGGAGTTTCTGTAGCAGAGATTCCGTAGAAGAGGATGCGGCCTCTCGAACCCTCGTATTTATATGGTTTACAAGAATATCAGGTGTGAGGGGTGTTGCGCGGTATGCGCCTTGACCTATTTACGAATTATGCGTCGCAATAGGACTTCCGGGGTTTTTATAAAATGAAATAAGCGTCTATAATTAGACGTGTTTATGACTCATATATGAAATATGCGTCGCAATAAGGCTTCCAGGATTTTATTTAGGCTATTGATAAGGGGATACTCAACCCATTGGATGGATTTTGGGTGTTTTAATGGGAAAGGGGTGAGATTGGCTTTGACTCGGTGAGTCGTAAAGAGGGGGTGAGACGTGGTCTCGAATTAAGAGGTTTTGGGACGAGGGACTTGTTTGAATTCAGATATGAGGGAGGATTTCGCGCCTCGTATGGCGAATAGGTGAAGGAGTTTGTAATTGACCATCTTGAGATGGGGACCGCTGAGGTACATCGTCAAGGTGATCAGTGATTGGGGAAAAAGGGGTAAGACTTGAGTTGAGGGATTTTGATGGAGTTGTGGAGCGATTTATGAGGGAGACTTTAGAATAATACCGCGCGAAAAATAGTGGGACATCACACGTGATCGCTTGACGAGCACCTTTCTTTTCGCTGTTTTTATTTTTTAATTCGGTTCTGGAGGATGAGCATACGAAATTATTGGGTGGGCAAATCTTTCCTACATATGCACTAACGAACTACATCATTTGAACAACGATTTTTATAATATATTCGAAAAAAAATCAAACTTATACGTGATCGCGTCACGAGCACCCTTTTTTCGCGGTTTTTATCCTTTAATTCGATTCTGGAGGGTGGGCATACGAAATTCGTGGGTGTGAAAATCTCTTCTACATATACACTAACGAACTGCATCGTTGAAGGACGATTTTGATAATATAATCGAAAAAAATCGAACTTATACGTGATCGCTTGACGAGCAGCTTTCTTTTCGCGGTTTTTATTTTTTAATTCGGTTCTGGAGGATGAGCATACGAAACTATTGGCTGGGCAAATCTCTCCTACATCTGCACTAACGAACTACATCATATAAACAACGGTTTTTATAATATATTCGAAGAAAATCGAACTTATATGTGATCGCGCCTCGAGCACACTTATTCCCGCGGTTTTTATTTTTAAATACGATTGTGGAGGGTGGGCACCCGAAATAATTGGGTGGGGAAAGCGCTTCTACATCCACACCAACGAACTGCATCATTGAAAGAACGATATTGATAATATATTCGAAAAAAATCGAACTTATACGTGGTCGCGTGTCGAGCACACTTATTACCGCGGTTTTTATTTTTTAATTCGAATCTGGAGGGTAGGCATACGAAATTATTGCGAGGACAAATCTCTTCTACATCTGTACTAACGAACTGTATAGTTGAAAAAACGATTTTGATAATATATTCGAAAAAAATCGAACTTATACGTGATCGCGTCTCGAGCAGCTTTCTTTTCGCTGTTTTTAATTTTTTATTCGAATCTGGAGGGTAGGCATAAGAAATTATTGGGTGGACAAATGTATTCTACATCAGTTCTAACGAACTGTATCGTTGAAAGGACGATTTTGATAATATATTCGAATAAAATCGAACTTATACGTGATCGCGTCTCGAGCATACTTCTTTTCGCGATTTTTATTTTTTAATTAGATTCTGGAGGGTGGGAATACTAAATTATTGAGTGAGCAAATCTCTTCTATATCTATACTAACCAAAAGCATCGTTGAAAGAAAGTTTTTGATAATATATTCGAAGAAAATCGAAATTATACGTGATCGCGTCTCGAGCACACTTCTTTTCGCGGTTTTTATTTTTTAATTCGATTGTGGAGGGTGGGCATACGAAATAATTGGGTGCGGAAAGCCATTCTACATCTACGCCAACGAATTGCATCGATGAGGGAAAGATTTTGATAATATATTCGAAAAAAATCGAACTTATACGCGATCGCTTCTCGAGCACCATTCTTCTCGCGGTTTTTAATTTTTAATTCGAATCCGGAGGGTAGGCATACGAAATTATTCGGTGAGCAAATCTCTTCTGCATCTGTACCAACGAACTGCATCGTTGAAAGAAAGATTTTGATAATATATTCGAAAAAATCGAACTTATACGTGGTCGCGTCTCGAGCACACTTATTTTGGGGGTTTTTATTTTTTAAATCGATTCTGGAGGGTGAGCATACGAAATTATAGGGTGGGCAAATCTCTTTTACATCTACACTAACGAACAGCATCGTTGAAAGAAAGATTTCGATAATATATTCGAAAAAAGTCGAACTTATACGTGACCGCCTCTCGAGCACACTTATTTTCGCGGTTTTTATTTTTTAATTCGATTCTCGAGGGTAGGCATACAAAATTATTGTGTGGACAAATCTCTTCTACATCAGTACTAACGAACTGCATCGTTCAAAGAAAGATTATTATAATATATTCGAAAAAAATCGAACTTAAACGCGATCGCTTGACGAGCACCCTTCTTTTCGCGGTTTTCATTTTTTAATTCGATTCTGGAGGGCGGGCATACGAAATTATTGGGTGGAAAAATCTCTGCTGCATCTGTACTAACCAACTGCAAAGTTGAAAGAACGATTTTGGTATTATATTCGAAAAAAATCGAACTTTTACGTGATCGCGTCTCGAGCACCCTTCTTTTCGCGGTTTTTATTTTTTAATTCGATTCTGGAGGGTGGACACACGAAACCATTGGGTGGGCAAGTGTGGCCAGATCGTGGACAATCGTATGCTACTTTTAAGAAATTCAAAATATTTTATGGTCGGTGCTAAAGACAAATTGTTTAATTTGTTCATACCTTTTTTTGAAGGGTGGGCAAACGAAAAATTTGGTTGGGAAAACGTGGGCATACAATGGGCATTCATTTCCCACTGTCAAATCATTAAAATGTTTTGATGGGTGTGCTGATGAAAATTTTTTTTGCCATAACTTTTTTTGAAGGGTGGGCAAACGAAAATTTTTGTTGGGCAAACGTGGGCAAACGATGGACAAACGAATGCCGTTGAGTTTTTCCAAAAATTCGAGTTTGGTGTTGCTATCTTCACAAACCTCAAGGTTTCTGTAGATCGCAATGAATTCGCGATACGCGAAGTCCGTGTCGAATACACTACTTCAAATAGCGATAGTGGATCACGTATCGTTCTTTGTCGCGGAGTGTGGCGATCAGCTTGGTTTCCTTACCGACGGGCGCTTGCTCGCGCACAGAACAGAACGGCACGTCCGCGTGCTTGGCGTGAATATCCCGCGGATACTCCAAATCCACTTCCAGCAGGTATCCCTCCGGTCCATCGTCCTTCAGCAAGGAATTCACGTCCAAATCGGCCACCGCAGCCTCGTCCAGCTATCGGAACCCGCCGTACCGCATCGCCTGCGACATTGCCCATCCATACAGGTTGTTCACGTCGAAGTACATCAAGTACGTGGATGGTTGCGGTGCGTCGTACATCGACGTCCGAAGGTACTTGTTGTTGGCGCGCGCGTACCTGTGCGAACACTGGCTCAGGCCACCGCGTATACCATGCTCCACGAACAACAGCATGTCCACGTCGGTGAGCAGTTCCAATTAGACGCGCGTGTATTTCAACATCACGTCTCACGTGAACGCCGGTAACGTATAGTAATGCGCGGTGTCCAGTTCGTAGCTCGCGATAGAATCGATACGGAAGTTTTCGAACACGTCCGCGAGCAACAGCACGTCCGTCTTCAGGTACAAATTATTGTACTCACCTAATGTCTGTATACGAAAACTGTTCCACACGTTCGTCGCGTGCGCGTAATCGGACTCCGACACACCACTATCGTCCAAGCAATTGTAGAACGCGGCGCGAGGCGGTAGTCGCGTGTCGTTCAGCTTATCGTACGATGCCACGTAATCGTACGGAAAGACCCCCTTTCTGGTGAGGAGATCGAATTATTCGTCAGGGAGATGTTAGAACTCATGTCGAAGAATCGTCAGTCTGTCTTTCCCGAGATCCGACGCGAGTTTCTGCAGACTCGTTGCCAAGAACTTGAAGGAATCGACGAATCCGAACTTCAACGTTCGTCGCCAGTCCTTGCTACTTTGATATGTACCGTTCTTTGGTCAAGGGTAGCAGGTGGATCTTTCCCTCGAACGCGTCTGCCAACTCCTTGATAACGAAGTGCGCGTCGTAGCCTGACAGGTTGTGGAATACCACGGGTATCGTGCACGACCGTTGGTAGCGCAAGTTGCAGGATCTGTGCGCCGCGCCCCTGTACTCGCCCGTCGAGTGGCAATGATCGCGCACTTTAGCGTCGTCCTCGCCTCGATCGAAGGGTCCTCCGCACACGTGGCACGCGGTCGCCGCATGAAAACCCCGCCACGGTTGCTGCGTTAACGGCGTCATTGGTTTCCTGTCGCACAACCGCGAGTACGCAACGTTCGCGAATTTCCACAATTCACGCACGAATCACTGCACGCAATCGGTGTCGCTGCGATACGCTCAGTATCCGCACAGAGCCTGCTCGTAGGAGCAATGTACGTAGTATCCTACGCTGTGAGCTCTGTGGCGTTGATACGCGTACGTGCGTTGACGCTCCATCGCTGGCTGCTCGATGTCCTCCAGCATGCACTCAAAGTCAGCGTAGATAACGAACAGATAATCTCTCTCTCGAGAGAGAGAGAGAGAGAGAGAGAGAGAGAAATTTCTAAAAGGTACATCTCTATTACGATAGAAAGTCACTTTGGTGTTAGGTGTTAAACATTTTTTCTCTTTCAATCTAGATGCTAATAGTTCCGCATTTTCTTTTGAGAGACCCAAGTCTGGGATTAAATCACTTAATTCGTATTGATTAAAAGTACCGTTTTGGATTCCATCCTCATCAGGTAGCTCGTTTGGGACTTCATCAATATCTGGAGAATTAGAAGTACCTCCTTGTGCTTCATCGTGATGGTATAACTGAATCTCAGAGTAAGGACCATTAGAATTGTGGGATTCACAATTCTTTAAATTAAGTTGATTTGGCATACAGGGTGTCCCAGAATTGATGTACATCCCGGAACATGCAATATCCTGATGGAAAAAGACATCGAAAAGTCCTTAACCGTTTTGGGATCCGGGGTTTCGTTTTCGAGATATTAAGAAAAAGCCCCGACCAATCAGAGCGCGAGCCTTCCGCTGGAGCTCCCGCGCTAGCGTGGCCGCGCGCCAAGCCGCGCTGCGACCACGAACAAGCAAAGCGACATGCATCGAAGGAAATTGCGTAGAATGGCAAATGAAAAAGACGTAACAAAAAAATCTAACCTTTTGCCATGGTTTGTTTGTCATTTAAAGTGAATAATGAATGAAGGATAAATGGATGAAAATCATGTGTAACGTAAAAGGACGAATACACAGTTGTTTTTTTTTTTTAGAAGAATCGAAAATAATAATTATTTGGAGTGAGAGGATAAAGAACATGTAAATTTCCTTTTTTAATAACGTAGAAACGAAAAGGAAATATAACAGGGAACGAGTGAAAAGTGATCGTAGTTCGTTAATGTGATAAAAATCCGTAGTTCAATAACGGCCAACACTGTTGTTGATAATGAATAAGTCCATTTAAAAACTGCGAAGAAAAATTTGCGTACGGAAATTTGCAGAGTTATCGCCAGAAATAAAACATAGCCTGCGTTAAATTTAAAAAATATTAGTCGCCAATAATGTAATTAAAAATCACCCTTTCGGAAATTCACCTGTAGCTTGAAAACCTGTGTCACTAGGTCACTGAACCGATCCTGGTCATCGACAGACGCGCCGAGTGCACAGCTGATCTCAGGTACACGACACCATCCAAAGTTAAGGGTCGCAACGTCAAGTGCGTCTAGGTTCTTGTACCGAATTCACTTCACTGCACGCCTACTAACACTGATCACTTAATTTATTTTGCATGAAACGTGTTGTTCCTACGTTATAAAAATTGATGGAAATGAATTTTTACTTGGCGTTCGGAGCCATGGGTATTCCCGCACAAATTCTCACGCTGCAGCACTTGCGTCCCCGTTGTTCGGGGGGTACACCCAAAACATCGCGTAATACTCTTGAGCAGAGAACATTTCTGCGACGTGATTGCTTTCTGACTGACAAGATTTTTTCCAAGCGACTTCTTCTACCCCCAAATAGTTTCTCTCGTTCCATTATGAGTTGACCCCCACCAGGCCAAGAGGCTTCAGGTAAAAAGAAGCCAGCACATTTTCGAAACACACGTGCTTCGCAGAAGTGCAACGAACGGGCTATCATGCTCTTTTACAAAAGTCCGCGTTCCGTCCTTTTACTGCCAATGTACCCATTGCTTCGAGATAGACAGCAGACACCACATGTTTCGGTTCGAAAGGGTCCGAAGAGAAGAGAAACAGAAAGTCTTCGAGATGCTATAAAGAAAAAAAATCCTGTTTCCTGTTTCCTGTTTCCTTTTTCCGATACCCTGAGTTCACGTCTACTACGAGGCGGAACCAACTAAGCCATAAATTACCCAAAACTGTAGGAAACCGTTGTCTACCGTCGACTAGTGGGACAATACTGTCATAAACCGCGACCCTAGCGAAATGCTCTGGCCGATCAGCCTGATTAATTTTTGGGAACTAGCAATTAAAACGTATTATTTAACATCAATAAGGCTCGCGAAGAGATACTGGAAGAAAGAGAGCATGTAGTTCGCTGACTGCGCGTAGTCCCGCCTGCTTCGTCCTACCTTCAAATTAAAGACGGATTCCTTATCTCTCGAGTGTAACAAACCCCCAAACCCAATCTCTCGAGGACGAGAGATTACCCCGGGCGGCGAGATGTAACAAACCCCCAAACATGCCCCTTTTCTTTTTCGTTAACAAACTTAATTAATAATACTTAAATACTTATATTCTTATTATATTCTTATTATTCTTACGTTTATAAAGAGTGTTTAGGATTAATATTAATATTAGCTCAGGATACCGCGAGACGCAAGTGTGTCGAAAGAGAGAATTGAGTGTAAAGGAGTGAGAGAATCGAACGCATGCGCGATCCTCAGTCGATCAACGGATCGACAAGAGTAAGGATCAGAAGCAGTGATTGTAATTTGTGCATGGCAAATGAGAGAGGAAATCGAAGGAGAAGTGGCGCCAATGGATTAAAATCATACCAAATTTCATGTAAATCGGACTATTTTTAACCAAGTCAAGTCAGCTTGAAATGATATAAATCGATTTTCCATGGAAGTTCCTTCATTATGGTCCGAATTACGTCGTTATTGGTGTCAGTTTTATCGGCGAAACATAAGGAATCGATGTGTGTCGTTTTCGCAAAGATCTGATGAGAAATGCGCGAGTCAAAGATTTCTCACTTCTTAATAGGCACTTGAAACCCTTCGAGGGTCTAAAGCCATCAAAATCGGGTGAGGCACTGCGAAGGTCTGTCTTCGTCACGGGGTACCAGGCCGCATCTCCTTGACGGGCGTTGTTCCAGAATTACCCTGTATCTGTTTAGGAAATAAAATAATTCTTTATTCTTTATCGTATGGATATGGAAGTGTCGCCGATGGATTCCTTGGGGTTTTCTGATGAAAATCATACCAAATGTCGCGTAAATCGGACAACTTTTACATAGGGAATACAAATAGCTTGTGTCAAAGTAGTCCGACTTGCATGATATTTGGTATGATTTTCATCAGAAAAACACCAGGAATCCATTGGCGCACTTCCCTTTCGACACGATGAAGAAAAGAATTTCTTAATACTCTGTAATGGATATTTCACCCTCGACTGTGGGGGCTCGACCCCAATTCGTTACATTTGGCCCAGGATTCGTACCTTTTTCCGGAAAAAGTCATAAAAATCAGGTGCGGCACTGCGAAGGGCAGCCCTCGCCACGGGGTACCAGGCCGCATCTCCTTGGTGAGCGTCGGGCAACTTCTGACCGAGAGGAATACGATTTACTTTAATTATAGTACATGCGTGTTTTGTAATAAAGTTTTCTATCGTCTCCTGAATTCAACAACTGGCATCCAGATATCTACGCTCCTACAATCCACCGGCAATACTCCTCGTGGAGAGACACAGGAAGAAAAGTGGTAGCCCGCTGTCGACGCGTCGTCCTCTCGAGTATAAACACGAGCTTCGATATCAAAACAAAAGCATGCGTTGACGTATTCCGTGCGAAAGGAGGTGGGCCTTGGGGAGGAGATAATGCTGTGAAGAAGGCCTCTTCAAGAGGGCAGCCGTTTGTGAGGGATGCAAATCCGATTGGTTCTGATACAATCTGCTCCCTATGGTTGAAATTTAGTCTAGCAACTTTCACTCCTCCTAACCTAACCAATCCAACTTGCATCCCTCCCAAAAGAACCGGCCATCCGAGCGTAGAAGCAAGTGCGAAATAAAAGTAACGGTGCGCTTCTCGATACCGCACATGTACCTACCTAAGTAGCATTTCTGACGGAAAAGAATTGTCCAGCCTTTGGGTCTGCCATTCCTGGCGTAGACCTTTGGCAGGTAGGTATCTATTTCAACAGGCAGTGCCACCCGTGGCGCCAGTAAGACCGTCCCCAGTCCTTGCTATTCCAGAGGGTTTTCTTTCAGTGAAAATCGGTAAATTTGCAAGCGCAATATTTTAAAAACCAGTGGAAATAAAGTGTATACATTAAAGCTTATTGAATTTGTCTTGGAACGCACTATCAACTCAGGTCTTCAAAAAAAAATAGTTCCATTTGAAAAACCGAACTTGATCATCGTATCTTTTAAAATAATAATCGAAAACAAAATTCGTTCACGCTAGTAAATTGGCCCCCTCGAACCATGCAATTTCCTATTTTTTTTATATTTTTATCGACAATACATTAGGAGATATCGCGCTGTCCAGTCTTAGGTGGGACACCCTGTATAGACGGAGCGTGTGCTGAGTGGGGTTGCAAGGTTCGCGGTAAGAGGACTGTCATACAGGAAAATCGGGTAGCAGTGGTTATGCATGCCGAATGCTTCCGAAGCTAACCGACGTGTCTGTATGACAGACTGTATCTGAACCTCTGCCTTTTCCCCTCCAAGCTTACCTTCCCCTGTCCTTAGTCCCAGCACAGACGAGGTATAGAATAGACCTATCAACCAACGTATTTTTCTGTCACCGGTTTGGGGGGTCCTAGGACCCCCTTACCATTTCAGTGTCGCATGCAACGTTACCGGTGAAGTCTCGAAACAGATTGTAACGCTACGCGTGGTAGGAATTAGAATTCAGCACGGATAAAATAAGGTTATTTTTTGACAGTCGAAGCCAGCGATTTACAAATGTTTCTGTTAGAGTAACAATTTAAAAATCGTCTTATGAAGAGAAAGGAGGATGAATATAAAACGGTATCACATTCTCCTTTTAACTTTGCTGTCCTATTCCGGTTTATTTAACGCAAAACAAATTTCATTCTCTTGCAATAACGTAATTTGTAAAAACAGTGCTTTAATGTTTTTTAAGAGCACCTGTTGCTGAACCCCACCCATTCATCATGTGTTTGCGCATACATTAATGATGGTCTATATGATATAATACAGACATATAATAATAATAATAATAATAATAATAATAATAATAATATCGTTCTACTGTACTATATTATTTAAAAGGAACATATCGAACCCGTACACACCGATTTTGGTGGAATTTTGCAAGTGTGTAGAGTAGCCAAAAATATTCGGTACATATTTTAGAAGAAGGAATTCATTCTCCTCCATAACTATTAGAAAAATTCATTTGTTTATACTATATACTAACTGACGTTGACTGACTAATGTTAACCGATGTTCGGATGTTTCACTAAGTTTATACACTATGTCCGATTTGTTTGTATATTATTTTTCACACGCTATTATTTTACTAACTATTGAAAAAGCAATAAATGTTTCATATGAAACTTTTTTTATTTGATCGAGGAAACTGAATAGTATAGGAGGAGAAAGGAGTACGGTATTTAGAATGCAAGAAGTGAATATATTTAAGGTTTGGAATACATAATGTGCTCAACACGACCGTCCTATTTGAGCGACTGCAGGAGACCAGAGATGGCCTTCGCCGGCCGCCGATCGTCTCGTTCTTTTGTCCATGTCGACGGGATCGACGTCGCATTTCTGCCGCGTCCAACAATGCGTTTGCAGACTTCAGAATCTATTGTTCTGGTTTTCTCGACTTCAAAAAAATAAAAATGCGATAAAAAGTAAAAAATAATTTTGTCCCTTATTTAATCTATGACACTCAATTTTTTTAAGTCGGAGCCAGACTTACACAGTGCAAATGATGAGGCACCGATATAAAAAAAATTGAGTGTCGTAAATTAAATAACGAACAAAATTATTTCTTACTTTTTAGTGCACTTTTATTTTTTTTGAAGTCGGTTTTAATTATAATTTTCCATTTTATGCAACGATGCGCCATTATTGTGGCTTTTACACGCAGGTGGCGAAAAATCTCTCCGTACGGGAGTATAGCGCCGCGGTCAACCCTGTCGTAGCTAAAAGTTTTGAAATTGAGACAGGTACGAGACCAGTCGACATTGTTTTCAAACTTCATTACAGTAATCTGGGGTCCGAGTGGTAAATCGGATCATAAAAGCGGAGCGCGCGGCTCGCTTACCTGGGCCGGGAAATTCCCAATAGCTCTTTGCCACGTGAATTTGAAAGAGACCATCCCAAGATTTTCGAAACTCGGGGATTACTGCTGTCGCATGGTTCTAGTGCAGAGATGGGCAAAAAATTATTTGAAATAAAAATTTGTGTACGAAATATTTACTTCAAATCATTTTTTGCCCATCTCTGCAGGAGACTGCCTTCGTCGGCCGCCGATTATCTCGTTCTTTTATCGATGTCGACGAGCTCGACGTCGCGGTTTTAGTCACGTCCAACAATGCGTTTGCAGACCTCAGAATCTATTGTGCTGGTTTCCTTTTTTATGATTTTATCTTTAATGCAGGGTATGCATAGATTGAACTTATGGGGCAACTAATCGGTCGTGTTTTTGATAGTAGCGGTGTTTTAATTTTTTTTTCTAGAATTTTTGTGACTGAATGTTTTAACCTTTTAGCTACTCAACGCCACGCTTATACCGGCTTCCGTTAATGCCATTTTTGGGAACGATGCGCCATTGTTGTGGCTTTTACACGCAGGAGACGAAAAATCTCTCCGTACAGGGGTATAGCGCCGCGGTCAATCCTGTCGTAGCTAAAATTTTTTAAAGTGAGACGGGTACGAGATCAGTTGACATTATTTTCAAACTTCATTAGAGTAATCCGGGTTGCGAGTGGTAAACCGATCATAAAAGCGGAGCGCGCGGCTCGCTTACCTGGGCTAGGAAATTCTCAATAGGTCTTTGCCACGTGAATTTGAAAGAGGCCATCCCAAGATTTTCGAAGCTCTTCGAACACCGGGACGGCGCATTCCACTACAACAGAGATGGGCAAAAAATTATTTGAAATAAAAATTTGTGTACGAAATCTCTGTTTACCATCAAATACCATCTCTGTTGTAGTGGAATGGGTCCGTGCGGCGCTGTTGCCATTTTACCTGTTCGCGCGAACGCGGGTTGCAAGATTAAATGATGATCCTGTACCTTTTTTTTATTATTGTTAATTTTTTAAATTTTCCATTCTTATAAAAGCATAATATGCTTAGTTTGAAACAATCGACCCAAATTCGAGACCCCGTTTCGAAGATCAGTAACAATGCTTTATGATGGGTCGGTTAATAGCGTCCAAATTGGGGACTTCCAGCCATGAAAACGTTCCAGCCGGAACGTTGCATAAAAGCATAATTAATACGGTATAGACACGACACATTTGACTTTTTAACAATAAGACTGTAGTGAACCTAGCCTATGCGAATCGAGATTGATCGAGGAAGATGAAAATTAATGGAAATAATGTATTTAATTTTGTTCTTCATCCAGCACCTCTATTTCTTACCAAGTCCATGTGTACTTAATTTGTTTAATAATGATATAAATTGTTGTATTGTGTCATGTGTAACATTGTATTTATACGATATATTGTACTGTGTTACATTTGCATTTTATTACATTCATCCTGCTGTAATTGCTTACGTCTTTTGTTACAAAAATATAAGTATAGCTTGACATGTTAGAAAATAACCGTGTGCTTATAGTTTAGTCCGCATATTCAGAGTCCTTTCTGGAAACGTTAAAAATTGTACGTAACATAAATTGTATACATATGCGGTGGATTTTCTGGACCGCAGTTTAAAGCCAAATCAGCTGAGCGGGCGGTTCACACACACAGTAGAGCAGCCCATGCTACCCATTTTCACGTTTTGCACCAGCACGGTCGGCTCTACTGTGTGTGTGGGTCTGTATCTACGCGTGCCTTCTGCGTGTGCGTGAAAGCATGTACTGCGCCACGCTCAGGTGTTTCAGCTTTACTACACGGCCGGAAAAATCCACGCTAATATTCAACTGTTAATATTTCGAGAACTGTTTAATTTCTTTTTGGATGAACAATTTGAATGTTTCGGGCGCATGGTGGGAGAATTGGTTGCGTCACCGTTCTCCAATCCCAGGGTTCTTCTCTAACTTGTTGAGCTATATATATTTCTCATAATGGAAAATATATTTATTTCATAAAAATATTATATTATTTCTTATGTTTTACATATTATGCTTTTCTAAAAATGGAAAATTTGAAAAATTAGCAATAGTCAAATCCGAGCAACAGGTAGAGGAGTTGAACCTGACCTGCTGTGTTCTCATTCGGCAACCTTGCGCTTGGATACGGCGCGGCTAGCGACATTTCCGTGTTAGGTCGGTAGCCAACGAAGTGGTGGGGAAACTGCAGTAATTTCTGAGGATATATAAACCTTCTGCTTTTGTCACCCACCGACCTATCGGTTTTAACGATCTGCTTGCGAAGCAACGAGTTGTACAAGCCTGGTCGCGCCAATTCCACGATCGAAAAATCCCCGTGTGCTTCGTGCCTAAAGTGCAGTGCGTATAAGGTGACATTCGGTGACAAGGTACGTTTCTTCTAAATACATATATAAGTGCATTGGTAGACATTGTGCGAAGTGTTGTATTTTGGTTGCGTAGTACCTGATGGAGCAGCATAAGAGTAAAGCCACGTTTAAGAAGTGTGTTTACCGCAACTGCGTAAAGACAAGTCGCGATAATGGCGATGGAAGAACATTTCATGCGCTTCCAATTTCGAATAATGACCGTTTAATAACGTGGCTGGTTAATTGCGGTGTAGACGACTGGGTGGAAATGCCAAACGCGGAATTAAAGAGAAAATATTGTTGCGGGCACCCTATGGATAGAATCCATGGCCCCCTGGTGCCCGCGACGAAGACAAGAGGACAGCGAGAAAAAGGCGATCGGACCGATCGCCTGTCAAGCTGTCATTCGAGAGTCAGCCGCCATTACAAACAGACGTATCGATATTACATTCCCCTGCCTAAGAGATTGTATTTCGTTACCTTTGTTCTGTTACCAGTCCTGTTAATGTTCTGTTACTCTTGTTATACATTAAAATCATATTATGTCGAACGCGAAACGTAACATTGGTGTCAGAAGTGGGATGACCGTTTCCCTGTCTTCTTCTTGTTTTCTCTTCTCGACGGTCAGCTCACCAAGGCGTATCTCCGGTTTGCCGGGAAGACATAGCACATTCCGGGATAGGTCAATGTTGTAACGGTGCTTCTTCAGGAAGACCGTTCCCAAGATGCACTTTTCCACCATGTCGACGACGTAGAATTCTTAAACGCTCGAAAGTCCTCCAACACTGACTTCCAGGCTCTTCTTGCCGAACACTTTCATTTTCTCTCCAGTAGTGGAGCGAATGTCGAGTTTTGTTCGGGCAATGTCCTTCGACGCACACAGCTCTTTAGCCAGCTCTTTAGCTCTTTAGAACCTGTATCAAGGATAATTTTACAAGGTTTTCCACTGATTTTTCCACATACGCAAATCTCGTCTTCCGGATTCCATTGACGTCCAGTCGCCTCCTGCATCGCCACACTCTTGACGACCGAGGGACTGTTCTTTACGGTCCGGCGTCTCCCCCTTACGCCGTCCTCTTCCCGTTTCCCTCGTAGGGCTTCTTGGTAGGAGCTGCTCCTGTCTGACCATTCTTGGCCTTGAAACAGTCCTTGTGCAAGTGGCCCATCTTTCCGCAAAGCCAGCACTTCGGTATCCTTGGCGGGTCGTCCGATCGGTCCTCGGGTTTCTCGAATCTCCGCTGTTTCGCCGGGTACCTTTCAAAAGTGTTGTTGGACAATTTAGCCTTTCGCTTTTCCGTGTACCGTCCTCGCGATTCAGCCGCGGGGCTGCGAGACATTGCCTCGACGGCTTCGATTTCGAGAGCTCTGGTCACGGCGGCTCTTAAAGACGTAAAACCGCCGAGTCGCAGTTCCCGCTGCATGACAGAGCTCGACAATGCTGTTACAAACTGAGGAAAATGGGAGTCCCACGATGGTACAACGACCTCGTGGTTTTTGGTGGTGCCGCGCGAAAGGGTTGCAGGACTACTAAAGGAGTTCCATGATGCGCCAGCAGCTGGACACTTCGGAGTGAACAAGACTTTGGCGAAGATCCGCCAACAGTTCTTCTGGTCTACGTGTCGACAGGGCGTTCAAGAGTGGTGCCGGCCGTGTGACACCTGTGCGGCGAAGAAGGGACCACGTCAGAGAGGAGCAGGGAATCTGAAAGTATACAACGTGGGAGCTCCGTTCGAGAGGCTTGCCCTGGACGTTGTGGGTCCGCTCCCGAGGTCTCAGGCCAGGAACAGGTTTATGTTGGTCGTGGCGGACTACTTTACCCGGTGGCCGGAAGTAATCGCGATGCTAGACCAGCGAGCTGTCACAGTGGCAAGAGCTCTTCTACACAACGTAGTATGTCGTCATGGTGTACTGTTGGAGATACACACGGACCAAGGAAGGAACTTCGAATCCTCTGTGTTCAAGGAATTGCTGAAGCTGCTGGGAATCAGGAAAACGCGAACAACTCCCCTATATCCTCAATCCGATGGGCTGGTAGAACGCTTGAATAGGACATTGCTCCAATATCTTGCAATGTTTGTTTCAGAGCACCAGCGGGATTGGGACGAGTGGATTCCCATGTTCCTCCTCGCTTATAGATCAGCACGACATGAGGCTACTCAATTAACGCCAGCGATGATCCTGTACGGCCAGGAACTTCGCCTACCCCTGCAGTTATGGAGAGGATTGCCCCCAGAAGTAGAGGAAGAAGAGGACATTGAGCAGGGATACTCCGATTGCATCCGAGGAGAAATGAAGAGGATCCACGAATTTGTTCGACGCCGTTTGGATATCTACAGCTCAAAGATGAAGTCCTGGTATGACAGTTGCGTCCATGCAGTGGAGTTCCAGCCCGGAGAACAAGTGTGGTTGTTCCAACCACGAAGAGTGAAAGGAAAGTGTCCGAAACTGCAAGCGGATTGGGAAGGCCCCTACAGGATAACGGATAGGATCAACGACGTGGTGTACAGGATCCAGCGTTCACCCCGGAAGAAGTGCAAGGTGGTCCATGTACGTCGCCTTGCGAAATACGAGGGACAGTTCCAGTGAAGAAATAACCATGAAAGAAACACCAGGACTCCGAAGACGCAAGACCGAAGATTAGTTTAAGCTAATTCGGTGGACTGGGCTGCGGAGGCTACCTTCGTAGCCCGGCCCCCGTTCTTGAGTTTGTTTCAGGGAACACGATACCCCACGATGAGGGACAAGGTGTCGGGGGACTGCCACCGCGGCCTGGATACGCGTTCCCGAATTCCCCGAATGTGCCACAACAGCGTGGCGGTCCGCAGCGGGGCGCGGACATACGTGAAACCGCCCCGCTAACCCCCCTGGAAGAGATTCTGTGAGCCCCCGGGGCTCGTTCCCGGTATGGAGGATACCACGGGATCCCCAGGTAGCGAAATGCAAGGGGTGGACAGCAGACGGGAAATGGCATCTCCAACCACCAGTTGGACAAGCGGTGCAACTGCTTGGATCGGCTGGAGGGGATGTCGCGGAGACGGGAGCGTTAACAGGACGCACAGGACGGTCCCCTGGATCCACACCAGAGGCCACGAAGAGGAATGGGGCCATCAGGAAGCCAAGGATTGGAGAACTGGAGGCGACAAGAAGAAGAGTGAAGACGAGCTGACAGTTCTGGGCGATTGATCGAGGAACGGGCCGATAGCATGCTCATGACTTGTGACCCCCTGCTTTCGGTCCCCGTCTCGTCTTTCCGTCTTCCCAATTCTGTCCGGCTCCACCAGATTCTCGTGGAGAAAAAGAGAAAGTAATGTCCGTCCATTGTTTACCAGGGAACCCGGAACGAGAAATCATCGGAGCAGTCGAGGGTTTCACGTGTCCAGAGCCACCAGAGGATGAGAACTTCGAGCAGGGCCGAAGGAGGATACAACACCGCAACCTGCCGCAAACGTCGGGGGACGTTCGAGGGAACCAGGAATGCAGCGAATCGACGAGGGATGTTCCGGAAGCAAGTTGGAGATCAGGACGACGAACGGCGGAGCCGTCGCGGGATTCTTGACTTGAACCCCGACGGCTGAAAAGTCGAAGAGTCCCGACCGTCAGAAGAACCGGACCTCTCCGCCTGTCTCTGCCCAAGAAGAAGATGCGCCATCGAAGAAGAGGAAAGCCGTGCAAGAAAGAAATACACAAGTACGAAGACGCAAGTGGAGGGCAGAGACATGGAGATACGGATCCACGTACCCACGCCTTGCCCAGGGTTTTTGGGTGGTTTTCCCCTCGGGCGTGAAGACGAATGTCGAGGTGACGGTCTGAAGATGCCACCCAGCGTTCTCCACTCTTCTGGACCAGGGTACGACTGCAGACGACGAAGAAGCTGCAGCGGTCGGGACGACCGCTCCTCGAGAGGGGGGAGCAGTGTTGCGGGCACCCTATGGATAGAATCCATGCCCCCCTGGTGCCCGCGACGAAGACAAGAGGACAGTGAGAAGAAATTCTGTCAAGCTGTCATTCGAGAGTCAGCCGCCATTACAAGCAGACGTATCGATATTACATTCCCCTGCCTAAGAGATTGTATTTCGTTACCTTTGTTCTGTTACCAGCCCTGTTAATGTTCTGTTACTCTTGTTATACATTAAAGTCATATTATGTCGAATGCGAAACGTAACAATATGTATGTAGTCGACACTTTACGTCGAATAATTTTCACGCTACGGGGCGTTTGAAGAAAGATGCCATTCCGGAATTGCATCCAGTAGAAGGTAGTATCTCTGAAGTTCCATTAGAGACAGAAAACAATTGTTTAAAGGATCGGATGATCAAGCTTCAGAAGGAAATAGACCAAGGGAAGGACAAATTTAGTGTAGAGTATTAAATCGCTTAAAGGAGAAACTTTCGTCAGGCGACATCAGCGATGTCCGCCTGAAGAAAGCTATCGCGAAAAGAGTTAGAGGGTTTCTTTTGACATTTATTTTCATGCAGCTATTTCACACTCGTAAATCCGAAAAATATACGTTGAAGCAACAGAGATTATGCCAAACATTGCATTACACTTCGCCCTCTCTGTACAGTAAAATGCGCGCCACTCTGAAGTTTCATCTTCCGAGCCCAAACACCATTATTCGCTGGTTTTCTAAAATCGATATTTGGCCTGGCATTTGCCAGAATTTATTTACCGCGTTAAAAATTAAAGCAGCACATATGCGTGATTTGGACCGGAATTGCGTTCTGTCTTTCGATGAAATGCACATCAAGAAGTGTTTTGATTTCCACCCAGGCAAACAAATTATCGAGGGCTTTGAAGATTTAGGCCCTTTAGGCAGAAATCTGGCAGTGGGTACTCGGGTACTCGTTTTTATGGTCAGAGGCATGTTCAGTAATTGGAAACAACCAGTAGCATTCTTTGTTGCAAAGAATTGCGTAACTAATGCGAATTTGGGTTTTTTGTTAGACACGGTGTTAGATGCATTGCATGATACGGGCTTGGGGGTTAGAGCTGTTGTTTCCGATCAAGGAACAAGCAATCAAAGCATGGCAGACGGAAGAGTAACCATTGAACGTCCTTATTTTTGCAAAAATGGTCAGAAAATTTACTTTTCGTTTGATTATTTACATTTATTCAAAAACATCAGAAATAATTGATTAAAGTATGATTTTTCAATTAACGGTTCGCGAGTTTCTTGGTCTGATGTTGGACAACTATGGGATTTAGAGTCTAGTAAAGGTACGCGAGCAGCTTACAAACTATCCGAAAAACACGTACGGCCAAATTCTTTTGACAAAATGAAATGTAAGCTTGCTTTACAAGTTTTTAGTAATAGAGTTTCTTCTGCCGTGCTTACTGGATGCATAAGATCGGATACCGTACAGCATACTGCCAGCTTCTTTGAAACCCTCAATAATTTGTTCAACAATTTAAATAGCAGAGCAGCTTATGATTCTAATCCAAACAAGTGCGCGATTTCAAATGCATATCCGGTAGTTAGAGATAACTTATTACAACAGCGCGACAATATCGCGAATTGGTTTGTTATTAGTCCAAATGGTTTAAAGACATTGCCTTGTTTGGTAGGATTACGGCAATCTGTAAATGCCACGTTGCAGCTCTGGGATGATTTGCACGAGGATGGCGCGTTATTTCTAATGACATCGCGTTTGAACACCGATGTAGTAGAGAATCTTTTTTCCGTCCTCAGAATGCATGGTGGTTTACAACCCGGTGGTTACAACCAAAATCCTTCTGTAAAAGCGGTGCGTCTCGCGCTACGGAAAAATATTGTACTGAATTTGAATAAGAATTCTGTAAATAGTAATTGCTTAACTGACGACGACGAAACGCTTTTACAGGGGGATATGCTCTCACCACAAGTTCCATCCGCGTTAGACAATAATGTTGCATGCAGTCGCGATACAAATGTGACTGAGGAGTGCGATGATATCGATAATCCGGATATGCAAGTGCTTGAAGATTTGACGGAATCATTGTCGACGTCAACGTGCTCCTTAGAAACATGTGCAGTGGAGTATTTCGCTGGTTACATTGCCAAAAAAAGCATGGATAAATCGCGTTGTCCCAGATGTCGCGCCATTTTTATTGATGCAAGTCGCGATTTTCAGCGCAATGAGCAGATTTTAATAGCATTCCGGGCGTATATTGTAAGGGAGGAGACAGAATTCGGGCACCTGGTAACACCAACAGTAGAGTTTTCACATGTTTTTAAAATTATCAATGCTGTATTTGACTGTTTCTATCCATCATTGCGCAGCGAAACAATCATTTTAGATAAACTGTTTCGGATTATAACTCACACTGTACATACAAAATATCCGAATTGGTTTGCCGACAGTGAATGTGCTGCAAACCGTCAAGATATGGTTTACTTTGCAATGACGGTTAAAATCCATAAGGATGCGGTATGGCTCGGTCAGAAACTACGCAATTCTGTTAATAGGAATTTCGGTTCGCGATTGCAACATTTCCAAAACCTTTAAACGTGCTTTTTTCAGGTATTTTTTGTATTCAGCGAAATAGTCTACTTGCAATGCATGCTTATAATTATAAGACTTCTGTACATAATTGTAAAGTAGTTATGCATGTATTTCTCTGTGTATATATGATTGACATAGCCGGCACATTCCATGGTGTCCTCTGTAACACAAATGCACAGCCTAGAACGGTCATTCTTCACATGGTTGGCATCTCTTTCTTGAATATTTCGACAATATTTTGTAAATGCCTTGGATAAAGACTATAACATGGCTTTATCAGAAACCATATTCAGAAAATATTGTAGAAGTTTCGCGAAACAGGTGGCAACTCTGTAAAATTGTGCCTCCCTCCGCCAGAAATTTGTTTTTAGAGGACAGTATCGGAAGTGCTGGCTGAACCATTAGATTTAATTTCATAAATCAAGAATACATTCAAGGTTTCAATTTATGGGCTTTTTATTTCGCATTTTGCATGTTATACATCACTTTGTCGTGTTGGCAATCGCTTTGCATTTTTGAATGATGGTTACTGGTAATGAGCATTTCGGTTTGTCGGTTTCAAAAACATTGCGTGTATTCCGGGATGACAAAGTCCTTCTTTTACGCCTTCACGTGGCCCATCCTGTTAACACTATCAAGTAGTAGTGATAGTGGAACTAAGATAAAAGAAAGGCACTAATTCAATTCTACAGATTACTTATTATTTTGGTTTCATAACAATCTTACAATCTTTCTCCTATTAAGGCAGACAATGGTTTCTAATTGCTCTGCCGGAAACATGTAAGAGACTGAAAGTGGGTTAAATAATTAAATTATTTAATGATAATGATGATAATATCATTAATGAGTGATAATGTGATAGTAATAGTCAACTGTTATTAAAATTTATCCTGTAATATTGTATAACGATTTAGTTTCTTTCATGTTTCACTGCTCTCTTCGAATGATTCTCTGAGGCTATCAATAACACATTCACGTATTTCATTTATTTGTATCGTGTATTTTAAATAATCGCTAATATTATTTCTATGTATTTACAGAAATGAAGAGATATCCGGCACACGAAAAACCAAAATGGAATACAATAGATGCAAAGCATTTCATCCGAAGCAACAAAATGATATAGCAGTGAATCGATAATGATTATGTTAGAAATGTTTATCCATCTCCTGTTTATTGCTGTTCTTGTTAATAGATTAATAAATTAAGAAACAATTTGCAATCGATTTGATTGTTCACAAAATACACCTCACCCAGCCCCTTCCAAAAGAAATGTAACTCCTGAATACTTCAGATGTATGAGTAATCCGCAGCGTTTTAAGACCATTATACTCATTCATCTTTTCCCTTAAGTGTCGGATCTGTATTCGTACTCAAAAAGTTAAAATTTGATGGCCACGACATTCTGGCCTTTTCACTGTACGCTCTCTTGAAATCGGTTGAACGGTAACGCGTACCTTTTTTTACGACCCCGATGGGTTCTTAGGTAAAAGTTTTCGAACGACGCGGCTTGGGGGTCATAAACGCTAGGGTAGTGGCATAAAGTCAGCAATAGACCATTCAGTAATGAGTATGCCAATTTCTATCATAGAAGTATCACTAATGGATTACTAATGTTTTTCTGATTAAAATCACACCAAACTTGATATAATCCTGATTATTTTTAATGACTGTAATGGAAAATACTTGGAGTAAAGTAATTGAGGAAAATAATGAAGAGTACCTGAATTCTACGTGAACTGAGACGGAACTGCTATGTGTGCCCAGATTTTAACATAAGGCTTTTAAGCGCTAGTAAGCGATACCTACGCTCGTGTACTAACATCGTAGATGTTTTTTATCATTTTTAAATCCATTCAATAGTTAATAAGGACAGAGGCAATCAATTTGTAATGAAATGGGTCCCAAAAACTACGAATATAAATTTGACAAGAATGTTTCAATTCATTATTTTCAATGATTTTTACGTGTCGTAGAATGGGCACCGTCTATTTAGACATGCGTGAAGTGCAGATATTTGCGGGAATGTTAGTAATAGCGTCAATTTTTAATACGTTACGGCGTACAACACGTGAAAATATTAGTTTAATTTTAGAATCTCCCGCCAATGGGAGTGGATCATACTCATCAGTTTTCCAGGTCACTTTGCGCGAATGAGTACTTCAATAATGAAAATTAAGATTATTATATTTTTCATTAGACCGTTATGAGACCGTTGACAATAAATAGGTAGGGTTTTCTCGATGAAAACGAATTTACACACAAGTTCATTCGAACTATTTTCATTTATAGGTACTGTACAATAAAATTAGTCTACACAATTAGAGAATGATTCTAACTTTGATAATGGTTAGGTATATAGCAACGTTCACGCTGAACCTCGCCTTTTGCATTGTAGTAGCTATATCGGTACTGTGGAAATAGTACCTGCCTGTAAATATATGTAGACGCAATAAAGACGTAATAATAATAATAATTCTAATCATGTATACTTAAAAGCGGTGAAACATATTTTCATCTTATTGCTTAATATCACAGGGTGAAACCCCATTCAATTATAAAGAAGCAAAGTCAGATAAAGGATGGAGGCAAGCGATAACCAATGAGATTGAGGCGCTGGAGAAACAGCACACATGGGAGGAATTAGAAGAGCTCAGAAAACTCAGAAGAGCTTTAACACCTCGGCTGCCCCGCACGATATACCTTCTGGTGTCTTAATACGAACTTCAGATTCCAGTTTCCCATTTAGGAAAGCCGTTGGAATGTCCAGTTGTCTGATTAGAGAACCGTTCTGAATAACCCTTGACATAATCATCCGTATCGTCGATAATCTGGCTACTGGGGCGTATTTTGATTGATAGCTATTCTTTTGTACTTGAAAATCTGTGGCTACTAGTTTCGCCTTTTTTCTTCCATCATCCTTCGTTGTAAATATCCACCTGGTACCTATAGCTATTTTTCCTTTCGGTAGTTCCGATTCCTCCCATGTGTGCTGTTTCTCCAGTGCCTCAATCTCATTGGTTATCGCTTGCTTCCATCCTTTATCTGACTTTACTTCTTTATAATTGAATGGGGTTTCACCATGTGATATTAAGCAATATGCTGTATATAGTTCATACTCGGATAGCCATCCTGGTTTGTTAGTTGTCCTCTTTGGTCTTGATGTTTCTTCGTTTAACTCTTCCTTGCTTTCTTTCTTTTCTATTGTTTCCTCATGGACTTCTCTCGAATCTTCTGTTTCACCAATATCTTCTTCGCCTTCTCTTATTAACTACTTATTATCCTCAAACTCTTCAAAATTAATCTCGCTTTCGTCGAAAACAATGTCCCTTGATATCACAATTCTGTTTTCTGCAGGATCCCATAGCCTATAGCGATTTCCACTATATCCTACCATTATTCCCGGTTTTGCCCGAGGATCCAATTTATCCTGTCTTGGTAACTGGATTCTCCACGTATAGCTCCCAAATACTTTTAATTTTGATAAAACAGTCTTATAGTGCCAAATTTTAGCTGGTACTTCGTTTAAATTAGCTTTAGTTGGACATCTATTCAGCTCAAATGCCGAACATCTAATTGCTTCTCCCCATAAATATTTGGGTAGATTCGTTTCAACAAATTTTGTCCTGGTTTTATCCATCAATGGTTCATCCTTTCCGATTTACCATTCTGCTGTGGGGTATATGTACACGTGTATTGGATTATTATCCCTCTAGACCTGTAAAAGTTCTTAAATGAGTCTGATGTAAATTCTCTTCCATTATCTACTCTTATGTTTTTTGTTTTTACACCATGTTGAGTTTTCACCTCTTTTATGTAAATCCTTAGGTTTTCTTCTGCTTCGCTTTTGTTTTTTAATAAGTATACCACGGTAAAGTGTGAATAGTCGTCAACTACCACTTGGAAATATCTATGTCCCTCAATGGTACTCGGTTTTATTGGTCCAGCTATGTCCGAGTGAATCAACTCTCCTATCTGCTTCGTTTGTTTCGACATTCTTCAAATCCTAGTCTGGCTGCTTTGCCTTCAATACATATGGCACACTTGCTATCATTTATTGGCAAACCCAGAATCTTCATACTATTCCTGTTTAAGTGGCCTAGCCTTCTGTGCCACAATTTTGATTGTTGTATATGGCTGACTTCTAAACCATTTATTGTCTTCTCCTCATCCAATTTCAGTTTTAAAATATATAAGTTTTCTTCTTTCTGACAGAAAAACTTGAAGTTACTGCCTGATATCACTGCACCTGTATTATAAAATATCACTCTAGGGTCCTTCAATGTTAGTTTTCTTACCGAAAGCAGGTTATGATTCAATTCCTCTACTAGCAATGCGTTTACCTTTATTTTGCAGCCCTTCTGAATCCCTTTAAAATCACCCCTTTTTATTGCTCTCATACCATCACCATTTGAGATATGAACAATTACCTCATTTTCCAATGGTTTCACATTGCACATATATTTCTCCATACTCAACATTACCAAATCTTCGGTGGCCCCTGAGTCCAATATGAATTTGATAACTTTATCTTCTTCACTTTTAGTACTGCTGTTTAATGCTACAAACGAGATTTTTGCCCTGTCCGCATAATTAGGTGGTTCTGTTTTCTTTTGTTTAAGTCCTTTGTTTTGCAACTGTCCAGTATTTTTCCCTGGCTTTTTATTATTATTTGTTTTTTCTTTCATTCGACATTCACTTATTTTATGACCGATTTTACCACATTTATAACAAGCAAATGGGAAAGCTTTGAACGTTACCTCGTCATTGCCTTTATCTACACTCGTGGCCTTACTCATCGTTTTTAATTCTTCGTCTAACAATCTCGACTTGACAAACTCTAAAGTCATCTGTTTATTGTTCACTGTCTCAATTGCTGTGATCACTGCATTATATTTCTCATGCATTGCCAATAACAAATGACATATTTTATCAGATTCATTCATTTTCGAGCCCATGTTTCCCAAGTCTCTGATTATTGTATCATATTCCAAAAAGAAATTCTCCAATTTTTCATGTTGACCACACTTTAATGACGACAGTTTCCTTTTAAGATGTAACTTTGAGAATGTACTTTTCCTCTCAAATACGTTTTCAAGGATCTTCATCATTTCTTTCGCAGTCGATGCGTCCTTAACTAAATCCAAGCGCTTATCAGTGATACATTGTACTACAATAGACTTCGCTTTTGCTTCTTTTAATGCGAATTCTCTTGCAGCTTCACTACCAACATCCGCCGCTATTTCGACACTCAATGTATCCTCCAATTGCTTTTCTTCCAACAAGCATTTTACACGAAATTTCCAATTGTTAAAATTTTCTGCTAATAACTGTGGAAATGCCTGTAATGCAGTCGTCTTCATCTTTTGCGTCTATCACATCGACTTCTCAAACACGTGGTAGCTAACACTTACAACACCTCTTATTACTTTTCAACTGTTAGGTTTTGAGTTAATAAAACACAATAGCGTACTGGTATAAAGAACATAAAACGGTGTATAATTCAAATAGTAAGGTACAAAGAAAACTTGGTTGAAACGTAATCGTTCGTTCGGTACAAAAAATCTCCACAAACTAAAAACTTTGTTGAGCGCCACTCTGCTTTTTAGTGACCTCACACGGGGAATAGTCAAACTAAAACTCTAACACATCTAACTAACTTCGTCCATCCAGTAGTTATTATGACGATATTGTTACGTATGGAGATCTTTCCCATACACCAGTCTCAAGTCGTTTTTCGATCTCGAGTCTGCGAAGGGAAAACGCCCTAAAATTCTTTCGATTATCATACACAAGTAAAAGGGGTCATGACCTCGACCAGCTGGATGGCAACTGTGGAAACGGAACTGACACGACTCCTCCTCCTAAAGATTTCTTTATATGGGAATTTGTAGCGAGTCCCCACGCATTTTGGGACTATATAAACCCTTTGATTTTAATCTTCTTCGGTTGAAAGCTACACATTAACGCGTAGAATCATGTCGTGTTACGCTCGTACAGAGTTTGTTATATCTAGTGAGATCAGGCTCGAGTCCCCTCTCGAATCAACAGTTAACCTTATAGAATCCGCAAGTTCGGTTAATATTCTATTTGGCACATTCAAATAGCCACTCTTGCGTCCCGCGCATATATTAAATTAATCGCGACACTTACATCTGTACCATAATTGATTATTCAATATACGGATGGTGTTCACGCGTAAATCGAGTAGATTCGTTAAATCCCTCTTTTACCCAGCGATCCTTATAATATTAGTAGCACATACCCACCGATACAAATTTACCGCTCAAGTTGTATCAAACTTTATTTAGGAGTTACGAGACATCACTAACATTTCTCGCGACTCCCTGATTTCGCATCAGGTTCGTTCGCACCTTTCACCCAAACAAGGATTCTTCTCCAACCCTGTGGCTCCTCGATTTCGCATCAGGTTCATTCGTACCCCTAACTAACTCGCGTTGCCGCAGCCTCGGCTCGTAACAATATGTTGCACCGGGGTGTTTCGCAAAGGGATATAGAATAACCACACGCGAGTGCACATTGCACAACTCCGCTATATTTCATTATACAGACATCGGTTATAGATTCATAAACGTAGACCGATACGTTCGCTCACGGTGGCGTTTACTAAAAGACAGTCTTCTTGTCGGCTTCCTGATCGACCTCTTGAAGAGGGCCGACCTTCTTTTCTCTTCAGCTAAGAGCACTAGCAGGCCCTGCACAGCCCTATACCCGGTGCTCGCAACACTGCTCCCACCTCCCGAAAAGCGGGCGTCCCGACCACGTCGAATCCTCTTCGGAATCTTCGTGCACCTGCCTGAAGAAGTCGTCGTGCAAGCCCCGTGGCTTCTTCGGATATTAGCCTCGGCATTTGCCTTCCCGCTCAGGGGAAAACCACGGAAAAAACTCTGAGCAAGGCGTGGGTACACGGGACTCTCTGGGGCAGAGCTTGTAGGACCGGAACATGGGTCTTCTTAATTCCTCATTATAATGGACGTTTCCCAAGGGCAAAACGTTTCCTCCGAATTGCTTCCGTTCTTCTCAGAAATGATGTCCAGCGACTTATCAGTATTCGAATGTCCAACGACGCGTCCGCTTCAAAACGTCCAGCGTCGAAGCATCCCAGCCTCGTTGAACGTCCTTCGGAATTCCAACGACGGTCCCGTCCTCCTCCGGGTGTCCCTCGACGTCTTCTACTCCAGGATCCGTGAATCGTTCAACGACGACTCCACTGCGTTGCGTCAGAGAATTCCCTCGGCGTAAGTCTCCAGCGACGAAGCTCCTCCGGAACTCCAACGGTGCCCTTGTCCTCTCCCGTGAGTTCCGCGACGAAATCCACGGAGAACTCCGGACGCCTTCTTCGACGAAACGCTCCAGCTCATTGTCCCTGGAACTCCGTTCCCACGAACGTCCCACTCCGACTCCACCACTCCGACGCTGCGTCCTGCTTTCGGACCCGGCGCCCTGCCCAGGCCTAAGTCACGGACAGTCCCTTTCTCCAGGAGTTCGTCCTGGATATCCTCCGTTTGTAATCTTCCAACTCCCATCTCCTAGTGCTGCCGATTCGGTCTCCTATGCAAAGAACGTCAAACACATTAGGAACCGCGTATCTGTAGGCAGTCTGTTGGGGCCGCACGAGCCGGATGGCCAGAAAGGAAGGCCGAGCACGCAAGTAGAGGATCGCATCTAGTTGCAAGCATGCAAGCGGCCCATCCCCCAGTCCAACAGCCGGATTCGTCAACAATAGGTATATAAGGGGCGTTCTGGATCAATTGGGGGCGAGGGGATGAAGCGGGGCGAAGGGTACCGCACCGGGGGCGAGGGGGAGGCGGATGGAGGTGGGAATGAGCCAGTGGAGGGGGAAAGCAACCCATGGAGCAGGTGGAGGGGGAACGCGCTCGCTCACACACACACACACACGCGCGCGCGCGCTTCCTATTGCGTAATAACCGCGCCATAAACACATAACGATCGAAGGTCAACTTCCGAGAATAATGAGGTATGACGCGTAGAAGATGCAAGTCGAAATCTTGGATGAGTATCGCACGCCAAAAAACATATAACTGTTTGGATACTGGGGTGTGTATGGTTCAATGAGACACAATATATATGTAACAGTAACGACATATACTTAACAACTAACAAAATGCATACAAATAGTTCGTAAAACTGCAACGTCCCAGGAGTACGAAACATTCGGTACCAAATCCCGCAAGGTTCTGTACTTATCCATCGGCGTTTTACGAACGCCCGAAAATTAACGGGCGGGGAAAACAAATTTCCCACGCGCCCCCAAGGTTGCGGAAGAGGACACGCTGTCCTTAAGATTTCACTGGGGCTCTGGCAATCGTCATTTTTATTGCTCTAGCCCCCAAGCTCGACCACCCGCAGTAGGCACTCGAGCAACCGACCGTTTTAGGCCTAAGAAATAAATCAAACTTTCTCCCGGCCTACAGTCCTCTACAACTGTAACGGTGGAAGGTACACTACCGAGAATAATACGCTGCATCGGTGCGCGCGCTATCTCTGAGCCGCAAAAATTCAAAGCGGACCGGCGCGCTTCTATCGTCCGAAGGCGCGATTGCGCCCACGATAGCAGCGACGTTCGAATTAAGAGTGCCCAACTGGTTGAGAGAGACACGCTATGCTTCTATCTCTCACGGTCCGCGTATACAAAACATACGGCGGTATGATGTGTAGAAGATGCAATTCGAAACCTGCATGGTTATCGCGCGATAACCTCGCCAAAAACATATAACTATAACGATAGGAGGTACACTCCCGAGAATAATAGGCATATACTATGCGAGTGGAAATATAGATGTGTTTACCATTGTGTAGCTCATGTGATTTATGGGTATACGAGTACAGTTTCATTGCAGGAGTATGTATCTAGTACAGAATGAAGATTAAAAGAGCGCTAATTTTGGGATAAGTTACATCCACCGTGGGTCGGAAAGGATCGTGTAAGGTATCAGACAATACAGGTATTCGTATGAAAAAAGTGTTGTAGTTATTGGGAAAGTATATAGACATGTGTACATTATTATGGAACGTTCCGAGCATCGTCTATCATCGAATCCATGCCTAACGCTAATAATTCACAATCTAACATAGAATGCGGTTCGAAGTATTCGTTTTCTGAAATGAGTTTTTCATAGTCCGCGGTCGATGTCGTAGCGGCACGTATAATGGCGACAAAGGGCGCGTATTTGCTGCTTACGGAGTTTAGAATATCTGACATCCACGAGAACGAATGATTGATGCAGCGATTGTATTGGAACATTTGGCGTATCGTAGCTTCGGCCATGTATATATACATACATACATCATATCATACTATTACAAAAAAAACTACAGCATTTGTTTGTATGCTCACAAAAATCTCAAAAAGTACTGAGAAAATCATTACGAAATTTTAACTACAGTATCCTTGAACAATAAGAATGGATATAGGCTTTGTCTTATGACGTGAAGTATTGTTACGTTTTTGGCTTGGCATAGTAAACGTTTAATATGCAACAGAAAGAACGGAACATGAACAGCAAGAGTAACAGTAACAGTAACAGCAAATGTAGTCTCTAATAAATAGTAATGAGTGTATTGGCACGTCTATGCTCAATGGTGGTTGACTAGCGAATCCCCGTTTTGACAGGCGATCGATCCGATCGCCTTCTTCTCGCTGTCCTCTTGTCTCGCTCGCGAGCACCAGTGGGCCATGGATTCCTATCCATAGGGTGCTCACAACAGTATAATTAATCTGTATAAAAAATGGTATATACATAAAGAAGTCATGACTCGGCCGGCTCGCGATGGGCAATACGCGACACGACCGCCAGGCAGCAACCGGGCCAAGCGCTTCTCGCGCTGCTTCTGTGTTTTGTTAAATTTCACAATGTATTTATTTCATAAAAGAAAAAACACTACATTTTTTGTATTTGCTACATGAACCCGCCTTAAGGCGATGACCCAGAAGGTTGCCTTAGGGAGCCCAGATGTCTTCCAAATTGAAAACAGACATCGGACTCGGTTTTTTCATCCCCAAATTAGACTAATCTAATTTTTTCAACTGAACTCAAAATCTATGCACTAAAGGGTTAAACCATTTTTTTGCATAAATACAGGGGAATTTTTCGGTTGAAAACGTAACTTTTTTTTAAAGTTCCATAACTTTGTCGATTTTAGATATTTTTCTTACTTTTTTAATACATCGACGACATAGAAAAACTTTGGCTTTTTTATTTCAAGCCAAAATTGATTCCGCCAGGATGTACACAATTTGACAACTCCGGCGGCGCGGCGCTACGAAGATACAGCAATAATACAATGTCTCGGATTTAGTTCAAACTTGAATATGTTGTAGTCCTCATGAAATTGGGGGGGGGGGGGGGTTAATTCACCATTTTGTTGAGTTCGAGTTTGTTTAAAAAATATAGGGCCTTGAATTTTACGATTTTTGCCTATTTCCGTGAAAATGGGTTGTACTTATCAATTTTTATCTCGGAAACTATTTCTCGGACTTAGTTGGTCCTAGCGCTATTTTAATCTACAGGGTGTACAAATAAAATCGAACACAAGGAAATTTACATATTCCTTATCCTTCCACTTCAAATAATTATTATTTTCAATTCTTCTAAAAAAAAACTGTTTTCGTCTTTTTACGTTACACATGATTTTCATCAATTTATCCTTTATTCATAATTCATTTTAAATGACAAACAAACCATAACAAAGTGTTCGATTTTATTTGTTACGTCTTTTTCATTTGCCATTCTACGCAATTTCCTTCGATGCATGCCGAGTTGCTTGTTCGCAGTCGCAGTGCGGCGCGCAGCCACGCTAGCGCAGGAACTTCCACGCGATTCAAAGCATCAATATCCAGACAAATCATCTCGATGTATCCAGAAAGCAAACGTAATTATGGTACTGAATAATTTCCAATTATCTACATCACGGAAATCGAGAGTTACATTATCTGCAAGACCCAAAAATAGGGTTATGCGAGAAGTGCGAATGTTTAGCGTCTTGTTTCGTAAATAATAATTTAACACATGTTTTATTATAAGTGTTAATGTTTGCAGGAGCATGCATGATCGCCTAGGGTGTGTGCTATGCGGAGATGGAGCTGAAGTAAGTATCGCATATATCCTATTTATTCATACGTTACGTTTAATTTTATACTAATGTTCTATTCCCACACAGCACACGACGTCCCGGGGACGTTTGTTTTAGGTCCGTTCTAGGTCTGTAGGTCTGAATGTCCCGGTTTGTAACAGAACGTCTCTGGGACGTCTATAGACGGCTTTGGGATGTCTATAGACGCTTTTGGGACGCTTTTGGGACGTCGTGTAACTACAGTGGCGCCATCTGTACAAAGTCCTAAATACGTCTTTGGGACGCGTCTGGGACGTATTTGGGACGGTCTTAGGACGTGTTTGGGACGGTCTTGGGACGTGTTTGGGACGTCGGTGCTATCTGCTATATAGGCGCCATCTATAGAACGTCGCCTATACTATGAGGTGCATTTCAGTGTCAAAGGGTAGTTCAGTGAAAGTGTATTACCGACTCCTAATTTGAAGACTGGACGTAGCGCCCTCTGCTTATGGACAGCGTCCAATTCAAGAACTACTCTAAAATGGATTGAAATGTTAAAAGATTTGTTTGGAGCGAGAGTTTGGTAACAGGCCGGCAGGTGTGCGAATTTCTTTCCGAAAATCTATGCGGGGAGTCATATGGACCCGACTATGGTACATCATGAGAGTTCTATCGGGTCTAAATGAGGCTAAATGCATTCAGACGGTGTTGAAGACGGTTATCCATACGATTAAAATAAAATTAAATTTGATAAAAATATATTTCCATTTATTTCATTACAGTACACTACAAATTATATCATCTACTGCATTACACTATGTGTGTTTACAAATATTGAAAAACTACAATACTACAATATTATGATTCTATTTGTTATACATTATAAATTAAATTATTATATTTCTATAATCAAATTACTGGTGCATGCATCCGCGAAATTACTATAGAATGCACTTACAATAAGTTGTGAATACACCTGTAGTTGGTTGGAATATACAAAGCAGAGTATATAAAGTGTACACAGAATACACAGATCGCATACGCACTTAAAATATATGTACAATACATAAAATATATAAAAATATAACATACGTTAGAGTACTTAATACACATATCGGATTTTATCCGATATCGGAAGATCGGTTTACTATAATAGGTATATCATTTATTCGCCGTTTTGAAAAATTGGAATTTTCGAAATAACAAGAAAAAAACGGTTTTTCAAAGTTTTTTATGTGAGCTTATAATGAAAATTTAAAAAATGCCCTTTCTACATTCAAGTAAGATATACGCATACTGAAAATTTCATCTAAATCGGTAAGCTACAATCGCTGAGCTACAAACGCTTAAAGATCGCAGAATAAGGTCGAAATCGCTGGTACATGCCGAGAGCAGGGATTTTGAAATACTGTCATGTTAAGGTGTCATTCTGGTTAGCGCGCCGATAAATTAAGTGAATTTCAGGAATTTATTGCGAAGATAGGAATTAAAGTAATGTAATAAAACTTTTTTCTATTGATTAAACTACATTCCTACAGCAAATAAAAAATATAAAAGTAATCAAATTATTGCTTTTAAAATGGTTTCTGAAGGCGATTTTGATGACATGTTTAAAAATTCATGCTTCGCTCGTGCAGGTGATTTCCGCGGTTGGACTTATTTGAAACCAAAAATACAAACAGATTCTTGATCAATATGACTGTCGGTATGGCCCGAACTAGAATAAATGAATTATCCACAAAATTAACAAAATGGCGGGCAAAATAAAAGAATAAATATATTTCGGCTGTGTTTTATGTGCTATTTTCGATTTTAAAAGTAGGTTAGACTCAACCGAAATACTTAGTTGTAGTCCCGGCCCAAGGCATAGGTGTGCAGAATAAGCAGTTCAATTTATAAAGCAATCGGTTCAATAAATTTTGAGATTTTACCTGTACCATGTGAAAAAATGACGTTCCGAGAAAAACGCGTTCAAAGTTTTCATCTATGGTGGTCGAGCCTCTGCGCTCCCTAAAAAGTGCCTATGTAGAAGCTAAAATAATTGGAATTTTTTCATGAAAATTTAACAGTACATTCTTGAGGATATGTACTTTCGAAAAATGTTTTAAAAAATTGATTTTTTCAAACCCTCTAACCAGAATGACCCCTTAAGACCCATCGTCGTGGTTAGTATAGTATATATAGCTAATGTTAAACGTGTTTTGTGGCTTGGAAAATACTTATAGCACTTACTGGCATTTTCTTATTTTTGCTACGCAATCTGGTGGCGAAAATTAAAGCTCAAATCGGGTTAGCTGTCACATGTAATTGGCAATATTGTGAATTTCGACTGTTTGATGATCGATTTTGTAATATTTAACAGACTATTTAATGACAAAAACATTATTGCACTATTTCAATACTTGTGTGAGACCAGTCCTGTAACGCGATTGACCCGATTGCAGAGCTTATAACCGTAGATAGCGCTCTCACAGAATTTACCAATACATATATGCGCTTTACCGTGGATATACTATGTTGATCGTAGCAGAATGTTGCTCCAGCTTTGATATCTGGGGAAGGCAGCAATTCCCCTATCAATGTTGCGCTTCTTCCAGGCTCGTGAACGATGCTTTACTGCGAGATATTTACCGCACTTCATTGGGAGAGGCGGCCAGGATCCGCATTCATCGACAGTCAGGCCGCACTGCTACTTGTTTTTTTTTTTTTTTTTTTTACGTGGGGAAAATGCATTACGCACACCCGGCGAGATGTTGTGTGCCGGGTAGTGTGGGACTCCTTGCAGGTGTCGGTCCCGCAAGTTTACCCACTAAAAACCACCACGACCCCCCTCAATCATCTAAATTCTAAATTTTGGAAAGGTATGAACATTGAATCAACAAGAAAACCTCGAAATTTGAATGTTGTTGTCATCATAAAGATATCATAAAGACATAGTTTACATATACCAGAAACATTGGACAAGTATTTTATTTGCATGTCGGAAGAGTGGAGTGAAGTAGAGGGAAAATTTTAATGTTATCTGAAGTTTCTAATTTCACACATTTATACACTATTTCCGCTACACTGAAAATTTGACGAGGACCCATGTTGTTGGATGGCGTTTGAAAAATTCCTAATTCGGAGGAGTTACAGGGAGCGTCATAAAAATCTATTAATTGTAAAAATTTTCTGCCTATTATTTTATGCTCGTTTTTGTATACGATAATATTTTCTACAATAATAATGCTGCCATCATTGAGATGGCAGCAATTGTTAGGGTGCCGGTTCTGTAAAATAAAATTACTGAAACTAATACGTTTAAATTGTTTTGCGTTATTAATACCTTCTATTAATGGACCACGAGAATGTTCCTTTTGGAAAATCGGATATACAGGCGAACTATGTACTGCTTCTATACTAAAATGGGACTTTTCAAATTGCCGTTTCACGAGCTGTTGCAATGGTTTCTCACTCTTCCTAATACATTTTTTAATACTTTGCAAAAAGTTTTCAAACGGAAAGCAACTAAAATCATCAAGAGGTCCGTGATTTTCCGAAACAACTGATTCCATTAGGCCCAGCGTGTAATAAAATTTTACATCCTTTACGACAATGTATACCTGAGGTTCCCGTTCGCTACGCATAGCGAGTTCAATATAGTGTATTTAGGTTTTACTAAAACTGCCGAAATTGAAGAATTCTAATTATCCGTATTTCACAGTTTGGTCTGTAGTTTACATTGACTAATTTACGCCAAAATAGATCAACAACCTATAAGAAAAAGGAGTAAAAATGACTACATTTTTATATATTTTTTAAACAAATTGACGTATTAATCGTAATCTGATCACGATTGGCTGAATTTGTTATAAAAAGATGCATCACTTTTGTCTCAAAGATTTTCTCTATAGTGCCTACTTTCCGAGATATTGCTGCGGACGAGTCTTTTTCACTCCCAACTTTGAGGGCCGCGCGTAGTCAAAGAACTACCCCTTTCGTTCCTGTGTCCCTCCGCCAAGTGTATTGACGATATAGTAAACGCGTGTGATTTTTTAATGCAAAAGGGAGGTAGTGGGATTGGAAATATTAACAACAATACAGGGCGCGTTAAACAAAAAAAGGAGATGTTAATAATAATTACTGTAAAGCATTAGAGTACATCATATAGTCAATGCATATCGTTAAAAATGTAATGTATAATATAATATACAATGACACCCGAAAGTGTTCGTTCACAGTTTAAAACAGAATAACCCCTTCGAAGTTGGCTCAAACGACTTGATTCTTTTTTTTAGAAGCTAGAAGGATTAGTTTACTCGTTGAGGTGTTTCGGCGTTTTGGAAAAAATTGCAACTGATCGGAATAGCGAAGAAAATAGTGAACTTTTTCAACTTTTTTATCAAAGTCCGTATTGCAAAATGTAAAATTCCCGTTTGTAGATTAAGTAAGTCCGGGAGAGTTCGACCACCGGGAGAGTCCGGCCAGTGCTGATATTTTAAGATTGACGCAAGATAGGGCACTGTGTGTCATTATTACTCCCTAGAGTGAAACCCGCGAAATTCGTACTATAAGTAGAGCTGTTCAAGTACCCGGAAAAAGCAAGCCGAGAATAGCTCGGCTCGAAAAACCGAGCGGCTTGGAAAGAAGCGAGCGGGCCGAATGAACTTTGAGCAGATCGAAAACTATTTGTCGAATTAATTTGAAACTTGGTACACATATTCTTAATGGTATTATCTAAAATGTAGCATATCATTTTATTTTATGCGATAACCCATTCGTATATAATAAATGTTTCAAGTTTGCCTTGTTAAGTAAACAATTAATAGTGATATTCACCTTGCTCTCATTTGTACAAAAAATATTTTTCTTCTGAAATCCGTATGCTAATTATCGTGTTCCTTTCCGCGTCACCTTGTCCGCGTTTAGCTGCAGGTACAGGTAAAACGGCCTTTCGCCCCTACGGCGTAGGACCTATGCGGATTTATGCTACTACCAATAAAATAATAAAACGTTTCGTACCGACCGTAGCAAAGTATAATGACATGCCACGTTTATTTCTTAAGGACCTTCGCTGAATTGTACGTGTCTTGTATTTTTTTCGCCGAAGTTATTAAACACGACCTTTCGTTGGAAAAAGAATTTCAAACAACGAGACGCGTATTTTCGTCGTAATTGTCACCACATGAAATGAGACAAATTCAATGAAATGAATTTTGCCGTACTTGCTCCTTTTTCACGCAGATCGTTCGTTCACTCTCGGCGTGAGCTGTTTACGTTCAATATTAATTACGTCTTTGTCTCGTAATATTTCTGCCACTTCCTTTCTCCCAATACCCGAAACGCGTTTCTTTTAACGGGCTAACAATTTTACGGTCCCAGGTTTATCTAACATGAGAAAGACCATGATTCTAGTGTTCATTAATAAAATATCTACAATGTAGCATACCGATTTGAGAAGAAAACAAATTATTGTACAAATGAGAGCAAGGTGAATATCACTATTAATTTTTTACCTAACAGGACAAACTTAAAACATTTATAATGAGTTTATCCTTTTTTCTCTAATTTATCTTGAGGAGATAATAGCCAAACTGAGTTTCACTGTAAACACAAGATATTTATTATTTACAATTATTTACAAAGTTTAACTTATCCTACTGTACACGCTTACCTGTAAACACAAGAAACGACATTAAAAGCTATTATTCCACAAAATTTATGTAAGGAAGTGACAATTTATTCGAACAATCCTAATCAATCAAATTTTATAATTCACGTGGCTTTTCTCTCTTATCAGCTCTCAGTCCCCCGTCTTGTTCTACAGACATGCGCAATACGCATCTAATTCAAAACGAGCTTTAAAAGGAATACGTTAATTTTACCTGACTTCTATCGTATTTCTTTTACACATTTATTATATACGAATGGGTTATCGCATAAAATAAAATGATATGCTACATTTTAGATAATACCATTAAGAATATGTGTACCAAGTTTCAAATTAATTGGACAAATAAATTTCGATCTGCTCGAAGTTCATTCGGCCCGCTCGCTTTTTTCCAAGCCGCCCGGTTCTTCCGGGTTGCTTGGAAAGAAATCAAGTATTTGGTTCTATCGAGCCGCTCGGTTCTTTCGGGTACCTGCCTCGGCTTGGAAACTGAGCCCCGGATTGTTTCGGATTTCAAGTTACTCGAATATTCAAGTACTCGAACAGCTCTAATTACAAGTCTATATTTCTTACATCGCGATAGAAATGAGCATTTCGATCGTTCGTGCTACCTCACCCCTCTCCCCCGCACCTACCGCAATGGCCTTTAAATTGTTTTAAAATATGCAACAAATATTTAGTCGTACAATGAGAAACATTATGTTGCAAAGCCTACAGTGCTAGCAAAAAAGACAATTGGGGGTTATTCGATTTACGAGTTTCCCGGTTTTTCGAGCAGCTTGAAGCACTAGAAAGGGTCGATTTTTACGACTAGGGGCGCGTCGAAAGCGTTCGTGTGCGCCTTATGCAGCGATTTCTACTACCTGGAAAGTTCCTCGCAGCCCCAAGAGTAAAAATCAAATGGCGGAGAAATATGGACACTAATAGATTCCTGGCGTTCTCCCGATTAAAATTTTACTAAATGTCATGTAAACCGTGTGTGCGAGAGAGTCTGGCCGTCGGTCGGCGTTCTTTTAATTTAATTCGATTCGAAAAACATGCGGACGGACACGGATGAGTGCGTTCGCATTTCTTTCGAGTCGAAGTAAAAGAACGTCTACCTGTATCGTCGTTAAATGCCAACTCCCGGGACAATACAGTCATAAACCGCGACCCTGTTGAAACGTACTGGCCGATCAGCCTGATTAATTTTTGGGAACCAGATATAGCATTTTCCTCCTCTACTAGCCAATCCCTCTACGTTCGGCAGGCAATAAACCGTGCTCTGCTACAGTACTGACCATGACGTAAAATTAATCTCATGGTCCGCACGATGACAAAAAGAAGAAGATGTTCTTATGTTAGATCAAAGAATGTTTTCCCGGCAATGGGGTAGGAAACGAAATAACTCGGAACAAGTACCAGTACGCCTCGCGGTGAGATGGAAACCACGAGAAAGTGGCACAATTTTCGTAAATAATCAAGAAGCAAATAAGCAGATACGTATAAACCTGATTAACACGAAAAGAGTGTCGTTGGCCAAGAGTGGGTTAGTAAAACTCTTCTGTAGGTATAAATGACATCATTTGGACGGGTACGAGACCAGTCGATATTGTTTACAAACCTCATTACAGTAATCCGGGGTGCGAGTGGTAAGCCGACCGTAATAGCGGAGAGGGTGGCTCGCTTACCTGAAACGGAAATCACCGATTCTGTAGCTGTTCATTGTGACGTGAATTTTAAAGAGTCCATCCTAGAAAGGAGCTTATTTTGTAAGTAGCATTTCAAGGAATTATTTCTGTTTATGTACAAAAAAAGGCAGAAGACCAACATCGTACATTAGCCAGCTGCGAAAATGCTTTGTAAATTAACAGTTTTAAAGTTTTTATTCTACTGAAAATATAGAAAGAAAAGTTAGAGAATAATTAATGAAAAAAGTAGAATATCCGTACCGGGATTTGAACTCGTGACTTTTTGCTTGCGACCCAAACGCTTTGATGTTGGGAAAACGAATTTTCGCCGAAGAGCGAGCGTACGGCACACGGATGGAGGGACGGGTATGCTTGTGTGGTGCGGTACAGGCGCTAGGAGGGGGAACGTTTGGTCGTGGGGTGGTGGTAGGGTCCGTGGGCGAAAACCCACGGTTCTGGCGTCACTGGTATAGGGTAAAAGACTCAATTACTGACATCTAACCAATTACTGTCACCTTAAGCTATTTTACTTCAAATAACGAATAAATAAACTATAGTATACATTCTATAGTATAGATTATAGGTTGAATTACATAATTCTTTTTGTGTATGACTTTACAACATTTATTTATTCGTTATTTTAAGTAAAATAGCTTAAGGTGGCAGTATTTGGGTCTTTTACCCTAAACTTTACCCTTTACAAGTCCGATTAGTTAGAGAGCAGATTACATTAGGACCAAGCGACGCTGAAAACGCGCAGCACGGAAACAAAAAAATACTTACCTGTGAAAATTTGCAAAGGTTGGGCTTGCTGCCGCGAGTAACACAGCCAGAACAACCAACGATACGCTATATTAGGTATATAATTAACAATTATATCCACGATACAGTGCACGGTGTGATATTCCGTGGATAGTTTAAACTTTTGCCTACAAAAACGGGTTTTCAGCCCACTGTGCGCCGCACGCGAAGGTGCCTCGACCTGACCTGTGATTTTCTCAATATTAGCGGGCTCACGCCACCGACGACCCTGGCGATTTCCTGTATCTGCTTATTGTCCCCCGTCACTCGGGTCGTTGCCAACACGTGCAACACAGATTTGCGGAAAAGACGGTTGGTCACTGCGAGGTGAAAGTTTTAAGACTCAACCCTCTCAAACTCAAACTCCCCTTCATTTCACGTGAACAACGTCATATTCGATTTTGAACAGAATCCCAGACATCGAGGTAAAAGAGTGATCGATTTGGCGTGGCATATGTATTAGGTACTCTAAAGGCCACCATACACGCTCCTTGCCGTTCGATTTACATACTTGCATAGAGTGAAAAGTTGTAATGCAAGACAGAGCGCGTGTGTGACTTGTCAATTGTCTGGCATGAACGCAATCACCAAGAGGTTGATTTATCTGGGTTCCGATTTGCCGCAAATCAAAATTAACGGGAAGTGTGGCCCACCGGCAGACGGATTTAAAATTATTGACACGTGTAATTTGCTGAGAGGATTTATCGAATCGTACAAAGAAAATCGATGCATTTGGAAAATTAAATTTAAAGATTACACTCCTCACATTAATTAAAGGATCACCTCCAGGAACCCGAAATATATGGTTCGAAAGCGTGGAATCCCTACTTTGAGCTGCTTTTTTCAGATTTTAGCTGCATGGCTTTTCGGCAAAGTTATAACGATATAGTAGGTAGGCTATGAGAGTTCTGGCTGAAATGGAGGCGAGGGGGTGAGGCGGGGCGGGGGGGGTACCGCCGCGCTCTTCCGCGACATGGGCGAGGGGGTGAGGCGGGGCGGGGGGGTACCGCGCTCTTCCGCGACATGGGCGAGGGGGTGAGGCGGGGAGGGGGGGTACCGAGTTCGTAGACGAGGGGGATGACGTCACAGGGGAGGGGGATTCAAAATGGCGTCTACCGAGTTCGTAGGTGAGGGGGATGACGTCATAGGGGAGGGGAATTTTCAAAATTTTCAAAATGGCGTCGCGCGCGTTTCGTATTGACGCCACCTATCGGATGTTTAAGGTACTTTGGGCCCGCGTCGGTATTTGGGCCCGCCTTGGTAAATTTTCCATACACTTCGTGTTGGCGCCACCTAGCGGATGTTTGAGGTACTTTGGGCCCGCGTCGGTATTTGGGCCCGTCTTGGTAAATTTTCCATGTTTTTTTTCATACATTTCGTGTTGGCGTCACCTGTTGGATGTTTAAGGTATATTTGGGCACGCGTCGCCGCCGCGCAATCTCCGTACGCGTGCGGGGATCGGTGCGTAGGCGCGACCGCGACCGATTCGTGGAAATTCAAATCGCGTCTTCGATGATGATGATTTCTGAGAAAGAGGGCGAACCAGGATTTCTGAGAAAAGATAAGGCGATCATGGCGCGCGACAGGATTGAACGCGTTTTTATGCCTACGTGCAGGCGCTTCCTGCCGTGTGTTTATATTTGAATCGTGGGACCGATGCACACCCACGTGCAATGACGTAAACATAGAGCGATAATTATTGTAAATCAATCATCGCGATAGCCCATGGAATAAACATTGCACCGCGCCATGCCGTGTGTTTATATCTGAGCAGGATTGAACGCGTTTTGATATTTGAATCGTGGAACCGATACAGCGTACGTGTAATCATGCATGCATATAGTGATAATTATTGTAAATCAATCGGCGCGATAGCCCATGGAATAAACATTGCACCGCGCCATGCCGTGTGTTTATATCTGAGCAGGATTGAACGCGTTTTGATATTTGAATCGTGGAACCGATACAGCGTACGTGTAATCATGCATGCATATAGTGATAATTATTGTAAATCAATCGGCGCGATAGCCCATGGAATAAACATTGCACCGCGCCATGCCGTGTGTTTATATCCGAGCATTGACTTTTCCCAAGACCATGCCTCTAAGAAGGAAGTACCCTCGAGAAAACGCAATGTCCCTGAAGCAATAAATTAGGCGTTGCGTTCACGCGAGCAACTAAACGATAATTATTCGGGGTAGAGTTCCGAGTATTTTCACGATCGAGAACAGGGCGACGTCTCAAGCGCCCTTCTCGAGGGTCTGCGAGTCAAGCGTCGTGGGAGCGTGTAAGGGCGAAAAGAATTCGTACATAGATTTTCATGATTTCAGTAATTTATTTAACTTAATTAAGTTAACTTAATCCCACTCGACAACATTATCGTTGAATATAGCATCGTCGATGTCATTCGTAAAGAATCACACATTGACGCGTACGTGTGCGTGAGTCAGTATAAAATGACGTGGTCGGTCCTACGAGCTTCATTACACCACGTACGCTTGAGTAGTAACAAGTATCGGTCGCGTCATTTTTCCGTCGATGAGAATCATACGCAGTGCATATCAAAATGTAAAAACGCAGCTTAAACGATTCATCCTGCGCATCCGACAACGATGGTGGCATTCCAAATAAACGCCAACGACAACAACATCATCAACAATCCGATATGAGGTACGTACGCGTTATTATACACTTTTTCACTTTTCACTTACTTCATTCACTTACTTCTTTCACTGTAACCGTATACGATCAAAGTATTAATTCCATGTACATGTTTCTTACAGTTCTGGATTCACCACGGCAAAAGGGTTGAAAACACCAAAACCATCAGTCGTACGGATCCTGGGCCGTGATTACCCACTGACCGCAACAGCGTATAAACGTCTAAGTATTGGAATTCGCATTGGAATGGATTCGTGCCACGTTGAGATCACCATAGCCGACAATAAATGCAGCGAGTTGAGCTTTTCAATGTCTACGTGGAAGCTCCTGCTACAAAACGAGGCGGACATACTTCAACGATTACGTAGCAACGCAACATCGCCCCAAACTCACATCGTAATTGATCATTTACGACTAGAGTTCACGCGTATGCATGATGATCAACTTATTAAAATCACCGATAATCGCACTGTCATATATATGACTGAAGCCACGATGCGTAAACTATTCGCGTACAATCATTGCATTGAACATATGTTCACCTGGCTAACTGAAAATATGTACTCTGTAAGCAGTAAATATGCCACCTTCCTAGAAGTTCTACGTACCGCGTCCGTACCAACGAATTATGTGAAATTAATTTCGGAAAGCGAGCACTTCGAAAAGCATTCATTGATCGATTGTGAATTGTTGGCGTTAGGATTACAATCCATGCTGCGTGATGTAAACCACGTATCACTATAGTACGTGCATATATATGTTTAATAATAAATGTATAATAATTTTTCAATAAATGTATATATTTTTTTTTCTTTGAAAACAGTATATATTTATTCATGTACATCCACGCATGCATGCGTACTTAAATTATAGAATAAGTATTTGCGCAAAATAACGTTCGTATGGGAGGGATCTTCTTGCTCGTGGGTAGAGGAATCAGTCGCCGCTGTCATTACGCTCATCACCGCCGTCGCCGTTGTGTTCATCGCTATAGAAAACAGAAAAAAAAAAGATAATAATTCTTACATATTCGTTTCTCGGCATATGACGCGTAAAGTAGATTGTAATGTGCGTGTATGACTTACATTAGGTGACGCTACGTATATAATCCCATATTTTCCCGATATTCTCCAGCGCGCAAACACCGTCGTTGTTATGAAATGCACATCGAAGGGCATTCGTTGAAGACATAGACTTCAGATTAGGAACGTCAGGCATGATCCCGCAATAATCATCGTCAACGTCGTAGCCGCCGTCGTCTTCGACAGTTCGAGCATTGTTGTTGTTGTTGTAGTTGTTATTGGTGTTGTTGATCTTTTGCGCCGTCAGTTCATCCAAATCGCATACATCCTCAACGATTATGTCAGGTAGAAGTTGTAGCATCCACGTTTTCTTTTCCACACCTTTCACGATGACGAAGTCAATGTTCGCGAGCACGCTGGTGAGGAGCCCCAGAATTTTGGAGTATGGAACGTAGCCGTCGGACCAGCGAAGCCCGTGATGATGCTTCGCGAGCCAGGACGCTTGACGGTGCTCACAGAAATTCAGATGATTCCAGAAGTATGGCGGTTCGAAGATCCAATGGCTGATCATCGTTTTATCGTTGTTGCTGTTTACGCGAATCGCGATCTCTTTGGCGACGAACTCGCGTTCGATATTGAACCCTTGCAGATCGACAATGGCGAACATTATTATCACTTGTTTAGGTAGCACCGTCGGCGATGGTGTCAGAACAGCAACTGAGGTCTTCGACATCGACGTTTTAAAACGGTAGCAATATCCGCAGTAGGAGTAGGAGTAGTAGTAGTAGTAGTAGTAGTAGTAATCGATCTCGTACGCACACTATATTAATTTGCGTACCATGTTGGTTAAAGGGCCGTATTCGACTATACGATCGTGTATGAACAAACAGACGGCGGAAGTATTAGCGAGGATATTTTCTATGCATTCGAAATCTATTCGCACGTCCACGGTAGCGCTTTTCAACGATTCGTTTTGCCTAGAACAATCTATTACCACGATAGGCGCGTATTTAAGGAATTCGTTCGCGCTCAGCAACGGTTCTCCGTGACCGTAGTACGATCGAATGAAATTCGCATACATATTGTACATGATCGCGAATTTATACTTAGAAAAATCTATTTGCATGTCATCGTACGGATACGTCTCGGAATTTAGGTAGAGTCGAAAGTTTGTGAGATTATTCGGGTCGAATATCCACGCGGGTTTATTTGAACGATTCTTTCGATCGGTTTGCATGCCGAATAACACGTATCGGGGTTTCTCGATTTGCGACGTAGTTTTCACGGTCCACGTATGTTTCGTTGTCGCTTGCAGTAACGGATACTCGTGTAGGCTCCACGATCGGAAACTCATCGCGATCGGTCGTTCGCTTTCCAAGATTCGCAGTATCGATAGTTTATTCACTTCCTCCAAAACGACGTGGGGCATACGCCACTGCACCTTGCGTATCTCCAGTTTCGGGATCGCAGTGGCGGAGGTGCAGTGCATCGCGTTCGAATCGTCTCGCGCTCGTATAAGGATCAGCTCGTGCCGCGCGTTCATCACGATGCGTTTGTAATCCTCGCAGAATCCTAATAACACGTTCAGGGGTACGCAGAAATTGAAAGCTCCCGAATGAAAAGTGTCGTTATCGTAATCGATGTCATAATTCCAACCGGCATTCGCAAGCGCTTTGTTGTGTTGGCGTATGGATTATACGTGTGTAACTCGATCTTCGTGATACGATTGTCGAAGGTTGGCGTATTCGCCACGTCCAAAATAATCGACATCGTGACTGCGTATCTAATAGGCGACGATGAAACCTAACGATCGTAGGAAACGCGCGTTTCGACGAGTCAACGGCTTTCTTATGCTTCTTACCGGTCCTCTTCTTATCACTCCTCCCGTCTTTATTCTTCTACTTTCGCCTGTCGACAAAGGTCGGTCGAGACGCGTGACAGAGACTAACACTAACATACTACACACGCGTGCATACACGTACGGTCACGCTACCTATCGCGCGGACGTCGTTGAACGTGTAAACGAATCGTTATTTCTTCTCCACGGAAATCTATAGGACGATCGTGTTGATCTACGATGCACAACGTTAGATCGTGTATTGCTCGTGCGACGATTGGCAAGTAAATGACGTGCCGCGGTGTTTCCGATATCTTATATCCTGGCGGCACGCGTGACGAAAATTCATGGATCGTATGTACCTGTTTATCGTTGCTGTACGCGCCGGTAGTGACGTTGCACGTTACTCTGATCACGTTAACGTTTATAATATTTACGGGTCCGTCGGACTCGTGCCAGATTCTCGGTATTAAGACACGATTCGGGGAAAATCCTAGCAACGAGCCCACATTGTTCGGTTTCGTAAAGTCTACAAAGAACGAACAATTCAGCTCGCTTTTCATGGTGTTGTTGTTAGCTCGTAGCATTAGAGGGTACTTGTCGTCATCGTCGTTCTCGTTGTTACCACGTCTTCGAGGATATCGATCGAGTAATCTAAAGTAAAGTAATCGAGCGTCTAATTCGTAGGAGCCGTGGGGTATCGTAATGCATTCATTAGCTACGTCGACGATTGAGTTGTTTTCGGTGTCGTAGTTCACGACGAAATAGAATTTATCGTTGTTCGAGTCGATGTTCGGTATCGTGTGAAACGTCTCCAAGTCCACGAGTCCTAATTCGTATTGACCATCGCTCAAATCTATCGGTGGAAAATAGTTTACCGTGAGCGCGCTGCTGCGTCCCGTTAACGTGAGCGTGAACGACATATCATAGATTACACTCGCGAGACGGAGAGAGGGGGAGTGACGCGCGCGTACGAATACTCGGCAATTTATCGATATTATAAGTCTTTACTATAGAAGATGTGAATCGCCATTACGCATGGACACATTGTAACATAATCTTAGTACATACCGTTATTATTATTATTATTATTATTATTATTATTATTATACAGGCCATAATTCCATAGACTTTTGCTGTAAAAATTGCATGCACAAGCGACCGCAATTCATCTGATCGAAACGTTGAAAACGATCGTGATTGTACGTGATCGTTGTACCGCGTCCGAAATAGTAGATCAATTCCGCGGGAGGTCGCAGATTCCCAAAACTATCAAAGTATTGTACTCGTGGTCCGCGTTTCGCGTAAGCGACCCAGTGCGTACCGACGCCTCGATTCTCGTCCAGATTCGCGATACCGCATTCGTTGCTTCGTACACGCGTGGGAAGCGTATCGCGCATAAACACCCCTCGAAAGAACGGGATGCTGGCGCATTCGCGTTCTAATTGCAGGTTCGTCATAGGTTGTTGCGTTATCGCCGCCACCGTCGCCACGCGCCTACGCGATCGACGTTTTTTTTTTCTTTGATCGCACTCGTCGTTGGCGCCGCCGTCTCAGGTTCAAGCCCGCGCCTCGCTTGTACGGTGTCAGGTGCATCCCTCGCCCTTCCATCGCTCGATGATGACGCAACGTCTCTTCCAGCTGTTTTCGAGAGGCCCTCGAATCGTTGACCGCTTTGGTTATACCAGCCGCTCCACCGGCCAATGCTCCGATAGCTGATAAAGCGGGCAACACGAACGGAAGAAACGGAAGAAAGCCACCGCGTTTCGCCACTCGTAGATTACGATGTCGTCGACGCCGTTGAGGATGTTTCCTTCCAGACTTTCTCTGTTTACGTTTCGTCCTTCTCATACCCATGCCGAGTTTGGTCTTAGCCTTCATCGTTGCCCACACTCCAGTCGCTACGGCTTTTTCGCCAAAGGTCGCGTCGTTCGCGAATACTCGTTCTCGCGCTCGTTCGGCTAACGCACGATCCGCCTCGTGTCGCCCCTCTAAATCCTTTCGACGAGAGTACGCGATATCGTGGTCGCGGCACGCTGCGTCCAGAGGATTCACACCTTCGTCGCCACGAGCCAATCGTTTTAGCAAACGCGTTCCCGGTCCGCAGAACTGATAACCCGGAACGTGTAGTTCGAACGGCAGACGGTTTATGATACCGTTCACGAGACCCGATCCAGTCTTTTTCTTCTGATTATTATTCTTCCTCCTCTGATTCTTCCCTAGTCCGTGAGACGTCACAGTCGTTGATGCAACCATATACGTTAGAATAGTCACGATAGCTACTACAATAATAAACGCGTACGCACGCTCCACCGATCACTGTGATAGTGACCTGCGCGACGCGCACCACGAATATAAATAGTCATCCCTCGTCATAGACGTGCTTGCGAATATGCGATTCGCGAAACAGTCGGACGTTATTCGCGTGACCGCGAACAGAATGCTCGAGGATGATAGGGATGCGAGTCGATCGAACAGACACGGCCCGTTGTTGCCGAACAGCGTGCGAGGCGTGATTTGCGGGCCGTCCGGATGTGGAAAAACGAACGTGCTTCTGAGCATGCTAGAGAGTCCGAACGGTTTGCGTTTCGAGAACGTGTACGTATACTCGAAATCGTTGCATCAGCCAAAGTATCGATATCTCGAACAGGTGTTATCGGTCATCGACGGGATCGAATACTTTCCCTACTCGGACAACGCTGAGATCGTCCCACCGAGAGACGCTCGGCCCGATTCGATCTTCGTGTTCGACGACGTGGCATGCGACGAACAGAACGCGATACGCGAATACTTCTCCATGGGTCGCCACGCGAACGTGGATTGCTTTTATTTATGTCAATCGTACGCTAGAATACCTAAACATTTGATCAGGGACAACGCGAATTTTCTCATGCTGTTCAAACAAGACGGTACAAACTTGCGTCGCGTGTACAACGATCACGTGAACACAGACATGACGTTCGAGTCGTTCAACGACTTGTGCGCGAGATGTTGGCGTCGACGATACGATTTCGTGGTGATCGATAAGGATAGTTCCATGTACGAAGGTCGGTATCGAAGAGGATTTAACGAGTTTGTCGTAGCTCGTTGACATCAGTAAACCGCGAGTCATTCATCGAGCAACACGAAATGGCCAACGAATCGACGGCGACGACTGTTATAACCTCGAGCAACGTCGACGCGAAGCATTCGCAAAAACATCGTCGACGTCATCGACAAAAAGGAACGAAACACCAAAAAGGAACAAAGCATCGAAAAGGGATGAAACGTCGGAGCGTGGACGCAAAGGTGGAAATCGCCAAAGTCAGCGACGTTATACGTAAAAAGTGCTTAGCCTTGAAAATTGGTAAAATGGCTACGGAAGCGGCTGTGGAAGCGAGTACGCGGCCCATCGTTGAACCGCTGAAACGATTGATCGAGAACTCGTCCGCGTTGATAACGCGTTCAACGCCTCGATCGCGACCAGTGAAGAGGAAACACGAATACGATCAACGACAATCATCGAAGAGACTTCGACCCATTACTCCATCGATAACCAAGGAACGTCCGAATAACCTTCCAGATTCTAGCGACTATGACAATGACTACGACGACGACGACGACGATGACGACGACGACGACGACGACGCTGACAATGATGACGACGCTGACAACGACAATGACAATGACAACGATACTAATAATGACAACAATGATGTTGACGATAATGTTGTTGATGATGTTGTTGGTGATGTTGTTCATGATATCGATCACAAAGACGAAGAAAAAATTCAGGATGATGAGTCGTCAGCAAAGGTTCATGATTTGGATTCGCTGCGCAACCCCATCGATGATGTCGAAGTGTATGTACGGAACGCCAAGGGACCCTTGTCGCGAGAATACCTGCGACTGTTCTTCACCGATACCAAGAAACGAATCGACAACGTGTACGGTGTATACTTGGGGTCCGACGAAGACCTAATGGTCGGCGATTCCGTATTCACCATCGACGAGGACGGTGATGACATTCGCGTGAACGGAACGCGATACGTGGGGACTCGGGGTTTGTACGAATTGCTGTTCATGCGAGTACCCAACGTTCGCACGTACACAGACGCGGATATTCACGCGTACCGTCGCATCTTGCTATCGACGAACGCGCATAAGCGAAACCATTCGCCGAGCAAGCGCACGCTGGGAAATAAGGGATATAAGTATAAGAAAATCATATCCGCGATAAACGGTGGGGTGCGAACATTGGGAGTCAGACGCGTTAGGGGCGGCGCAGGCGGCGCGGACGGCGCGGACGGCACGGGCACGCGACAAGGTCGAGGATTACCCATTGACGAATCGATGACTGTCACCGATAACGCGATCGATTACGTGTACTGGGATGACCCGAACGAATTGGTCGATAGACTTAGATTACTCATAGCATCGCGCGCGGCAGGTCACACGGGTCATGATAACGAAATCGCATCCATCGTGGAGGAACTTCGCGAGGACGGACGCATCTTAAATTGAACGATTCGGTGATCATCGCGTCAGTAGTGTTCGCGCACACGCATCGTTATGTCGGTGAACAAGTTTGGCATCGCGTTACGCAACAACAACAACAACAGCGACGAAGCGAGAATGACAATGACGAGATTATTGTCCTCGATGGACGAACGCTTTAACCGAAAAATCGAAACGGCTATCGCGACCGCGCGACTGGACGCCGAGTATCAACGATCTCAACTCGAGACGCGAGTACAACGAACGATGACGGATATCGTTAACGCGCAATTGTCCCAACTAGAGGATGATTTAAATAACGCGATGGAGCAACGCTTGAATCACTTGACAGACAGACTCGAAGAGTTTACCACATCGTCGACTGCGATAACGGACACGGATTTGTACAAACGAAAGGAGCCGCGAAAAGCAGACGAGGGTCTACGACGACGCCAACGACGATGATCACTGATGGTGACGATAACGACTACGAATCCGAAACGTCTAATAATAATAACGAACGATTGCGAAGAACGTGCGCCGATTGCGTTTTGCGAGTACTCGAGGAACTCATACTACTTCTAACGTCCTTGAAACGTCGCGACCATCCCCAGCCCACCGCGAAGCATGAACAAGGAACGAGTACAACTAGTGAACGAACTACACGCTCCCGCGAGACGTAATTTCCCACGGCGCAGCGTCGTGATTCGCGGCTATGATGATTTGTGGCAGGCCGATTTGGTTGAGATGCGTCCGTACGCGAAGCAAAATCGAGGATATCACTACATACTAACGATCATCGATGCGTTCAGCAAGTACGCGTGGGCCGTACCCGTGAAAACGAAAAGCGGACGCGACGTGACCGCGGCGTTCGCGACCGTGTTGCGACAGAGCGATAGATGCCCGCGAAATTTACAAACCGACATGGGTAAAGAGTTTTACAACGCGGAGTTTCAACGATGCGCGAAGACACGCGGGATCAACCACTACTCCACGCACAGCGTGATGAAAGCGTCGATCGTCGAACGTTTCAATCGCACGCTGAAAAACCTCATGTGGAAACAATTCTCCTTGAACGCGTCCTATCGTTGGATCGACCTGTTACCTACGCTCGTACGCACCTACAATCATCGCAAGCATCGAACGATCAACGCCCGACCCGTTGACGTAATCCCCGCGACGCGTTTGTCGTTCGCCGCGAATGAACCCCTCTCCCCCTCCGCAACGGAAGGCTTTCGACGACGCGCGAAATTCAACGTCGGCGACAAGGTACGCGTGAGCAAGTTCAAGACCCTCTTCGAGAAGGGATACACTCCGAACTAGTCGACCGAGGTGTTCGAAATCGTAACCGTACAAAGAACGTTCCCCGTGACGTACATTCTGCGCGATTCCGCGGGAGAGCCGATCGCGGGTGGTTTCTACGAGTACGAACTGCATTCGGTCGCGAATCCGGACGTCTATCTGGTCGAGAAGATTATTCGTCGCAAGGGGAATCAGGTGTACGTTAAGTGGCTCGGATTCGATTCGTCGCGGAACTCGTGGATACGCGACAAGGATATTCTCTGATTCGTTATCATGCTTGATGTTACTGGTGCGAATAAATGAATGAATGAATAAATACATATAAATATATATACATTGTTCGTTTATTTACATCCTCCTCCGCATCCTCCTCCTCATTCTTCTTCGCCACATATATACGTACAATTTATCTTAATAAAGAGTGAAAAATATATATATATATATTTTTCACTCTATATATATATATATATATATATATATATATATATATACGTATAAAATACAATTTTGCTTATATTCTACGCTATACATATATTACATATTTATAAATATATAAATAACATGTACAAAAGAAACGTATATACATATGGACATGCAAACATACAAACATACAAACATGCAAACATGCAAACATACTATACAATGGGATTCTCGAGGGACTCGTCGGGCTCAAGCTCGAGACGTTCGTGAGTCTTGAGCTCGGGGATTCGATAATGACCCCACGGAAGGGTGCTGACCCGATCGACTAAAATACACCGCTTGTCGTCAAACGGACTGAGAGCGTTCTTTTCCTCACTCACGGTATATACACTGTGCTCTTTGGAGCGTATATTGTTCTGTCGAACCGATTTCTCGGTGAGATCGCGAAGACAACGAACGTAATCGTCGAATTGTACATGATTCGCGACCACGTGTCTCCGCACACCCTTCACTTTTTTCGTCTCACTCGTAGACCCCACTGTAGCGTTAAACGTTCTAGTCGCGTACATCTTAGATCGTAGCCCGACGAACTCTGTCATCAAGGCACCGTTGTTCTCATCTTTCATGAGTCCCGGCACCTTTTTGTTTACGCGCGGCATACCGTACGGATTGTCCACCGCGTAATCACTCGTGTCGAATCGGGCTACGTCACGCTTCATCGATTCGTACGCATCCTCGCATTCCACGCTATACATTAAACTATCGGTGTCGGTGTACAGGACCTTACACCGATCACCGAACCTCGCACGCATATACGTATAATGAAATTCGTACAGGCATTCTTTCGATACGTCCAGTACACTCATTCCCACGTATATCGGCTTGTCGAACTTCACTCTGAGTTTTCGCATTTCGATGGCCACTAACTGCTCGGAGAAGATCGTGCGACTGTGAAAGTTCGGTTTCGCGATCAGCGCTTCCGCGCCGTAACGACAGTCCCGCCAAGTCACCAGTCGCACGTCTACGCGATTCCGCACATTCTCCATTGTTTTACCGTACACCGCATTGTTCATTAATTTGAATAGAGTCTTTTGAAATTCGCTAGTGGCTCGCGTCCTCAAATCGGTGTTCAATCGAATGTAGTCGCGCAACCAATACGACTGATCGAATCGCAACACCCGATGAATTCGCGTCACGCGTAAACCGTGTCGCACGCACTGTTTCAGGTAGCGATAGTGGATGACGTATCGCTCCTTATCGTCGAGCGTGGCAAGCAGCTTGGTCTGTTTACCGTGTGGCGCGTGCTCGCGCACCGGGCAGAATGGAAGGTCGGCGTGCGCGTCGTGAATCTCCTTGGGATATTCGATGTCCACCTCCAACAGGTATCCCTCGGATTCTTCGACTCCCTCGCCGTCGGGCAGGGATGACACGTCAAGGGCGGCCACCTCCGCATCGTCCAGCCATCGAAACCCTTCTCGCGGCATAGCCTGCGACATTGCCCAGCCGTACAAGTTGTTGACGTCGAAGTACATCAGATACGTTGACGCCTTCGACTTGTCGTACATCCCCGTCGGTAGGTGCTTGTTGTTGGCACGCGCGTACCTGTGCGAGCACTGACTCAGACCGCCGCGTATGCCACGCTCCACGAACAGTAACATGTCCACGTCCGTCAGAAGCTCTAATCGTACGCCGGTGTACTTGAGCATCGCGTCCCACGTGAAACTCGGTAGCGTAAAATAATGCGCGGGATCTAGATCGTAACTCGCGATACAGTCTGTGCGGAAACTTTCGAACACGTCGGCGAGTAACAACACATCTGTTTTCAAGTACAAATCACTGTACTCGCCCAATGTCTGTACGCGAAAAGTATTCCACACGTTCGCGGCGTGCGCGTAATCAGGCTCCGACGCGTCGCGATCGTTCAGCCGGTTATAGAACGCTTCGCGGGACGGTAAACACGTATCGTTCAGTTTGGTGTACGACGTCACGTAGTCGTACGGGAAGACACCCTTCCTGGTCAGGAGATCGAACTGCTCGTCCGACAGGGATTGAAACTGGTGCCGTAGAATCGCGAGTCGTTCTCTGCCAAGGTCCGAAGCGAGTTTCTCCAGACTCGCGGCCAAAAACTTCAGCGAATCGATGAATCGAAACTTCAATCCCCGCTTCCAATCGTTGTTCTCGGCGTCGATTCCCTTGACGTGTTTGGTGAACGATATGTACCACTCCTTCGTCACCGGCAGCAGGTCGATCTGTCCCTCGAACGCGGACGCCAACTCCTTGATCACGAAATGCGCGTCGTAGCCTGATAAATTGTGGAACACTACCGGTATCGTGTACGATCTTTGGTACTGCAAGTTACACGACACGTGGGCCGCGCCTCGGTACTCGCCCGTCGAGTGGCAATGGTCGCGCACTTTTTTGTCCGTTTCGACGAAAGGTTGCCCGCACACGTGACACACGATCGCGTTATTGAAACTATCCCATTGTTGACTCGTCAACGAGTTCATTGGATTCGCGTTCCGCAACCACGAATACGCAATGTTCGCAAAGTCTCGAAGTTCTTGCACGAACCACTTCACGCACTCGGATTCGTGACGATACGCGCGATAACGGCACAGAGACGCGTCGGTGGAACAATGGATGTAATATCCCATGCTGTACGCTCTATGCTGTTGGTACGTGTACGTCCGACTCCGCTCCGCAGGCTCGACGTCCTCCAGCATGCATTCGAAGTCCGCGTAAACGATGAATGGCGCTCGTTCCTTATTTTTAAAGTTCTTGAACTGCAACCATTTATCCTCCACGGACGGCAATTCGACGGCGCACTCGTTCAGACGCTGGCAGTCCACGTTATGCTTGGTCAATTGCACGTTCGAATGGAAGAAGCTGAGACATCTGCAACGATAATAGTATTAATAATAATAAACATAATAATCAATAATACATCGATCGAAATATACCATATTTTACTCACCTTTCGCAAACGAATACTTGTCCATTGTGTTTGCCGAGCTGCTTCGAAATCAGTCTCGACATGCTCCGAATGCATGTGAAATGGTATCGTTGGGGCTCGTTGGGGTCCTGCACCAGTAGGAGGTTCGCGTGTCTCTCTCGCTTGTCCTCGGTCAAACGCAGAGGCACGCAGCTTCCGTCGGACCACGCGTACACATTTACTGACACGTCGTTCATCCTCTCGAACTTCGTCAGCTGGTCCAACGTTACGGGTAGAGTCATATCACCCGTGCGAAGCACCTGCGAGTAGTGATGGTACGATGCGATCCTATTACTATTCGCAGTAACGGGGTACAAACTGGCAACAACAGCCCACAAGAAACACGCATTGTCTCTGTTCTTTACGTTGACCACCGCTTTCTTCAGGACGACGGCGCGCGGGAGCGGTACGTCACAACCCCCTCGAAGTGGATTGTGCTTATTAATATTCACTAGAATATTTAGCACAGCCCTTAGGGTCCATCCACTGTCGCGATCTTGAAACTCCTCGAGCATCACTAGTGTCGGAGCGACCACGTGCTTCGAGTACCACTCGCGCACATTCGAAGCCATTAACAGTACGCGATTTCGCGTACCGAAACTCTTCATGTCCGTATTCTCGCCCAACATAAACTCCGCGTTCAAGTTTGTATTCACGGATACGCTCTTATGCGTCGTGATAGCGTCCGTGACGCGCGAGATCACAGTTCGTCGAGCACCCTCTAAAAATCGACGCGGATCGACGTGTCCCACGTTGATGACCGCACCCGTTGAAATACGACCTATAAACGCAGATTCCACGTCTTCCCATACGACTTTGGGTGCCGTCGGTGGACCCGAAACCCCGCACCCGACTCGCGAAAACTTTTCCCGCACGTTCGCGCGCAATGTCTTTATTCGCGCGATCAGCGACACCAGGCGTTGTTTCGCGGCCACGGGCACTCCTCCGCTACTCTGATACTGGATGATGAGCTGCAGGCACGCGTCGCAATGATCAATCCAGTCTCGAAATTCCGCAATACTGCGTAAAACCTTGGACATTCGGGATAAAACCCTGTACGTGTCCATGAACACCTCCATGTTCGCTTATTCACAAAGAGTTCACTTCACAAATAATTAATTTCCCAGAAACGCTCGATTTCACCTGATTTCATGATGCGACTCTTCCAGGTGATGCGATCATACTCACAATCGGGAAATCGGAAACTCAGCGGTACAAGGACGAGATTCGAGTTTCGCGGCAGGCTCGTACGGTCATCCAAATATCGTGCCAATTCCCGACTCAAAAACCTATTAATTGTAATTGTTCTTGTATCAGGATTCAGCACTTCCAGTACTTCGACCGCTCCGTTCTCGATGTCGTGTAGAAGCGTCAACGGCGTACACACGATCGCGGTAATGTACTTCGTACGCTTATGATGTACGTCCTTATCAGCAACGATGCAATGCAATGTGCATTTACCCACAGTACTGTTTCGCGCGATATACCGTAACAATTGACGATGCTCGCGCGACAATTGCATAAATCCGTGTCGAAAGACGCTGATCCACGACCTCTCGAATAATGATGGTGGGCTTAACGCGACGCGGATCTTATGCCTCTCGATCGTCAGTGATTCGTCATCCAACTGCAGCAACGTCGACAAATGATTCACCTCGCCATCGTTATCATCATCGGAAGATGATGATGCGAGCAATGCGTCTCGCGCGTCCAGTTCAGCGACTATGCACGCTATTTTACTTCGGACACACGTTCGCACTATTTCAACACTACTCATAAGTAATGTCAAACGTTGTTGTTTCGATTCCGATACTCTTCGGGTCTTAAAATGTTCGTGGATAAGGCGCACGAGCTCGTCACACGATACGAACCATTCGTAGCACTGTTCGTCGGTACGCAGCAGTGGGATCATCCCCCGCAACAATTCGTACGAATTCACGAAAAAGTCCATGTCTCGTGATACTTATGCACGCGTAACGTATTTCACAATCTCTACCGAGCAACTGCCGAATTTAATATACTAGTCGCCTACCCTATCCGAGATCCTTACGATGTCATCGCACTATGTTTACGTTAGTTGCAGTTCGAACGTGTCTTCAAATTTTCCTCACCCTTACACGATCACTGTACTACTCTCACGACTCAGATATAAACATATGATATCGCGCGGTGCACCGTTATGTATACACCATGGATTGACTTACAGCCTTCTCGATCGTGAAAATACTCGGAACTCTACCCCGAATAATTAACGCTATATGTTTACGTATGTCTAATCACTGGAACGGCCACGTTAAAAACGGCCACGTTAAAAACAGTTCGCTCGTACCACTGCATCAGTCAGGTCTTACGTTACTACGAGAAACGTTTTAAAAATTTATTGTGTCTGAGTCCATTGCAATTACATCGAAGACTATCGCATCAAAGTGTTGTTGTTATTGTTGTTGCAAGCGAGATTGCTTTGAAGGATATCGTCCACCGTTCAACGCACGGAAGTACAATCGATTAATACCGTAAGTTTCCACCACCATATTTTAGTGAATCGTTGTGTTAGCAACTTTGAGAATTATAAGAAAAATGGTTTCAGATTATGTCATTGCCCGTGAATGTGAAACGTCCAGCTACCGCTACGATCACCGCTGCTGCGACACTTATCCATTCGTGCAGCCCGAAAGTGTATGTGGCGTGTCGAAATGTTGCGGTTCAAACCGAAGAAATTCGATGTGCAGAACTTCACGAGGCTGAAGCAAATCCGGATGGCGACATTTATTTAAAAGTTTTTCGTCATGCTGAGGAAATACGCGATGACCCACTAGATGAATACTATGAAAATAACCGCTACGAGGATAAGCAATTTTGGATAAATCGATATGTGGAAGACACGTTTTTAGGCAATGACGACGATGATGATTATGTACATAGAATTATACCTCTGCGGAATCGTGCGTATACTCCAAAGAGTGTGGTTTGGCGAAACGTTAAAGCGCAAAAGATTGATTTTAACGCCGTTTGCACGAATAAAATATCGGGGCTTCGGGCTAGCGTTGTTGCAGTTCAAACTGACCCTGTGCAAAGTCCCGAGGATTTGTCATTAACTAATCTATTTGCTGACAATGTTATTGAGTGGGATAATTAAGTTCAAAACATTACTAAATCTTAAAAATCTTAATATTAATATGTCAGTATGTCACTATAGTACGTGTATATATGTTTAATAATAAATGTACAACTTTCATATCAATACCTGTAAAGTATCATTTATAATATCCTTTCCTACATATTCATATCCATATATTAATTCTTAGAGGCGCGGTCTTAGCGAATGTCAATCGCGTTCCCACGACGCTTGACCATAACACCAGTCTGCTGTAAACCAGATGTCCGTGGGTTTATGTACGAATTCTTTTCGCTTTTCGCCCTTACACGCTCCCACGACGCTTGACTCGCAGACCCTCGAGAAGGGTGCTTGAGACGTCGCCCTGTTCTCGATCGTGAAAATACTCGGAACTCTACCCCGAATAATTATCGCTTAGTTGCTCGCGTGAACGCAACGCCTAATTTATTGCTTCAGGGACATCGCGTTTTCTCGAGGGTACTTCCTTCTTAGAGGCATGGTCTTGGGAAAAGTCAATGCTCGGATATAAACACACGGCATGGCGCGGTGCAATGTTTATTCCATGGGCTATCGCGCCGATTGATTTACAATAATTATCGCTATATGTATGCATCATTGCACTTGCGATGCATCGGTCCCACGATTCAAACATAAACACACGGCACGAAGCGCGTGCACGTAGGCACCAAAAACGCGTTCAATCCTGCTCAGATATAAACACACGGCATGGCGCGGTGCAATGTTTATTCCATGGGCTATCGCGATGATTGATTTACAATAATTATCACTATATATGTTTACATCATTGCACGTGGGCTGCATCGGTCCCACGATTCAAATATAAACACACGGCACGAAGCGCGTGCACGTAGACATAAAAAACGCGTTCAATCCTGTCGCGCGCCATGATCGCCTTATCTTTTCTCAGAAATCCTGGTTCGCCCTCTTTCTCAGAAATCATCATCATCGAAGACGCGATTTGAATTTCCACGAATCGGTCGCGGTCGCGCCTGCGCACCGATCCCCGCACGCGTACGGAGATTGCGCGGCGGCGACGCGTGCCCAAATATACCTTAAACATCCAACAGGTGACGCCAACACGAAATGTATGAAAAAAAAACATGGAAAATTTACCAAGACGGGCCCAAATACCGACGCGGACCCAAAGTATCTTAAACATCCGATAGGTGGCGCCAACACGAAGTGTATGAAAAACCTGGAAAATTTACCAAGGCGGGCCCAAATACCGACGCGGACCCAAAGTATCTTAAACATCCGATAGGTGGCGCCAACACGAAGTGTATGAAAAACCTGGAAAATTTACCAAGGCGGGCCCAAATACCGACGCGGGCCCAAAGTACCTTAAACATCCGATAGGTGGCGCCAACACGAAGTGTATGAAAAACCTGGAAAATTTACCAAAGCGGGCCCAAATACCGACGCGGGCCCAAAGTACCTTAAACATCCGATAGGTGGCGTCAATACGAAATGCGCGCGACGCCATTTTGAAATTTTGAAAATCCACCCCCTCCCCTGTGACGTCAGCCCCCTCGTCCACGAACTCGACCTGCGCGCGCGAAGCCATTTTGAAAATTTTGAAAATTCCCCTCCCCTATGACGTCACCCCCCCTCACCTACGAACTCGGTAGACGCCATTTTGAATCCTCCTCCCCTGTGACGTCATCCCCTCGTCTACGAACTCGGTACCCCCCCTCCCCGCCTCACCCCCTCGCCCATGTCGCGGAAGAGCGCGGTACCCCCCGCCCCGCCTCACCCCCTCGCCCAAGTCGCGGAAGAGCGCGGCGGTACCCCCCCCCCCGCCCCGCCTCACCCCCTCGCCGCTATTTGAGCCAGAACTCTCATAGCCTACCTACTCGATATAAAGAGTACATGGTCAATTTTAAAAAAAATTTTTCAACTTGCGAGTGTTCCACGGGGAGTATGAAATGTTCTACACAAATTCCATTTACACCAGTCGAAAGCGGCTACTTTCCTGTGTAAAAAGAGAGTAATAAATTTCATGTGCGATTTTCTTTTGGTCGAGTTATTCAACTTTCAAGCAAAAACCGTTTTTTTTACTTTAGTTGCTTCTAGCAAACAAAGGAATCATCAAAGAACGTTCATTGAAAAAGCAATAGAAAGATCAGTCTTTCCTCTTTAAGACGCATCTTTGACTCTGTCGATTCAGTTAAAATTTCGGTGTACGATGTCCTTTCGAAAATATGGTTAAAAATTGTAGGCACATTTTGTAGCCTTATTTTTCCGAAACGGTAACTTCAAACATAAAGGCCACAGGTAAAATATTATCGCAGCGGATTCCGGTGGAACTCCAAAGAATCGGCAGACTCTTCGCTTTAAAATGAGCTTACGACATTGATGTTCCGGTCATCCCTCACGGAGATACAGCGAGTTGAAGAAGAAATGGAATTTATGCAATTTTTAAGCATATTTTCGAAAGGACATCGTAGACCGAAATTTTAACCGAATCGAAAAAGTCACAGATGTGTCTTAAAGAGGAATGACTGATCTTTCTATTGCTTTTTCAATGAACGTTCTATGATGATTCCTTTGTTTGCTAGAAGCAATTCAAATAAAAAAAAAACGGTTTTTGCTAGAAAGTTGAATAACTCGACCAAAAAAAAATCGCACATGAAATTTATTACTCTCTTTTTACACAGAAAAGTAGCCGCTTTCGACTGGTGTAAATGGAATTTGTGTAGAACATTTCATACTCCCCGTGGAACACTCGCAAGTTGAAGAAAATTTTTTAAAATTGACCATGTGCTCTTTATATCGTTATAACTTTGCCGAAAAGCAATACAGCTAAAATCTGAAAAAGCAGCTCAAAGTAGGGATTCCACACTTTCAAACCATATTTTCAAAATATCAATACGACTACTTTTGCCGGAATTATGACCATGTAAACTTCAGCGGCCCTATTTTTCGAGTTCCTGGAGGCACAGACGAGGTATAGAATAGACCTATCAACCAATGTATTTTTCTGTCACCGGTTTGGGGGGTCCTAGGACCCCCTTACCATTTCAGTGTCGCATGCAACGTTACCGGTGAAGTCTCGAAACAGATTGTAACGCTACGCGTGGTAGGAATTAGAATTCAGCACGGGTAAAATAAGGTTATTTTTTGACAGTCGAAGCCCGCGATTTACGAATGTTTCTGTTAGAGTAACAATTTAAAAATCGTCTTATGAACATATTCCGTTCAACGGAAGAGAAAGGAGGATGAATATAAAACGATATCACATTCGCCTTTTAACTTTGCTGTCCTATTCCGGTTTATTTAACGCAAAACAAATTTTATTCGCTTGCAATAACGTAATTTGTAAAAACAGTGCTTTAATGTTTTTTAAGAGCACCTGTTGCTGAACCCCACCCATTCATCATGTGTTTGCGCATACATTAATAATGGTCTATATGATATAATACAGACATATAATAATAACAATAATAATAATAATAATAATAATAATAATATCTTTCTACTGTACTATATTATTTAAAAGGAACATATCGAACCCGTACACACCGATTTTGGTGGAATTTTGCAAGTGTGTAGAGTAGCTAAAAATATTCGATACATATTTTTTGAAGAATTCATTCTCCTCCATAACTATTAGAAAAATTCATTTGTTTATACTATATACTAACTGACGTTGACTGACTAATGTTAACTGATGTTCGGATGTTTCAGTAAGTTTATACACTATGTCCGATTTGTTTGTATATTATTTTTCACACGCTATTATTTTACTAACTATTGAAAAAGCAATAAATGTTTCATATGAAACTGTTTTTATTTGATCGAGGAAACTGAATAGTATAGGAGGAGAAAGGAGTACGGTATTTAGAATGCAAGAAGTGAATATATTTAAGGTTTGGAATACATAATGTGCTCGACACGTCCTATGCGAGCGACTGCAGGAGACCAGAGATGGCCTTCGCCGGCCGCCGATCGTCTCGTTCTTTTGTCGCTCGACGTCGCGGTTTCAGCCACGTCCAACAATGCGTTTGCAGACCTCAGAATCTATTGTTCTGGATTGCTTTTTCATAATTTTATCTTCAATGCAGTGTATGCATAGATAAGACTTAAGGGGCAACTAATCAGACATGTCTTTGATATTAGCGGTGTTTTAATTTTTTTCCTAGAATTTTTGTGTCTGAATGTTTTAAACTTTTAGCTACTCAACGCCACGCTTATACCGGCTTCCATTAATACCATTTTTTGGAATGATGCGCCATTATTGTGGCTTTTACACGCAGGAGGCGAAAAATCTCTCCGCGCAGGTGTATACCGCCGCGATCAACCTTATCGTAGCTTAAAATTTTGAAATTCAAGACCATTATACTCATTCATCTTTTTCCTTCAGTGTCGGATCTGTATTCGTACTCAGAAAGTTAAAATTCGATGGCCACGACATTCTGGCATTTTCACTGTACGCTCTCTTGAAATCGGTTGAACGGTAACGCGTACCTTTTTTTTTACAACCCTGAGGGGTTCTTAGGTAAAAGCTTTCAAACGATGCGGCTCGGGGGTCATAAACGCTAGAGTAGTGACATAAGGACAAAGTCAGCGATAGGCCATTCAGTAATCAGTATGCCAAGTTCTATCATAGAAGTAAGTAGTATGTCTAGGCGGGTTCTAACGCAGGTCCTCTGAGGGGAGCGCGGGGGCGGGGGGAAGTGAGGGCGCGCGGGGGAGCGCGGCGGAGGGAAACCTGGGCGCGGGGCCTGCGGGGAGTGGAAGAGCGGTTGCGCGCGCACGAGCCGCGGAGTGGGGGAAGCCGCAACCGCGGAGGGGATCACTCCGGGCCGAGCCGCCGCGGAGACCTGACCCACCGTCTCCGAAATTTTTCAAAGGGAGGGAATGACCCCCGAAAAGTCTTTTTCAGACTTTGGCCCACCCCGAAATTTTTTCAGACCTAACCCAGGGAGGGGACTGCCCCCGAAATTTTTTTCAAACCAACATGCAGCTGAAATTGTTTAATAATTTATTTTTTATCCGAAATTGTTTCGGACGATATCGGGAAAGATCGACGTTCTTTTCTTTTACGCACCGCGTCTTCGGGACGGAAAGAGACAGAGCATTATTTTAAATCTAAATTCGAGGGAGAGAGACAGCACTACATAGCGGTACAATCGCTTTCGTTCTAAAAATTTTCAAAATGATTTTAAATCTTAGCGTCGCAGCGTATCGCGCGATCTCGCGTAATTCGACTCCTCTGGAGCAGCCGCGTGCGATGACGTCATGTGGTGGCGCGAAGAATGTAATATAATTATGCGACGTCAGCAAATCTTAGAATTAGGTGGCGAGGAGAGAAGGAGGATAAATGAAATTGGTAAATAATATGTGTTTAAGAGATTATATATATATATATATATTGTTTACAAAAAAAGAAAATATAAATGAATATAATATAAAAAAGAATATATATAATATAATATAAAAAAGAATATAAATGAATATAATATAAAAAAGAATATATATATATATATAATATAAAAGAAAACACAATTAAATAATAAATATAATAGAAAAAAGAAAATACAATAGAAAAAAGAAAATAAAACAATAAAATAATAAAATAAAACTAGAATATAAAAATAGAAAAATAGAAAAAACAGAATATAAAAAATGGACAAATATAAAAAAAATAGGAAAAAAAATAGGAAAAAAATATAAAACTATTCTAAGAAGGGGGATGGTGGCGATGAAGGCGGCGAAGGTGGTGAAGGCGACGAAGGCGACGAAGGCGTCCACGTATCCCACTCGATAGGGTCATCAGCAAATAGTTCACTTAATAATGAATCTACAGGAACTTGTGCAGGGTCAGTTTGAACTCCAACAACGCCAGCCCGAAGCCCCGATATTTTATTCGCGGAAACGTTATCATAATCAATCTCTGTTTTCACGTTTCGCCAAACCATACTCTTTGGAGCATGCGTACGATTCCGCAGAGATATATTCCTATACACATCATCGCAGTCTAAAAACATTTGGTCCGCATATCGACGCAACCAATATTGCTCATCATCGAGGTACTCATACGCATGGTCATCCGTTAGGTTGCGAAATACTTTTAAATAAATGTCACCATCCTGATTAGCTTCCGCCTCATAAAGATCTGCGCATCGAATTTCTTCGGTTTGAACCGCAACATTTCGACACGCCACATACACTTTCAGACTGTGTGAATGAATAACTGTCGCAGCACCGGTGATCGTAGCGGTAGCTGGACGTTTCAAATTTATGGGCAATGACATAACCTGAAACCGATTTTTCTTATAATTCTCAAAGTTACTAACACAACGATTCACTAAAAAAATATGATAATGGAAACTTACGATATTAATTGATTGTATTTCCATGCGTCGAACGACTGACGATATCCTTGGAAAGCAATCTCCTTCAAAAGCAGTCTCCTTCAAAAACGATCCACTTCAAAAAGCGATTCACTTTGAAGCAATTGCACCTAAGGCGCTCGACATAGATACGATAAATTCTTAAAAAAAAAACGTTTCTCTCGGTAACATACGTCTTGACCGCTGCAGTAGCATTTTGAGATCTGATTTACGGCGTGAAGAACGCTCGAACGAAATAGAATTATGCGACGTCAGCAAATCTTAGAATTACGTGGCGAGGAGAGAAGGAGGACGGGTAAATAAAATGGAGAAATAATATACGTTTAAGAAATTTTATTTAAAATTAAAAGAATATAATTTAACATTTTTTCTTACGAGCATCAGCTAGAATATCATTGATGGCGCATGCTACCAGTTCGCAATCTACAAGATAATCCTCGTCGTAATATTCGCTATCACGTATGATTTTAGCAGCACGACGCGTATCTAATGTTTCGCAGGCAACATCGCCCTGCTGTAGCACGTTAACAAAAGATTCAAATTTTGTCCTCACATCTTCTGCAGTTTGATGCAGCCGCGCATACACATAGTTTATGCATGGTTCAAGATTTAATAAAAATGATACTGTATCTGGTTTGAAATACAGTGGCTTATCATGTAGCATCATTTTCACAATCGGTGAATTAAAGATCCGAATAAATTCCACCGTTAATTCATCAATCCGCATCGAAGGTGATCCAGGTAATCGTGAACGTTCTTCGATGGTTGTACGACTGTTGCATAGCACATGCCATGTATACGATGGTAATATCAGATGATTCCCACGATTGTCACCGAGAAGAACTTCAACATCGATCGTAGGCTGTACGTGGATTCCAATTTCCAAATACTTGCTGCCCATGGATGTTAACACGTATCTTCTGACCATGATACGCGATACTCGGCGCGGGCTAAGAGAACAATCAAAGCTATGAAATTGTCCGCTCGTATCAGGAATACAATTTTGAGAATATGTGAAAATTAAGTCTTACCAAGCAACTGTATCCTCACCGCATCGAGCTACACCATCATCTCGCACGATCGGAACGTAATAATTCATACGTTCAACGTTTCCTTCGACACTGGTACTGCACATTTTTTTTCAGAGCGCTATTTGTTCCGTCGAACGTCACTGAGGGTACTGAGCGATTGATGGAATAGCGACCGGGAGACAGGCTTAAATAGCGGTGCAATTGGTTCCCCCCCCCCCCCCCCACCACCGCATTTTATTCTAAAGCTACCAATTTTTCCATAATGTTTTTTCAATCTTAACGTCGCAGCATATCGCACCATTGTATGTAATTTAATCCCCATCCTCAAGGATAAAAGTCTCGACACGTGTTGAATGTAATATAATACCTGTGGAAGCGCAGAATCTTAGAATTATGCGGTGTCAGCAGAAACTGTGTCGGATGATTTTGCGCGCTAATTCGTCATACGCGTGAATCACGGAAAGAATTATGCTGTATCGGCAGAAACTGCACAGATCGTCGTTTTTTTGCATGCGGTGCATTCGAGGGAGGGGGTACGCCAAAAGAGTTAGACAGAGATACCAAATCGTGGTATCAGTCATAAAAGCACGCTCCGGACTGCACAAAGTCTCAAATCGTTGCAACCTGTTGCGCGTAAAAGACGTTACATATACAGTCCATTTACAATCACTCCATTTACAATCATGGAATTCGCACACGTAACCCGTCAATTATTGGATCAATCTGCACGATTGATTTCACGGGAAGAGTACCTCGCGTGGGAAGAACGGTGCAACGAGTGTATCGAATCGTTGGAAGAACACAGCCGAGTGAAACGCCCGCGATTATCGATCGGTGTTCAACAATCGCTGATTGCTCGAATCGCGCGACTCGAAGGACTGAAACATTCGTTGCGCGGCCGTTTCGTGCGCGAAGGTGCAGGACATTCGAGCGCAAGACTTTTGTGGCGCGAAATAGACACTGCGTTCGATAGCCGCGTGTTAACCGGTGCCGTGCTCAATTCGAACTATATCGAGCCGCGCAACTTCCTCCAGGATGCGGCGACCATTGTGTTGGAGCATGTGCGGGGCGCTTTGAGGAAACGTCGAAACCTCAAAGTGAACACGATGTTCAACGGTGAATTTGTGGTGGGTGATAAACATGCTTGCAAAAGCATCAACACCCGGAACTGCGAACTCTTCGACACATCCGATCTGCAGGAGTGGTACCAGCGATGCGTCGTCGAACCCACCCTGACATCGTTGGAAGAGTTCCAGGAACGCGACAGCGGATGGGCATTGACGCGAATCCTCAACCTAACCGTCAATGTCAATAAGTACAATCCGCTGCGCGCAGGGTGCCACCACAAGTTGCCGCGGGAAATATCGCTGAAGAAGGCAACGATCAGTGTGCAATCCCCGGACAATGCGTGTTTCGCGTGGGCAGTGGTCGCCGCTCTTCATCCTGCTGAACGAGACACCGAGCGCCCAAGTTCATATCCGCCATATGCTTCCATATTAAATCTCCAGGGCATTGAGTTTCCAATGTCCCTGGAGCAAATTGGGAAGTTTGAGCGGTTGAACGAAATCTCGATCAACGTCTATAGCTTCGAGGCGGAGAAGACGAAGACGGTCTTTCCGCTGCGTCTCACCAGCCACAAGAGGGATCGGCACATCAACCTGCTCTACATACCGAATGATGGAGATGTAGGGCACTTTGTATGGATCAAGGACTTGTCCCGGCTGGTGAGCGCACAGCTGAGCAAGAAGAAGGCAAAGAAATTCATCTGCGACCGGTACGTATATTAACGTATGAAATGTTGAAATGTCTCGCGAAACAAATTAAATAAAAATTTTTTTGTTTTTTTTACAGATGCATGCACTACTTCGGATCTGCTGAGAAGTTGGAGCTTCATTCGCTGGACTGTGGCAAGATGAACGACTGCGCCATCCTGCTGCCCAGCGAAGGTAACAACTTGCTCAGCTTCGAGAACCACTGTAGGAAGGAGCGGCTCCCCTTCGTGGTGTACGCCGATCTGGAGTGCATCATCGAGAAAACAGAGGACAGCCAACGAATGGGTGATGATAATAAATTACACACGTATCAACACCACGAAGTTCATAGTATAGCCTACTACATGCATTGCTCGTACGATACATCGCTATCGGTGTATCGATGTCGCCGCGACGCGGATTGCGTTTCATGGTTCGTAGACGAACTAAAAAATTTTGCGAATTTCGCCAAACCCATCCTGACCAGCAATGTTCCCATGCTTGATTTAACTACCGAACAGTGGACGGCATTTCGCGATGCAACACACTGTCATATTTGCGAAGAACCATTCGAGGCTGGCGATATACGAGTCCGCGATCATTGTCATCTATCCGGACGGTTTAGAGGTCCAGCACATTCGGAGTGCAATTTAAATTATAAAAACGCGTTTTACATCCCCATAGTTTTTCATAATTTATCAGGCTACGATTCGCATTTCATTATCGAGGTAATAGCTACCGCTTTCGAAGGTCACGTCGACGTATTACCCATAACTAAAGAAAAGTATATTTCTTTCACAAAAAATGTCGAAGATACGGCTGACTCAGACTCGCGAAATTGTATTAAATTGCGATTCATCGATTCGTACAAATTTCTCAACACCAGTCTCAACAAATTAGCATCTTTTCTTAGCACAGATCAATTAAAAATTTTACGATCCCAATTTCAAACATTATCCGTCAAGGATTTCAATTTACTGACGCGAAAGGGTGTCTTTCCGTACGAATATCTTGATTGCGTGAACAAACTGCAGGACCCATGCTTACCACCGCGCGAATCATTCTACAGTTCGTTAACGGGTGAGACTGTATCCGCGAGCGATTACGCGCACGCCGAGACTGTCTGGCAGCGTTTCGGCATTAGAACCTTGGGCGAATACAGCGATTTGTATTTGAAAACAGATGTCTTGTTATTGGCAGATATTTTTGAAAATTTTCGCGAAAGTTGCATCAAGAGTTACGGACTAGATTCGGCGCATTATTATACATTACCCGGTTTCACGTGGGATGCCATGCTAAAACATACCAAAATTACATTCGAATTGCTCACCGACGTCGATATGGTCATGTTTATCGAACGCGGTATACGCGGGGGTTTGAGTCAATGTTCCGGAAGATACGCACATGCCAATAACAAGTACATGCCATCTTACGACGCATCGGAAGAGTCATCGTACTTGATGTACTTTGACGTGAACAATTTGTATGGATGGGCAATGTGTCAGCCTCTGCCATATGCTAAATTTCAATGGGTCGAAGATGTTGAAAAATTTGACGTGTCTTCGATCGCTGTCGATTCGCCCACGGGGTACATTCTCGAGGTAGATCTGGAATATCCGCAAAGTCTGCACGACGCTCATGCCGATCTACCGTTCTGCCTGACGCGTGCCAAACCACCTGGCAGCAGACAGGACAAGTTACTCGCGACGGTATACGATAAGCAGCGTTACGTCATCCATTACCGCAACCTGCAGCAGTGCACGCGTCACGGTCTTCGTGTTACAAAGATACACCGCGTGCTTCAATTCGCTCAATCCCCCTGGCTCCGCGATTACATCGAACTCAATACACGGTTTAGAACAGGCGCGACAAACGACTTCGAAAAAAATTTGTACAAATTGATGAACAACGCGGTATTCGGTAAAACTATGGAAAATGTACGAAATCACGTGGACGTAAAACTTTTGACACATTGGGAAGGGCGATATGGCGCGGAGGCAATGATCGCGAAACCGAATTTCCACAGCAGAAGTGTTTTTTCGGAAAATTTAATAGCTGTTGAATTGCGAAAACTCGAGGTGAAATTCAACAAACCGATATACGTGGGTATGTGCATTCTGGACATATCAAAAATTTGTTTGTACGAATTTCATCACGAGTACATGTCTCCCCTGCACGGGCAAAATTGTAAAATTCTATACACAGACACGGACAGCCTCATTTATCACATTCGATGCGACGATATCTACGAGTCCATGAAACGCGATATCGATAGATTCGACACAAGCGATTATCCTATCGACAATTCATATAATATGCCGTGTGTAAATAAGAAGGTTCCGGGGCTGATGAAAGATGAAAATAACGGTGCGATAATGACCGAGTTCGTAGGTCTTAGAGCGAAAATGTATACACTCCGCGTAGACGGCAAAAAAGATACGAAAAAGGCGAAAGGCGTCAAGACCAACGTCATAGCCAGAACGATAACTTTCGACGACTACGCGCAGTGTTTGCAAAGGGAGATCGAAATGGTTCGCAGGCAATCGTGCATACGGTCTAAATTGCACAAAGTGTACACCATTTCGGAATCCAAAATCGCTCTAAGTCCGTACGACGACAAGCGGTATATCGTACCTGATTCGATCGACACTCTACCCTGGGGACATTATAAAATACCATTATAAAATTCCGTTGTAAAAAAAAAGAAAAAAATCGATGTAAAATAGAAATTATTGTATTTATTAACTCCTTCATATAAAATGGTTGAATTATTGTATAAAAAATTGTTCACACATGTATATATCATTGTATTTTTTATTGAATCATATATTATTATGTTACAATACATTATTTTTATTTATCCAAGAATTGTGTGATTTATCAAACCCCAACCACTTGACGTACACCTTATCCCCCTTCCTACGCAACACTTTTTCCACTAGATACACATCAGGATCGGTGACGCGTTGCAGCTCGTGTTCATAGAATCCTCCGGCAACAGGTTTTCCACAGGAATCGAGGAGCAGATACGTCGCGGGATTAGTTGCCTGTACTTTGACTATCTTGAACACCTCCGTTGTCCAATTCGGCGTATAGCCTTTATCGAAGATGGTTTTAAATTTGCTCACGCGCACAAACTCGCCCAACTTGAATCTCGCCGGAGCAGCGATCTTTATGTTGCCGTATACGGTGGCTAGCAGCTTGTCGGCGATCGCAGGGGTAACATCGCGAGGACGCATTCCGATGGTTCTATGTTTTCGCGCGTTATACTCTGCGAGAAGACGCGATAGCGAATCGATCCATCTGTAGGTTCCATTGAGCGTAAACATTTTCCACATATTGTTCTTCAAAGTTCGATTGAAACGTTCTACGACGGAGGCCTTCATCACCGAATACGTCGAATAATGATTAATGTCATGATTTGACAAGAGTTTCTGCACATCGGCGTTGTAAAATTCTTTTCCTTGATCGGTTTGCAAATTTTTCGGATATCGATCTCTAAATATCTTTGCAAACGCTTTGGTCACCTCAGCACCACTTTTAGTCTTGAGCGGCACCGCCCATGCATACTTGCTCAACACATCGATGACGGTGAGTATGTAGTGGTGACCTTGGTTGAATCGCGAGTATGGACGCATTTCTACAACGTCAGCTTGCCACAGATCGTCGTATCCGTGCACTATGACGCGCCTCCGTGGGAAATGTCTTCGAGCTGGAGCATGCAATTCCTCAACAAGTTGCCGCTTCTTGGGGTCATGGTTTTCTTTACTCTTGGATTTCGACAATGGTTGCATGTTTGATCGCAGAGGTGTCTATGACACGAATGATGTGATAATTATCGTGTACGTGCATTATGTGCTCCTCATCGGTCCGAGGACAAGTTCAGCCGCCTCGCATGATTCTCCTTCGCAGCGCTGCTGTGGGATTGAATTTGACGCCTGCGATATCTTTTTAATGCTGTTTAGCAACGTCAGCATATCTCTTTGAAACACGACCAGCTTCCTCTCTAATTCTTCTTGCTGCTCTCTCAAAAGTTTAATGCACTTTTCCATGTATAATTTATTGACGGCATCGCTGTCAGCCACCGGCTGAGCTACGCGTCGTATCTTGCGTGATTTTGCATCAAAGTCGGCACCGTCCACACAAAGAGCGTTATCTCGCATATAATTTCGAAGCATGCCGCTCCATTTGTATTAGTCCATTCTAGCTGCTCCACTCTTCTCGAGCGATACTCCAAATTTGTTGATCGGCATCTCGATGCATACAGTGCAAATCATCGACGTGTGGTTTAATTTATAATGAGGCCTACCTCGCGGAGTTCCTCGATAATCGATAGACTTTCGGGATCGTGGGAGTTGTTACCAGCCTGACGCGACGCTTCCAACAAACGCAATCGATCCACCAACTCGTTGGGATCGTCCCAATGCACGTAATCGATCTTGTTGTCGTTTACCATCATAGCTAGCGGTGTTCTTAGACCTTTCCCTGTCCTACTAGCCGATACACGGGGGAGTAGAGGTGCAATTACATGTTTGTACTTGTATCCCTTATTGCTTAATATGGGATATTTAGCGTTATGACTGCGTCTGTGGGCATTCGTCGTCAGCAGTATACTTTTGTATTTTTGTTTGTCGGCATCGGTGTACAGGGCATCGTCGGGAATTCTTTTGAAAATCAGTTCGTAAAGACCGGACGTTCCTCTGTATCTTACACCATCAATGATTATATTATCATCCTTGTCTATATCGAAATCCTTATCTCCAAGCATCGTTCCACTATTGCCAAAGTATACACCATACACATAGTCCATTGTTGTATCCCTATCACCACTTAGGATTGCGCCCATGTATTTTTGCCCCAGCGGACCGAAATGGCTGCGAAACGTTTCTTGTCCCTCGGATGTTTGGAGTTGATGTCTGATAGATGTTGCAAACGACTCATCGGGACTAGTTTCGAAAACGTTGTCATCAATGGTTGTGAGCGATTGTATACCGGTATTTATTGGTGTGGGAGGAACGGGGGAATCGTTTGACGCGGCATTCTGTCGTTTCCGCTTCGATTGAACTGGTGTGGAGGTTATGGGTGAATATTCCGATGACATGTGTGGTTTCCTCTTTGTCTTGCGCGATGTGTTCCCTTTCGACTGAATTTTTGTTTTAGGCGTTAATGTTTCATTCCCTCCAACGTCTGTGCTCATCGACGGTGATGCGTCAGCTTCTGCCGCTGTGGTATTTTTCATGATATGTTTTAAGGGTTCGACGACAGGTTTGAAGTATCTCTCCAACGCGATATCTTCCTCCATCTTGCCAGTCTTCAAAGCCTGATGTTTCTTGCGAATGGATTCGCTGGTTTTTGCAATTTCCTTCACTATTCTCTCGCGATCCTTAATCTCCAGACTATCGATATCAATCATCGTTGTACCGCAGACGTTGCTTTCCCACCGACGTGTTGACGACAATTGACCATCTCACGGTACGGCAAACTCGTTAAATCCCTTTCGATAACGTCCACTGGACATCGCGCTATCCTTGTCTATTACCACGAAACCATATTCCCGTTGCCAACAATTACGACACAAAGCGCAGAAATCCTCGTAAGACATATCAGTGTTTACGTGATCGTCGTACGCATGTTTCAAGTTGGTACCATCCTGCTTAAACAGAATCAACAGATTGGCATTGTCGCGTATAAGATGTTTGGGAATCTTTGCATACGTCTGACAGAGATAGAAGCAGTCAACGTTCGAGTGGCGCCCCATTGCAAAGTATTCCCTTATCGTATCTTGCTTGTCGCATGCCACGTCATCAAAGATAAAAATGGAATTCGGAAGCGATTCGCTCGGTGGGATGACATCGCTGTTATTCGAAAACGTAAAATAGCCAATTTCATCTATCGGAGTCAATAAATTCTCCAAATACTGATATTTCGGCTGTTGCAACGACTTGGAATACACGTACACGTTCTCGAAGCGAACACCGTGAGGACTTTCCAACAAGCTCACCAGCACGTTGGGCTTTCCACAATTTGATGGGCCACAAATGAGACAGCGTATAGTGTTTGGTAGCATGCTGCCATGTTTGCGCTTTGTTTTCGAGGACATCACTCGTGATTTATCATCAAAATTTGTCACGCGTATCGTCACAGGTTGTCGCACGAATCGCATCCTCTCCGCGAATTGTGAAAAATGATTTTGATACGTCGAAGCGGCGACGCGCCCTATTTATAGGTCCGCGCTGAAGCAAAACAGCTCAGTATTCAAAATGCTTCTGATCCTGTCGGATAATTGCGATATTCGAGACTTAACCTCTGAACAGTTGAAATATATACCAAAGATTATTCTACTGCGAGAGTTTGGCAGACACATTGATCAGTTGTGGGACAGACTCCCCGAGCATATAAAAGCCGATTCCGAGGTTCAACAGTATCGCCGGTGTCTGGAACATTATAATCGCCCTTGGCAGCGAACGCATATCGACGGTCCGGCACCATTGATTAAAAACTGTAGCGAATGTCGCCGATGCGAGTAAAGAAAGGTAATGGTTTGTTAAATCGGGCGATAAACGCGCTACCTATCGAATTACATATCCCGAGATACCAGTTTTGCGGTCCAGGAACACATCTGGCAAAACGATTGGCTAGAGGTGATCAAGGCATCAATCCGTTGGACGCAGCGTGTCGCGAACACGATATTGCGTATTCGCGCAGCAACGACCTCGGCGAAAGGCACGCGGCAGATAACGTACTCGCTGACAAAGCGCGAAAACGCATCGTTGCGCGAGACTCGACTCTGGGCGAAAGAGGTGCTGCTACGGCTATTTGGGCAGCTATGAAGGCCAAGACGAAAATCGGAATGGGGATGAAAGCAAAATTGCGCAAAAGGATTCCAAAAAGAGCATCGAAAAAGCGGATTCCAAAGAGAGCATCGAAAAAGCGGATTCTCCCAGTGGCAAAACGGGGTGGTATATTACCACTTCTCCCGCTGCTAGGTGTTCTCGGGTCGTTAGCTGGTGGAGCGGCGGGGATCGCTAAGGTGGTAAACGATAATAAGGCGGCCCAACATCAGCTGCAGGAAATGCAACGTCATAATCGCTCCATGGAAGGTCGTGGACTTTATCTCGCACCATACAAGCGCGGACAGGGAATATCGAAACGAGAAAAAAAAAACGTCGAAAAGAAAATAAAAATGTCCGCGGGCGTAACTACTGACGCGCAATTGGAGGAGTTTGCAAAACGTATGCGTATTCCATTCTTTAGAGGTGTTTTCATGCGTAACGCGCTACCTACCGGAGGAGTACGTCGAAACGAGAGCGGTATCGTGAATTTGGACAATGTCGAGGGGCCGGGGACTCATTGGGTGGCGTATGCGAAGAGAGGGTGTCGAGCTATATATTTCGACAGTTTTGGGAATCTTCGACCGCCTAAGGAATTGGTACAATATCTGGACAAAGATGCTGTGAAAATCGAATACAATCGAACGGCTTATCAGAAGTACGATCAGAGCAATTGTGGACAACTATGTCTACGCTTCCTACAAACGATTGGCACCAAATTTAAGGATTGACTTCCCATCACTCTGATTCAGTACCAGTCCAGTCGCACAGCTCGGAATATGTCGTTAACATTCACTCTAACCGGCAAGAGTAGCACCCTCGCGGTAAGCTACTTTCCGCCCATAGATTTGAGCGACGATGATTACGAGCTTGGTCTAGCAACCTTTGAAACTTATCACACGATACCAAACATCGACTCGAGCAACGATAAATTCTACTTTGTCGTAAACTATGACATCAACAATAGCATCGACACCACTCATGAATACATTACGATTCCCCACGGCTCCTACGAACTAGACGCCATTGCCAAGTATTTGAAGCAGCGATTACTCGAGCGGTATCCTCAAAATCTCGGCGGCATCGATGATGGTGACAACGATGTGTATCCAATAGTGTTGCGTCCCAACAACAACACCATGAAAAGCGAGCTGTACTGCTCGTTCGCCATAGACTTTACGAAACACAATAACATTGGATCGCTACTGGGATTCTCGACGAATCGGGTATTAGAAACTGGACGGTGGTATGAATCGGACGATCCAATTAATATCATGAACGTGAACATTATTCGCGTAGAATGCAGCGTGACCGCTGGCGCGTACAACAATGGGAAGCGCGTACATACGATACATGAATTTTCTCCGATAGTCCCACCAGGATATAAGATATCGGAAACGCCCGCGCAGATCATTTACCTTCCAATCACCGCACAGGTCATTACGGATCTAACGATACGCGTTGTGGATCAAGACGGATGGTTGCTCGATTTTCGAGGTGAAGAGATTACCATCAGATTGCACGTACGACGGCGACGACGATAATACGTGTGGCGTGACCGAAAGAGATGCTTGTGTTGAACGACTCCAGAAACTCGTTTCTTCCAAGTGAAATTGTTTGCAACAACAACAACAACAACAACAGCTCTGATTACACTAAAAAGAAAAGGCTCAGTTCTGCGAACATTGCATTTTTGAAATCATTGGGATTCCTTGTGCACGGTTAAGTTGAAAAAAATGGTGGACATTCTAAGCATTGGAGGGAAGCCGACGTTCGACGATCGCATCGTCAAGCTCGAGACTCACACATACAACCCATACGTCAACACGACGTTTGGATACAGCGATGAGATAAGAATACCCATACAGCAGCAGGATTTATACACATTGCCGTGTGAAAGTTTCCTCTACTTGGAGGGGAAATTGAAGATAAACAAGCCAAACGATACATTAACGGTGACGTTGGGAAATAATTGCGTGGCGTTCTTATTCGATGAGATTCGATACGAGCTGAATGGCGTGGAGATTGATCGCAACAGAAACGTTGGAATAACTAGCACGCTTAAAAACTATGTATCGCTGGCATCTGGCGAAGACAAAAGTATGGAGAATGCCGGATGGGGCTTGAAACGACGCGATGGGCTAATAGTGAAAAATCATTTCAATTTTTGCATCTCGCTTAAATATTTACTGGGATTTTGCGAGGACTACAAACGCATGATTATTAATGCGCGTCACGAATTGATTTTAATACGATCGCGCAACGACAACAATTCTCTAATAGGATCGCCGATGTTGGAACCAGAAATTGAATTACTTAAAGTGCAATGGCGGATGCCTCATGTGACGCTGAACGACGTTAATAAGCTATCGTTGCTACGTGCTTTGGAAAGTGGAAAAAACCTGAGCATTTGTTTTCACTCGTGGGATCTGTACGAGTATCCTCTCTTACAGAGCACGACCAAGCATTCGTGGGCCGTGAAGGCATCCGCACAGCTGGAGAAGCCGCGAGTTATTATCCTTGTTCTACAGACTGATCGAAAGAATGTGATGAGCGAAGATGTTACTAAGTTCAACAACTGCAAATTGGCCAATGTAAAACTTTTTCTCAACTTGGAATTTTATCCATACGATGACCTGAACTTGGACTTTGACAAGAATAAGCATGCCATCTTGTATCTCATGTATACGCAATTCCGTAAATCGTATTATGGACATAGTTGCAACGAGGCATTATTCACCGTGGCCGAATTTTTACAATTTGGTCCCCTCGTGGTGATTGATTGCTCGCGACAAAATGAGTCGATCAAGAATGGCACCGTGGACGTGCGCATAGAATTCGAGTGTAAAGAGAATGTGCCTGCAAATACTACGGCCTACTGTCTGATTCTACACGATCGTGTGGTTGAATACAATCCGCTGACAAACGTGGTGCGCAAAATCAATTAAATTGCCCCGCCCTCTCCTGTGTCAAATTCATACAAATATTTCATCGTGAAAATCGAGATGTCTTACGAGAAAGACCCCATTCTCTCGTCTGTCTTGGAAGAGAGCGGACCTCTAAATCGTATCGATAATGGTCGTACCAACATTTGTTGACCTGCAAGGGTTCATCGTCGATGGAAGATTTGTCGTCAAGGAAGTGGCTATCCTGCGAAAGGGAACAATTCTCTCGCACTATATTTTTGGGAGTTCGATGCCGCAATATCTTCTTACGAAATCCGACAAATCGAACATCCGGTGGTTGGTGGCAAAACATCACGGGCTACGGTGGGACGATGGAGACGTTCCATACTGTATGGCTAAACGGCTAATTACGAAAGCTGTAGCTGATGCGATCGACGAAGAAGATGACGCATCCCATATCGTATACGTTAAAGGGTTGCAGAAACGCGACTGGCTTGCGGATTTCCTCGATGAAGATACGAGAATGGACGTGGTCATCGAGACGCTGGACATTGACTACGAGGATATCAAATCTCTAAATAAGCTAAATGTAGTTAATACTCTGCGATGTGGCAGACACGCAAAGCACTGTGCCATGCAAAATGTATTTAAAATATTCAACTGGTGGTCTAAACGCCAGAGAGAAATGCTTAAATAAAATAAAATCAATTTTTTTAATGTATAAATGTTTTTTCTTCACCCTCCCAACCTCCTGCATGTAATGTACGCTAGATTAAGACGATAGTTATGCAGAAGCGGTATGATTCATGTTCGATTCACGTTCAGAGTGGTATGATTCATGTTCAATACCCGTTCAATACCCGATCAAAGCCGTTCGATACCCGATCAAAACCGTTCGATCCCCGATCAAAGCCGTTCGATACCCGATCAAAGCCGTTCGATACCCGATCAAAGCCGTTCGATACCCGATCAAAGCCGTTCGATACCCCGTTCGATACCTGATCAAACCCGTTCGATACCCGATCAAAGCCGTTCGATACCCGATCAAAGCCGTTCGATACCCCGTTCGATACCCGATCAAAGCCGTTCGATACCCGATCAAAGCCGTTCGATACCCGATCAAAGCCGTTCGATACCCGTTCGATACCGTTCAATACTCGTTCGATACCGTTCAATACTCGTTCGATTCATGTTGAAAGTGGTGTGATCTAGTCGAATGATGTGTCAAAGAAGGAGAAACGATTCAGCCAAATGATACATGCGAAGAAGATAAAAGAGAGGATGGCCAGTGAGTAGTTCGAAGAAGATGTATGGAAGGTGTTGATGTAAGTGGAGTACATAGAAGGAGAGGGTGGTCAGTGAAGAAGAAGATAAGTATATGGAGAATGGTCAGCGAAAATGCAGGTGGCCTGTAATGAAGATTGTGAAGAACAACAGCATCTTACTTTTGCAAAGCTATGCACTTCTCGATTTCATGATAGGAGTTTATACGCGAGAGCTTGGAGGTGCAGCGAGACCAGTTGTCTTCAAATCGTTGAAGGCATCGGTTGATTTACAAGGGTGAACATTTTTTTTGTGCAACGATGGGATTTTTGAGGATTGCCCCGGAGTGTGACCCCGAGGTATGTACTTTTAAATATTTTAACATTTATCGCGTTTAACCTTTGTTATCCAGTGAGATTAAAAATCAGACGTTTGTAGTCCTCGCAAAATCCCAGCAAATATTTAAGCGTGATGCAAAAATTGAAATGATTTTTCACTATTAGCCCATCGCGTCGTTTCAAGCCCCATCCGGCATTCTCCATACTTTTGTCTTCGCCAGATGCCAGCGATACATAGTTTTTAAGCGTGCTAGTTATTCCAACGTTTCTGTTGCGATCAATCTCCACGCCATTCAGCTCGTATCGAATCTCATCGAATAAGAACGCCACGCAATTATTTCCCAACGTCACCGTTAATGTATCGCTTGGCTTGTTTATCTTCAATTTCCCCTCCAAGTAGAGGAAACTTTCACACGGTAATGTGTATAAATCCTGCTGCTGTATGGGTATTCTTATCTCATCGCTGTATCCAAACGTCGTGTTGACGTATGGGTTGTATGTGTGAGTCTCGAGCTTGACGATGCGATCGTCGAACGTCGGCGTCCCTCCAATGCTTAGAATGTCCACCATTTTTTTTCAACTTAAATGCGCACAAGGAATCCCAATGATTTCAAAAATGCAATGTTCGCAGAACTCGCCACCACCGTCGCCCCCCTCGCCTCAACCGCAGGGGCCCGACTCGCCGCCGCCGCTACAGCCGCCGCAGTCCCCGCCGCCGTCGCCATCGCCGTCGCCGCCTCCAGTGGTATGTAATACATTGCATTGTTTCGTACATTCGATATTTATTATGTTTAATGTGTCAAAATTATATCATCGTTTGTATCTGTGTTCTAGGACATGAATGCGCGGCTGCTGGAGGAGGAGGAGGAGGAGGAGGTGGCGCCCCCCCGCCATCAGATCGCGGTTGGTCGGGTGATGGTGGCTCGGCTGCGGCACCCTTGGGTGTCGAATCAACGGGTGGGGTTCCTGCCGTTGAGGCGGCCGCGGTCCCCATCACCGTCGTGGATGCGACGGTTGCGACGACAACCGCTGCCGCAGCTACCATCGCTCCCCCCCGAATGGATGGCTATATCGCCATCACCGTCGCCCTCGCCACCACCATCGTCGCCCTCACCACCACCATCGTCGCCCTCACCACCACCATCCCCCCCCTTCTTCGAATAGTTATTTGCTATTTTTTATATTCTAGTTTTATTTTATTATTTTATTTTATTATTTTATTGTTTTATTTTCTTTTTTCTATTGTATTTTCTTTTTTATATTATATATTCTTTTTTATATTATATTCATTTATATTCTTTTTTATATTATATTCATTTATATTTTCTTTTTTTTGTAAACAATATATATATATATAATCTCAAACATATATTATTTACCAATTTCATTTATCCTCCTTCTCTCCTCGCCACGTAATTCTAAGATTCGGCGTTTCAAAAAAATTATTATTATTTCTCTGCGTTGGAGAAAGAAATTTCAGCTGACGCTGCATAATTCTGATTCGCGCCTTCTTCGCGCCACCACATGACGTCATCCCGTACGGCTGCTCCAGAGGATTCGAATTACGCTGCGACGTTAAATCGGAACGCTTTAGAATAAATACTGTTAGCTTCAGAATTGGTGCCACATATCTGCTTGAAATAATATTTCTACAGAATGGTTCTGTAGATAGCTGATTCAAAATTTTAGAATATCTGCGAGTGTATCGCTATGTGGTGCTGTCTCTCTCTCTCTCTCCCTCCTCCGAATTTAGATTTAAAATAATGCTCTGTCTCTTTCCGTCCCGAAGACGCGGTGCGTAAAAGAAAAGAACGTCGATCTTTCCCGACATCGTCCGAAACAATTTCAGATAAAAAATAAATTATTAAACAATTTCAGCTGCATGTTGGTTTGAAAAAAATTTCGGGGGCCGTCCCCTCCCTGGGTTAGGTCTGAAAAAATTTTCGGGGTGGGCCAAAGTCTGAAAAAGACTTTTCGGGGGTCATTCCCTCCCTTTGAAAAATTTCGGAGACGGTGGGTCAGGTCTCCGCGGCTGCTCGGCCCGGACTGATCCCCTCCGCGGTTGCGGCTTCCCCCACTCCGCGGCTCGTGCGCGCGCAACCGCTCTTCCACTCCCCGCAGGCCCCGCGCCCAGGTTTCCCTCCGCCGCGCTCCCCCGCGCGCCCTCACTTCCCCCCGCCCCCGCGCTCCCCTCAGAGGACCTGCGTTAGAACCCGCCTAGACATACTACTGAAGTATCACAAATGGATTACTAGTATTTTTCTGATGAAAATGAAACCAAACTTGATAAAATCCTGATTATTTTTAATGACTGTAATGGAAAGTACTTGGAGTAGAGTAATTGAGGAAAGTAATGAAGAGTACCTGAATTCTACGTGAACTGACACGGAACTGCTATGTGTGCCCAGATCTTAACGTAAGCGATACCTACGCTCGTATATTTACATCGTAGATGTTTTTTATAATTTTTAAATCCATTCAATAGTTAATAAGGACAGAGCCAATCAATTTGTAACGAAACGTAGGGATTTAGGGGCCTCGGATCCCAAAAACTACGAATATAAATTTTACAGAAACGTTTTAATTCATTATTTTCAATGATTTTTACGTGTCGTAGGATGGGCACCGTCTGTTTAGACACGCGCGATGTGCAGAGATTTGCGGGAATGTTAGTAATAGTGTCAATTTTTAATATTTTTCGGCGTACGACACGTGAAATTATTAGTTAAATGTTCCACTACATGTAAAATACTAACAATCAATTTCATCTTGCAATTTATAGTTTGTATAAGCTCTGAAGAAGTGCCATATTGCAGCGCCATGTAGGCTCCTGATCACCGAAATAGATTTTCAGAGAGGAATCCCGTGTGAGTCGTTGACAAATCGAGCCAAAGCGTAGCTTAGCGAAACCCCGCCCTCTATGTTAAACTCTCACTCTGAACAAGTCACATGTATACAAGCACGCACACATCTTTCAGTATTTCAACACATTTCAGAGTAGTTCTTGAGTTGGACGCTGTTCATGAACAGAGGTCGCTAAATTCAGTCCTCAAATTATGGGTCGGTAACACAGTTTGGGTGGTGACACGAAGTCCCATAAGGTGATAGGTCTATTCTATACCTCGTCTGTGCTGGAGGTGATCCTTTAATTAATGTGAGGAGTGTATTTGGACAAAAAAAAACTGTTTATGATATCTTAATACGTAAGTTAAAGGAAATTGATCAGGATGCGAATGAAGATGCAGTAGTAATTCTGCTCTTTTCAGTAACCGCACTCTGTTCTCTGACCACTGTACTCAAGACGGCTTCTTTTAATTAGCTCTTTTTTCGGGTTTAAACGCCCTATTTTTCAGCCGATTTCGAGATCTTTTTTCTTGGCAACGAAAAAAGATACGATATTGGTGCCTCGTATACCTATACTTTTATTCATCTTCTGGCTGTTTAAAATCATGAAGGATGATTTAAAATTTTTACAACTTTCAGAATTATAAGCGTCGTCATCCGAACACATCCTTGTTGACTTGTCCCAAGGCTAGCGGCTTTTCCATTGGGCAGAAAAAAAAGAACCAAACGTTTTTTTAATCCTTACAAGTGTCGGTATTGCCCCTACCACGATCAGAACTTTAGAAAATAAATCTACAAAATGGCAGTCGGTTAAAGAAAAAATACGTTTTCTCCTGCAGTTTTTGTAACTTTTAGGTGCCCAAAAAAATGGAAGTTTAGAAAAATATTGACCTAATTTTGGTAGTGACGATAGCGACACTCGTAAAGATTAAAAAAAACGTTTGGTTCAATTTTTTCTGCTTTTCTGCTTTAAAGAGCTTTCCTGATAAGTCTTCAGAGGTATATCCGTTGGCAGGGCTAAGGGTTGTGCCGCGTAGGTGAGGGTGGCGGGAATTCCTTGTAGCCTACAGGTAGTAAGGAAACTGCAGCAGTTATCGCAGAACCATCGAAGGGGACGCACGCTATTTTTCGCTATTTTAAACTTTCAATACATACATAAATATTTTTCTCTCATTTAGTTAGTCCGTAGTTTATTCCTAGTTTATCATTATAATACATATTTAGTTCTAGCGTTTTTATATATTTTTTATATTATTCGTATACCATTTTTATAGTATTTTTATCGTGTTTTTTTTCTCATTATTATTGTGTGATTTTTTTATTCTTATTATGTGCTTTTTTATTATTGTGTGGTTTTTTTTATTATTAGTATTAGTGTACGTATTTAAAGTTAGTTTAGTGTATTTCTTCGGCGTGTGTTTTGCAACAAGGATATATTCTGCAGGTAAGTTCTATATCTCTAAATATCTCTAAATCTATTATACATTTCTGAAGCAAGTGTTGCCGTTTGTTTTTACTACATTACAGTCAGTTTATTTCTATTTTCTTCATTACTTTAATACTGACTGGCAAATTGAAATTGAATAATAAGTGCTATATGCGCGCCAACAGATTACTTAATCGTTCCGTTCAGGAAGCCACAACATCATTAGATGCTAGTTCTTCACATTTAACATCTGCAATACACTTTGTTAGTACCCCACTAGTGATGTTTAACCTGGAACTAGTTCACAATCATTTTTACATTCAACATCTTGTCTTTATCTTCTCATTACCAATATACTTATATGTTTCACCTGGCACAAGTTCGCAATCTTTTTTCAATATTACCGAAAGTAGTGTAGAATTTTCTCCGAATTTAGAAGAAATTCAGAATTTTGCCTCCTTCGAAAATTCACAGACTTCTGAAGAATTAACAACTGAATTGAATAGTCCTATTTCAGCTTCTTTATTGGCAGAGTGGGCTGTAACACATAAAATTTCACATCGAGCAATAAATGATTGACTCTCCATTTTAAAAAGATCAGTTTCCAGCACGTTACATGCCAGAACCCTTTTAAAAACAGCCAGAAACGTAGAATTAAACGTATCAAAACAGATAATTATCATCATTTTGGATTAAAAAATAGCATTTTAAAACTCATTAAATCTATAGTATAAATCTTCAAAATTAGGAAATTTCCTTTCAGAAGAATGCAATTTGGGTCCTTCTCAACTTTTTAATTTCGCAGAAATAGCATATAAATGTGTGAAATTAGAAGATGCTCATTCAATGTTTGTACTGTCTTTAGAACGTCTTTATGACGATAATATTAATGATTTAGGTTTCAATTTTTTCTGGTCTCAATGTCGCTATACCTTTCAAGCTAAGAATACACGCTACCGAATTTCTAAACATGTTTTATTTCACGAATACTTGTGTATACAGCATTAGAAATGGCGCAGAAGGCTTGGACCGTCGTCGAATTCATTGGCGATGAATCGGTGGCTGCAGTCCCCTCGAATTGGGTGGTAGGAAGTGTCTGGCCACTCTACAAATCGAGTCGCATGGCACTTGCAATAAAGAACTGCGAGGCGCGCGATGAATCGTGGCAACCGCTCGCCATATGCGAGTTTCGCGGTGGAATTTGTGGTAGGTTGAAATTATTACAATATTTACTTATTAATTATTGTACTAATTAGTGACTAATAATTATAGCCATTAATTACCAATGTGTTCATCCAGATGATTACGCCACGGCAAGGGCAAAGGCCAAAAAAGCGGAAGAAACGAGTGACTTGCAGTCGGACGTAGATGCAAAAAAAAGAAAAATTAACCCCAGAAGGTATTCCAGTAGTGAGTCGGGGGAAGAATCAACGCCGCTGCTATCCCCACCTCCGCAAATGGAAAAAATCATTGAGCAACCAACGTCGCTGCTACTCACACCTCCACGAATGACGAAAACCATTATACTATCAGGTGTGAAAACATGCTACATAAAAATTATAATATCTGAAGCTATTTAATTCTTTTTGTTATTGTGAGTAAACAATTAACTTTAATATTCCTATTATGCACGTTTTCTATATTGAAGTACTGGTAGATATCAATATGTTTTGCTTGTGTATTAAGTATTTGCTTTTTAGTCTGCGCCAATGGATTCCCATGACATGGAACCGCAAATAGTGGTGCATACCAAATCTAATGAGTGGTTTGCATGCCTGCCTTGACACATATTTCACATGGTTGGTTCTCTGAACTTACAATATTCTAATTCCGTTCCCGCTACTTTGCTCACTTCCATCATATTATTTCTGTTGAAGTTATCTTTTGTCCCAGGCGGTTTGTGTCAAAAATCGTGTTGTTTCACAGATTCCCTTGTTAAAAATGCCTCTTCTTCCGCAGTACTTAATGTACAAATTCCATCTTGCAGCGCTGTAGTTGCCAGCATCTGCCCTTGTGGATTAGTAACAATACATTTTTCACATTTTTCTTACGCTTTATTTACAGTAGATGCGTTTTGGATGTGTCTACAATTCTGCTTCCTTACCTTGAGAATTATTATGTTCGCTTTCGTACTAGGCCGTTCCTTCGACGCAACCCCATAGGTTCTAGCTTTATGAATACGCCTGCATAGCAAGGTCTAAAGATTTCGAACTGCCGTAATTTTCACGGCCAATTAACTTGTTCTTAGAGAGGTTCTATTTCGTACGCGGTCCCGACAACGCTTCGAGGTTATGTTTGCACATCTTTCTACTTGAAACTATGTAATTTCTAATACTCTAATTCTTCTTGGGTGCCGAATTTAATGTGTAGAAAGTTTCAAAACAAATCCGATGTAATTTTTGCACGTGCTAGCACTAGAAAATGTACGACAAGTCTGCCTTGTCAAATATACTCGAAGAGTTAAATACATGCAAGGCGATTTCGTTAAAATCGGGCTTGTCAGAGGTACACTCAGCTCAAACGATTGTGGCCGATCGAGATTCGATTGCATTCGAGCTTACCAGAGTTGACGAGTGACGACTGACGAGGGCGCGAAATATAAAATATATATATATATATATATATATATATATATATATATATATATATATATATGTTTAATGTTTGCAGCAGAATTTTGTAACAAAAATAATTTTGGTTTTTGGAGGAAAGCGTATTCCCCAGCACCAGCTGTGGAAGCCAGGAGGGAACTTTTCCATCCAGCAACAACATTGAAATTGGTAAGTCAATATATGTGTATAAAGATAATTCTATTCTATGCGGAGATAGTTGGAAAGTTACAGTGAAAAAATATAAGATGTAATAAATAATTTTTCAGAAAACATAGGTGCAGGCCCCAGTTGCAGAATATTGGAAGCGCTGTCTGATATTAATGCCAAATTATCAAATGTGATGTACCAAATGAATATTCAAAGAACATTACAGCTGGAAATGATGCAGCGCCTAACAGTATTAGAAAATCAACGCCAGCTGCCACCACCACCAGTGGCGGATCAAACATTTTTTTCTAAATTTAGTCATTTACAATTCCCCCTGACATCAATGGACAAAGTAAAAGAATTGGAGATTTTAAAGGACCCCAAAAATTTCCAAGACGCCGTAAGTAAAACACCATATTTCGTTATAAAATATATTTCCATTACTTCTGTAATACAATATTATACTTAATTCGTTAATGTTTCATAATTTTTTAATTATAGGTGAACGAATTTGCAAGTTTCGGGGGCTCGAACGCGTATAATTTTGTAAAACGGGTCTTAGGATCCGTTTTAACAAATGAAATAACAATAAAATACAGTTGGCTCGGGAGAAGGAGCAAGGAGGTCTTCGCCAACTTAAAATTAGCGTCAGCAGTTATATGTAATTATCACCTAAATTTCACCATAGTTAATATTGATTAATATAGAATTCAATGTAATGTCTTATGAAAATTCTTGTTTAACAATGTGAAGGCGCAATGATGTCCTGGATAAAGAAGGCGTCGGAAAGACAGTTGGCCGTGGAAAAAAAATTAACCCCGGTGCGTTCAGGGAGTAGTGGAGTACAGTCAAAGTGGAGATATAATAAGAGGCGTCACTCGACAAGGACAGAAATAAACTAGGGAAATCACTAGACAACCAATTTAAATGCCCATTCGGCAATGATCGGTGAACTTCGACAATTTTCGGCAATAATCAGCCAAATACAGGAAGGTACATTTAGTCGATTTGAATATCCCGCTCGAAAAGACAACCAATTTAAATGCCAAGGTTAAGTAAGGACTTCAAAGGTTCCACCCGGAGTAACGCCTCTTATTACATCTCCTCTTTGGTACAGTTAAGGTAGTTTCTAACCAACTATGCTAATCAAATTAGAGTTGGATAATAAACGATAAATATAAAGTAGTATCATACTATGGAAATAATAATGATAATTTTTAACATCATGTATACATATTTTAAAATGTTTAATGTTAATATAAATTTTACAGGGTTATTTTACAGGGTGACTAACTGGCGACTCAGGAGCAGCCGGGAGCCCCTCCGCCTTGCTGCCACACTGAACGGCCCCCCTCCATACCGACCAGACTCTGACGATCTCAGTCGAAAAGAGAAGGAAAGAAGCAGGAATAGGGTAAACCAACCAGTGAATGACCGAATTGTTGAATGAAAAGCCCAGTAAATGACCGCATACTTTTATTAAGAATCGTACTTATTAATGTTTGTTTAATACGCATAATTAAAAATATGGGATATTAAACGTGCAACTACACTCCATTTATAAACATATAGTCATTTTTAAATTTATAATTGACATTTCTTTGCCCAATGGTCATTCACTGGTATGCGGCCAATTACTGGTTGGTTTACCCTACGAAAATGGAACATTAAATTGATTAGCGTAGTGAATTGGAACAGCAGATCTGACAACGCCGCATTCATTCGGAGCGTCTTTTATAACCAAAATGTCAGAAAAAAAGTTCATATGAATCTGAATCTTCGTTCGCTATTTAAATGTCTAAACATATCGATTGTGCGACGTTGCCACATTCACTGCTCAAAAATTTGGACGTAAACCTATTTTTTTATGGGCATTTACGAAGAAACTATGTGGTCAGTTTGGCAGAAATTCATAAATTCATTTCCTAACATTTCAATGTACTTTTGTGCCAATTTTGGTACATTTCTTAAATATGGTTTTCCTGTTTCAGACGAAAAACTGAAACTATAACCCTCTTTGTTTGATTTCGCCATATTTCACTGTGTTAAAATCCATTAACTTTAATTAACAATATCTCGATAGCTATGTGGTAAATCGATTTTAAACTTTGTACAAGGGTTTCTTGTATTCCAAATTAGTTTTGTACGAAATTTGAAAGAATTCTGTAATTTAGTAGATTATTCAGGAACTACAATAAGGGGGGACGCCTACCTAGAGCAGTCGAAACAATGCGCTTCTTTGGGATTTTTTTCTAGAAAAACCGTTACACTGTTATTAACACTAAACCTACCGAGATTTTATATATACCTGTTTCTACCGATGGCGGTCAAGTGTCCGCTTTTCAAATAAACGTTATATTTTTTTTCCAATTGATTATAAATAATATAGAATTTAGCAGGGGCAATAAAACACAAAATAATTGTCATGTATTAATTAGAAAACATTTATGATTAAAGTCTCAAAAGCGGTCATTTGATCGCTCTGGTAGGTTTAGTGTTAATAACTATTAGTCTATTGTTAAGCGTACATCTAAAGGATAGTTCAGTATTTTTGCGTTAAAGAATATTAAAAGATTTGAGATTTATAGGCGATGACCGGGATCTCCTTTTTGTTTAAGCGTTTTGCGCTGACCATCGTAGCTCGTAGCAGGATCATCTGAAATGAAAAATTCGAATAGTTTTAGATAGTGTATGTAATTATCTAGGCGCTATAGTATTGTATAAGTATAGCTCTTAAATATTTTTAAACACACGACGAATGATATATATTTTATAAAGCAAGACATGTAACAATAAACAACTCTAGTAAAATTTTAAATAAATAAATATAGTAAATAGAAATGAATTTTTATTAATTTTGATTTCATTTTGATAACCCTTTGTTTGATTAAATTTATATTATAATCAACTGGTATCGATAACCATCTTAAATGCGCCCTACTTACGGTTTTTAAAGAGCTGCATTTGACCTAATTTATCGATAAATAGGTCTTAATTACGTCTTTGGAACGCCTGTTGAGACCTAATCCAAGACGTATTAAAGACGTACCCGGGACCACTTTTTTGTAATATTCGTCGTTCAGAGGACGTTTGTAAGCCGTTCGTGGGAAATCCGGGACGTCCCCGGGACGTTTCGAATGACTGGGGCGGACGTTCCTGCGACGCTTTTAGGGCGGCTGTGTGCTGTGTGCGAGACGTACCCGGGACTACTTTTTTTGTAACATTCGTCGTTCAGAGGACGTATATAAGCCGTTCGTGGGAAATCTGGGACGTCTCTGGGACGTAAGGTACGACTGGGACGGACGTCCCTTGGACGCTTTTAGGACGGTGGTGTGCTGTATGGGTTTGTTTTCAGTGCTAATACAATACGGAATATGGTGATTCTACAGAAAAAAGAAGTCGAAAATATAGAAAATTATCTCATATCGCACCTAATAGGTACCACTGGTTACGGGACGTATTGCATATGAATTTATAAATGTAAATATTTAATGTTCTTCCTCGAATTTATATGCGCTACTTATAGTATTCTGTAACAATTGTAAAGACTGAATAAATATTTTTGGAAATAAGTAGAATGAATTATTTAATGAACTGCACAATCTGCTGGCGGGTTATATAGGGGTAGGGATACGCCTGCAGCAATAACGCTACATTTGTGTTGGTGTGTAGGGGCGGCCATGTGACGTCACGCGTAGGGAATAGTTTGGTAATTCTGGCCCTTAGATGGCGCTGTTGGCTGTGCCAAGCAGACGACAGAATCTGCTGTCGATCTGCTGCCGATCTGACCTCAGGCACTGATATCAGGCTCTGCACCTCAGAACGCAGCCAAATGCGGACACAGACGACTACGGTTCTGACGTCAGATTCTGCTCCCCAGATCTGGCTATCAGGATACTTCTAATCGCTGGTGTTACAAGTTACAATATGCTTCAACGTATTTCATATTTTCTTGTTTTACTACTAGTTACAACTGCAAATCGGTCACAAAATTACAACTGCGAATCGTTCACAAAATAATGTTATAATACGTTACAGTTTTTTGTATTGAATAATAATGGAAAGGCTCTTGAAGTAATGAGAAGAAATATATTTTGTAATGTAATGTAATGTAATGTAATGTAATGTAATGTAATATAATGTAATTTTTATTTTTAGAATCCGAATTTCCAATTTGCAATTGAACAATACGTATCCTTGTGCTAGCTGTATGACTTTCTTTTATCATACGCCGCTTTTAACCAGAATTTAAGTGACGAAAAATTTCACGAATGACGAATAATAAGTTTCTCACGAATATCAGAATTTAAATTACGCAAAAATTTCACGAATCACAAATAAGTTTCTCACGAATACTAACGAATACAGATAACCGGGCTAGAGTACATGAATAGCGATAACTCGATTATTTTTATTACTTACATTTTCCGTCATTGCTTCCATTCGCTTCGAATTCATCATAAAGAATGAGCTTTCTCGCCACGTGCAACGATGAGGCGAGCTCCTCCGCTGCTCTTTTGTTTTTTAAGGAGCCCGCTTTTGGCATAGATACGGACACAATCTGCCGCGGGCTTTTTGAATTGTTGATTTTTAAGTCGGGGATCCACCGGGAAGCTAACAAGGGAACACCACGGATGTGGAAATCGCTTTCGGAACGAAAGTATATGGGGGTCGTAGTACTCATGTAGTATGAAAATACCATTTCGTTTTTGAGATATTGTAATTTATTAGATGAAGTTTTTAATGTACGTAGTAATCCCGATATATACCATCTATAATAATTTACAGCCAAGAACATTCTGTGGATACAACGGTAGCGCGCCAGATTGTCACGAAGGTGGCTGGGGTTCAAGCCTCTGGCAACTCCCATAATTTTTTTTCTTAACAATTTTTCCCGTAAAAATATATTTTGTAGATATTACGTAGTATTATATAGTAGTACGTTACATATTACTCTTAAAAACCCATCAAAAACATTGTCGTAAATTAATTAATAGCTTTACAAAATTAATGATATACAAAAATTGCGCCAATTATAACAATTCATCTCTTCTAATTACAACAATTTTTACGGTCGAAATTCAATTCATATTGTTTAATAATATGTTATGTTATAAATGCATTTTTAACCTTATTAACCATAAAATTTGCGTAGAGTAATATGTAACGTACTATATTATACTACGTAATTTCCACAAAATATATTTCCACAGGAAAAATTGTTAAAAAATTAAAAGAATATGGGAGACTTGAAAACCCCGGGGCCGCCCTCGTGACAATCTGACGCGCTACTGTTGTGTCTACGGAACCTTCTTGGGTGTAGGTTACTATAGATTGTTGTATATATCTGGATTTCCGAACCGAATAAATAATCTGGATTTCCGGACCGAATAAATAAGGCTGAAAGCGTAACCAAACGGCGAGGATAAAGAAGAAATCTCGCCCGACCGCGACGGGACGTGATCGGTGGCACATTTTCTCGGTACGAGGAGGGCTCGCTCTGACCGACGGGCACGTAAAAAACCAAAGCGGGCGACCGGAGGTCACGCATGTCATGGCGTCCGAAAATTCTTTCTGATTTCCTTGCATGTAAGCACAGACGAGGTATAGAATAGACCTATCAATCAATGTATTTTTCTGTCACCGGTTTGGGGGGTCCTAGGACCCCCTTACCTTTTTAGTGTCGCATGCAACGTTACCGGCGAAGTCTCGAAACAGATTGTAACGCTACGCGTGGTAGGAATTAGAATTCAGCACGGGTATAACTGGGTTATTTTTTTAGTCGAAGCCCGCGTTTTACAAATGTTTCTGTTAGAGTAACAATTTAAAAATCGTCTTATGAACATATTTCGTTCAACGGAAGAGAAAGGAGGATTAAAATAAAACGATATCACATTCGCCTTTTAACTTTGCTGTCCTATTCCGGTTTATTTAATGCAAAACAAATTTCATTCGCTTGCAATAACGTCATTTGTAAAAAGAGTGCTTTAATGTTTTTTAAGAGCACCTGTTGCTGAATCCCACCCATTCATCATGTGTTTGTGCATACATAAATGATGGTCTATATGATATAATACAGACATATAATAATAATAAATAATGTTGTTCCTTATTTAATCTACGACACTCAATTTTTTTTAAGTCGGCGCCAGATTTTCACAGTGCAAACGATGAGGCGCCGATATAAAAAAATTGAGTGTCGTAGATTAAATAAGGAACAAAATTATTTTTTACTTTTTAACGCATTTTAATTTTTTTGAAGTCGGTTTTAATTATGATTTTCCATTTCTTGGACAGATGCGCCATTATTGTGTACTTTTACACACAGGTGGTGAAAAATCTCTCCGCACAGGGGTATAGCGCAGCGGTCAACCCTGTCATAGCTAAAAATTTTGAAACTGAGACGGGTACGAGACCAGTCGACATTGTTTTCAAACCTCATTACAGTAATCTGGGGTGACTGGTAAATCGATCATAAAAACGGAGCGCGCAGCTCGCTTACCTGGGCCGGGAAATTCCCAATAGCTCTTTACCACGTGAATTTGAAAGAGACCATCCCAAAATTTTCAAAGCTCAGGAATCACTGCTGTCCAGCGGTCGCTGGCAGCTCTCCGAAGAGATTGCCTTCGTCGGCCGCCTATTATCTCGTTCTTTTGTCGATGTCGACGGGCTCGACGTCGCGGTTTCAGCCACGTCCAACAATGCGTTTGCTGACCTCAGAATCTATTGTTCTGGTTTTCTTTTCCATAATTTTATCTTTAGTGCAGTGTATGCATAGATAAGACTTAAGGGGCAACTAATCAGACTTGTCTTTGATAGTAGCGGTGTTTTAATTTTTTTTCTAGAATTTTTGTGTCTGAATGTTTTAAACTTTTAGCTACTCAACGCCACGCTTATACCGGCTTCCATTAATGCCATTTTTTTGGAATGATGCGCCATTATTGTGGCTTTTACACGCAGGAGGCGAAAAATCTCTCCGTGCAGGAGTATACCGCCGCGGTCAAACTTATCGTAGCTTAAAATTTTGAAATTCAAGACCATTATACTCATTCACCTTCTTCCTTCAATGTCGGATCTGTATTCGTACTCAGAAAGTTAAAATTCGATAGCCACGACATTCTGGCCTTTTCACGGTACGCTTTCTTGAAATCGGTTGAACGGTAACGCGTACCTTTTTTTACGACCCTGATGGGTTCTTAGGTAAAAGCTTTCAAACGATGCGGCTCGGGGGGCATAAACGCTAGAGTAGTGGCATAAGGACAAAGTCAGCAATAGGCCAATTAGTAATCAGTATGCCAATTTCTATCATAGAAATATCACAAATGGATTACTAGTAATTTTCTGATGAAAATGACACCAAACTTGATAAAATCCTGATTATTTTTAATGACTGTGATGGAAAGTACTTGGAGTAAAGTAATTGAGGAAAGTAATGAAGAGTACCTGAATTCTACGTGAACTGCCACGGAACTGCTATGTATGCCCAGATCTTAACGTAAGCGATACCTACGCTCGTGTATTTACACCGTGGATGTTTTTTTATAATTTTTAAATCCATTCAATAGTTAATAAGGACAGAGCCAATCAATTTGTAACGAAACGTAGGGATTTAGGGGCCTCGGATCCCAAAAACTACGAATATAATTTTTAAAAAAACGTTTTAATTCATTATTTTCAATGATTTTTACGTGTCGTAGGATGGGCATCGTCTATTTAGACACGCGCGATGTGCAGAAATTTACGGGAATGTTAGTAATAGCGTCAATTTTTAATATTTTTCGGCGTACGACACGTGAAAATATTAGTTAAATGTTCCACTATATGTAAAATACTAACAATCAATTTCATCTTGCAATTTATAGTTTGTATAACCTCTCAAGTAGTGCCATATTGCAGCGCCATATAGGCTTCTGATCCCCGAAATAGATTTTCAGAGAGAAATCCGGCGTGAGTCGTTAACAAACCGAGCCAAAGCGTAGCTTAGCGAAAGCCCGCCCTCTATGTTAAACTCTCATTCTAAACAAGTCACATGTATACAAGCACGCACACATCTTTCAGTATTTCAACACATTTCAGAGTAGTTCTTGAGTTGGACGCTGTTCATGAACAGAGGCCGCTAAATTCAGTCCTCAAATTATGGGTCGGTAACATAGTTTGGGTGGTGACACTATGTCCCATAAGGTGATAGGTCTATTCCATACCTCGTCTGTGATGTAAATGTGCTTCATTATTATTAATTAAGGTTTACGCATAATGAAACGAACATATTTTCAACGAATAGGTTATTGTTTCATTACATGTGTAAAATAATAGTCTGCGCAGATTTTTGCTAACCTCTTTCTTTCTTGAAATGTGTATCTTTTTAGAATCAAGTCCCTTGGGAGGAAATTGAATTCTACTCGTCAGTAGGAGAATCAAACGAGAAAATATTATATTTGGTAAGTGACGTTTACATTTATTTATATGTAATAATACGTATGATATTAGTTCAGTGTTTATTACAAAGTTTTAGTTTTTTACAGGTTGGAATATTCAAAAAAAAACGTAAAGTACACTCGCTGAGCTGCTCTGCGCTATTCCGAGTATATAAGCTTTACTGGCTGCATCGCGCCTTATCTTATAACATCACTCGATAGGCTGCATGCGCCGTGTCTCGAATATAACTTTCAATAAAGTTGGGCGTTCGCGATCGCATAACCGCCACGCATATATATATATATATATATATATATATATTGTACTATATAGTGTACTAGAAATATAAAAAATAAAAATATAATTCCTCATGTCTATAATTAATAATAGTATTAATATCTTACCACTCAGTTTTCATAATATGCAAATTATTATTAAAGGCGAATGGTTAGCAGATGATCATATCGAATATTTTCATAAATTATTAGAAGCTAACTCTAATTATAAACCACGCGACACGTGGAGAGTTCAAATGCCTGCTACAATTCAACCAGTTCCTGAAAATCAGGATCATATACAGATTTTGCACCAAAGTGAAAAAATTGGAAGCAATGTAGGGGGACATTGGGTTTGTAGCTTCTATAAACATGATGAAAGAAGAGTTTATATTTATGATTCTCTTAATTCCTCTAAGTTACATAGTCATCATAAAATTTATCTTGAGAAGTTATATCCTTTTTTGAACAAATCATGACGGTACAATTGATGAAGAATTTATTGAATTTCCACATGTACAAGCTCAACCTAATGGTCGGGATTGCGGAGTTTTTGCGATTGCATTTGCTGTCTCGTTATTATTCAAAATATTACCAGACAAAGTAACGTACATTCATGCGTTGATGCGTCAACATTTGATCGAAATGTTTCAATCGAATCGTATAGAACATTTTCCATGCACTCAGGATCAACAATTAACACGTTGTGTGCACGAATATGAATCTGCAATTGGTAGTACAATTAATAAAAATCCCTCTTGTGGAAATGATCCTCCATTTAAAATCGGTCAAAGTTACATTACTAACGAAACAGATAATAAAATATCCCCAGTTCAAAATGTAATACTTAGTGACAAAGAAGTCACCATATATACAAAAAATGTAATTCGGACAGATCCACCATTGGTTTCGAAGTTAAAAATCAGCAGTGTATACCTACCAAGTAATAGGACAGAATACATGTCTAATTATTATAAAAGGCGTAAAGAAGAAATAAGTTTAAGAAGAAAAGCTGTTTATAAAGCAAAGAAGGGCAAGAAACTTTCTAATTATGAATATTATAACGCACACAAAGAAAGTATAATAAAAAAGAAAAAAATGCATTATGGCGCAAATAAAGATGTGAAATGCGGAAAGCGAAAAAATTATTATGAGCTAAATAAAGAAGGTATAATCAAAAGGCGGAAAGTGTATTATGATGCAAATAAAGAAGTGACATGCCAAAAGCAAAAAAATTATTATGAACTACATAAAGAAAGTATAATTAAAAAGCGGAAAGTGCATTATGACGCAAATGAAGAAGTGACACGCGAAAAGCGAAAAAATTATTATCAGCTAAATAAAGAAGTTATCTCCAAAAAGCGGAAAGTATATAATGAAATACGTAAAGAAGATAATTATAATAAAGTAGCAAAACGTCGTGCTGTTTTGAAAATAATAAAAAAAGTATTGTTATATTGCTGTAACAAATAACAATATAGCAACCAAAAATAACAAAGAAACTTATATTAGAAAACTTTAAAAAATTATTAGCATGCCGTCCGGAGAAGCAAGTAGATTGGAAGCTGAGCGTATAATAAAATGGTGTTTTCATATTAGGCAAAAGTACATTTTGAAAATGAGGAAACTGTTGAAAGATTGTAAAGAAAAGGTGGAAGTTTCCTTAACGCGCGCAGCAGAATGTTTAAAATTTGATGACAGGATTAATGCTTTGTGTGGACAATCCGGACATACATCTTCTTCAGAATCATATTTTGCGGAAAGTTCGTACCATACTTTCACCAGTTCTGAATCAATCATACTGAATTCGGAAGGGAAAGCTATAAACGTTCTACCTGTATTGCGATCGAAGAAGATGACAAAAGCATGGCATTGTAGTTATCTTTGTAAAACAAAAGATGTTGAAATTCTGAATAATTTACAGGATTTTTTCAAACGATTGTTAGAATGCTCATTAAAAAAGGTATATAAGTTGAACAACCATATCAGTAGCTGTTCTAATAAAGTGCATGCTGAAAAAGTTGGTCATTCTCATGGTTGTTACATAAACCCTAAACTATGCAAGTCCAATTTTTTAGCCATTGAGATTTTGGCACCTCACTTTCCGGATTTACGACATTTGAAGACAATGATATACAAAATAGCGAGCATTTATAAAGACCAATTACATAATTTAGACAAAGCCTTAAACGATAATGACCTTGAAACATTTGAATTAATAACACTGCAAGCTCGGAAAGAAGCTGAAGCGTTACAAAAAAATAATACTGACATAAGCTTGAACGAAAAAGAGATTATATCTCGATATTATTTAGCATTTAGAGCTTTCACAAAGCGGTCTATGGACACACCACGCATTCCGTGTGTTTCCTGCGAGAAACTCTGTTTTAAAAGAGAGGTTCTTAAGTTTGATATTTCTAAAAGAACATATAAGGGAAATGTAATACAAACATTGTTAAATCATATTGTATACAAAGTTGGTGACATGCATTTTATTTGCCGATATTGTCACGATAAAATTCGCAACGATTCCATACCACCAAAATGTATTTTAAATAAGCTTGATGTACGTTCAGTTCCAGAAATAGCAGTGTTGAACGATTACGAACGAATTCTCATTCAAAGAGTTAAACCGTTTCAAACGATTGTGAGAATGGATACAGTAATGCGTAAAAATATGCCACATAAACATATGTTTCCAAAAGTAAAGGGGAGAACATTTCACCTTCCTTTGCCATTACAAGAAAATTTAAAAAAAATCTGTCCTGCGACTGAACCTTTAAATCAAAATCATGAATTATACATATTGGTGCGGGGCGTTCCAACAAAATCTAAAATAGTTTGGGAAAAGTTAGTTGACTTGAAGAAAGTATGGAATGCCTTAGTATGGTTGAAAGCCAATAATCCTCTATACTCAGAAATTGTTTTACCACAATCGCACGATTTATTGTTGAGTGCCAAATTACCAGATACAGAATTTCAAGAAGTTGCCAATGATAATAATAACGATAATAACGAATCTATCGAGGACGTTGAAGGTGAGACACTTAATATCGATGAAAACAACAAACGTGCATTATTGACGCAAATGTCACAATCTGATTCATATTATGATCAGTTTACGATTTATCAAATGTATGACAAAAGGGTTAATGAATCTGCTACCGCACTCTATCAAATGCTTAAAGTTCATGACATTCCGTTGGGCCATCGTGCTGAACAATTAGATGTGAAATGTTTCCCAGATTTATATCCTTATGGGGTGAACGGACAGCATGAAGAAAGATTGTTTCGTTTGACTGATCATGAATTCATTAAGTCCAAACTGATGTCCAAGCATTCGCAATTTCGATTGAACATGCAATATCTTTTTCATTTATTACACGATACCAATATGCGGCAATTGAACGCTGGAATTTTTCACAAAATGAACGTCCACGTGAAAAATACACAGCTGCTGGTTTTCTAGAGCAACTCTCTAAAGATCAGCTACAAACGAACTTGAACACTATATTTTCCAGATTACGTAATACAGCACAGTATTGGCGAAAACCGAGAAATGATTTGAACTGTATGATACTCCATTATGGACCAGCTACATGGTTCCTCACGCTTAGTCCAAGTGAGTGGCTATGGACAGATCTAATAGAATATCTTCGTGAAGTAAACGGCCCATCGGTGGTTAAAATGTCCCCGAACGAACTCATTGCTTCTGATCCCGTTTCAACTGCTCGATTTATAGATAATGCATTCCACGCTATGCTGGATTTCATTTGTTCGCCGGACAATCCGATTGGCAAGGTCACTCATTACTTTTGGCGCAGAGAATATCAAAGCAGGGGATCACAACATTTTCATGTTTTAATTTGGATTGAAGATGCTCCTATAATCGATAAATCTTCGAAGGAAGATGTAGCACGATTTATTAAGAAATACGTCACTTGCAGATTGCCATCACCGCATGTGTCGCCAGAATTATATAGTCGTGTAATTGCACATCAAATGCATAAATGCAATAGTTACTGTCTACGCAACAAAAAAACTAAAAATTCCTTCTGTAAAGTATGTAGATTTTCATTTCCATGTCCAGTTACAGATACTTTGATAATAAGGGATGTGGCTGTTTCTATAGGCGCTAGAAAACAATTGAAAGCAAAAGGTAGACTCTATGATCTTCCACGTTCAATAAAGGGAGTCCGTATCAATGATTATAATGCTCCCGTTCTCACGGTTTGGAGAGGTAACATGGATATACAATATATTGGGGAAAAGACAGGGTTGGTAACATGTTACTGTACTAAGTACGTGTCAAAGCCAGAAAAAAGTTACGCTACGGACACTATGGCAGCAATAAATTCTACTAAGTCATTGGCTAGTCTTCTGTGCAACCTTGAAATGCGCATGCTAAATCATAGAGAATGTGGAGCGCCTGAATGCGCTGATACTCTTTTAGGATTATCATTGCATGGCATTGACTCCAGTACTACTATTAGATGGTTAGATGTAAATATACTGAGAAGTAGGAAATTGAAAACTCGCAAAGAGATTGAGGATCTGGAAGGTGAATCCACAGACATATTTTGTCCATCCCTCATAGATGATCACTATGCTAACAGACCTAAGGAATTAGAATCTATGCATCTGTACGATTTTGCTATGTGGTATGACGTTACTAAAATTAGACCGTCTGAAAAAACTGAATATTATGAAATCCGTGCATCTTTGTTTTTGAAAAAAAGACAAAGAGGGTATGTTATCAATCATTATAAGTACAACGTTCAAACCCAACCTGAGAATTATTATTTCTTATTATTATTATTATTCCAACCTTGGAGAAACACCGACGAATTGAAAAATGGATTTGATACATATACGGAAGCTTTTTTGTCGCTACAATCACAATTGACAGAAGCAGTTCAGTATCACGAACGAATAACGGATATTCAAGAAGCGCGTGATCATATAAAGGAAGAAATTGAAAAGAACGTGTTGAATACTGTAGAACAAGAAGAAAATGATCAAGGCGATCACCCATTAGAGTGTGTTCCCGTTGAAACTGTTGGTGCCATGAAAGATTTTAAAGACGCGGGAAACAAATTTGACTGTGGTGATCTTCAAGAAATGATTACGGAATTGAACCATGATCAGAAGCGGATATTTAATACAGTTACTAAATCCTTGACATCTAACGATAACATTCTCAGACTTTATGTGAGTGGAGAAGGTGGCACTGGGAAAAGTTTTTAAATAAAAACTATCAGACACTGGATCAAGCAGATTATCGGAAAAGACACAGCAGTAACTGCTCCTACTGGAATCGCAGCTTTTAATATCGAAGGTCTTACCATACACCGATTATTTCAATTACCTGTAGAACATGGGCATACAGCCCAGTATAGGCAACTTAGCGATGCAGCCCTTCAAATTGTACGAGATCAACTAAAAAATGTTGCTTTAGTAATCATCGATGAAATTTCGATGGTTTCTAACGTAACTTTCCTGTACATACATTTGCGACTTACAGAAATATTTGATACTGCAGATTCCGATGATGCTTGGTTCGGAAAAATACCTATTCTGCTATTTGGTGACTTACTACAACTTCCTCCTGTTCACGAAGAACCTGCTTTTATACAATTACCCAATAAGAGTATGGAGAAAAATGTTGGGGGATTAGGTTCTTATAATTTATGGTCTGCCTTGTTTAGCTATGACGAATTGACAATAAACATGCGACAGCAGGGTGATAATATTTACAAAGAGATCTTGTCGAGAATTCGCACGGGAGTAGTGACCGATTCGGATACAAAGCTTTTAGAATCGAGGAAATTAAATTTCAAAGCGACAAATTGTAATGACCGATTAAAGGAATTAAGTGATTACATGATTAATGTGGGATCTAATTCGGTGTGTTTACTTCCCACATGTGTACAGTGTGATGTTTTGAACGCTGCAATGCTGAGTCGATTTCCGTCCGAAGAAATCCATTTGATTGCTCATGATACAATGAATTGTGCACCGTACTTGAAAAAAAAGGTGTCAAAGGTACTAAACAATAATGACGATGATAGCTCCCGAACGACGGGACTTGCAAGAGTCGTAATTGTTAAAGTAGGAGTGCAAATCATGATTAGAAGAAATATTGATGTTACACTAGGTCTTGTCAACGGTACCATTGCTAAACTTGTTTCAGTTACACGAGGTGTTGATAATGACGTTGAAAAATTGAAAATTATATTACCCACGGGGCAAGAACATATGATGGAACGAGTAAGTGTTAAATTTGAAGTAATGGATAGAGCGTTCGTTATTAGAAAACAATTTCCGATTTGCCTCAGCTATGGTATTACTATTCACAAAAGTCAAGGATTAAGCTTGCAGAATGCTGTCATAGAAGCAGGTAATTCAATATTTACTTGTGGACAAATTTACGTTGCTCTTTCTTGGGTGACCACATTACAAGGACTGCATCTTATCAATTATGATCCATCTTCCGTAAAGGCACAAGAATCGGCTATAATAGAGTATAATAGATTGCGAAAAATATATAGACCTGATCTTATGACTATTTCAATTTCTAAAAACCGCGTTCTCAATGTTCGTGATGCTGTTTGGGCAGTACCTAATTATAATGTATCCGAATGTCAGAATACTAATGATCACATCGTGGATACCATTCAATACTACGTAAGAGGTCTCCCGAATTCTGATGGTGTGTCTTGTTATGCGAATGCCACAATCCAATGTATGTTATATTGTTCATCCATAAGAGAAAACTTATTTTCGACTGAAAAAGCTGATCATATTATAAAAGTCTTTATGGACCAATATAAATCGGATCAAAATCCAAACATAATATCATTACGGCAATTCGCAGGAGAAAAATACGCTAACAATCAGCTACATGATGCAGCTGAGTTTATTACCTCTCTTTGTGATCATGAGATTCTTATTAAGAATGCAGTACAACACGAAATTACAACGGTATTAAGATGTTTAAAGTGTAATTACACAAGTACTACTATCAGTACAAATTGTGTGGTACATCTTGCACTGCCCAAGATGTTAAAAAAAAATCATTTGAATTTCAAGATATAATAAAATACAATTTCACAGGATGGAAAAATGTGAAAGATCCTTGCAATAATTGTGATAATTCAAATTCAAACACAATGAAGAAAATCGATATAACTGTTTCCAAACAAATTCTTATTGCAAAATTACATTTGTTCGATCACGATAGTAGTGAAACAACGAAAGTGGAAAATTTCTACATCAAAGCAATACCTACTACCAAAGTACAATTGGTAGATCAGTGTTATAAACTTAAGGCTGCGATTTTCCACCACGGTAAAAGTATTGCCGATGGTCATAACACGGGTATGGTAAGGGGTAAAGGCACAACGTGGGTATCCGTTGATGATTTACGAGTAGAAAAACAAGCTTGGCCACGAAATGCTAAAAATGCATACATATTTTTCTTCGAAAGGTGTTAATTGTGGTCGTTATTACACTTCAATGTTAAATACGTTCAGCGCCAAAGGCTGCTTTCAGCGCCAAAGGCTGCTTTCAGCGCCGTAAGCTGCTTCGCGCACCATGTATTGTACACAAAATACTATACAAATAATACATATAGATTGGCAATGCGGTACACATGGTTTCTTTTCGTAGTTGTTAAACTTACGTAGAATTTATAGAATTTGTCCATAATTCTGTCCCGTGATAATTTGTAAGTTATAAAATAATAGTAAAAATTATCTGAAGTCATTCCCTATGCAAATTATCTTTGTAAAAAGAAGTGAGATCCCCATAAAAAAACTTCAAAAAAGTAAAAAAATTACGCCAAGTACATGAAAATCAAATAAATCACAAAAAATAGAAGATAATAATATAAATGACAAAAAAATAGAAGAAAATATACAATCACACAAAAAATGGAAGAAAATATACAATCACAAAAAATATAAGATAATAATATAAATCACAAAAAAATAGAAGAAAATATACAATATAAAAAAAGATGTGAAATCAAAATGAGCTGCAAGTACATAAAGGTGCTTTCCAACTGCGCTTAAGATGACACAACTATATATACACAGCTACAATGCTGTGTTCATACATTGCATTACTCTTATCGCGGACATTTTAATTAACCTATCAAAAAGAATCCCATTTAAAAACACTGTAAATTAATAGCTTTACAAAATTAATGATATACAAAAATTGCGCCAATTATAACAATGGCTATTTATACAAAGAAAAAAATGTACTAAATAATATTAAGCAGATATATTTTTATACAAATAAATATTTTAATACGAATAAATATTTTATTTATTCAAAATACTTGGCGCTGCGAAACCGAAAAAATGTTAATTGTCTTAGTATTAATAATTTACAATAACTCCCTTCCAATCTAAAATACATAAACATATACATACACATATTAGAAACGCAGTCAGATTTATTCTACATATATTTAATTCTAATATCATACGTAGCATATGCACACGCGCGCAGAAGAAAGAAAGAAAAAGATTAAGGCAATTTATACATATTTATTCAGTTTTGCAACACTAATTCGGAGAGCAGTGCCAAGTATTTTGAATAAATAAAATATTTATTCGTATTAAAATATTTATTTGTATAAAAATATATCTGCTTAATATTATTTAGTACATTTTTTTCTATGTATAAATAGCCATTGTTATAATTGGCGCAATTTTTGTACATCATTAATTTTGTAAAGCTATTAATTTACAGTGTTTTTAAATGGGATTCTTTTTGATGGGTTAATTAAAATGTCCGCGATAAGAGTAATGCAATGTATGAACACAGCATTTTAGCTGTGTATATGTAGTTGTGTCATCTTAAGCGCAGTTGGAAAGCACCTTTATGTACTTGCAGCTCATTTTGATTTCATATCTTTTTTTATATTGTATATTTTCTTCTATTTTTTTGTGATTTATATTATTATCATGTATTTTTTGTGATTGTATATTTTCTTCCATTTTTTGTGTGATTGTTAAAATGTCCGCGATAAGAGTAATGCAATGTACGAACAGAGCATTTTAGCTGTGTATATATAGTTGTGCCATCTTAAGCGCAGTTGGAAAGCACCTTTATGTACTTGCAGCTCATTTTGATTTCACATCTTTTTTTATATTGTATATTGATTTTCTGAAAGTTGCACATACAATAATCACCTGATTTAATTCTGGATCATATCCACCTGTTACTTTTGTGTCACATACTTCACAAGAAATGTGACGACGAATGTCAATTTCGCTGCAATCATAATGTGTATAATTATAAAACTGTATAACTGTTTATATTATAAAACGAACATAATATATGTATATAAGGAAAGATTATACTTTTTTTTAACCATTTAACTATGTTTGTTTATACAGGGTGCTCGGCTACACGTGGGAATAAATTTAAGGGGTGATTCTAGGCACCAGAATATAAAGAAAATCAAGAATAACGATATTGTGGTTGAGGCTTCGTTTGTTAGTTATAAGCGTTTAAGGGTGCCGTCTCATTTTTGTTATTGTCCGAATCGATCGAAGCGTCCCCAGTACACAGACGGATCCTAATGAAACTACTGCGGTCGATAAAAAGAACTTCTACAGAGGTGACATCTCCAGTTACTCTATGTAGACGAATTTTTTACGCATAGTTGCCACATTTTCTGTTCTCTCTGTCTCTATCGCGCTGTTGCCACAGCTTTTTCTATCGAGAAGTCTTGAAGGAATACGGCACGAGAGCTGCGTCTAGCGTCAGAGCCTCGCTGAACGTAAAGGAGGATAGCAATAATGAAAGATAGAGAGGTTGGGTCTGGGTTAGGAAACATATCAATGAAACAATACTAATTTGCGTATCAATAGTTTTTATTTATACGTAGAAGGATGTAATATTTTGTATAATCAATGTGCAATTTCAAAGCATACAATTTGAATAAGGTACATCACCGAAGTGTAACACGCCGATCGTAATGAAATCTATAAATGCTATAATTCTTCTAAAAGCATATGACGCTTTCTTTTTTATCTAACTATACATCAAATTTTCCTTTTTATCAACAAGAATTGTCTATTGTTTAAATACAAATTGAATAACACAATCATTTTTGTAAAACTTCAATTTGGACAAAAGTATATTTCAATTTAATACCTTTGTACATGCTTTTCTTCGGAATTGTTATTCCACGATTGTAAAAATTTATCAATATAAACTAGAGATCAGTACTAACAATACCTATATTTTGGAATGTCTCTTTAAACGATTTTATTCAGCTACGATCCCCTGCTTGTTTGTATGTTTGATTCAAATCTGGAAACTCAATTTTAATCCACTTCCAACCATCCAATTGTCTTGAAACTTTGCAGGGGTGCGTAGTTTGAATGACAATACAAAATTATGAAAAAAAAACTCCAAGGGGGTGAAAAAATTAAACAGTCACCAATAAATAATAACCCATAACCACAAATCCAATCGACTTAAAATCAACCACTCGCGTTCTTTACGAACTTTTAGCTCTATAGGGTTCAAGCAAACTGTTAAACTGCATACAGCAATAAAAGATATATGTAAAGAAGTTTGAGCTGTGAAATGTAAATCCACGAACACTAAAAACTAGAAAATAAAACAATTTATAATAAACGATTTTATTAAAAATGCATTAAAAACTAAAAAATAATTATTTTCTTATACTACAATTTCGATGATGTATTTTCACTTTAAATACAATCGTGGAACAGGGTATCTCGCAACAAATTCATTTTGACACTTGATGCTGTAAGTACTAAATTGATTCATATTCTGTTATGAAATATGCTGCTCCACGTTTTTATTTAAAGTTAAAAAACACCATCGAAATTGTAGTACAAGAATAGAATTATTTTTTAGTTGTTAGTGCCTTTTTGATAAAATCGTTTAACAGAACATTTTTTTATATATTTTTTTGTCTCTAATCAAGTTACGGTCATCACAATAAATCAATCCAACTTCATTGGAGAATTGAAATACGACATTGAAGCTTTCGCCCCCTTGAAATGGACAATTACAGATAAAAAAGTGTAGAATAATAATATATAATGTATATAATATATAATATATAATGTTCGAAGAATGATATTATCTTCTCTCATTCTGTGTAATTCCTCTTCTCCAGTGACGGTCTTCCTACAATTTTGCCAGGTCGCTCATAACGAAAGATGAGGTAGGCAGTGTGGATCTGTAACACATTATGAAATACATTAGGAAATACTTAATACTTGTTGTTTCATAAGCGTACAAAATTTTACTGTAGATTTATAAGCTGTTAAAACTTTACCTGAAATATGGTACTTATTATTCCATTTGTCCTGGCATTACTGTCTCATACACCATGTTTGCAGTAATTTGGTAAAAAGTCCGCCTGTAACAAATAATCGCCGACATTTCGGTAAGTTTGGTATAAAAGTAAAAGTTTGTTTCAATAATTCGTCGAACATCATGCATACCTGCGACGCCCGTATGTATCAGCCTGGCGCACTTTGACCGAACCGGATTCCGTCTGTCTGCTCCTGTGAACTTAGAAAGGTGTCTGAAAAAATTAAAGGGTGAATTAAATTTATTATTTCCTTCGTCACTTTCTTGGGAAAGTGACGGCGCCGTCGATCGACTCGTGTGATCGTATGATCCGCGAGTAAAAGTACTATTGCTGGCACTTGTGACCACTGACAGAGTCAGTGATACCGCGCTTTACAGCGCGGTGCGACGCCGGACCGTTACAATAGTTTCACTATTTTTGGAAGGAGACCTTTCTCGCTTTTTCAAGCTTTTCGGTTTTTCTTTCGCTCTCTCTCTGCTAGTATAAATTGCGGCTCCCGAATAGGCATGCACCTATTGTGCCGACTATCTATTAATTCAGGTAGCATGCATTCTAAATAAAATTGAACCCGTTTTGGCTCCATTTCTCTTTTCCAAAACGCATCATCTCTCTCTACTTTTATAGATTTCAGCCCCTTCGGGGTCCAAACGCAAAATATACAATACTTTCTGTCAGTAATATGTAACTGACCTTGTACTTGATAATAATAGTGTTGCGTTTCGCTCATTGAAATACCTGCTTTACATGTGAACATGCGCTGGACAACGCGTACTTTTTCCAGAGCTTCTTCCGGCGTAAAGTTCTCCGCTGATTTGGGGCATTTAATTTCCAAAATACCCTCTTGACCGATGGTTCCATCCGGTGAAGCTCCTAAGAAGGGGATGCAGCTGTCGATGAAAATTCCACATTCCGCAATATCTGCGTATTGCTTCTTCAATTCTTCGCGAGCACTTTTCTCGCATTCTTTCCCGTATTCCACCGCGGGTGCACTAATTACCTTCGGATACAGAATTGATTTCACTACATTTGCGTAAAGCGTATCAGGTCGGCGACGGCACACTTGTCCAAAATTGGATGCTGTCAACAATTTGGACCTGTACTGCAACCATCTGCGGTTCTTTGCTTGTCCGATGGTTTCTTCTTCAATAACATCTCTTTTGTCTTGCCACTCACTGAGCATTTGCATATGCTTTTCCCGCTCGAGTTCATACATTTCGGACAGCATGTCTGGCTTCTGTGCATTTGGTCCATAATCGGAATCATTCTGCGAGGGCAATTGTTTGCGTACATATCGTGCAGCCTTCGTTTCCTTCTGTTTTGCAGCTCTCTTTTCCTTTTCTTTCTTTTTCTTTTCTTCCATTTGGCGCACAACCTCGGGCGTTTTCTTCTTCATTATCGCATTCAATCGCGAGTGCACTTGGTTACTGTTGTACTCCACGACAGCAGCAGCACATCTTCCTGTATACGATCCTCTCTCGGCAAAATTTAATCTTTTTCCGCCAGTGTACTTAGCAATTAGTCCGTTCAAACTTTCCACAGCGTTATTAGTAGTATTATAGAGTAAGCTCTCCGCATGAGCAAACAGTGGACGAAGTATTTCCTTTACGTCCTGGTACACACCAATTTTCATCAATTCGGGAACGATGTTTCTTTCATTCTCTTTATTCTTTCCATGGCAGAAATATTTTAGTCGTGCACACTCTTTGTGTTCACCAAACACGTGGCTCGGAACATTCTCTATGTCGCCATGCAAATTCTTCGTTTTTTTCGTCGATTGATACATTCTGCTCGTATCTAAACTTTGCGGCTTTTACGATGTCCGTGCGTATCCGGCGAATGCTACTTTCCACCGCTTGCCTCAATGGTCCAGGTGTAGTCTTCTTCACAATCGCTTTCATTTTTGTGCAGAAGTTTCGCAACAAATGATTCGTGCATTCAATTTTTTTTACGCGAATCTGTCTCTTATATGGGTCAGCATCAATAATCTTCTTATACACGCTGCTGTCCCCATCAGCAATCAGAGTAGAATAAACGAGCCCACGTTTTTCTACGCTAGTATTGAATCCTTCTACTATAGCATCGCTTTCCATAGCAGTCGATGCTCGAGATGTGTTCCAGTTTTTGAAGCATGTGTGCTTTTCGGGTTCTTTCTTGTTTTTCGCAGCAATCCGACAAATTCTGCAAACTTTATTTCGAACGCCGTAAAATAAAACTTTTTTCGTGTGATAGCCAACTATCACGCCGACTCCAGACGCAGAATCGTAACATCCACTGCGGTAGGATCTCTTCATCCAGCTTCCGTCGGCCACAACGGGGATGTGAGGGGTTCCTGATCCGGGAAGAACGTCGCCTCTTTCGATCACCAAACGTTTTTCTTCTTCAGCCGCTGCTAGCATCTCTTCTTCTGCAGCGGCAATTGCGGACTTGACGAATTCATCTTGATTCTTCACGAAGTCTCTCTTCGACATGCAACGTATGTTGACTCCTGCAAAAGTGTGTTCCAATTGGGCATAGCTGCCTCCACTTAAAATTGTTGTATTAACGGCGCCCTGATTTCTATCCACTTCTTCAGCTTCGTCCGATTGATTGTGGATTTCAGCTTTGTAATGGCATAAAGTGCACATTACGCTGAAGATGCTCTTGAAGCCACGCCGTTTCACACCAGTTATTCGTAGGTGTTCAATGCCACAGTCTTCCCTATTTTTTGCATGCTTACCTATTTTTTGCAATTGAGCAAGCACATTTGGAAAATTCATTATGTCGTTGCTATTTAGGAGACGCGATTGCTCTTGCGGCTCGTTCTTCGCAACTTTTTCTATAACGAAGTTTTCTTCTTCGTTGCTTTCTATATCAAAGTCTTCAAGCGCCTCTTCCGTTTCTTCCGAACTGGCCGTATCAGTATCTTCTTCACATGGCAAGCACATTATCTCTTGATGCGTATGGTTTCGTTCATCGGATGTTGATGGTTCCTCTACTATACGCTCCTCGGCTACTTCTTCTGGACGTTGTCCTACGGCAGTGTCGTCTGCCGTTTTTACGTTTTCTTGTTTCTTCTGAAGGGCTGAAGACCTTCTCTTTTGGCGATGTACTTTCCGTTTCGATAATCTCTTTGCGTATGGACGTAATTTTCGCGGACGATACGGAGAATTATTGTTCATATCTTCTTGCACGTCCTGCATGTTCACATTTTCAATGATACTCATTTTACACTACCCCAGAAAACACAACACAAACACAAACACAATACAACGCACCACAACTCAAAATCCTTCCACCCGTTACAAAACACGTAAACGCGAACCGTGAACGTGAAACGTGAATCCGAAGATTCGTCTGTGGTGCGTTCTGGATCAAATGACGCTTTACAAACCAGGCAAGGGCAGATCAGTCAGGAATCGGCGAGCTCCGTCTACCGCTGATGGAGGGAGAAACACCTACAGGAGCGGTGGTTGTGTTGCGTGAACTGCGCCTGCATCAGGCATAACCACCGCTCCTTTAGGTCTTTCCCCCTCCAGCAGCGCTAGCTGGAGCCCGCCGATCTCTGCCAGCCGGTCAGTTGCAAGCAAGGGAACCCGGACGACACACTTAGTCGATTCTACTGAAGAGACATCTAGTATAGCCGTTTTGGCCCAAAAGGGGCGCGCTCTACCTCAGGCTTTCGCTTATACGAGCATTTGGCTGCCATGGTGGTGTTCGCGAAGTTTAACGATCATCGCGGGCCGCTGCCAAGGGAAATTCGGCGTAGATGTTTTGTCGAAATGGGACTTCGAAAAACCCTGCCCTCATCCGCTAGGAATCACTGGACAAGTTGGATCTACCCCGGAAGGCGGCGGCTCGTTTAGTCAGCGTTACACGCCGCGGGGCGACGCGAAACGCTGTCCAGTGGGGACCACGAGGAGATAGAGCCGCCAGCGCAAGCTCGATCTCGGCAGGATGGCATTTGCCGATAACGCCCCACCCGCCACAGTGCCTGGGCACTGCCTGCACTGGGGGTCGGGGCGGATGACGTGGCTGAAAAAGAACAAATTGATTAATCTGCTTGGTGCGAGGGGCCTGCTGCGTCTGCGGGGTCTGTTGATACTGGGCGGGATGATTTGGATAAGGGTCTCCAGGCCAATTCTTTCTTTACGAGAATGGATTTCGAGGTGTTCATTAATGTTCTGAATGTGCTCTGTGTTACGAGTTGCTGGGGGGTCGGTGGCCAAGGGAGATTCTTTTCTATGGTGACAAGCCTGAGTTCCTCTCGTTCAGCCTCGTGCAGTGGGCAGTGGAGAAGGACATGCAGAGCAGTCTCGTCGCCCTCGCCGCAGCTGCACGCATTGCTTTCCGCGAGGCCCAGGGATTTTAGTTTTGACGCGAAGTTGCCGTGTCCTGATAGGAATTGAACTGTGTAGTGATCGGGCTGCAACCAGGTCATCTCTAGACGGTGTCTGATATTCGGGAAAATACTGTAGGTGTGACGGCCGTCGGAGGAAACGTCCCAGCGACGTTGCCAGATCGCGTAGAGTATCTCAGGGATGGCTCTGTGAGGTGGTGGGATCGTCGCGTGTTCGGGGAACCGGTATTCGCCGAGTGTGAAGTTAATTCCTTTCCTGACTTTATATCTGATAGATGCTAACGTGACATGGAGGTCGATGGGGAGAACGCTCGCTATTACTGGTATGGCTGCTGTGGAGGCTGTTTTGTAGGCCTTCGTTACCTTCAGGAGAACCTGTCTTTGGGCCGATAATAAGACCTGTGCGCAGGTCTTATTGAGGTGTTCATGCCACGCAGCAGCCGCGTATGTTGCGATGGGAACAAAGAGACCTTTATAAAGAACCCGCAGGGTGTTGTACCCGAGACCCCACTTTTGCCTTGCCACAATCGCCAGTGAGTTAAACCTCTCGGTGCACCTCGTTCTAACCATATGAACATGAGAATTGATCCTCATACCCATATCGAAGTGCACTCCGAGGTACCTCATCGTCCGAACCATGCGGATGCCACGGGATCCTATTTTAATAGTGGGGGGCCTCCTGATGTCCAGTTTGCCTTTTATAAGAAAAAGCTCTGATTTTTCGACCGATAGCTCGAGTTTCTCGTTCCTGCACCAGTTGTGTGTAATGGTCGCAGCGGATTGGCCGAGGGTTTGAAGAACCGCTCTGCTTTTCCCGGAGATGACGATCAGGAGATCGTCAAAAACTAAGTTCCAGAGGCCGGGCCCGAGAATGGAGCCTTGGGGGCAGCCCCTTGTGACTTGCTTCTGTACCTCGCGATGCCCGGCGACAAGCGTGACGCTCCGACTGCTCAGGTAGTCCGTCATAACGCCGAAGATCTTGCTCGAGCAGCCCCTCTCTTTTAATCGAGAGAGGATGCTCGGCCACCAAACATTATCGAACGCGCCCCTGATATCGAAAAGCATCGCGAGGACGTATTTCTCGGGGGATGTTCCCGCGACCTCCTTCATCTTAATAATGGCGTCTTCGGTGGAAAGACCTTGCCTGAATCCAAACTGACGGCTAGAGGAGAATTGCGGATCGAGGAGAACGGTTTGGAGGCGGTTTAGGAGGAGTTTCTCGAAACATTTGCCTAGCACTGGAAGGAGACATATGGGTCGGTACGAGCTGGCGCAAGACTCGTCGCGTTCTGGGCCCTTGAGGAGGGTTCGGATTGAGCCGGTTTTCCAGATCCTGGGGAAGCAACCGGTATTTAGGCACGCGTTGAAAAGAGAGAGGAAGGTTTCGAGTGCTACCGGGAACAAGGCTTTGACTACTTCGACCTCAATCCGGTCCAGCCCTGGGGCCTTCCCGTTTCTGAGGCCGGAGATCGCAGCCTGCGCCTCCGAGAGCGTGAATTCAGGGGCAGTCTGGGACTCAGGGGGGAGGCGCTGTTCGCGCGTCTCTCCCTCTGCGCCTCCGTCGTGTCGTCATTGTCGTCCGGTACAAGTGAGTTAAGGAGGTTAAGGGCAGCCTCTTCCCAGGTGTTGGTGCGGTTAGGTCCTGTGTTCGGTGTCGAGAGGGCTTTGTCTGGCGTGATTTTCCCGGTGTAGAGCCTGTAGACTGTGCCCCAGGAGTTGGCATTGCCCTCCTCTGTGACAAAGTTCTGCAAGCTCTCTCGCCTGGTTTTATAGATGCTCGCGGTGTATTTCCTTCTGAGTTTACGATACTTTACTTTATTGTTCAGTCTGCGGGTTGGGTCGGATTCTGATTGGAACGCGCGACGGGCTTTATTGGTTCGTTTCTTAATATCAGTTAGCTCCCCGGTCCACCAGGGGACAGATTTTTGATGGGGGCGTTTCTCCTTAAGAGAAGAATTACACGCAGCTAAAATATTATTTTGAATCGTTTCCGCGAAATTCTGAACGAGCGAGGTGGTGATCGGCGCGAAGTGAATGGGGTTACGGTTCATTTCGGTGGAAAACGATTCCTGGAGCCTCCCCCAGTTGGCTCTTGTCGTCTTAAAACGGGGATGGCGGATTGTGTAAGGAGAGGTGTTGCAGGGGCTGAGAGTGAACGAGATGGCGTTATGGTCGCTGGAGGTCCAGCATTCATGAACGGTCCAATTTCTGACTAGATTAATGGCCGGCCCGGATGCCATCGTGATATCGATGTTTGATGTACCGAGGTGGGAAATAGACGTGGGTGGGTTGTCGGGCTCATTGAGAACGGCTAGATCCAGAAGGGATAAAGTCTCTTCGAGCATTTCTCCGCGCGCGTCGTTGTATCTACAGTGCCAGAGGGTCGATTTCGCGTTGGTGTCTGCTGCGATTATTAATTTTTGTCTGGGCAATTCGGTAACAATTTTCCGGATTTTATCTAAATATGGTTCGATCTGATGGGAACATTGAAAATAGATGCTGGCGAGATATACTGAACCGAAGGGGCCTGTGATTTCCACGCACGTACAGTGGGCGTCACTGAGGTGCGCGATTTTGAGGACAGTAAGGTTTCGGTTATTAATCGCGATGCCCGCCATCAGGTCGTCTCCTGAGTTACCCCCTGAAACTATCATGGTACCGCTGCTGAAGCCCACAAAGCGCCCTTTGACGTTATAGGGTTCCTGCATTAGGAGGATGTCGATGTTTTTTTCCTCTAATAGTTTCTGAATTTCTAGGGTGACGGTTCTGGATCGACGCATGTTCAACTGTACGATTTTGAGGCGGCGATCGGCAAGTGGGATCTCAGTAGGCATAATCGGTTCTAAAGAGGACCTGGTTTACTGCGGCTGTGTAAGCAGGGCATTGTTTGTCAGTGACAGTATGGGTGGATGGCTTCCCGGATTTTTTACAGTTAGTACACGTGGGGGGTTTGTTTTTGTTAGGGCAGTTCTTGAAACAGTGGCCTTGCGCTGCGCAATGGCCACAAGATTCTCTCTCGACCCTGCAAAATTTAGTGGTGTGCCCGAAGCTGTGGCATTTGTAGCAGCGAGCTGCTGCTACATAATCCTGGAGCTTGCAGCACTGCCAGCCAATATAAAGGCGTTCCTTATTTATCAAAATGTCTCTTACCTTTTTGGAAACCTCTAAGACCCAGTTGCAGCAGTCCCTCGCTCTGTCACCGGTTTTGAAGACCAGCCTGGTTTCCTGCATCAGCAGGGCTTTCTCTACTCCTTCCGCGTTCTGCTCGAAGATGGACTCGAGCGTTGCGGTGTCGTTGTCGGACCTCTGGACGTCGTACACAATGATCCGAGGGCTCCTCTTGGCCGGTGCTCCGACGACAAAACCAGCTGCCTTCAGCTTCTGGTTGGAGACCAGAGCGGAAATGTCGCTTCCCTTTGCCGTCTCCACAAGGATGCCGTTGCCCTGGATTCTGCGGGCGTTCCTGACCTGCAGCTTTTCCGCTTTCGCGGAGATCATTTCCAGGACGGCCTGCTTAGTCTTATCGCTGCTCTCATACGCCACGATGTCACTCGGAACTATTGTGACGACATTTGGAGGGTCCTGATTCAGGTTGGAGGCCGCCGCCACTCGCGACTTTACTCCGACACGTTCCGCGAAAGTCATTTGGCGATGGGGACGGGACTGACTCGAGCATTTCTCAACGGCGCTGGACACGACGCGTCGCTGATCAATGTTTTCAGCCCTGAGGGCCTCAATACGACCCTCAAGGCGGCTGCTGTAGAGGAGAGACTCGTTTAAGAGGGCTTGGAATTTGCCGATACTCGCCATAACGAAACCCACGGTCTCGTGGTCGGCCGCGTTTTTCGGGGAAGTTAAAAAAGTGAGTACCTTCTTGTAGGTTTTCTCGGATCTGGACTTAAGGTCCTGAATAAAGGTGGGCGATGCTTGGGATCCGGTATTCTCGTCGCGAATGGGGGCGGGAGTGGGGGCATCAGTCTCAGAGACAGAATCAGGCACCCTTTGCTTCGCGGGTCTGCGCGGTTCCTTGAATTTCGAGACGGAGGAGCAGTCTGATTCGAGGTCGGATCGAATTTTCCTCTTCCTCTGTGATTTCTTCTGGCGGGTGGGGGCAGATTCGAAGTCCGTTGAGTCACCGTCCATGATACTGGCCATAGCGGTAACTACAACGCCGTGCGGGGAGGGGATCAGCGACCAAGATGGCCGCCAAGATGGCCGCCCTAACCTACACCTGTCAAAAAGTACAGATAAACTGCAGTAACTATTTTAAAAAGTGACTGACTCTGAATCTGAGGCTGTGTAACTGTTCGATACACGGGCCTGCACGCGGGCAATTGGGAGTTTGGTAATGTGACGACGCACGGGGAAGATATACACGAACACGTATATGACGCGAGCCGAGCGACGCCTCCAACCGACGCTATATCGATTTCCGACAATTTCTGGAGTTCCAGTACAGGTATCGCACTTCCTAATATCACAAAATGTTCGCAGTCACTTACGCGTCGCGAGGAAACACTCGAAGAGAAAAAGAACTTGGTTTATACCGACTAAAAGAACCGAAAACTGCGGAGCGTCACGAGGCGCGTCCGTTCCCGATCCAAGATGGACGACCAGTCCTACTGAAGAGACATGCAGAATTCGGAAAATGTAAGTATTATATTGTATACTATATTATACAGAGTGACTCTCTGGCTGGAGTATTCAAAAGCAATGCCGCCAATAAGCCGCGCCTCGCTGAGTTTCGTGGATGTCGAAGCTCGCGACGAGATTCACTACGGCGTATTAAAAAATTCTTTATTCTTCGTCGAACCGATATGGCAGTGATACCAATGAATTCCTGGCGTTTTCCCGATTAAAATCATGACATGTAAATCGGACTATTTTTAACGAAGTTAGCGTAGGGCCATTTTCATCGGCACGACATCGATTGACGCCATTTTCGCAAAGATCTAAACCATCATTCCGTCGTCTGTCTCGTACCGCCCTCGCTCGCTTTCAGTGCCTCTCGCTCGCTCTCGCCTTCGCCGGACAATAGTGAGACAGAAGTGGTGGGAATAGCGAAAAGTCCACATCGTGTACACCAAACCGAGCCCGTAACGAGACAATACTGTAGTATCTTTTATTTGAGTTTATCCAGATATCGACGTGCGTTACGAAAAGTAGCATATTTCCTTTTTTTTTTTTACAAAGAGCAGCATATTTCAATCTATCACGAGAACAAGCACGATTCACATTTCGCCACGAGCAGTAGCACATATCAAACGCCGCTGCGAAAAGTAGCACGTTTTATTTGTTTTCTGAAGAGTAAAATATTTCAGTTTCCAAACAGTTCACAGTCGATGTTGATCTTCTATGAAACGTGATATTTTTCGCGGCTAAAGGCAAACCGTGCTATTTTTCGCAGCAAAGTACCGAAATGTACTACCTTTCGTCGCGAAACAGCATAAAATGCTATTCTTCGTGGCAATGAATGAAAACATCCTACTTTTCGAGAACAAAATCGAAACATTCTGTTTTTCGTGGACAGAATGAGCCGCGTGCTAGTCTTCAAAACACAAATGAAATGTGCTACTTTTTGTAACGCACGTCGATATTATATTTGCCCATCTCTGTTCTCCAGCCGCTTCGCCGTGATTCATTCAAGCTTCCCCGACGATAAAATAGTAATAGGGGAAATGCGGCAACAGCGCGATTCGACTCTCGATACGTCTCGGCAACCACGTCTTTTCTACATTTATCGGCTAGTTTGGTCTTCCACCGGTTCTGATGGTACATGGCGCGAATATACCATCACCCCGGTGACGGAGAATCCTGGAAGCTTCATTCTGTCATTCCTCGAGTCTGTCTCAGTACACGAGTCAGAAATTCATTATTATTTCAACGTGCGGTGGTTATTAGCGTTTAAACGCACCAGACCACCCTGCACTGATGTCTACTGGAGGCAACTATACCCGCAAAAACTTTCTCCGTGCCGATTCCAGGACGAAAGACGGTTGAAACGGTTTGTTTACTACATCGCGTATAGGCAGGATCGGCGGAACCATTATGCAAGTTATGCGCCACATAAGGGCGCCAGCCGAATGGGACGCTAAAAAACTATATCACACGCTTATAAATGAAGGAATCCAACCCCCACGTGAACGGAATGTACACCCCGTAAAGACAAAACGTATTAAATAGAAAACAGGTGCAAAAATTTGGATGCACCAAAAATTTTCTTGCATATGGGCACCAGCTAACCTCGCGTCGGCCCTGCATATACGTCACGGTGGTTCTACGTGGCTGCAGTATACCATTAGCGCCACCAACGGAGAAGCCTGGAAGCCTCATTCTGTCAGTTTTCGAGTCATAAATTCATTATTATTTCAACGTACGGTACTTATTAGCCTTCAAACACACCAGACCACCCTGCACTGATGTCTACTGGAGGCAACTATACCCGCAAAAACTTTCTCCGTGCCGATTCCAGGACGAAAGACGGTTGAAACGGTTTGTTTACTACATCGCGTATACGTACACGCTTTTCCTAGCTTGTGTGAGCGCACGCACACATTCAAGACCCGCCGGGACGGCAGCCTTAATATATAATGACAGTAGTATTCTTTATACTATCATTTATTGCTGCCGATGGGTATACACAATGTCTATTTTGATTTTATACATACACATGAAAATATGCTTATTTCATTTGCTCGTGCAGCAGGGTTACTTTCTCTTTCAGCTGTTGAAATAATTTTCTTCACCTGCATCGTTAATTGAAAAATAGGACACATTTACTAATTATTTATAATTTATCACACGTGCTCATATGTCAAGATCATTGAATGAATAATTGCGTATGCAAAACCCTACCTGCAAATTTGTGCGTACATATTCTAACGTAGATCACACTGCATTATCTTCTGCTTCGATTATCTGTAAATATATAAAATCCACATTTTAGTTATTTTAATTACAACTTAACGTAGAACTTATTATATAGAACTAGAGTGGCATTTTGCTATAGTAAGTGTAGAGACTACAAAATGTATCAGAATGAGGTGAGAGCGTATGGCACAAAATCTTGTTGCAGGAAATTTAAATGTTAATGGTAATAATTCAGTGAAATTAAACGAAGAGATCCAATATTTTTAATGCACAATTTATTGGTGTTGGAATAAAATTAATTTAGTATATTTATCGGTGAATTGAAATATTGTTAATGGGAATCTAAAAAATGAATGAATTAATGAATAGCGTGGCAACTACTGTGGATTTTAAAAATATCTGGCAATTTAAATGCAATGCAATTTGTTACTACAATATATTATTTTGTACATGCATGGTAGAAATTTCCAGAAACTTATGCAAAAGAAGATGCTTCTATGTCGAACGTTCTCCAGACAACTTCCAACTTGTAATTGGGACAATAATTCAGTCTCCTATTTAGTGTAAAAACTCGTGACATTTCAAATTCGGACAACTTACTTTATTTGACACTTAGCACTTGGTAGGTTATAAAATATAATTCAATAGTATATATATATATATACACTATTGAATTATATATATATAGGTATGTACAATGGCGGACGACGATCCCTGTCGAATAATCCCGAGAGTCGACGAACGAAGAACGAAACATGTGTTGGCCGAAGGTGTGTGTGTAACGCGTATATACGTATTATGTGGACGAAAATTTGGCTTGGAGAATCAGGAGAAGAATCAGAAGAAAAATCTTACCGTTTCCGACTAATCCATGAGACGATATTATGATATCTCTGTCATGCGTGGACCGATTTTATTGAAATTGGTCTTATTCGAAGCTGATATGCGGTTTACATAAGAAAAATGCCTTTAAATTTAGAAAATATTGCAGGCGTGATGAGATATTAATGAAATAAGTTTCAGGTTAGGTTGAATTAGCCGGGCGACGAGTAAATGATAGCGGTAGCGACAGTCGACATATACAGGGTGTCGAAACATGTACTTGGCGTCGAGACGCTATCGCGTCTCTAGATTACTTATTTTGTTAATAGTTTATTTCTTACCTCTCAATATGACGTTTTCCTGCACATTCCTGCGCTGATTATGGCCGGTATTCTCAGTCGTTGCTTATTCTTAAGCAAATGCTTAAGCATGCGGCATCCTCTAATAACCTCGTAAACTAGTAAAGGATGCCGCATGCTTAAGACGATCTTAAGAATTAAGCAATGAATGAAAATACCGACCTATGTTCTATTCCCGCCACAAAATAATCTCATCAGCGTCATCTGTTACCCAATATTTTCAACTTTATTGATCCCAGCGACTCTGGTGGATTGTGCCGCCCACTAAATTTTGCCAACTGGTTGATATACGGAGTGCCCACCCCTGCTCATTTGTACTCGCGCGAGTGCCGCCAACCTTAAGGGGGTAGACACGGGTAATGCAGCGCACTGTATACCGACATAATCTGGCCCGAAACATGGGTTTGGAAAGTTACGCTTGATTTCCTTATATGAGCGAATTTTGGGCTGGGTGAGGTCTCATTTGAAAGAAGAAGGTTCAATGCAGCCCGCTCCGGTCATGGCTCAACGAGATTGTGTTGGTATCTGATAATATGAGTGTCCAAAGTTGAGAAAAAATCGACAAAATACCCTCGCAGATTCCAAGTATTTGTAAATCACTAAAAGAGTTTTATGACTCAAACGATGACCAGAGCGGGCTACATTGAACCTTCCTCTTTCGAATGAGACCTCACCCAGCCCAAAATTCGCTCATATAAGGAAATCAAGCGTAACTTTCTGACTGCATTCCCAAATACGAGTTCCGCCACATTGGCGATAATACAGAGCAAGTCACGTGACAAATTTAGTTGAGCTTGTGGACACGAGATGGCGCCTACTCGGGAGGACTGCCAACGTGGAATCATAGTAAAACTGAAGCGTTAGCTGGATATATGTGCCACAGTAAAAGCGTGATGCAGTCAATGTATGCATTTTCGGACGATTGTAGGTTAGGTTATATGCATTTTAGGCATATATTAACCAGGAACTGCTGGGAATTGTATACATTTACTAAATTAATGCTTTTACCGTGACACATACATCACTTGAAATCGCTGTCGAATTTATGTTATAATTATATGATCACATTATTTAAAATAAGAAAAGAGAAATTGGAACTTTTTTACTAATACTGGAAATATTGATTTACTGATATCATATTTTCAGAATGTGGAAGTTCTGGCAATTATTTGCAATTATTGCTCTTATTATTATTCTTCCGACTATTGTATGTAACATGTAACAAGGAAAAGTCTCCAAATCGGTCAACAGTTGACTCCCTGATTTTTTTTGTAATTCTTTACGGTCCTATGCAGAGATGGGCATTATTTAAATAAAAGAATATACTTCCAAATGGCCCCAGTGGCCGATCGACACGAGGTTTCGGGGAGGGTGTGTGTACCCTAAATTTAAAATTCTGTTTAGCTTCGGATATTTAGTTTCCTTTGATTATTCGAAGGCCTTTCATCTTGAGCTTCGAATACTATTTCATCTGTCATCGTATTTTTATCCTAAGATCGTATGCAGATATATTGGCCGGTCGATTCGTTTTCGTGAACAGCGATCGAGGAAAAATCAGTCACCACCATCTGACGATCGTGGATTAGTCAGTTGGAGTTCTGTGGGCACCGAAGGGTATATCTGAATACGATCTTAGAAGCTCGAATAACCGACGAGAACCTTTGTGGTCCGAGCCGCGCGAAATCACCGTTGCTTGGTGATGTGTCATCGATTACAGTAAAGTCTCGTTACGGTCTCGGCAAAGAGGAGATATACCTAATAAGAGGCGTCACTCGACAAGGACAGAAATAAACTGGGGAAATCACTAGACAACCAATTTAAATGTCCATTCGGCATGGATCGGTAAACTTCGACAATAATCAGCCAACTGCGGTAAGGTAGATTTAGTTGATTTGAATATCCCGCTCGAATAGACAACGAATTTAAATGCCAAGGTCAAGTAAGGACTTCAAACGTTCCGCCCGGAGTGACGCCTCTTATTATATCTCCTCTTTGGTCTCGGTTTGGTGTACACGATACGGACTTTTCGCTATCCCCACCACTTCTGTTTCAGTCTTGTCCGGCGAAGGCGAGAGCGAGTCAGGGCAGTACGAGCAGACGACGCGTTGATATTTTGTCTCGCTGCGTCTTTCGGACACCTGACACTCCGTCCTTTGTGCGCGCGAGAGGCGTGCGCAATGGTCACAAGCGCAAATCTTGAGGCAGGCCGGGCTCAAATCTTTTTTGCGCTCTAGGCGAACTTGTCAAATTGCGCCCTTTATTATAATACATTTATTTGAGATTATTTATGACTTTATTCTGAAAAAATAGGTAACTGCTAGGGCGTAAGGTTGACAAGATGTGTAAAATGGTCTTTTCATTGTTGGCATTGTTAAAAATAAATTTGTAAATGAAATACAACAAATTGTACTACAACGGTTTTATACTACGAGTAAAAATTAAGACTAAGGACATCAATGTACTCAAATAAATGTATTTTAACACTTAACGGACGGGTCACGTAAATTTACGTTTTTCCATTATGACTTCCTAGGACGGGCCACGTAAATTTACGTTTTTCCATTGTGACTTCCTAGGACGGGCCACGTAAATTTACGTTTTTCCATTGTGACATGCATGTTTATTTGATTCTCCTAAAAAGTGCCCGGAAACCATTTGCGTACTTCACACTATCGTTTATTAGCATTTATACGAGGTGATTCGCTAGCTAGAATCGTCAAATGCGATGCTTGCCAACAATCATGCGACTCGCTGAGTTTCGTGGGTTTCGACGCTCGAAACTAGCGGGGCCATACAATGTTGCGCACTAAGCAGTGACAAATCTGCAGTTCTGCATTTTTAATCAGATCTTTGCAAAAGTGACGTCCATCAATTCCTCATGTTTTCTCGATCAAATTGGCCCCAAAAATTATAATATTCGGACCATATTTTGAAGGAAATTACGTGAAACATTGTTTGCACGATTGAAAGCCCGTTTCGTTAAAAATAGTCCGATTTAAATTATTTTCTGTCAATTTAATCGGGAGAATGCCAGGAATCCATTTGTGTCACTGTCATATCGATACGATGAAAAATAAACAAATTCTGTTTCTAGTAAAATCTCGTTAGCCGCTCGCTGGTCGGGACCGGCGGTGAGCCCGTATCGTGAACGGAGTCCTAATTCCAAGTGTGAGTTTCTCGCTTCTTTCTGGCCGAAGGGGGGAGCGAGATGGAATGCTTTGCGTGTGCAGCGGGCGTGCGCGATGGTCGCAAGCGCTTACGAGTTACCGTGAGCATGGGAACCGCTTTGCAAAATCTTGACGCAGGCCCGGCTCAAGTCTTTTTTACGCCCTAGACGAACTTGTCAAATTGCGCCCTTTATTATCACTTAACGGACCGGTCGAATCTGGTCTGTCTTTCTCGGTTTCCGGGCACTTTTTAGGAGAATCAAATAAACATGCATGTCACAATGGAAAAACGTAAATTTACGTGGCCCGTCCTAGGAAGTCACAATGGAAAAACGTAAATTTACGTGGCCCGTCCTAGGAAGTCATAATGGAAAAACGTAAATTTACGTGACCCGTCCGTTAAGTGTTAAAATACATTTATTTGAGTACATTGATGTCCTTAGTCTTAATTTTTACTCGTAGTATAAAACCGTTGTAGTACAATTTGTTGTATTTCATTTACAAATTTATTTTTAACAATGCCAACAATGAAAAGACCATTTTACACATCTTGTCAACCTTACGCCCTAGCAGTTACCTATTTTTTCAGAATAAAGTCATAAATAATCTCAAATAAATGTATTATAATAAAGGGCGCAATTTGACAAGTTCGCCTAGAGCGCAAAAAAGATTTGAGCCCGGCCTGCCTCAAGATTTGCGCTTGTGACCATTGCGCACGCCTCTCGCGCGCACAAAGGACGGAGTGTCAGGTGTCCGAAAGACGCAGCGAGACAAAATATCAACGCGTCGTCTGCTCGTACTGCCCTGACTCGCTCTCGCCTTCGCCGGACAAGACTGAAACAGAAGTGGTGGGGATAGCGAAAAGTCCGTATCGTGTACACCAAACCGAGACCAAAGAGGAGATATAATAAGAGGCGTCACTCCGGGCGGAACGTTTGAAGTCCTTACTTGACCTTGGCATTTAAATTCGTTGTCTATTCGAGCGGGATATTCAAATCAACTAAATCTACCTTACCGCAGTTGGCTGATTATTGTCGAAGTTTACCGATCCATGCCGAATGGACATTTAAATTGGTTGTCTAGTGATTTCCCCAGTTTATTTCTGTCCTTGTCGAGTGACGCCTCTTATTAGGTATATCTCCTCTTTGCCGAGACCGTAACGAGACTTTACTGTAATCGATGACACATCACCAAGCAACGGTGATTTCGCGCGGCTCGGACCACAAAGGTTCTCGTCGGTTATTCGAGCTTCTAAGATCGTATTCAGATATACCCTTCGGTGCCCACAGAACTCCAACTGACTAATCCACGATCGTCAGATGGTGGTGACTGATTTTTCCTCGATCGCTGTTCACGAAAACGAATCGACCGGCCAATATATCTGCATACGATCTTAGGATAAAAATACGATGACAGATGAAATAGTATTCGAAGCTCAAGATGAAAGGCCTTCGAATAATCAAAGGAAACTAAATATCCGAAGCTAAACAGAATTTTAAATTTAGGGTACACACACCCTCCCCGAAACCTCGTGTCGATCGGCCACTGGGGCCATTTGGAAGTATATTCTTTTATTTAAATAATGCCCATCTCTGCATAGGACCGTAAAGAATTACAAAAAAAATCAGGGAGTCAACTGTTGACCGATTTGGAGACTTTTCCTTGTTACATGTTACATACAATAGTCGGAAGAATAATAATAAGAGCAATAATTGCAAATAATTGCCAGAACTTCCACATTCTGAAAATATGATATCAGTAAATCAATATTTCCAGTATTAGTAAAAAAGTTCCAATTTCTCTTTTCTTATTTTAAATAATGTGATCATATAATTATAACATAAATTCGACAGCGATTTCAAGTGATGTATGTGTCACGGTAAAAGCATTAATTTAGTAAATGTATACAATTCCCAGCAGTTCCTGGTTAATATATGCCTAAAATGCATATAACCTAACCTACAATCGTCCGAAAATGCATACATTGACTGCATCACGCTTTTACTGTGGCACATATATCCAGCTAACGCTTCAGTTTTACTATGATTCCACGTTGGCAGTCCTCCCGAGTAGGTGCCATCTCGTGTCCACAAGCTCAACTAAATTTGTCACGTGACTTGCTCTGTATTATCGCCAATGTGGCGGAACTCGTATTTGGGAATGCAGTCAGAAAGTTACGCTTGATTTCCTTATATGAGCGAATTTTGGGCTGGGTGAGGTCTCATTCGAAAGAGGAAGGTTCAATGTAGCCCGCTCTGGTCATCGTTTGAGTCATAAAACTCTTTTAGTGATTTACAAATACTTGGAATCTGCGAGGGTATTTTGTCGATTTTTTCTCAACTTTGGACACTCATATTATCAGATACCAACACAATCTCGTTGAGCCATGACCAGAGCGGGCTGCATTGAACCTTCTTCTTTCAAATGAAACCTCACCCAGCCCGAAATTCGCTCATATAAGTAAATCAAGCGTAACATTCCAAACCCATGTTTCGGGCCAGATTATGTCGGTATATAGTGCGCTGCATTACCCGTGTCTACCCCCTTAAGTGAAAAAAATAATGGTATTACCACAGACCAGGTATAGAATAGACCTATCACGGAATGTAATTTTGTGTCACACGCTCGGGGAGCTCGCGAGCCCCCTTACCATTTTCGTGTCACACCCAACGTTATCGATTCAGTCTAAAATAAGATTACAATGCTACGAGTTGTAGGAATTGAAATTAAATCTTATCGGAAACGTTTAAAATCTAAAACGGCATGAACGTTAAGACTAATTTCAAGAAACATGTTGCATAATTCCGTTTACTAATACATTTTGATAGAAGCATAATTTGCACTTATTTCCATAAATTTCCATTAGAAATATTATATAAATACAACCACGTAATAAACATTTGTACAGTCTCTTAGTTAGGTTATATTTTCGGTCACTTCGAGGAGTGGATTTTCCGTCCTCGAAGTGACAGAAAATATACTTAACCCATGTGCTACAGGATAATAAATGTTTATTGGATATTTCGTTCTTTTGGGCTACATTTGTGAACTTTTTATGACTTAACATCCTTCCAAAATATTATTATTACGCCTCAACGATATATTTATGAAGTCGATGAGTGTAATTATTCGTGGTTAAGAAATCAAAATTTCCTATTCATAACGTCATTTTTTGAGTACATTTCATCGAAATAATAAGTTTTAGCTTAATTTGTTTATGTTTGCCAAATTCATGCCTTTTATTAGACTCTACTTGATTTTAGCATCAATTTTCATGTTTATAGATTTCTATGCTTGTGTTACGTTATCACTTGAACGTAGCCACGGAAATATATATAATTGATAGTTAAATCAGGAGCGAAATTTGAAAACAGTTGTATGCGCGTGATTGAGAAAGTATTATTAAGGATGTGCAATGCGGGTGGCATACGTGGGAAAGATCTTGGGCAGAACTCGAAAACAGGAAGAGGACACCAATTAACAGACCCCGAAACGAATCGCGAGTTTCTTCTAAGTCACGTAATCTTTTGAGAAGGCCTTGTCCTTTGTTAGTCTTTAGGAGTGTCGATTGACTCCAGAAGTGTTGGCGACGCTGAGGAAGTCATAAATTTCCTTCAAGGGTTGTTTTCTCGATCCTCGGAGTAGAGCTTACTTTCTCTTCCCACGTGGGCACCCCGCTGTGTAACGGAAAAGCGCGCTTCCACCGAGTTTCCACCACCACCCGAAGACGGAGGGAAAGATGGACGCCGATTCGCGGGGGCGTACGGACATCCGAAGGACGGCCTACCGCTTGGATCTGATGCATCCTTCATCCTGATTGGACTACGAGGATCTATGGGAGGACTAGAAGGATTCGGCCAACGACTTCAGCGAGGACCTCGGAGGAACTTTTGAAATGCTACATTCATTCCGTTTCTAACCAGCTTCCGCGAACAGTTAAAATAAAAGTCCAAAGTTTAACTTAGCAATAGTTTCTTGTACGTTGTTTTATTTGAAACTCCCGCACTCCGACGAGCAGAGCGGTTCAGCGCTCCACGGGCACCAACCCGCGTTCTCATCGCAATTTTCTCATAAAATACGTAACAAATATTGGTGACAGCGGTGGGATTTTGAAAATAATTTGTTGGAAATTTAAAAGTTATCTCAGTGCTAAAGTTTGGCTTTATAAACTCTTGAACATTTGCGTGAGTGACTTCGCCGGCTCGTGAGTGCGTATTGAAGTGATTCACCGAGAACTATTATAAACTTTTATGGAAATAATTTTTAATCGTGCAAATGGACACAAACATTATAAATTATTAAGTGCAGCCTCTCTCTCTTGGGTTTTGCGCGGTTTTCCTGAGAGCAAGGGTGAATACCGGAGACGGGTGATTTCAGTCGCCGTGCGAATAATCCCCTGGAATCACATGCACTCGGTCATTATCCGCATCATTTGCTGAGCTACTTCGGAGACTTCCCGGACGATTAAGAAAAGGATTCGAAGGACTTGGACGCTCGGACGATTCTTCAGGGGGTTGAAGTCAACTGCATCGTCGAGGTACACCGGATCAACAAAGTCAGCGTTAGACATAGCTAGGACATCCATATAAGGGCTGGAGTACTGGACGGAACAACAATCCATAAGTCACTTTATTTCTGAACTGTTCATTATTCATCGTATTAACTGTAAGTCTCGTTCGTAAGCACCTAATTTTAATATAAAGGGTCGTATTATTCATTAGAGGTACTCGCGTATTAACTCTGTAAAAATGCCGCCGTTTGCAAGAAGATACCAGCGATTTAAGAAAAGGCGTGACTCTAGTCTGAGTGGTGGTAGCATCTTTGAGATAGAAGAGTTAATAGTAGGGGCAAGTAGTGCGTCAGCGCCCACCTCTGAATTTCAACCTGATGAGTTACACTTGGTGCCGGCACAATCTACTCCTCTTCCAAGATTTAGTATGGCTCTTCCGGATAATGGATTCATTCCATCCAGTAGTACGGTGGTGGCAGATGCGTCGGGGTTATCTTCCAGGGCTCCTAAGGCTGCATTGCGCATGTCCTTTGATTCAATTGCGAATTTCATTCCACATTTTGATGGGAAACAAAGTTCTGTAATCAATTTTGTTAGCCAGTGTAGACTTGCCGATTCCTTGATTAGATCTGAGGATAAATTTTACTTGTTGGCCTTAATACGCAATAAGATACAGAAACGCGATTACAGCAGAATAATCGATGGGAATGAACCCGAGACCGTAGAGGAGTTGATTAATTTAATAAAAGTCGCATATGAGCAAAGTTTTAATATAAAAATTGCACGAGATAAGTTAAACGTTATATTGCGTAAAGAACAAGAAACCATTGAGGAGTTCGGAACTCGGGTACATGAAATTCTAGATCAGGCAATGGAAGCTGCGCATGAAAAATATAACGCTGAACAACTTGTAGGAATTAAAGTTTCACTTATAGAAGAAGCCATAGCTGGGTTTTTAAACGGACTACGCAATGATACTGTTATGTTATTAGCTTCCAATGGTAACCCAAGTAGTTTAACAGCTGTTATTAAACTAGCTTCTAAAATGGAGCATCAATTACAACATAGAAATAAGGCTATGGATTTGAAGATTTCCGCGAACAAGTTAGGGGTATTTACTGTGAATGCAGATGAGCGTAGGTGTTTCAACTGTAATGGATTTGGGCATTTGCGTGTAGACTGTCCCACACGAAATAATAAGTTTAACCGATCGAATCGTGATAGGGTTAGATGTACCCATTGTAGGAAAACTGGCCATACAGAATCTCAATGTTATACAAAAAACCCTCGTTCTACCTGGAAGAAATCGCAACTTCAGGTTAACGCAACTTCTGGAAGCCAACAGAATTTAAACTCCAAGGGGGTTCCGCAAGCAGATCCAATGCAGAACGAGCCCCTGATTGCACGCGCCGGATCCATCGTGTCTGCTACAACCTCAAAGTAATTAACGCCATACAGCCTTTGGTTATTCCTCTTGAACATGACTATTTCCGCCATGAAACAGCTAGTTTTCTTATAGACACTGGTTCACAGCTAAATTTAGTGAAACGACAGGGGTTACTTTCAGATCTTCCAATTAATACGAATATAGTTTACAACCTTACCGGAATTGGCTCGGGAATGATTCACACCCAGGGTGATGTTAGGGTTTTAATTCATGGCATTCCTATTCACTTCCAAGTGGTAGATGATGATTTCCCTATCAAGGAAACTGGAATTTTAGGATTGTCATTCCTGAAAAAACAGGAAATAACCCTAAAGTTTAAGGATACTTTACCGGATAGTTTACAGTTTGGGAAAGGAGAAACTCTTCCCTGTACGTCATCATCTCATGACTTACCTCCTCGAACTAAAGTCTTGATTACGGTACCAACTAACAGTACTTATGCATCAGGTTATGTTAGGAGAATAGATACAGGTCCTGGTGTTTTTGTGGGTGAAGCTCTGATGAGTCAGAAAAATGGTATGGTAAAATTACATGCCATAAATACTACTACTGATCATGTCGTTCTCACTATACCTTTAATTGAGTTGGAAGAATTTGATGTCGGGCCTCCCGCTTCCCGATCATGTCGGACGAAAAATCCTGACGTAGATTCATCTAGGGACCGTGCTCAAAGGCTTGCTCAACTAATTAGGGTGCTAGATTTGAATCATTTGAGTGAGGGTGAGAGGACCAGCATTTCGGAAATCGTTAATGAGTTTTCGTATCAATTCCATCTTTCCGCAGATAGGTTAGGTTCCTCAAACGCTACCCAACATACTATTATTACTACTGACGAAATTCCCATAAATACCAAGCAGTATCGATTTCCTCCGATCCACAAAAATGAAATAGAAACTCAAGTAAACTCTTTACTCAATAGCAACATAATTCAGTCATCTGCATCTCCGTATAATTCTCCCGTATGGATTGTTCCAAAGAAATCAAATTCTTCTGGAGAGCCACGATGGCGAATGGTCATTGATTATAGGAAATTGAATGAGAAGACTGTAGGGGACGCCTACCCTCTTCCTAATATAACCGAGATACTAGACCAATTAGGAGGAGCCAAGTATTTTAGTACTTTGGATTTGGCTTCTGGATTTCACCAGATCCCGGTAGATCCTACATCTAAGGCTAAAACTGCTTTTTCTACTCCCCATGGCCATTACGAGTTTAATCGAATGCCCTTTGGCCTCAAAAATGCGCCAGCAACCTTTCAGAGAGTAATGGATTTGGTACTATCCGGATTGCAGGGAATAGAGCTGTTTGTTTATATGGATGATATTGTCATTTATGCAGATTCACTTGAGGAACATGCCCGTAAATTAAAAACACTTTTGGCGCGCTTGCAAAATTCGGGTTTAACCCTTCAGCCTGAGAAGTGCCGTTTCTTGCAGAGGGAAATATCCTATCTGGGGCACGTTATTACAAAGGAAGGAGTGAAACCTGATCCTGAAAAGATTCGAGCAGTAAAACAGTTTCCGGTACCAAAAACAAAAAAAAATATAAAGCAATTTTTGGGACTCGTGGGTTACTATAGGAGGTTCATTCCGAACATGGCAAAAATTGCGAAACCTTTGACAAGACTTTTAAAACAGGGTATTCCTTTTAGTTGGACTTCAGGAACTCAGGTGGCTTTTGAAACTTTAAGGGATATTATTTGTTTAGAGCCTTTATTACAATTTCCAAATTTTTCACAACCATTTCTTGTTACCACTGATGCCTCCAATTTTGCTGTGGGAGCTATCTTGAGTCAAGGGTCGATTGGGAAGGATTTGCCTATAGCGTATGCTTCTAGGACTCTGAATGACGCCGAGACTAATTATTCCACTATAGAAAAGGAACTATTAGCTGTCTTATTTGCTGTTGAGCATTTCCGGCCTTATTTATACGGACAACAGTTCACTTTGGTCACAGATCACCGTCCATTAGTATGGCTACATAATGCCAAAGATCCTACATCCAAAATAATGAGATGGCGAATTAGACTAAATGAATACGATTACAACGTAGTGTACAAACCTGGTAAAATCAATGCTAATGCTGATGCACTTTCACGAAATCCTGTTGATTTGAATATGAACCCTGATTCCCAGTCACAACCTGTATTGATGGACACAGATTCCAATCCTGATTCGAGGGACCTGGAAAGGGTGCTTATCTGCGCAGATAAGGCACCAATTGTAGGTTCCGAAGTGGATAGGGTGGATGATGAAGTCTTATGTTCTGAAAATGAGAGAATTGTGGCATCTGTTTTCCTGGCGCGCGGGAAAGCAGCAGCCGAGTGTAATGAGGTCACAAATGGTTTGCGAATAAGTTCAAATGTATTAGTATCACCCTTGCCTGTGGGAAATGAAAGTTTTAGAGGATCACCTCAGTCGGGCACAATGCATCGACTCGGTCGCCTGTTGACATACGGTAATTCTCAGCCCTGGGAACCCGCTTCAGGAGCCGTGAGAGGCAATCTGTGCTCGGCAAAGGTGCCTGCGCTCTGTTCGGCCCTTGAGGGAACATCGCAGGGCTCGCAGTATCTTGGTTCGTGGCAGAGGTGTGGGGAGCCTATTTTATTTGCGACTGATGTCGTGGCAGAGACTGACGAGTCTAATGTTGTTGCGCCTGGTATTGTGGCGGAGGCTGTGGAGCCTGATTGTTTTGCGACCAAGACTGCACGAGGGATCCTCAATAAAGTGACCTCATTAGGATCTGTAAAAGATCAGTTAAATTCAACAAGTTGCAAAGCTAATGAAAGTAAAGTTCTTGTTAATACTGTAAATTCAAACAGGGGAATGACTTACCCTTCTCCACTCCCCACCATCCTTAGTGTAAAAGATCATCTTGTTATGCGCAAAGATAACCTTGCTCATTTTATGCCACTTAATGGTGATATCATTTCTCAAACCAGCAAGGATCTTTTGGATCGAAATAAATTTTCACTGGAACGAATAAAGCAATATCAGGTTAATATTGGTGATGCTATGGCATTCCCAAACGATAAGTATTATATCTTCCTTTTGTTTTGCAAGGGTACATCTCAAGAAAATTTGAATTTTGTTCATGTTGAATCCTCATTAAAATCTCTAAAGGCTCTTATTGATTCTTTAAGCCTTAGAGCTTTTAGCATTGCAAAGGATTTAGATAGCTTCAATATTCTTGAGTGGAATCGTGTAGAGGATTTATTTAAGCAGATTTTTAGTGACCCCCAGTATATAATTACGGTGTGTACCAGTGAAATTGTAACTCCATCAAAATCAAGACGCCTTCAAATTATCCAGGAGTGTCATGAATCCGCTGCTGGAGGTCATAGGGGCATGTCTAAACTCTACAATCATATCCGAGAACATTTTTATTGGCCTGGGATGGGAAAAGAAATTGCTGAATTTGTTAGGTCTTGTTTTACTTGCCAGAGAAATAAAATTCATTCAGCAAGGACCAGGCAACCAATGCGCATCACTGACACCCCGAAACATGCCTTTGAAAAAGTCCAAATGGACATTGTTGGGCCTTTGCCTGTAACAAAGAAGGGTAATAAGTATTTGTTGACATTGCAGGATAATCTAACAAAGTACTCTGATGCAATTCCAATACCCACCATAGATTCGGTAACCGTTGCTCTTGCTTTAGCAGAACAGTTTATTAGCAGATTTGGCTGCCCACGAACTATTCATACTGACCAGGGAAGGAACTTCATTAGTCAAGTAATGAAGAATTTCTGTAGAATCTTTAGAATTCAGAGGATAACCTCAACCGCTTTTCACCCACAGTCTTTAGGGTCGCTGGAAAGGGCGCATCGTGTTTTTGTTGATTATTTAAAGCACTATTGCACAAAGGCTGATTGGGATGATTGGATTAGATTTGGCATGTTCTCGTATAATACCTCTGTACATGAGGCTACAGGCTTTACGCCACATGAATTGGTTTTTGGTGTTAAGGCTCTCATACCTTCTGAATTTGCGAAGGAGCAGATATCGCGAACTTTTGTGCAGCATTTAGATGAGTTATTTACTAAGATTACCACCACACAGGCTAAGGCGGCAGAACATCTTGATAAGGCTAAGGAGAGAAGTAAAATGTATTATGATAGAAATCGTAATCCTCGTAGATTTAAGGTAGATGACGATGTTTACTTACTTAAGGAACCGAAAACTTCCAAGTTTGACTGTAACTGGTTAGGCCCTTATAAGATTAGTCGAGTGTTTGATGATTTAAACGTAGAATTAATAATGGGAATTAATAAATATAAAATAGTACATACCAATAAGTTGAAATCAGCGTGTATAAGACCAGATATTTCTGTTTCAGAGAGTTAATATAAGTAGTTATTATATAATATAGTATTCATTCTATGTGTGGTTTGCTTTATGTGTATGTAATCTAAGAAATTTTTCATTTTATAAGTGTGATTATTGGATTATGAGTTACGATTATTTTATATTCTGCTTTATATATTAAGATTGAATGAAGAATTATATTGTTTTTGAATGAAATATTTAGATAAGTCTAGTTAAGGTGTTCAATGACTACTAAATATTTGCTATGTGTTGCATTATAATCGAATTAATATTAAGTACCTAGTAATAGAATAATGATATCTTATTAGTGTAAAATGTTATGTTATAACTATCATTCTTTAACTCGTGCTTTCTGCGGGACAATGGGTGGACCGAGTAGCTCATTTACCGCGGGGCTGGCGCGGGAAGAAGGAGCGTAGTTATAATCACTATTAGTAACTATGTATTAAAAAGATGTTTCATGGAAACATCTTTTGTATAAGGGGGAAGGTGTTACGTTATCACTTGAACGTAGCCACGGAAATATATATAATTGATAGTTAAATCAGGAGCGAAATTTGAAAACAGTTGTATGCGCGTGATTGAGAAAGTATTATTAAGGATGTGCAATGCGGGTGGCATACGTGGGAAAGATCTTGGGCAGAACTCGAAAACAGGAAGAGGACACCAATTAACAGACCCCGAAACGAATCGCGAGTTTCTTCTAAGTCACGTAATCTTTTGAGAAGGCCTTGTCCTTTGTTAGTCTTTAGGAGTGTCGATTGACTCCAGAAGTGTTGGCGACGCTGAGGAAGTCATAAATTTCCTTCAAGGGTTGTTTTCTCGATCCTCGGAGTAGAGCTTACTTTCTCTTCCCACGTGGGCACCCCGCTGTGTAACGGAAAAGCGCGCTTCCACCGAGTTTCCACCACCACCCGAAGACGGAGGGAAAGATGGACGCCGATTCGCGGGGGCGTACGGACATCCGAAGGACGGCCTACCGCTTGGATCTGATGCATCCTTCATCCTGATTGGACTACGAGGATCTATGGGAGGACTAGAAGGATTCGGCCAACGACTTCAGCGAGGACCTCGGAGGAACTTTTGAAATGCTACATTCATTCCGTTTCTAACCAGCTTCCGCGAACAGTTAAAATAAAAGTCCAAAGTTTAACTTAGCAATAGTTTCTTGTACGTTGTTTTATTTGAAACTCCCGCACTCCGACGAGCAGAGCGGTTCAGCGCTCCACGGGCACCAACCCGCGTTCTCATCGCAATTTTCTCATAAAATACGTAACACTTGATTAGAGGTGTGACTATCGATTATTGATAGATTATCGATATCTTATTGATATTTAACAATATATCGACAATATCGTTAAGATATCGTTAAGACGAATAGATCTATTCGCCTCTTCTAGAAGAGGCTGAGGTAGAATATAACACACTTTGCTGCAGCAACGATGCAAATAACAATTTTAAAGACATTGTAAAGCAACGATACATATTCATACTTTTAAAGATATCGCTTTCGATACTCAGCGGCTCAGCACCGATGTTTTCGCCCATTCACAACGGTGTTCTTCGGTGCTAGATAGCGCCGTGAATGGGCCCAGCAACGCTTTCTAAGCTGCTGACCTTTTTTCGTGTATACCTCAGCTGATTTCCCAGGTAGCACACGTCGTCTATAAGTCGTGTGCTATCTGGGTCTATTCGCGTCAACGATATCTTAACCATATTATCGATATATCGAAATATCGATAACATTTCGATAGTCACACCTCTACCTCAAAGTGACAGAAATTATAACCTATATGCTATACCCAATTTCATAAATATACCGTTGCGGCGTAACAACGATATTTTGGAAGGATGTTAAGTTATAAAAAGTTCACAAATGTAACGTAAAGGAACGAAATAGCCAATAAACATTTATTGTCATATAGCATATAGGTTATATTTTCTGTCACTTCGAGGAGGGGACTACATAATAATCACGCGCATCCAGCTTGCGCATTTTCCCTAGCCTGGGCGGCCGCATGAAAGGGGAACTTTCCCCACCCTACATTAGTGGTAGTTGGAACGATATTTCTGAGCTTGGGTACGCGGAAAATTTGACTTGCGGTCCCAAGCGGGAAAAAAGTTCATTAAATTTCATTAAATTCTTTATATTTAGTGGGATTATTACTAGGGACTGTAGCCGTAATTATTTCTTTTATATTTCGAAGAACTGTCTTTAAATGTTTAAATAATTACTTTAAGCCACCCTGACATTCAATTGACTAACCTGCTAAAAAAACTATTAAAAATGTTATATTACGCGGCTAAATACATGCTTTTCTGACTTTCTTTCTTCCATAAAATATGGTAAGATCGGATTTTTCGAGTCGGTCTTATAAACGTTTTACAACATTTACGCTTGAGACAACGCAATACAGCATTTCCTCTAGTTCCTATCACTTTTTTAAATATGGAAACATAGATATCAGGTTCACATAGATTTCTAAAATTGTTCAGAAGGCGCTTGGAAGGAATACAGGGCCATTAATATGCAGTATCCTCTAATGGAAAAATAATTTTTCAATATTTTTATCATTATGCAAACATCTGTATTGTATGTCAGATTTGTCTACTAAAATGAAACCAATTACGACGCAGTTTGGTATGAGGAAGGTACGGCAAAAAATTGGTGCAGAAAGAGGAAAAATAATAACATATTTTTTTAAATTCCAGAAAATAATACGATAGCGAACGTTCAGTAGATGTGCGGCCTTTTTCTCATCGATTGTTGAGGTCAAGGCCATCGAAAAGTTCGTCTTTTCTTTTAAACAGACGCCGTTCCCAGAAACGCGATACACCTGAAGGCAAAAATCAATGCGACTTGAAATGTCTTGCAAGCAGAGCTCGCTAAATCAGGCGTTTGCTCTTAACGAATCTTTACCATTTTTTATTTTGTTTAAATGCTAAACAAATAAAATATGAAAAAAGTGGGTAGGTAGTGATTTATTTTTAGGGTTGCCATAATTGTCAAGCTTTGATACGGAACATTTAAATGCTAATTAAATAAAACATGAAAAAAGTGGGTAGGTAATAGTTTATTTTACTCTGTAAAATATTTCACGGGAACAGTGAAATACGAGACAGTCCCGTATATACAGGACGTATAGCAACTCTACATATGTACATACCTACTTGTCCGAATCACGTCGTATTTGATTTTCCTTTTATTAAAAAAATCTCACTAATATGCCGTTAATGCTCGAATCGAGCCGAAACAGAGAATGTAAAAATTTCACCTTATGATTAGCTTAGCATGTGTAGTCCAACAAATAATTCAATTTATCACGCAGCAGAATATAATGAATATTCCAACCAGTTGAAACAATTTTTTGGAATTATTTGAAGCATTCGGAGAGTACATATTATATCGAACTTGATGCAACTTTGTTTTTCAGCTACCTGTCTTGCCTCTTTTAACTATTTCGCACCTTCAAGGTGAAGGGCGACAGCAAGTCATAGTAGTGTAAGTGATAGGGATGCACCACTACAGTGGTTCGCGCTATGTCGGTGTGCCAGCCTTTCAATGGGACGGTTAAAGACCATCATCAACTCGAACCAGCGCGAGTGCAGCGAGCCTAAATTTATTAGGTCGAGGGTCCCGTCTCAAGTCCTGAGGTCTCTTCTTCGAGAAATGATTCGATATTCCTACTGACACGGGCGGACCGTCCCTCATGAGATTTTCCTATTTTTCGAGTACCTATACTTTCTCTCGCGTGGTCGGCGCTTGCACTATTTAAAGAGCAAACGAAAGGGGTACTTTTCATGTGTCATTTATTCATACTATAAAAAAACAATTGGAATGAAATCTCGGCAGCAAATAAAATTCATTACACATATGAGAACGAAATGTTTGGCCAAAACAACAAGAAGAGGTTTTGTTTATCACACGCACACACTCTCACGTTCTCTCTCCCTCTCTCGTATCCATTTTTACTTTACAATCATGCATCTCGTTCTATTATTCGCCGCAATATTTAAACAGTAGTATGTACAACACAAGTGCCTTTCTTTCACCTTAGTTCCGCCGTTACTTCAAAGTGAATCTGCTAATGTTAAAACGTCAAAACATTGAAGTAATAGAGTTAACAATATAAGAGTTAATAATATAATAAGTGCGACTTATGATGTAAGATTACGGGTTGAGGATCCCGTAATGAGCCCGTGACGGGCCGAAAAAAAGGTAGGCTCAGGCGGGGATCGAATTAACCGTTCTTTTAGTAATCTTTGATTTCTGTAAAAGTATAATATAATGTAAAATATAATATAAAATAATATAAAAATAATATTAATATAATATAATATAAAATATATATACTGTATATACAGAAATCAAAGATTATTAAAAGCATATCCGGATTTCGCTTATGTTTTCTCTAATTATATAGGACAGGCCTTCCCAAGTAGGGGAAAACCACTCCTGAAACACATCTGTCGGTTCTCCTTCCAACGGTGCGCCTTCAGCTAAGGTGGGACGATTCCTACTACCCTCCCTCCGAGGAGACAGTAACGCCGCTAGAAAGCATGTTGGGGCGCTTTAGGGTGAAAGTACCAAATGTGTCAAGTTTTTATAGGAAATTTCATAATGATTTAAAAATAGTAGGAAAAATTAAAATTCAAACTAGCATTTCAAAATGACGTAAAGAGAATTAAAAAAAAATTATTACTTGACACATTTGGTACTTTCACCTTAAAGGAGAACCGAAACATGTGTTTCAGGAGTGGTTTTCCCCTACTTGGGAAGGCCTGATATAGGGTAACACGCGTAAGTTTTAATACCTCAATATATCGAGAATTACGCACACGATCAGTTTTAGTCGTTCTGGTCTCGAGTTCCATGCATCTCATGCTTTTAAATATGTATTGATACAGGCTCGCACTCATCTCTCCTTGTATTTAAAGCAGGGGTGGAACCAATTATTTTCCTAATCCACGTTAGAAAACAAGCAACTTTTGTTGGGAACATTTTTTCTTAAAATCATTCCAAACTATTTCTTGATGTCTAGATGCTAGAAGACAGGCAAAAGGTCAGAAGCTAAAATGGTTCCAAAATGAGAAGCGAAAATCACATTTAGTATCTTGACCTGCAGGAGTATTGTTTACACCACTTGGGTTTTCCCCAACCACTTACCCGATGACCGTCTACCCAGATTATTGTTGCCGCGACGCGACCCCCTCAACCATTCTTTGCGCGTTGCCTGACAACTGAGTCTTGCCACAATCACATACCCCAAAAATCAGTCACACGTCACTCTTTCAAACAGTACTCGCTCCTACAGAACACACCTATCTGCTCATTCTCCACATGCATTGTACAATGTGTAGAACAATTATTGGTCGTTGCTCTTAGGGGGTGAATGTACACCTCTGGATCGGTGGAATTGTTTATAACATTGAAAATTAATGTTAAATTTTTTGGTAAACTGGTCGAAAAGCTACCTCCTCACCGATTTCAATGGCCCTCACATATGTTGAAGTCATCATTCTGAATATTTCCTTTTAACCTTTTTGGCGGTTGGCTTTGGTTTACGAAATATTCGCAAAAAACTTTACTTAACACAAGAATTATTACCGAGTTTAACAAATGTTCTCCTCTGCGGTACCATCCTTTACGCGCCCCGGTCCTAATCTAAACACAACCAATACTAATACCGTCAGCTAGGAAACAGATTTCAATATATTATGCCGAAAGTTTTTCATATGTTTTTGATAACATATGTCAAGATCATTGAAATCGGTGGGGAGGTAGCTTTCAATCTATTATGCCGAAAGTTTTTTATTAATATCTCCGAAACTGAGGCCGGCTGTCAAAAAGTTTAAAAGGAAATGTTGTTCAGAATGATGACATTGACAATATATGCGAAGGTCATTGAAATCGATGAAGAGGTAGCTTTTCGACAAATTTACCAATTTTCTTCTACAATACATCAACGTATTCTGCGCGTTGGAAAGGAAAAATGTTTGAATGAAGCCATATGACGCAAAGGAACCTTTTGATCAGTAAAAATTGTTAAAGATTTCGGAACGACTTGATTGGGTAGAATTACACGTATATGTAGGCAGGGGTCCACCACTACTCTGCTGCTTGATATGAGATTACCATAATTTATTAATCATTTTTTAATTAGTTATTATAGGAAGTGTTCAAAACGATAAATGAAAGTGTATGTCTGTACACAGAGTATCCCGGGTATACAGTTGAAAAAAATTGAAAAAGTTGAAAAAGTTAATATAAACCCATGTCCGCAAATAATTTATTAGGGAATTATAAAATAGCAGAGGTTCGTTACATCGTAAGCGAAATTGTACAATGCATCTCCGTTGTATGGGTCTGTAGAGTTGCCGATTGATAAAGAAATGAAGAAATTTTTATTTGCCTTTTAAAAATGCTGCATTAATTTGACATCGGGACACCCTGTATGTAAATTTTCACCACTATTATAACTTCCATTCCGACCGCTTATAGCGCTGAACTCTTATTTCATGCTTAGCCGTTAACGTTGGATGCGACACGGAAATGGTAATGGGGCTCTAGAGCCCCAAAATCGAGTGACACAAAAGACAAAGGAATGTCAGGTCTATTCTATACCTGGTCTGTGGTGACACGAAGTCCCATAAGGTGATAGGTCTATTCTATACTTCGTCGATGGTATTACAAAGATTATAAATCAGAATGGTACAAAATAGTTTTGTCACTATTGAATTTCTTGAAATATGTACTTTGTGACGTTTTCGAAATTTATTTAATATTTTAAATTAAAATTATTATAAATAATAAGCTTGAGTTCAATGTCGGTTTTAAAATTATACATATCTTTCTTTAAATTTGTGATAGCTATGTATTTACACTCTTATTATAGCTACGTTACTGTTTTACAATAAACACAAGTCAGTCGATTATAGCTTTAGGCACAGCCGCGGCTGTGCTTTAGGCTTCGTAGCAACAGCCAATACCACAGCCGACTCTAGTACCAGCCGTGCTAAAGGCAAAATGGCAATACCGCGAGAGTCCGGCTTCGATAAACCTAGCCCAACTTACCGTATCAGCCTCTCGGCTAAACAGTCTCCCTCTACCGGCCTTTCGCTCTCCCGTTTATCTTTTAAATGTTTATATTAATGTAGTACTGAAGTCCTCTAAATATCAGAAACGAAACGATATTCCAGGTGTTTTATTAATAATAAGTTTATTTGTCACAGCCTATTACGAAGGAGGTTGTTTGATTCTCACATCTACATCCTTACTTTTATCTGTGTTACATTGTACTTAAACCTAATATGTATACTTTATATAATATTTATACTCTTATTACATTTCAATTAGTGCGAGTTTTCTTATTTATACGACTGACTGTACAAAATAAAACATATTCTTTGCTTCCTCGATGTTCCTAATATTTACTACTTCAGGGAACTCTTTTTCCCTAACTTTTTGTGCATGGCTTTGTTGATATTGGAGACATACAGACAGAACATGGTTTAGAGTATCCCTTCTTTCCATGTTACATAGTTGGCATTCCTCTGCATCACTTATTTTTACTGTTCCTTACTTTTCTTCTACCATACTGAATTTATGTCTTCCTGCCAAGAATTGCAAGGGAAATTATAATGGTACTTCAAAAGATAATAATTATAATTCTATATTTTTATTCCCCAAAAATGAAGAATTACCGAAAAAATAAATGGTTGCTATACCTCGTAAAAATTGGACACAAACAAAATATTCTGCCGGTTGTAAATGATTCCATTAAAATTTACATATCCAGTTATGGGTCCCATTCTGTTACTAAAAAATTAAATTGCAATATATGTTGATTATTAATTGTGGATGATAACTGCAGGTGATGTATATTTTGATCACTTACAAAGAGGGGTCCTTTCTGTTCCCACTGAAGAAATGATAACCTCATTTATTCATGTATATGCAATAATGTAAGTCATAATAGATGATGGTAATTTGGAATCTCAACTTTTACAGTATGAAAATCATAAACATATTTTATGTAAGTTAACCCATTATAATAAAAAAATAGGTAACACGTCATGGTACGTAAATACCCCTAGGGTGGTGAGAAAATTTTCCATAATTATAATAATATCCTTTAACATAATTTTATAATTAACTGCATAATTGTTCCTTGCAATAGCTAATTATGCTAACCTCTTTTCCACGGGCACTTAACCTGTTTGGCTTCGTACCAATAATTTTGTCTACACATATTTCAGGTCTCTATTAACTTATACATACCTTTATCAATTTTTAAATCCGTCAATATGGTTCAAAGATAGTTTTAACTTGTTTCACACTTATATTTTCTTGAAATCTCTGTAAATATTTCAAATATAATACATCACAACACCAAACTATTCCGAGAGTGCACAAAATATATACCACATTTATAAATATTAGTATACTTCTGTATTACTTCTACTGACAATAGTTATGATATTTATGTATTTCTAATACATAATTAATAAAAAATACTGTATATTAGTATAATTTTATTTCACAAAATAACATTAATTAAAATGCTGAGTACAAAACTCCACTATTGAAAATAGGACACCCGACCCTGACATGAGCGGTGTTGCCACGTTGTACAGCACGGCTAGTAGTAGAGTCGGTTGTGCCAATACATACGTGATACGCGGTAATGGTAAGTGATGGCTAGTGGGGTACGTGGTGTGCATGCATGCACACATACATACGCATATAGATATATTTTGGCGCACAAACGATATATACGATTTTGATTGACACGTATTTTTCGTATTGTGTAATATAATTAACCTAACGTTCCTGTAGTTTAAATGCATAAAAAATCGATAAATGTTTGTATCTTCAAAATCAGTATCATTATTTGATTAACAAGAGTATAAGTTCATTGAAAACGGAATCTAAAGTTATCGTATGTGTAGCTTGCAAACTCGCCGGGAATGTAGAGCGTTAAACTGTTGTGTGTAATTATATTTCCAGTTGTATCTCTTTTGAAAAATAAACGTGTTTTTGTTCGTTGCGTCGTGTGCTTAATAGAAATAAGAAAAGGGAGGGAAACGATGAAAGCAGGAGAAAGAACAAAGTAAAAAAAAAAGAAATGAAAAAGAAGTTAAAGTAGATAGTACGTGCTAATATGTGTTATGTATTAATATCTGCCGATGCTTAATAGTTACACCACTACAATCTGTTCTTCGGTTGTTTGCAGGAGATAATCTTTGAAGGCATCGAATGTCCACAAAGAGGCTCAGAAGGAATGGATGAGAGATTCCATTTTCATCTAAGTATATATGAAAGAGTAGCAAAGAGACAGAGAATATTATCATAATTTTAAGATTTTTGGGTAAAAATTTTGTAAACACGTTTGAGAGGCGATGAGTGAGAATTTATTATTCTAACTTTCTGAGACGTTGTATCACAGAATGGCTTCTAATATGCAGTCTTTCCCGCGAATCTTAAAAATGTTGCGGGAAAATAGCCATGTTAAGGAAAAACGCGATGCTTTAACCTATATTCGCAGGTATTGTTCCTGATTTTTTACTTTTAAGTCTACTTATACTGTATTAAAGTATTAAATTCATTTATTGAAAAATATCTAGTTTCTTACATCAAGTGACAAATGTGGTTAAATATAATATGTTAGTTTTTATGATTTGGAATACTTGATAATTATTTGCAGTGACAATGCAACACACGTTTAGAATATTTCAGTTCATTGTCAGGGGGAGCACTTTATTGACCTTCTAACGTAACAAGCATCTTGCTGCGTTATAATGTTTTGATACTTCCTTAAAATATTCTATTTAATACTTACTTTATTTAGAACTTTACTATTGCATATCATTAAAAGAAAACTTGATAATAATAGTATTTTGTTTTAGCAACAGCAAAAAGTTGGAATCCACGAAAGCCATAAAAGAGGAACAATACAAAGAATTATGTAAATTAATTATTGATGCGTTTGCAAATGGAAACAATGACATACAGGGTGAAGCGTATGAAACGTTAAATGTTATGCTTCGGGATTTCAAGGACCATTCTTTGAATTTGTTTGATGCCATGTCACAAATAAGTAAAAAAAATAGGTTTGTTTATAAAATTTCATGTCTAATAGTCCTCTCTAATGTTAATTTACATTTTATTTATTCAATATTATTTATCATGGAAAAGCTATCATACTTATTAAAAGGAATATAAGTTAATAATCATTTACTCTTAATTACTATTTCTTGTTGGAGAGTATATTATAAAAATGTTTGTAGTATTGAAAAACTATAATTTTTTTATATCAAATACTTTGAGCAATATCTTTATGGGTACAAATTTTGTTAACATAAAAATACAAATCTATATAAGCATTTGTCCAGTAATACCTACATCTCTTTTAAGATATAAATTACAGTTTATAATCATCGTTGATGTTATAGATCAGTCTGTATCTTACTATGTGAACATAGATAATGCAAGAAATACATACTCTGGGGTGACTGCCTTGTTAAACAGATAACTTTCATTAACTTCCTATTAAGAGAAATTTGTATTAAATCTACTACTTTGCGTATGGTATTGTGTTAATATTTTTGTTCTATGCTATGGTAAACACCCATAAGTATAGATATACTAAGCAGCAGTGACGTCTGTTACGGGGGAGCTGAAAAAGGACACAGAGATACCAGTTACATATTTTGCATATGACTTGTTTTGATTGTAACTCGAAAAGTAACAGTTCGCATACATACGCTTGTATGAACTTTTTAAGTTATTTTGATACACAGAGCTCATACTCAAAATTTTATTCAACCTCCCTACGTAACCCATCCTACGTATTATAAGATTATGAAATTGTTCATTTGTTGGCATTGGATTATTAAAAACGTTTCAATATTAAGGGGTCATGAATTTCGTAATTGTTTTACATAAGTACTTTTAAAATTAACACATTCCTGACCGTGCATATATAGTAATTCGTTCCCTGTATAACAAAGCCCACAGGGAAGCATATGTTTAATGTCACAGTTTGTGCTCGGCAGCGAATGTGTTAACTCTATCTATATGACTTTGTTTGCGTTTGTCATTGCAGACTAAAAATTCTGAAATTGTTAGACGTAATTGAGACCAATACTGTATCGACAGTTATTTCTGATGTGAATGCTGTAGAGTTCTTTAATAATTGTATGTGTACAATACAAACAAGCACAATGCCATGGACAGCACCAACAGCTTGTGTAGAAAATCTTCAAGCATTGATAGAAGCTGAAACTAGACCATTATCCAGTGACCAAAGATTAGAAGAAGAAACAATTATTTATTCCATAAATTTGTTAAGGAGATTATACAAAGTAGCTGCAATTACATCAGATATTAAAATTCAGAAGGTATGTAAGAAATATTTGTAAAACTGTGAAAGTAAGAAAAAAAATATGAAATTTTATGTTTACAGTTCGATTTACTATTATTGGACAAAATAATGGTATTAGCTTATATGGGTCATAAGCGGCAACGGACTCCTGCCTTAAATCTTTTGCAACAAGCACTTACTACAAATACAGTTGCACATGTTCGTACTAAATTAACGGAAGCATGGGCTCGATATAAAGCGGCATTGCAGTCTTCATATTGCAAACGTATGCTACTGTTAGTATCTGCATGTGAATTAGATTGGGCTACACAATGGAATATCAGTATTCAGTTTCTTGGTGTGGACCTTCATCGTGGTGCTGGTTTAATAAATAACTTACTGAGTGTCGAAGAGAAGGCATTCAAATCTACAGACACAATTATACGCAGGTATAAAGAATAATTGCATGTAAAATAGCATTGGTTGATAGAAATCAGAAGTAATATAATATCTTTTATTTTAGACAAGCATTTCTTTCATGGAAATTACTGGTGGATAATTTTGCTCTGGATCCGCAAGAACTTGCTACTGCTAGACGAATAAAGTTATTATGTATTCCACTAAATGCTAAAAATAGTAAAAATGAGTTGATAGCGCTGACAAAATTAGAAGTCTGGTGGCATGTAATTATTAAACTATACAAGGACATTTCGAAATTTGTCAATCCCGTGATTACGCAGTTCTTAAATTTTTGTTTCGGACCTCTTGGAGATACACCACTGTTATCTTCAAAATTTGACATAGTGGCTTCGCCAGGGAAACGATTTTTCAAAACGAAACTGGTTGCTGTAGACGCTTTATGCCAACTTCTTGTTACGAAACAAGAAAACCATGCTGTTTTTTTTTCAATTTTGGAAGAAAGACTTTCACATTCTATATCTCATTCTGTTTTTCGAGAATGTTACAAAAGTATAATTCACAGTGTAGGAGAAGCTTTACTTGTTCTGAGTCAACTTACAGATGCAGAAATGAAAAATAGATATCAACTTGGTAAAATACTATGGACAAGTTTAGTTAATTATGTACAGGAGTCAAAAGTGGAAAAAAAGGTTGGTACATATCTAATAATAATAGCGCTTAATATTATATATTTTGTTGGTAGTTTGCTTAATTTAGTAATATTATTTTACAGGAGCTTATGTACAAAGATATGATATTAGTTATAACAGAATTGACAAATTATGCAATGGATAAACCAATGATCCGAGATTTAATTCTTAATATAATTTTATTCGAAGTTGCTGATCTCAGTAAGAATTTTAATTTTCAAGATGATACATTATCAGGATTGGTGTTAAAACTGTTACAAACTTCGGTACTAACTGAAGCTGAAAAGTGAGTATTCATGTCATGAATGTAATGTATAACAAAAATCACATACTATTAAATTTTTTGTCATATATGCAGATTGTTTCATAAATGCTGGTACAAGCGGAAGAGTGATGATTTTACATGAAAAAATAAGTCAAGAATATATAATACAATTTTGTCGCAACTTGCTCAATTTTCGGAAAAAATGATTTGAAAATTCTACCGGGTACGGTACACCGAAGTATGTACTGTTTTCGGCGTTCGAAGGGCATGCTTGCGAGATATCGGAAACCTTTGGTCTCGAACCGTTTTTCGAGATAAATCTGTAAATGTAATGGGAACGCTTTTCGTTACTGTAAGCGACCACCTCTAAAAGCCAGAAGCTGTCCTTTGGTGTACATGTACTTGGCCAAAATTCGAAGTCAATTTTTTTGAAAATCGAGCGAGTTATGACAAAATTTTATTGTACATTCTTAACTTATTTTTTCATCTAGAATCACCATCCTTCTGCTCGTATTACTGGTACCAAATATCTTGCATATTGTTTCAGTATGTTGCATTTAAATTACAAGTTAGAATGTTGTTGTGAAAATGGTAAAAACATAATTAGAAAATAAGCTAAAACATTACAATTAATTTATGTATTTTAGTATTTAGCTAGTGGAATTTACAGTTATTCTCCGAAACCTTATGAGAGGTTCTGCTCCTCGCCAACTGACAAGGAGCATCATCCAATTCGGATTTTGATCAAACTTTGCAGACGAGCAGAGCATTTGAAAAGATTCAACATGTACTTCTCTTTATAGCTGCCCAAATTTATGTATGGGGGCTGCAATAGCCCTCGAAGCTGGGGATGAGAAATCTCTTGTCGAATTCCTGCGAAGATTAACGAAGATAGAAAAAAATTGTTTGTTTTTTTTACAAAGAATAAGGTGATGAGCTAAATTGCTGAAGTATAATAGATAGCGACAGTAAAACCACAGTGATGAAAACACAAATAGTTTTCGTTGAAAATTGGTGAATTCAATTTTGTTAATCGTATACGAGTAGAAAAAAACACATTGTTTCTTCACAGGAATAATTTTCTTTGAGAGGCATTTGGTTTTAATTTTATTATTTCAAATTTCAAAAATTTAAGAAAGGTGCGACCAAGCTATTCTAATATTGTTTCTGTATGGTGGTCGTTATAGAATTAATGTTAACAGGAGTGATTAAATTCATAGCTTTTTGTTCAAGACTAGCCTGTTTAACAGCAAACCGAAATGATAAACACACGTGCATTCCAGTTTTATGTACTTATATAAAAATAGAGAAAGTAAATATTTACAAAGTGTATGCAACCTAACCACAGCGTTTGGAGCAGTTATGGATCTGTGCCCTATGAAAGTGTAAAAAAATTTAATACATGGTACACAAGCTCGTTTTGAGCAATATATATCATATAAGACACATAATTTGGAATATTTACCGAGATATACGAAATTAAAGCCATTGATTCTCGGTTATTTCTACAGATGTTTGCCGTTTCAGTTTGTTGTTTACACCTACCACTTTCAAAGATTATGCAATTACAAAAATATGAAACAGGATACAGTATTGTCTCCCTGAGGGCTCGTTGGTTGGGATCGGCGTTGAACCCGTATCGTGAGCAGAGCCCTAATTCCGAGAGTTCGTTTATCCCTTCTTTCTGGCCGAAGGGGGGAGCGAAATGGAACGCTTTGCGTGCGCGGCGGGCGTGCGCGACCGTGTCGCTCGCTTTCGTTCCATCTCGCTCTCACCTTCGCCGGACAAGAGTGAGATAGAAATGGTGGGGATAGCGAAAAGCCCACATCCGAGCCCATCGGGAGACAATACTGTATTCCTTTCTTAAAAAAAACCCTTTGTATTTAACAATTTTTTCTGTCATCATTACTTTTTGAAGAATTGGACAAAACAGATTTCTCGCTTCCAACATTTAGGGATATTTTTACCCCGTAAACATGAATATGGGCAGTTATAAATAAGTACATGTCGAATGCTTTCGAATGCTCTACTCGTGTGTAAAAGAGGGTGGTAAAAAATGGGAAAAATCATTCTTCCGACACCTAATATGTTAGTCAGGGGTGGATGTGTATATAGACTAAGTAGGCTACAGCCGAGGGCGGTAAATTTTGGGTGAAATAAATTGAAAAATGTTTAAACACAGAGGTTTGAGACAATTTTAAAAATAATTGACTTTTTTCATGTAGTAAATTACCAATAATTCATATATGAGTTGTCATATTGAATTAATTTTAAAATTGTCTTAACTCTTTTAAATCAAAATATCTCTACATATTATAAAATAAAGTCCCCCGGTATGTTTGTACCCGCTAACCTCGAGAACCACTGGACGGATTGTGATGCGGTTTTCACCGTTTTGTAGAGCATTTCTCGAGAAGGGTTTAGGTGTATGCAACATTAACCTATGACAAAATGAAGCCGAGCAATGACGATTTTAGTGAAGCAAGATTTTCGTGAATCGCAGCGCTCACAGAACAGCTAACGACGTAACTCAGCATCCCCACTACTGTGCGGGCAACCGTCATGCTCATCTCTTTCGCGCAGAGCGGTGCTCGCCACACTACAGTATTGTCTCCCGATGGGCTCATTTTGGTGCACACGATGTGGGCTTTTCGCTATCCCCACCATTTCTATCTCACTCTTGTCCGGCGAAGGCGAGAGCGAGATGGAACGAAAGCAAGCGAGACACGGTCGCGCACGCCCGCCGCTCACGCAAAGCGTTCCATCTCGCTCCCCCCTTCGGCCAGAAAGAAGGAAGAAACGAACACTCGGAATTACGGCTCTGCTCACGATACGGGCTCAACGCCGGTCCCGACCAGCGAGCCCTGAGGGAGACAATACTGTATATCAGTCCGTCCAGTGGTTCTCGAGATTAGCGCGAACAAACAACGCCGGGTACTTTAAGCTAGTACTATCATATGTCTCACGAAAAGAGTGGTAGACGCTTAATTTAATCCGTTAATCGCTTAGTTTAATCCTCCAAAATCCGCCCACGAGTGAGGCTATTAGATCTAAGGAATTATAAATGCATAACTATTTATAAGAAATACATACAATAGGGAAGTTGTACAAAAAGCAGATAAATCGTAAGGTGCATAGGGTCCATAGGGCGACAACCGGAGGTTGTTGATTTTAAATGACCATAATTTCGAAACGAATGCATGAAATGTAACAATTCGAACGTTGTTTTGTAGAATGTAGATAGAAGTGGATTTTTTTATTCTGGGTAAAAAAGTAATCTAAGAAAGAGTAATGAACAACTATAAAAAAACGATCAATTCTCGATGTAGATATTCATGAAAATGTGTTTAGAATTACACTCTATATAGTTTACGTGTGAAACAAAACGTAATGGATTGAACGCGTAGGAGAATTGTTACATTTCATTCCCCTCTTTCGATGATGGTTCATCAGTAAAATAGTGGTTGATGAAGTTCACAGATGAATGTATAAAAGGTTGATGTCATGCAAACCTGTATAGACAGATAATATCGTTATCATATGCGAGCAACAACCCACAACACGTTAGCCAACTTTGTATCCGTAAACATGTACAATAATTGAAACAAGTCTATTTGTATTTTTTTCTAAGAGTATACAAAACAAAACAATGCACAGTGTTGATGCGGCGTGAGTACTGTGTTTTAAGGTCACTTCCCGGTCAAATCGCGCGAAAACATAGATGACTTCTATGATTTTTTCTAGAAAAAAGTATACAATGTATGGGTCCAAAACTTTTTGCACTTTATTCTGCTACAAATATAGAGTATTAAGTCATTTTTTTATTTCATTTTTGCTGACCCCTACTTCTGATATGCATTGCATGCTGCATCGTTGTAAAAAAAAAGGGGCCTGGACTATCGTCACGATTTCTTTAGACAGGATCATCCAAAATCAAAAACAGAGGTATTCCTTAATTACTCATGTGTGATTATTGCGCTACCCTCAGGCAGTGTGAACAAACAACTGGGCGATGATTGCCATAAGTTTAACACGATAGGGTCTCGAAACATCGTTTTTCCCATAAAAATGTTTCTTAAAAAAAAATGGTTTGTATGAAAATTCGCAGTAGGGGGTAGCGCTGATGCCAGTGTAATTACGAGTAAAATCCCGGTTGATTTTCTAGATTCGGTCAAGAATTGCAGTTTTTATAGTGGCGATAGTGCGTGAAAAATTGTTTCGAGAAAAACGTACTTAAAGTTTGATGCCGGGCGCGTTCCTCTAGTGACGGGGACGTGGCCGGGAGCTCTATTTTCCATGTGTTTATTCGATTAAAACAAAAAATGATTCTATTTTTAGATCAATAAATGTATTATTAGTTTAAAGAAAAATCACATTTCTATCTATTATACGTGTGCCACAATCTATCTTAAAAAAAAACACATATTTTAAGGCCGTTATACTGTTGATCTCCCTGAACTGACTGAAATCTGTACCGTTAGAAATTTTGTTCTAAAATTTGACCTGGTCATTCTTCAGATGTGAGATGAAAGTATGTAAAAAAAAATTGTTTTGATGTTTTGACCGAGAAGTGCCCTTAAGTAGAATACTGATGACGAAATATATACAAATGTGATATTGGCGATAAATAATTGATCAGTGAAGAAGTTGTGGCTATATAGTTGAAATTCAATCACATCTGAACATTTTCTATGATTGTTAATGTCAATGAATCTTTCTCATGCTACTTTTTTTACGCGCAATAAAAATTACATTTCATGCATTCGGAACAACTTCGGACTTGTCGCCCTATGCACCTTACGATTTATTCATTTTTTATACATCTTCTACATCGTATTTCCCAGAAATAGTTACACTTTTATAATTCCCTGGAACCAATAAAATTATTCCTTACAAAAATTTTTGATGGACGGAAGAAAAAATTTGGCTATTTTCTATCACCTGTTTTGATCAAAATCCGTGTGATACGAATTAGGCGATACTACTTGTAAGTGGGAATGACCACATATTATTTGGTGTATTAGTTACATTATTTACTTTCAGATTAACAAGCGGCCGCTTCTGCCGGGAAAGTTTTATACAAAACATAGAAAGCGAACTCTCTGTTTGGTTTGTTTTCAAAATACACACTCGTGAACTCACAGATAATGCTTTTGGTGCTGTCCAGAAAGTATGGACGATAAAAGCAAGACAATAAAGGCGTCGGCGAATTTTTATATCCTGTGCTTTGCTTCTTGCGCATAGTTTGGCGTTTTTTCACGTCCATATTTTCTAGAAAGCATCGAAAATATTGCAGCAGAGTCCCCGAATACTTATGGAAATGAACCAAGCAAGAAGTCCCTTTCGAAAAGAAAAATAATTTTATATTAAAAAAACAAAATCGTGATAACTTTAAGGGTTGTTTTCACCCTGTTAGAGTGAATTTTCATAGAAAAATATTGTTCTTTGCATACTCTAATATGCTTTACATTCACACAAAGTTTCATTAAAATCAGTATTTTCGTGGTTAAGATTATTCCCTTGTAACTTAACTTGATTTAAAATAATTTTTTAAAAAATCTATAAAATGTTTTTATGTAATGCATAAAAGACAATATTATATAACGGAAAATATTATTTGCTTAGTGAAGATATTATTCCATACGCGGCGAGCGTCGTACCGATACCACAGCAACTGGCCTATCTGCTAGCCAACTGTTTTACATACCGATACGACACAGGGTCCTTAGCTAAATGTGTGACTTCAATGCCGATGGAGGTCATACATTGTTTTGGCAGTATCCTATATAATCTTATATGATAAGACGCTTAATTTATTCGCCTATTCGTTTGTTAGCAAAATCTGTCGAGAAGCTTATTTTCGTATTTCCCGATGATTTACAAGGTTCAGATTCAGCATGAAGTTTCCGGGACAACCAAAGATGCCGTAAAAAATCTAAAACCTGGGAAATTCGAAAATGGGTAGTATGTACCTGTGGCTTAAAATAGGTATTATGTAGTAATCGCTATAATATTGTATGTACATAGGTCCGCACGCAGGTCGAGTTTGAGCTCGAGATCGAGCTGAAAGACGAAGCGCGTTGCAAATTTGCGATCGCGAGATCGATTCTGCCCCTGTGTCTATATATTTTTTTCACACTTTATTTTTCCACACTGTATGAACAGTGAGAAAAAGGTAACGGTAGTAACGTCGTTCATTATTAATTCTTTTAAATGTATAAATTCAATTAAATTTTTTTTAACGTGGGGAAATCTTCAAAAGACACCCCGACACCTTCAGTGGGCAATCCCCCGGAGAGTGGCCGTGGTGTTTTAGTGGGTAAAAATTCCACACTACCCTGGCGCCCCCAGGGGATTGTGCTCTGGAGATGTTGAGGTGTTTTTTGAAGATTTCCCCACGATAAAAAAAAAACTTTAATTGTATTCATGCGTTTAAAAAAATTAATAACGAACGTTACTACCGTTACCATTTTTCTCACTGTTCATACAATGTGGAAAAAATAAAGTGTGAAAAAAAATATATCGGGGCCAGGAAATTCCGCATAGCTCTTTGCGACGTTAATTTGAAAGAGACCATCCTAAAATTCTCAAAGTTCGGGCATCACTGGCGTCCAGCCGTCGCTGGCAGCACTCCGAACGCCGGGCCGGTGCATGGTTGTGTAGTGGAATGCGTCCGTGACGCGGTGTTGCCATTTTCGTCTGTTCACGCGCGCGTAGGTTGCAACTTTAAGGGACGACCCTGTATGTACATTAGGGTGGTTCTTATTTTCGACTTTTGAATTTTCTTCGCGGCACATCCCAGAAGAGTTCCAATTAATATAAAAAAAATTTGTCTATAGTTTTGCGCCTGATTGGATAAGGGGAAAAGGAGCCCCTGGGCCCTTGAACATTTAAATAATTACTTAAAAGCGTACAAAAACGATTTTATTTAATTATCCTCTAAGTTATTGATTACATTAAAAACATGTCAAATAAAAGTTGTAGATCCAGATAATGAGCATCTTTTATATTCTATTACTTTTTCTCGTGCCACAAACGGTTTTCGGAAAAAATCCAAAAAACTGAATAAACTAAATAATTTTTTTGTAATTTTGAAAGTTTAAATGCTTTGCGAACACTTTTTATTTATGAAGGCCAAAAAGAAAATGTGTATTTTTTATTTTCAAGGATTATTTGTTACAGATTTAAGGGGAGACATACACCTGGATATTCCGAAAAGATCGATATTTTTTTCTTTTATATTTTCTGTGTTTGATACGTCATTTGCCACAATTTAGAACTGAAATTCGCAAAAATATTGGAGATACAGACATTAGAAGTGGAGTATACTGACGAGTGACAGAGACGTAACAAGATTAGAGTTGAAAATAAAAAACACACATTTCATTTAATCTTCATAAATAAGAAATGTTGGAGATGCATTTAAATTTTTTAAAATTTAAAAAAATTCGAACATGAAATCTTGCCCTTTGTATGCAACGAAAATGAAAAAAATCTGAGTAATGGTTTTGAGAAAAATGCATTTGAATACGTCATTCCTAATGCCTATATCTTCGCTATTTCTGCGAATTTCGGTCCCAAATTTGAGGAAATATTCTTGACATATCAAATCCTGAAAATATGTAAGAAAAACAAATCGATCTTTTGAAATATCTAGGTTTGTGTGCCCCCTTAAATTTGTAAAAAATAGTCCTTGAAAATAAAAAATACACATTTCTTTTTTAGCCTTCATAAACAAAAAGTGTTCGCAAAGCATTTTAACTTTCAAAATTACGAATAAATTGTTTACTTTTTTAAGTTTTTCGAATTTTTTTCGTGTACCATTTGTCGCATGAGAAAAAGTACTAGAATATAAGTAAAGGATGCTCCTTGTCTGGATCTATAACTGTTGTTTGATATGTTCTTTGAAGTAAACAATAACTTAGAAGATAAAATCGATAAATAAAAGATAAATAAAATCGAGTTTGTGCGCTTTTAAGTAATTATTTAAATGTTTAAGGGCCCGGGACTCCTTTTTTCCTTATCCAATCGTCCTCAAACTTACATAGATTTTTTTTATTAATTGGAAGTATTCTGAGGTGTGCCGCGAAAAAAATCTTGACAAAAAATTTCACCAAGAGTAAATAAGAGCCACCCTAGTGTACATGTACTACTGTCTGCCGCTGCGGCGAGCCACGCATTGGAAATCCCAGCTTTAGACAGGTCCGACATGGCGAGGACAGTTCTGTAGCCACCTAGAAAGACCCACTTATATACATCGTATTCGAAGTGATTCTTCTAAGATATTTCTAATAATAATGAAACCAAACACGACGCACTTCGGACAAATTTGCGCTCCGCTGATAATATGTAATGGTTTTATAATATCAACATTTTTTTATACTAGTCAATAACAGATTTTTTTTAAAAAGAAGATCAAATTTTTGTTAGGTGGTGATTCGTGTTTAAAGCTGTGGCGTATAGTAATATCCTAGTAAGGTAATAAGGTGAGGGTATTAACGAGTTATATGTGCATTTATAACTATATACTGTATAGATATACACATACAGTATTGTCTCCGTATGTGCTCGGTTTGGTGCACACGAGACGTGCTTGTCGCTATCCCCACCACTTCTGTCTCACTCTTGTCCTGCGAAGGCAAGAGCGAGATGGAACGAGATCGAGCGAGAGCCACTGAAAGCGAGCGAGGACGGTACGAGACAGACGATGCGTTGATATTTTGTCTCCCTGTGTCTTTCGGGCGCCGTGACACTCCGTCCTTTGCGTGCGCAACGAGCGTGCACGATGGTCGCAAGCACTTATGGTGAGCACTGGAACCGCTTCGCAAAATCTTGACGCAGGCCCGGCTCATGTCTTTTTTGCGCCCTAGGCGAACTTGTCAAATTAAACTACGAATAAAAATTCAGAGTAAGGTTATCAATAATCTCAAATAAATGTATTATAATAAAGGGCGTAATTTGAAAAGTTCGCCTAGGACGCAAAAAAGACTCGCGCCGTGCCTGGCTATCTGACCGTCGCGCGCATGCGTCGAGCAGTCACGATTCCATTTGACAAGGCAACATCCCGAACCCGAAAATTCAAAAAATTCTGAAACTTTGTGGATATGTAGGGGATTTCTTTCTAATTACAACGCAATTTTTTTGCTGCCCAAAATCACTCTAAAGGGGTGAAATTAACCCCTGAAGATTCGGGTATTTTCCGATTTTGTGTTATAACTCGCGAACTGTAAGAGATAGAAAAAAAATCTCAAGACGAAAGTTACTTCTTTCAATTAGATTTACCAAATCGTAAAGGTTTTATCAATTGTTTAAACAATTAGAAAAAAGTTATAAACAAAAATATGAATAATGTTTTATAAAATTCGGGTTTTCACGTGAAATCTGAACTGGATGTTTAAATAATTATGAAACAGCATAATCCATATTTTTTTCCATGCAATTTCAACTATTGTTGTATCGCGGAACTGTGCTCCGCGATAATCGAAGAACTTTTGGATCCCATTGTAACGTGCCTTAAGCTGCACGACGAGGAATGTTTTTCTAATATTTATTAGGAAATAATACGCGACGCGTAGTAAGAAAGTAAGATAATTTATATACTTTTGTCTTTAATTACACATGGAGCAAATATATTAGGTGGAAATAGAGGAGAAGAAGGGAACTGTTAGATATAACTTATCCTTATTAGAACTTTTTATTTTTAACATAATTATCGAACTTTTCTCTTATTTGCTCACCAAACAAGCGAGACAATGCAGGCGTTTAATAAGCGATTTATGTATAGTTAGATAACTTTGAAAACACTTGTGTGATTATGAATTATTCTTCATGGTGATGAAACTCTTCAAAAAAATGTTGAAAACATAAATATTGCTTACACCACGCACATCGTATGATATCATAATTGCCGCATATGGAACAAGGAGGTCGATGTATGAAATCGGTAATTATGCAGAACAGGTGTTTCCTCACCGATTTCAATTATTTTTGGGTATGTTTTCGGGGACATGATTCTGAACAACTTTTTCCTATACATGTTACCGCCGCTCGACCTTCGTTTCCGAGATATTCACGAAAAACTGCTGCTACTACCACAATGTATTCTGCCGTATACCTATCTACAGTACGCGTCCGTGGTAGCGTATGCGCCAGCATGGGACCAAAGCAAATGACGAAGCTGGCCTTTGTTTCCGAGATATTTGTGTAAAACTTCGGTTGATTTATTTCGACGCAACGCATTCCAGTTTCCAACTTGTCCCGGGTATTAGTTTGGTTTACGCGCCCGCTCGCGGGCGCGTAAAGCATGGTAGCGAACCGATGTGAGTCGGGGTGTTGACGGGCATCCGCAAGTTTCTGGTTCAAATCTCTAAACTCAGATCGGTTCGCTACCATGCGTTACGCGCCCGCAAGCGGGTGCCCCCCATCCCTCCCCACTAATCTAACCCAAACCAATACTAATACCCGGGACAAGTTAGAAAGTGGAATGCGTTGCGTTGGAATAAATCAACCGAAGTTTTTCGCGAATATTTCGGAAAAGAAGGTTGAGCGGCGGTAACATGTACATAGAATATAAAGGAGTAAGAATGGGGAAGAATATATATAACTACCTTAGTTTTCTTTTAGTTAAATTTTGAAATTTATTGAAATTTATTCGTTGCTAAGTGGAAAGATTTCTGCTATTATGTTAAAAAACGCGATTATGCGATTATTAAAATCGAATTTTCGTCGAAATTGGAACTCCGCTATGTATCCGGAATAATGATATTCACGTGTTCCATAACGCGGAACGTTTGCTCGTGTTTCCCGCCATACACGCTCGATATTTTGAGTGTGTGCCCCTGTATCCGGATCAACAAAGTTGATTTTATGATTCACTCTTAAGTGTCTGTAGCTTTCTTCATTTAAACAATTTGTAAGATTTCCAACAGTCCGACATGACTGTTGTTCCTGGTTTAATCCATTTTTTTATAACGGAAAGTAGAGTTTCGCAAGTTCGATTTGGTACTGGTTCAATGAAAACTTGCTTACTGTCTCGTTCAATTCATCCAAACACCCACTGTCCAGTAACAAGACGGCCCTTGTTGTATTTACGCTTGCCAATCTTAGCTTCGTCAATTTCGACGACTTTGTTTTCGCCTCCCATTTGAACCGAAGATTTTTCGACCCAAAATTCACACAACTCTCTGCAAAAGCTTGCCCAATCAACTGCTGTGTGTGAAGAAATACCTAATTCTTGTATCAAAAATGTTTGTCTGGGTGGCCGAAGCATTATATGGTATGCAATAAACCGACAAATATTTTGAATTGGCATATTTTCAAACCAGGTATTGTGAAGTGCACTAATTCTTGACATACACTGTTGTTTTACGCGTTTTTTGTTTCTGTTCAATCTATAGAAGGTGTTATAACACGCAAACAATAATGTTTCACTATTAAACGTCATTTCCGTTTTGCATTTCGCGCAATTCATCCTTCCATGAATTACTTTTTGTTCAATTAAAAACTCCAGTAAATTGTTATAATCATTGCAGATATTTAAAAATTCGTACAATTTCATTTCAAACACTCTCGGTACTGAAACAACACCCTTGATACAGAAAACTAAAGTGATACGTCTTTCACGTCGTGATGTGTGTACAACAATACTGAATAAACAGTCGAACGACGAGCCAAGGGCTCGGCTGCGGCTAGTGCATACAAGTACATACAATGTATGTAGGTATGGGCAGAATGCACCGATAGTTTTTAGCAAATATCTCGGCAACGAAGGTCGAGCGGCGGTAACATGTATAGGAAAAAGTTGTTCAGAATCAGGTCCCCGACAACATATCCAAAAATAATTGAAATCGGTGAGGAAACACCTGTTCTGCATAATTACCATGAAATCTTGTTGTGAAAAAGCGAAATCTACTGGATTTTCAAACTGATTTGGTTTCTCAACAATGTATCCACTTTTATACCATGCGTAAGCAAACACATCGTGAGACTTTGGTGATGAAAGTTGATTATGAAGTGGAGACTGTAATTTAATGACATTATTCCTTGCATTTAGCTGCACATCGTAATTAAACAATAATACAAGGTCGGAAAATTTTCGTACAAACTTTCCATATCCGGAAACCATATACATCACGCGGTTGTATCATTCCTGTAGTTTTTTCGGTATTGTGTATATTTCCACATGTTGATTAGCGGGTATACCGTTTTGTAATGTAGATGGACAGTGACCAGTCCACGAATCCAATAACAAAACGCTTCGAGATCCCGCATGTGGTAGATATACGTTTGTTAACCATTCCATAACCAGATCACCTGTTAACTTTCCAGATGTGGACGCCTGTATATAAACATTGCATGGTCGAAACAAAGATTGTTGTACACGTGGACCAAAATTACCATCCTTTTCCTGCAGAACAATAAATAGCGGAGAGAGTAGTTTCCCAGAAGCTGATATTGTGGGGAATATGGTATAGCTATGCGTAGTAGCGGATATAGATTGTACGACTGCTGTAACACTTTTGGTTCCTGGTTCAGCTAAAGTACGGCCCGAATGTAATTCTAGATTGAATCCGCTCTCATCAGCATTGAATGTATTGTTTGTTCCGATATCTCTAACACGAGGTTTTACATTATTCACAAAAGATCTGGTATTAAATTTGTTCACTTTTTTTGAAACTATTTTATACGTTCTCTTAAAATTCCAGATCCAATGTCCAGATGCTTTAAAATTTTCCAACCCTGCCTCTTCATTAGCTTGTAAGGCCCATCTTCGAAGGTCCAAATCATGAATAATGGCATGAGTTTCACTACCGTCAACAAACTTATTATACACATATTCAGAAATTTGTAACAATTTTTCCCAACGTGTCCCTCCCCTGTTCACCGTTTCTTCCCATCTAATGAAAACAAGGCAATTTTGCATAGATATAAAACAAATAAGTACGAAGCACCGTAACATAACAGTACATCGTTGACCACTCACCTATACAATTGATGTATGGATGAAACTTTTCGAAATTTATGTTGGACATATTGTAAAGAAAGCCGTCTCTTCTTACCACTCTTCCAAAATTCAACAGCCTTTGTTTTATATTCTAAAGTCACAAAACTTCCTTCTTCTGGTATACACTGCTCTTCTGCGAACTCTATCGGTTCTAAAAGTTCTTCGCGTGTAGGTACATATATATCATCCACAAATTCTACAGAATGTGGTCTAAACGGTTCCAAAAATTCTAATGTAACATCAGCTTCCATTGAAAATTTAATAAGCATGTCTTTTATTATGTCGTGTAACTCCATTTCTCTATTATTAATAGGCGTCTCATTATTGTTCTCAAGTAAGAATGTTGTCATAAGTAAACGAATTACATTTGCAGGATGTATGGGAACCATTTTCAATACTACACGTTTGTTACACAGAATCAACGTACATTTACTGTTAACACCTATACTTAAACTATAATTAACTAGTATTTCTTATTCTTAATGAGTCTTTACTCTTCAAATGCCTTCGATGCTACTGACAATAATAACGAGTCGAAGCATTTATTACTTTTGTCGTCAGGACACACCTATAGAACTGATAATACCTATCTTATACATATATATATGGCATATGTGTATGTATTTTACTTTATCACGTCTGAGGAAAACATGTTTGGACAGTGAAATGTCTTATTAAAATTGATCACCTGTATTTTCTTTGCAAATAAAATATCATCCGATAAGAATACGAATACATATATGAATTATCATTATTAATGCTCGAGAGAACAATAGACATGCGATAATACTTTGATGGGAGACAAAATTAGGTATATATTCACATCACACAAGTGTTTTCAAAGTATTAAACGTCTGCATTGTCTCGCTTGTTTGGTGAGCAAATAAGAGAAAAGTTCGATAATTATGTTAAAAATAAAAAGTTCTAATAAGGATAAGTTATATCTAACAGTTCCCTTCTTCTCCTCTATTTCCACCTGATATATTTGCCCCGTGTGTAATTAAAGACAAAAGTATATAAATTATCTTACTTTCTTACAACGCGTCGCGTATTATTTCCTAATAAACGTTAGAAGAACATTACTCGTTGTGCAGCTTAAGGCACGTTACAATGGCATCCCAAAGTTCTTCGATTGTCGAGGAGCACAGTTCCGCGATACAACAATAGTTGAAATTGTTTGAAAAAAAAAATGGATTATGCTGTTTCGTAATTATTTAAACCACCAATTCAGATTTCACGCGAAACAACGAATTTTAAAAAAACATTATTAATATTTTTGTTTATAACTTTTTTCTAATTGTTTAAACAATTGATTTAACTATTACTATTTGATAGATATAATTAAAAGAAGTAACTTTCGTCTTGAGATTTTTTTTCTATCTCTTACAGTTATAACACAAAATCGGGAAATAGCCGAATCTTCAGGGGTTAATTTCACCCCCTTAGAGTGATTTTGGGCAGCAAAAAAAATTGCGTTGTAATCAGAAGGAAATCCCCTACATATCCACAATGTTTCAGAATTTTTTGAATTTTCGGGTTCGGGATGTTCCCTTGTGAGTGCTCGCACCCGTCGCGCACGCCCGCCGCGCACGCAAAGCGTTCCATCTCGCTCCCCCCTTCGGCCAGAAAGAAGCGAGAAACGAACACTCGGAATTAGGGATCTGTTCACGATAGGAGCTGAACGCCGGTCCCGACCAGCGAGCACATACGGAGACAATACTGTTCATACATATATTTACAAACATGTAAATGAATTGTCGATGTCATTTTCGGTTGAAGAAAATGACTTTTTTCACGTATTTCCATCGATTTCACCCAAACTACTGAACCGATTTGAAAATGTTGTGAGGTAGATTTGTTGGTGATTCAATTATCTTTAATTTGAGATAATTTTCGACTACATTGGTCATTCGCAACACGAGATATTCGCACTTAAGTGGGACCACCTTTTTGATAGATAGGTAAAAAGTTCACCTGTCGATATTTCGAAAAGGTATCCATAGAAATTTTTTTAGACCTTATTTTCGGAATCAGCGTACCATTTTTTTTTATTTTGTAAACTAGTGTTTTCAGCGGAACTCAAATTTTTCTGAATTGCGTCGTGTTTGGTTTCATTTTTATTAGAAATATCTCATCCATACGCCTATAAGTAGGGTCATTTGTTAGCGAACACTGTTATTCGGCGTCCACACCGAGGCGAACAGCGTGTTAGCTAACATGTTCGCGAGCAAATGTATTTGCTCGTGCTCGCCTTGGTAAAGACCCGGGGTATGACATTAACCCTCGGACGGTGAACGGTTTGGGGACTGCGTAGAACTCCATGCCTGTGTCCGATTTCAACCCGTAGTAACTGTCCTACTATAGGTGTACAGGGTGTTTCATCTAACTATATGACCTAAGATATATATTTCTGTTATATTTAAATTTCCATAAAAATGTTTACTACAAAAGTTGCATAATTATGGGGGAGGGGCGTATAGTAACAATAGTTTTATTCTGAACACGGTTTAGGCGTGATTTAGTGCCAATAATTTTTTAATAGAGTCAAAAGCATTGTCCGAACGTCTCATGATGTTTGGTTTGAAAATAGACGGGAGTTAGCTTTGTACATGGCCGCCTCTGTGATCCCTTGATCGAGTGCAATCGAGCATCATACAGTCTCCGCAGAAATGAGTCATTCATTAACGACAGTTGAAATTATATTTTTTTTATTCTGAACTGCTCGAAAAGGTCTGACTGCCTTGAACGGGTAATTTTCAAAACCCTCCGACATTCAAAGTATTAATGACTTTAGATACTCACAGAAATAGCATCTTTTTATAACGTTACAACAGAAAATAATTAGATGGTCTGCTTCGAGTTTGGCACACCGTATATCAAAGATTTCTGTTTACATATTTCAAAGAGACTGAGTCAACCGTATAGGGTAAACGATACAGTTATTGACCAGGGTACAGAACTTGACCACTTCAAATTTCTGTCACTATAGTCTAATGAACCTGCGCGTTTCCGCATCAATGATGCACTTTGATTAGAAGAGACAGTCCTACTTTTCGTTTCAACTACAGATCCCGGCGTAGAACCTGTATTGAAGATACACGTGTACACGTGAAGTTAATATATCCGTGTTCTAATCCGTGTACTTCTTAATACACGGATACACGGGTATTGAAATATACGTGTGCACGTGTATCGAAATTCACGGATCGTAGTATCCGTGTACCCGTGTACCAGTGTACCCATGTATTAAAATTCACGGGTACACGTGTATTAAGATATCCATATTTAATTTTTTAACTAAATATCCGAATGTTTAGATTTTACGCAAATAGTTTGCGATAGGTAAGTACAGACATAATTTACTAGGTTGCAGATGAAAATAAAAAACATCATGAGTTTGGTTAATAAAATTTAATCTATTAATCTTTTGTTTTGGTGTAAGAATACTAACGTGTTAACATTCTCTGGGAGTAAATGGTTTCTTTTGTTGGTTACAATGCTTCTAGCATACGAAAAACATCTTTCCGACATCGCCGAGGTTGCTGGAATGGTTAAATATTTTTTCGCAACATGGGAAATCGTCGGGTATTTATTTGCCCTAGCCTTCCACCAGTCAAATGTGTCTAAGTCGAAGCGTAATTGTGGCTCGGCCATATACGTTTCAAATTGAATATTTATATCATTATTGTCGGTAATTTCATCATATAAAAACTGAAGAGCACTTTTCCCGCGTGACTTTTTTGTTAACTGTATGGACAGGTGCCTCTTAAAGTAAACGTTGTACTTCTGTACGAATCACTTGTCTCACGTGGATTGATTCATGCTCCAGATTTTTATATCGCGGAACAAAGAAGCAGGATACATGACTTAATGAAAGAGTATCACCTTCGTTTCAGTCGAGTTTAAAACGTTTTGTTATATTCGAAATCAAAGTCTCCTTTAATTGACACAAAACCACGTCATCATCACCCCTTAAAATAAGATGCTTCTCGATCACTTTTTTTGTTAGTGGTCTTACCATTGAGATAGGAGAATGGCTGTCTCCACAAAAAAGTGTTGTATCAGTTGCAGCGGTTTTAAAATATTCAACAGAGATTCTGTCGTTCTCCATTGTCTCTCAGTAATTTCCAGGGATTCTGCTACGGTGGCAGAAGTAATGGCTCTGTCTGCGATGACGTTTGATACTGGGAGCTTATTTTTATGTAATCTGTTCAACATGAAGTACGTTGAGTTCCACCGCATAGAGCAACTTTGTAATAACGTCGTTTTTGGGACAGACAGCTGCTCTTGCATTCGCTTCAGTGCCTGGGTTGCAACACTGGAATGCTTAAAGTGTCGAACTATTTTACTGCAATACTGGATAATCTGTTGTACATTTTCTTCTTTTAATGCTTTATTTATAGCTAATTGCAGGGTATGTGCTGCACATCCCATGCTGGAGATATTTATATAGTCTGATGCTCCTGACAGAAATGAGATAGCATTCAGCATATTTTTGGCATTGTCTGTAACAATGGCCACTACTTTCTCACGAATTTCCCCACTCTGCAAGAGTTTTTTCTAGTTCGTCGGCGAGGTTTTGACCGGTATGACGTTTTTCCATCTCGTATGTGCTTAATACAAAACTATCCGTGTCCCAATTAGAATTAATAATGTGTGCAGTTATTGTAATGTACGACTCTTGCGCTACCGATAGCCAACAATCAGATGTACACCCTACGCTTTCAGCAGCTTTTAACTTCTCTTTTATTTTTTCCACGACCGTACCTTTGAGACCCATTAGACTTTTCTTCATTGTCTTTTCCTTACATTTTTTGTAATTGGGCTACACTATGGTCATAAACTGCTGGAAACCGTCGGACGAACAAAATGAAATAGGCAATTGGTTTTTCGCAATTAATTTTGCTGCAGCCTGATGTATTTTTTCTGTTTTTGCAGAATCACATAAGCGTTTGTTCGCAGTCGGACATTTTAAATTAGAAGGCCTTCGGCGTTTTTTTGCCGGTTGTGAATGTTCGGGAATTGTATTTTGTTCCACATTTTCAATATCCTGTTCCATATTTATCATCGTTTCACGTGCTATAGGAATTAATATTTATTATTACTATTCACTTTATCTTTTATAAAGTATAAAGTATGGTTTGTTCGTATACACGTTATTATTGTTCTAACTATTGAAAAAGTGAAAGAATGTTTGATATGAAAGTTGCTTGATTTGATGGGAGAAACATAATAGAATATTCAGATTTGCGTTTAAGATATTATTTACAGCGATTTCAATATCAACGTAACTTTTTAAATCGAACTATATATTTTTATTATCACCACTTTATCATGCTTTTCAAAACGTGTTCAACAATGTGTACGAAGCGTATCTTTTAACAATTATATACCGGATATCTTTATGAATGTTGGTGGCAAATTTCTAATCCGGTTATTGTCTTTTACTCATGACGTGTGATCTACAAAACGAGAAACAGTGGAATTTAGCCACATCGATTTGCTATTATTTATCGGCGTGGTATTATCCACTGTTCAGGGGAGATACAGTATTGTCTCCGTATGTGCTCGGTTTGGTGTACACGATAGGTGTTCGTCGCTACCCCCACCACTTCTGTCTCACTCTTGTCCGGCGAAGGCAAGAGCGAGATGGAACGAGAGCGAGCGAGAGCCACTGAAAGCGAGCGAGGACCTCTCTCTGTCTTTCGGGCACCATGACACTCCGTCCTTTGCGTGCGCGACGAGCGTGTGCGATGGTCGCAAGCACTTAGGTGAGCACGGGAACCGCATCGCAAAATCGTGACGCAGGCTCGGCACAAGCCTTTTTTGCGCCTTAAGCGAACTTGTCAAATTGCGCCCTTTATTATAATACATTTATTTGAGATTATTTATGACTTTACTCTGCAAAATTAGGCGACTGCCTAGGGCGGAAAGTCGACAAGAGGTGCAAAATGATATTTTCATTACTGGTATTGTGGAAAATAAACTTTAAAATTAAATATTACAAGTTGTACTATAAGTGGATTAAACTACGAATACAAATTCAGAGTAAGCTTATCAATAATCTCAAATAAATGTATTATAATAAAAGGCGTAATTTGGCAAGCTCGCCTAGGGCGCAAAAAAGACTCGTGTCGTGCCTGGCTATCTGACCGTGGCGCGCATGCGTCGAGCAGTCACGATTCCATCTGAGTGCTCGCACCCGTCGCGCACGCTCGCCGCGCACGCCATCAGAACTTTTTTAAACTTTGACGGCCGTTTACAACCATACAAAACCATGAAATTTAATAATTGTATACATCGATATATTCAGGAAACTCTCCTCTATCTTTTGAGACTAAATTGAACTTTCTAGCGTTCTTGGTTTTCACGGAATATCCCATTCTTTCCCGAAATCGTGCGCATTTTACAAAAATTCATGTTTTTCAAAAACTGAGGGCGATAGAGAAATTCTGTTTACGGATTCGTGTTTGGGACGAAAAACTCTACTAGGATCTCGCAGTGCATATTGCAGATCCAAATACGTGTTGAACAGTGTAGTTAAGACCCCCGATTGCCTACTGTGGCTTATACATTGCGTTGTATACTAATTTTGAAAGATAAAACTCAAAGATTTAGTCAAAATTTTTGGAAGTAATACATACATATTATTATTATACATCTAATAAACTGTACTTTTATTAAAAAATATTCACTGATACTTCCAAAATAGTCGAACACAATTACTTATGTTTGAAATTTACGAGAAATCATTATTATTTCAAAACTTCACATGTGATGAGTCTTCCCGACGTCCAATCAATCTCAAATTTTGCGCAAATTATTTTTTTATCAAATGGATCAAAATTGGGGGCGGCGTGCATAAAATTTGATGGTCGATAGAGAGTCCACCCTAGTGTATACGAACAAACCGGACATACTGAACTATGATGGTCAATATTGATACTTACTGTTGACATTCGATGAGGTACTTTCTGCTCCAATATTATTGCTGGTCGGTTTCAAATCGTGAATGGACGTCAAATGCCTACCAATGGACCCAGTTGTCCCACCGCACACGAAAATTCATTGTTGGCTTCTTCGTCGCACAGATTACAGGTGGCTTTATCGCCATCACGGGTTGTAAATCTCCATACCCAACTTTTGCGTCTCGACATTTCAAAAGGGTATTTAAAATGATCGAAAAATTAATTATAGATATTCAAGTTAATTATAAATAGGAATATGTATCGGAATTGAACCAATAGCTTATAATATTATTACTAGAATCCACGAATCGTATTATATAGCACTATATTACTGGTGTAACACTAGGTGGTTCATGGACTCTCTAACTCGCTGTTACAGAACGCGGTTCTTATATATTATTTTCCTGCAGGGCGTCTCTATTTGAAGGTGGAGTTTTGTACGACAGTCTTTAAGATAATTGGTCACGAAAAAGCTCCTCCCTCACAAATCGTAGGCGGAAAGTTGGGAAAAATATGCATCGAAAAATTCAACGGGGCTTCAGGTATTTCCCAGGCGCGAGTCCCCAATTTAACCATCTGCATGATGCCCTAAACGGATCGTTAGCGGGCCGCGGTTTATTGCAGGTTTATGACTGTCGGCGTTTTCCTACGCTCTATAAAGTAATTGAAAACATCTGGCAAATAACTTGCAGGATTAGAGGAAGGTTTTTAGGCTTAATCTCCAATTGCTGCAAGCTAATTTCTTTATGTTCGGTAGGCAATAAACTGCGCTCCGCTACACTTGAATACGTTTATGAGCTGTTCGAAGCTACTGCGGGTCCCTTTATTTGTACGTTTTTCAATTGTCAACATTCTTGCATGCAGGAGAGTGTTTTGTTTTTAAGCAGCCTCTAGACGGTCAATGTTATTATGTAATATAATGCACAATATTTATGTGCATTAATATTGAATATTGCACAATTTATGGACCGTCTAGGGCCCGCTTACGATGAATATCGCGCAGTGAGTGGACTACCCCTTTTCTTCCTGCGTATCTCCACGAGGCGTACATATTGATGGTTGATAATACTTTTTAATCACTATATTGGTGGAAAAGAGGTAGTCCGCTCACTGCGCGATATTGACCGTAAGCGGCCACTAGACGGTCAATATATTGCGCAATATTCAATATTAATGCATATAAATATTGTGCATTATATTGCACAATACCATTAACCGTCTAGAGGTTGCTTAAAAACAAAACACTCTCCTGCATGCAAGAATGTTGACAATTGAAAAGCGTACAAATCAAAATCTCGCAGTAGCTTCGAACAGCTCATACATAAGTCTTAAACGTATTCAAGTGTAGCGGAGCGCAGTTTATTGCCTACCGAACATAAAGAAATTAGCTTGCAGCAATAATCCTGCAAGTTATTTGCCAGATGTTTTCAATTACTTTATAGTGCGTAGGAAAACGTCGACAGTCATAAACCTGCAATAAACCGCGGCCCGCTAACGATCCGTTTAGGGCATCATGCAGATGGTTAAATTGGGGACTCGCGCCTGGGAAATACCTGAAGTCCCGTTGAATTTTTCGATACATATTTTTCAAAACTTTCCGCCTACGATTTGTGAAGGAGGAGCTTTTTCGTGACCAATTATATTAAAGACTGTCGCACAAAACTACACCTTCAAACCTCCATTCGACCGTAGTGCAGCTCAATTACAAAGCGTGCAAGGAAGAGACAATGATGAAAAGACTAATGGCTCTCAAAGGTACAGTCGTGGAAAAAATAAAAGAGAAGTTAAAAGCTGCTGAAAGCGTAGGGTGTACATCTGATTGTTGGCTATCGGTAGCGCAAGAGTTGTACATTACAATAACTGCACACATTATTAATTCTAATTGGGACACGGATAGTTTTGTATTAAGCACATACGAGATGGAAGAACGTCATACCGGTCAAAACCTCGCCGACGAACTAGAAAAAACTCTTGCAGAGTGGGGAAATTCGTGAGAAAGTAGTGGCCATTGTTACAGACAATGCCAAAAATATGCTGAATGCTATCTCATTTCTGTCAGGAGCATCAGACCATATAAATATCTCCAGCATGGGATGTGCAGCACATACCCTGCAATTAGCTATAAATAAAGCATTAAAAGAAGAAAATGTACAACAGATTATCCAGTATTGCAGTAAAATAGTTCGACACTTTAAGCATTCCAGTGTTGCAACCCAGGCACTGAAGCGAATGCAAGAGCAGCTGTCTGTCCCAAAAACGACGTTAGTACAAAGTTGCTCTACGCGGTGGAACTCAACGTACTTCATGTTGAACAGATTACATAAAAATAAGCTCCCAGTATCAAACGTCATCGCAGACAGAGCCATTACTTCTGCCACCGTAGCAGAATCCCTGGAAATTACTGAGAGACAATGGAGAACGACAGAATCTCTGTTGAATATTTTAAAACCGCTGCAACTGATAACAACACTTTTTTGTGGGGACAGCCATTCTCCTATCTCAATGGTAAGACCACTAACAAAAAAAGTGATCGAGAAGCATCTTATTTTGAGGGGTGATGATGACGTGGTTTTATGTCAATTAAAGGAGACTTTGATTTCGGATATAACAAAACGTTTTAAACTCGACTGAAACGAAGGTGATACTCTTTCATTAAGTCATGTATCCTGCTTCTTTGATCCGCGATATAAAAATCTGGAGCATGAATCAATCCACGTGAGACAAGTGATTCGTACAGAAGTACAACGTTTACTTTAAGAGGCACCTATCCATACAGTTAACAAAAAAGTCACGCGGGAAAAGTGCTCTTCAGTTTTTTATGATGAAATTACCGACAATAATGATATAAATATTCAATTTGAAACGTATATGGCCGAACCACAATTACGCTTCAACTTAGACACATTTAACTGGTGGAAGGCTAGGGCAAATAAATACCCGACGATTTCCCATGTTGCGAAAAAATATTTAACCATTCCAGCAACCTCGATGTTTTTCGTATGCTAGAAGCATTGTAACCAACAAAAGAAATCATTTACTCCCAGAGAATGTTAACACGTTAGTATTCTTACACCAAAACAAAAGATTAATAGATTAAACTTTATTAACCAAACTCATGATGTTTTTTATTTTCATCTGCAACCTAGTAAATTATGTCTGTACCTACCTATCGCAAACTAGTTGCGTAAAATCTAAACATTCGGATATTTAGTTAAAAAATTAAATATGGATATCTTAATACACGTGTACCCGTGAATTTTAGTACACGGGTACACGGATACTACGATCCATGAATTTCGATACACGTGTACACGTATATTTCAATACCCGTGTATCCGTGTATTAAGAAGTACACGGATTAGAACACGGATATATTAACTACACGTGTACACGTGTACAAGCAGTGTGCACGGGAAATGCCCCGTAGCTATGTGCTACGCTCCGTTACGCATGCGCGAAGATGCGCGTGACGTCAAACCAATCAACGCCAAGATGGGAAACGAAACGGCGCCACTGTCAAGTCAAGCCAAGCGACTGAAGTGACAAATAAAAATAAAATAAAAATAAAATTCGACAAATAGTCCCAGCCCTAATTTGTACCACAATTCATAGCAGTGGCGGGACAAGCATCTGACGTCGGCTTCGCGAATTGACAGTGGCGCCGTTTCGTTTCCCATCTTGGCGTTGTTTGGTTTGACGTCACGCGCATCCTCGTGCATGCGTAACGGAGCGTAGCACATAGCTACGGGGCCTTTTCCCGTGCACACTGCTTGTACACGTGAAATCTGAATCTCTAGTTTCAACCAGCAATCAATGATTTCCGTACAGGCGTTCCGCCGTGAGATCGTCGGAAAGGAAAACGTGTAATTTCACCTCTCAAAGGAGGTAACGGCTTAGCGGGCATCTTTAGAGTGGCGACTTCTTTAAAGACTGTATAATCATTGTTCAATTTTGTTTGCCGTGAATGCCGTTGATCATAACAGGTGAAAAGGGCCCAGTGTTAATATTTGTCGTACGTTCAGTTGTGTCGAACGTGATTATATTGTGTTTTGGGGAGTGTTCAGTAACTGGTTCGATGAATACACAGTAATACAGTTATTGACCACTCGTAATTTTCGTGCTGAAGGTCCGCGATGAAAATTGATTTAGATCTTTAGTGGCACGGGGCAATGGGCCCTCCTTTTATATGATTTCGGATATGCACCTCCGATGACTTCTGACTTTTCATTGGTCTGGGTGTCGATTCTATAATTCGGAGATCAAAGGCGCTGGACGAAAGGAAAAAGTAAAGGAAGAAAAAGAAAGAAGCAAAGAGGTGCAAAGAGAAAAAGACGAAGAAGCAGAAGTAGAAGAAAAGAAAGAGCAGTTGGGAAAGAAATCGAAGAAGCCAAAAAAAAAAAAGCGAATGAGAAGTCAATGAGACCGCGCCGAAGTGCTCGGCATAAGTTCGTTGTAAAGGGTCACATGATACTCAACCTGCCCCAAGACATTATATCTTTGATTGTAATATTTTGACAAATGGTTTTAATAATAAAGGTGACTTTAAAGTAAAAAATATGCCATTTTCTTTTATATTCAGCAAGTGGTTAACAATGATACCTGGACCTGTCAACAACTATGCCACGACCGGTCAATAACTACAATTTTGAGTTATGTTTTTTTATAATAGCATAATATTGAAATTACTGATTTCTCAAAGTTTCTTTGGTGCTATAATCATCTTCGATGTCTTTCTTTCTGCCTGGTATTACAAAACTTCATTTTTAAAATTCGGGTTACTTATTCCATAGCATTTACCTAAACTGAAGCTCTAAGGTGGTCAACTATTGTATCGTTTACCCTACGTTATCAAATAATTTGCGGAGCTACATGAATACAAAAATGTTCTGTATTAAAAAAAGTTTATGTACTATGTAAAAGCTTCTTACTTTAAGGGGCCATTCTACTTTAGATCGCCGAAAAATTAAGCTGATTTTAAAGATATTTTTCTGAGTAAATGCAACATATAATGAAATAAATCTGTTTGGTATTTATTAAACTACTCTTATATTATAGAAAAAAATTAAAAAGAATTTTTGCAACTTGTTTTAGTTGTTTTTTTACAGTGTCAATATGGCTCCTAAAAAAAAGAGGTATGTATGTATGTTCATGGCGTAGGCGATTTCCCGGCTCAGGCTTATCCAAAACAGAAAATACCAAAAGATTCTTAATCTGTATGAGTGTCACTATAACCCCTAGATCAGTTAACAATTTTTGTTGAAAGTAACAAAATGGCGTCGGTTTGAAAAAAAAGTTTGACGAAACACCTAAAAGGATGTATTATTGGGTGTTCCATGAGAAAAATCTCGGTTATTTCTCGACAAAAATGGTTAATTGAGCTAGGGGCTATAGCGACACCCATACAGATTAAGAATCTTTTGGAATTTTTTATTTTGGATAAGCTTGAGCCGGGTCATCACTTATGTCATGAACATACCTCTTTTTTTAGGTGCCATATTGACGCTGTAAAAAAGCATTAAAATAAATTAAAAAAATTCTTTTTAATTTTTTTTATAATATAAGAGTAGCTTAATAAATACCAAAAACATTTATTTCATTATATGTTGTATTTACCGAGAAAAAAATCTTTTGAAGTAGCTTAATTTTTTGGCCAATCAAAGTAGAATGACCCCTTAAATATGTATGATTGTATGTAATAAGCTTTTCGTTACGCAATCCTTAAGAAAAAATGGCTGATGGCCAGCGCATTTAAAGCAGTCAAAACGGATGTATTTATAATACATTTATCATTATTATGAAAATGTATGCAAATGTTATATAAAACTGTTCTTTTAAGGAATCATTATGGTGCCCTACAACGTTTATGTTGGCAATGTATTAAATCTCAAAAAGAGAATGAGTATTATTCTCATGCATTTAAGTGTTTAAAACAAATATATGAGAAGTTAAATACATTATCAAACGGTGAACATAGAAATGAGTAAGTTACAAATAATATAAAATAATATATTGTAAAATTAATTGTACTGCACCTTACTCTGAATATTGTTTAATGTTGTTACTGTTGTTTAGAATTGTTAGTTTTGAACTGTGGCGTATTTTAGTCGAAGTACTAACAAAATACATGGATGATCTACAAGAAATCAATGAAGGCAGTGCTACAGAACACAACTTAAAGACTGTTGAATCAATTGTAATATTTCCATTTCTGTACACGTTTCCGGAAGATGAAAAACAGGTTAGCTCGGTCATATTAAATAAGTTTACGACAATTTTCAAAAAATTCCGTATTAACATATACTTACCCATATTGAATTCTCGTAAATATAATATATGCATTTTTCATCATAATATTTATGAATCTTACTGTAGGTACAAGAAATAATAAAAATTTGGAGGTACCTATACCAACAGTTCGAAATGCGAGCAAATCTCATGGCAACTGTAAAACCTAATGAAATTTTATTAAGTATTGCAAATGCCTTACAACGTTGTTTACTGAGAAATGAGAAATCTTATCATCTTATTATACATTGTTTGGATACGTTGCTAAGTACAGTCAATTATAAATTTTTACTAGGTATGTTAACATATTAAATTTGCAATGAGTGATATTAATATGTATGAAACGCGTATATCTAATTTTACATTTATGTAATTGTTTCAGCACATGTGGAAGTTCCATCTATTATTCACCTTATTACGAAACTTATAATTTGTTCCTTATCCAATAAAAGTAGTACAGAATGTGAATCCACTCTTAAGGCTCTCTCTGCGGTACTCATTACAATATATGGACATGATCCTCAAAAAGTAATATCGTATTTGCAAGTTTGTAAACCAGCTGTTGAACTCATACTTACATCTGAATTAGAACCATTATGTAAAGAAGTATGTATCTAATGTACATTTTTTCTTACATCTAATTTTCATTTAATTCATGTCGTACACAACTGTTTTGAAACACTGTAATAATTAATTTTCATCTTACAGATAGCAAATACATGGGAAACTATAGTTAGTATACTTAAAGGGCTAAATAAGTTGCTTGACTATGATTTTATTTCATCTTATAAGAAGGCTATTCTCCAAGCATTAAATCATGTAAATCCTGATATACAATCTCAAACAGTGCCTCTCTTTGAGATACATAATCTGTTAAGCAGTAAAGCCAAATTAATATTGGAAGAAATAGAAAAAGAAGCAAGTAAATTGAAAACAGTAAATAAACCCGACATTGCGCAGAAAAATGATCTTATTGAAAAATTATCAAACCAAGTTAAAATAGGTGGTAGCTTTTTAAACAGAGGATCTAGCAGTCGAAACTCGATATTTAAAGAAAGTGAGAAAAGTGATAAACAAGTATCGCCTGATTCTGATTCTCAGGTAAATATGCATACAAAATTAATGTGTATGTCCAGGGTGTTAAAAAAAGTGATAGTTACTGCTTTTAGGGGCGAATCTACACCTCTCAATCGTTGGACGCACCGTTTCCACGAAAACGTGAAGAATGGTTTCAGGCAATATATGGATTACTTCATCCATGCCAAAATTTCATTGATATTTTTTGGGAAAACGGTGCGTTTGCAACATATGGTTTCTTTTAAACTTGTTCTCTTTTCAAACGAGCAGAATATGTTGATGTAAAAATAAATTAACATTTACTTTTCAATGTTACAAACAATTTTGTGGCAAGTTCTTTTTTGCAAGTGTCCACCGATCCACTTTTTTAACACCTTGTACATCTAAGTAAAATGTATTTAAAATTGCATTCGAAAGACAAAGGTTAGCAGCATGCGAACCACGTATTCTCTATCTTTTTATCTTAGAACTATTCTACTTTTAAATTTTCTATTGAAACCATATACACGATATGATTGAATTAATTTTATTGTACATTTTCTATCTGCGTTCAAAAAAGAAAGAATATAATCATTTAATGAAAAATTTAAATGACTTGAAGTCACAAAAAACACGAGTTGCGCTTAAAGTAAGCTGAAAAACAAAAATCGTGCAACATAGTGTTTTTCAAAGGGGGCGCTATTGTCCCCCTGGTGGCGTTTAAATTATCTACGAAGGTATTAGGCATTAAGAGGGCAGACAAATAAAGTTCATTAAGTATGAAAAACTGTAAACGCATACACAGATGTTCTTACATCAATAGAATATTTTTTATATCAATAATATTAATAATATTCAACGGACTGCAACTTTAGAATTCTTGGAATAGGCGTAACTGTTGTAACATACAATGTTGCGTTGCGACGATGCGATCCTAACCGTTAGGAGATAACTGCGTGGCAAGATTAAAATGGGACACCCTGTATATGGCAGGGGGTGGTTAGGATAATTTAACCGAACTAAGGGAGCGATGGCCTCAAAAAGTTTGAGAAACACTGGTCTAACATATGGCACTCAGAAATGTTAATTTTTTTTATAATATCTAATTTTTGATATCGTACAATTTTAGGACTATGTTCTCATCAGGACAGATCTAAGGTTTGACGTTAATCGTTTGACTGAACACCAGAAGGAATCTTTAAAACGTAGAAGAGAAGATATTCCTGCATTATATAACGATTTATCTCAATCTTCTTCACAAGATACACAAAATTTGCAGGATTGGTTCGACAGAAGAAATAAATGTTTAGATGATGCAGAAATAACACAAAGCAAAAAGGATAATATTTTGATAAAAAATATTCTTAATGACGATGCTAACAAGGAGAACAAAATTGAAATGGAAGAACCAGAAATTAGTAATAAAACGATTACTCAAAACGATACAAAGTCGATAGAGAACGTTGGACAAAGCGTATCATTCGATTCTGCACAAACCACAAAAAGTAGTACAGATAATAATGAAAATTCGCTAATAGAAAATGTAAGGCTAACAACGGATGGGATTAGCGAGAGTTCAGAATCAAGGACTTCAATAAATGCTGGGACAAATTCTCTTCAGGAGTTTTCAGAAAGTAAAAATAATGACCAAAGACTGTCTCCCTCTATATTAGACAATGGTAAGCGACGTAATCGTTATAGTTCTGTTGTAAAATCTAGTATCTCACCAATATCAGAAGAAATTTTAAGTAGTCAACCGGGACACTCAAACGCTACCCAAGTTTTGCACAGAACATTAAGACCAAAAGTAATTCAAAGTCAACCTAAAATCGCCATTAAACAAAGAGCGGTAGATAATACGGAAAATAAACCAGGCGAAGTGGATAAGAGAGGTACCAAACGTAAGTCAGTTTCAGATAGCGAAAGTGAAGGAAGCAATCAACGTCGACGAAGAAAGACTAATTCATTAGAAACTGCTAGTGATAGTGATAGCTGTAAATCTACAGAAAGTGACAATACAGCATTGAATATAGGACTAATTGAGGATGGGAATTTAAGTCAGCGTACTAGAAATGAAATATCTCGATTACGTATAAACATGGTGTTCGACAGTCCTTTATCAAATAGTCGTCGCTCCAAGGGTCATGAAGATAATAAAGAAGCTATTTCTAGAAAGCAATCACCTGAAAACAAGGGCACTAAACTAAGGGCTGGAGATACAAAGACTGGCGACACTATGAAGAAAACTCAAAAATCTAGTGACACAAATCGGAGAGGCAGACCAGCAAAAGCCAAATTAAGGATAGAAAAAAGTAATGAATTTAGTAAAACTGAAGAAACAAGAAAGACTTCACAGAATAGAAGGAATGAACTAGAAGAAAAAAAGAAAGTAGAGGAAGAGGGAAGTGAGCAAGAACAAACAGAAGTTGCTTCAACAAGCATATCATATAATAATTGCGATTTTTTTTATACTAAAAAATATAATAAAATGAAAACTGTGGTATCTGAGGATGACATGTCAAGTAATAAACCACAAAATAGTGACACCAATTTAAATGAAAAGGTGACAAAGGCTCAAGATGTTATATCAATTGATAAAAAACTGCTGAGTCAAGATAATGCAGAGGATATAATAGAAAATTCGCAAGAATTTTCCAAGCTGGAAAAGAGGTGTAATGAAAAACAGTGTTTTATTAAGATTAATAAAATCGGTGATGTGTGCAATACAATAAAATTTCAGGAAGTTACAGGTGATGATGAAGAAGTGGCTAAGATTGTTTCAAATAATTGTGATAATGACAATAATGAAGTTCCTAAAGATAATATTAAGGAATTTAAGGAAACGAATGAAGTTAGTGTCGATAAACCAAAGAGTACCACTCCTGTCTTCGAAAGCAATTCTTTCGATAATGAAAAAGATGTATCTGAAGTACAAAAAGGAAGCGAAGGGTTATCAATTAAATCTATTGTTGCATTTTCATCACCAAAAGGTAACATCAAGCGCCAGCTAAAATTAAAGCAATATCCGCCGCAAGGTCGTGCGGCACACATGCTGGGATTAGTAACAAAACAGGCACTAATAGAAGCTGAAAATCATACTATACTTATAGATGATGAACCTGTAACTAAAAAAGCAAAGGCCAAAGATGTGGACAATGAAACAGCTCTTGAAAAAAAGGAACGGACACCTACATTGAAAGAAGTTGACAAAGTAACAGCAGTAACAGCATCGTGTAGTAGTCGCCAAGAAAAAATTTTCAATAACATGAAATCTACGGACTATTGTTCGTCCCCTCCAATAAAATTATTTTCCAATTTGAAAAATGATGGTGAAAAGATTTTTTCAAAAATGGACAAATTAGTTGATTGTATAGCTCTGCAAATTGAAACTGAACTAGAAAAGGTGAATGAAGAAACTTCGCTTGAAATGGATGATTTGCCAATGTTAGAGTGGTCGAGTGCAAATCCGCCTTCATTGACTGCATCTCCTAGTGTCAGTATTCTTAAACGTCATCGCCAGACTATTCAAGAACCAGATCCAGAAGCTACGACCCCTAATAAGGTACTTCTTATTTTCAACATTTAATGTTTTATAGTTTGTGAAGTTTGTATACTTACAGATTTTTTTAATGTGAAATGATATAATTTTGCCCAGTAATCTTTTTCTGATAGGATATTTATTTGTTATGATTATTAATTAAACATTTGTTTATGCTGTTTCTTCAGTCGTAAAAAGAAAACATTCGCGGGAATACCAACTATCAGTTATTTAGCAGATCAAATGTTGGAGTCAATTTTTTACAGCGTTTTCTTTAAAAACGTCGTCGAAAAATAATCACAATCGTAAAATCTATATTCTTAATTGTTTTATATCCATCACTCAAACAGTATGTTAAAAAATGTTTGTCATGAAAGCTTCATTTTCGTTAGAGTTATGTACACTAGTCATATATTGATTGTGTGCTGAAATGATTGGATAACTGCACCTGAATTATCCCCAACAATGCGTAAAAATGCCTCGAGCGAGCGACCCTCGGGGGCATCTGCACTCCACGCACGAGGTCAATGAACGATGAAACAAAACTCCTGTGCATAGAAAGTGACAATTTGATTTTGATCACGTCAGATTTTGCGGCAGCATTTTCAAATTGCCACAGTGGCAAACTGTCACAACTCGTTTGTCTGCACCGTGGCTAACACTTTGAGTTACTTTGATGTGCTTTCAATTCGAGAGATTTGCACCCAGTGCATAGTTGTGGCTTGTTTTCACATTAGGGGTAGGGTAAACGATATAGTAGTTGACTACCTAAGAGCTTCAGTTTAGGTACACGCTATGGAATAAGTAACTTGAATTTTATAAATGAAGTTTCGTTATGCCAGGCGGAAAGAGAATTATCGAAGATGATTATAACACCAAAGAAGCTTCAAGAAATCAGTAATTTCGATGTTATGCTATTATAAAGAAATATAAATCAAACTTGTAGTTATTGACCGGTCGTGGCATAGTTGTTGACCGGTTCAGGTACAGTTGTTGACCACTTGTTGAATATAAAAGAAAAGGGCATATTTTTTACTTTAAAGTCACCTTTATTATTAAAACCATTTGTCAAAATACACTCCTGGAAAAAATTAAAGGAACACTATAATTTCCCGAAAATTTTGGTCATTTTCAAATGGCTGTATCTCCGCGAAAAAAGGTCGCAAAAAATATTTTAAAAAAGCATTTTAACGTTTGAAGTCTCTAGTTTTTGAAACAATGACTAAATTTTTTTTCTTCGTCCATTATGATACTGTTTTATCAAGATGAAGCGCAGGAAACGAAGTTTCAGAAATTTTTGCCTAATTTGGACGTATGCACGGGCCAAAAAGAATTTTTTCAGATAAATCCAATGGAGTGCTCTTATACAGCAAACATTTCTCTTTAATTTCGTTTTTTTTGTTTTGTTGTATGATTTTTATTGCCCGAGTTATGCGCCATCAAAGCAAAAAAGGAACTTTTCACTTTGAACGCCTATAACTTGCGAAAGCATGATCGCAGAAATTTTTTCATGAGTGTTTTGGAAAGCTAAGAAATTATCCTTTCAAAATCTTTAGTTGCCAATTTAGTGAGATTTTTTTTGCATCGTATAGAATCCATTTTAAGATAATCCCAAAAATGACATATTTACCATTTTTTTAGGAAGCATGATGCCACTTCAAGGAAAATCAAGGAATCATTTAAGTGTCCACGTTTTTTGCGAGTTAAGACTACCCGTAAACACTGTGCAAAAGGCCGGACCAATCAGATTTTTTTTCCGTATGTCCTCGATGGTCAAACATACGATATGGTCCGAAAAATTGAAGGATCACTTGTTTTATGTTATGTTTCTCTGTAAAACCCTTTTTGTTGTTCTCGCGGCTTTTGAACGATTGTTGCACGTTTTTTTTGTTAGTTCAACGTCATTTTAGTAAAAAGAAAAGATTTCAAAAATTTAATAAAAACATTTTTATCCAATCTCTTCGCAATGACAAAAACTGTACTTGGCGCATGCGCGGTCGGATTTACACTTCATTGTGTGTGCGTCAGCATGGAGAGATGAAACCCTGCGGTTTGTCACTCCTGCAGTATTTTCTGTCTCCAAACTCACTCTCCGATGTGTGTACGTTTCGAGGCACGTGCACGCGTTGTGTGTGTGTGTGTGTGTGTGCGTGCGCGCGCGCGCGCGCGCGTGTGTGTTTTGTGTGGTCTAATAATGGGTGTTGCCACCTCTTCGCACGATTACTTTCCTCAATCGGTTGTGCATGTTAATGCATTTCCGAATTTTCACTTGAGGAATTCTGTTCCAAATTTGGCAGAGGGCGTATGTTAATTTACTGTCGTCGGAAACGTCGCCCACGAATGTCCCAAACATGCTCAATGGGATTCAGATCTGGACTCAGTGCTGGCGGTCGAGCACTGATATCCGATTTTGGCGCAAAAATTGAAGCGTATGGCGTGCAGTATGCGCCCTTGCATTATCCTGCATAAGTACGAAGCGGTTTCTCATGCGTTGACGCAGAGGGAGTAAAACTGGGCGCAGAATCTCGTCCACGTACCTCTCAGCGGTCAACCCACCAGGTGGGAGGACAATTAATGGGGTACGTGAGTACCGTGATACCCCGGCCCAAACCATAACCGATCCACCACTAAACGCGGTGATCGGCCTTGTATGGTTGGCATTATGGCGTTCACCACGACGACGCCAGACCCGAACCCGTCGATCGTTCCCGTGGAGGCAAAATCGGGACTCGTCAGTAAAAAGGACATTTGTCCATTGCTGCTGACCCCAGTGCACATAACGGCGAGCATACGCCAAACGCTGCCGTTGATGTGTGGGAGTGAGCAACGGGACTCGCATTGCGCGTCTCGAACGCAACCCAACGTCCCTCAATCGATTCCTGACGGTCCTGCTAGAGATCGGACGTGGCGGATTGTGTCTGTGGTTCTCAAATTGTCCTGCAATAACGCGTGAAGTGACGGTTGGCTCCCGAAGAGCATGTCTGGTAATCATCCTATCGTCTCGCGAACTTGTCGCACGTCTGCGTCCTTGCCCTGATCTGCGAGAGTACTGCCCAGTATTTCGAAATCGAGCATAAAGACAACCGACGGACTTACACCAAAAGAATTGGCAACTTGTCGCTGACTGTGGCCCTCCTCCAACAAAGTCACAAGTTAAGCGACTTCATACTCACCCAAGACTAACCGCCCTCACTTCTTTTTTGCATCGCGTTATGCCCCGACGTCACCTAACTGACAAGGGGACCCCACAGCTGACCCCCCGTGGATTTTAATAAAATTTTACGGGATGAATCTGGAGGCCATCTCGATTACCCTCTGCTAAATATTTTATGCCAATGAGCATTATTTATAAACAATCGATATGTGAGCCTTAAAAGCAATTCACTTCAAACATATTTGAATTACAGCGCTTACTTCCCACCGAAACAGCACGGGTTCAAATCCCGGTCATCCTAATTTTTTTTCCTTTCTTTTAAACCTTATTTTCAATAATTAAATTTTATACTGCTTTGTTTCATAAATATTGTAATTTTTTAACATAAATTTTATATATAAGCATGGTAAAAATACATAACTTTTTATACACGTACAAACATAACTGGTACATAACGACTTGTATCAATTTGTACTATAAAGACACTGTAAATTCTATGTTTAATATGAAATTTTTCTTTACAATACATATATACACTACTATGTAACTATACAACTATTTATTTAGATAAATATATATATATATATATATATATATATATAACGACTTGTATCAATTTGTACTATAAAGACACTGTAAATTCTATGTTTAATATGAAATTTTTCTTTACGATACATATATACACTACTATGTAACTATACAACTATTTATATAGATAAATATATATATATATATATATATATATATATATATATATATATATATATATATGGATAGATATATTACAGATACATATAGATAAATAGTTGTATAGTTACATAGTAGTGTATATATGTATTGTAAAGAAAAATTTCATATTAAACATAGAATTTACAGTGTCTTTATAGTACAAATTGATACAAGTCGTTATGTACCAGTTATGTTTGTACGTGTATAAAAAGTTATGTATTTTTACCATGTTTATATATAAAATTTATGTTAAAAAATTACAATATTTGTGAACAAAGCAGTATAAAATTTAATTATTCAAAATAAGGTTTAAAAGAAAGGGAAAAAAATTAGGATGACCGGGATTTGAACCCGTGCTGTTTCGGTAGGAAGTAAGCGCTGTACGCACTCGCCCAACTCATTTTCTGCAAATATGTTTGAAGTGAATTGCTTTTAAGACTCACATATCGATTGTATATAAATAATGCTCATTGGCATAAAATATTTAGCAGAGGGTAATCGAGGTGACCTGCAGATTCATCCCGTAAAATTTTATTACAATCAACGGGGGGTCAGCTGTGGGGTCCCCTTGTCAGTTAGGTGATGTCGGGGCATAACGCGATGCAAAAAAGAAGTGAGCTAAAATTCGAATTTAGAGTCGCAGGTTGCTGCGTGAGTGGCAGGTTGCGGCGCAGCGTCTTGTCTTGCTGTGTTGGCGCATGCGCAGTGAGGCGTAGGTCTGACCGCGCATGCGCCAACTCGTGGCGCGCTTTACGTGGTGCTAATGCCAGTTATTGAAGTACCGTTTTTGTCATTGCGAAGAGATTGGATAAAAATGTTTTTATTAAATTTTTGAAATCTTTTCTTTTTACTAAAATGACGTTGAACTAACAAAAAAACGTGCAACAATCATTCAAAAGCCGCGCGAACAAAAAAAAAGGGTTTTACAGAGAAACATAACATAAAACAAGTGATCCTTCAATTTTTCAGACCATATCGCATGTTTAACCATCGAGGACATACGGAAAAAAAATCTGATTGGTCCGGCCTTTTGCACAGTGTTTACGGGTAGTCGTAACTCGCTAAAAACGTGGACACTTAAATGATTCCTTGATTTTCCTTGAAGTGGCATCATGCTTCCCAAAAAATGGTAAATATGTCATTTTTGGGATTATCTTAAAATGGATTTTATACGATGCAAAAAAAATCTCACTAAATTGGCAACTAAAGATTTTGAAAGGATAATTTCTTAGCTTTCCAAAACACTCATGAAAAAATTTCTGTGATCATGCTTTCGCAAGTTATTGGCGTTGAAAGTGAAAAGTTCCTTTTTTGTTTTGATGGCGCATAACTCGGTCAATAAAAATCATACAACAAAACCAAAAAAACGAAATTAAAGAGAAATGTTTGCTCTATAAGAGCTCTCCATTGAATTTATCTGAAAAAATTGTATTTGGTCCGTGCATACGTCCAAACTAGGCAAAAATTTCTGAAACTTCGTTTCCTGCGCTTCATCTCGATAAAACAGTATTATAATGGACGAAGAAAAAAAAATGGAGTTATTGTTTCAAAAAATAGAGACTTCAAACTTTAAAATGCTTTTTTTAAATATTTTTTTAGACCTTTTTTCGCGAAGACACAGCCATTTGAAAATGACCAAAATTTCGGGAAATTATAGTGTTTCTTTAATTTTTTCCAGGAGTGTATTACAATCAAAGATATAATGTCTTGGGGCAGGCTGATTATCATGTGCACCCTTTACGACGAACTTATGTCGTGCACTTCGGCGCGGTCTCATTGACTTCTCATTCGTTTTTTTTTTGGCTTCGATTTCTCTCCCAACTTCTCTTTCTTTTCTTCTACTTCTGCTTCTTCGTCTTTTTCTCTTTGCACTTCTTTGCTTCTTTCTTTTTCTTCCTTTACTTTTTCCTTTCGTCCAGCGCCTTTAATCTCCGAATTATAATATCGACACCCAGACCAATGAAAAGTCAGAAGTCATGGAAAGTGCATATCCGAAATCATATAAAGGGAGGGCCCATTGCCCCGTGCCACTAAAGATCTAATTCAATTTTCATCGCGGACCTTCAGCACGAAAATTACGAGTGGTCAATAACTGTATTACTGTGTATTCATCGAACCAGTTATTGAACACCCCCCAAAACACAATATAATCACGTTCGACACAACTGAACGTACGACAAATATTAATATTGGGCCCTTTTCACCTGTTATGATCAACGGCATTCACGGCAAACAAAATTGAACAATGATTATACAGTCTTTAAAGAAGTCGCCACTCTAAAGATGCCCGCTAAGCCGTTACCTCCTTTGAGAGTTGAAATTACACGTTTTCCTTTCCGACGATCTCACGGCGGAACGCTTGTACGGAAATCATCGATTGTTGGTTGAATCGAAAGGTAGGATTGTCTCTTCTAATCAAAGTGCATCATTGATGTGGAAATGCGCAGGTTCATTAGACTATAGTGGCAGAAATTTGAAGTGGTCAACTTCTGTACCCTGGTCAATAACTGTATCGTTTACCCTATTGTTCAAGTGTCTCCAAATGTTCTCCTCGGGTCCGGTTCAGCAAAACTTTCTCGGCAGTATCGATAGCTCGGACCGACCTGACCGACGAGAAGGCGCATTTTTCAAAACATTCTACCATTTAAAGTGTTAATGAAAATTTAAGCTTCTACATTGTTTATTATATCGTAATGAGAGTACTACCAGTTCATAGACAAGGCTGTTCGGATGAAAGTGAATTTAAATACGACCTTACTCGGGCTATTGTTAATTACATGTACATAATTTGATTCAGAGTCGGGCGGGGGCGGTATGCTATCATATCGCGGGCGTGCAACGGGCAGGGAAAACTGTAGTAATGTGCGTGCAGACTCGTATCCGTAGGCTGAAATAACACAGTCCAACAAAATGAAACTTTTTTTCTGTTCCGCAATATCCACTGGGCGATTCTTGTAGAGTTTTTCGCCCTGAACACGAATCCGCAAGCAGAATCACCCTCTATCACCCTCAGTTTTGGAAAAACAGGAGTTTTTGCAAAAACACGATTTTGGAAAAAGTGAGGTATTATGTGAAAACTAAGAACGCTTGAAATTTCAACTTACAAGGGAAGATCCCGAACCCGCAAATTCAAAAATTCTGAAACTTTGTGGATATATAGGGGATTTCCTCCTGATTACAACGCAATTTTTTTTGCTGCCCAAAATCACTCTAAGGGGGTGAAATATCCCCTGAAAATTCGGGTATTTTCCGATTTTGTGTTATAACTCGCGAACTGTAAGAGATAGAAAAAAAATCTCAAGAGCTTGTCCCAGGCAGAGATGGGCAAAACATTATTTTAAATAAAAAATTGATTTCGAATAAAAGACAAATTTTTTTCGAGAGTCGTCGAATAAAAATAATTTGGGTTATTTTTATTCAAAGCGCCTTCAATCACTTTTTTATTCGACGGGATTCATTCGGCGGCAACGCATGATTTTTTTATTCGACAGGGATTCATTTTAAGTTTCAAATGATTTTCTTACGGGTCCTCCAGACGCTGATGTATGTTGCAGTGAAACGCTGATGCATGCATCATGATGCAGGTTTCATGACTCTTGCATCTTGCTTACGCGCCTAGCTGATGAGCAAGATGCCAGTTCCGCTTCTGATGCTGAAACACGGAAACCGATCTACAGACCTAGCAACATGCATCATGAAACCTGCATCATGATCAGCGTCTGGAGGACCCCTTAGTTTCAGTCGTACCTTTGATCGAAGCCGCCGGCTTCTAGAGCCGAGCGACATTGTATCGTTCACCCGTATAAACTGCAGCACGGAGTTCCTCGGGAATGTGTCATCGATTATACACAAATGGAATTTCTTTATTTTTTGTCGTATCAAGATGAAACTGACACCAATGCATTCCTTGCATTCTGCCGATTAAATTGACAAAAAAATTATTTAAATCGTACTACTTTAAACGAAACGGGCTTTCAATCTTGCAAATTAATTTTATGTCCAATATTGTTAATTATAGTTCAAATTATGTCAGGTTTCGTATCATTTTCATCGGGAAACCTTAAAAAATCCATTCATAATATTTTCATAAAGACTTATCAAGAATATGAACATTTTATGTGGCCCGTCGGTTTTATTGCTCTCGGCTGTCAACGGGCGGTCTACTGGGGCCCGAACGTCCTCGCTCACAGCGAGAAAGCAAAACAGTGGGGTGGGTAGGTCTTTCCCGATAATCCGAGCCCAAAGGTTTTTCAACAATCGGAAGACTGTATTCATTCTGATGCTTTTGGCGAGGTCCCTCGTTGCGCGTCGACCCATTACAATCGACCCTTTCAAGTGTGCTTTAAAATTCCAAGTATGAAATTCCCAATAACTCTTTGCGACGTTAATTTGGAAGAGACCATCCTAAAATTTTCGAAGCTCGGGCATCACTGCTGTCCAGCGGTCGCTGACAACTCTCCGCTGGGGCGGTGGATGGTTGTAGTGGAATGTGTCCGTGAGGCTCTGTTGCCATATTACAAGTTCACGCGAGCGCGGGTTGCAGGATAAAACGCTAACCCTGTATGTTTAACCGTGCCATAACAGCGGATGGCACGTCTCGCTTACCTGCAACGGGCCGCTCTCTTTAATAGCTTACTGCGAAGTTGAATATGCAAATTTCCAACAAGAGATAGGCTAATTTTATAGAACTCACTTCACCGAATATGGTGGTATTTTTTCGGATTTTTAAAATCGGGACTTTGAACCGGCACTTGCAAAACACGAATTTGTTTATACTTTTCACTGCTATAAAATAATTTTTCATCCGGAAAAAAATTATTCAGGTAGGCCGCTCCTTCTAGATTAAAGTAAGGAAAGAATTAATTAAATCCGACAAATTGTTCCCGAGATAAAAATTCATATTCATTCTTTTTGCCGATTTTCCTCCTCATTCTCTCTCTCTCTCTCTCTCTCTCTCTCTCTCTCTCTCTCTCTCTCTCTCTCTCTCTCTCACAATCTTTTTCAATTGATTGATGCGGAACTCTGGTTAAGAACATCGCAATACGAAGCTAATATTCTAGGCCCTAGAATCTTCGGTATTGCCAATAAGTATTGCAGTTCAAAGGCGTGCCTGACCGTGTTCAGACCTGGGTCCCTTCAGAAGCGAGCCTTCGACAGCCGAGAACCGCGGGGCCATAAAAGACATAGATAGCACTAAGGTCTAGTTCAGATTTATTGGCCGGTGAGATCGGTTTTGCTAGCAGCGTGCGAGGAGAAATCAGCCACCACCACCTGATGACCGTGGATTTGTCAGTTGAAGTTGTTCAGCCCTCTAAGGGTATGGTGGGGAAACGGGAACGCTGCTCGGCTCCGTCTGAACGCAGCCGTGTGGCTGTTGTTTATTCTTAGCGTAATAGTTGTGTGCGTTACGAAGCTGTGCGTAGACCAATAGGAGATCAAGCTATCGAGAAAGAATGGATGTTCTGACCAATAAAACTCCTGAATTTTTGCGGATCGGAGATCAAAGAACTCGGTTTGGCCTGCATGTCAGGAGCGTAGCGCTATCACCACCACTTCTGGCTCCACTCTTGTTCTGCAAAAGTGAGAGCGTGATGGAACGAGAGCGAGTCAGAAGGACTGAAAGCAAGCGAGGAACGGTACGAGACAATTGACGCGTTGATACATACTTTGTCTTGCTTCGTTTTTCGTGCACCTGATACTCCGGCCTTTGCGTGCGCGACGGGCATGAGTGTTTAGACACGCTTTCATTCCATCTCGCTCTCGCCTTCGGGAAGAAAGAAGCGAGAAACGACCGCTCGGAATCGTATATCCTTAATGTACTTAAAGTAGTGGGGATGCTTCGCTGGGTGTGTTCGTGCCTCACGGACACCAATCCCCACCGCGCGACGGCCAGGCGTAGCCCGAGAGAGAGTGAGAACGTAGAGAAAAGGAGCATCGAAGCAGGCAAGCGGTGTGGTGGGAGAATACCCCTGACGAAACTCACCGGCCAATAAATCTGAACTCGACCTTAGCCATTAAGAACGGAAAAATGTGAAATCAGATTCTTCATCGAATCTGCACGGAAGTATATCAATCGTCTCCTTGTGTTTTCCCGACGAAAATGAAGACGTGAGTGACGCGGGTTGCTCGTGCCCTTAAATGGGGGCTCTGCAACCAACCCTTGTTAAAGAAAGAAGCGCGCAAATCCAAAACGCATATAAGCATATATTGCAACTTTCCCATCGATTAAGCGCTCTCTTCGCTCTTAGGAACTAAATCTATCTCCGCTGAAAGTCTTTTAAAAGGTTTATGATTCAGTGGTTTCGTAAACATGTTTGCCAATTGATCATTAGTATTAACATATACGAGCTCAATTTCGTCATCCTTGAGCTTTTCTTTAATAAAGTGGTATCGGACATATATAAGCTTCGTCCTTTTGTGGAATTCTGGATTTTTAGCAAGCTTAATGGTACTTTGATTATCTACGAATATAGTAGTCGGTAAAGAGAGGAAGAGGGGCGTGAGGGATGGGCTGTTGGAGAGGTGCTGCAGGAGACAGTGTGTAGGGTAAGGGTAGGGGAGGAGGAAGGGGAGGTATTCTGGACAGATAGGGGGGTGAGGCAATGGTGTCCACTAAGCTCAAGCCTGTTCACGCTGCTTATCGCAGACATGGACGAGGAGCTAGAGAAGGGAGGATGGGGGGAGAAAAATATACACGCTAGCATATGCTGACGACGTGGCTGTGCTAGCGGAGGATGAGGAGGGGATGAGGGGAATGATAGGAAAGTTGGGGAAATATATGGATGGGAAGGGACTACAGGTAAATGTGGAGAAGACGAAAATAATGAGGTGTAGGAGGGGTGGCGGGAGGTGGAAAAAAATGAAATGGAGATGGAAGGGTAAAGAGCTGGAGGAGGTGAGAAGATACAAATACTTAGGATACACGATAATGGGGGTGGGGGGCAGGAGGAGCATGTTGAGGAGAGAGTGAGGAAGGGGGCAGCGGTGATGGGGAAGGTGTGGGGGTTGGGGAAACGATTATTTGGGAAAGACTGAGGCAGAAAGATATGGTTGATCGATAGGTTGGTATGGGCGGTGGTGGGATATGGAGTGGAGGGTGGGGGTGGAAGGAGAGGGGGAAAGTGGAGGCGCTGCAGGACAGTTTCCTGAAGTGGGTGCTGGGAGTGGATAGGAACACACCAGGATATATGGTCAGGGAGGAGTTACAAAGGGGGACTGTTGAGGGGTAGGGCAGGGATGAGGGCATGGGGGTTTGAAAGAAAATTGGAGGAGGGAGAAGGAGGGGAGCTAGCGAGGTTGTGTTGGGAGGAGATGAAGGGGAGGTTTAAGAGGGGAAAGATGCTGGAGGGGTGGGAAAAGGAAAGGGAGCAGTTCTTCGGGGAAAGGGGGTGGACAGTAGAGGAGGTAGAAAGGGGAAGGTAAAGGAGGGAGGTAAGGGGGGAGGAGATAGTGGACAGGGAAAGGAAGATGCAGGAGGAGGAGAGGTGGAGGAAGATAGGGGAGTCAAAATATAATAAGTGGTATGGGAGGGTAAAGGGCCTAGGGGTACCGGGATATCTGAAGAAGGGCTGGGGGGAGAGTAGATGGCAAAGGGTGGCCAAGTTTAGGCTGGGAAATGGAATGAGAGGGGGGAGATATTGGGAGGAGGGGGAAAAAAGGAGGTGCAGGGTATGTGGCTGGGGTGAGGTGTCATGGGAGCATGTGTGGGAGGTATGTATGGGGTGGGGAGTAGAGAGGGGGTGGCAAGAGATAGTGGCCGAGGTATTGGGGGAGGAGGGGGAGGGAGAGGAGTGGTTAAGGAGTTTAGAGGAAAGAAGGGAAATGTGTGGATGAAAAGAGGGGTGAGCGGGGAGGTGATTGAAGAGATGGGAATGAAAGGGCGGCGAGTGGAAGCGGGGGTCCAAGAGGGGGAGAGGAGACGGGAGAGCGGACGAGCCAGCGAGCGAGCGAGCGAGCGATATTTTAGAGATAAGAGTAGGTTAAGGTAGACGTAAGGAGAAGAAGTAGGATAAGGTAGATGTAAGGTAGATGTAAGGTGAGGATGTATGGGAAGATTATAACCCCTAGGGGAATAATAAAGTTTATATAGTAGTCGTTAAAGCATACAGGTACCCGACATCTGACAATAATTGTTGCAACCATACAGCCTCTCGCCAGTAGTATAGCAAGGGGGGATTCTAACTCAGGTCCTCTGAGGGTAGTGCGGGGGCGCGGGGAAGTGACGGCGCGCGGGGGAGTGCGGTGGAGGGAAACCTGGGCGCGGGAAGAGCGGGGAGTGGAAGACTGGCTGCGCGCGCATGAACCGCGGAGTGGGGCAAGCCGTAATCGTGCAGGGGATCAGTCCTGGCCGAGCCGCCGCGGAGAGCTCTCCAGACCTAGCCCACACCCGAAAATTTTTTCATACCTAACCGAGGGAGGGGATCACCTTGGCCCACCCCCGAAAACTTTTTCAGACCTGGTCGAGAGAGGGAATGAACTCCAGAAATTTTTTAGAGAGGGAACAACCCCAGAAATTTTTTTCCCAAACCAATACGTAGCAAACAGACATTTATTTCCAACGTAGAGAAATAATAATTTTCATCAACGATCTAGCGAATCATTATTTAGAAAACAGACATATTTTTTCCGAACATTATGTAGCAAGCATTCTAAAGCTATCAGTATTCTAAAGCGTTCTGATTTGACATCGCAACGTATCGCGTGATTTCGCGTAATTTGAATCCTCTGGAGCAGCCATGCGGGATGACGCCATTTGCACGACGCGAAGAAGGCGCGAACGAAATATAATACTTGTTAGAAACGTCGAATCATAAAATTATTTGGCGAGGAAAGAAGGAGGAAGGTGGGTAAATGAAATGGGGAGAGAATATATATATATATAGTTACAAAACCAATTTAATAGCAATAATATAAAATAAGAAGAATATAAAGTAAAATTGAAGAAAGGGGAAGAAAAGAAAATAAAAGCAAATAAAAGAAAAATAATAATAAAAATATAAAAAATAAAAATAAAATAAAATGAAAAAAAATTTTAACAAATTACTCCGGCGGTGGGGGCGACACCGACGGGGATGGCGGCGGGGATGGTGTTTTCAACCCCTCCAACATCCACGCATGGGGTAGCGACCATACGGGGGGTGGCAACGGCAGCGGTATGAGGAGCCCCTCAAGTGGCTCGGGGGACGGCGACGGTGGCGGCGTCATCAAACCTCCAAACCATTCGGGAGGCTGCAGTGGTGGCGGCATCAGGTGCCCCCTGCGTAGATCGAGGGATGGCGATGGCGGCGGTGTCAACAGCCCCTCGAATCACTTGAGGGGTGACGGTGGCGATCCTCCGAGTGGGCTCGGGGGCAGCGATGGCAGCGACGATGACGTCGACGGCGACAACGACGGCGACCACGACGACGACGACGATGGCGGGCACCATGGTGGCGACATCGATGACGACGACGGCTGCGGGGGCGTCATCACCCACCTGCGCGACGGCGGCGACAGCACTTGGGGGCGACGACTGCGACGGCTGCGGCCTACTCACGTCGATCCACGGCGGTGATGGTTAGGGATGGAGTGCAAAATCACTAACAGTGATTTATCACCGTGATCGCAGAATCACGATCACGGGCGTGATTTAAGTTAAATGAGTGACCACTTTTATTTTTACATAATAATTCCAATACTTATAATAATAATGTGTTAATAAATACAATAATTCCTATTTTACATAATAATTTCTTTTATAATGATATTTTTACAATGGAATTTTATAGCTGAATTTTGTAATGTCCCCAGGGCAGAGTGTCGATCGAATCAGGTACGATATGCCGCTTGTCGTCGTACGGACTTAGAGCGATTTTGGATTCCGAAATGGTGTATACTTTGTGCAATTTAGGCCGTATGCATGATTGTCTGCGAACCATTTCGATCTCCCGTTGCAAACACTGCGCGTAGTCGTCGAAAGTTTTGGCTATGACGTTGGTCTTTACGCCTTTCGCCTTTTGCGTATCTTTTTTGCCGTCTACGCGAAGTGCATACATTTTCGCTCTAAGACCTACGAATTCGGTCATTATCGCACCGTTATTTTCGTCCTTCATCAGCCCCGGAACCTTCTTATTTAAGCGCCGCATATTATATGGATTGTCGATAGGATAATCGCTTGTGTCGAATCTATCGATATTGTGTTTCGTGGACTCGTAGATATCTTCGCATTGAATGTGATAAATGAGGCTGTCTGTGTCTGTGTATAGAATTTTACAATTTGGTCCATGCAGGGGAGACATGTACTCGTGATGAAATTCGTACAAACAAATTTTTTATATGTCCAGAATGCACATACCCACGTATATCGGTTTGTTGAATTTCACCTCGAGTTTTTGCAATTCAACAGCTATTAAATTTTCCGAAAAAACACTTCTGCTATGGAAATTCGGTTTCGCGATCATTACCTCCGCGCCATATCGCCCTTCCCAATGTGTCAAAAGTTTTACGTCCACGTGATTTCGAACATTTTCCATAGTTTTACCAAATACCGCGTTGTTCATCAATTTGTACAAATTTTTTTCAAAGTCGTTTGTCGCGACTGTTCTAAACCGTGTATTGAGTTCGATGTAATCGCGGAGCCAGGGGGATTGAGCGAATTAAAGCACGCGGTGTATCTTTGTAATACAAAGACCGTAACGCGTGCACTGCTGCAGGTTGCGATAATGAATAACGTAACGCTGCTTATCGTATACCGTCGCGAGTAACTTGTCCTGTCTGCTGCCAGGTGGTTTGGCACGCGTCGGGCAGAACGGTAGATCGGCATGAGCGTCGTGCAGACTTTGCGGATATTCCAGATCTACCTCGAGAATGCATCCCGTGGGCGAATCGACACCGATTGAAGACACGTCAAAATTTGCAACATCTTCGACCCATTGAAAGTGAGCGTATGGCAGGGGTTGATACATTGCCCATCCATACAAGTTTTTCACATCAAAGTACATCAAGTACGATGATTGTTCCGATGTGTCGTAAGATGACATGTACTTGTTATTCGCATGTGCGTATCTTCCGGAACATTGATTTAAACCACCACGTATACCGCGTTCGATAAACATGACCAAATCGACATCGGTGAGCTATTCAAATGTAATTTTGGTATGTTTTAGCATGGCATCCCACGTGAAACCAGATAATGTATAATAATGTACTGAATCTAATCCGTAAGTCTTGATACAACTTTCGTGAAAATTTTCAAAAATATCTGCAAATAACAAGACATCTGTTTTTAAATACAAGTCGCTGTATTCGCCCAATGTTCTAATGCTGAAACGCTGCCAGACAGTCTCGGCGTGCGCGTAATCGTTCTTGGATACAGTCTCACCCGTTAACGAACTGTAGAATCACTCGCGCGGTGGTAAGCATGGGTCCTGCAGCTTGTTTGCGCAATCAAGGTATTCATACGGAAAGACACTCTTTCGCGTCAATAAATTGAAATCCTCGGCGGATAATGTTTCAAATTCGGATTGTAAAAATTTTAATTTATCTGCACTAAGAAAAAATGCTAATTTGTCGAGACTGGTATTGAGAAATTTGTACGAATCGATGAATCGCAATTTAATAGCGCAATTTAATTAAAAGCGGTAGCTATTTCCTCGATAATAAAATGTGAATCGTAGCCGGATAAATTATGCAGAACTATGGAGATGTTAGAAACGTCGTTCTAAGGGTAGTCCTAAAGCTTGATCCAGGACAGTTCTGGGGTAAGGACTGAGCGGTCTATCACAGTTCGCATACCAGAAGGCATAGCCTTCCCCACTCCGTAGCCAGATCCTCCAGGAACAGAGTCCCTATTCTTTGGCAATACGGCGTCAGGCCGTTAGCCATAACGAAACACTCTCTCTCTCTGCATTCAAACAAGAAATCCTTCGACACCCGATAGTTGGAAGACCCAAAGTGGTCGCCAGCCATCGCCTGATGCCAGGACTGTTTAGTCTCACGCACCCCCCTTCAGGAACACACGCAGCCTAAGTCCCAGTCATAAACCATCGAAGGCAGCACAGCGTGGAGCCATCCGCCCTCGACCGGACCCTTAAAATCGGTGATGCTAACACGGCCAACCTGACATGCTTCACGTTCTCAGGAAGCATCCATTCACACAACCATTGCACTTCATACAAGCTAATCAATTTACACTCTAACATTCTCACATAGGTTTCAATTATAAATTTCCGGGAATACATTCAATACAATCTCTCAGTCGGACTCCAACGAATCACGCACAAGATGATCGTTCTTCCGACACCATTCACACATGTTGTATTACAAAATACAACCTAGGATTCCTCATTGAGAGCGTAACAGCCGCAACCCTGTGACTCAAACACTACGTTGCCGTTACTCTCAATCCTTCAACAACAATAATGCCCTCAAGCATGCTGTAACAATCTCAGACGGCCCACAAAAGCTCGCCTCACAGTTCAACAGCCGTGACATCCGCAAGTGTCACGCAACAATAGGCAGTACCACCCGCAAGTGCGTACCCCAAACACAGATAGTATTACAAAATACCTCTGTAGCAGAACAATATTCCCAAATATTGTTCAAACACAAAAAACAACATCCTCCAGTACCCTGTTAAAATTAACTAGTGTACACAAACAACAAAATAAACAACTTTTAAGCCACATAATCACAATATATTTGACTTAATACCAACAATAACAAATATCAATACATGCTGTCTTACGATTAATAAAATCTCTTAGCTCTTTTAACATGCTAACACGGTTCACTCCGAACTCCCGTCCTCGTCACTTTCCGACAAATCACCCGGCAGTTCACCGTCCCAACGACGCAAACGATCCTTCGGTGCCACTTGTGGTCTACCAGACTTTCCTACAATTTCATAACGATCATTCGTTAAGACTTCGGAAATGACAAACGAACCTTCATATTTCTTTTCCAACTTAGCTTTACGTGTATCAGCCGGTTTGATAAAAACTGTATCACCCTGTACGAACGCAACATTTGTTCGTCTTTTTTTATTGAACCTCCGATCTTGTTTTTCCGCATTTTTTAAAAGACGTTTAAATGCAACTTCTCTATCTTGATTTAAATTAATCTCCTCACTTGAATTTGGCAAATCTGCTTCCGCATGCACTGCATTGCCTGCACTACGTTCAATACCAAACAATAACCGATAAGGCGAGAAACCCGTACTGCTCTGTACCGTAGCATTTAACGATTCTTGAACCTTATTCATTTTGCTCGGCCATTCTGAAATCTTTGATAATTCCGCAGTTAACAAATTAGTGACTGTACCTACATGTATTTCAGCTTGCCCATTTGCTCTTGGGGCACCAGTAGCAATTAAATGTAATTGTACATTCTGCTTTTTCCAAAAACAATTGCAAAGATTTATACGTAAAATTAGTCCCACGATCTAATACAATAACCCGTGGTCTCCCGAAAAGTGTTAATCTTTCCCTGAAAACTTGTAATGTTTCCCCACCCGTCAAAGATTTTAGTGGAATAAGTTGCAGATATTTTGTAAATGCATCAACTATTATTAAAATGTGTTGATAACCATCTTTGGACCGAGGAAAAGGTCCCACACAATCACAATGTATAGTATCAAAAGGAATCGGTGTCTTTTTAATAGAATGCAGTAATCCTTATTTCCGCCCGACTTGACGTTTAGACACAGTGCAGGTAAGGCAATGCCCTACGCACTTCTTTACAAAAGAGCGCATCTGCGGAAACCAAAATTTACGAGCAATGCATCCGTAAACTTTTTCACTACCAACATGTGAATTCTCATCGTGATACAATTATAACAAACCGAACCGACTGCCTTTCGGTACATAATATCGGTAAAGTGTTCTTTGTTTATCACTACACAGTTTGCGACACAACAAATCGTTAACTACTTCGTAATCACTGATTACGGCATCCTTAGCTTTCACCCTTTCAATTAGGTCGATGGTATCTTTATCATTTCGTTGCGCGACTTGTAACCAGGATTCAACAGATATTATATTTGCATTACAAGTATCTGCAGAAACCACGCTATCAGTCGAGTCCGTCGGCGGGTTTCTACTAAGAAAATCCACGTGCTCTATACATTTCCCTTTACGATATTCTATATCGAAATTAAAATCTTGCAAATATACCCACCAACGAGCAACACGAGGCAACAAGTGTTTCTTATTTTTTGTAATTTTTATCGCATTACAATCGGTTATAATTTGAAATTGAATGCCTAACAAATAAACACGGAAATACTTCAATGCATTTACAATCGCGAGGGTCTCAAGCTCATAAGAGTGATATCGTGACTCTTCATTTGTTGTTCGCCGACTAAAGTAAGACACGACTCGCAAATCACCTTCTATCCTTTGAAACAAAATAGCTCCATATCCAATAGAACTCGCATCCGTATGCAATTCTGTCTCTCGAGACGGATCAAAGATTATAAGGAGTGGTCTTGATATTAAGCAGCTAATGATATATTCACGCGCCTTATTTTGTTCTTCACCCCACAACCACGGTTCGTTCGTTTTTGTTAACTTAGTAATACATGCACCGCGTGCAGCAAACTCAGGAACAAATTTCCGAAAATAACTGTCGAGACCCATAAATTGGCGAATTTGCTTAACATTAGTAGGCACCGGCGTTTCTACGAATGCCTTTATCTTCTTTGAACTCGGACGTATACCATCCGCCGACACCTCACGTCCCAGATACTCTACATTGGTTTGGAAGAATTTACATTTCTTAGCCTTAATCGAAAAACCAGCTAGATCTAAAGCGTGCAGTACGCGATTCAGAGCCTCCAATCCCTCCTCCACAGTTCGTGAAGGGATCAAAATATCATCGAGGTATACGACCGCTATACTAAAACGCAAATTTCCCAAGGCAGTATTAATTGCTCTTTGAAAAACCACAGGAGCATTGGCCAAACCAAATGGCATTCGTAGGTACTCATAATGACCATCCGGCGTAACAAAAGCAGTTTTCTCAATTGAATCAGCAGCTATCGGAATTTGATGAAAGCCCGACGCCATATCAAGGATAGTAAAGTATTTTCCTTTGCCTAACCGGTCTAATTGATCATCGATTAAAGGCAAAGGGTACCTGTCTTTTACCGTTATTTTATTTACTTCCCGAAAGTCTACACATAATCTATCATCGCCATTTGCTTTAGCAACTAGAAGAACTGGACTTGAGAACGGTGAAACGCTATCGCGTATAATACCATTATTACTCTGCCTTTTTCCCTTTGCGACAATGACATTCGATACGGTTGATACATCACCACCTTGTTTACTTTTAGAACAATGCTCAACTCACCAGTATTCACAGGCCGAACTTTGTTACCTGCCGTAAACATGTGGTCATAGCGCCGTAATGACCCCTCCAAGGGTTGACGAATCTCAGGTAGCAGCTCCTCAGCCAGGTTGCATTGCGGCTCCGCAGGTAGGCTCGACGATCCCAAGGGAAAATATAACAGTCTTTTCTCCCCGTTCACTTTCTTGACACACAAGTTTTCATAATCCAGTATATCATCGTCAATGATTGCGTCATACGGCAAATTGACGTCCGGTACTACCAAAAATTCTAATTCGACCGCGGTATCCTCGGCTTGAATTAAAACTTTGGTACTTTCCAGGACACCTATGCGTCCACCACCAAATCCTCGCACTATTGTGTTACAGGGTTCAATCTTACAACCCGCACGTTTTGCAATCCCTTCACGCACCATTGACTTATCGGCGCCCGAATCCAACAAAGATGGCACCAAAGTGTCTTTAAACAATATGGGTGTCAAACCCACGTCTTTGACACGACCCACGTTCGCTCGTAGTTTCTTCCCGTCGGTGATCGACTTCCTAGCTTTCGGATCATCCCTCTGCACACGCTGTTTCGCCCAACATTGGGACTCTTCGTGGCCGTTTTTAAAACAAAAGCCACAAATCAGCTGCTTGGACGGTCCTGGCGTGGGATGGCGGTTACTCGACCCATCCGTCTTCCGTTTTCTCGGGCACTCAAATTGTAAGTGTTCTACCTCATTGCACGAGAAACACCGTTTACGGTCATTATCATCTTTACGGTTCCTATCATCCTTACGATTCCTATCATCCTACTTTCGCAAAGCATGGTGAGGCCTTTTATCACTGTCCTTGTTCCTTCCCCCCAATTGAAATTGCGAGATTCCTGCTTTTAGTGCCGTAGTCGTTTGATAATTTGCATTTGTCAAAGATTGCCGCGCTGTTGGATCACTTACATGTCCAATCACAAGGCTAATCAGCTCCTTTGGCTTAAATTCAATTCCTGTTTGCTCGTAATATTTAAATTTATTACGCACATATTCCGCAGAGGATCTTGCACTATCGCTTGTATATGTCACAGCACGAACTAACAGCTCACAGTCTGTCTCCCGAAATGAATTCCGCACACATATCTTCCCGGAATTTCTGCCACGTTCTTGGATGACCATGCCGTGACGCGTACCATGTCTTAGCCGATCCCGTCAACGCATGGGTCGCTAGATTTAATCGCTGAGTAAGGGGTAATGTCCCTGTAGCCTTCTCCAAAATATCACACCACATCTCAGCATTGTCTCTAATATCCACACCTCCAAATTCCGGTATCGCTTCCACTACATGCATGAATTTCATGAAAAGCGCTTCGAACGACGGTGCACTTGGTTCACTAATTGCATTGTCTTGTTCTGCCATCTTCAGACGTTGATTCACTAACACAGTAAACTTCTATGCTAGTACCCCACTTCTGATGTTAGAAACGTCGTTCTAAGGGTAGTCTTAAAGCTCGATCCAGGACAGTTCTGGGATAAGGACTGAGCGGTCTATCACAGTTCGCATACCAGAAGGCATAGCCTTCCCCACTCCGTGGCCAGATCCTCCAGGAACAGAGTCCCTATTCTTTGGCAATACGGCGTCAGGCCGTTAGCCATAACGAAACACTCTCTCTCTCTGCATTCAAACAAGAAATCCTTCGACACCCGATAGATGGAAGACCCAAAATGGTCGCCAGCCATCGCCTGATGCCAGGACTGTTTAGTCTCACGCAACCCCATTCAGGAACACACGCAGCCTAAGTCCCAGTCATAAACCATCGAAGGCAGGACAGCGTGGAGCCATCCGCCCTCGACCGGACCCTTAAAATCGGTGGTGCTAACAGAGATGTAAAACGCATTTTTATAATTTAAATTGCACTCTGAATGTGCGGGGCCTCTAAACCGTCCGGATAGATGACAATGATCGCGGATTCGCATATCGCTAGCCTTGAATCGTACTTCACAAATATGGCAATGTGTTGCATTGCGAAATGTCGTCCACTGCTCGGTAGTTAAATCAAGCATTTGAGTATTACTGGTCAGAATGTGATTGGCAAAATTCGTAAAATTTTTCAGTTCGTCTTCGAACCATGAAACACAATCCACGTCGCGGCGACATCGATACATCGTTAGCGATGTATCGTACGAATGATGCATATAATATGCAATGTTGTGTACATTGTGGTGCTGATACGCGCGCAATTTATTATTATCTACATCACCCGTTCGATTGTCCTCCATTTTCACCAAGATACACTCCAGATCTGCATACACCACGCTCCTTCCTGCAGTGGTTGTCGAAACTGAGCACATAGTTGTCCTGGCTGAGTAGTAGCATGGCGCAGTCATTAATCTGCCCACAGTCCACTGCATGCTCCTCCAACTTCTCGACATATGCGAAGTAGTGCATGCATCTACAGAAAAACCCCAAAAAATTTTTATTTAATTTTTTTTCGCGAGACATTTCAACATTTCATAAGTTTCTATACATACCGATCACAGATGAATTTCTTTGCCTTGTGCCTGCTCAGCTGCATGCCCACCAGCCAGGACAAGTCCTTGATCAGCACGAAGTGCCCTACATCGCCATGCTCTTGATTCGGCGTGTAAAGCAAGTTGACGTGTCGACCCCTCTTATGGCTGGTGAGGTGCAGTGGAAAGACTGTCGATCCCTTCGTCTTCTCCGCCTCGAAGCTATATACGTTGACGGAAATGTTGTTCTGCCGCTCAAACTTCCCAATTTGCTCCAGGGACATTGAAAGCTCAATGCCGTGGAGATTTAGCGCGGAAGCATATTGCGCGTATGAACTTGAGCGATCGACATTTCTTTCCACGGGATTAAGAGCGGCGACCACTGCCCACGCGAAACATGCATTGTCTGTGGATTGTACGATAATGGTCGCTATCTTTAGCGCCAATTCCCGCGGCAACTTGCAATGGCACCCCGCGCGCAGCGGATTGCGCTTATTGACATTGACGGTGAGGTTGAGAATTCTCGTCAATGCCCATCCCCTGTCGCGTTCCTGGAACTTTTCCAGCGATGCAAGGGTGGGTTCGATGACACATCGCTGGTACCACTCCTATAGATCAACTGTGCTGAAGAGTTCGCAGTTTCGGGTGTTGATGCTTTTACAAGCATGCTTGTCGCCAGCCACAAATTCACCATTAAATACCGTGTTCACTTTAAGCTTTCGATATTTCCTCAAAGCGCCCCGCACATGCTCCAGCACAATCGTCACCGCATCCTGGAGGAAGTTGCGCGGCTCGATATAGCTCGAATTTAGCACGGGACCAGTTAATGCGCGGCTATCGAACGCAGTGTCCATTTCGCACCACAAAAGTCCTGTGCTCGAATGTCCGGCACCTTCACGCACGAAACGTCCGCGCAACGAATATTTCAATCCCTCGATCCGCGCGATTCGAGCAACCAACCATTGTCGAACACCGATCGATAATCGAGGGCGTTTCACTCGGCTGTGTTTTTCCAACGATTCGATACACTCGTTGCACCGTTCTTCCCACGCGAGGTATTATTCCCGTGAAATCAATCGTGCAGGTTGATCCCGCAGTTGACGTTCTACTTGCGCGAACTCTTCAACGATCGTAAATGGAATGTAAATACAATATCTTTTCCACGCAGCACGTTGCAACGATTTGAGGCTTTCTGCAGTTTAGAACGCGCTTTTATGGCTGGTACCACGATTTGCGATCTCTGTCTAACTCTTTCGGTGTACCCCCTCCCTCAGATGCATTGCATGCAAAAAAACGACGATCCGTCCCAACATTGTTCTATACAGTTTCTGTCAATACAGCATAATTCTTTCTATGAATCACGCGTATGACGAATTAGCGCGCAAAATCATCCAACACCGTTTCTGCTGACACCGCAGAATTCTAAGATTCGACGCTTCCAAAGGTAATATATTATATTCAACACGTTTCGAGACTTTTATCCTTGAGGGTGGGTTCAAATTACATGCGATCGTACGATACGCTGCGACGTTTAGATTGAAAAACATTATGGAAAAATTGGTAGCTTTAAAATAAAATACGGTGGTGGGGGAAGCAATTGCACCTCTATTTAAGGCGGCTCCCGGACACTATTCCATCAATCGCTCAGTAGCCTCAGTGACTCTGATGGATCAGACACGACTACAAAACTTGTGTAGTACCAGTGCCGAATTACTCGCTGGGTGTGAGGATTATTTCGTTCCATTCATGCGAGATGATGGCATAGCTCCATGCGGGGAGAATATATATTATGACAGGTAAGGCTTATTTTCACATATTCTCGACATTTTTTATGTTTATTCCTGATACAAGCGGGCAATTTCATACCTTTGATTGTTCTCTTAGTCCGCGCCGAGGATCGCGTATCATGGTCAGAAGATACGCTTTAACATCCATGGGTAGCAAATATTTGTAAATTGGAATCAACGTAGGACCTATGGCCGATGTAGAAGTTCTTCTCGGTGACAATCATGGGAATCATCTCATATTACCATGGCACATGGAATGTGCTATTCGACAGCCGTGCAACCATCGAAGAACGTGGACAATTGCCTGAATTAGAATCGATGCGGATTGATGATTTAATGGTGGAATTTTGTCGAACCATTGATTCACCAGTTGTAAAGATGACACAATGTGATAAGTCACTGCATTTCAAACTGAATACGGTATCATTTTTATGTAATCTTGAGCCATGTGTAAGATATGTGTATCCCGGCTGCATCAAACTAGGAAGATGTGGGAGTAAAATTTAAAACTTTTGGTAACGTGTTGCAACAGAGCGATGTTGGCTGCGAAACATTGGATACGCGTCATGCTGCTAAAATAATACGTGATAGCGAATATAACGACGAGGGTTATCTTGTAGATTGCGAACTGTTAGCATGCGCCATCAATGATATTGTAGCTGATGTTCGCAGGAAAAAAATGTTAAATTATATAGTATTTTATATTCTTTTCGTTTGTAACAATATATATCTTAAACATATATAATTTCTCCATTTCATTTACCCACCTTTCTCCTTCTTTCCTCGCCAAATAATTTTAAGATTCGATGTTTCCAAAAAGTATTATATTTCGTTCGCGCCTTCTTCATGTCGTGCAAATGGCGTCATCCCGCATGGCTGCTCCAGAGGATTCAAATTACGCGAAATCGCGCGATACGTTGCGATGTCAAATCAGAACGCTTTAGAATAGTGCTAGCTTTAGAATGCTTGCTACATAATGTTCGGAAAAAATATGTCTGTTTTCTAAATAATGATTCGCTAGATCGTTGATGAAAATTATTATTTCTCTACGTTGGAAATAAATGTCTGTTTGCTACGTATTGGTTTGGGAAAAAATTTCTGGGGTTGTCCCCTCTCTAAAAAATTTCTGGAGGTCATTCCCTCTCTCGACCAGGTCTGAAAAAGTTTTCGGGGGTGGGCCAAGGTGATCCCCTCCCTCGGTTAGGTATGAAAAAATTTTCGGGTTGGGCTAGGTCTGGAGAGCTCTCCGCGGCGGCTCGGCCAGGACTGATCCCCTGCACGATTACGGCTTCCCCCACTCCGCGGTTCATGCGCGCGCAGCCAGTCTTTCACTCCCCGCTCTTCCCGCGCCCAGGTTTCCCTCCACCGCACTACCCCGCGCGCCTTCACTTCCCCGCGCCGCCGCACTCCCCTCAGAGGACCTGAGTTAGAATCCCCCCTTGCTATACTACTGGCGAGAGGCTGTATGGTTGCAACAATTATTGTCAGATGTCGGGTACCTGTATGCTTTACCGACTACTATATTCGTAGATAATCAAAGTACCATTAAGCTTGCTAAAAATCCAGAATTCCACAAAAGGACGAAGCATATATATGTCCGATACCACTTCATTAAAGAAAAGCTCAAGGATGACGAAATTGAGCTCGTATATGTTAATACTAATGATCAATTGGCAAACATGTTTACGAAACCACTGAATCATAAACCTTTTAAAAGACTTTCAGCGGAGATAGGTTTAGTTCCTAAGAGCGAAGAGAGCGCTTAATCGATGGGAGTGTTGCAATATATGCTTATATGCGTTTTGGATTTGCGCGCTTCTTTCTTTAACAAGGGTTAGTTGCAGAGCTCCCAATCAAGGGCACGAGCAACCCGCGTCACTCACGTCTTCATTTTCGTCGGGAAAACACAAGGAGACGATTGATATACTTCCGTGCAGATTCGATGAAGAATCTGATTTCACATTTTTCCGTTCTTAATGGCTAAGGTCGAGTTCAGATTTATTGGCCGGTGAGTTTCGTCAGGGGTATTCTCCCACCACACCGCTTGCCTGCTTCGATGCTCCTTTTCTCTACGTTCTCACTCTCTCTCGGGCTACGCCTGGCCGTCGCGCGGTGGGGATTGGTGTCCGTGAGGCACGAACACACCCAGCGAAGCATCCCCACTACTTTAAGTACATTAAGGATATACGATTCCGAGCGGTCGTTTCTCGCTTCTTTCTTCCCGAAGGCGAGAGCGAGACGGAATGAAAGCGTGTCTAAACACTCATGCCCGTCGCGCACGCAAAGGCCGGAGTATCAGGTGCACGAAAAACGAAGCAAGACAAAGTATGTATCAACGCGTCAATTGTCTCGTACCGTTCCTCGCTTGCTTTCAGTCCTTCTGACTCGCTCTCGTTCCATCACGCTCTCACTTTTGCAGAACAAGAGTGGAGCCAGAAGTGGTGGTGATAGCGCTACGCTCCTGACATGCAGGCCAAACCGAGTTCTTTGATCTCCGATCCGCAAAAATTCAGGAGTTTTATTGGTCAGAACATCCATTCTTTCTCGATAGCTTGATCTCCTATTGGTCTACGCACAGCTTCGTAACGCACACAACTATTACGCTAAGAATAAACAACAGCCACACGGCTGCGTTCAGACGGAGCCGAGCAGCGTTCCCGTTTCCCCACCATACCCTTAGAGGGCTGAACAACTTCAACTGACAAATCCACGGTCATCAGGTGGTGGTGGCTGATTTCTCCTCGCACGCTGCTAGCAAAACCGATCTCACCGGCCAATAAATCTGAACTAGACCTTAGTGCTATCTATGTCTTTTATGGCCCCGCGGTTCTCGGCTGTCGAAGGCTCGCTTCTGAAGGGACCCAGGTCTGAACACGGTCAGGCACGCCTTTGAACTGCAATACTTATTGGCAATACCGAAGATTCTAGGGCCTAGAATATTAGCTTCGTATTGCGATGTTCTTAACCAGAGTTCCGCATCAATCAATTGAAAAAGATTGTGAGAGAGAGAGAGAGAGAGAGAGAGAGAGAGAGAGAGAGAGAGAGAGAGAGAGAGAGAGAGAGAGAATGAGGAGGAAAATCGGCAAAAAGAATGAATATGAATTTTTATCTCGGGAACAATTTGTCGGATTTAATTAATTCTTTCCTTACTTTAATCTAGAAGGAGCGGCCTACCTGAATAATTTTTTTCCGGATGAAAAATTATTTTATAGCAGTGAAAAGTATAAACAAATTCGTGTTTTGCAAGTGCCGGTTCAAAGTCCCGATTTTAAAAATCCGAAAAAATACCACCATATTCGGTGAAGTGAGTTCTATAAAATTAGCCTATCTCTTGTTGGAAATTTGCATATTCAACTTCGCAGTAAGCTATTAAAGAGAGCGGCCCGTTGCAGGTAAGCGAGACGTGCCATCCGCTGTTATGGCACGGTTAAACATACAGGGTTAGCGTTTTATCCTGCAACCCGCGCTCGCGTGAACTTGTAATATGGCAACAGAGCCTCACGGACACATTCCACTACAACCATCCACCGCCCCAGCGGAGAGTTGTCAGCGACCGCTGGACAGCAGTGATGCCCGAGCTTCGAAAATTTTAGGATGGTCTCTTCCAAATTAACGTCGCAAAGAGTTATTGGGAATTTCATACTTGGAATTTTAAAGCACACTTGAAAGGGTCGATTGTAATGGGTCGACGCGCAACGAGGGACCTCGCCAAAAGCATCAGAATGAATACAGTCTTCCGATTGTTGAAAAACCTTTGGGCTCGGATTATCGGGAAAGACCTACCCACCCCACTGTTTTGCTTTCTCGCTGTGAGCGAGGACGTTCGGGCCCCAGTAGACCGCCCGTTGACAGCCGAGAGCAATAAAACCGACGGGCCACATAAAATGTTCATATTCTTGATAAGTCTTTATGAAAATATTATGAATGGATTTTTTAAGGTTTCCCGATGAAAATGATACGAAACCTGACATAATTTGAACTATAATTAACAATATTGGACATAAAATTAATTTGCAAGATTGAAAGCCCGTTTCGTTTAAAGTAGTACGATTTAAATAATTTTTTTGTCAATTTAATCGGCAGAATGCAAGGAATGCATTGGTGTCAGTTTCATCTTGATACGACAAAAAATAAAGAAATTCCATTTGTGTATAATCGATGACACATTCCCGAGGAACTCCGTGCTGCAGTTTATACGGGTGAACGATACAATGTCGCTCGGCTCTAGAAGCCGGCGGCTTCGATCAAAGGCTCTCGAGGCTCGCCCAAAGTTATTCGAACTTCGAATAATTTTCGAATAAAAATACGACTGAAACTAAGGGGTCCTCCAGACGCTGATCATGATGCAGGTTTCATGATGCATGTTGCTAGGTCTGTAGATCGGTTTCCGTGTTTCAGCATCAGAAGCGGAACTGGCATCTTGCTCATCAGCTAGGCGCGTAAGCAAGATGCAAGAATCATGAAACCTGCATCATGATGCATGCATCAGCGTTTCACTGCAACATACATCAGCGTCTGGAGGACCCGTAAGAAAATCATTCGAAGCTTAAAATGAATCCCTGTCGAATAAAAAAAATCATGCGTTGCCGCCGAATGAATCCCGTCGAATAAAAAAGTGATTGAAGGCGCTTTGAATAAAAATAACCCAAATTATTTTTACTCGACGACTCTCGAATAAAATTTGTCTTTTATTCGAAATCAATTTTTTATTTAAAATATTGTTTTGCTCATCTCTGCCTGGGACAAGCTGTGCATTGGGCAAGTGCAGGTGAATTTTCGAAAGGGTGAGTTTTTGTTACTTTATTGATAATTATTATTTTTTAAATTTAACGCAGGCTAATTTCCGGCGATAATTCTCCAAATTTCCGTACATAAATTTTTCTTCGGGGTTTTTAAACAGTCTTATTCATTATCAGTAACAGTGTTGGTCTTTATTGAATTAGGGATTTTTATCACAATAACGAACTACGATCACTTTTCATTACATTACACTTTACATTACATTTTCGTCTGTACGATATTAACAAAAGGAAATTTGCGTGTTCGTTATCCTCTCACTCCAAATAATTATTAGTTTCGATTCTGCTTTAAGAAAGACTGTGTATTCGTCCTTTTACGTTTGACACGATTTTCCTCGGTTTATTCTTTATTCGTTATTCACTTTAAGTGACAACCAAAAGATAACGAAATGTTTGATTTTGTATGTTACATCTTTTTCGTTTGTTATTTTGCGCGGTTTCCTTCGATGCATGCCGATTTGCTTGTTCATAGTACAATCGCAGCCGCCTACCGCGTAGCCAACGCTACCGCGGAAGCTTTGGAAGAAGGCTCACGCTCTGATTGGTTGGGGTTTTTTGTTACGATCTCGTTAACGATGCTTCGGAAAATATTTTGGCCAAGGAAATAGTTGTTTGCAATCACCCCACAAATCACCCCTATCAAGGAACGGAAACATTTTTGTTACACCCTGTGGATTCATTATAATTATTTCATTGGGAACAACAATTGCACTTTAGGTATAATCTATTCAGTGGATAATACATCTCTTAATTGCCATATCGGCGACATCTTCTTCACAACTGGCATATTTGGGTAAAAAGTGAACAGGATGATTTGCGTCTCTAGCACGGTGAAATAGGCTTCAGCAACACATAATGGCTCATAATGACATTGTTTTCAAATTAGTCTACAGGTCGTAATTTTTCAGTAAACTTGACAATGTTTTTTTTTAATTCTTCATAATTAAATTCTGTATCGTTCTGTCCAGCCCGGATTTTGAATTTCATTACTAATTTTTCTATATTTAGCGAAATATGCAACATTTTAAGAAGATCCCGAATTTGAAGTAAGATTTTCGAAATTGAAGTTGGTGAATCCAATATATCGAAACGCAATTTGAGAAAATGGGCTTACCTATTTGGAAAGAACTTAAAAGGAAACATATCGAACCCGAAAATTCTGATTTTAATGAAACTCCGTACGATTGTAGAGCATGTCGGAGTATGTAAGAAACGATTTTTTTTCTGCGGAAAAACACTCTGAGGGGGTGAAATCAGCCCCCAAATTTTCAGCGATTTTTCGTTTTTCGAGTATAACTTTGTAACGGTGCGAGGTAGAAGAAAACCGTAAATGGACAAAATGTTCAGTGTTTGATGCCGTATAACGCGCTTCAAAAGAAATGTTTGTACGTCCAACAATTTATAAATAAATTAAAATTTTCGTTATTTTACATATAATTTCTAACCGTGAGGATTGGGGACGATCTTTTTCCGTGTAAAAGTTATAATTCGCAATGGTTTACTAAAATGTAAAAGGAAAAAATTTTGGTTCATTTGTTTATTTGTTTACAAAAATTTTCCGCCTTTGTCCATATTACTACCATCTGCCACTTGACAATCGAGGATTTCGATGAAACTTGGTATACAAGCACACCATTTGGAACTATTCGACAAGTATTTGTCTTTACTGGCGGAAATTTATGTTTACAGGGTGAAACTACTCCCTCAAGGTTTAGGGGTGGGAACCTTCTAAAGCGTATAACCGAAAAAGTAATAGACATAGAAAGAAATGTTAAATACAAAAATTACTTGAATTTTTATGAGGAATAATATAATTCACAGTTAATAAATGAAATTTTAATTGCTATTTGTTTGTTCCCAAAACAATTTAATTGTGCCTAACACTGCTCGTAAATAGTATTGTATTTGATTCTTTCTTACCTTGGTCAATTTGTGTACAATGTTTGTCACGAGTGGAAACAGGCGACTCACAAATGCAAATTATCGTTCTCGACCACGACGTTTTATTTACAACACCGGCCACCGTAATCGTGACCTTCTGCCCTCCAACAGATCGTATACGTGTATAACAATTCTATTCACATCGCTGTGTGGGTGACCGTGTTTACGATTGTTGTGACCAGACAAATTTAAAATAGAAAAGCCAATCTACGCAGCGGTTTAAAAATAGTTGTTATGTCGATAAAAAAAGCCGTGGAAAAACAGCGAGTACGTTTGCCGATGTTATATATAAAACGCAATGATCCAGAATGAAAATTCGCATTTGTGAGTCGATTGTCAAGGTTCGTGCATAGTTCTCATCACATTACGATACGTAACTCATTACAGCACTAGTGTAAGACCTGTACTGTTCGATAGTCATCCTAGTCTTTCGATTCTGACATTTGTTAAAGGTGCACATTTGTAAGAATGGCGCGAATAAATCCTGTTCGTGTTATCCAGTTGCTCATGATAACATTCGACGTAGCGAATATAAATCGACCGGATGCAAACGAAGAAGTACCGAGGACACATCTTTTACCATGGAAACAGACACGACGTTGGAATTCCTTCAACCATTTCGACCACATTCAGAAGACTTCATTGATGAAGAGGCACTATCACCAGAAGACTTACTTGAGGTATTAGAGTCAACGCAAGATGAAGAACAAGCCTGCGTTCCAGAAGAAGGTGGGCTCGTGGACTTGGAATACAAACAAAACGCAGTCGATTATTGGAAAGGTGGTAAGAAAAAGCGTCTGTCACTTGAGAGCGTTAGACAAAAGTTCAGAAAGGTAAAATCGGTGTCACAGTTATACAGGTGGGAGCAGTCTTTAGAAAAGGGAGGGAATCGAAGGGAAAAACTAATGCAAATATCCCGTTCTGTTTTTAATCAGTTTTGTGCTGCTACGGACGTAAATGCTATAATCCATGATACTGATTTGCGACAATGGGCGTTGGAAGCAAATATAGCGGTTTCTCTTCAAAATTTTAAAGCCTCGCCAATGTGGATATTAAATTTTAAAAGACATTATAATATTGTATCTCGGAAGATAAATAAGTTTATTACCCGCTCTTACACGGCGGACGCTGCAACTTTGGAAAACAGTGCTACAGAGTTTGTTAACATGATCAAAAGTGTAATTGACATTGTCGGCCTGGAACATGTGTATAACGCGGACGAAAGCAATTTCAACCTTGAATTGCATTCTGGTTGTACGTTAGCAGTTGAAGGCACGAAAAAGGTGGAAACAGTTGTTCAGTCCCTTTCAGCAATGACACATAGCTATACCATATTACCCGTAATCTCTGCAGCTGGGAAACTCGTGTCTCCCCTTCTAATCGTGCTGAAAGAATCAAGTGGAACATTTGGTCCTCAAGTGAAGAAAACATTATTTAATGTTCCAAACGTACATATACAGACATCAAAATCAGGAAAATTAAGCACACAATTATTTCATGAATGGTTTACTAATGTATACATACCTAATACACAGACCTCAAGTGCTCTTCTGTTAGATTCCTGGACTGGGCACTGTCCAGCTTCTCTGTTGGAACTTGTTCCCAACAATAAACAAGTCGCCATTTACACTATTCCAAAGAAAACAACCGGTATGGTACAACCGTGTACTTGACGTATACGGATTTCGGATATGGAAAGGCTTCGTGAGAAAATTTTCAGATATAGTACTCCTTTTAAACATAGACGTTAATTTGCATTTGCGTAACAATACAATAAAACTACAATCACTAACTCACAATCAATTGTCTGCACCAAGATACAATGCCTTGTTCAGGTATGGATGGTACAAAAGTGGGTACATACCTACTAATTGTAAATCGACGTTTGAACATCCTGTGGATATTGCTTTTAAAAATCAAGAAAATATAGATCCACCTAAATGTGCAATCTGTGGAGCGCCAGCTGTTATTCGTTGTGCATGGTGCGACAAGTTCTTATGCTTTCATCATTTCTTCGAAGCCTTTCACTACCACGCACATTCTTCTACGGCAATACTGTTAGAATTGCCAGTGGTAATATGTATCGTAATGATTATACTGTCTTCGAGAATCATTCACGTATGTAAAGACATTTTTAGAGATACCCTCGTTGATGCCGTACATTCGTCTGTAGCACTTTTGATTGCATACCTATTTGTCTGTATATTCTGTTACGTTCCGACCAAATTTTTAATGTTACTTTCGACCTAACGTCGGCTGGAATGTGTCTTGACAATGCTTTGCATTTTGGATTTTCCTAATCGAGCACAATCTCAACGTTGACACATTGTTCCCATAAATACAAAAAAAAAAAAAATGAAAACGACACACCTGGAGTGCAACTACTGTTTGGAAATATATTTTACGCGTACTTTATACATTTTACGGCTACTGTGACGCCACCTAGGATTTCGTTCCCGTTGCACTTCCGTTATGTTATTCCTCATAAAAATTCAAGTAATTTTTGTATTTAACATTTCTTTCTATGTCTATTACTTTTTCGGTTATACGCTTTAGAAGGTTCCCACCCCTAAACCTTGAGGGAGTAGTTTCACCCTGTAAACCTGAATTTCCGCCAATAAAGACAAATACTTGTCGAATAGTTCCAAATGGGGTGCTTGTATACGAAGTTTCATCGAAATCCTCGATTGTCAAGTGGCAGATGGTAGTAACACAGACGAGGTATGGAATAGACCTATCACCTTATGGGTCTTCGTGTCACCACCCAAACTGTGTTACCGACCCATAATTTGAGGACTGAATTTAGCGACCTCTGTTCATGAACAGCGTCCAACTCAAGAAGTACTCTGAAATGTGTTGAGATACTGAAAGATGTGTGCATGCTTGTATACATTTGACTTGTTTAGAGTGAGAGTTTAACATAGAGGGCGGGCTTTCGCTAAGCTACGCTTTGCTCGTTTTGTCAACGACTCACGCCGGATTTCTCCCTGAAAATCTATTTCGGGGATCAGGAGCCTATATGGCGCTGCAATATGGCACTTCTTGAGAGCTTATACAAACTATAGATTGCAAGATGAAATTGATTGTTAGTATTTGACATGTAGAGGAACTTTTAACTAATATTTTCACGTGTCGTACGCCGAAAAATATTAAAAATTGACGCTATTACTAACATTCCCGCAAATCTCGGCACATCGCGCGTGTCTAAATAGACGGTGCCCATCCTACGACACGTAAAAATCATAGAAAATAATGAATTAAAACGTTTTTCTAAAATTTATATTCGTAGTTTTTGGGATCCGAGGCCCCTAAATCCCTACGCTTCATTACAAATTGATTGGCTCTGTCCTTATTAACTATTGAATGGATTTAAAAATTATAAAAAACATCTAAGATGTAAGTACACGAGCGTAGGTATCGCTTACATTAAGATTTGGGCACACAGCAGTTCCGTGTCAGTTCACGTAGAATTCAGGTACTCTTCATTACTTTCCTCAATTACTCTACTCCAAGTACTTTCCATTACAGTCATTAAAAATAATCAGGATTTTATCAAGTTTGGTTTCATTTTCATCAGAAAAATACTAGTAATCCATTTGTGATACTTCTATGATAAAAATTGGCATACTGATTACTGAATGGCCTATTGCTGACTTTGTCCTTATGTCACTACTCTAGCGTTTATGACCCCCGAGCCGCATCGTTTGAAAGCTTTTACCTAAGAACCCCTCAGGGTTGTAAAAAAAAAGGTACGCGTTACCGTTCAACCGATTTCAAGAGAGCGTACAGTGAAAAGGCCAGAATGTCGTGGCCATCGAATTTTAACTTTCTGAGTACGAATACAGATCCGACACTGAAGGAAAAAGATGAATGAGTATAATGGTCTTGAATTTCAAAATTTTAAGCTACGATAAGGTTGACCGCGGCGGTATACACATGCACGGAGAGATTTTTCGCCTCCTGCGTGTAAAAGCCACAATAATGGCGCCTCATTCAAAAAAATGGTATTAATGGAAGCCGGTATAAGCGTGGTGTTGAGTAGCTAAAAGTTTAAAACATTCAGACACAAAAATTCTAGGAAAAAAATTAAAACACCGCTACTATCAAAGACATGTCTGATTAGTTGCCCCTTAAGTCTTATCTATGCATACACTGCATTGAAGATAAAATTATGAAAATGCAAACCAGAACAATAGATTCTGTGTTCTGGTAACGCATTGTTGGACGTGGCTGAAACCGCGACGTCGAGCCCGTCGACATCGACAAAAGAACGAGATGGTCGGCGGCCGACGAAGGCAATCTCTTCGGAGAGCTGCCAGCGACCGCTGAACAGCAGTGATCCCCGAGCTTCGAAAATTTTGGGATGGTCTCTTTCAAATTCACGTGGCAAAGAGGTATTGGGAATTTCCCGGCCCAGGTAAGCGAGCCGCGCGCTCCGCTTTTATGATCCGATTTACCACTCGCACCCCAGATTACTGTAATGAAGATTGAAAACAATGTCGTCTGGTCTCGTACCCGTCTCAATTTCAAAACTTTTAGCTACGACGGGGTTGACCGCGGCGCTATACTCCCGTACGGAGAGATTTTTCACCACCTGCGTGTAAAAGCCACAATAATGGCGCATCGTTGCATAAAATGGAAAATTATAATTAAAATCGACTTCAAAATATAAAAATGCATTAAAAAGTAAGAAATAATTTTGTTCGTTATTTAATCTACGACACTCAATTTTTTTCATATCGGTGCCTCATCATTTGCATTGTGTAAGTCTGGCGCCGACTTAAAAAAATTGAGTGTCATAGATTAAATAAGGGACAAAATTTTTCTTTTTACTTTTTATCGCATTTTTATTTTTTTGAAGTCGAGAAAACCAGAACAATAGATTCTGAAGTCTGCAAACGCATTATTGGACGCGGCAGATATGCGACGTCCATCCCGTCGACATGGACAAAAGAACGAGACGATCGGCGGCCGACGAAGGCAATCTCCTGCAGAGATGGCAAACAAATTATTTGAAATAAAAATTTCGTACACAAATTTTTATTTCAAATAATTTGTTGGCCATCTCTGGTCTCCTGCAGTCGCTCGCATAGGACGGTCGTGTCGAGCACATTATGTATTCCAAACCTTAAATATATTCACTTCTTGCATTCTAAATACCGTACTCCTTTCTCCTCCTATACTATTCAGTTTGCTCGATCAAATAAAAGAAGTTTCATATGAAACATTTATTGCTTTTTCAATAGTTAGTAAAATAATAGCGTGTGAAAAATAATATACAAACAAATCAGACATAGTGTATAAATTTACTGAAACATTCGAACATCAGTTAACATTAGTCGGGTCAACGTCAGTTAGTATATAGTATAAACAAATGAATTTTTCTAATAGTTATGGAGGAGAATGAATTCCCTCTTCAAAAAATATGTATCGAATATTTTTAGCTACTCTACACACTTGCAAAATTCCACCAAAATCGGTGTGTACGGGTTCGATATGTTCCTTTTAAATAATATAGTACAGTAGAAAGATATTATTATTATTATTATTATTATTATTATTATTGTTATTGTTATTACTATATGTCTGTATTATATCATATAGACCATCATTAATGTATGCGCAAACACATGATGAATGGGTGGGGTTCAGCAACAGGTGATCTTAAAAAACATTAAAGCACTGTTTTTACAAATTACGTTATTGCAGGCGAATGAAATTTGTTTTGCGTTAAATAAACCGGAATAGGACAGCAAAGTTAAAAGGCGAATGTGATATCGTTTTATATTCATTCTCCTTTCTCTTCCGTTGAACGGAATATGTTCATAAGATGATTTTTAAATTGTTACTCTAACAGAAACATTTGTAAATCGCGGGCTTCGACTGTCAAAAAATAACCTTGTTTTACCCGTGCTGAATTCTAATTCCTACCACGCGTAGCGTTACAATCTGTTTTGAGACTTCACCGGTAACGTTGCATGCGACACTGAAATGGTAAGGGGGTCCTAGGACCCCCCAAACCGGTGACAGAAAAATACATTGGTTGATAGGTCTATTCTATACCTCGTCCGTGTCTATTCTATACCTCGTCTGTGTCTATTCTATACTTCGTCGATGGTAATACGGGGGTTCGGGTGGTATGGTAAACCGTCCGCAATAGTGCAGCGCGCGGCTCGCTTACCTGAAACGGGGCGCACCGCTGCCTTCGAACATACCATTTTACAAGAAACCTTATTTTGTAGACAGTAGCCTAGAAAGATGATCATACTTATTTAGAATTTAAAATCATACCATGTGGCAGGCAAAATTAGGAAAATAAGAATTTGCCTACATTTTTTGACGTTACAAAAATGAATTTCTTAAAATATTATGTGAATAGGCAAAATAATCTAAATTAAAAAAGAAAAAAATGAATGCAATACGATAAATAGTGCCAAAGATAAAAGTTTATAAGTATAGCGTAGTTTCAAAAAGGGATATGCAAAAAGTAATCAAATCACAGTTGTGGTTCTGAAACAAATTCGGAACCATCAAAATAATAATTAGCTCCCTCTAATTTCACATCGACTATGTACATCATGTTTCATTTTGATAAAAAATCCTGACATCGACGTCAAAAAGTGATCGAGTGGGATGACCTTCCTGCTATGTTAGTCGAAAAATAAAAACACATAGTATTGTGTTTGTAATATTGGAAACATCATAAATGTTTGCAATTTCATTCGTTATATCAATTGGTTCAAAAATTCCATTTCTCGTACAATATGCATAGATACATTATAAATGGTAACAATTTTATTAATATTAATTTTGGCGTTATCAGCATGCAACCTTTTGAAAATTGACTGTTGTTTCCAAAACAAATTGTTAATCCTTGATCTATCGTTAAGTTTGTTTATTTATAACTAAACATTTTATTGATAAAAATATAAATTATTTCTGAAAATTATTTATAAAAATATTTCATTGCGACTATGAAAGTAATCTTTCATTTATAAAAATAGTTAAAGTAGATGTTTATAAAATTATCTATAAAATTTAATAATTTTAGAAAAAGACGTAAATGTATTTTTAAGAATTTATATATAAATTAAATTAATTTATTAATTAAATTAATTGATTTTATTTATTATTATAAATTTGTTTTATTTATACTATGTATTTCGCTGTGGATTGCAAAAGATGCAAGGCCATGTTACTAACGTGATAAAAAATAATTAAAATAACCTACTAATTAATTTTAGTCACGATTTGCGATTCACAACAGGGATAGTAACAATTTGTTTCACAAATTTTAATCGGGGGTATTTCTATTTTCTTCCTATTTCTCATGATGTGATGAATTCTAGTTGCCCGCATTTTTATCTCTCCCGACTTTGCGTCAACCGTATTGCAATCGATCGAGACTCTCGGTTGACCGTTTTGCGAACCTCTCCATACATTAACTCCAACCTCTCCATAAATTAACGCGACCGTATTCCTGACCGGTCTAGACTTTCGGTTGACCGTAAGTCTGAGAAAAATTCTCTCTCGGTTATCGGTTGAGAGAAAACTTCAGACCGATTGTCGCTCTCCGGTTCGGTCGAGAGAACCGTAAATAGCGTGTCGAACTTCTCGGTGACCCCGACCGCGACTGTAACCGAAATTCTATCGGTCTCGACTCCCTGATACCGAGTAACATAGATGAAATTGATAATGACGATGACGACGATGATGCGGAATGCTTATTTTGCGATGGAAGTTATAAAAATAATGATAATGAAAAGTAGACCCAATGTATTCGCTGCTTTCAGTGGGCACACGAAGAATGTGCGGCTTCCGACGTATTAGTCCGAGAGCCAGCGACACATTTTTTTTGGCCAAATCATTTAAAGTTAGTTTATCTTTTTGTCTTCTATATTTGTGCTACATATGCACAAAATGACTTCCTGCCAGCGCACCAGCGGAACAACGCTTAACAGCAGCGTGTTAACTATGTAAGAAAATATTGTGCAAAATCCTTACATGTTTAAATTTGAAATTTTTTTACTAATAATAGACACCATAAAACACCGAAAAATTATCTGCTGCCAGCTTATTGTTAGTTGCGGAACGGTATGCTGCTGCCACTCGTATAAACATGTGAAAAAAATGAAATCAATTGACTAAAATGCTTAAAGCTGAAAATTTTTTGATGGCACTTGTTATAAAACAGCAAGGATCGGCGAGGAGGAAGAAAACTAGTAGGAATGATCTTTCAACGTTCACGGACAAGACTAGATTTATCGTTCACAATTCTGTACAACGGTCACACAGTTTACAATAAATGAATAATTACACCAACGTTTAACAGTAACAATAAAGCACAGTTCAACTAGTTACTTGAAGCAGATCAAGTTTAGTTAAGGCGAGAAAAAGTTTAGCAAGCGAAGCAGATTCACGAAGCAGCCTAAAGCTCGAGGCAAGGTTGAACGTAAGCGCGGCGCAAGCAAGATGAGTAGGCAAGGTACGTGTCGCGAACAGAGTCAGATTAAACCAGGAAATCGGCAGTGAACTCCTGGAAGGAAGAGAGTCCCCCTTCCATCGATCGCAAGTTGATGGAAGGGGCAGTGATCGACGCTCCACATGAGTCTGCGTGCCGTTGCCATTGTTTAATTACTGGTGGGCCTGGGAGATGGCGTAAGACTGCAAAATTTCCTTAACAGTACTTTATATCACAGAATTGAAGAAAAACGATTGTTGCCAGTCCTATCACGGGACGAAAGTCTTGGCGGAAGTCAACAAGGTGCAACGCCACGCGCCGCGCCAAGTTACATTTCCAGGACGAGTGCAATTCCACGTTAATTTTCTCTGCTGGGGTCGTATATTTAAAACTGAATTTTTGTGTACTAATTGTTTGCATTAACAAGTGTAAGAAAAACTTTGCTGCCAGTCCTGACGTGGGACAAAAGGCTTGGCAGGAGCCATCAAATGTATGGCCCGACGCACCGCGCCGAGTTACGTTCACAAGACGCGAGCAATTCAACGTTAATTTTCTCCGCTGCGGTTACATATTTAAAGCTGATTTTTTTTGTACTAATTCTTGGTAATTATTTACTTTAGCGAGTCCTCACCGATTTTGATGAGATTTGGATATGTTGTAAAACTCCACATTTTGAAGAACTTTTTTCTATACATGTTACCGTCGCTCGGCCTTAGTTTCCGAAATATTTGCGAAAAACTTCTTTTGATTTATTCCGACACAACGCATTCCACTTTCCAACTTATCCCGGATATTAGTATAGGTTGGGGTTAGGTTAGTGCGGGGGCGCGTAAAGCGTGGTAGTAAATTGATGTAAGTTTGGAGATTTCAACCAGAAACTTGCGGATGCCAGTCAACCCCGACTCCGTTCGGCGGCGCCGAAGCCACCGGATATTAGGTTGCCTCTGGTTCTAAAACATAATTTTTTTTCCTAGGAAGGGGGTGCTTTCGAGAGCACCTATTGGATGTGTGGGGGCTCCCGGCAACACCCCGACTCACATCGGTTCGCCACTATGCTTTACGCGCCCGCGAAGTGGCGCGCGCCCCCCGCACTAATCTAGCCCCAATCAATACTAATACTCTATCAATAATAATTAAAAATAATGTTTAATGTGAAGTGCACTTATATTTATTTATACTAAACCTAATCCAACACTACCCCAAATTATAACACCAAAGCAAGAAATTTAAAAAATGTTTTTGCAAATATCTCCGAAACTATGACCGAGCGACGGTAACATGTATATGAAAAAGTTATTCAGAATCCTGTCCCCGACAACATATCCAAATTTCATCAAAATCGGTGAGGAATCGCTAAAGTAAATAATTACCTAATTCTTTACATTAACAACTGTAAGAAAAACTTTTGCTACCAGTCCTGTCGTGGGACAAAAGCCTTCGCAAGAGCTACCAAAGGCCCTTCTGTTGGCTGAGGGAAAGAAAGGTACAGTGAGATGAGTTGCATGAATTTAACCCGAATATTTAAAAGTGCAATAAAATGTTTCTCTTTATCTTACAAGGAGACATTCAAGACTGTCCAACTCAGAAATTGTTTATACTTACTGTACGTGAAGGTCTTCACTCGGACTTTAATTTCCCAAAGCAGTAAGGCGCGCTTCCCTTCCAAATTCGAGAAAATCGACTTCGAAAAATGTGGAGTGCCCTTATATACATTTGATAGAAATCAATGACCAACGAACAGCGTGGGCCAGTGCCTAGCGCTCCCGACTACTCCTGACTACTAATGAGGTCGTCAGTTCGTATCCAACTGTATTGGCATTTTTTTTTTATTCATTTGAATACCTACACCTTTCACATGTAAAGTTGATCAAATTCATGCTAATTAACACATAGCAATAGGCCATTCAGTAATCAGTATGCAAATTTCTATCATAGAAGTATCACAAATGGATTACTAGTATTTTTCTGATGAAAATGACACCAAACTTGATAAAATCCTGATTATTTTTAATGACTGTAATGGAAAGTACTTGGAGTAAAGTAATTGAGGAAAGTAAGGAAGAGTACTTGAATCCTACGTGCACTGACACGGAACTGCTATGTGTGCCCAGATCTTAACGTAAGCGATACCTACGCTCGTGTATTTACATCGTAGATGTTTTTTTTCTCATTTTTAAATTCATTCAATAGTTAATAAGGACAGAGCCAATCAATTTGTAACGAAACGTAGGGATTCAGAGGCCTCGGATCCCAAAAACTACGAATATAAATTTTAGAAAAACGTTTTAATTCATTATTTTCAATGATTTTTACGTGTCGTAGGATGGGCACCGTCTATTTAGACACGCGCGATGTGCAGAGATTTGCGGGAATGTTAGTAATAGCGTAAATTTTTAATATTTTTCGGCGTACGACACGTGAAAATATTAGTTAAATGTTCCACTACATGTAAAATACTAACAATCAATTTCATCTTGCAATTTATAGTTTGTACAAGCTCTCAAGAAGTGCCATATTGCAGCGCCATATAGGCTCCTGATCCCCGAAGTAGATTTTCAGAGAGAAATCCGGCGTGAGTCGTTGACAAACCGAGCCAAAGCGCAGCTTAGCGAAAGCCCGCCCTCTATGTTAAACTCTCACTCTAAGCAAGTCACATGTATACAAGCACGCACACATCTTTCAGTATTTCAACACATTTCAGAGTAGTTCTTGAGTTGGACGCTGTTCATGAACAGAGGTCGCTAAATTCAGTACTCAAATTATGAGTCGGTAACACAGTTTGGGTGGTGACACGAAGTCCCATAAGGTGATAGGTCTATTCCATCACAGACCAGGTATAGAATAGACCTATCAACCAATGTATTTTTCTGTCACCGGTTTGGGGGGTCCTAGGACCCCCTTACCATTTCAGTGTCGCATGCAACGTTACCGGTGAAGTCTCGAAACATCTTGTAACGCTACGCGTGGTAGGAATTAGAATTCAGCACGGGTAAAATAAGGTTATTTTTTGACAGTCGAAGCCCGCGATTTACAAATGTTTCTGTTAGAGTAACAATTTAAAAATCGTCTTATGAACATATTCCGTTCAACGGAAGTGAAAAGAGGATGAATATAAAACGATATTACATTCGATTTTTAACTTTGCTGTCCTATTCCGGTTTATTTAACGCAAAACAAATTTCATTCGCTTGCAATAACGTAATTTGTAAAAACTGTGCTTTAATGTTTTTTAAGAGCATCTGTTGCTGAACCCCACCCATTCATCATGTGTTTGCGCATACATTAATGATGGTCTATATGATATAATACAGACATATAATAATAACAATAATAATAATAATAATAATAATAATAATAATAATAATAATATCTTTCTACTGTACTATATTATTTAAAAGGAACATATCGAACCCGTACACACCGATATTGGTGGAATTTTGCAAGTGTGCAGAGTAGCCAAAAATATTCGATACATATTTTTTGAAGAAGGAATTCATTCTCCTCCATACTATTAGAAAAATTCATTTGTTGATACTATATACTAACTCACGTTGACTAACTAATGTTAACTGATGTTCGGATGTTTCAGTAAGTTTATACACTATGTCCGATTTATTTGTATATTATTTTTCACGCGCTGTTATTTTACTAACTATTGAAAAAGCAATAAATGTTTCATATGAAACTTTTTTTATTTGATCGAGGAAACTGAATAGTATAGGAGGAAAAAGGAGTACGGTATTTAGAATGCAAGAAGTGAATATATTTAAGGTTTGGAATACATAATGTGCTCGACACTACCGTCCTATGCGAGCGACTACAGGAGACCAGAGATGGCCAACAAATTATTTGAAATAAAAATTTGTGTACGAAATTTTTATTTCAAATAATTTGTTGGCCATCTCTGCAGGAGATTGCCTTCGTCGGCCGCCCATCGTCTTGTTCTTTTGTCCATGTCGACGGGATCGACGTCGCATTTCTGCCGCGTCCAACAATGCATTTGCAGACTTCAGAATCTATTGTTCTGGTTTCTCAACTTCAAAAAAATAAAAATGCGATAAAAAGTAAAAAATAATTTTGTCCCTTATTTAATCTATGACACTCAATTTTTTTAAGTCGGCGCCAGACTTACACAGTGCAAATGATTAGTACAGATTAAATAACGACCGCCGAAATGTCGTAGATTAAATAACGAACAAAATTATTTCTTACTTTTTAGTGCATTTTTATTTTTTTGAAGTCGGTTTTAATTATAATTTTCCATTTTATGCAACGATGCGCCATTATTGTGGCTTTTACACGCAGGTGGCGAAAAATCTCTCCGTACGGGAGTAAACGCCGCGGTCAACCCTGTCGTAGCTAAAAGTTTTGAAATTGAGACGGGTACGAGACCAGTCGACATTGTTTTCAAACTTCATTACAGTAATCTGGGGTGCGAGTGGTAAATCGGATCATAAAAGCGGAGCGCGCGGCTCGCTTACCTGGGCCGGGAAATTCCCAATAGCTCTTTGCCACGTGAATTTGAAAGAGACCATCCCAAGATTTTCGAAACTCGGGGATTACTGCTGTCCAGCGGTCGCTGGCAGCTCTCCGAAAGCCGGGACGGCGCATGGTTCTAGTGCAGAGATGAGCAAAAAATTATTTGAAATAAAAATTTGTGTACGAAATATTTACTTCAAATAATTTTTTGCCCATCTCTGCAGGAAACTGCCTTCGTCGGCCGCCGATGATAATCGATAAGAACGAGATATCGTTCTTTTATCGATGTCGACGAGCTCGACGTCGAGGTTTCAGTCACGTCCAACAATGCGTTTGCAGACCTCAGAATCTATTGTTCTGGTTTCCTTTTTTATGATTTTATCTTTAATGCAGGGTATGCATAGATTGAACTTAAGGGGCAACTAATCGGACGTGCTTTTGATAGTAGCGGTGTTTTAATTTCTTTTTCTAGAATTTTTGTGACTGAATGCTTTAACATTTTAGCTACTCAACGCCACGCTTATACCGGCTTCCGTTAATGCCATTTCTTGGACCGATGCGCCATTATTGTGGTTTTTACACGCAGGTGGCGAAAAATCTCTCCGTACAGGGGTATAGTGCAGCGGTCAACCCTGTCGTAGCTAAAAATTTTGAAACTGAGACGGGTACGAGACCAGTCAACATTGTTTTCAAACCTCATTACAGTAATCTGGGGTGAGTGGTAAACCGATCATAAAAGCAGAGCGCGCAGCTCGCTTACCTGGGCCAGAAAATTCCAAATAGCTCTTTGCCACGTGAATTTGAAAGAGACCATCCCAAAATTTTAGAAGCTCGGGGATCACTGCTGTCCAGCGGTCGCTGGCAGCTTTCCGAAGAGATTGCCTTCGTCGGCCGCCGACCATCTCGTTCTTTTGTCGATGTCGACGGGCTCGACGTCGCGGTTTCGGCCACGTCCAACAATGCGTTTGCAGACTTCAGAATCTGTTGTTCTGGTTTTCTTTTTCATAATTCTATCTTTAATGCAGTGTATGTATAGATACGACTTAAGGGGCAACTAATCAGACGTGTCTTTGATAGTAGCGGTGTTTTAATTTTTTTTCTAGAATTTTTGTGTCTGAATGTTTTAAACTTTTAGTTACTCAACGCCACGCTTATACCGGCTTCCATTAATGCCATTTTTTTTTGGAACGATGCGCCATTATTGTGGCTTTTACACGCAGGAGGCGAAAAATCTCTCCGTGCAGGTGTATAATGCCGCGGTCAACCTTATCGTAGCTTAAAATTTTGAAATTCAAGACCATTATACTCATTCATCTTTTTCCTTCAGTGTCGGATCTGTATTCGTACTCAGAAAGTTAAAATTCGATGGCCACAACATTCTGGCCTTTTCACTGTACGCTTTCTTGAAATCGGTTGACCGGTAACGCGTACCTTTTTTTACGACCGTGATGGGTTCTTAGGTAAAACCTTTCAAATGATGCGGGTCGGGGGTCATAAACGCTAGAGTAGTGGCATAAAGACAAAGTCAGCGATAGGCCATTCAGTAATGAGTATGCCTATTTCCATCATAGAAGTATCAAAAATGGATTACTAGTATTTTTCTGATGAAAATGACACCAAACTTGATAAAATCATGATTATTTTTTATGACTGTAATGGAAAGTACTTGGAGTAAAGTAATTGAGGAAAGTCATGAAGAATACCTGAATTCTACGTGAACTGCCACGGAACTGCTATGTGTGCCCAGATCTTAACGTAAGCGATACCTACGCTCGTGTATTTACATCGTAGATGTTTTTTTATCATTTTTAAATCCATTCAATAGTTAATAAGGACAGAGCCAATCAATTTGTAACGAAACGTAGGGATTCAGGGGCCTCGGATCCCAAAAACTACGAATATAAATTTTAGAAAAACGTTTTAATTCATTATTTTCAATGATTTTTACGTGCTGTAGATGGGCACCGTCTATTTAGACACGCGCGATGTGCAGAGATTTGCGGGAATGTTAGTAATAGCGTCAATTTTTAATATTTTTCGGCGTACGACACGTGAAATTATTAGTTAAATGTTCCACTATATGTAAAATACTAACAATCAATTTCATCTTGCAATTTATAGTTTGTATAAGCTCTGAAGAAGTGCCATATTGCAGCGCCATATAGGCTCCTGATCACCGAAATAGATTTTCAGAGAGGAATCCCGCGTGAGTCGTTGACAAATCGAGCCAAAGCGTAGCTTAGCGAAAGCCCGCCCTCTATGTTAAACTCTCACTCTGAACAAGTCACATGTATACAAGCACGCACACATCTTTCAGTATTTCAATACATTTCAGAGTAGTTCTTGAGTTGGACGCTGTTCATGAACAGAGGTCGCTAAATTCAGTCCTCAAATTATGGGTCGGTAACACAGTTTGGGTGGTGACACGAAGTCCCATAAGGTGATAGGTCTATTCTATACCTCGTCTGTGATTCCATACCTCGTCTGTGATAATGTATACCGGTGCTCCACCTCCGAGGAGATGGACATCACTTTCAATTAAAAACACACATCTTATTTTAAATGATCTCTTCATTGAAAAATCGTACTTTTTATTGCACATATTAATTTTTAAAAAGGAATATTTACATTAAATTAGGTTTTTCGTATTTATTGTAAATATTCCTATTTAAAAATTGATATGTGCAATAAAAAGTACGATTTTTCAAACCAGAGACTTACTTAAAATAAGATGTGTGTTTTTAATTGAAAGTGATGTCCACCCATAAATATAACAGATGTTTACATACCTGTTAATAAGCATGAATTTGATCAACTTTGCATATGAAAGGTGTAGGTATTCAAATGAATAAAAAAAAAATAATGCCAACAGTGAGATACGAACTGACGACCTCATGGTTACTTTTTTTTTTATAACATATTTATTGCACTTTGTATAAGATGTATCCATTACATATGTAGCTTACTACATATACAATGTACTGTGCGCTTATTGCTTAACAACTAGTACCTGCTTACAAAACACTAAGCTTAACCTAGGGATATTACTGTATGTACTTAGTATACTCGCTTACGATTTTGTTTAATACCCTGCTCTGGTTGTTTTTATAATTAGCGATAATGACTGGGGTACAGGAAAGCAATATATGGCGCTCAAAAAACCTGCCTATAAGAGTTATATCTATATCTTAATTCGGATACTGTGAGGTTTCATTCCTGATAGAATAGTTGCAAGGATTGATACGGTAATTTATGCTTGAGTCTAAAAGGAAGGTTAAAACTTCTGATTTCAGTTATATTTTTTGTTAGTTCGTTGTTTCCTAGTTGAGTGGTATAGAAACGTTCTGCTAATTCTCTTATGTGATCTATTATTAATGGTATCTCTTTTCATGTAGGTCCCTGATTCTAGCATATCTATTCTCAAATAATACTAATCTAAGGCACTTGTTTTGGTACACCTGAAGTATTTTAATATTCATTTGAGAAGCTCCACACCATACAGGGCAGGCATAAAGAATAGTGGGTCTAAGTATCATTTTATAAATCAATTTCTTATTGATTTTAGATAAATTTGGAGAAACCATTATGGGATATACTTTTCTTTGTATAGAATAGACTTTGCGCAAGACTTGTTTGATATGGTGTTCATATGTTAGCTTACTGTCTAGATGTACTCCTAAGTACTTTGTACTATTTGATGGTTGTGTTTTATGATTGTATACTTTAATTGGCTGATGGATTCTGATGTCTCTATATTTTTTACTGAACACTATTACTTCTGTTTTATTGACGTTTAGAAGGATTTTCCAAAAGTCATAATATTTGGTTAATAAGTCTACATGTATTTGTATTTGTTTAGCTGCTACTGCTGCGCAAAATGAGTGTGCATAAATTGCTGTATCATCTGCAAACAATGCTAAATTGGTTTTTGCAAATAGGAGTTGGATATTGATAATTAATCATTTTGTAGATAATTCCATCAATCCAAACTCTATCGAACGCTTTTTCAATGTCTAATAGTAACATTACAGTTACTTTATCTTTGTTAAAGTTAATACTAACATCATTGACTATTCGAGTTACCTGTTGCACTGTATTATGGTGCTTTTTGAATCCAAATTGATGTTCATTTATGATATTGTTTCTTTCTTCATGTTCTCTTAATCTCTTCATAATGACTTTTTCTGTTATTTTGTTCATGGTTGGTAGTAAGCTAATCGGTCTGTAGCTACTAGGTTCAGCACAATTCTTTCCAGCTTTTAATATTGGTATGATTTTTCCTGTCTTCCAATGACTTGGAAAGTATGCTAGTTTTATTGTTGCATTGATTATATACATGAGTTGCACTATTGGTTTCCTACTTAGATTCTTAAAAATAATATTTTGAATTTTATCCATCCCAGGGGCTTTGCACGAAGGGAGTGTCTTAATTATTTCTTTAACTTCTGTAGGTGATGTTATGTATTCTAACCAATCTTCATTAGATGCTTCATTTATATACTGCTGTACCTGATTTATTATGCTGTTTTGTTTGTTAGTATTGTTCTTCGAATTGAGATGCAAGCATGTTAGCCTTTTCTATATCCGTTATAGCTTCCTCACTATTTTTTTACAATGGTGGGTACAGGTTTAAATTCATTTTGAAATATTTTGGCCATTCTCCATAATGAGTTATCATTTACATTTAGTTTTTCCAATTTCTTTCTCCAGGTTTTGTGTTTGTATATCTCTGCACTTTTTTTTCCAGTTCACACACCGCTCTAATATTTGGTGTTATTTTTACTTCATCGCTTGCCATTTGTCTGAATTTATCCCAATCTGTGTTTTCATAATCATATATTCTAAGGGGGTTTTCTGACTTAGTTTGAGAATACAGTGTAAAAACAATTGGGTTATGATCAGATGATAACTCACTTAATGACTGCACGTCTGAAACGTTTGTGACGTTTTTATTTATTCCAATGTCAATTGTGGTTGGTGTTGTACCATTTTCAGGAAAATGAGTTGGTTCGTCAGGAAACATTAAACTACAGTTACTTTCTAATATGTACTTATGTAAGATTATACCTCTTAAATTATTTACATGGCAGTTCCATGTGCTATGCCGTGCATTTAGATCTCCCACCAAGATAACCTTATTACCTATGTTAATAAGTTTTTCTATATCTTTGGCTGTATATATTGCGTTTGGACTATTGTATACTGCTATAATATTTACATTACTAGCTAGCTTAATGCCTAAATATTCTATAGATATATCTTCAGTTAGATAGGTCTCGTTATATGGTATGTTATTTCTAATAAGTATTGCTAAGCCTCCAACAGTGCTTCCTTTGTCTTTTCTAAGGCACTTATAGTTTCTAATTTTAAGTTTTACATGTTCATTCAGTCTTGTTTCACTTATTAATACTATGTCAATTTTTGCACGTGAAATAAAGTCTATTAGTTCTCCTACTCTATGTCGTAGACCATTTGCATTCCAGCTACAAATACTTAAATTATTCATTATTAAGTTTATCACAGAATTCTAATAATAATTTAAATTGTTGCCCAGCAGTCTTACATTGTTGCAGACTATTTTTAAAATTTCTGACTGCAGTGAGCATTTTTCTGATGTTACACATTGTGTTAAGTTCATTTATTTCTTTAGCAACAGAGATAAAATCTTGAACATGTGTACTAGTTGCCGTGTTGTTTATTTCATGTTGATTATTATCGCTACTATTTACTTGCATGCTGTGTTGTGCATCAGTATACGGGGTCTTCCTGGCTCCTAATGAGGGTGGCTGGCCCCATACAGGGTGTACATTATTTCTTTGTGTCATTGAGGTAACTCGCTGTCTTAAACTAGGATACTGTGTGTGGTCCTTTAAATCAAATGTTGGTTTGGATCCTGTTTTTCCGTTTTGGTTGCTTCTCTGTTGTGTGGTAACACTTCTCGCTTCTAATATTTTGATCCATTTTATGTATTCTTGGCATGTTATAGTGTTTGCTGGATGATCACCTCCACAATTTGCACATTTTTCAGGGGTAACTTTGCTTTTTATGCAGTCCTTTGTCAAGTGCTGTTCAGCGCACTTTAGACACACTGGTTTGGCATAACAATTTGTAGTGGCGTGCCCCCAGGTTTGACATCTGTGGCATTGCGTTACTCGTTTCTTATTCACATAATTGTCCCATTCTATTTTTGTGCTCGTTATATGTTTAACACTTTGCCTCAATTTGTTTAGCTGTACATTGCCTTTCATAGTAACCATATATTTTGGTTGTATGGTATTTTTCATAATGTTTACATTGATTGTTTCATATCCTAATTCTAATAGTTCAAGTTTTATGTCCTGGCATTCTGTTTGTTCATGCAAACCTTTTATGACAAAGGTTTTTCTTTTTTCATTTTTGTCTGTGTATGTATGAAAGCTTAATTCTTGCTGTTTCCATATTTCTTTGAGTAACTCATATTGCTCCTTCGTTGATGTGAATACTTCCGTAAATTCAGTATGGTACTTCACGTAATAATCTTGTTTTAGCAAGTCTTTTAATGCCTTGATGAATGTTGAATATGATTCAACTTTTCCATGTAGCACTAGCGGTGGGGGCTGCTTGCTGCTCTTCGTGTTTACTTTGTCATCTTCTTCTTTGTTAGTTTCATCCATATCCATCCCATTGTTGTCTTCGAGTAACTGAAATCGGTTCTGAGTAGGGATTCTACTCTCTTGATTGTTTTTTCCTTGGATTATTCATTTCAAGATGCTGTATCTTTCTCTTTCTGTCTTTTATCACTAGCGCATCAAACGGATTGGCATTTTGCCCCTCATTTGAGGTTAGTAGTTTGTTTTTTTTGGTTAGGATCACTAATTTTGTAATTGGGTCAATAGGTTGCGTGCTAATCAAGTTTATAAATATTCCCACTACTAATAGATTAGTAACCTATTGAAATCGGTCTGTTTCGCAACTGCGATAATCTCTTAACTTGAGCGAATAACTCAGACGATGTCTCCTCGGTGATCCAAGCACACGTGTCCGAACGAGAGACGGGAACTGGTGTATGATGGTTACTAGTCGGGAGCGCTATGCACTGGCCCACGCTGTTTGTTGGTCAATGCTTTCTATCAAATGTATATAAGGGTATTCTACATTTTTCAAAGTCGATTTTCTCGAATTTGGCTGAAAAGCGCGTCTTACTGCTTTGGGACATTAACCCTCTAGGGACGAGTGGGACTTCAGAGTCCCATTCAGACTAACACATTTTTATTTACATTCTATCAATATGATCGAGATTTGATAGGTGTAGTGACCTTTAGTAGGCAGGGATGAAACTGTTTGTAGCATCAGAACCCGAAATTAAACTTTTTACTATTATAAACAAGTGAATCTAGTCGACGCTATGGATCGTGATCTGTGCCTGTTGCAATTTGTCGACTATTTTTATAAATTAAAGTAAGTAAAAGAACTTTTTATAGTAAAATAAACATATATATAGTAAAAGTGAGTCCTAATTGACAAATTACTGCATGGGCACTAGGGTGTTTCATTTTGTAAGGCAAAAAATAAAATGTAAAATTTTTTCAGACTTTGCTTACGCCCCGAGTCTCAGTGATGTAAAAGATATATATGCCAAATTTCAAGAAGATTGGATAATATTTAGAGGTTGCACACTTTAATCAGTTTTGTAAAAGTAGGCAAAAAATACGATTTTTCAATGTTAATTACTTTTATTGGAAAAACTAGAAATCAAAAACTTAAAATAATATTAAAACTAGACACTAAGATTAATAGGTAGCATGATAGGCAAAACATGTGTTATATTAATCAACTTTGAATGATGCAATCCCTTTTTTTGTTCGCTTGGTAACGACTTTTCTGTGATGCGCGACTACCCTCAACAAGAATTGTTTTTGTTGTTCGTCCCTGACCGATTCGTTAAACTTTTTTATTAGAGCAATTCCTCTTTCTGCAGTAGCATTGACCACCTTAAAAGCGTTCACCTGGCTTCTTAGAGAATCACTGCAGTATTCTGACACGTCGTGGATCCCAAACAATTCAAAGAACATCTTTGTTTTATTAGTAACGAAATGGCTCAGGTCTTTTCCTTCAAAAACTAGGTTTTTACTCTCTAATCGTTTCATTTTTTTTTTTGCAGGTTTGGTTTCTAAATTTTTAGTCATATTTTCCTTATCAGCCTGAGTAATACGTTCGTCCAAAAAAGCCAATCCTACGTTTATTTCTGACAGATACCAAAGGTGTCTCTTAGCAACTGTGAGAGCACCTTTTTTGACGTTTGCATCTGGGTAAGTGTTCAGAAGCTGCAGCATATCCAAATCATTCTTTGGAGCCCATCGACTTACAATTGCCTCGTGCCAAAAGCGAACATATATGAGGCTGACAAAATGTGCAACCTGTTTCATTCCTTTCAATTCTCGTTGAGGAATATTCAACTGTTTAGTGAAGAGGACAATTTTAAGTGCATATATCGCCTTTGCCATCCACCTTGCTTGATGCAGAGCCCCTGGGATCCTGAAACTGAAGTCGTTTTGAGACCAACCTCCTAGGTACAGGAGTGAGAGTTGTAATAACTCTTTGTAGTCTTCTCTTGGATGACTTTTGTCTTTTAGGACATTTTGGATGTAGTTAACCATTTTCAGTCGTTGTTCTTCTAGAAAGTCTTGAACGGGACTTTCTTCATCCAGCATTGTCGTATATGACGTCTTATTAAGTGAACCCCACAGACTTTGGAACTTCCTAAAAATCTGGATGTCAGGACCGCTTGATGGTATGCCACAACACTTCTCAAACACTCCTTTTAATATTAGTTCATGGGTATGATGACGGCAAGCCAACCACAACAATGTTCGTCCGAATTCCTTTTCAATTCTGGTACATGTCCCTTGGATCAGTCCTGTATTAGATGCTGTAGTATCAAAAGACATACCGATGATATTGTCACGTAGCCCAAATCGGTCCACTTCCCGAATAACTACTTCAGCCATCTGCTCACCAGTGCCTTTCAGGGCAACAGGTACGCCAAGCAAATGCTCAAAATCTTTGCCAGTTATTAGAACTGCAACTCTATCTTCCAAAGTTTTGACACTCCCATGGGCAACTGAGGGCAATAGTTTACTATCCCAATGCAAGACCAAATGAGGAGGATTTTCAAAGAGTGACTCTTCGATTTTCTTTGCCATTTTACTTCTATTGATTGCCCGAGCTCGGTAAACGGTAGCTGGAGATACGGAAATTTTTGAAACATCGTGACCAAGGCTCTGTGCAGTTGCTATAAATGAAGTACTTGCTTGTCGAATAGAGAGCTGTTCTCGATCCCAAGTAGATGTGAGTGTCTGATTAAGAGGTTTTAATTTTGGACTTGAACGTAATTTTTTCTTTAGTGGAGGCGCAAACTCGGTCTCTTTGTCACTAGGTGCTGATGATGATGGAGATGAGTCTTCCAGTATAACTGTCTTATTGATTTCAGCGAGAGCTTTGTAATGTTTATTCTTATATGAATCATTTTTGTCTTTTTTTCTACACTTAGTTCTTATTTTCGAGGCGAAAACCTTGTCTACTCCACTCATCGACGAACTCATACGATCTTCTCTTTGTGATCTAAGAAATTCTTTATCTTCTTGTGATACGCAAGTCATGTCCATCACATTTTGCCGGGAAATGTCAAATAACTCGACGAGATCACCTTTCCAAATCTGCCGTTTCATATTTGCTTTATCTGTGTTTCTCGATTTCTCTTTACCCAGATTTTGGTATTCTTTGTACAGCTTCTGTATACCAGCGCGGATATTCTCCTCCGTCTTAACAGGGATATTTGCTTTCCTCCACACTTCCTGTAGTTTAGTACTGGTAGATTTAACAGCATCCGAAAGTGTTTCTTTCATTTCCTTGTGATGGTAAATTAAAACTAAAAGTACTTGTTCCTTTGAAGGGAGCCGAGCTCCTAAAAATTCACCACTAGGCACCTTTTCCAGCAACCAAATTCCTCTTTTAGTTCCCATTTTAAAGTTCAATTACCTGCAAAAGATGAAAGAAATACATAAGAAGCCCATTAGTACTGTGGGGGAAAGTAAGTCACAATTGTCTGGACCAACTGAATTTTCAATTTAACAAATATTTATTTACAAGTGTTCCACTCACACAAACAATACACAAAGTTCGCATCTGCGATAAACGCTACGGCGTGACGAACGGACGCGTAACCAAACCGGCCGAGACCAAGTTCCCAATTCGACTGCCTCGGGTGTCGAAAAAGGTCCTTAAAATAAGGAAGAAAACAAGGAAAGAAATAGAAAAGAAAGAGATAGTAAATGCTAGGAAAGACAGAGGAAAACGTGCAAAAGTCACCAGCCGGAAAGAGGTAATAAAAGAGAAAACGCAGAGGCCTGAAGGGCCCAGCCGGTAGGAGACTGACCAGACCTACGCTAAACCTTGAAACCCTCATTACAAAACGGCAATGCACTAAATCCTAACTGTAACTGCATAAAAACGCACAACGCAGAAAACCTAGGGGAGAAAGTCACACGGAAAAATTCCATGTTTCTAACAAACGTTTTCGTAGTGGCGAAGTGGAACCGCCACAGTACAAAGCACTTCAATATTAGAAATTTCACTAGTTTGAGATAAAAATGATCAATGTGTGCAACCCCTAAATATTATCCAATCTTCTTGAAATTTGGCATATATATCTTTTACATCACCGAGACTCGGGGCGCAAGCAAAGTCATATGAAAATTACATCCTTGGAAAAATGAAACACCCTAATGGGCACTGCACTCAATTTACATTATATATAGGGGCTTTCGGGTTAAAGTTATGGGACGTGTATGTCCCACCGGAACTTAGGAGTAAATATTTATGAAAATTGTTAAGTACTTATATGTCATTCATATTTCTTTAAATATTCGTACTATTCTATATTATTTGTTACATCGTGTGTAATTACATATTTTTATTAGTGTTTATGTTATTTATCGTTACTACAACAACAAGATGTCGGGGCGTCGATAAGAACAATGCTCTTGTGAGTCTGTATAGATCATGTTTCAAGAGTAGATGGTGGTATCTGCCTATTTTTTTCTATTTACGTGAGTTATGTATAATGAATGCGTGGTTGTTATATAAAAAGCAAAATAAAGCAAACCATCACTTTGTTCTCCATAAATCTCAACACAAATTTTAAAATTAAAAGATTTCAGAAAATAAATTATTCAAAGTTTATTTTATTGTGGCAGAAAACTACGTGGACGCCGAAGTGGCATCTTTTCGAATAGGACTACCAAAATTTCCAAAACTCGCAAGTAGATATCTACAGAAGACAAGATTTGATTCATTACATCATTTTCCATTATTTAGCGAATGTAGACAAAGATGCACACTTTGCATTCTAAATAAACCGTTTTCATTTTGCGAAATGTGTAATGTATAACTGTGTTGTAACAAAAGCAATAGTTGTTTTTACGATTACCATAAAAAAACAGAATAAATATTAAAAATTGTAACATTATTTTTCATTACTACTTACTGCTCAAACATGATTTCCCACATAAAAAAAAATCATTTAAGTACATATTTATGTTGTTTTCTATATTTCCGATCAATGTCCAAAAAATTACCCGTAAGTCCGGGTGGGACTCCTACGTCCCATACCATAAATCAATGATTTTCACATTCTCAGCATTCTAACCGAGTAGTTTCCAAATCCGAAGTATAAAATAGATTATTTTAACGTTCAAAAAAATTCTACGTTTAGTTTAAAATATCCCCGTACCTAAAGGGTTAAAGTCCAAGTGAAGACCTTCACATACATTAAGTATAAACAATTTCTGAGTTGGACAGTCCTGAAGGTCCCCTTGTTAGTACATAATGATTCGGTCAAGCATTTTGTTCCACGATAGGATTGGCAGCAAACGTTTTTTTATCATTCTTAATGTAAACAATTACCACAAAAAAATTGAGCTTTAAATATATGACGACAGCGGAGAAAATTAATGTTGAACTGCACGCGCTTTGTGAACGTAACTTGGCACGGCGCGCCGCGCCTAGGGAATACAATCCCGGCTGCTTTTTCGATTCCAAAAATCCCGGGGTTTGATATAAGTAATGCCGAGAATTTCGGGATTTTTTAAAAATATATTATGAACACAAAAATACTTTATGAACACCCGAAAAATATAAAAATTAATAGAATAAATAAACATAGTTATTTCATAATAATAAGGACACTAATAATAATAATGATTTATTTAAATAATAATGTTAAGTCGTACCATAAAAAAACTTCAAAAAGGTAAAAAAATTAAGCCAAGTACATGGAATCAAATAAATCACAAAAAATAGAAGATAATAATAATTACAATATAAAAAATATGTGAAATCAAAATGAGCTGCAAGTCATGGACATTTTAATCAAGTGAAGATAAAATTTAACATCTAGATATTCGGCTAGATGTCCGCGGCCTGGAAGTCAAATAGTTGGTGTGGCCATACATGAAAATGTGGTTATTCTATTTGCTCGTGCAGCAGGGTTACTTTCTCTTCCAGCTGTTGAAATAATTCTCTTCGTCTGCATCGTTAACAGAAATAGGACACATACACTAATTATTTATAAATTATCACACGTGTTCATATGTCAAGATCATTGAATGAATAATTGCGTATGCAAAACCCTACCTGCAAATTTGTGCGGTCATAGTCTGACATAGATCATACTGCATCATCTTCTGCTTCGATTATCTGTAAATATATATAAAAGCCACATTTTAGTTATATACAACTTAATGTAGTACTTACTTGTATAGAAATTATATAGAAATAGAGCGGCCTTTTGCTAAAGTAAGTGTAGAGACTACATAATGTATCCGAAGGAGGTGAGAGCATATGGTAGAAAGTCTTGTTGCAGGCAATTTAAAAAATGCTAATGGTAATTTAGCGAAAATGAACGAAGAGATTCAATATTTTTATTGAAGTTGGTTTAGTATATTTATTGGTTAATTGAAATGTTGTTAATGGGAAACTAGTAAAATTAATGAATAGCGTAGCAACTACTGTAGATTTTATTAAATCATTACGAATGTCTTTCACAAAGGATTGAAAAGTATCAAGGGAGATGCGTTTTCAGCGTACTTTCTTCACTAATGTGACCTGATCTGCATTGCAAGCAGTGCGCCATCATTTTCTTAATTTTTAATGCTATGCTATTTGACCAATTTTGTCGAGTTACCTTATTTGACAAATTTTCAGAAACTTGTGCGAAACAAGATGCTCTGACTATCTAATCTTCTCCGGACAACCTCCAAGCCTGTGCATCCCATTCATTTCTATCCAAGCCTGTACGTCCCCTTCATTTCTATCCAAGCCTGTGCGTCCCCTTCATTTCTATAATCTTTATATAAAAACTCTAAGTTGTTGGTATAAAAATATCAATTTGTTACAATATATTATTTTGTACATGCATGGTATTATTTTATACATGCATGGTACGAAATCCCAGAAACTTATGCGAAAGAAGATGCTTCTCTGTCGAACCTTCTCCGGGCAACTTCCAAGTCTGTGACTCTACATAAGAAATCTATTAAAAAATTTTGGCGACTTACCTTGCTAATTGAGACAATAATTCAGTCTCCTATTTAGTGTAAAAACTCGTGACATTTCAAATTTGGACAGCTTACATTATTTGACACCTAGCAGGTTAACCGTTTTAGTGCCAGGGGTTTTTAAAAATCCGTGTCGGATTGTGCCATGAAGCGCGATAGCGCTTTTGTTAAAAATAAACCTTGGGACTCAATTATTTGAAAGAAAATTTGTAATTACGAGATGAAACTCTGACAGACTCGCGACAAGATACATTCTGATCTGAGCGTAATCGAATTGACGATCGTGACCAAAAAAAGCGACACGGTTCACCACAGTACGCGAACAGCGCGATCGCGCTGCGTGGCACTAAAACGGTTAAGGTTGATTTACACTTGGTAGGTTATAATTCAATAGAATATTGGTATGTGCAATGACCATGGACATGGGAATATAGGAACGGAGCAATGGCTGAGGGGCGTGAAGCAGAAAAACAGGGGGTGCGGGGAACCATGGTCACGTAGTATGTACTCTGGTGCCGCATTGGCGATTGGTTGTGATCGCGGAAGCACCAACCAATTGGACTATACTAGAATTCAGATTTATTGACCGGTGAGGTCGGTTTCGCGAGCAGCGCGTGAGGAGAAATCAGCCACCATCACCACCACCACCTGACGATCGTGGATTGGCAGTTGAAGTGCCTGGGCCCCCGAAGGGTATGGTGGGGTAACGAGCCGTGTGGCTGTTGTTTATTCGTAGCGTAATAGCTGTGCGCGTTATGAAACTATGCGTAGACCAATAGGAGATGAAACTATCGAGAAGAATCAATGTTCTGAACAATGAAGCTCCTGAATTTTTTCGGAGCGAACGTACACCTATTCTGATGTGTGTATTTCTACGCTGACCAGGGATCGGCGGGCTCCAGCTACCGCTGATGGAGGGGGAAACACCTACTGGAGCGGTGGTTATGTGTGCGTGACTGACGCACGCAGGCACAGTTCATGCACACATAATTACCGCTCCTGTAGGCGTTTCCCCCTCCATCAGCGGTAGCTGGAGCCCGCCGATCCCTGACACTGACAGCCAGAGTTGTGCATTATTCGTATAAATCTCCAAGATTTATTCGCGAATAACGAATAACAATTTTATTCGACAAAAAATTATTCGTTATTCACGAATAAATCTGTACCGTTATTCGAGCCAGATTTATTCGAATAAGAATTTATTCATTATTCGACCTGATTGAATGACGAATAAATGTGCGTACGCTCTATCTCTTCGAGCTCGACTCACGTACGCGATTATATACATTGTATCAGTGAAGCGGTAGAGCGTACCAGAGTTGGTCATTATCTAGATAAAAAATTATTTAAATAATGATCGAATAATTGATACTTTATCTTTTTTCGTTATTCGAGGTTCGAATAACTGAAGTTATTTTTATTTGAAGAGCAACGAATAAATAATTTTATTGGATGAGAATTTATTCGATGAATAAAGATAACTTTTTTATTCGATGAGAATTTATTCGACGAATAACGATCATTTTTTATTCGAAAATTTTATTTGAATAAATGCATCGAATAAAATTTCATCCGTAACATTTATCTTTTCGAAGCTTTCGAATAAAGCCACGAATAACTTTCGTCACCATCGAAACTTGGTGAGTCACCACGACCCCAAGTCGCCGCCGCCGGTCTTTCGTGTTCGGAGCACGCCACTCGGCCGAGCTCGACTTTCGGAGGCTCGAATAAACACGCTCGACACTGACGAAAGTTATTTGTGGCTTTATTCGCAGGTTTCGAAAAGATAAATGCTACGAATGAAAAATTTATTCGGCTAAACTTACCGATGAACTGGGACCTCGCCGATTTCGATGACCTTCACATATGTTACAAAACTAGACCTTTTGAGTAACTTTTTCCTTTGACGAAATTGGCGGTCGGCCTTAGTTTCCAAAATATTAGCAGGAAAACTTTCGTTATTATACAATCGTACTCTACGTATACGTGCACGCCGGCGACAGTGTGTGCAGCACCACGTTGTCGACGGTTGTCTTCTGTTTGTATAAACACTGCGCAGCAACCTCCAGCATATACATCTAACGGGTGCACGCGTGGTGTCGCAGTACGAAAAATAGTCGAACCTAAACTGAATTACATGATACTAACAGTACATGCTACTTTTAATCTGTTATAATACAAAAATGTATTTATTCTGACGAGATCGATGTGACTTTGGGGATGTTCAAAATGAGACTGCAGTTATAAGTATCGCACGATGGGGTCAATATCGCTATTGTTGTCAAGGTCATCATTCTGAACATTTCTCTTTAAACGTTTACGAGACATCCGCATTAACTCTACTTAACTTTAGAATTACCGAGTTTAACACATACTCGCATCGGTTCGCTACCATGCTTTACGCGACCGCGAGCGGGGGTGCGCCCCCCGTCCTAATCTAGCCCCAACCAATACTAATACCGTTGGCTGTGAAACAGATTTTAATATGTTATGCCGACAGTTTTTTTATTAATATCTCCGAATCTAAGGCCGACCGCCAAATATACAACGATCCTGTAGACGTAGGCTGCAGCACCTCGTCAGAATAAATACATTTTTGTATTATACAAGATTAAAAGTAGCATGTACTGTTAGTATCCTGTAATTCAGTTTAAGTTGGACTACTCTTCGTGCTGCGACACCACGCGTGCACCCGTTAGATGTACAGGGTCAACGTTTTATCCTGCAACCTGCGCTCACGCGAACAGGTCAAGTGGCAACAGCGCCTCACGGACGCATTCCACTACAAACATGCACCGGCCCATCGGAGAGCTGCCAGCGACCGCTGGACAGCAGTGATGCCCGAGCTTCGAAAATTTTAGGACGGTCTCTTTCAAATCAATGTTGCAAAGAGCTATGCGGAATTTCCCGACCCAGGTAAGCGAGCCGCGCGCTCCGCTTTTATGATCGGTTTACCACTCGCACCCCAGATTACTGTAATGAGGTTTGAAAATAATGTCGACTGATCTCGCACCCGTCTCAAAATGCAGGGTAGTAGAACTGGAAAATAATAGCTTGAATTCCAGTGTAATGAAAAGCTCTTGAATACAAGTATACTATATATATATATATAAAATACTGTTTAACCAGCAGTAAATCGGCGGTATGGATCGTAAAATCAATGGGTCAAATTAAACAGTAAATGATTTCTTTAATCAGAATCAGAATCTTATTTATCAATTAACTTATGAAAAAGGTAAAAAATCCGTAGATTTCAGTTTACAATCAGTAAGATCCGTAGATAAAGTAAAAAATCCGTAGATCTACGGAAAAATCCGGAGGGTTGGTAACACTGCCACACTATGTCAGTCCGTCCAGTGGTTCTCGAGATTAGCACGAACAAACAAACAGAGGCGTATACCGCGGACTTTATTTTATACTATGTGCATTATGGTGGACCTTAGTTACTCTTGTTGAAAAATAATTTTGAGAATTTTGGCGCGGACTCCCCCCCCCCCCCCCCTGGATTATGCCACTGGGTGATAAAATAATGTGTGGAAAATTTGAAATCGATCGGAGAACGGGAAACCGTGCTTCATCGCATTTTAAATTTTTTTATTTTTGTAACTCGTTTTTTCTCTCCATTGTAGTATATCGTTAATACACATTTTTATATATCATTGGATTTATCTTTTTACGCTCTGTAATAATATAGAATCAAAGTATAAGATCACTTAAGAAAAAACATCATGACCTTGAAATCTCCAAAATTAACTATCAAATAATGCTTTTTTCGTTGGCATTATACACTCCTCACATTAATTAAAGGATCACCTCTAGGAGCTCGAAAAATAGAGGCAAGTTCACATGGTCATAACTCCGGTAAAAGTAGTCGTATCGATATTTTGAAAACATGGTTTGAAAGCGTGGAATCTCTATTTTCAGCTGCTTTTTCAAATTTTAGATGCATTGCTTTTTGGCAAAGTTATAGCAATATAATACTTGGTCAATTTTCAAAATTTTTCTTCAACTTTGCGATGTTCCACAGGGAGTATGAAATTTTTTACACAAATTCCATTCATACCAGTCGAAAGCGGCTACTTTCCTGTGTAAAAAGAGAGGAACAAATTTCTTGTGCAATTATTTCTGGCCGAGTTATTCAACTTTGAAGTAAAAACCGTTTTTTTTACTTGAATTGTTTCTTGCAAGGGAAGGAATCATCGTAGAACGTTCATGAAAAAGCAATAGAAAGATCAGTCTTTTTTCTTTAAGATGCATCTTCGACTTTTTCGTTTCGGTTAAAATTTTGGTCTCTGATGTCCTTTCCAAAATATGCTTAAAAATTGCACAAATTCCATTTTCTCTTCAACTCGCTGTATCTTCGCGAGGGATGTCGGGAACATCAATGTCTTAAACTCATTTTAAAGCGGAGAGTCTGCCGATTCTTTTGAGCTCCACCGAAACCCGCTGCGATAATTTCTTACCTGTGGCCTTTAAGTTTGAAGTTACCGTTTCGGGAAAACTTATGCGGAGACTTCAGCGGCCGCGTGGCTGCATTGGCACCACCGATGGCATATCGCGTGGAGGGATGTGTCATATATGTGTACACACACAGGAACCTTCGGTAGCGCCGACGTGACTCGGCTCGCTTTCGGTTGCTATCGTCACTTATGTCGACGGGTGGGGATACGAACAAGAGCGCTCGCTTCCGAGGGGGTGACTGACAGTGGCGACACATTTTGTAGCCTTATTTTCCCGAAACGGTAACTTCAAACTTAAAGACCATAGGTAAGAAATTATCGCAGCTGGTTCCGGTGGAGCTCAAAAGAATCGGCAGACTCTCTGCTTTAAAATGAATTTAAGACATTGATGTTCCCGGCATCCCTCGCGAAGATACAGCGAGTTGAAGAGAAAATGGAATTTGCGCAATTTTTAAGCATATTTTGGAAAGGACATCAGAGACCAAAATTTTAACCAAAACGAAAAAGTCGAAGATGCATCTTAAAGAAAAAAGACTGATCTTTCTATTGCTTTTTTCATGAACGGTCTACGATTATTCCTTCGCTTGCAAGAAACAATTAAAGTAAAAAAAAACGGTTTTTACTTCAAAGTTGAATAACTCGGCCAAAAAAAATCGCACAAGAAATTTGTTCCCCTCTTTTTACACAGGAATGTAGCCGCTTTCGACTGGTATGAATGGAATTTGTGTAAAAAAAATTCATACTCGCCGTGGAACATCGCAAAGTTGAAGAAAATTTTTTAAAATTGACCAAGTGCTCTTTATATTGCTATAACTTTGCCGGAAAGCAATGCATCTAAAATTTGAAAAAAGCAGCTGAAAATAGAGATTCCACGCTTTCAAACTATATTTTCAAAATATCGATACGGCTATTTTTACCGGAGTTATGACCATGTGAACTTCCCTCTATTATTCGGGCTCCTGGAGGTGATCCTTTAATTAATGTGAGGAGTGTATTTACGTTGTCAAACAGTACAACTTTCGTCTAAAATTTTTTTTCATATAATTATAAATAACAAATTAAGCATCTTACCAATTCCTGCCACTCTCTCCACTTCACATGCTTCAATCACGTGTTTCACTGTTTCTTCCTCTTTCTTACAAAGCCTACATACCCTTTCTTCTTTTTTTAACCAATATTTGCATGCCCTCGTTTGACTACCCTATATGAATCTTCCTATCCTTTCCAATTCTCATCTCCTTTTTTTTCTCTTTCCCCCATAAGTATATCGGCTTATTTCCTGGTTTTCTTGCCACCGCTCTTAATTCTCTTAGGAACTTTGACTCTTTTACTTTCGTCTCTCATTCTTATTCTTGGATGTCTTTACGTATTTGCTGCATTTTGGTTTGCAATTCTTCCCCATTTAATCTTCTTCTTTTCTATTCTTCATTTGACCATTCTCTTCCTTCCAGGAATTTGATTCTCATTGTTTCCCTTTTCGTTACTTCATATCTTATCGATCCTTCTTCCGAGTCTATTAGCCTATCTTCAAACTTCATTGCTCTTACTCCCATTTTAATTGCTATGTCATCCCTTCCTATTTCTTTTAACAGCCAGTATGTTGGTGTTGATCTCTCCAATTTCATTATCCATCTTATGTATTTCGCCTGCAATTTTTCTATTTCCTTCATCCCCATATCTCCGTTCCTTACGCCACGATGCTTTGAACTAGCGCATCAAACAGTTTCATTCTTCTTTCAAAGTCATCTCTGAGTAATCTTTCTCCAATCTCCCATACCTTCCTAATATGGTGTTTATCCTCGTTGTCCTTTTTCATTGTATAACCTAAATATTCCAGTCCTCTTACTCTTTCTATTTCTTCTTCATTCCAACTGAATCTTTCTTCTCTTCTTCTTCCTCCTGCTTTCCTGCATATCATTATCTTACACTTCTGCACATTTAACTCTAGGCCTTTCTTTTTTTATGTATCTCTCGAATCTCTTTATCATATTCTTCAATTCCTGTGCATTATTTGCCATTAACCCTTCGGTGGGCGCGCTCTTTAGACTTGCATGAGTGGGCGCGTGTTGCGGCTTTTACACCGTAATTGGAGTTCTCGTTGTTTTACCTCTAAATTTAGGCAATTTTAGGTCTCACAGAAGAAAATCGAAATTACATTAGTTGGTCAATAATATTTTATTCAATGAACATAGAATATAGCCGACGGCAACTTCGTGTCAACTCTTTCGTTTCCTCTCACTCGTTCTCGGGTTCTCTCACTCGCGACCAAATGATTCCAAGAAATGGTGGGGGTAGTCGCCGGGCGTACAACGCATGAGAGAAACGGGGCTATAACGAGTGCGTACTGTACCCAATTCTGCCGCGCAGTCGAAGAAAATTAATTGATTCTCGGTATTTCGATGCCTCAAAGACGAAGAGGAGAACAGGAAGATACAGGAAAGCATAGACAAAGATAACTAAAAGCGTGGAAAGTAACATTATTCTTAAACACATAAAGGCCTAGTTGCTTAACCCTTTCGCTACGGGCAGGTTCTCCGCCGCGGTATTCCCACTGAACGGGGCAATGCCGCGCGCCGCGACATCACTGTACGGTAGGTACGCGACGCCGATCGTCAGCAGGAGTACCGCGGCGGAGAACCCAAACTGCTGAATGTTTTCGAACGAAAGAATTTTTTTTCAAAGGGTATTTATAAATAAAGGGTATTCCAGGGTATTTGTAACGTTTTAGTATGCACTCTTGAATTGACAGTATGAAAGCAAATAACATTATGCAATATAATAAAATAATATAACATAATATAATTGTATGATTATAATGGCTTTTAATAATGTAACTGCGTATGATATTTTTCAAAGCATGGTGTTATACACAGGCCAACATTGCAAATTTGGCACTGGTATCGCGATCTGCTCCTCTTGTCATTTTTTGAACAGACTGCGCACTTTCGCAGCGGATTCTTTCGTTTGGTCTTTTCATTTGTATATAGCGACGGAAAGTGTCTTCCAGTAAGGCGAAGTGGATTCGTTTCTCCTGATTTATTCGCAATGGTATTCTTATTGTCAGATTGGTAATGGCTTAAAAGTTGACGAATTAACTGTAGGTGAAAGCTTGCCATTGATATTTGTTTTCTAGTTTTTAACTTATATAAGCAATAAGCGTTCCAAACGCATATGTCAATTAAATGAAAAAAATATTTTTTGTACCATTTCAACGTTTTGCGTTGCGAGTGAATGGTGCTAATAACCATATCTGTTTTGTCTACAGTTCCCATTAATTTATTGTAATCAACAACACATTTTGGTTTCATAATCATTTCTCGAGTCCGGAAATGACGTTTTGTTTCAACAAATTCTTGGGTATGGAAAGAGGATAGCATGTATACTTCTCTTTTATCACACCATTTCATCGTTAATAAATACCTCGAGGAGCGAAAATTTGCTTCACCAATTTTTAATTTATTTTGGAATATTGGAATGCCTTTTCGCCTTTTACGTACCGTTCCACAAGCGTTAGTTAGATTTTGATGCAAAAGAATAAAAAATGCGGGGCTTGTATACCAATTGTCTACGTATAACGTATGACCTTTGCCTAAATAAGGTTTCAATAATTCCATTACTGTTTCCTGACTTTCCAATAAATTGATTTACGCAGTTTACAGTAGTTAATGAGCCATTATAAATAATAAAATCTTGCACAAACCCCGATTGGGTATCACATAAAACAAATGATTTTATTCCAAATCTCTTTCTTTTAGAGGGTATGTATTGCTTAAACGATAACCTTCCTTTATACAGGAGTAAGCTTTCGTCAATACATAGATTTTCAAAAGGATAAAACGCCTCCTGAAAACGTTGTCGCAGCTTATCACAAATTTCTCTTATTTTATATAATTTATCAACATCTGCGGTCATATTGTTCGTATTAAAATGTACAATTTTTAACAAATATAAAAACCGATCCCTACTCATGACCTCTGCAAAAATGTTGCTCCTCAAAAGTTTGTCGTTGGACCAGTATTCAGAATATGACAGTTTTCTATTTCGCGACATCAATAATTTGAGGGCGAGAAAGCAATACATTTCTCCGACAGAAGTATTTTGGGAATTTATTGTATTATGATTATTATCAAGGCTACTGCGATAGTTGTTTGTCGTGCCGACAATAAAATTTATAAAATCTTCAGAGCAGAATAATTTAAAATAATCTAAAATCGGTGCCAAATAGCTAATTGATGCTTTTATTCCGGAATGTTTGGAATTGAATTTATGGAAAGTCGGTTGGAATAAGTCGTTGCTCCATGTAATTTTTGTGATATCTTCTTCAAATGAACTGTCTTCTTCGATTTCGGATGTGCTGAATCTCATTTCTCGAAATCTTTTACTGTTTCTATGAGGTCTCTCTCTTGCCAAATTTGAATTTATCTCATCACCTTCTGACAGGTCCAAATAATTCTGATTTACGTCAATACATCTTTTCCTGTTATTATTTGTCATCATTTTAGGGGTGAGATAAAATCTGTTCAGAAATAATTAACCTAAATAAGGTGAGACAAAATTAAAAAACAACAAGGCATACTTACTTATCCGTTATTGGGAGAAAAATAAGGTGAATTATCTTTCTGCAGTAAATACTGACTTTATTCGCTACAAACAATCGAACAAATTACTCGAGACTGATTCTTGAGGAATTTGGGTTGCTAAGCATTTAGTTATTTCGGCTGTGAGAAACAAATGATGCAAAATAAAATATTGTCAATGGTCGTCGGCTAGCGGCTAGTCGCCCGTAGTACCTTAGTGGCACCGTACGGGGAGCCACTATAGTCGCCCGTAGTACCTCAGTGGCACCGTATGGAGAGCCACTATATAGTCGCCCGTCGTACCTCAGTGGCACCGTACGGGGAGCCACTATAGTCGCCCGTAGTACCTCAGTGGCACCGTATGGAGAGCCACTATAATCGCCCGTCGTAGCGAAAGGGTTAATGCGATAGCGACAAAAGTAATGAAAAGCAATCAGAGGCGAACACCTGAAAACTTTATATCTTTGAGGGGTGGTTTCGCCCCTAAATATGAAAACGGGCCACTATAAAAAAACACGAATATCTTAGATTTCGGCGCTATAAACCATAACCAAAAATCAAAGCAATCTGAGGCGGACACCTGGGAAACTCTATGTGAGTACACGGGCGCTCGCCAGCAAGATAGGCGGTATACTTTCGTTTTCATTCAATTAGGGACACTTCCAAACTTAATTTGAACCTGATAAGTACGTAGCATGATGCAAAAGTATCCGCTGGAAGAATCCTTAACTGGACATAGATCCAGTTTGAACATTGCATATAGTACAATACGAAATGTAAAATTTGCGGCTAACTGCCGCGGGCGCGCCCACCGAAGGGTTAACACAACATCATCCATGTATGAAATTGTCCGAATTTTCCTTCTATCTATTACGACTGTCCTTCCTGTTCTTTGCCCATTTCTTTTTCCTGGGCTGCAAATGAGACGTTGAATTGAAAAGTGCCGGGCTTAACGAGCACTCTTGTCTAATAACGTTTCTTGTTAAAAATTTTCCTATCAGTTCCTTCTTCACTCTTAAAGTGCATATTGTTCTGTCGTACATTTCTTGAAACCTTATTCTTAGTTGTTCGTCTACTCCTTCTTGAAGTGTTTTCCAAATTTCTTCCCTTTTCAATCTATCAAATGCACCCTTCACATCCGCGAAAAAACAGGTATAGCTTCCCTCTTTCTTTTGAGGTTACTATACATATAATCTCTTTATTGATCCCCTAGGGGTTACAATCTTCCTTACCCTTTCTCCTTTACACTTATACCTTAAGTCTACCTTATCCTAACTTATCCTAACTTAATCTACCTTAACCTAACTTATCCTAACTTAATCTACCTTAACCTATCCTATCTCGCACGCCTACGCCCGCTCGCTCGCTCTCCTCCTTAACTTCCCCCCGCTCTCGCACGCACGCCCCCGCACCCTCCTCCGTCTCTCGGACCTCCGCTTCCGCGCGCTTCCCCTTCCACTCACAATCCTCCACTCACTCCCTCACACACTGCTCTCGTTTCCTCCAATCTCCTCATCCATTCCTCCCCACCCCCCTCGCCACCCAACACCTCTACCACCGCCTCTTGCCACCCCCTCTCAATCCCCCACCCTGTACATACCTCCCACACGTGCTCCCACGTCTCTTCCCCCTGCCCACATATTCTGCACCTCCTTTCCTCCTCCTCCTCCCAGTATCTCCCCGCCTTCATCTCATTTCCTAACCTAAACCTTGCCACCCGCTTCCATCTTTCCTCCTCCCACTCTTTCTTCAGGTACCCTGGCACCCCCTTCTCCTTTACCTTCCCGTACCACAAATTGTACCTCGCCCCACCTATCCTCCTCCACCTCTCCTCTTCCTGTAGTCTTCTCTCCCTCTCCATCAACACCTCTCCCCTCACCACCTCCTCCACCGTCCACCCCCTGTCCTTATAATACTGCTCCCTCTCCTCTTCCCACCCCTGTAAAACCTTCCCCCCCCTCATCCTCCTCTTCATTTTCTCCCAACACTCCCTCGCCAACTCTCCCCCCTTTCTCTCCTCCAGCTTCCTCTCGTACCCCCACGCCCTTAGCCCCGCCCCTCCCTTCAACACCCCCCTCTGTTGTTCTTTCCTAACCAAGTACCCTGGAGTATTCTGATCCACTCCCAACACCCACCTCACGTATCTTTCATGCATTGCTTCTACCTTTTCCCTACTTTTCCACCCCCACACCTCTACCCCATAGCTCACTACCGCCCATACCAGCTTATCGAATAACCATAGCTTTCTTCACCAGTCCTTCCCAAAAATCCTTTTACCAATCCCCCATACCTGCCCCATCACCGCAGCCCCCTCTCGTACCCTCTCCTCTACGTGTTCCCCCTGTCCTCCCTTCCCCATTACCGTATACCTCAGGTACCTGAAGCTCCTTACCTTCTCTAACTCCTTTCCCTTCCACCTCCACACCGCCTTACTCCACCTACCCCCCCCCCCCCCTTCTACAGCTCATCACCTTGGTCTTACCCACACTCACCTGTAACCCCTTCCCATCCACGTACTTCTCCAGTTTCCCCATCATCCCGTTCATCCCGTCCACATCCTCTGCCAGCACAGCCACATCATCTGGATATGCCAGCGTGTAGATCCTCCTACCCCCCAGCCCCCCCCCCCCTCCCCAGCTCCACGTCTATGTCTGAGATCCGGAGTATAAACATGGTTGGGCTCAACGGGCATCCCTGCCTTACACCCCTTGCCGTCCAGAACCTCTCCCTCTCTTCCCCCCTTACCCTGACCCTTCCCATCGTTTTCCTCAGTACCTCCTCACACCTCACCACTAGCTTTTCCCTCACCCTCTACCCCTCATAGCCTTTATCAATACCTCCCTGCCCACTGATTCAAAAGCGGCCTTTCATGTCGACAAACAACGCCACCAATTTCCTCTCTTTGCTCCCTATTTGCCTGTTGATCAGGTAGTTAAATGTGTATATATTGTCTACACAACCTACCCCCCCCCCCCCTCCTATACCCCGCCTGACTCGGTGACAGCAACTTCTTTTGTTCAACCTTCAACCTTAAGGGGGCCGTTTCATTTTTGTTATTGTCCGAATCCATCGAAGCGTCCCCAGTAAACAGACGGACCCTAATGAAAATACTGCGGTCGATATAAAGAACTTCTACAGAGGTGACATCTCCAGGTACTCTATGTAGACGAATTTTTTACGCATAGTTGCCACATTTTCTGTTCTCTCTGTCTCTGCCGCGCTGTTGCCACAGCTCCTACTATCGAGAAGTCTTGAATGAATACGGCACGAGAGCTGCGTCTAGGCAAGGATCGGCGGGCTCCAGCTATCGCTGATGGAGGGGGAAACACCTACAGGAGCGGTGGTTATGTGTGCATGACTGACGTACACATAAATCTTCAAGTTCAAGCACACATAACCACCGCTCCTGTAGGTGTTTCCCCCTCCATCAGCGGTAGTTGGAGCCCGCCGATCACTGCGTCTAGCGTCAGAGCCTCGCTGAAAGTAAAGGAGGATAGCAATAATGAAAGATAGAGTGATTGGGTAGTGAAGTTAGGAAACATATCAATGAAACAATACTAAATTGCGTATCAATATCTCTTCTAAACTTCGCAATCCTTATTATCTTCTCTCATTCTGTGCAATATTTATGTTTACTTGTGAAAAAATATAATGATATGATTGTTCAATGATTGTTTATTTTGTTTGTTTTAATAGAATGTAAAGCTTTCACATTTTCTATCGTATCGGCATGAACGTTTCAGTAAGATACTGTTGAGATTTCCCAGATGAAAATGAATTTAAACACGGCATAAATCAGATTATTTTTAAAAGATTTTATTCAGCTTCGATCTTCGGTTTGTTTGTAGGTATTTTTGTGTGTTTGATGTATGTATGGTTCAAATCTGGCAACTCAAATTTAACCAACTTCCAACTATCGAGTTGTCTTGAAGCTTTGCAGATGTGCGTAGTTTGGATGACAATACAATATGTAAAAAAAAATAAACCCTGAAGGGGTGAAAAAATTACTCAGTCATCAATAAACATAACCCATAACCACAAAACGACTTGGAATCAGTCATTCGCGTTCTTTACGAAAACGACAAAAAGCCGTTGCGTTCGGGACGCTAGTGGCATCGCGATTTCCGTAGGAAATACACAATTTATAACGAGAAATAATTCGTTACGTTCATATAGGAAAAAAATTGTAGTACAAGAAAAGAATAATTTTGTAGTCTTTAGTGTATTTTAATTTAGTTTTTAGTGCATTTTGAATAAAATCGTTTAACATAAATTTTTTTTATATATTTTTTAGCATTATTAGATTAGAAATGTTACATTTATCTTTAATTATATAGTGCAGTTCTAGAAATAACCCGATTTATACCGTATTTGAAATCATTTTAATCTGGAAAAGCTCAGCAGTACCTATGTTACTGAAAACATTAGGTTTTACATTTTATTTATACATAATCCACTTCAAGCAATATTGTAGGTATGCGTTTCGAGCCGAGGCTCGAACTGAGATCAGAAGCCTCCGCCGAACAGCCCAAGTCCTCAGCACGAAGAGAGATCGTGTCGGTTCGGATAAACACGTTGCCGAAAGTTATTTGAAATTTCGAAGCCTTCAAATAAAAGCTGAATAAACTATGGCTAAAGATGAAAACCTTATTCGACGGTTCGAATAAAAAAATTATCTTTCGCCGTGGAATGAATTCACTTCGAATAAAAAAAATTATCTTTCGGCGTCGAATAAATTCACTTCAAATAAATTTATTTATTCGTGGTGTTTGGAATAAAGATAACTCCTGTTATTCGAAGCTTTGAATAACGGATAAACATAAAATATCTTTTATTTGAGTGTATCCAGATATTATCTTTGCCCATCTCTGTTCTCCAACCGCTTCGCCGTGATTCATTCAAGCCTCCCTGATGGCAAAATAGTAATAAGGGAAATGCGGCAACAGCGCGATACGACTCCGAGACTTTCTCGAGTCTGTCTCAGTACACGAGTCATAAATTCATTATTATTTCAACGTACGGTGCTTATTAGCGTTCAAATGCACCAGACCACCCTGCACTGATATCTACTGGAGGCAACTATACCCGCAAAAACTTCCTTTTTGCCGATTCCAGGACGAAAGACGGTTGAAACGGTTTGTTTAATACATCGCGTATATGTACACGATTTTTTCAGCTTGTGTGAGTGTGCGCACACATTCAAGGCCCGCCGACGCGGCAGCCTTAAGTAAAAACATAATACTTCATGATCACTTTATTTATAAAAGTGATAAGAAAATAATAAAATAGCTGGAGAATTATTTTGTCCTTCAGTGTACTACTTCTTGTAAAAGTAACTTGTAATTTATTATGCGACTCATCCTGCACGTGCGTCACATTCTACAAAATATTACACAAGAACCATTTACTTACGTTGATTATGTCTATTATATCATCCTTGTGTTTTAATTGTCTTTGAAAGTAAATTAATTTCAAATGTCATGCAAAATATATTTTGTGTTAATTCAGATACATTTCCCTTTGTTATAGAGAAAACGAGTAAGCTTTGCAGATCCTCCGGTTTCAAAGGAAATGGGATATGAAATTACCAACAATGATTCTCCGCACAAAGCTAACAAATGCGTCCCACGCGGATTATTGGGACGTAAAGATTCGCCATCGAGGTTAAAGCATGTTAAACATAAACTAATGCATACTGATTCAGATAAAACGGAAAAAGAAGAAACAGACATGGCAGATACGTCTGAAGTTGACTTACAGTGTGAAAGAGAAAATGAATTATTGACAAAAATAGCCGAAGAATTAGAATACTCTGAGCATACTACAATAGACACTGACGCTCAGCCAGCGTGTAGCTCTATGGAAAATGAGCCAATCAATATTACCCCTGCGAGAGTTCATGACTGTAATAAAGTTAAAATTGATAATTTAAGTGTTGAATTTGAAATTACCCAAAATTCAACGTTTACCAAACATACGAAATCGCAATCTATAAATACAGAAGAACAGAATAAAAAAGATGATGTCTTGGAAACATCACCAAGTTCCATTATCAATATACAAAGTACTGAATTTGACAATTCTGAGACACAGGAAGATATATTTAATGGAACAGACACAAATAAAGATGATGATCATGAAGTTACAGAAACTAACAAAGATATAAATACAAAAGATGTACATAACCTTTCTGTTCAAAATCATTCACTAGGTTCTCCCACAAATGACTACATTAGAGATCATTCATTTGAAAAATATATGAATTCTGAAAATTTAGAGGACACAGTGGATGCAGAGAATCTCACTGGTATTAATATTACAGCAAACTCGGACGAAATTTTCTGTGGAAGATTTACACGAACTAGTACGCAAGCAGTAGAAAATACGGAAGGAGAAGATACGTTGCCAGTAACAGATTCAGTATTTGGAAGTTTACCGTTGAGCCAAGAAAGTCAAAATATAAGTCAGTTTAATGTAGAAATTCCAGATCCAGAGTCATTAGATTCCACTCAACCCATATATCCTACATTGACATCACGCTTCGAACCTATAAAACTTATTGTTCACCAGCTAACTAATCCTCTTTGGGTACAACATTTGTCCACATATTTTGAAAATAGAAATCTTAAAACTGTCGGTGACCTCGCGCGATTATCCGAACGTGAAATAAACCGAATTCCTGTAAAAGGTAATTCAAAAATTGAATTTGTAAAAAATGTTCTTAAGTGGTTTGAAAAAACATATGTTACGAAGGAACCGAGTAGTGTATTAGTAGCATCATGTTCGGCAAATGTTAACATACCTGCATCTACAGTAAACGTAATATGTCAAGACCAAGGATCACAAATACCTTTCAACACGCCACAAAATGAATCAATAAATCATGATACTCTGTTTAGTCAACCAAGTTCTAGCAAAATGTTTGACAGTGTTAATACAATTAATGAGAAAGTATCTGAAACAGCTAAAGATGCGACGAGATCTACTTTAAATGAATCGTCATGTGTATCCGTTTGTTCGACATCCTCACAGACATCATATGAACCCACTACAACAACTACCGCCGCCACGCACGTCTCTGCTTCAGTTTCGAAGCCATCAGATATGACAACTATGTAAGTTAGAAATCATATTGCTTGACATTATCTTACTAATGTAATATCATGAATGTTATTATTCTACTTCAACAAGATTATTATGACCATTGACTTTTTCCTTTATGAAGTTTTGTTTTAATTCAGTTACACAATTTCTGTGAATCTCTTACGCACGTATTAACTTAATTATTAAGTTATTGCATTACGAAAGGTTTTTAGAGGGTACATATACAGGGTTAGTGTTCTATCTTGCAACCCGCGTTCGCGCGAACAGATAGCATCGCAACAGCGCCTCGCGGACGCATTCCACTACAACCATGCACCGGCCCGGCGCTCGGAAAGCTGGACAGCAGTGATGCCGGAGCTTCGAAAATTTTAGGATGGTCTCTTTCAAAATAACGTCACAAAAACCTATTCGGAATTTCCCGGCCCGGGTTAAAGAATTTGAGACCTTTTTCGTATAACTTTTGAACTATAAAAGATATCGGAATGCAATTTGCGCCGCAAAGTGAGAAAAAATTACTCCCTCTTAATGATGGATAATTTAAAATATTTTACGTTTACTTAATTTTTCTTTTATCAGCTTTTTAACCATAATTGTTGTGTAAAGTTTTTGCAAATTGTTTGTTGGATACTGTATTTAATGTTTTTTTTTTAAATTAATGGTGTTGATAAACAATAGACTAATTGTTCCTGTATCAGTACTTTCATATAATTGAGAAATGATTCTGCAGACCTCAGAATCTATTGTCCTGGTTTCCTTTTTTATAATTTTATCCTTAATGCAGTGCATGCATAGTTCGGACATAGGGGTTAACTAGTGGGACGTGTCTTTGATTGTAGCGGTGTTTGAATTTTTTTCAATGCCACGCCTATACCGGCTTCCGTTAATGTCATTTTTTGGAACGATACACCATTATTGTGGCTTTTACACGCAGGTGGTGAAAAATCTCTCCGTACACGTGTATAGCGCCGCGGTTAACCCTGTCGTAGTTAAAACTTTTGAAATTGAGACGGGTACGAGACCAGTCGACATTGTTTTCAAACCTCATTACAATAATCAAGCACGCGACTTGATTACCTGGCCGGGAAATTCCCAATAGCTCTTTGCGATGTTAATTTGAAAGAGACCATTCTAAAATTCTCGAAGCTCGGGCATCACTGCTGTCCAGCGGTCGCTGGCAGCTCTCCAAACGCCGGGATGGTGCATGGTTGTAGTGCAATGCATCCGTGATGTGCTGTTGCCATTTTCGTCCGTTCGCGCGAGCTCGGGTTAGAAGATAAACTGCTGACTCTGTATTATATGGTTATTACTATTTGTTATTCTTGCAATCACATTTTTTCTGTTATATGAATCATTTGTCCATTTAATGTAAATAAACAGTGTATTTTAAGCTAATAATATTTTACTTTTGGTTAGACAAATGATAAGTCTACCGGTACCATCTGCGCTAGTTACTACCATTGCGCCAGACACCAGTATTGAAAACTCCAATCCTTCCGATGCACATACATTTTCTGCCGTACGTGCAATGAAAAATGTTGGTACTTGTACTAGTAGTGATTCTGTTGGTTTATCAAACGCAATGGCATACAAATCAACAAAATCGGTCGCAGCACAAATGGCGTTAGAAGATCTTTTGGACGAAATAGACGTTAGTTTGGTATTAGCAAGTGGAGTTAGAAGATGTAATCCAGAAAAAATTCTTTCGCACTACAAGGTAAATATTTGGCTTTTGTTTATTCATGTATTTACTTTTAATACAAATTCAAAAAATTTCATTGCTCTTATTGAATTTCTGAATTTTTATTTCTTCAGTGTTCATATGTACACTTATCTGCATGGATTATAAATTGGGTAGTTTATTAGACTACTTCGGTAAATATATACAAAGCGGATGACCTTCTAATATGATTATCAGGTCAAAATTCTGGTCAAAAGTTCTGTACAATTTTTTCTTATACATATAACTAGAGCTCGGGTGTTTCGGCTTTAAACTGCGCGGCACGGAAGTTCCACCGCTAGTATTCAACTGTTAATATCTCGAGAACGAAGCCTCGGATCCCAAAACGGTAAAGGACTTTTCGATGTCTTTTTGAATCAGGACCTTGCATGTTCTGGATTGTCCCGCAATTTAAGAACACCCTGTATAGTATCGAATATATATTTGTGAGTACTCGGAAACTAAAGCCGAGCCGTGGTTATAGTATGTATAGGGAAAAGTTGTTCAGACTGTTGACCTTGACAACATATTTCAAGGTCATTGAAATCGCGGAGGTCGTCCGCTTTGTAATTAATCATCTGTACTTCTTATTTAAATATTTCCAGTGGTTGGAATTTATGGCAATAGAGATAATAATTCGAGTAAAGACGATATGGATTTCGAGCATATTTTGACATATCACAAATTCATTATTGAATTGCAGTTTAGTAAATATTAATACTTTTTTGTAGAACAAGATGAGACACCTTCCACCAGCAGAATTGGAGAAGGAAACCATCAGAATGCTTGGTCTTGAAAGCAGAAACAGCTGCAATGAAACGACATTAAAGACTGTCTGCCGTGCATGTGGGATTAATAAAGTATTACTTCGGCTTCCTGACATTTTCAGTGCTGACAAAGAATTCTTTATTAAAGTATTGAATGCTTATCGGAAAAAGATGAAAACCAGTGACTGTTTAAATGTTCTCGATTTCGCCGAAGTGAAGGAAGCTGTTTGCCAAAAATGTACCTCTTCGGAACTCGCTGAAATGTTGTCAAACAAATTGAAAGGGGAAGAACAAATGGGAATAAGGAAGCCAATGACAGAATTATCAAGCTTGGATGCCATGCTTAAAAGAATGCCAATGGATGTAATTATTAGTCACACAGTAGCAAATGATGAGCTTATTCCTTCCCGTGTTGTTCTAGACATAGCTTTACAGAACAACAGCGCAAGCGATATAGCACAAGCTTTGGAATCTCAGTCTTCTCCTATTACGAAAAATGTTTTTGACAAACTCTGGTCTTCCCAATTTGCAATTGAGCATATTGAAGAATGCAGCAAATCTAAGGAAGATTTGTTGAAAATTCTTAAAGCTGTGAGTTCGAAACTCAGTGAACAGGATCTACTGCAAGCGTTTTATGAATCTATGAACGTCAAATTAACAGTAAAACAAGAACAGGAGTAGAATATACACGTCTTTACAGATTAATTTACGAACCACGTGTATCATTGATATTTATTATTAATATTAATTGTAAACAGAGTTTAGTTTTGAATATTGTCACGTATTATATCGTTTTCTGGTTTTTCAACACAATTTCACGAAAAATATAGTGACATTATTTGCATTATAATCTCACATTTCTTTGCAATTTCATAGTAGAATACTGTATATATTTACGAAAGAATAATTGTTTCTTCCTTTCTATAATTTTTCGTTTTCAAGTGGAAGTTAAAACTGTATTAAATATTGTGGATGTTTAACAATATTTGCCTACTTGCACCAATTACATTAATCATGATATTTGTTATTCTTTTACATACATGTTCGGTATTACAGAAACGTTCGCCTCTCATTCAAATACATTTAGTGTATCAACAGTTTTATTGGATTAATAAATGTAAAAAACGCGTTTTTCTTACTTGTTCTGGTCGATATTAAACCGTATTGCAGAATATTCTTTCATAAGTACAGATTAATAATACATTTACTACATAACAAGTCCGTGCACTAAATAAAAAATTTGTTTTATTGATATCTTATGGTACATTTAATTTTAAGTATAAAAACATACATTTTTAACTAAATAGTTTGGTATGTGAATATATACATTTAATACATACATCAATTCCCTCTTTTTCTTTAAGAACGCTCATTTTAAGCAGTAGTTATGATGCTGGTTTATCCTTTACGCTTTGAGATAGTGGCATTTTGTTCCAATTAAATTGACTAAGAATTTGGTGTAAGAATAATGATTCTTGAAACATACTATCTAAAATAAAGTACTTAAATTATCTATAAATTTAATTTTCATAGAGATCTTTATAAGCATATAATACTGTAAATACATACATGTATCAAATATAATAATACTTCACACAGAATATTAGTAATCTGCTCTGTATCAATCGTATTATTCATCGATTAGGGTATGTATTGTAATAGAAAACGAGATGTAAATGTTTAGAAGTATTTATTTCCAAATTGATCTATAACGTTATTTCAATTTAAATCTCATTTTTGTGAAACTGTTGTTTACATGTAAACAAAGTAATCTGTAAAATTAAAGTAAAAAATTACGAAAGAAATGTATCATTTAAGATGTATCGATTAATACGCTACGATTAATACCAAGTATTTTGCATAAATTGGTTTTCCATGAACTATAAGTTTGAGACATAAGGGATCCGGTGTATTACAAAGGATCATCATCTATGTTGAATAGAAATATTTAATACCTTTCCACCTTTAATACTTTTCCCCCTAATGTTCTTCGAAGCTAAGGTAAATGAAATAACTAATTGGGATATTAACATTTCAATTTGTAACTTGACCCAATTATCGGAGAAAATTGCGCCTTAAGTGTTATTGGATATTTCGTAATATGTACAAAATTATAAATTTGAGGCTAAAGACACATTTGTTGTTATTAAAAGTATTTTATACAATAAACTTTATGGAACCTTTTATTAATCACATACATATTTCAATCAAAGACGATTTTTTTATTAAATCGTACATATTATACGTAAGACTGTTTTCGAAGAAGTGTAATGTCTTAATCTGCGCGTTTTCTCAGTGAAATATGAAAATCACTTGAAGGTTTTATACCATGGTGTTTTTTCAAAACTTATTTTAAGAATATTTATGTGGATCAATTTGAGGGGGGGGGGCGGTATAGTGACTTTTAACTTTGCAGATTTTTAAATTTAAATATTGCACTATTTAAAACCATGCTGCGCATAACACGTATAATAATATAAGAAGAGGAGTTACACAATGTCATAATGGTATGATGTGAAAAGAAAGCGAAGTGTAATATGTATGTATATATTTATTGCTCCCCGTAGGGTTACAAGTAGTGTTGGTTAGAACCGTGATTTGTGAATCACGAGTGATCGGATCACGTTCGTTCCCAATCACGGTGATTTTTTACAGTGATCCGTAATTTTCGTGATCGTTTCTGATTGGTGCAGGCAGAACAGTGATTCGCAATTTTTGTGATCTGATTGGTGGAAAGTATAACTGCTCTTTGCACGCCCCAAATAAACCCAATTTCTAATTTCTCTCGATACATTCTCAAGTCTTCACTGTGCTTATAGAATGTCAGTTGTATATTTTGAACCAATGTAATCGTTCTTGATCTATTTAAGTTAGCGAATATTTCTTCACTTTAGTTAAAAAGATAATTTATATGTGAATACTGCAGCCAATCAAATCAGTACGTGCATACATTGACTATTTATGAATGTATATATTATATATTCGCTGAATTAGCACGTTTTATTTGTAACACAAGATATATTGAAGTATTTTATAAAAAATAATTCAATCATGAGCAAGAATTACGATTACAGTATTCACAATGAGCAAAATCTCTTGAGGTAAAAAAATCACGGGCGTGATTTAATTTAAATCACGCCCGTGATCGTGATTCTGCGATCACGGTGATAAATCATTGTTAGTGATTTTGCACTCCATCCCTAGTTACAAGAATTTCCGGCCGGTTTTGCCTTTCCTACCTCTTTACCCCTGTTACATTTACCATCACTATTTACATTTTACATTCTTACATTCCTATAACATCTCCTACACATACTACATTTTTTACATTTTTACATTTTTATATTTTTACATTTTTACATTTTTACATTTCTTACATTTTACATTTCTTACATTTTACATTTCTTACATTTTACATTTCTTACATTTTACATTTCTTACATTTTACATTTCTTACATTTTACATTTCTTACATTTTACATTTCTTACATTTTACATTTCTTACATTTTACATTTCTTACATTTTACATTTCTTACATTTTACATTTCCTACATTTCTTACATTTTATTACATTTTAAATTATTACATAAATTATTACACAAATTATCACATTTTTACCGTTTACATACTTTTACACTTTTTACATTCTTTACCTTTTTACATTTTTACATTTTTTTTTTGCCATTTCTACATTCTCTTCCCTCACTGGTCCATACACTTACACCTTTTTCTACACTTTTCTTACACCTCTCCCCATCTCTTTCGCTTTCCTCCAGTCCACGCTCGCCCTCGCTCGCTTTCGCTTGCCCTCGCCCTCCTTCCCTCCCTCTCTCTCCCTCATTCCCCCGATCTCTCGCCCTTTACTTATTTTCTGTCCATAATTCTACCTTTTCCCACTTATTTATTACTGCCTCGCCCTTTCTATTTCGTCCTTCCGTTCCCGCATCCTCTCTCCTCCTTTCACTCTCTCTTCATTTCCGCTTCCCCCTACGCCCCTCTCCTTCTCCTTTATTTTCCACTACTGTTCTCTTTCACTTCTCTTTTATTCCTCTCCTGTCACCCTCTTCCTGCTCCCTCTTCACCCCCCTACCCCGCTCTGATCTCCTCCAGCTTCCTTATCCAGCTCTTATCCTCCCCTTCTTCGCCTAGTATCTTACATACATTCTCTTGCCAGCTGCCTTCTCCCTCCCCTCTGCACCTTTCCCATACATGCTCCCACGTCTCCTCTTCACTTCCGCACACTCTGCACATTCTCTCCTCTTCACTCTCCCAATATCGCGCCTCAGCCATTCCGTTCCCCAGTCTATACCTCGCAATTCTTCTCCATCTTTTTCCCCCTAGCCGTTGTCCAGATACTTCGGCAATCCCTCCCCCCTCACCCATTTATACCATTTATTATACTTTGATTTCCCTATCCTTTCCCAGGTCTGCCTCTCTTGCTTCTCTCTATCCCTTCTCTCCACTTCCTCATATCCTTCTCTTCCTTCTTTCCTTAACTCCCTCACCTCCTGAATCTCTAACCCTAATTCCTTAAAGTACCCCCTCCTTTCATCTCCCCACACTAATAACTTCCCACTTCTACCTTCCCTCTTTTTCACTTCTTCCCAGCATTTCCTCGCCCCACCCCCCACTCCCTCCCCAGTCTTATTTCAAAATTCCACGCCCTTCTTCCCGCTGCTGTCCTCATCTTAACCCTCTCTACTTCCTTCCTTGCCGTGTACCCTGGCGTCCTGCATTCCACTCCTAGCACCCACTTTATATATTTTTCCTGCAGTGCCTCTATTACCCTCCTTTCCCTCCATCCCCATACTTCCACCCCGTAGCTCGCCATCGTCCATACCAACGCCTCGAACAACCTTAGTCTTCTTCTGACATCCTTCACTCACTTCCTTTCCCCAATTCCCCCACACCTGTCTCATCGCAACCGCCGCTTTTCTTGCCCTTTCTTTCACGTGCCCATCCTGCGCTCGATTCCTTCCTATCTCATACCCCAGGTACGTGTATTTTTTCACCTCCTCTATTTCCGTTCCTTTCCATATCCAGCAAACCTTCTTTTTTCTTCCTCCTCCCTTCGACAGTCTCATTATTTTGGTTTTCTCTACATTTAGTACCAGCCTCTTCCTATCCAAGTATTTCTCTAGCCTTTTAATCATTCTCTGCATCTCCCCTTCATCCTCCACTAGCAGCACTATGTCATCCGCTTACGCTAGTGATCTTATCTTTTCGTTCCCCTCCCTTACTCCTCTCCATCCTCCTCTTTCCAAGTCTTCCTCCATGTCTGCCGTTAATAGATTAAACAAGTACAAGCTCAATGGGCATCCTTGCCTTACTCCTCTCGCTGTCCAAAAACAATCTCCAACCTCCTCGCCCACCCTCACCCTGCTTCTTGGTTCCCTGTATACTTCCCCTACTCTTATCCTTAATCCTTCACTTACCCGTCTCTCCTCCATGGCCTTCCACAGTATCCCTCTATCCACCGTATCAAATGCGGCCTTTAAATCTACAAATAGTGCCACTATCTTCCCTTTCCGCCTCGCTACCCCCCTATTTATAATAAAATTTAACACATATACATTGTCTCCCTCCCCCTCCAGAATCCTGTTTGGTTTTCTGGAATCATTTGTCCTGTTTTCATTTCTCTAGCTAACCTCTCCGCGATTACCGACGCGTACACCTGGTACATTGATTCCATTATCGTCACCTCTCTATAATCCTCCACTCCGACCCCCTTTCCCTTTTTAATTATTGGCACTATTAGCCCTTAATTCCATTCCTCCGGCCATCCCTTTCCTCTCCACACCCTACCTATTACTTTCCATAACCACTCCTGCATCTGCAACCCTCCGTATTTCCATACCTCATTTGGCACTTCATCTCGCCCCATCGCTTTTCCGTTTCGCAGCCTCTTTGCTATCTTTACCAGTTCTATATCCTCCTCTGCCTCTATTTCCCGCGGTTTCTTTTGCCCCGCCACTACCCTTCCCTCCAGTATCCTCATAAAATATTCCTTCCACCCCTCTGTTTCTACCTCCTCGTTTACTCTCTTTCTCCTTTTCCTCCCGCTGTTCACCATTCCCACACCTCTCTCTCACTTTTCGCCTGCTCTGGCTCTTTTACGTATTTCTCGGCCTCTTCTTTTTTCTTCTGTTCGCATTTTCTTTGATACTTTCTCATTTGCTCTTTATACTTTACGGCCTCGCCTCCACTCCCTCTCCATCTCCTCGGCGCTAATCTTGTGTTTCTCTTTGCTTCCGCACACTCTTCGTCCCACCATCCTCTTCTTTTTCTCTCCTCCTCTCCCCCACTCGCCTTAAGTGCTGCCTTTATTTTTGTCTTTCCCTCTGCAATCTCTTCGTCAACTCCTGGGTTCCTATCTTCCTCTCTCCCCACCCGTATCCCTGCCACCGCCTCCCTGAATTTCTCCTTATCCCTCTCATTCCACTCGTCTTTCGTTTGACCTTTCCTTCCCCCTTCTTCCATCCTCCTCCTTTCTGCCCTGTCCTTCAACGTTACAATCAGTGGGTGATGATCCGAGTCAATTTTCTCTCCTACATTCAGGCCTTCCAGCTTGTCCCCTATTCCTACTTCTCCCATCACATAATCTATTACCGTCTCACTTCTTGGCCCTACGTATGTACAGGGTCAACGTTTTATCTTGCAACCCGCGCTCGCGCGAACAGGTAAAATAGCAACAGCGCCTCGCGGACGAATTCCACTACAACCATGCACCGTCCCGGCGTTCGGAGAGCTGCCAACGACCGCTGGACAGCAGTGATGCCCGAGCTTCGAGAATTTTGGGATGGTCTCTTTCAAATTAACGTCGCAAAGAGTTACTTGAACTTTCCCGCCCCGGGTTGAAGAATTTGGGGCCTTTTTTGTATAACTTTTGAACTGTAAAAGATATCGGAATGCAATTCGTTCCGAAAAATGAGGACAAATTATTCCCTCTAATTTAACATATTTTACGTTTACTTAATTTTTCTTCTATCATTTTTTAACCATAATTGTAAAAAGCTTTTCTAAACTGTTTATTTAATACTGTATTTAATGCTGTTTTTAAAATTCGTGGTGTTGATAAATAATAGCCTAGTTGTTTCTGTGTCATTACTGTCATAAATTGAGAAATTAACTTTTTATTCAATTATGTGTTAGTTCTGCAGACCTCAGGATCTATTGTTCTGGTTTTCTTTTTTATGATTTTATCCTTAATGCAGTGCATACCTAGATCAGACGTAAGGGGTAACTAATGGGAACGTGTCTTTGATAGTAGCGGTGTTTGAATTTTTTTCTAGAATTTTTGTCTCTGAATTTTTTAGCTACTCAACGCCACGCCTATACCGGCTTCCGTTAATGTCATTTTTTGGAACAATGCGCCATTATTGTGGCTTTTACACGCAGGTGGCTAAAAATCACTCCGTACAAGGGTATAACGCCGCAGTCAACCATGTCGTAGCTAAAATTGTTGAAATTGAGACGGGTACGAGATCAGTCGATATTATTTTCGAACCTCATTACAGTAATCTAGGGTGCGAGTGGTAAACTGATCATAAAAACGGAGCGCGCGGCTCGATTACCCGAACGGGAAGTTCCCAATACTTAGCTATTTGTGACGTTAATTTGAAAGAGACCACCCTAAAATTCTCGAAGCTCGGGCATCACTGCTGTCCAGCGGTCGCTGACAACTCTCCGCTGGGCCGGTGGATGGTTGTAGTGGAATGCGTCCGTGAGGCGCTGTTGCCATTGTACAAGTTCGCGCGAGCGCGGGTTGCAGGATAAAATGTTGACCCTGTATACTCGCCCTTTTCATCGCCTTTCGTTATTCCGTTCAATATTCCCCATCCCTCTAGCCATCTTATTAGTTTTTTCCCCTCCACATTTTCTATACGATCCTTCGACTCTCTTCTCACTTCCTCGCCCCCTTCCATTTCCCATCCTCCTTTCCTACCCGTCCTTGTGTTCAAGCCCCCCCCCCCCCGCCCCCCTATTAACGTTTCCCACTCCTGCTCCTCTTTTTCCGTCCAGTCCCTCATCTTTTCCAGGTTTTTCTCCATGTCCCCGTTTATGTACAATCCTACTATGCTCCATTTCTTGCTACCTATTTTAATATTTACTTCTATCACCCCTTCTCCCCATTCCTTTATATATCCTGTCCTCCCCTCCACCAGTTCCTTTCTTACTCCTGCTACCATTCCTCCTTTGGCTCTCTCCTTCTTTTCTTCCCTCTTCGCCGCTTGCATTTTCCGTATATACCCTTTCGGCAGCTTAGATCTTACCATGCTCCATCCTTTTTCCTCCCACCTCTCCAATCCGTTCCAGAATTGCTTGTCCTTTCTCGCTAATCCCGCCACATTCCACCATGCTGTCCTGTACCTTTCTTTCCCTTTTCTCTCCTCTCTTTGTCTCTCTTCCTTCCTTCCTTTTATCCCCCTTTTCTTCCTCCTCTCCCTGCCCTTCCCCCTGTTGCTCTACCTGTTCTGCCTCTTCCCTCCTTCCACCTTTCTCTCTTTCCGCTGCATCTCTTAGCACCTCGTTCCTTTCATCCCATTACCACCATTGATCCTCTATCCTTATCCTACTATACCTTACCAGTACCCTTTTTCCCTTCCTTCTCTCCTCTCTCGCAATATCCTCGATTTCCCACCTCATTTTCCTTTCTATCCATGTTAAATCATCCTCTATTCTCTCTTTTCTACCTGCTAGTTTCTTTTTGGCTTCCATCACCTTTCTTTTTGTCTCCTTATCTATCACTCTTCCTACCACCATCCCGTCCCCCTTCCCTATTCTTTTTACTGACTATCTCTTCTTCTACTCTTATGCTTTTGAATAGCTTTTTCACCTCCTCCTTCATCCTTTCCCCTCCTCCTTGTAGCCCTTTCACTACCATATTATTCCTCCTCTCCTCTCTCTCCTTTTCCTCTAATCTCCACCCCAGCTCTTTTACTTTTACTTCTATCTTCTCCTCTCCTTTTTTCCTTTCCTCCTTTCATTTCCATTTCCAGCTTCTCGATTCTTTCAATTATTCCTCCCTCTCCCTTCCTTCCTTCTCTATTTTTCTGCTCTCTCCTTCAGTTTCCCTATTTCCAACCCCGTTTCCTTCCTTTCCTCCTCCCATATCTTATCTCTCCTTCTCAACTCTTCCTTTAATTCCTTTATTTCTCTTTTCAGTCTTTCTTCCTGCTCTCTCGCCACCTCCCTCACCTCCTGCCTCCCCTCTACTATTTCCCTCCTCATACTCTTCAATATCTCAAGCATCTCTTCTTTTCCTTTTTCTTCCTCCTTCCCCCCTTTCCCCTGCCCTTGTGATGATCTTGCCACTACCTTACTGCTCCTGAATGCTTCCTCCTTTTCTATATCATTTTCCACCCTCCCCCTTTTTTACCAAAATAATCCTCCATCTTTCCCGTACTGTTACTCCTCTTCCTTTCTTATTATCCTACCTACTCCCTTCTTATACCTTGGTTTGCCCTTTGTTATCCTTAAATACTTCTGCTATCTGCACACCCGCTCTCCTTCCCTTCCATCTTCGCTCCCTACTTTACCGACTTTCCTTCTTCAATTCCAGTGCTGCCGCCAGCGGTACCCTAACCTCCAAATTCTTTTCTCCTTCAATCCCCCTTCACCTTCTCCGCCCCCACGATCCTGCTGAGCTCAAATCCTTCTTCACACTCCACTACCTGCCTCCACATTCTCCCTTCCTCTCTTACCCTTGTTAAATAAAAGACGCGTGGTGAAGAGATTCTACTAACAGCTGGTTTATTATAATATACTTTGATTTTACATAAAGGTTCTCGCACGAGGCTTAGGCATACGTCTCTTTCATACGACTGCGACCATCATACATATACTAGATGGCGCTGTCTCGCTCATGGTATTGTTCTCATGAATCATGTTGAATGTGAATGTACCTCAATACTCAACAACCCTTTTTCCCACTTCTGTCACCCTAACCTCTAACTTCTTTTTACCTTCTATCCTTCTTCACCTTCTCTACCCACACGAACCTGCTGCTCTCTACACTTTCCTCACACGCTACTGTGCGCCTCCACACTCTCATTTTCTCTCCTACACTTTTTCTCACTTATTTAACTAACTACGAATTTCCTATGTTTCTTCCACACGCTCTCTCTCTCAATCACACCGGAAACGGAAGTTCGCGAAGTGTAATAAAAAAGTAAATTAAAAACGTTAAATTATCAATAATAAAGTATACTACAAAACCGCGCTTGTTATGGATACTTCTTTCTTATTGATTGTAAGAAGCATTGAGCTTCAAGTTTTAAAAATATTCCTTTATTTTATAGGGGTAACTCTGGTAGGGATGAACCGCCGAGAGAGGCGGACCATTTAAATATTTTTCAAACTATCCGTCAGATGCGCAGTGTGTCAGTGTTCCTTCGTTATAGTGATTGGGATCATGTGTGTCTGTGAATTTTACATCATAGTTTTATAAAATTTTGACGAAAATTAACATTTAGATTTCTGGTACGGATTGTTATGTATGTGGAATTTTCCCATACGCCGCTCTCAACCGTTTTTCAAGCTCGGGTCTGCGAAGGAAAAACCCTAAAATCCTTCCGTTTATCACACACCACTAATGGGGGTCATGATCTCGACCATCTGGATCACGACCATGGGAATAGGAGTGACACGAAGACGACCCCGAAGAATTTCCTTATATGGAGATTTCTAACGAATCCCCACTCATTTTTGGGACTATATAAACCCTTTGGTTTCAACCCTCTTTGGTTCAAAGCAACACAGTCACGCGTAGAGTCACGTCGTGTCACACTCGTACAGAGTTGGTTAAATCTAGTAAGATCGGGCTAGAGTCCCCTTCCGAATCAATAGTTGTAACCCAAATTTGAGTTTCAAGGCCATTTCCCCCACCCCTCCCCAGACCTTGAAATCCAAATTTGAGTTTCAAGGTCGCAGGAAATCCAACGCAGTGGGCGGGCGGCAGCGGCGGATGACGTCATATAAATGGTGGAGCGGTGTGAGGGGGGGGGGGTATAGCGCGAGAGCAGATATCGAATCAATCGATACCGAATCAATATCGAACCGATATCGAAAGTGCATCGAGGAGGAACCGCGGGTGAGAATTGCTACTCTGGAGCCTGGTACCGACTACTGTTGGTAGGGAAGGAAATATTAATTTAAGATATTAAGGCTGCCGTCTCGGCGGGCCTTGAATGTGTGCGTACGCTCACACAAGCTAGAAAAAGCGTGTACGTATACGCGATGTAGTAAACAAACCGTTTCAACCGTCTTTCGTCCTGGAATCGGTAAAAAGAAAGTTTTTGCGGGTATAGTTGCCTCCAGTAGACATCAGTGCAGGGTGGTCTGGTGCGTTTGAACGCTAATAAGTACCGTACGTTGAAATAATAATGAATTTATGACTCGAAAACTGACAGAATGAGGCTTCTCCGTTGGTGGCGCTAATGGTATACTGCAGCCATGTAGAACCACCGTGACGTATACGCAGGGCCGACGCGAGGTTAGCTGGCGCCCATATGCAAGAAAATTTTTGGTGCATCCAAATTTTTGCACCTGTTTTCTATTTGATACGTTTTGTCTTTACGGGGTGTACATTCCGTTCACGTGGGGGTTGGATTCCTTCATTATTAAGCGTGTGATATAGTTTTTTAGCGTCCCATTCGGCTGGCGCCCTTATGTAGCGCATAACTTGCATAATGGTTCCGCCGATCCTGCCTATACGCGATGTAGTAAACAAACCGTTTCAACCGTCTTTCGTCCTGGAATCGGCACGGAGAAAGTTTTTGCGGGTATAGTTGCCTCCAGTAGACATCAGTGCAGGGTGGTCTGGTGCGTTTGAACGCTAATAACCACCGCCCGTTGAAATAATAATGAATTTCTGACTCGTGTACTGAGACAGACTCGAGGAATGACAGAATGAAGCTTCCAGGATTCTCCGTCACCGGCGTTGATGGTATATTCGCGCCATGTACCATCAGAATCGGTGGAAGACCAAACTAGCCGATAAATGTAGGAAAGACATAGTTGCCGAGACGTATCGAGAGTCGAATCGCGCTGTTGCCGCATTTTCCCTATTACTATTTTATCGTCAGGGAGGCTTGAATGAATCACGGCGAAGCGGCTGGAGAACAAAGATGGGCAAATATAATATCGACGTGCGTTACAAAAAGTAGCACATTTCATTTGTGTTTTGAAGACTAGCACGCTGCTCATTCTGTCCACGAAAAACAGAATGTTTCGATTTTGTTCTCGAAAAGTAGGATGTTTTCATTCATTGCCACGAAGAATAGCATTTTATGCTGTTTCGCGACGAAAGGTAGTACATTTCGATACTTTGCCGCGAAAAATAGCACGGTTTGCCTTTAGCCGCGAAAAATATCACGTTTCATAGATCAACATCGACTGTGAACTGTTTGGAAACTGAAATATTTTACTCTTCAGAAAACAAATAAAACGTGCTACTTTTCGCAGCAGTGTTTGAAATGTGCTACTGCTCGTGGCGAAATGTGAATCGTGCTTGTTCTCGTGATAGATTGAAATATGCTGCTCTTTGTAAAAAAAAAATGAAATATGCTACTTTTCGTAACGCACGTCGATATCTGGATAAACTCAAATAAAAGATACTACAGTATTATCTCGTTACGGGCTCGGTTTGGTGTACACGATGTGGAATTTTCGCTATTTCTACCACTTCTGTCTCACTCTTGTCCGGCGAAGGCGAGAGCGAGCGAGAGGCACTGAAAGCGAGCGAGGGCGGTACGAGACAGACGACGGAATGATGTTTTGTCTCGCTCCGTCTTTCGGACGCATGACATTCCGTCCTTTGCGTTCGCGCCCGTCGCGCAGGCAAAGCGTCCCATCTCGCTCCCCCCTTCGGCCAGAAAGAAGCGAGAAACGAACACTGGGGATTAGGTCCCGACCAGGGAGGAGTTGAGCTATTCGGCGGCGGCTTGTAATCTCAGTTGGAGAAGCATACAGTGTTGATAAAATGTAAAACATGCCGTTTTCAGTATTCAGTAACATACTGCTGAGATATTCCAGATTAAAATGAGTTCAAACACGGTATAAATCGGATTATTTCTAGAACTGCATTTGATAATTAAATATAAATGTAACATTTCTAATCTAAAAATGCTAAAAATAATCCGATTTATAACGTGTTTAAATTCATTTTTATCTGGAAAATCTCAGCAATATGTTACTGAAACGTTCATGCCGATACGATAGAAAATGTGAAAGTTCTACATTCCATTAAAACAAACAAAAGGGACAATCATTGAACAATCATATTATGTTTTTATTAATTATATTTATTAATGTAAAATTAAAAATTAATAATTATTAATGATAATTTGGCGGCTTCCGCCACGGCGCCCCCCTCGGCGCCCTCCTCGGCGCCCTCCTCGGCGCCATTCGGCATATTTCAGCCGCTTCAGCTCCTTTTTCATCTGAAACAGTAGCATAAAAATTACATTTTCTAGTTCTATCCGTATAGACCGAGAGCTGGCTATATAGGGGTCAACATGACTCAATGCAGTCACAATTCTGATTTAAAAATGTTGGATTAGTGTTACCGAATACTATACGTCCGGGGAACTAACGCGGGGGTGGACGGTATACATCTGTTTCTCCCTTGCACTAGCGCGCGAGCCACGTATCGCGCTTTTCAACGACGTCTGCCAGGGTCTTATCCCCCACTTAGTGGTCTGCCATTTTGCATATCGTTCATTAAATGCGTAAACAATAAATATATGAAATTTCAGAACTGCAAGAATGACGTTATTGAGCTAGAAATATTACCTGTTTGACGTCCACCCCCGGTTAGTTCCCCGGACTGACGCGGCAGACCGGCGATTTCGTATTCGGCAATACTAATCCAACATTTTTAAATAATAACTGTGACTGCATTGAGTCACGTTGACCTCTATGTAGCCAGCTTTTAGACTAGTACATATGGACCGTTATTTTTGAAAGTGGTATAAGTCTATTTATTCATACATTGAGATATTTAAGGGTTTGCATTTGAATCAACTTAAAAATATTCGCATTCGTTAATCAAATTGGGTAATGTTTTTAAAACTATAAACTTGTTACATTTTATATGGAATAACAATCAATAAAAATGTTGAAGAAAATAAACGATTTTTTTAGCTACAAATCGACTTATACCACTTTCAAAAACAACGGCTCATATAGTGAATTCCAAAAAAATTCGGACCAAAAAAATATTCGCCGTTCATACCAAACAAACTTCAGAGAAACACACACACATTCAACATAACTTACTTTGGCTATTTCTTTTCTAAGTTTTTCTGCCTCCTTCTCCTCCTTCTCCTCCTTCTTCTCCTCCTTCTCCTCCTTCTTCTCCTCCTTTTCCTCCTCCTTCTCTCTTTCTTTTACCTCCTCTCCCTCAGGCAAGACAGTGTCTTTCATCTGGAAATGAAATGATGAATGTATTATTTTATGGCAAATAGTAAGATTGTACAGCGTGATTCTCTCGCTAGAGTCCTCAAAGACAATAGTCTAAGAGCTGGATACCTAGGGGTCAACGTGATTCGATGCAGTCACAGTTCTTATTGTTGGATTAGTGTTGCCGAATACAAAATTGCCGGTCTGTCGCGTCAATCCGGGGAACTAACGCGGCAGACCGGCGATTTCGTATTCGGCAACACTAATCCAACATTTTTAAATAAGAATTGTAACTGCATTGAATCACGTTGACCCCTATGTAGCCAGCGCTCGGTCTACAATGCCGCCAATAAACCGCGCCTCGCTGAGTTTCGTGGAAGTGACGAATTCCACGTTCTGCATTTCTCAACAGATCTTTGCGAAAATGACGTCAATCGATGTCGTGCCGATGAAAATGACCCCACGCTAACTTCGTTAAAAATAGTCCGATTTAGATGACATGATTTTAATCAGGAGAAGACCAGGAATTCATTGGTATCACTGCCATATCGATTCGATGAAGAATTTTTTAATACGTCGCAGTGACGTATTTACGCGAGCGTCGAAATTCACGAAACTCAGCGAGGCGCTGCTTATTGGCGGCATCGGCTTTGAATACTCTAGCCAGAGAATCACTCTGTATAATAGTATACAATATATTACTTACATTTTCCTGATTCTGCAACGATCAGTTTCGGTCGCTTGCAACGGATTGACTGTCAGGGATCGACGAGCTCCAGCTACCGCTGATGGAGGGAGAAACACCTACAGAAGCGGTGGTGTGTACGTGAACTGTGCCTGCGTGCATCAGTCACGCACACATAACCACTGTGGGTGTTTCCCCCTCCATCAGCGGTAGCTGCAGCCCGTCGATCCCTGGCCGTTGCTTGGTTTGTAAAGCGTCATTTGTTCCAGAACGCACCACAGACGAATCTTCGGATTCACGTTTCACGTTCACGGTTCGCGTTTACGTGTTTTGTAACGGGTAGAAGGATTTTGAGTTGTGGTGCGTTGTATTGTGTTTGTGTTTGTGTTGTGTTTTCTGGGGTAGTGTAAAATGAGTATCATTGGAAATGTGAACATGCAGGACGTGCAAGAAGATATGAACAATAATTCTCCGTATCGTCCGCGAAAATTACGTCCGTACGCAAAGAGATTATCGAAGCGGAAAGTACATCGCCAAAAGAGAAGGTCTTCAGCCCTTCAGAAGAAACAAGAAAACGTAAAAGCGGCAGACGACACTGCCGTAGGACAACGTCCAGAAGAAGTGGCCGAGGAGCGTATAGTAGAGGAACCATCAACATCCGATGGACGAAACCATACGCATCAAGAGATAATGTGCTTGCCATGTGATGAAGATACTGATACGGCCAGTTCGGAAGAAACGGAAGAGGCGCTTGAAGACTTTGATATAGAAAGCAACGAAGAAGAAAACTTCGTTATAGAAAAAGTTGCGAAAAACGAGCCGCAAGAGCAATCGCGTCTCCTAAATAGCAACGACATAATGAATTTTCCAAATGTGCTTGCTCAATTGCAAAAAATTGGTAAGCATGCAAAAAATAGGGAAGACTGTGGCATTGAACACCTACGAATAACTGGTGTGAAACGGCGTGGCTTCAAGAGCATCTTCAGCGTAATGTGCACTTTATGCCATTACAAAGCTGAAATCCACAATCAATCGGACGAAGCTGAAGAAGTGGATAGAAATCAGGGCGCCGTTAATGCAACAATTTTAAGTGGAGGCAGCTATGCCCAATTGGAACATACTTTTGCAGGAGTCAACATACGTTGCATGTCGAAGAGAGACTTCGTGAAGAATCAAGATGAATTCGTCAAGTCCGCAATTGCCGCTGCAGAAGAAGAGATGCTAGCAGCGGCTGAAGAAGAAAAACGTTTGGCGATCGAAAGAGGCGACGTTCTTCCCGGATCAGGAACCCCTCACATCCCCGTTGTGGCCGACGGAAGCTGGATGAAGAGATCCTACCGCAGTGGATGTTACGATTCTGCGTCTGGAGTCGGCGTGATAGTTGGCTATCACACGAAAAAAGTTTTATTTTACGGCGTTCGAAATAAAGTTTGCAGAATTTGTCGGATTGCTGCGAAAAACGAGAAAGAAGCCGAAAAGCACACATGCTTCAAAAACTGGAACACATCTCGAGCATCGACTGCTATGGAAAGCGATGCTATAGTAGAAGGATTCAATACTAGCGTAGAAAAACGTGGGCTCGTTTATTCTACTCTGATTGCTGATGGGGACAGCAGCGTGTATAAGAAGATTATTGATGCTGACCCATATAAGAGACAGATTCGCGTAAAAAAAATTGAATGCACGAATCATTTGTTGCGAAACTTCTGCACAAAAATGAAAGCGATTGTGAAGAAGACTACACCTGGACCATTGAGGCAAGCTGTGGAAAGTAGCATTCGCCGGATACGCACGGACATCGTAAAAGCCGCAAAGTTTAGATACGAGCAGAATGTATCAATCGACGAAAAAGCGAAGAATTTGCATGGCGACATAGAGAATGTTCCGAGCCACGTGTTTGGTGAACACAAAGAGTGTGCACAACTAAAATATTTCTGCGATGGAAAGAACAAAGAGAATGAAAGAAACATCGTTCCAGAATTGATGAAAATTGGAGTGTACCAGGACGTAAAAGAAATACTACGTCCACTGTTAGCTCATGCGGAGAGCTTACTCTATAACACCAATAATAACGCTGTGGAAAGTTTGAACGCAATAATTGCTAAGTACATCGGCGGAAAAAGATTAAATTTTGCCGAGAGAGGATCGTATACAGGAAGATGTGCTGCTGCTGTCGTGGAGTACAACAGTAACCAAGTGCACTCGCGATTGAATGCGATAATGAAGAAGAAAACGCCCGAGGTTGTGCGCCAAATGGAAGAAAAGAAAAAGAAAGAAAAGGAAAAGAGAGCTGCAAAACAGAAGGAAACGAAGGCTGCACGATATGTACGCAAACAATTGCCCTCGCAGAAAGATTCCGATTATGGACCAAATGCACAGAAGCCAGACATGCCATCCGAAATGTATGAACTGGAGCGGGAAAAGCATATGCAAATGCTCAGTGATTGGCAAAAGCAAAGACATGTTATTGAAGAGGAAACCATCGGACAAGCACAGAACCGCAAATGGTTGCAGTACAGGTCTAAATTGTTGACAGCATCCAATTTTGGAGAAGTGTGCCGTCGCCGACCTGACACGCTTTGCGCAAAGGCAGTGAAGTCATTTCTGTATCCGAGGATAATTAGTGCACCCGCGGTGGAATACGGAAAAGAATGCGAGAAAAGTGCTCGCGAAGAATTGAAGAAGCAATACGCAGATATTGCGGAATGTGGAATTTTCATCGACAGCTGCATCCCCTTCTTAGGAGCTTCACCGGATGGAACCATCGGTCAAGAGGGTATTTTGGAAATTAAATGCCCCAAATCAGCGGAGAACTTTACGCCGGAAGAAGCTCTGGAAAAAGTACGCGTTGTCCAGCGCATGTTCACATGTAAAGCAGGTATTTCAATGAGCAAAACGCATCACTATTATTATCAAGTACAAGGTCAGTTACATATTACTGACAGAAAGTACTGTATATTTTGCGTTTGGACCCCGAAGGGGCTGAAATCTATAAAAGTAGAGAGAGATGATGCGTTTTGGAAAAGAGAAATGGAGCCAAAACTGGTTCAATTTTATTTAGAATGCATGCTACCTGAAATAATAGATAGTCGGTACAATAGGTGCATGCCTATTCGGGAGCCACAATTTATACTAGCAGAGAGAGCGAAAGAAAAGCCGAAAAGCTTGAAAAAGCGAGAAAGGTCTCCCTCCAAAAATAGTGAAACTATTGTAACGGTCCGGCGTCGCACCGCGGTGTAAAGCGCGGTATCACTGACTCTGTCAGTGGTCACAAGTGCCAGCAATGGCACTTTTACTCGCGGATCATACCATCACGCGAGTCGATCGACGCCGCCGTCACTTTGCCAAGAAAGTGACGAAGGAAATAATAAATTTGATCGGTCCGGCGTCGCACCGCTGACTCTTGTCAGTGGTTACAAGTGCCAGCAATGGCACTTTTACTCGCGGATCATACGATCACGCGAGTCGATCGACGCCGCCGTCACTTTGCCAAGAAAGTGACGAAGGAAATAATAAATTTGATCGGTCCGGCGTCGCACCGCTGACTCTTGTCAGTGGTTACAAGTGCCAGCAATGGCACTTTTACTCGCGGATCATACGATCACGCGAGTCGATCGACGCCGCCGTCACTTTGCCAAGAAAGTGACGAAGGAAATAATAAATTTGATCGGTCCGGCGTCGCACCGCTGACTCTTGTCAGTGGTTACAAGTGTCAGCAATGGCACTTTTACTCGCGGATCATACGATCACGCGAGTCGATCGACGCCGCCGTCACTTTGCCAAGAAAGTGACGAAGGAAATAATAAATTTGATCGGTCCGGCGTCGCACCGCTGACTCTTGTCAGTGGTCACAAGTGCCAGCAATGGCACTTTTACTCGCGGATCATACCATCACGCGAGTCGATCGACGCCGCCGTCACTTTGCCAAGAAAGTGACGAAGGAAATAATAAATTTGATCGGTCCGGCGTCGCACCGCTGACTCTTGTCAGTGGTTACAAGTGCCAGCAATGGCACTTTTACTCGCGGATCATACGATCACGCGAGTCGATCGACGCCGCCGTCACTTTGCCAAGAAAGTGACGAAGGAAATAATAAATTTGATCGGTCCGGCGTCGCACCGCTGACTCTTGTCAGTGGTTACAAGTGCCAGCAATGGCACTTTTACTCGCGGATCATACGATCACGCGAGTCGATCGACGCCGCCGTCACTTTGCCAAGAAAGTGACGAAGGAAATAATAAATTTGATCGGTCCGGCGTCGCACCGCTGACTCTTGTCAGTGGTTACAAGTGTCAGCAATGGCACTTTTACTCGCGGATCATACGATCACGCGAGTCGATCGACGCCGCCGTCACTTTCCCAAGAAAGTGACGAAGGAAATAATAAATTTGATCGGTCCGGCGTCGCACCGCTGACTCTTGTCAGTGGTTACAAGTGTCAGCAATGGCACTTTTACTCGCGGATCATACGATCACGCGAGTCGATCGACGCCGCCGTCACTTTCCCAAGAAAGTGACGAAGGAAATAATAAATTTGATCGGCCCGGCGTCGCACCGCTGACTCTTGTCAGTGGTTACAAGTGTCAGCAATGGCACTTTTACTTTCCCAAGAAAGTGACGAAGGAAATAATAAATTTAATTCACCCTTTAATTTTTTCAGACACATTTCTAAGTTCACAGGAGCAGACAGACGGAATCCGGTTCGGTCAAAGTGCGCCAGGCTGATACATACGGGCGTCGCAGGTATGCATGATGTTCGACGAATTATTGAAACAAACTTTTACTTTTATACCAAACTTACCGAAATGTCTGCGATCATTTGTTACAGGCGGACTTTTTACCAAATTACTGCAAACATGGTGTACGAGACAGTAATGCCAGGACAAATGGAATAATAAGTACCATATTTCAGGTAAAGTTTTAACAGCTTATAAATCTACAGTAAAATTTTGTACGCTTATAAAACAAGTATTAAGTATTTCCTAATGTATTTCATAATGTGTTACAGATCCACACTGCCTACCTCATCTTTCGTTATGAGCGACCTGGCAAAATTGTAGGAAGACCGTCACTGGAGAAGAGGAATTACTCAGAATGAGAGAAGATAATATTATTCTTCGAACATTATATATTATATATTATATATATTATATATTATTATTCTACACTTTTTTATCTGTAATTGTCCATTTCAAGGGGGCGAAAGCTTCAATGTTGTATTTCAATTCTCCAATGAAGTTGGATTGATTTATTGTGATGACTGTAACTTGATTAGAGACAAAAAAATATATAAAAAACTGTTCTGTTAAACGATTTTATCAAAAAGGCACTAACAACTAAAAAATAATTCTATTCTTGTACTACAATTTCGATGGTGTTTTTTAACTTTAAATAAAAACGTGGAGCAGCATATTTCATAACAGAATATGAATCAATTTAGTACATACAGCATGAAGTGTCGAAATGAATTTGTTGCGAGATATCCTGTTCCACGATTGTATTTAAAGTGAAAATACATCATCGAAATCGTAGTATAAGAAAATAATTATTTTTTAGTTTTTAATGCATTTTGAATAAAATCGTTTATTATAAATTGTTTTATTTTCTAGTTTTTAGTGTTCGTGGATTTACATTTCACAGCTCAAACTTCTTTACAAATATCTTGTATTGCTGTATGCAGTTTAACAGTTTGCTTGAACCCTATAGTGCTAAAAGTTCGTAAAGAACGCGAGTGGTTGATTTTAAGTCGATTGGATTTGTGGTTATGGGTTATTATTTATTGGTGACTGTTTAATTTTTTCACCCCCTTGGAGTTTTTTTCATAATTTTGTATTGTCATTCAAACTACGCACCCCTGCAAAGTTTCAAGACAATTGGATGATTGGAAGTGGATTAAAATTGAGTTTCCAGATTTGAATCAAACATACAAACAAGCAGGGGATCGTAGCTGAATAAAATCGTTTAAAGAGACATTCCAAAATATACGTATTGTTAGTACTGATCTCTAGTTTATATTGATAAATTTTTACAATCGTGGAATAACAGTTCCGAAGAAAAGCATGTACAAAGGTATTGAATTTAAATATACTTTTGTCCAAATTGAAGTTTTAAAAAATGATTGTGTTATTCAATTTGTATTTAAACAACAGACAATTCTTGTTGATAAAAAGGAAAATTTGATGTATAGTTAGATAAAAAAGAAAGCGTCATATGCTTTTAGAAGAATTATAGCATTTATAGATTTCATTACGATCGGCGTGTTACACTTCGGTGATGTACCTTATTCAAATTGTATGCTTTGAAATTGCACATTGATTATACAAAATATTACATCCTTCTACGTATAAATAAAAACTATTGATACGTAAATTAGTATTGTTTCGTTGATATGTTTCCTAACCCAGACCTAACCTCTCTATTTTTCATTATTGCTATCCTCCTTTACGTTTAGCGAGGCTCTGACGCTAGACGCAGCTCTCGTGCCGTATTCCTTCAAGACTTCTCGATAGAAAGAGCTGTGGCAACAGCGCGATAGAGACAGAGAGAACAGAAAATTTGGCAACTATGCGTAAAAAATTCGTCTACATAGAGTAACTAGAGATGTCACCTCTGTAGAAGTTCTTTTTATCGACCGCAGTAGTTTCATTAGGATCCGTCTGTTTACTGGGGACGCTTCGATCGATTCGGACAATAACAAAAATGAGACGGCAGCCTTAATACGTATGAAGAAACAGAATCTCGGGGGGGGGGGGGGGGGGGGGCTCGAACCCAAGACCTCCGCGTTACGAGTCAGCCACCTAACCAACTCCCCCAACGCCAGCACTCCAACATTAGTCTTTCCTAAATAGTACATATACCGAGCGTCATACGCGTGCGCACACGCCATGAGCCGTTGCCAAACGTTAATGCATAATAATTTATTTTTATCAGAAATTGTTTCGGATGATGTCGGGAAAGATCGGTGTTTTTACAAAGCACGTATTCGGGGATGGGAAAGAGAGAGCATTATTTTAAAGCTAAATTCGGGGGAGGGAGAGAGACAACACTACATAGTGGTACAATCACAGATATTCTAAAAATTTTTTAATATGCTTTCGAACGTAGCAGTGCATCGCGCGATCTCGTGTAATTTTAATCCTCTGGAGCAGCTGTGCAGGATGATATCATTTGGCGGCGTGAAGAACGCTCGAATCATAGAATTATGCGGTGTCAGCCAGGGTGGTATATAAAGGTGGTTTGACAAGACCATCTACGGCGTCTTCATAACAGTTTAATTCGCAGAATACTAATCAGGTGGCGTTAACTCTAAGAGGCGCGTTACCGCGGTAAATTTGAAATGTAAAGAATATATACCCAACAGAAATGGTTATTAATAATAATTTTAAATTATTGTAAAGGTTATATGTATGAATTTCGTGTACATGTTTATCATGTATTTTATATATTTATCATCCAAAATTTTATTTCTCATAATATATGTACATAACCCTTATCATTTTACCAGCAGTACTACTGCCAAAATATTTCTGTGTTTAGTGTTATTTTGTTAATTTCGTTGTTAGCCAACGGAGATCATACATTTACAAAATTTGTTTTCAATTGGTTGACAAGCATGTTAGAAATTGTTGGAGTAATAAGGTTAAACATTCCGTAAATAATAAAGAAAAGGAAGTATTAAAGTACACTTATATTACAGTTCATACTAAAAATACGTTTATTGAAGTACAAATTTAAAAAATTAATTATTAACTACTCTACTGCGTTTTTTAAATTGTTTACTTATATTTTTGTTTTCTTTGTTGTGTATTCGTGCGAATTGTCGCATTCTAACTTCCAGATAGTACTGAATACAATAGGATATCATGTAATCTTTATGGATTTCGCATTGAAATGTTAATTTTATATTGTTTTCCGTAATACTATTAATTACATACAAATATACATTTCCGGAATCAATGTATTTAATAAATAAATTTTCAATTTCTCTTAATATTGTATATAAAAATATATTCGTAAGCATCAAGCCACCCCTGTTTTTTAAATTTAATAAATTAGCAATTGCAAATGTGGAGTTTTCTTCTTTAGATGCAAATGCCTCCCGACAAACGATACATTTTGTTTTCTTCAGCATTTTCCTACAGATGAAGCCACATATATAATAAATCACGCAATTGATAATTTGGGGAGACATTTCGTTGTCGAGTTCAATTATGTCGTCACACTCCCAACATTCATTTGCTATATATTCATCTAGCTTTGCCTGTAAATTTTGGACGTATTGCTCTCTATAAGATGATTTACTTTCATTTGTAGAAAATGCTTCTTTAAATTCTTGGAATGATATTTTTGGCCGTTGCTCCAATAGACTGTCTGCATTCCGGCAGTTACCAAATTTCGGGGGCTTTAAAATTTTATATACTGACAACAAGTGGTACAGTTGCATAAATGTTGGAAAAGTAGGGTGGTCATTTTGACAGCCTGCTTGCCTAATGATTCTAAAAAAGCGCTAAAATATAAAATTGTACATTTATTTTGCATAAAATTTCTTCGAAAATATTAAATGTATTTATTAATTTATCTATTTATGATTAATATTAGTTTGTAACAAATTCGTAAATTTGCTGGTAATTGTGAATCAATTTTGTACAAATTTTCGTAATACTTCCACTTTACATATTCACCAGCAATCTAGAAAAATGAAAAGTTTAGCAAAAACAAATTTAAAATAGTTACCAAAAAATATTAAAGATATGATTTAAAATTGATAAATGTATCAAACCTTGAATTCTTTTCGGGAGTACAAATTGTTTCGGACACATTTGATTAGATGTGGAACATCAGAAATGATATGTACAGCACGATTCTCATCAAAAGGATTACTGAAGTTGTATTTGACGGATTGGTTCACTTTAGCTGTTATGCCAAACTCTGACCATATGCCCCTATTTGTAGATGCACCATCACAAATTAGTGCATGCACTTTACCACCTGCCTTTTCAATAGCTATGATTGCTGGAATTATTAATGTTGCTAATTGCTTTGATGGTGTACCTCCCTTACAAGCAAATACGCCAACTGGTTGGTGGAATGTATGTGCCAATGAGGAATACATGAAAACAAGTGCATGATCTGCTTGTTGATCAGTTATGCTGTCACTATTTTCTAAGCTACTACTGTCACAATTATAATTCAGTAATCCATCGAAAGTCATACTTTTTACATTCACTTCAATTGCTGCACGAACTTGTATTTCGTCAAATACCAAAGTGCCATTCCTAGCTAATTCAGGATAATTTTGAAGTTGCTTTTTGAAAAGAGAAAAGAAATTCTCATCAAATCCACACCCTACGTTAGAGCTTTTTAAATATTTACATATAGTATTTTTACAGGGTAAAGGTAGGATATTATTTTCTCTTAAGAAATGATATGTACTGGAGCTTCTGATGTGTAATAATAAGCAGGTCAATAACCATTCATGGCTATACCTATAGCCTTTTGCATTTTGAACTTTACTTAAAGTTATAATTTCTTTGATTACCATAACCTAAGGAACAAAAGTTTAAAGAATACAAAATATATTTAAGAACATAGTAGAAAAATAATACATTATGTAGTATGTACAAAATAAAGATAGAAATCAAGTATACAATTGATTGATTGAATAGATACAAATAATAAATAAAAACTATAATATAAAATATACAGTTATAAAAATCAGTAAAAGCATTACTAAACTGTGAATGTTTATGCAAATTTATATCTTTCTAACTATGACTATAAACATGGAATCTAAGGAAAAATCTTTTTCAACCTTCAAATATAACATTGAAACGAGTACTTTCAATAATTTGTAAACTTTTATAAAATATGTTTATTTTGTACCTTTTTGTATAAAAAAAAAGTATCAAAATACTAAATCAAACCTGATTTTGTGGTAGATTTAACTTATCTATTTCATCTACTAATTTATTTCTTTGAAGCTGTGTAATTTTTAATACAGACTGATTTAACTGTTCTGTAATCCTTTGAAGTACTCGCTCTTTTCGACATAATTTTTTAAGTCGAATATTACTTTTTGCTCTTATTATTGCAGCTTTCTTTTTTGTATTTGGTGAGCCTAATAACCTAATTTTCGTGTTGTTTCTTCTTTGGTTATCAATACATCTTGCTAATAAGGTATGGAGATTTACACAATGTGTACAAATTAACCCTTTATCCAAGATTATTGGACACTCTTTATGCCTCCAACATAAATCATCGCTAACTGCACATTCAAGATGAGCATTTTTGTAATACTTTACACTTGGCCCCCCTGAACAAATTTTATAAGTATCTATTTTTAATAAAATATGTTCCAATTCTTCAAGTTTTTGGTTTACTGATTGATGTCAACTTAATATTTTTTGTATGGAAATAGACTTCAATTGTAGGACCAAATCCAATCTGAAAACAGCAATTTCAGACAAATAAGAACACATAAAACCTATGCTATTATTATTGTAAATAAGAATAGTTTTAAATTACCCTCTTCAGACATATAGGAATTAATGTATTTTCCTGATCTGGAGAAGAAATCATTTCTGCATGCGTAAAGATTATACTTTTGTTCGCAATAGATTTATGAATACCCCAATTTTCATTTGGTAAATTAACGAGTAGCCCGTTTGATAGAATTTGTTGTATCAAGTTTAAATACAAGTCTTCACAAGTATTATTAGTACTTTGGTGATGTGCAGATGATGAACTGATGTCATTTTTTCCTAGCTCAGTTTTTACTTCAGGCAGAATAAGTTCTAATTCATTTTTTAATACATTATTTACCTTCATATTATCATATAATGATGCAGAAGGTATATCAGAAAATGTGGGACATATTTAATTTTATTATTTATTTTACTGCATAGTACGTTTTATATATGCAAATCATAAAAAAAGTTCGAGTGCACATGTGCTGAAAATACATATTTTTTTTCTTACACACTATTTCAAATTATCTATGTGGAATCTAGTTCTACGGAAGTGTCCTACATTTTTATATATACCCTCTTTTTCACAATACTTTATTATTCTTACCATTGTTATGTATAGTACTTTCCTCTCCAAACAAATTTTTAATATCGCTTATGTTTGAAATCGTACTTGAATCTATGAAATTACTATCATATGCATTATATGTGATTGTATCAAGCTGTTCATTTCCACTATTGTCATTAATTCCTTTTTCAATAGTAATCTCTTTTTTGCAACTAGAATAATCAGCATCAATATTAGTATTTTTTTATTCAAAATCGTTGACAAGTGGCATAAGTCATATGCGTCACATTTTGAAAATATTATTTTTGCTAACAAATATTTAAAAAATGCATAGCCCTTTTCGCATTTTTTATTCTCTCTGGTTTCAACACTGGACTATCTTTCACATGCACCTAGTGTTATCGACATAATTCGTATAGAGTAACTTGAAATAATATAAAATCATAGTGTAATTTGATTTTTCATTTTCTGGACTTATGCCACTCGTCAATTGAGGGGCTCATATCCTTCTTACTCCTATTACAAACCACATACTTTCCAATTGAATTATATGTAATATTTGGAACTTCTATCTCATTGTCAGTATGTAAGTTCAAAACTTTGTCTGTTCCCTCAATTTGAAAAGAATGATCTAATTTTCTTTTTGGTAATGCACCTTTATTTAATATTTTCCTCTTATATTGACGCTGATAAAACATTTAACAAATTTAGTAAGTAATAGATTATTTTGAATATTTATATGTAATTTCAGGACTTACAGTAAATATAACTTCTCCATTTGGTATTTGTGCAGTAAAACTGTCTCTTATATGCCTGGGAGAAAAATGTTTCTCGCAAACATACGACACTTCATTGAGGTTACAGTTTAAAATTTCGCACCACTTCTTTCTTTGAATTGTATCCTTTGGTACTGCAAAAATAGATATATTTTTTTCTTTTCCAGAAGAACCACAATTCTCTACTTTGCACCGTTTAACCATAGTGCTAGTTAAAATAATAGTTTATATAAGAAACACAGTACACGGAACACGGTAGCGTGGCGTCGTTACACTTACACGATCAAAGTCGACTCTATCTCAGTGATGCCAGATCGGGGACGGGTTCCCTCGAGAGTTTCCCCCACCTCGCATGCACACTATGCACCAATCACGTGCGTGTAGATCACATACGCGACTCCTGCATAGTGTGCATGCGAGGTGGGGGAAATTCTCGAGGAAACCCGTCCCCGATCTGGTATCACTGCTCTATCTGTGTGGGGTTGTTGCGATATCCGCTGGTGTGAATCCGTATATTATATGAAGTTAGCCATAAGACATAGGGATATCAAGGTTTGATGTGAGAGCGAAATTCAAAATTCTTTGTAGAGAAAGATTTATAGTAGGCATGCGGGTTCGAAACGAGCAGCAGATGTTTGAACTCCGAAGGCGTACGAGAGCCTGAGATTACATTCAATAGATTTCAAAACTACAGTTAGGCCAGGTGAAGATAATAAATAGCTTAACTTTCCCTTCCACATCTGCGTGCCAAATTTCGTCGAGCGGGCAGCGGCTCGTCTCGTAAAACCACTTAAAATTCTGTCTTCCCTTTCAATAATTGCCGATGTCCTGTTAGGGTAAAAACTCAGCTCGGGAAAAGCTGAAAGTCATAAAGTCATAAACTTCGCGTCGGCGACGTCGTCTTGACCCCGAGGGTTGCGCTTACCTACCTGTCAGAAATGTATGTACTGTACGCAGCCTATGTAAAAGTATGTAAAGTATATAATCGGAAAGCGTACCTCGACCACCAGCCGAGAGTGGAGGGAAGCGCGAAGGAAGGGCCAAGGACGGGGAGATGGCTGAAGGACAACCCACTGACGAAGCTTGAGGGACAACACCACCTTGATTGGACGAAAGGATCCAGGGAAGGAGTAGGAAGAACGCGTCGAAATTGGAGGAGTAGGGCGCTCGGAGGTGACGAGCGAGGAGTTAATTTGTAAGAAGTCAGATCAATTTTGTCAGCAGACTAACGAACAGTTTCTTAAATTGTAATAATATACTTAGTCATACAGTTCACCTTAGTATTTTCTTTCAAAATTCCCGCTCTACTTCGCGAGCAGAGTGCGTTAGCGCTCCACGGGCACGAACCTGCGGTTCATTTGGAACTCTTCAGAAACTCGCGCAACAGGGTCCATGCACACACGCCATCTGCTACATAAAATCTGTACTAAACTCTTATGAAGACACTGTTACTAGGGAAAAGTGGCTTTGTTGCATCACCTTTATACACCACCCTGGTTTGCAGTACCAGCCGACTTTCCGTTTAAATTTTTATAAGTACAACGCAACAGCTGAGAATTTCTTTCCTTATTCAGAATAGAATACGGAAATAGCAAACAGCTCCCTCTCGCGTCACCAGGCAGCCGCGTATCTATGGGTATTACCATTTCTGTGCAGAAAAAACCTGCTGTAATACCGACCTGCCAAATCGGCCAGGTCACGTGACGTGTCTACCCCCTTAAGCAAATGCTTAAACATGCAGCATCCCCTACTAACCTAGTAGCTAGTAAAGGATGCCGAATGCTTACGCATTTGCTTAAGAATAAGTAGCGACTATGAATACCGGCCTATGCGCATAATGCGTGAATTGAAACACAAACCGGAGAAGCCTTGAAGCCTCATTCTGTCAATTTTCGAGTCATAAATTCACTATTATTTCAACGTACAGTGCTTATTAGCGTTCAAACGCACCAGACCCGTCTGCACTGATGTCTACTCGAGGCAACTATATCCGCAAAAACTTCCTTCTGACCGATTCCAGGACGAAAGTTGTAATTTACGGTTTGTTTACTATATACACGCGTATACGTACACGCTTAACTTAGCTTGTGTGAGCGTACGCATATTCAAGGCCCGATGGACGGCAGCCTTAACCTATGTTTACCATATACAATGAAGATAGTAAATAAATAATTAACATGTAAAATAATAGACTTCATATGATGTATGTAGTAGTGAAAGAGACGGGCATAATGTTTCAATCAAGAATTTGTATACTAAAAGTTAAAACAAATGTAATCTTTGTGTTTTATAATCTTTGAAGTCATGGTTTTTTAAAAATATTTATGGAATGTTTTGAAGCTACGGAAACATTGGGACACATTAAAAAAGACTATTGCCTTCAATATGGTATGTTTTAAAATCAAACATGTTTAAATAGAATTGATTTTTTGTCGAAGATCTGTTACAGCATTATAACTATATATATTTATAATTACTTATGTTTCTGCATTAAAAGGATATTGTATGCTTTATTATTTAATATTATAGTTGGAATCATTGTTACAGGAAGAATCATTAGTATCTGAAGAAAAAATAAGTACAATAGAATCTCAAGATTCGTTTGACAATGAAATTTTGTTTAAAAAATTGAATGAACACAATAGAGAAAAATTGCGAAAAGTACAATATAGTGAAGCAGTAATAAATACAATAACACAAAATAAAAATATTACAGACGCAGGACAAAATGAAAATGTTACAGATGCAGGACAAAATAAAAATATTACAGACGCAGGACAAAATGAAAGTATTACAATAATAGATGCAGAACCATTCGATGCATTCAATTCTGTTCATTATAATTGGAATAATCTACCGCAGCTAATATGTGAAACAAGTAGGGAATATGAATCAACTAAATCGTGTGAAAATTTTACAAAAGGTTGTCAGTGGTCTCCAGATGGCACATGTTTATTGGTACCTTCTGAAGATTTTAAAATCAGAATTTATGAACTTCCCAGAAAATTATATTCTGCAAAAATTCATTCAGAGTTGCAGCCTATGAACTTCCCAGTAGCATTAACTATAAAGGAAGGAGGACTTATATATGATACTTGTTGGTATCCTTTCATGAATTCATGGGAACCTGCAACTTGCTGTTTTCTAAGTACAAGTAGAGAAAGTCCCATACACCTATGGGATGCTTTTAACGGTGAATTACGAGCAACATATCGAGCTTACAATCAGTTAGTATCATAAATGTTTGTTTCAATATTAATATTACAATTTATTGAATACTTTACTCTAAAAAAATTAAGTAATTTCCAGTTCATTCATTGTGATATTTTATAACATCCCTAATTTCTATGCAAGAAAGAATCTAAAAGTCTTTCGGAGTGCTTATGTGTGAATATTTTTCACTAACTAATTTTTTGTACGATTTATTACTAACGTACTTATTGAGTACTTACAACCAGAATCTAATTTGGAAATATTTCACGAGTACTTTTATTTGTAATAAACATGTTACAATCTTAAATGTCTAAAAGGCATTGTGGATAAACAAATAAGTTGTAAGCTATGTACACATACAGTGCTGGCTTTAGTATATTGGCACCCCTGGGCAAGATTATCATGGCACCCCTTCAAGGGCACGAAAATTAATTACCAGCTTAACGAATCTCAACGGATATAAACGAGTGAACGCATACAGCGGCGCCCTGGGCAGTCACCTTACTGGCCCCACCCTAAAGCCGGCCCTGTATACATACATATATGTATAAACAAGGATCAAATAAATATAGACATAATTATAATTGTATGTATTAATTGTTAAATATTAATACTAAATATGTACATATACTTATGTTTATTTATTATTATTTATTGTTATATACAGGGTAGATCGCTTAAATGAGAACACCTAAATATTTCTGTTGCTTATGAATGTACAAAAAAGCTGTTTAAGATATAATACCTATATAGCTAAAACCTAATCACTGGTCTGTATAGGTTTTCTGTCTCCTGTAACGTTATTCATGCTTTGAAAACCAATGGCTATTATTATTAATATGTTAAGATTAAATAATTAAAATAGTACATTATTATAGGCCATGGTGTTACACCGTGTTACAAGCTATTGAATTTGTTTTCTTATCTTCAAAATATTGATGTCGAAATCTTGAGCAAAAAATGACTTGGATTGAAGTTTTCTCCCTACGGCCTACCACATTGTTTCTTCCCTCAAACAATTCAACTTGTCTTAAGTAGATTTTTTATATATCCATAAGCAATGAAAATATTTAAGCTTTCCCATTTTAGTAACCTACTCTAAACATATGTATATATTATTATAAGATAAAAAATAATTATCTATGTCAAACTTTTAGTTTAAGTCCTGTGCAGAAATTGTAAAATTGATTATTTTACTGTATTAGGGTTGATGAAGTGGAGGCTTCAATTAGTGTTCAGTTTATTGATTCGGCCAGAGAAATATGGGCTGGTTTTAAGAACACCTTGAGAGTTTTTAATGTGGAACGCCCAGGACGTCAAATAAATACTATTCAATTCAAGAAAGACTTTCCAAATGCCACAGGATTAGTTTCTTGCATTCGAGAAAATCCAATTATGCCAGGATTAGTTGCTTTTGGCACATATTCTAAATATATTGGTAATTCTGATATTCACATACATATAATTACAGACACATTACTAATGTTATTGTGGGTTCCATATGTATTTGATTATATTTTTAGGCTTGTATAGAGACGGACCGTTATGTTCTTTTAAGACAGGAAGTGGTGTAACTCAAATAGAATTTAGTCCTTGTGGGACAAAATTGTTTTCGGTTGTTAGAAAGAATAGTGAATTCTTATGCTGGGACCTTCGTAATCCAGGTATTGTACTGTACTCTCTTCAGGGACGTCAGTCTAATACAAACCAGAGAATACAATTCAGTGTCATTCCTGATGGAAAGCAAATAATCTCAGGTATGTTGATGAAGAATTATATGACGAAACAATTGAAACTAATAGAAACGATATTTGTTTTATGTTGATAGGTGGTACAGATGGAAATGTTGCACTCTGGGAATTACAACAAAGTACAGATTACACAGATCTTAATGTAATGTATAAAATAAAGTTATCTCATGATTGTATAAATGGAGTATGTTTGCACAGAAGTTTACCAATAATTGCTACTAGTACAGGGCAAAGACAATGTAGCAATACAATACAGGACAGAGATAATAATGTTCGATTGTGGAATGTTTCTTAATTATAATTCAGTAATATAAGTACTGCAAACACATATTTTTTTACTTTATAAATTGCACCTAAAAGCTAATTACAAATACAAGTTTCACAGTATTTTATAATGATTTGATATATAATACGAATTTCAAAAACAGAATGATTGTGTAGATTTACATTTTGATATTGAAAAATATTTTAGTTAAAAAACAGGAAAAGTAATCCTCATAATATTAACCCTGTATTATCAATTGTTTGTATGTAATGTAAGTAGGTACTAAAATAAGCGAAGTACCCCAGTGAAACAAACGTGCTTTATGTTTTTTAAAAGGAATCGAGGATTGGCACTATGAGCATTAAAAAATACAAGATTCATGTGGATTTTATGAACTATTTAAGAAGTTTATTCATTATTTTCACATGAAAAATGTTTCTTATTAGTAATTAAATTAATTGTGAATGCTACAGCCATATTTCCCTGAAATAATTTCCGGCAAAAGGATTTACCGCATTATATACAATACTGTCGTGTATTCTACTCTTTTGATTCAATAAATTCTTCATTATATTATTATTTATCTTTCCAGAAATTTTGGAACTTACAATTAGATCTTTACTTCCTTTTCGTCTTTTATTATTTACAAAATAGATCGCTGAAGCAGTCACTCCAGAAATATTTAACACGTGAAAAAATGTAGGGCTGTATATTGTACCACTTCTTGAAGTATTAAAACAGTAACTGCAATAGTATTAATGCCAATTTTCCAGTGGTATCATGTGCCTATTATTTCTGGACGTGACCCTTCACCGTTTTCTTGATCTTTATCTATATGTATTTCATCGTCATTCTACATAAAACTAAACAACAGGAGATCCTTTCTTTTCTTTGATACATATTAACGTCGTATGCTAGCCGTATCTTTTGTTTTTATAAATGTTCCAGGTAAGTAATTGTTCTTTCTCCTCTTTTATTATGTCAAAAATATATAGGTAAATTGTATTCTTGTGACTACTACTACCAACTACTGATAGGCCATAAACTAATTATCCATTATGTTTCCAACAGCACTGTATACAGGGTGGATCATAAATGCAGGTCAATACTTCAGGGGGTGAATCTCCGATGTATTGTTCTTCAAATTAGACGAGCAGTCCTTTCCGTACTTAACAGTCCTGGTTCGCTTTATTTGGTATATGTTACAAAACCGCCGAAACACGTGGCGAAGTGCACCTTGTCGCACGTGTTCGAAAAAGTGGTGAAAAGTGGTGCGTTTCAACTCTCGACTTAAGGGGGTAGACACGTCACGTGACCTGGCCGATTTGGCAGGTCGGATTGCAGCAGATTTTTTCTGCATAAAAATGGTAATACCCATAGATACGCAGCTGCCTGGTGACGCGAGAAGGAGCTGTTTGCTATTTCCGTATTCTATTCTGAATAAGGAAAGAAATTCTCAGCTGTTGCTAGTGTTGGCTAGAACCGTGATTTGTGAATCACGAGTGATCCGATCACGTTCGTTCCCAATCACAGTGATTTTTCACAGTGATCCGTGATTTTTGTGATCGCTTCTGATTAGTGAAGAGCATAACTGCTCTTTGCACGCGCCACATAACCCCAATTTCTACTTTCTCTCGAAACATTCTCAAGTCCTCACTGTTCTTATAGAATCTCAGCTGTATATTTTAAATCATGTTCTTGATCTATATAAATTAACGAATTTCTTCACTTTAGTTAAAAGGAATAATGTACAGTATTGCCTCCGTATGTGCTCGGTTTGGTGTACACGATTCGTGCTTGTCGCTATCCCCACCACTTCTGTCTCACTCTTGTTCGGCGAAGGCAAGAGCGAGATGGAACGAGAGCGAGCGAGAGTCACTGAAAGCGAGCGAGGACGGTACGAGACAGACGACGCGTTAATGTTTTGTCTCCCTCCGTCTTTCGGGCGCCGTGACACTCCGTCCTTTGCGTGCGCGAGGAGCGTGCGCATGGTCGCAAACACTTACGGTGAGCACGGGAACCGCGTCGCAAAATCTTGACGCAGGTCCGGCTCAAGTCTTTTTTGCGCCCTAGGCGAACTTGTCAAATTGCGCCCTTTATTATAATACATTTATTTGAGATTATTTATGACTTTATTCTGCAAAATTAGGCGACTGCCTAGGGCGAAAAGTCGACAAGAGGTGCAAAATGATATTTTCATTACTGGTATTGTTGAAAATAAACTTTAAAATTAAATATTACAAGTTGTACTATAAGTAGATTAAACTACGAATAAAAATTCAGAGTAAGGATATCAATAATCTCAAATAAATGTATTATAATAAAGGACGTAATTTGAAAAGTTCGCCTAGGGCGCAAAAAAGACTCATGCTGTGCCTGGCTATCTGACCGTCGCGCGCATGCGTCGAGCAGTCACGATTCCATCGGAGTGCTCGCACCCGCCGCGCACACAAAGCGTTCCATCTCGCTCCCCCCTTCGGCCAGAAAGAAGCGAGAAACGAACACTCGGGATTAGGGATATGTTCACGATAGGAGCTCAACGCCGGTCCCGACCAGCGAGCACATGCGGGGACAATACTGTATATGTGAATACTTTAGCCAATCAAATCAGTGCGTGCATACATTGACTACTTATGAATGTATATTCTATATATTCGCTGAATTAGCACGCTTTGACTGTAACACAAGCTATATTGAAGTATTTTATAAAAAATAATTTAATCAAGATCCAGAATTACGATCACAGTAAACAATTCACTCAAGTTAAAAAAAATCACAATCACGGTCGTGATTTAACTTCAATCACGACTGTGATCGTGATTCTGCGATCACTGTGATAAATCACTGTTAGTGATTATGCACTCCATCCCTAGCTGTTGCGTTGTACTTATAAAAATTTAAACGTAAAGTCGGCTGGTACTGCAAACGTAGAAAATTCATTGTACATTTTAATTACTTAAAATGTGCTTATGCTACAATATTCTACGTTAGCAGTAAGGAATTATAAGTGAAAACGGAAAATAGATGAGGGGATGTCCTCAGAAAATTAAGTTTGTTAGGTTAGACATTTTTTTATTAGCAAAGCACCGAAACAGAACATGAAATACACTTATACACGCCCTATGCAGAAAGTAGTTATGAACAAACATTATATATAAAATTGTGTTGGATGTTGAATTGGACTAGTGAAAATGCGCACGTTTGTAGCACGTTTCAATTTTCTTACGAAATCTAGCACGTTTTGGTTTGCCACGAAAAGAAACACGTTCCATCGTTTCTGACGAATATTAGCACGTTTAGTCTTCCGCCGCGAAAACTAACATATTTGACTGTTTCGCCACGAAGAATAGCATATTTCGTACTGTTGCGGCGAAAACTAGCACGTTATACTGTTTCGCCACGAAAAATAGCACATTTGGGAATTTGCGGCAATAACTAGCACGTTATCCGGTTTGGTCACGAAGAATATCACGTTTTGGATTATACTGCAGACTGCAGAAACTATCACGTTTCAGCGCGTGGTTAGTTTAAAAAAATTCAACTGTTGAAAATATTGTTATTAAATAATAATTCCATATAATCTCCAAACGACAACACATATGGAAATTTTATTCTCGTGGCAAACCGCTCAAACGTGCTAGTTTTCGCGGCGAAAGACGAAACATGCTATTTTTCGTGAGAACGAAGGCAATGGTGCTAGTTTTCGGAAGAAAATTGAAACGCACGTCGATATGGTCGGCTCCTCGAAGTGACAGAAAATATAACCAATATGCTATACCCGATTTCCTAAAGATACTGTTGTGGCGTAATAATAATGTTTTGAAAGGATGATAAAAAGTTCACAAATGTTTCATAAAAGAACGAAATAGCCACTAAACATTTATTGTCATATAGCATATACTTAGGTTATATTTTCTGTTACTTCGAGCAGCCGACCACATAATAATCACGCGCATTCAGCCTGGCAATTTTCAGTAGCGGATTTCATGAACGGATTCTGAACTGGATGTTTAAATAATTATGAAACACAATGTTTACGGGGTTTATTACTATTTTATTTGTTAAAGATGCTTCAATTCTTTTAATGTTCCTGTCCATATAACCGTTGGCTATTAACAAATAATATAAAAAAAAGTACTAAAAAATATTGGGGAACACCGAAATTATGAGATTTTTTCCGCGAATCCTATGTTACGTGCTCCACTGTCGGGCGTTACCATCGCAGGCCACCTCGATGCAAAGGATAGAATAATGATTACACGGGCATACACACGAATGAACTATATTGTTACATAGAGCAATATCGGTTACAAAAGCACGACCCGCACGTCCAAACGCTATGGCGTTCGGTACAAGGCAGTCTTCTGGTCGTCGTCCCGATCGTCCTCTCGAAGGTGGCCGACCTTCTTCTATCTTCAGCTACGAGCACCAGCAGGCTATGCACGGGCCTATACCCGGTGGTCGCAACACTGCTCTCCCCTCTGGAAGAGCGGACGTCTCGGCCCCATTGAATCCTCTTCGGAATCTTCGTACCCCTGGCTGAAGAAGTGGTCGTGCAGCCCCGTGGCTTCTTCAGACATCCGCCTCGGCATTTGCCTTCTCGCTCAGGGGAAAACCACGGAAAAACCCCGAGCAAGGCGTGGGTACAACCGGACTTCTCGATCTGCCACGACGAAACGCTCCAACTTCTGGTCTCACGACGTCTCTGGAACTCTGCAGCTTCCTGTCCCACGACGTCTCTGGAACTCCGCAGCTCCTTGTCCCACGACGTTGCTGGAACCCTGCGACTCTTGGTCCCACGACGAAATCCACGGGGAGCTCCGGGCGCGTTCCTCTTCCGTGTGTCCCACGACGAAATCCACGGAGAGCTCCGGGTCCAGCAGCCAGGCACGGGTACCGCGGGGCTTCTAATTCTCCCTCGACGAAACGCCCCTGGTCCCTGTCCCGCGACGTCCCTGGAACTCCACTCTGGAACGTCCCACGTCGACTTCAACGCTCCAACGCTGCATCCTCCTTCGTGCAGACTCCGGAACCCCGTGCAGACTTCAGCGCTGCCTCGTTTGCTGGCAGCCTCCTCCAGAAAGACGTCCGACGACGTCTCCACTGCTTCGGCGACGTTCCGTCCTCCTCGTCGAATCCTTGGTCACGGTCGACCCTCTCCTCCAGGGACTCATCCTCGATGTCCTTCCGGTGGCCGTACGAGCTTGACACTTCAATCCCTTCACGGCTCCGGATTCCATGCAAACAAGACGGAGAAGCATTAACATTTACATTCATTTGAGAGAATACGTTGGAGCTGAAAGAACATATACCAGGGGATCACAGCTCATGAGCATGTTAGTAGTATAGCTAGGACAGTTCTAACTGAGGTCCTTTGAGGGGAGCGCGGGGGCGGGGGGAAGTGAGGGCGCGCGGTGGAGTACGGCGGAGAGAAACCTGGGCGCGGGGCCTGCGGGGGGTGGAAGAGCGGTTGCACGCGCACGAGCCGCGGAGTGGGAGAAGCCATAATCATGGAGGGGATCAATCCGGGCCGAGCCGCCGCGGAGACCTCTCCAGACCTGGCCCACCGTCGGAAATTTTTCAGAGGGAGGGAATGACCCCCGAAAAGTCTTTTTCAGAACTTGGCCCACCCCGAAAAATTTTTCAAACCTAACCCAGGGAGGGGACGGCCCCCGAAATTTTTTTTCCCAAACCAATATGCAGCAGAAATTGTTTCGAACGATGTACGGAAAAATCGACGTTTTACAAACCACATATGCGAGGGAAAGAGAAAGTCTTACTTTAAAGCTAAATTCGGGGAGGGAGTGAGGGAAAGAGACAGCACTACATAGTGGTACAATCGCATGCATTCTAAAGCTAACAGTATTTCAAAATGTTTTTTTCAATCTTAACATCGCAGCGTATCGCGCGATCATGTGTAATTTGAATCTTCTGGAGCAGCCTTGTGGGATGATGTCATTTGGCAGCGCGAAGAACGCTCGAACGAAATATGATTATGCAGCGTCGACAGAATGTTATTTCCCCAAAGCTGAGAAATAATAATTTTTGAAACGTCGAATCTTAAAATTATGTGGCTAGAGGAGGAGGAGGAAGACGGCTAAATAAATAGAGAAATAATATACGTTTAAGAAATATATATTGTTACAAATGAAAAATAGAATATAAATATAATTTAAAATTTTTTCCTACGAGCTTCAGTTACAATATCATTGATGGAGTTTCAGACAAGACCCGCCCCCAGAAATTTTTTCAGAGGGACATTCTCTCCCTCTGTGCAAATTTTTTATCTATACCAATATGCAGCAATATCAGAATTTCTTCCCCCCAAACGCAGAGAAATAATAATTTTTTTAATCAGCGATCTAGCCAATCATTCTGTAGAAAACAGACATATTTTTTCAAACAAACATGCAGCAAGCATGCTAAAGCTGGCCAGTTTTAAAGCTAACAGTATATCGAACGTCGCAGCGTATCACGCGATAACGTGCGTAATTTGAGTCCTCTGGAGCAGTCGTGCAGGATGATGTCCTTTGTCGGCGCGAAGAATGCACGAATGAAATATAACACTTTGTAAATGACAAATCTTAGAATTATGCGATATCAGCTGAATTTTTTTCCATACCAACAGACATACAGACATTTTTTCCCAAAACGCAGAGAAATAATAATTTTTTAATCAACGATCTACCGAACCAATACGTAGCAAACAGACATTGTAAAGCCGACAATATTTCAAACATCGCAGCGTATCGCGCGATCGCGAGTAATTTGAATCCTGTGGAGCAGTCGTGCGAGATGACGCCATTTGGCAGTGCGAAGAAGGCGCGAATCATAGAAAGAATTATGTAGCGTCAGCAGAAAATTTTTTTCCATATCAACAAACATTTTTTCCCAACGCAGAGAAATAATAATTTTAATCCTCTTCCACACCGATCTGTCGAATCAATATGTAGCAAACAAACAGACACTCTAAAGCTAAAATTTTTTCAATATGTTTTTTCAATCTTTACATCGCAGCGTATCGCGCGATCACGTGTAATTTGAATCCCCCGTGATGGGACCACCGTGCAAAATGACATTTGGTGGCGTGAAGAACGTTCGAATCATAGAAAGTATTATGTGGTTTCAGCAGAAATTGGTGAAGAGAGAAGGAGGAAGACGTGTAAATAAACAGATTGTAATATATGTAAAATGAATATATATTGTTATATTAATTGAAAAATAGAAATATAAAGAAGAAAAAATATAAAAATCGAATATAAATAGTGTCTCGGCAGAACCCTCTCCCTCTCCCCCTATCACCCCCTCTTCCCCCCCTCCCCCTTTCTCCCCCTCTCGCTCCCTCTCACTCCCTCTCTCTCCCTCTCTCTCCCTCTCTCGTTTTCTTTTTCTCACATCAATCGCAAGACAATTTGAACATTCTCGAACAGCTGATGGACTTCCTATTTACTTTTCGCGACATCATGCATACATACATACCCTTCCACACAACACCTCACATACACTCATATACACTCACGCTCTCGTGACCGCCCCGAGTGCCCAGTTACACGGAGCAGTAGTATCTCGTCATTATTCGCCGAAACTGTTACGTATCTATTGTATCGCATAAATTCTCTATCTCTAAATAAACCGCTCTATTTTCAACATTTTTGAGTTCTCTCTGTACAAATAGAATATAAAAAAATAAAAATACAATATAATAAGAAAAAATAAAAAAATATAAAATAAAAAAGAAAAAATATAAAATACAATATAAAAAGAAAAAATATAATAATAATAATAATAATAATTTAATTTATTGCCCACTTTCGTGTTACAATTTAACGATCATATACTCTTTCCATTTCAGTCCCGTGATTGTGTCAGTGTAAGTCCTACCCTTCTAATGTTTCCTGCTGTGTCTTAACAATTTTTTTCTATTTTACATGTGTTTCGTAATCTATTCTATGTTACATAATCTTCCTTTATCACTTTCCTGTTGTTCCCATCATTTCCTTCTCCCTATTATCTCCTGTAGAGTAGCCAAGTTTTTCCCTTCTCCTCTAATTACCTCTGCCCAATTCCTACCACTCTCCCCACTTACTTCACATGCTTCAATCGCGTGTTTCACTGTTTCTTTCTCTTTCTTACACACCCTTTCTTCTTTCATTAGCCAATATTTGCATGCCCTTGTTTCACTACCCTATGTGAATCTTCCTACCCTTTCTAATTCTCCTCTCCTTTTTTCATTTTTCCCCCATAAGCATTTCGGGTTATCTTCTGGTTTCCTTGCCACCTCTCTTAATTCTCTTAGGAACGTTGACTCTTTTACTTTCATCTCTCTTTCTTGTTCTTAAATGCCTTTTACTTATCTGCTCTATTTTTGATCCACACTTCTTCCCCATTTAATCTTCTTCTTTCCATCCTTCATTTGACCATCCTCTCCCTTCCAAGAATTTGATTCTCATTCTTTCCCTTTTCATTACTTCATTTCCTCTCATTAGTCTTCTCAAACATTTATATCTTATCGATCCTTCTTCCGAGTTTATTAGTCTCACTTCAAACTTCATTGCCCTTACTCCCAATTGTAATTGCTATGCCACCTCTTCCTGTTTCTTTTAACAGCCAGTATGTTGGTGTTGATCTCTCCAATTTCATTATCCACCGTATGTATTTCGCCTGCAATTTTTCTAATATCCTCATACCTTCTCCATCCCCATATCTCTGCTCCATACGCCACGGTACTTCTAACTAGCGCATCAAACAGTTTCATTCTTCTTTCAAAGTCATCTCTGAATAATCTTTCCCCAATCCCCCCATACTTTTCCTAGTATCATATTCGCTTTCCTAACTACCTTCTTAATATGATGTTTATCCTCGTTGTTCTCTCCGTCTCACTGTATAACCTAAATATTCCAGTTCTCTTACTCTTTCTTCTTCATTCCAACGGAGTCTTTCCTCTTTTCTTCTTCCTCCTGCTTTCCTGCATATCATTATCTTAGACTTTTACACATTTAACTCCAAGCCTTTCTTCTTTATGTATCTCTCGAATCTCTTTATCATATTCTTCAGTCCCTGTGCATTATTTGCCATTAACACAACATCATCCGCATATGAAATTGTCTAAATTTTCCTTCTACCTATTACGACTCCTCCTTCCTGTTCTTTGCTCATTTCTTTTTCCAGATCTGCAAATGCGACATTGAAAAGTGTCGAGCTTAACGGGCACCCTTGTCTAACACGCTTTCCTGTTAAAAAAAACTTTTCTATCAGTTCCTTCGTCACTCCTAAAGTGCATACAGTTCTGTTGTACATTTCCTGTATCCTTATTCTTAGTAGTTCGGCTACTCCTTCTTCTTAAAGTCTTTTCCAAATTTCCATTTGTTCTTCTAATCTCCTCCTTAGAATGTCCGCGTATATCTTACAATCCGTGTCCATCTAAGTTATGCCCCTATAGTTCTTAACCATTTTCCTTTCTCCTTTTTTTTTTAACACAGTACTTACTATTCCTCCTTTCCATTCTTCCTGAAAGTCCCCTTTCTCCCATGTTCTGTTTATCACCTTTGTTTGATTACCTATATTTATGAAGATGATTGCGACCTCGATGTTGAATTAAGATATAATTTAAATGTAGGAGTTTAAATTTTAAGTCTGTTCGACTTTTAATATCTTACATGATTTGAGTTCAGATCGATGTGAGCCAGACCGGTTTGTATCTATATTTATCTAATACATTTTTGTACGAAAGGACTTAATTTATCAATTTTTTGTTTTTGCTATATTCAATAAAAATTTGGAATTTTATATTTATTAGGAATAGGTGTTTATCCTGTGATTATTGTTGGTTGGGCTTCAAATTCGAATTATTCAATATTAGGAACGATTGGGTCAATTTCACAGTCAGTTTCTTATGAAGTAAGTTTATTTTTAACAATATTTTCTGTAATTTTATTAAATGAAAATTAATCATTATTGGATTTATATAAATTTCAATATTATATTGAATTTATTTTAATTTTAATTCCAATACTACGACAGGAAAATCGCGGATAGGTCTTTTAAAATCGGAGACCAAGTGCTACTGCACGATGAGACGCTAAGACGTGGGCGGTCAAAAACTAACACCTGCGTGGATAGGCTCTTACACGATTCAAAACACGCACGATAATAATAATTACAGTATAAAGGGCGACGAACAATCCGCGTTCACACAAACACATTATAGAATAGGGCAGTAATAGGGGAATGGTCGCAGTTTTGAAGGAAAGTAACGATACACTAACAATTATATAAGGATAAGACTAAGAAAAGTAATTTATTGAAAAAGATGGTAAATAAGCGCACAACTAGGCATCGTCGTCCCAGCCACGTAGGGTACGGTCGGCCTCCAATAGCGACCACAGTCGAGGCCGTGGAGCAGACCCAACGAAGATGTGCCCATGACGTTCTACACAATAAAAACCAATTGCAAGACTATTACCACACGCACGGAAATAGAAACAATAACCAGACCTACAATCCCCAGTGCAATAAGACACTCGCCAAATAGGACCGTCACAACCCATGAGTCTTCGCCATCCTTCCAGAATTCTACATACTGGAAGAACCGACGCCAATGCGCCCGATACTCCCTAATTGTCTTCATATAGGCAATGCTGATACAACCCGGCGGGGCGGGGCACTGGAAATGCTAGAGGAATTATTCGGCTAAATAGAACAATAAATTTACACAGCATGATGCACAAACAAACCCCACTCGCACGCACAACTAAACCAAACATGATTTCCCGCGGCACATTCAAAATAACAGACAACATATTCGTTCTGCAGATCACAACGAAATAAGAAGTGCTCAAGAAAATCGAGTCCCATATGCCCTCACTTCTCTCTTCTACTCAAGTCCAGACAAAGAAGATGAACTGTCCTACGTTAGCAAAAAAAATTTATCTCGCGCACGCCCAAGGAAAGACTTCGCGACTAACAAAAAAGAAAAAACGAATCTCCGATTACACCTCGACATTATAATTTTACAGGATTTTCGTCCTATAAAACGATGAGACTACCCGCAGGAGGAACAACCCCCGACACAGATTTCACTATAAAAGAATTCCAACACCACCCCGGCATTTACTTCGAAAACCTAGGCGATCTACAGACTTATTGAGATACCTGGAAGTTAGTATTACACGTAGACATATCTTACATCTACCAACGCGAAGCGAACCTCCAAACTGCACAATATGATATATTTGCGCAATGTAAAAAACCTTCTACCGACAACTTACAAAAATTATGTAAAACATTCGCCACGAAAATCCAAGACGAGGTAGACTGCGTCGCCAAACTCCTTACCTACGTCCAGCATACTAAAAGCTCAGCACAAGATTCAAATTACTCGCGATCGCGCGATACGCTGCGATGTTTGAAATATTGTCGGATTTACAATGTCTGTTTGCTACGTATTGGTTCGTTAGATCGTTGATTAAAAAATTATTATTTCTCTGCGTTTGGGAAAAAAATGTCTGTATGTCTGTTGGTATGGAAAAAAATTCAGCTGACATCGTATAATTCTAAGATTCGACGTTTCCAAAGTGTTATATTTTATTCGTGCATTCTTCGCGCCGCCAAAAGACATCATCCTCCACGACTGCTCCAGAGGACTCAAATTACGCACGTTATCGCGTGATACGCTGCGATGTTCGATATACTGTTAGCGTTAAAACTGGCCAGCTTTAGAATGCTTGCTGCATGTTTGTTTGAAAAAATATGTCTGTTTTCTACATAATGGTTGCCTAGATCGCTGATTAAAAAAATTGTTATTTCTCTGCGTTTGGGGGGAAGAAATTCTGCTATTGCTGCATATTGGTATAGATAAAAAATTTCCACAGAGGGAGAGAATGTCCTTCTGAAAAAATTTCTGGGGGCGGATCTTGTCTGAAACTCCATCAATGATATTGTAGCTGAAGCTCGTAGGAAAAAATGTTAAATTATTTTTATATTCTATTTTTCGTTTGTAACAATATATATTTCTTAAACGTATATTATTTCTCTATTTATTTAGCCGTCTTCCTCCTCCTCCTCTCGCCACATAATTTTAAGATTCGACGTTTCAAAAATTATTATTTCTCTGCGTTGGGGAAAAAACATTCTGTCGTTTGAGCGTTCCTCGCGCTGCCAAATGACATCATCCCACACGACTGCTCCAGAAGATTCAAATTACACATGATCACGCGATACGTTGCGATGTTAAGATTGAAAAAAACATTTTCAACATACTGTTATCTTTAGAATGCATGCGATTGTACCACTATGCAGTGCTGTCTCTTTCCCTGCCTCGCTCCCCGAATTTAGCTTTAAAGTAATGCTCTTTCTTTCCCTCGAATATGTGGTTTGTAAATTGTCGATTGTAATTTCTGCTGCATATTGGTTTGGAAATAAATTTCGGGGGCCGTCCCCTCCCTGGGTTAGGTCTGAAAAATTTTTCGGGGTGGGCCAAGGTCTGAAAAAGACTTTTCGGGGGTCATTCCCTCCCTCTGAAAAATTTCCGACGGTGGGCCAAGTCTGGAGATGTCTGCGCGGCGGCTCGGCCCGGACTGATCCCTCCATGATTATGGCTTCCCCCACTCCGCGGCTCGTGCGCGCGCAACCGCTCTTCCACTCCCCGCAGGCCCGCGCCCATGTTTCTCCCCGCCACGCTCCCCCGCGCGCCATCACTTCCCCTCGCCCCCGCGCTCCCCTCATTGCCCCTGGGATTAGAACCCGCTTTGCCATACTACTTACTATCACATTCGCTGATATGTTTTCTGTAAATTAAGCTTATTTCTGGAGTAACGCAGCTGATATTAACGTCGCAATAAGCTGTTAAAGACAATGGTGCGCCCCGTCTCAGGTAAAGCAACCGCGCGCGATTACAGTCAGCTGACCGTACCGCTACCACCTCATATTTCTTCAGGAAGGTCAAAAAACAGGTCGACAGAAGAATTGCAGGAGAATGTTACTAACCCACTGTTTTTATAACAATCAGATTTGTAAGTTCCACCTTGAACTTATCTTGATTATTTGTTGAAAAGATTAGGGCCAGATTAGATTAGGGCCAATCGAACTTCAAGCCCACCGTCTCTCGCCCGGAAATTCGAGCGTGTATTTATACTCGAGAGATGAGGGATCCGTCTTTAATTTGAAGGTAGGACGAAGCAGGCGGGACTACGCGCCGTCAGCGAACTACATGCTCTGTTCCTTCCTGTGTCTCTTCGCGAACCGTATTGATGTTGAATAATATTTTTGAATTGCTAGTTCCCAAAAATTAATCAGGCTGATCGGCCAGAGCATTTCGCTAGGGTTGCGGTTTATGACCGCATTGTGCCGATAGTCGACGTAGACAATGGTTTCCTACAGTTTTGGGTAATTTATGGCTTAGTTGGTTCCGTCTCGTAGCAGACGTGAACTCAGGGTATCGGAAAAGAGAAACAGGAAACAGGATTTTTTCTTTATAGCAACTCGAAGACTTTTTGTTTCTCTTCTCTTCGGACCCTTTCGAACCGAAACACGTGGTATCTGCTGCCTACCTCGAAGCAATGGGTACATTGGCAGTAAAAGGACGGAAGGCGGACTTTTGTAAAAGTGAATGATAGTCCGTTCGTTGCACTTCTGCGAAGCACGTGTGTTTCGAAAATTTGCTGGCTTCTTTTTACCTCAAGCCTCTTGGCCTGGTGGGGGTCAACTCATAATGGAACAAGAGAAACTATTTGTGGGTAGGAGAAGTCGCTTGGAAAAAATCTTGTCAGTCAGCAAGCAATCACGTCGCAGAAATGTTCTCTGCTCAAGAGTATTTACGCGATGTTGGCGTCACTCCTTCGTCAGCGACAGCAGGTCGACCTGGCCCTCGAACGCGGACGCCAGCTCCTCAATCACGAAATGCGCGTCGTAGCCTGATAGATTATGAAACACTACCGCTATCGTGTACGATCGTTGGAATGGCAAGTTACACGACACGTGGGCCGCGCCTCGGTACTCGCCCCTCGAGTGGCAATTGTCGTGCACTTTTTTGTCCCCGTCGACGAAGGGTTGTCCGCACACGTGACACACGATCGCGTCGTTAAACCTGAGATGTTTTTCTCTCGTCAACGAGTTCATCGGTTTCGCGTTGCGCAACCACGAATACGCAATGTTCGCAAAGTCACGTAGTTCTTGCACGAATCACTTCACGCATTCGGAGTCGTGACGATAGGCGCGATAACGGCACAGAGACGCGTCGGAGGAATAATGAATGTAGTATCCCACGCTGTACGCTCTGTGCTGCTGGTACGTGTACGTACGACTCCGCTCCGCAGCCTCGACGTCCTCCATAACAATAGCATTAATAATAGAACACAAGAATAAATAATATATTGATTGAAATATTCCATATTTGACTCATCTTTCGCAAACGAATACTTGATGTCCGTGATTACCGAGCTGCTTCGATATGAGCCTCGACATGCTTCGAATGCACGCGAAATGATATCGTTGAGGCTCGTTGGGGTCCTGCACCAGTAGCAGGTTCGCGTGTCTCTCTCGCTTGTCCTCGCTCAAACGCAGAGGCGCGCAGCTTCCGTCGGACCACGCGTACACGTTTGCTGACACGTCTTTAAACCTCTTGAACTTTGCCAGCTGGTCCAACGTCCCGGGAAGAGTCATATCGTCCGTGCGAAGTAACTCCGAGTAGTGATGGTATGACGCGACCCTATCCGCATGCGTAGCAACAGGGTACAAACTGGCGACGACTGCCCACAAGAAGCACGCATTGTCTCTGTTCTTTACTTTCACCACCGCTTTTTTTCAGCACGACGGCGCGCAGAAGCGGCACGTTGCAACCGGCTCGAAGTGGATTATGCTTATTAATATTCACTAGAATATTTAGCACAGCCCTTAGGGTTCATCCACTGTCGCGATTTTGAAACTCCTCGAGCATCACTAGCGTCGGAGCGACCACGTGCTTCGAGTACCACTCATGCACGTTCGAAGTCATCAACAGTACGCGATTTCGCGTACCGAAACTTTTCATGTCCGTATTTTCATCCAACATAAACTCAGCGTTCAAGTTCGTATTCTCGGACACGCTGTTATGCGTCGTGATAGCGTCTGTGACGCGCGACAGTTCGTCGAGCACCCTTTAAAAATTGACGCGGATCGACGTGTCCCACGTTGATGACCGCACCGGTTGAAATACGGCCCATAAACGCAGATTCCACGTCTTCCCATACGACTTTGGGTGCTGTCGATCGGCCCGAAACCCCGCACCCGACTCACGAAAACTTTACTCGCACGGCCACGCGCAATGTCTTTATTCGCGCGATCAGCGACATCAGGCGTTGTCTCGCTGCCACGGACACTCCTCCGCTGCTCTGGTACACGACGATGAGCTGCAGGCACGTGTCGCAATGATCAACCCAGTCTTGGAATTCCGCAATACTGCGTAAAAGCTTAGACATCCGGGACAAAACCCTGTACGTGTCCACGAACCCCTCTATATTCGCTTATTCACAAAAGATTTTTGTCTACCAGACACGCACGAATAATAATTATTATTATTAAATTAACGGGAGAACCCTTCAGATACAGCGTAATAAAGATAATTAGTACAAAGATAAAGAAAATATAACAAATACATACAAAAACATAACATAAAATAAAATATAGAACAATAAAATAAAATAAAGTGAAGTGAAATAAAATAAACAAAAAACAAACAAAAAACAACAGACAAACATAACAGTCTGACCCTAAGATCTAAACACAGCACCAAAGGTGCCTAAATTAATTTAAATTAAATTAAATTATTGAGGTGACAGTCTCCTAAGCAATTGGTTCCTGAACGAAGCAAGGGAGACAGCAAACACGTCTATGTCCGCAGGGCACTGGTTCATCTCTTCCATGGCACGATTAATGGGATCGGCTGTATAATAATAATATTCAGGGACACCCGATACAAAAAGAGGTCTCGGACGCAGTGACCGTTGTGGAGCTCGAAGACGAATCAGTGCGACTAGATCCTGGCAGTTAATCTGGCCGTGGATTACTTTGTACAAAAATAATAGGTCGGAACAGATACGGCGGTCACTGAGTTTCGAAAGCCTCATCATTCGCAAAGCAGGACTATAATCATGGTCGTCAAACCGCATAGGCCTACCAGTTGCTCTCATAGCAAATCTAAGGAACTTATGCTGGACCTTTTCAATTAAACAGACATAATGCTTATGTCTTGGGCTCCAGATAACCGACGCGTATTGTAATAAAGGCCTATCCAGAGCAACGTACAACAATTTCAGCGTCCTGATCTGTCTGAAGTGTTTGGCAAACCTGGCGATAAACCCTAAGGTTTTCATCGTCCTACACGTGATGCTGCGATAATGGTTGCGGAAGTCCAAACCTGAAGTAAACTTAACCCCAAGGTCAGAGACTTCCGCCACCACAGCCAGCGGGGTGTCACCAAGCTTATACGACGATGGAATGCCAATAATAGCCCTATGGGTCCTTAATAACATACATTTTCCGGTATTTAGATGCATCTTGTTGGCGATACACCACTGCTCAAACCTAGAAAGATCAATCTGCAACAAGTCAACGTCAAAAGCCCCACTAATAGTTCGGAAAATTTTTAGATCGTCAGCGTACATAAGGAATTTACTGTGCAGGAAAACTTCGTTGATATCATTAACAAAAATAAGGAACAGGAGGGGACCAAGGTGCGATCCCTGGGGGACCCCCGACGTCACCCTTACCTGATCAGAAAGCTGTTCCTACACCCTAATAACCTGCACACGGCCTTCGAGATAGCTGACGATCCAAGCAAGGCCCGTTGATTCCAATTGAAACTAACTTATTATACAGGATACAATGATCAACAGAGTTGAATGCCTTCCTGAAGTCTGTGTATACCGTGTCGACTTGCAGCCCCGCATCCAATGCAGCTGAAACAGAGCAGTGGTATACCGCCAGGTTGCTTGTCGTTGACCTACCAGGAACAAATCCGTGTTGTTCCTCGGAGATGACACTTGCGAGACAGGGCGTCAAGTGCTCCGTTACAATTTCCTCGAAGATCTTAGGTATGACAGATAATTTGCAAATCGGCCGATAGTTTCTTACATCTGTGCGGTCACCTGCCTTAAATACCGGTGTAACCAAAGTAGTCTTCCAAGCTGCTGGGAAAGTGCCCCTCGAAAGTGAGGAGTTAAAGATATGCCAGAGAGGCCTTACAAGAATGAAGCGACACTCCTTTAAAAACAAAGGCGGAATACCATCATATCCCGGACCTTTAGCAGTATTTAGCGATTCAAGCTTGGAATATATTTGACCAATAGAAATAGATATAGAGTGAATATTCATTTCATTGCCAGATGACGGACCAGGATTCAAGGCAGGCGTTGCTCCGGATTGAGGATTATAAACAGAGCCAAAAAACTCTGCAAAAAGATTAGCAGCTGCCAAGTGCGTAGAAGCAGAAGTACTGTCAAGATGCATCTTACCAGGAATTCCTTGCCCACAACGCTTAGAAATTTCCAAAAGCTAGATACATTATCTAAAACATCGCACTCAACGCCATCGATGTAAATACGGTGATCACGCAAAAGGGCAACTTTGTATTTCGATCTAAGACTGGAAAAGTTCTGATAATCTCAAAGAGCACCCGATCGCTTAAAGTTTCTATGCGCTATTTTCTTAAGTCGGATCAGGGACCTCAAACTGCGGGAAAACCAGTGTGGAAACGTGGATCGTACTACAGACCGAACTGGAATAAAGGCATCAATTGCTCGATTAATATGACAATATAGACGATCCAGGGCAACGTCTGGCTCAATGTCACCGATCTCCTTATCCCAATCCACTGAATTAAAATAATCTAATACACCGGGGAAATCCCCATGTTTGAAGTCCCTGAATTCGATATTTCCAGCCCCAAGGTTCTGACTTGAGACCAAGTCACCGAAAAGCGGATACAGAGACGGGTGGTAGGCGTCCGGTACAATAAGGGCATCAATGACGCGGTCAACCGTGACCTCAGGACAGCTAACAAATATACGGTCTAACATGGCATCAAATTCATTGAAAACTGAATTCACTTGGGTAAGGTTACAGTAACCAGCACAACCCAGAAGGAGATCGATTGCAGCAGACTCATTCGACGATACACTCAACTTCCTAAAGCACGCCTGACCCGAGTCATTGTACCACACCGCATGAGGGAAATTGTAGTCACCGAACAAGGAGAAGGTGTCCTCACTATAATTATGAAATAATTCTGTGACACTATCAACATGACTCGTATAAAGTGAAGGCTGGGACGCAGGCGGTATGTAAACAGCACCCAATAATAGGTGTTTATTCTCACGAAGGTGGACTCTGACGAACACTTGTTCAACATCAGAACAGCTGACAGTAATAGGGCTGGATGGCAACGAATTTTTAACTGCGATGAGAACACCTCCACCTCTTGTACAACAGCTTGTTTGTATAGATCTATCGCACCTGTACACAATATAATTGCCTAAACCAAGCTCTGTAGAAGAGATCGCAGAAGTGAGCCAGGTCTCAACTAAAATAATAATATCATAAGACACTGCTGAAGAAAGTAAAGAATTGAATAAAGTGTCTAACTTTGTACGCACACCTCGGACGTTTTGAAAATATACTAAAGGGCTCAGATTAAGTTTTTTTGCGTAGAGTTCCTAAGGGGTCTTCCCGGCACTATCTTCGGAACACCTCGAATATAGCGAATGGACATATGGGTCTCGCCAAGCTCGTGAAGGTTACGCAGCTTCGTCCTGAGCTGCGAGAGAGTCTCGCGTTGTTGCCTGGTCTTATCATCCGAGATTTTGGTTGGGCCTTTGTAACGGTGCTTGTTTCGCAAAATCGATTTAACCGTAGCTGCAGAGTCGAGACGAACACCTAGAGGTCTGCAAGGTGCAGAGCCCAGTTTACCAAGACGATAAGTGATCGGAGTCTGGGTAACCAGAGGACAGATCTCCCCCAGGATAGCACGTGCTCCTTCAGCATCAGCAGATCTAGCGAGCTCCAACGAGGTTTCCTTCGGTTCCGGCATATCAAAAATTAGGATATTCCTGGATCTCTGCTCCCTGTCGTTTAACTCCTCGATGACGTCATCCGCGGAAGATGAAGTCTGTTGCTCCGAGGGGATGGAAGGTTTGTCTTCCAATGCCTTAACACGATCAGACAGCAACTTAATCTCCGACCTCATGTCCGATAATTCCGTTTTTATGACAGATAAAATGTCCATTCGAAAAGCCGCAAGTTCAGTTTTAAACTGATCCTTAATAATCTCCTTGATGTCCTGGAGCGCGGCCGTTGGTATGGTAGAAAGTGTTTGTGTTTATGCCGGTGATGCGATGGACTGGTTAACGGCGGTTATTGGCCTTGGGGATCCAGAACGACAATTTAATAGACTGCCGTCGTACCATGGATGCCCAGAACGGCTTAAACAGGTAGATCCGGGGTGACAAAACATTCCACAGCCAGGACAAGTGACCGGATTAGCCACTTGGGCGCCGCAGCCCTTACATTTCTTCGGTCCCACCGGCATATCAAATGACAGGAAACAGTACTGACAGTAACTCAGACACTCAGAGGCCACAGAACACGAACAGCACAAACTCAAACGATATTACACAGCTTTAGACAAAGGAGTTAAGATCCCTTATAAAATAATGTCCAGAAAATATGTACAGAAGAAAAAGCCACAAGAATAACGAAACAGTGACAGTTATAACGGAACACAGAGATTCAATTAGTCACACAGCCAAACACGTGCCAACACTCGAGTCAATCAAAACATACGTCTTGTCACCTCAGCAGCGGAATACGGACATAATGCCGAATGGGTGATACGGCTCATCCAGGTGATGCCGCCCGTGTTCGGATATCGGAAACCTAACGGCAAAATGACGCGCTTCGAGTGTAGTCGCACAATCGGTGTCGGGTGCTCATCCAAAAATCTTACTAATTCACGACACAAAACGAGTCCACGGTAATAGTCAATGTTCGAGGGTACAACACTTTGTACACTTCGACCGTGCCGTTCTCAATGTCATACAGAAGCGTTAACGGCGTACACACGACCGCGGTAAAGTATTTCACTTGCTTGCGATAAATATCTTTATCACCAACGATGCAATATAATGTGCATTTACTCGCAGTACTGTATCGCGCGATATGGCGTAGCAATTGACGATCCACGACGTCTCGAATAATGACGGTGGGCTTAACACGTCTCGGATCTTATGCTTCTCGATCGTAAGCGTTTGGTGGTCCAACTGCGACATCGCAGGGTACTGACATTAATATACTGTAAATCAGATACCTATGGGTCTATATCGAACTCTTTTCACTCTTACACGGTCGCTACTACTCCCACGATTCAGATATAAACATACTGCATCGCGCGGTGCAACGTCATGTTTACTCCATGGGCTAGCGCGACGATTGACTTACAGCCTCCTCGATCGTGAAAATACTTGGAACTCTACCCCAAATAATTATCGCTGTATGTTTACGATGCTTGTTTCATTCAAAAAATAAACACATGGCACGAAGAGCGTGCACGTATGCATCAAACGCGTTCAATTCTGCTCAGATATAAACATAGGGCATTGGGCGGTGCAATGTTTATTCCATGGGCTATCGCGATGATTGATTTACAATAATTATCGCTCTATGATTTCTCAGAAATCTTGTACCACCCTCCTTCTCAGAAATCATCATCGCTACTGCGACGCTTAATTTACAATAATTATCGCTCTATGTTTACATTATTGCACGTACGCTGTATCGGTCCCACGATTCAAATATAAACACACGGCATGGCGCGGTTCACTCTATGATTTCTTATTTCTCAGAAATTCTCATCGAATGCAATGTCGTGTTTATTCCATCTGTTATCGCGACGATTGATTTACAATAATTATCGCTCTATGTATACATCATTGCACGTGCGCTGTATCGGTCCCACGATTCAAATATAAACACACGGCATGAAGCGCGTGCACGTAGACGCCAAAACGCATTCAATCCTGCTCAGATATAAACACACGGCATGACGCGGTGCAATGTTTATTCCATGGACTATCGCGATGATTGATTTACAGTAATTATCGCTCTATGTTCACATCATTGCACGTGCGCTGTATCGGTCCCACGATTAAAATATAAACACACGGCATGAAGCGCGTACACGTAGTTACCAAAACGTGTTCAATCATGTCGCGCGCCATGATTCCTTATCTTTTCGCAGAAATCATGGTCCACCCTCTTTCTCAGAAATCATCATCGAAGACGCGATTTGAATTTCCACGAATCGGTCGCGGTCGCGCCTGCGCACCGATCCCCGCACGCGTACGGAGATTGCGCGGCGACGAAGCGTGCCCAAAGTACCTTAAATGTTCAATAGGTGGCGCCAATACGAAATGTGTGAAAATCCTGGAAAATTTAGCAACGCGAGCCCAAATACCGACGCGGGCCCAAAGTACCTTAAACATGCAATAGGTGGCGTCAATACGAAATGCGCGCGACGCCATTTTGAAAATTTGAAAATCCACCCCCTCCCCTCTGACGTCAGCCCCCTCGCCCACGAACTCGACCTGCGCGCGCGACGCCATTTTGAAAATTTTGAAAATCCCCTCCCCTGTGACGTCACCCCCTCACCCACGAACTTGCTAGACGCCATTTTGAAAATTTTGAAATCCCGCTTCCCCTGTGACGTCATCTCCCTCACCTACGAACTCGGTCGACGCCATTTTGGAATCCCCCTCCCCTGTGATGTCATCCCCCTCACCAACGAACTTGGTACCCCCCCTCCCCGCCTCACCCCCTCGCCCATCTCGCGGAAGAGCACGGTACCCCCCCTCCCCGCCTCACCCCCTCGCCCACACTTGGTCCAGAATCGGCATAGCCTACCTACTATCGCGAAACCAAACTTTCATAGTAGAAGTGTTTTTTCGGAAAATTGAATAGCTGTTGAATTGCGAAAACTCGAGGTGAAATTCAACAAACCGATATGCGTGGCTATGTGCATTCAAGACATATAAAAAATTTGCTTGTATTAATTTCATCACGAGTACATGTCTCCCCTGCACGGACGAAATTGTAAAATTCTATACACAGACACAGACAGCTTCATTTATCACATTCAGTGCGAGGATATCTACGAGTCTATGAAAGATAATATCGATAGATACGACGCAAGCGATTATCCTATCGACAATGCATATAATAGGCCGCGCTTAAATAAAAAGATTCCGGTGCTGATGCAGGACGAAAATAACGGTGCGATAATAACCGAATTCGTAGGTTGTAGGGCGAAAATGTATATATGCACTTCGCGTAGACGGCAAAAATGATACGAAAAAGGCGAAAGGCGTCAAGACCAACGTCATAGCCAGAACGATAACTTTCGACGATTACGCGCAGTGTTTGCAAAGGGAGATCGAAATGGTTTGCCGACAATTATGCATTCGTTCTAAATTGCACATAAGTGTAACGTTCACGAACGTGACCTTGCCGTTCTATACAGGAGATTCACAAGTAGAGCGGTTTACCTGTGAATTTGTGGGATTGGTTCGGGTGGCGTGCGATTAAGAAATGAATTTCATGATACGAGAGTCCTTCTTTTATCATGAAAATAACAATGGTTTATTCAAAATAAATGGTTTTTGACTCTTGGTCGGAATAGTACATAAATTACGACACTTAGTCGTGTGAACTTGTGACAATTAATTAAACGAATTTAAGGTAATACGTAACTGCGAATCGGTCGGTAATAAAGAATATCGTTTTGGTTTCGGTTCCTAACGCTAAGTCGGTAATAAAGAATGTAATTATAATTCAGGCGTTAATTAATATAGAAAATCTAGTATAAAGGTACGATACTAAATCGTTAATTAAACGTAAAGTCTCGACACTAGGTCGATTGAAAATTTGAGTGTGTTCCTTCTCTCGGATTTGTTTTGGTCTTCTGGTGCCTATCAGCTGGCCCACGCTTTCAGGATGAGGTGGAGGTGCTAGTTAGGCGATTTTGAATGGAAGTTGAGGGGGTTAGTTAAAGCGACCTCGTATGGATGTGAGGGGCTAGTTAAAGCGACCTCGTATGGATGTGAGGGGGCTAGTTAAAGCGACCTCGTATGGAAGTTGGTAGTTCGTATGTAAGGAAGTTGAGTTTAAAATATACTTTCTTAGACTTGCGAGACTGAGGAGACTAGTTAATGCGACCTACCATCTTGTTGGTTCGGTGGCAGAACCAAGTCTGTTTCTGCTGCTGGCGGGCCTGTATTTATACTACTAATTGGTACTTAGCCCGCACCAATCACTCGCTGTGCGATCTCGCGCACCAATTAGAATTAACATCCGGTTCGCGTCACTTGCGTACTACGCTCGGTTTATTCGGCGTCCGGTTGAACGTGCAGTCTGCGCACGCGCGCTCGATTCATTCGCGGCGCTGAGTTTACTGTTTGAATGGTAGATTTTGCGCATGCGTTGCGCGTCGTTTAGTTCTCTGTTTCCCGCCAGAAGGTACGTCGCTCGCACGTGTTTCATATATTCTTAATAAAACTTTAATATAAATGAACGAAAGTAACAATTAATGGAAAAATTTACGGTGATTCGTAGCGGTACGTTACATAAGTGTACACCATTTCAGAATTCAAAATCGCTCTATGTCCATACGACGATAAGAGGTATATGGTACTCGATTCGACCGACACTTTGCCCTGGGGACATTACAAAATTCCATTGTAAAATTCCGTTGTAGAATAGAAGTTGTATTTATTGTGGAATATGAAATTCTTCCCACGTGTATAGAAATTATTATAAATAGCGGTATTATTGTATTAAAAATAGTTCATACATGTATAGAAATTATTGTAAATAGTGGAATTATTTTGTGAAATAAAAATTTTTCACTCATGCATATGTATATGTATCACTGTATTTATTGAGCCATGTATTATTATTTTACAATACATTATTTTTATTTATCCAAGAATTATGTGATTTATCAAGCTCCAGTCACTTGACGTATACATTATCCCCCTTCCTACGCAGCACTTGTTCTACTAGATACACATTAGGATCGGTGACGCTTTGCAGCTCGTGTTCATAGAATCCTCCGGCAACAGATTTTCCGCAGAAATCGAGGAGTAGATACGTCGCGGAATTAGTTGCCTGTACTTTGGCTATCTTGAACATCTCCGTTGTTCAATTCGGTATAGCCGTTATCGAAGATGGTTTTAAATGTGCTCACGCGCACAAACTCGCCCAACTTGAATCTCGCTGGAGCAGCGATCTTTATGTTGCTGTATACGGTGGCTAGCAGCTTATCGACTATCGTAGGGGTAACATCGCAAGGACGCAATCTGATGGTTCTATGTTTTCGTGCGTTATACTCTGCAAGAAGACGCGGTAGCGCATCGGTCCATGTGTAGGTTCCATTGAGCGTAAACAGTTTCCACATATTGTTCTTCAAAGTTCGATTGAAACGTTCTACGACGGAGGCCTTCATCACCGAATACGTTGAATAATGATTAATGTCATGCTTTGTCAAGAGCTTGTGCACATCCGCGTTGTAAAATTCTTTTCTTTGATCGGTTTGCAAATTTTTGGATATCGATCTCTAAATATCTTTGCGAACGCTTTAATCACCTCAGCGCCACTTTTAGTCTTGAGCGGCACCGCCCATGCATACTTGCTGAGCACATCGATGACGGTGAGTATGTAGTGGTGGCCTTGGTTGAATCGCGAGTATGGGCGCATTTCTACAACGCCAGCTTGCCATAGTTCGTCGTATTCATGCACTATGACGCGCCTCCGTGGGAAATGTCTTCGAGCTGGAGCATGCAATTCCTCGACAAATTGTCGCTTCTTGTGACTATGGTTTTCTTCTTTACTTTTGGATTTCGATAATGGCTGCTTATTTGATCGCAGAGGTGTCTTTGGCACGAATGGTGCGATAATTATCGCATGCATGCATTATGTGCTCCCCATCGGCCCGACGAAATTCTGGACAAGTTCAACCGTCTCGCATGATTCTCCCTCGCAGCGCTGCTCCTGGATTGAATTCGACGCCTGTGATATCTTTTGAACACTGTTTTGCAACGTCAGCATATCTTTCTAAAACACGACCAGCTTCCTCTCTTCTTCCTGTTGCTCTCTCAAAAGTTTAATGCTCTTTTCCATGTACAGTTTACTGACACCATCGCTGTCGGCCACCGGCTGAGCCACGCGTCGTATCTTGCGTGGTTTTGTATCAAAGTCAACACCGGTCACGCAAAGAGCGTTATCTCGTATGTAATTTCGAAGCAAACCGTTCCATTTGTATTAGTCCATTCTAGCTGCTCCACTTTTCTCGAACGACACCCCAAATTTGTTGATCGGCATCTCAATGCATACTGTGCACAACATCGACGCGCGATTTTATATAATGTATAACTACCTCGCGGAGTTACTCGATAATCGATAGACTTTCGGGACCATGAGAGTTGTCACCAGCTCGTTGGGATCGCCCCAGTGCACGTAATCGATCTTGTTATCGTTTACAACCATGGCTCGCGGCATCGTTAGACTTTTCCCTGTCCTACTAGCCGATGCACGTGGGAGTAGCGATGCAATTACATATTTGTGCTTGTATCCCTTGTTGCTCAATACGGGATTTTTAGCACCATGACCACGTCTGTGGGCGGTCGTCGCAAGTAGTATACTTTTGTATTTTTGTTTATCGGCATCGGTGTATACAGCATCGTCGGGAATTCTCTTGAAAATCAGTTCATAAAGGCCGGGCGTTCCTCTGTATTGTACACCATCTATGATTAAATTATCATCCTTGTATATATCGAAAGCTTTATTCCCAAACATCGTTCCACTATCACCAAAGTATACGCCATACACATAGCCCATGGTCGTATCCCTATCACTACTTAGGATTGCGCTCATATATTTTGGTCCCAGCGGGCCGAAATGGTTACGCAACGTTTCTTGTCCCTCGGATGTTTGGAGTTGAAGTCTAATAGATGTTGCAAACGACTCATCGCGATTAGTTTCCACAACGTCGTCATCATTGATCGTGAGCGATCGTACACCAGGAAATGTATTTATTGGTGTTGAAGAAACCGAGGAAATCGTTTGACATGACATTTTGTCGTTTCCGCTTCGATTGAACTGGTATGGAGGTTTCGAGTAAATATTCCGATGACATGTGTGGTTTCCTCTTTGTCTTGCGCGATGTGTTCCCTTTCGGCTGGATTTTTGTTCCAGGCGTTAATGTTTCATTCCCTTCAACGTCTGTGCTCATCGACGGTGATGCGTCAGCTTCTGCCGCTGTGGTATTTTCCACGATATGTTTTAAGGGTTCGACAACAGGTTTACAGTATCTCTCCAACGCGATATCTTCCTCCATCTTGCCAGTCTTCAAAGCCTGATGTTTCTTGCGAATGGATTCGCTGGTTTTTGCAATTTCCTTCACTATTCTCTCACGATCCTTAATCTCCAGAATATCGATATCAATCATCGTTGTACTGCAGGCGTTGCTTTCCCACCGACGTGTCGACGACAATTGACCATCTCATGGTACAGCAAACTCATTAAATACCTTTCTATAACGTCCATTGGACATGTCGCTATCCTTGTCTATTACTACGAAACCATACTTCCGTTGTCAACAATTACGACACAAAGCGCAGAAATCCTCGTAAGACATATCAGTGTTTACGTGATCGTTGTACACATATTTCAAGTTGGTACCATCCTGGTTAAACAGAATCAACAGATTCGCATTGTCGTGTTTAAGATGTTTGGGAATCTTTGCAGACGTCTGACAGAGATAGAAGCAATCAACGTTCAAGTGACGTCCCATTGCAAAGTATTCCCTTATCGTATTTTGCTTGTCGCATGCAACATCATCAAAGATAAAAATGGAATTCGGAAGCGATTCCCTCGGTGGGATGATGTCACTGTTATTCGAAAACGTAAAGTAGCCAATTTCATCTATCGGAGTCAATAAATTCTCCAAATACTGATATTTCGACTGTTGCAACGACTTGGAATACACATACAGGTTCTCGAAGCGGACGCCGTGAGGACTTTCCAACAAGCTCACCAACACGTTGGTCTTTCCACAATTTGATGGACCACAAATGAGACAGCGTATAGTGTTTGGTAGCATGCTGCCATGTTTGCGTCTTGTTTTCGAGGACATCATTTGCGATTTATCGTCAAAATTTGTCACGCGTATCGTTACAGGTTGTCGCACGAATCGCATCCTCTCCGCGAATTGTGAAAAATGATTTTGATACGTCGAAGCGGTGACGCGCCCTATTTATGGGTCCACGCCGAAACAAAACAGCTCAGTATTCAAAATGCTTCTGGTCCTGTCGGATAATTGCGATATTCGAGACTTAACCTCTGAGCAGTTGAAATATATACCAAAGATTATTCTACTGCGTGAGTTTGGTAGACCCATTGATCAGTTGTGGGACAGACTCCCCGAGCATATAAAAGCCAATTCTGAGGTTCGGCAGTGTCGTCGGTGTCTGGAACATTATAATCGCCCTTGGCAGCGAACGCATATCGACGGTCCGGCACAATGGTTTTAATCAATGCATTAAAAACTGTGGCGAATGTGGCCGACGAGAGTAAAGAAAGGTTGTGGTTTGTTAAATCGGGCGATAAACGCGCTACCTATCGAATTACATATCCCGGGATACCAGGTTTGCGGCCCAGGAACTCATCTAGCAAAACGATTGGCTAGAGGTGATCAAGGCATCAATCTGTTAGACGCAGCGTGTCGCGAACACCATATTGCGTATTCGCGCAGCAACGATATCGGCGAAAGGCACGCTGCAGATAACGTTCTCGCTGACAAAGCGCAAAAACGCATCGTTTCGCGAGACTCGACTCTGGGTAAAAAAGGTGCTGCTTCATCTGTTTGGGCAGCTATGAAGGCTAAGACGAAAATCGGAATGGGGATGAAAACAAAAACTTGCAAAAGGACTCCAAAAAGAGCATCGCAAAAGCGGATTCTTCCGATAGAAAAACGGGGTGGTATATTACCACTTCTCCCGCTGCTAGGTTTTCTCGGATCATTAGCTGGTGGAGCGGCGGGGATCGCCAAGGCGGTAAACGATAACAAGGCGGCGCAACGTCAGCTGCAGGAAATGCAACGCCATAATCGCTCCATGGAAGCTCATGGACTTTATCGCACACCATACAAGCGCGGGCAGGGAATATCAAAACGAAAAAAAAAAAAACACCGAAAAGAAAGTAAAAATGCCTGTCGGCGTAACTACCGATGCACAATTGGAGGAGTTGGCAAAACGTATGCGTATTCCATTCTTTAGAAGTGTTTTTATGCGTAACGTGCTACCAACCGGAGGAGTACGTCGAAAGGAGAACGGTATCGTAAATTTGGACAATGTCGAGAGGCCGGGGACTCATTGGGTAGCGTATGCGAAGAGAGGGTGTCGAGCTATATATTTCGACAGCTTTGGAAATCTTCGACCGCCTAAGGAATTGGTACAATATCTGGATAAAGATGCTGTGAAAATTGAATACAATCGAACGTCTTAGCAGAAGTACAATCAGAGCAATTGTGGACAACTATGTCTACGCTTTTTACAAACGATCGGCACCAAATTTAAGATTTGACTTCCCACCGTTCTGATTCAGTACTAGTCGAGCAATTGGAGCAGAATATGTCATTAACATTCACTCTAACCGGCAAGAGTGGTACCCTCGCTGTGAGATTCTTTCCACCCATAGATTTGAGCGATGATGATTACGAGCTTGGTCTAACAACCTTTGAAACTTATCATACAATACCGAACATCGACTTGAGCAATGATAAATTCTACTTCGGCGTAAACTATGACATCAACAGCAGCGTCGACACCACTTATGAATACATTACAATTCCCCATGGCTCCTACGAACTAGACGCGATTGCCAAATATTTGAAGCAGCGATTACTCGAACGGTATCCTCAAAATCTTGGTGGCACTGATGACAACAACGATGGCGGTGGTGTGTATCCTATAATGTTGCGTCCCAACAACAACACCATTAAAAGCGAGCTGTACTGCTCGTTTGCCATGGACTTTACAAAGTCCAACAACATTGGATTGCTACTGGTATTCTCGACGAATCGAACCTGGACGATGGCGCGAATCGGACGATCCAATTAATATAATGAATGTGAACATTATTCGCATAAAATGTAGCGTGACCGCTGGTGCGTACAACAATGGGAAGCGCGTACATACGATACATGAATTTTCTCCGAGAGTCCCACCAGGATATAAGATATCGGAAACACCCGCACAGATCATTTGCCTTCCAATCACCGCATAGGTCATTACGGATCTGACGATATGCGTTGTGATTGCACGTACGACGACGACGACGACGACGACAATAATACGCGTGGTGTGAACGAAAGAGATGCTTGTGTTGAACGACTCCAGAAACCCGTTTCTTCCAAGTGAAATTGTTGAAACAACAACAACAACAACAATAACAACAACGACAACAGCCACGGCCACGACCACGACCACGACCACGACAACAACACCTACAACAGCTCTGATTACGTTAAAAAGAAGAGGCTCAGTGCTGCGAACGTGTCATTGGGATTCATTGAATGCATATAAGTTGAAAAAAATGGCGGACATTCTAAGCATTAGAGGGAAGCCGACGTTTGATGATCGCATCGTCAAGCTCGAGACTCTGACGTACAACCCATACGTCAACACGACGTTTGGATACAGCGATGAGATAAGGATACCTATACAGCAGCAGGATTTATACACATTGCCTTGTGAAAGTTTTCTCTATGTAGAGGGGAAATTGAAGATAAATAAGCCAAACGATGCATAAATGGTGATGTTGGGAATAATTGCATGGTGTTCTTATTTGATGAGATTCGTTACGCGCTGAATGGTGTAGAGATTGACCGCAACAGAAACGTTGGAATAACTAGCACGCTTAAAAACTATATATCGCTGACATCTGGCGAAGACAAAAATATGGAGAATGACGGATGGAGCTTGAAACGACGCGATGGGCTAATAGTGAAAAATCATTTCAATTTTTGCATCCCACTCAAATATTTGCTGGGATTTTGCGAGGACCACAAACGCATGATTATTAATGCGCGTCACGAATTTATTTTAATACGATCGCGCAATGATAACAATTCTCAAATAGGATCACCGATGTTGGAACCAGAAATTGAATTACTTAAAGTGCAATAGCGGATGCCTCATGTGACACTGAACGATGTTAATAAGCTATCGTTGCTACATGCTTTGGAAAGTGGACAAAACCTGAGCATTTGTTTTCACTCGTGGGATCTGTATCAGTATCCTCTCTTACAGAGCACGACCAAGCATTCGTGGGCCGTGAAGGCATCTGCACAGCTGGAGAAGCCGCGATGTATTATCCTTGTTCTACAGACTAATCGAAAGAATGTGATGAGCGAAGATGTTACTAAGTTTAACAACTGCAAATTGGCCAATATAAAACTTTTTCTCAACTCGGAATTTTACCCATATGATGATCTGAACTTGGACTTTGACAAGAATAAGCATGCCATCTTGTTTCACATAAATCGTATTATGGACATAGTTGCAACGAGGCATTATTCATCGTGGCTGAATTTGTACAGTTTGGTCCCCTCGTGGTGATTGATTGCTCGCGACAAAACGAGTCGATCAAAAATGATACCGTGGACGTGCGCATAGAATTCGAGTGTAAAGAGAATGTGCCGGTAAATACTACGGCCTACTGTCTGATTCTGCACGATTGTGTGGTTGAATACAATCCGCTGACAAACGTGGTGCGCAAAATAAATTAACCCTCGGACACCGGATGCTCGAGCAGAGCGCGGGGTCCGAATGGCGGGTCATTTTAACCCATAGTGAAAGTTCGTACATATTTGTACATTTTGAAGGGAGGTTTTGGAATAAAATTTTGTTGTCATTATTTTTTACCGTTATGTTATTATTTTTAATATCTTATTTAACAAAACTAGAAAAAAACTATATATACATATGATATGCACATACACATGTATCTATATATACCTATCATGTATAATTTTTACTGTGCCTCTGCACACTGTGTACACACAATATTTTTTTTCGTTGTATGAATTTTACAAATTATTTTGTTACATACGTGACATCTCGTACTATATTTGCTATCATTGCCAATACAAATGTAACATCGCGATCGTTTTAGGGATAAATCTGCTATTGTTTCGTTTGTTCGTTTTACTCGTCTGCTAGTTCCTTCTATTGCCTGTATGATGTGTTTATGTGCTACAATAGTCCTGTCCTCTAACCCAATTACACGCCTGTAACGGTCTTGAACGAGACGTTGCCGTTTATTACAGGAGATTCCACAAGTAGAGCGGCTTACCTGTGAAATAGTAGGATTGGTTCGGGTGGCGTGCGATAAAGAAATGAATTTCAAGAACTAGAGTCCTTCCTTTTAACAATAAGTAACAAAAATGGTTTATTAAAGAAAATAGTTTTGACGCTAGGTCGTAATGGAACATAAGATTTTACGCTGAGTCGTTGAATTGTGATTATAAACTAATATAACGGAACATAAAGTAATTTCGTGATTATGTTTCGGTCGGTAAGAAAGTATAATGCTTGATTTCGATTTAGACGCTAAGTCGGTTATAAAGAGTATTATGTCGGTTCTAACGCTAAGTCGATAATTAAGAATATTGCGTAATTAGTATTAAAGATATAGTATAACGGTACGATGCTAAATCGTTAATTGAATATAAGATCTCGACACGAAGTCGGTACAAGAAATGACGTTTGGTCGATTTGGTATGTTTAGTTGAGAACTGCAGAGAGTTCCTTTTCTTTGATTTAGTAGTAGCTTCCAGTTGCCTATCAGCTTGCCCACGCTTTCTAGGATGGTAGCCAGGTAGCCGGTTAGGACGTCCCCAGATGGAAGTAGAATTATTGGTTGCTCTCCCTCAGTTTAGTAATAGCTTCTGGTGCCTATCAGCTGGCCCCACGCTTTGGAAGATGAGGTGGAGGACTTAGTATGAATGGCCTCGAAGGGATGTTGAGGAGCTAATTAAAGCTACCTCGAGGAAGTTGAGGAGCTAACTAAAGCTGCCTCGGATTGGAAGTTGAGGAGCTAACTAAAACTACCTCGGTATGGAATTTGAGGAGCTAACTAAAGCTGCCTCGGTATGGAATTTGAGGAGCTAGCTAAAGCTACCTCGGATTGGTAGTTGAGGAGCTAATTAAAGCTGCCTCGGATTGGATTTAGAAGTCTTAAGAATACTTCTTGAGAACTCTGCTAGACTGAGGGACTAGTTAAAGCGGCCTCGGTGTGGTTCGGTGGCAGAACCGAGTCTGTTTGGTTCGGTGGCAGAACCGAGTCTGCCTTACTGCTGCTGGCGGGCCTGTATTTATACCGGTGGCTGGTACTTGGCCCGCACCAATCACTTGCTGCGCGAACTCGCGCACCAATTAGAATTAACATCCGGTTCGCGCCACTCGCGTACTACGCTCAGAATATTTGGCGTCCGGTTGTTCGTACGATATGCGCACGCGCGCTTGATTCACTCGCGGCACTGAGTATGTAGTTTGAATCGGCGGCTATGCGCATGCGTTGCGCGTCACTACACTCTCTCGCGCGCTGTTTGAAACGCTCTCGCACGCGTTGTATACTATCTTACGTCTAATATAAAGGAAATTAACAATATGTGATGATTAATATAGATAGAAACGGAAAAATGTACGGCGGTTCGTAGCGGTACGTTACACGCCTGTCTATATTGTCTGAAAATAATTCATTGGCTAATGTTTCCAAAAATATCTTCCTTTTTGACCGCAATGAATTGCTCCTTTCCCATTGTGAATATTTTGTGAGCCATATGACAAATGCATTATATGCTGCAATATCAATATAATTGAGAAATAATGAGAGAGGCCATCGTCTTGTACACCGACGGCATGTGTATTCTCGTACTATTTTGTCGAGGATATCTACACCACTTTTCGTGTTATTATAATAACTAATGATTTCTGGCTTATACTTTTTATCTGTTCCACCTATCGCATGCTCGTGATGTCTACTTGAAAGTAGAACAACATACTTGCGTTCTTTCGGTACGTATGAGACCAAAGTAAAATGACGAGTAAACAAAAATTTTGGTGAATATTGATCTCTTCCACGAGTTTGTACAAGGCATTTTGGTAAAAATTTTCTATTTTTTCGTATAGTTCCAACAAGATAAAGATGGTCTTTCAATAACTCTTCAGCTAATGTTACATCAGTAAAAAAATTATCGGTAGTTACTGTGCGGTTAGATCCGTTCCAAAAATTGCTTAATTGTTTCACAACGCGTTGTCCTTGGTTTTTCTCTGCGACATTTTCAGTTTTTCCGAGATATACATCAAAATTACAGCAATAATATGATTTTGCATCAGTAAGGACCCATATTTTTATTCCATATTTCTCTGGTTTTCCAGGCATATAGACTTTGAAAGGACAATTTTGTACAAAAATGTTTGTAACTGTACGGAGAGCTGCCAATTTGTCATTCTGTTTTCTTTCGTCTCTTGTGGTAAAATCGTCAAATCTTATAAACCTCCAAATATCTGCGAATCTATCACGGGACATTACAGCTATATAAATTTGCCTTGACAATGTAACATTTTTTCGCCACAAATCCTTTTTCTTCTCCCGTGATTCTCGAAACCTTCCGATCATGATCAATAATCCGAAAAATGCATATATTTCACAACGATCAACCGGTTTCCATTTGGTTTCCGACTTATCAGCGTAAAATACATCAGCTTTCTGATTTGTACATTGTACAATTATATCAATTATTTCATTATTTATATAAAGTTGGAAACAGGCTTGTATTGTTTCCACATTCTTACTTTTTTCTGTCAATTCACCGTTGTATGATATACATTGCTCGTGATGGTTGTGTTTCGGGGCGATGTACATCCACCTTCGTCCAGAAACAGTAACATCTCTACTATCCGTAGAATCTGAATCAGAGTTTGATGCAGAAAATATTTCATCTTCCGAACTCTGCATTTCTGGTTCAACATCACTAGTACAAGTACCAGTTTCATCAACTGATGATACTACTTCCTTATTATGCTCCTCTGTATTTTCTATAACTTCCATAAATGTAAGACTCACTATGGACTGAATTCTAGACACACTTCTCTCTTTGCTACTGCTACACTGAATACTGAGATGCTATATCTGTTGAGTATTCACTACCGCGACAATGTCGATTCGTCATTGTTCATGTTAGAGTGAAAAGACGATCGGCGACTGTTGCAGAAGGCGAGCTACGGGCCGGGTCAAAATGACCCGGCATTCGGTGTGCGAGGGTTAAATTGCCATACTACTTGCCCGCCCTCCTGTGCTAAATTCATACCAAAAAAAATTTCATTTTGAAAATCGAGATGCTTTATGAGAAAGACCCCATTCTCTCATTTGTCTTGGAAGCGAGCGGACCTCTCAAATTGTATCGATAATGGTCGTACCAACATTTGTTGACCTGCAAGGATTCATTGTCGATGGAAGATTTGTTGTCAAGGAAGTGGCTGTCCTGAGAAAGGGAACAATTCTCTCGCACTATATTTTTGGGAGTTCGATGCCGCAATATCTTCTTACAAAATCCGACAAATCAAACAGCCTGTAGTTGGTGGCAAAACATCATGGACTACGGTGGGATGATGGAGACGTTCCATACAGTATGGCTAAACAGCTAATTATGAAGGCTGTAGCTGATGCTATAGACGAAGAAGATGACGCATCCCATATCGTATACGTTAAAAGGGTTGTAGGAAACGCAACTGGCTTGCGGATTTCCTTGAAGAAAATACGAGAGCGGGCGTGATCATTGAGACACTGGACATTGACTATGAGGATATCAAATCGCTAAATAAGCTAAATGTAGTTAATACTCTGCGATGTGGCAGACACGCAAAGCATTGTGCTTTACAAAATGTATTTAAAGTATTCAACTGGTGGTCTAAACACCAGAGACAATTGCATAAATAAAACATAATAATTTTTTAATGCATATAAAAAATGTTTTTCCTTCACCCTCCCCCAACCTAACCTCCTACATGTGGTGTACGATTTATTAAGACGATAGTTATAATTATTATGTAGAAGTGGTACCATACACGTTCGATACGCGATCAAAGTGGTACGATACACGTTCGATACACGTTCAGAGTGGTACCATACACGTTCGATACACGTTCAGAGTGGTTCGATACACGTTCGATACACGTTCAGAGTGGTATGATAGATGTTCGATACGTAATCATAGTGGTATGATACACGTTCAATAGTGGGATGATGTGTCCAAAGAAGAATTGAGGAACGGTTCGACCAAATGATACATGTGAAGAAAAAGGAGAGGATGACCAGTGAATAATTCGAAGAAGAAGATGGTCAGCGAAAATGTGGGTGTAGCGCAAAGACACAAGCTATGCAACTTTAGGCATGGGTCCGCATGTGACAAATTATATGAACTCTGCGAGACCAGTTGCTCATCAAGCTTAACAGCTAACGGACAGACTGTAAAAATATAATTAAATTTTGTGTGTTTTGTACAAATAATGGGATTAGAACGAATTGCCCCTGAGTGTGACCCTGAGGTATGTACATAACAATATTTTTAACATTTATCACGTTTAACCTGTTAGGCACGGCTGAGTTTTACGCGGGGCTGTTTCTCTGTACGGCAGAGTTCAACGTGAATTAAGTGTAATCCACTATAGTGGCGTGTCGTTCAGAAAGATGACATCCGCGAAAGCCACTACAGTGGCGTGTCGTTCAAAAAGATGACATCCGCGAAAGCCACTACAGCGGCGTGTCGTTCAGAAAAATGACATCCGCGAAAGCCACTATAGTGGCGCATCGTGCCTAAGAGTTTAATCTTTCATATCCGTCGAGCGCAAATCAGGCAATCGTGCCAATATTATATCGCAAGTTTCTATGTCCAGGCCTCGCCACCGCCATCTCCCACATGGTCATCGGATTGGGGTTCTCCACGATGGTCACGTTCGCCGTCACCTCCACCATCGCCGCATTCTCCGCCGCCGCAAGTGGTATGTAACACATTACACTGTTTTGTGTGTTTTATGTGTAATATGTTTAATGTATCAATATTATATGGACGTTTGTGTATGTGTTCTAGGATCCACAAGCACTGTATTAGTTAGAGATGTTTGCGCGGATCCTGGCGGAGAATGCGTCACCTGCGGTACCACCCCAGGAGCGGCGGATGCAGCGGCATTCAGGCCTGGTGGTTGGCCCGATGATGGCTGTTCGGCTGCAACAGTCTTGGGTGCTGTATCGCCAAGTGGGGCCCCTGCGACGGCCGCGATCCCCATCGCCACCGTCGCCGCCATGGATCGACGTGCGACGGGTGCGGTCGCCGTCACAGCCCTCGTCGCCTGGGGGGGGGGGGAGGGGGCTGATGAAATCGTTGACGGCATCATCGCAGCCAGCATCGCCACCATCATCGCCCGCATTGTCGTCGTCCCCGGAGTGGCAATTTGACGAGGCGATGGTGACATCATCATCATCTTCGTCGTCGCCGCGGTTTTTTTTCTACATAATTTATATTTTTTACTTATTTTTTCTTTTATTTTATTATATTCTATTTTTATATTCTTTATTATATTCTATTTTTACATTCTTTATTATATTCTATTTTATATTCTTTATTATATTCTATTTTTATATTCTTTATTATATTCTTTATAATATTTTTTATTATATTCTATTTTTTCGTTTGTAACAATATATATTATCATTTAAAACATGTTATTTCCCCATTTTATTTACTGTCTTCCTCCTTCTCTCCTTGTCACCTAATTCTAAAATTCGATGTTTCCAAATTATTATTTCTCTGCGTTGGGGAAAAATTTCCATCACATATATGTATGGAAAAAACATTTCTGCTGACGCCGCATAATTCTTTCTATGATTCGTACGTTCTTCGCGTCGCGAAAATGGCAGGTATCATCTCACACAGCTGCTCCAGAGGAGTCAAATTACGCGTATTCGCGCGATTCGCTACGACGTTAAATCGGAACGCTTTAAAATGCTGCATATTTGTTTGAAAAAATATGTGTGTTTTCTACATAATGGTTTGCTGGATCGTTGATTAAAAATTATTTCTCTGCGTTGGAGGAAAGTATCTGTTGGTTTGCAAAAAAAATATTCCGGCGGCGGATCTGGTTTATAAAAATATTTGGGGAAAAAATTTCTGGGCCCGGATCGAGTCTGAAAAAGATTTTTCAGACAAGACCCGGTCCTAGGAATTTTTTTAGAGGGAGGGGACGACCCTCTGAAAAATTTCCAGCGATGGGCCAGGTCTGGAGAGGTCTCCGCGGCGGCTCGGCCCGGACTGATCCCCTCCACGATTGCGACTTCCCCCGCTCCGCGGCTCATGCGCGCGCAACCTGTCTTCCACTCCCTGCTCTCCCCGCGCCCAGGTTTCCCTACATCGCACTCCCCCGCGCGTCCTCACTTCCTCTCGCCCCCGCGCTCCCCTCAGAGGACCTGCGTTAGAACTGTTCTAGCTATACTACTCAAGACTTCAAGGGACATGGTCTGCCATGAAGATGCTCCGGGCTGAGAGGTGCGGGAGGTGGACTAGGGGATCGGCCGGTTGCATGGTCATGCTTAGCAGTGACCCTCTGCTTACGTGCTTGTTCCGCCTTTCTGACTTCTCGGCCTGCTCAGCTCCAACGGATTCTCTCGTACGTGAGAGAATGCTAATACTACTGTTTCTTTGACAAGGGACTCTGGAGCCGTGAGTGGTCGAACCAGGCCACCGAAAGGACATCGAGAACGGACCCCTGGACTAAGGGACTGGCCGTGACCGAGGCTTCGATAGGGAGCCGGGTCCGAAAATAGGATGCAGCGTCGGAGCGGTGGCACCGCCGTGGGATGTTCCTGAGCGGAGGCCCGGAGACGTCGTGGGATAAGGAACAGGGGCACTCCGGCGAGGAGGGCGCACCGGACGGAGATTCGCCGGAGAAGGAGGACGCCGACTTCTGGGAAGCTGGAGTTCGTCGACGTTGTGCATCTCATCGTGGGACACGCAGAGGATGGCGAGAACGTCGTTGGACATCCGGAGGAAATTCGTCGCTGGATTTACACTGAGGGAATCCTCCGACGCAACGCAGTGGAATCATCGCTGGAGCGGAATTCCAGGGACGTCGCGGGACATGGAGCTGGGGCGCTTCATCGGGGAAGATTCAGAAGCCTCACGCCTGGCTGCTGGAAGCGGAGGACGAATGAGGCGACTGCTGGAGAACGGGACAACGCTGGAGAGTCCGGGCACAGCACTCGGGAGCAGCTCGCACATCAGCGCGTTCTGGATGCTGCACGGAGGAGGAACACCCCAAGAGGAGCCGTGGATTTTGTCGCGGGACCAAAGGAAAAGGACAGCAAATCTACAGAATGATTGGAGTTCCAGAGAACCTGGCGAAGAGGAGATCGCGCCAGCCGTCCCGTTGTACCTACGCCTTGTCCAAGGTTTTTGGGTGGTTTTCCCTTGGGCGTGAAGGCGAATGCCGAGGCGACGGTCTGGGGAGGCCACGCTGCTAACACAACCACTTCTTCAGACAAGGGTACGAAGATTCCGAAGAGGGTTCGACGCGGTCGGGACGCCCGCTTTTACAGAGGGGGGAGCAGTGTTGCGTGCATCGGGTATAAGCCCGGACATAGCCTGCTAGTGCTCGCAGCCGAAGACAGAAGAGGGTCAACTCCCTTCGAGAAGACGATCAGGACGACGCCAAAGAGAGTCTTCCAATGTACGCCACCGCGACCGGACGTGTCGGTCTGCGTCCATAAATGTCTGTATAACGAAATATAACGAAGTTGTGTAACGTGCACTCGCGTGTGGTCATTTCAATATTCCTTTGTGTCGGGGTGGCCGGCGATCGAAACACCCCGGCGCAACAATATTCTCATTCTCCTCTCAAAATTGTTCTTGAACATTCTTTGTCCTATTCCCCATATCTGCGCCATTGCTATTCTTGCTTTCTTTATGACTTACCTTATATGCATCTCTCTGTCTCCGTTTTTCTGGAAATTATACCCCAAGCATTTGAACTCCTTTACTTCTTCCAGACTTTGCCCCTGCCGGCCCCATTCTTCTCTCTTCTTCTTTCCTCTCCCTTTATAGAAAATCAGCACGCTCGGACCCTTGAAGACTCTCCAATTCACAAGGCACTCGGACTCTCATGGCGACGAACCGACGACCGCTTCGTCTTCTCGGTGGAACTCGGCGAGCCACCCTCGCACTGGACAAAAAGAAAACTACTCTCAGTCATAGCACGACTGTTCGATCCGCTCGGGTGGATTGCCCCGATCGTAATAGTAGCAAAAATGATTTTCCAAGACTTGTGGAAGGAGTCACTCGGTTGGGACGATCAAATTCCGGATCACGCTCTTCTTCGCTGGACCAAGTTCTACGACGAGCTCCCGTCGGTTCGCGAAATCTCATTCCCAAGGTGGATCGGAACTAATTCTCCGAGTTCAGTAATCGAATTACATGGGTTTTCAGATGCATCTCTTCATGCTCTGGCTGCGTGTGTTTACATACGCGTCCTTAACGATGACCCTGAAGAAGCCACGGTCACGCTCGTCGCTTCTAAAACACGAGTCGCGCCACTCAAAAGGGTTACATTCCCAAGGCTGGAACTTTCGGCTGCGCTCTTACTCACCCGACTTGTGTCGAAAGTCTGTGCCACATGGAACCTCGAAATGACTCCACTTCATCTTTGGACGGACTCGGCGGTTACTCTCGTCTGGGTGCGGGGGCACTCTTCGCGCTGGAAGGACTTCGTAGGCAACCGGGTGGCACTCATCCAGAAGATGTTGCCTCGAGGTCACTGACATCACATTCCAGGAGAGCAGAATCCCGCAGACATCGCATCCCGGGGAACCTCGCCCAAAGAACTGCAATCGGGCACGACCTGGTGGCAAGGGCCACCATTTATGGAAAATCAGCACATTTGATTTCTCTGCGTTCAGTTGCAACCCTTTCCTTTCAAGGAATTTTCCGAATCTTCGTATCATGTCCTTAAGATCGTTTGGTTAATTTGCTAGTAACGCTATATCGTCCGCATATGCTAGAGTCCAGATTTTTTCTTTTCCTGCTCTAACTCCGCCTGCTTGATTTTTCATCATGGTTTCCTCCAAATCCGCTACATATATTGTAAATAACGTTGGACTCAGTGGGCATCCCTGTCTTACCCCTTTTGTTGTTCAAAATTTGGTTGACATTTCTCCGCTTGCTTTTATAGTATTTCTTGTTTCATTATAAATTTCTCCGATTCTCATCCTCAAGCGTTTACTTATTTCCTTTTTCTTCATAATGTTCTGAAGTTTTACTCTATCCACTTTGTCAAATGCAGCGCGTAGGTCCGCGAAAAAGGTATACAGCTTTCCACCTTTTTTCTGTATTTCCCTGTTAGCTACATAGTTCAGAATAAAAATGTTATCTGTTGTCGACATACCGCTCCTGAATCCTGCTTGTGTTTCTAGTATTATGTGGTTTTTTTCCAATTCCTCTTTTAATCTTTTTTCCAGGACCATAGCATATAATTTGTACGCTGTGTTTAGGATTGTTATCCCCCGGCAGTTGCTCACCTTTTCCACTATCTCCTTTTTTGAACATTGGTGAAATCACCCCTTCTTTCTACCTCTCCGGGAATCCTTCTCCCTTCCACACTTTATTGAAAATTTCTGTGATCCTTTTTACTATTTTCACGTTACCGTAAATCCAGACTTCATTTTATATTTTGTCTTCCCCTGCTGCTTTCTTCTTCTTTAATTTCCTGATTTGTTCTTTTACTTCTGCTTCTGTTATTTCCTCTTCCTCTTCTCGTTCCGTGTTGTTTATTCCTTCCAACTCTCCTACTTCTTTTTTACTGTCGACGCCTTCCAGCAATGTTTTAAAGTGATCATTCCATTCTTTTAAATCTATTTGATTGGAGATGCCTATTATTTTCTTTCTTTGTTTATTTATATATTCCCATATTTGATTTTCTCCCTTTAATTGCATTATCTCATTTTCTGTATTTTCTTGTAATTCCCTTCTCCTTTCTTCGCACACTTTTTTGTACTCCCTTCTTTTCTTCTGGTAGTCTTCTTTGTCTCCTTTACCCCTTCTCCAGTTCCTCAATGCTTTCCTGGCTTCCCTTTTCTTTTTTGTACAATTTGAATTCCACCACTTAAAGCTGCCCAATATCCATTTTTTAATTTTTACTTCTTTCTGTACTGCACTATTTATTTTTCCTACCATTTTTTCTACCATTTCATTCTCCTCCGTCCTATTAACGTTTAATTTGTTTAATTCCATTTGAAACTCTCTCTTCCCTTCCTCTGTACAGACTCTTCTCTCCCTCCACCTCTCCTCCTGATTTCCCTCCCGTTCTCTCCTTTTATTTTCCCTATAGAGTTCTGCAATCAGAGGCATATGGTCTGACTCAACTCTTTCTTCCACTGTGAATTTCTTGATACCTTCTTTCGCCTCGACATTTGTTATTATATAATCAATTACCGAGCTGTCTCTCGGTCCCGTATATGTATACTCTCCTTTATCATCTCCCTCCATATTCCCGTTCAGAATATTCCATCCTCTTTCCTCCACCATCTTTAATAACAACTTTCCCTCTGTGTTTTTAACTTTGTCTTTTGATCTCCTTACGTCATGCTTTTCTTCTATTCTAAAATTGCCCCCTTCCTGCCTAATTCTTGCATTGAAATCTCCTCCGATTATCAGTTTCTCCACCTCCTTCTCCTCTATTATCTGATCCAGCTCTTCTTTTGTCTTCTTCATATCTCTGCTGTACACTGTTATTATTCTCCATTTTTCATTTTGTATATTTATTCTTCTCTTTTGAATATGTTCCGTTCCTCTTCTATGCCCTTTCTTATACCTGTGATAATTCCGCCCATCGCCCTCCCTTCTTTTCTCTCTCTGGTGGCATATTTACATTTCCATGAGAATTCTTGCGGCAATTTATCTTTCAATCCTTCCCATTGTTTCTCTTCAATCCACGTTTCTACTAATCCTATTACATCGAGTTCCTTCAAGAAGTCCCAAACCTGTTTGTCTTTGCTGAATAATCCTGCTACATTCCAGTATCTTATTTTAAATGTATCTATTTCTATTTTAAATGTATCTACCTGCAATTCGTGCCATAACACATACTCCACCTTACCTTTAGGCATCTCTGTACGCGGTAAATCCTCTCCCCTTAGGGTAATATTATTTCTTCTCTCTCTTTTTTCTCTAGCCTCTTCCTTCCATTCTAGCCTCTCAAGTCTTCCTGTGAGCCTCTCTGCCCGCACCTTCTTGGCCTACCTGTACATCTACCCTTCCTCTCATTTCCTTCCTTTCCTTTTCCCATATCTCATCCCTACCCTTCCACTCGTCCCTCAGATCCTGCATTCCCTGCCTCAGATCTCTATTACCTTTTCTCAACTCTTCCATGTCTTTCTTAAGTGCCAGCACAGTTTCCATCAATTTATCTAATTTTGCATTCATTTCTTTTTCCTGCTCTATCTTCTGGCTGTCTGGCGTTTCTGCAGTTCCTATAACTACCTCAGTTTTCTTCATCGGAGGCGACCTCCCTACTTTCCTCGCTTTTAAGAATTCTTCCTGTATTTCCATTTCGGCCCTTAACCTCTCCTGCTGCTCCTCGCCCTCCCGTTTCCTCTTGAATGGGTCCAGTATCGAGCCTTCGCTGTCCGCTCTTCTTCTTCCCAGCTGTTCTGCCAACGATGGTCTTCCCCTTCTTCTCGTTTCCTTTTGCGCATCTCCGCCTTTGCCTGCTCGGCTCATTACAGTCTCCGCCCTTTTTTACCTACTGCTGTCTTCGCTTTGTCTTCTTACTCCTTCCACTCCCGTAGATGTCACTTATCGCTGCCACGTATCTTATACTTCGTGCACTCGTTTCACACCTTCTCTTCTTCACCTTTTATCTTACCCTTCGACCCTTTATTAACTCTCGATTATACTGTCCACCGGAACCTTGTCTAATCCTCTCGTTTTCCACCCGACCTAGTTATTTTCTGCGCACGTTTGCCACACTTTTCTTCTATTTCTTTCGCCTGTCTGCCTACACACGTTATTCTCTCACGCACGTCACGTGGTTCCCCCTTGTATAAAAATATATCTGCTTAATATTATTTAATACATTTTTTTCTTTGTATAAATAGCCATTGTTATAATTGGCGCAATTTTTGTATATCATTAATTTTGTAAAGCTATTAATTAATCTACGACAATGTTTTTAAATGGGATTCTTTTTGATGGGTTAATTAAAATGTCCGCAATATGAGTACTGGAATGTATGAATACAGCATTTTAGCTATGTATATGTAGATGCGTCATCTTAAGCGCAGTTGGAAAATACCTTTATGTACTTGCAGCTCATTTTGATTTCACATCTTTTTTTATATTGTATATTTTCTTCTATTTTTTTTGTGATTTATATTATTATCTTCTATTTTTGTGATTTTTTCATTTTCATGTATACTCTTTTCCGTCCTCGACTTTTTCATATACTTGGCTTATTATTTTACTTTTTTGAAGTTTTTTATGGGGATTGTTAAAATTATAGTTTAAAAGGGTTTTCTTTTTCGTTCTTCAGTCTCGCCTCTTACCGTCTCTGAAGGCGAGCACCACAGACGAGGTATAGAATAGACCTATCACCTTATGGGACTTCGTGTCACCACCCAAACTGTGTTACCGACCCATAATTTGAGGACTGAATTTAGCGACCTCTGTTCATGAACAGCGTCCAACTCAAGAACTACTCTGAAATGTATTGAAATACTGAAAGATGTATGCGTGCTTGTATACATGTGACTTGTTCAGAGTGAGAGTTTAACATAGAGGGCGGGCTTTCGCTAAGCTACGCTTTGGCTCGATTTGTCAACGACTCACGCGGGATTCCTCTCTGAAAATCTATTTCGGTGATCAGGAGCCTATATGGCGCTGCAATATGGCACTTTTTCAGAGCTTATACAAACTATAAATTGCAAGATGAAATTGATTGTTAGTATTTTACATGTAGTGGAACATTTAACTAATAATTTCACGTGTCGTACGCCGAAAAATATTAAAAATTGACGCTATTACTAATATTCCCGCAAATCTCGGCACATCGCGCGTGTCTAAATAGACGGTGCCCATCTACGACACGTAGAAATCATTGAAAATAATGAATTAAAACGTTTTTCTAAAATTTATATTCGTAGTTTTTGGGATCCGAGGCCCCTGAATCCCTACGTTTCGTTACAAATTGATTGGCTCTGTCCTTATTAACTATTGAATGGATTTAAAAATTATAAAAAAACATCTACGATGTAAATACACGAGCGTAGGTATCGCTTACGTTAAGATCTGGGCACACATAGCAGTTCCGCGTCAGTTCACGTAGAATTCAGGTATTCTTCATGACTTTCCTCAATTACTTTACTCCAAGTACTTTCCATTACAGTCATAAAAAATAATCAGGATTTTATCAAGTTTGGTGTCATTTTCATCAGAAAAATACTAGTAATCCATTTGTGATACTTCTGTGATAGAAATTGGCATACTGATCACTGAATGGCCTATCGCTGACTTTGTCCTTATGTCACTACTCTAGCGTTTATGACCCCCCCCCCGCATCGTTTGAAAGCTTTTACCTAAGAACCCCTTAGGGTTGTAAAAAAAGGTACGCGTTACCGTTCAACCGATTTCAAGAGAGCGTACAGTGAAAAGGCCAGAATGTCGTGGTCATCGAATTTTAACATTCTGAGTACGAATACAGATCCGACACTGAAGGAAAAAGATGAATGAGTATAATGGTCTTGAATTTCAAAATTTTAAGCTACGATAAGGTTGACCGCGGCAGTATACACCTGCACGGAGAGATTTTTCGCCTCCTGCGTGTAAAAGCCACAATAATGGCGCATCATTAAAAAAAAAAATGGTATTAATGGAAGCCGGTATAAGCGTGGCGTTGAGTAGCTAAAAGTTTAAAACATTCAGACACAAAAATTCTAGAAAAAAAATTAAAACACCGCTACTAACAAAAACACGTCCGATTAGTTGCCCCTTAAGTTCAATCTATGCATACCCTGCATTAAAGATAAAATCATAAAAAAGGAGACCAGAACAATAGATTCTGAGGTCTGCAAACGCATTGTTGGACGTGACTGAAACCGCGACGTCGAGCTCGTCGACATCGATAAAAGAACGAGATAATCGGCGGCCGACGAAGGCAGTCTCCTGCAGAGATGGGCAAAAAATTATTTGAAGTAAATATTTCGTACACAAATTTTTATTTCAAATAATTTTTTGCCCATCTCTGCACTAGAATCATGCGCCGTCCCGGCTTTCGGAGAGCTGCCAGCGACCGCTGGACAGCAGTAATCCCCGAGTTTCGAAAATCTTGGGATGGTCTCTTTCAAATTCACGTGGCAAAGAGCTATTGGGAATTTCCCGGCCCAGGTAAGCGAGCCGCGCGTTCCGCTTTTATAATCCGATTTACCACTCGCACCCCAGATTACTGTAATGAAGTTTGAAAACAATGTCGACTGGTCTCGTACCCGTCTCAATTTCAAAACTTTTAGCTACGACAGGGTTGACCGCGGCGCTATACTCCCGTACGGAGAGATTTTTCGCCACCTGCGTGTAAAAGCCACAATAATGGCGCATCGTTGAATAAAATGGAAAATTATCATTAAAACCAACTTCAAAAAAATAAAACTGCACTAAAAAGTAAGAAATAATTTTGTTCGTTATTTAATCTACGACACTCAATTTTTTTTATATCGGTGCCTCATCATTTGCACTGTGTAAATCTGGCGCCGACTTAAAAAAATTGAGTGTCATAGATTAAATAAGGGACAAAATTATTTTTTATTTTTTATCGCATTTTTATTTTTTTGAAATCGAGAAACCAGAACAATAGATTCTGAAGTCTGCAAATGCATTGTTGGACGCGGTAGAAATGCGACGTCAATCCCGTCGACATGGACAAAAGAACAAGACGATGGGCGGCCGACGAAGGCAATCTCCTGCAGAGATGGCCAACAAATTATTTGAAATAAAAATTTCGTACACAAATTTTTATTTCAAATAATTTGTTGGCCATCTCTGGTCTCCTGTAGTCGCTCGCATAGGACGGTCGTGTCGAGCACATTATGTATTCCAAACCTTAAATATATTCACTTCTTGCATTCTAAATACCGTACTCCTTTTTCGTCCTATACTATTCAGTTTCCTCGATCAAATAAAAAAAGTTTCATATGAAACATTTATTGCTTTTTCAATAGTTAGTAAAATAATAGCGCGTGAAAAATAATATACAAATAAATCGGACATAGTGTATAAACTTACTGAAACATCCGAACATCAGTTAACATTAGTCAGTCAACGTCAGTTAGTATATAGTATAAACAAATGAATTTTTCTAATAGTTATGGAGGAGAATGAATTCCTTCTTCAAAAAATATGTATCGAATATTTTTGGCTACTCTGCACACTTGCAAAATTCCATCAAAATCAGTGTGTACGGGTTCGATATGTTCCTTTTAAATAATATAGTACAGTAGAAAGATATTATTATTATTATTATTATTATTGTTATTATTATATGTCTGTATTATATCATATAGACCATCATTAATGTATGCACAAACACATGATGAATGGGTGGGGTTCAGCAACAGATGCTCTTAAAAAACATTAAAGCACAGTTTTTACAAATTACGTTATTGCAAGCGAATGAAATTTGTTTTGCGTTAAATAAACCGGAATAGGACAGCAAAGTTAAAAATCGAATGTAATATCGTTTTATATTCATCCTCCTTTCTCTTCCGTTGAATGGAATATGTTCATAAGACGATTTTTAAATTGTTACTCTAACAGAAACATTTGTAAATCGCGGGCTTCGACTGTCAAAAAATAACCTTATTTTACCCGTGCTGAATTCTAATTCCTACCACGCGTAGCGTTACAAGATGTTTCGAGACTTCACCGGTAACGTTGCATGCGACACTGAAATGGTAAGGGGGTCCTAGGACCATCGACGAAGTATAGAATAGACCTATCACCTTATGGGACTTCGTGTCACCACCCAAACTGTATTACCGACCCATAACTCGAGGACTGAATTTAGCGGCCTCTGCTCATGAACAGCGTCCAACTTAGGAACTACCCTGAAATGTGTTGAATTGCTGAAAGGTGTGCGTGCTTGTATACGTGTGACTTGTTTAGAGTGAGAGTTTGACAGAGGACAGGCTTTTGTTACGCTACGCTTTGGCTCGGTTAAAAAGCGACTCACGAGGATTCACGTGGGTTTTTCTCCGAAAATCTATTTCGGTGATCTCTTCTTGAAAGCTTATACAAGCTATAAATTGCAAAATGACATTGATTGTTAGTACATTACGTGTAGTGGAACACTTAACTAACATTTTCGCGAGTCGTATGTTGAAAAATATTAAAAATTGACGCTGTTACTGACATTCCCACAAATCTCTGCACTCCGCGCATGTCTAAATAGACGGTGCCCATCCTACGACACGTATAAATCATTGAGAACAAGGAATACAAACGTTTTTTTTAAATTTATATTCGTAGTTTTCGGCACCCGAGGACATTTTGCAATAGTTTATTTATTACTTGGGAACGATAGATTAGTAGTTAAAACTCTACTTTTCGTTACAAATTGATTGGCCCTTTCCTTATTAACTATTGTATGGATTTAAAAATTGTAAAGAACATCTCCGATGTAAGTACCCGAGCGTATCGCTTGTGTTAAGGTCTGTTTTCATTATTCCTAGATATGTACATATGAGAAAACAGTTATGGTATTTTTTAAAGCACAAGTAAAAAAAAAGGTTTTACGGACGTCGCGACTTGCGTGTGAGATAAAATGGGAGGGAAACGGCACGGAGGTCCTTTACGCGACAAACGATCATTCTGGCAGCGGCAACAAAGTATAATACTACATTGTCTTCTTGCATTGTCCGTACGTCTGATTTTCGCATGTCGATGTCGGTCCACGGACAAGCTAGGCTTCTAGATTTTACTTTCTTCTACAAATTCTGCAAAAGCCGTAATCAGTAGCTAAAAGCGGAAAACATGTATGTACACATGCTAAGCTAATCATAAGGTGAAATTTTTACATTCTCTGTTTCGGCTCGATTCGAGCATTTACGGCATATTAGTGAGATTTTTTTAATAAAAGGAAAATCAAATACGACGTGATTCGGGCAAGTAGGTATGTACATATGTAGAGTTGCTATACGTCCTGTATATACGGGACTGTCCCGTATTTCACTGTTCCCGTGAAATATTTTACAGAGTAAAATAAACCATTACCTACCCACTTTTTTCATGTTTTATTTAATTAGCATTTAAATGTTCCATATCAAAGCTTGACAATTATGGCAACCCTAAAAATAAATCACTACCTACCCACTTTTTTCATATTTTACTTGTTTAGCATTTAAACAAAATAAAAAATGGTAAAGATTCGTTAAGAGCAAACGCCTGATTTAGCGAGCTCTGCTTGCAAGACATTTCAAGTCGCATTGATTTTTGCCTTCAGGTGTATCGCGTTTCTGGGAACGGCGTCTGTTTAAAAAAAAAGACGAACTTTTCGATGGCCTTGACCTCAACAATCGATGAGAAAAAGGCCGCACATCATATTTTTCCTCTTTCTGTACCAATTTTTTGCCGTACCTTCCTCATACCAAACTGCGTCGTAATTGGTTTCATTTTAGTAGACAAATCTGACATACAATACAGATGTTTGCATAATGATAAAAATATTGAAAAATTATTTTTCCATTAGAGGATACTGCATATTAATGGCCCTGTATTCCTTCCAAGCGCCGACCAAAATGTTGTTATAAAGAGTCGGTAGCATCTGAACAATTTTTGAAATCTATGTAAACCTGATATCTATGTTTCCATATTTAGAAAAGTGATAGGAACTAGAGGAAATGCTGTATTGCGTTGTCTCAAGCGTAAATGTTGTAAAACGTTTATAAGACCTACTCGAAAAATCCGATCTTACCATATTTTATGGAAGAAAGAAAGTCAGAAAAGCTGTATTTAGCCGCGTAATATAACATTTTTAATAGTTTTCTTAGCAGGTTAGTCAATTGAATGTCAGTGTGGCTTAAAGTAATTATTTAAACATTTAAAGACAGTTCTTCGAAATATAAAAGAAATAATTACGGCTACAGTCCCTAGTAATAATCCCACTAAATATAAAGAATTTAATGAAATTTAATGAACTTTTTTCCCGCTTGGGACCGCAAGTCAAATTTTCCGCGTACCCAAGCTCAGAAATATCGTTCCAACTACCACTAATGTAGGGTGGGGAAAGTTCCCCTTTCATGCGGCCGCCCAGGCTAGGGAAAATGCGCAGGCTGGATGCGCGTGATTATTATGTAGTCCCCTCCTCGAAGTGACAGAAAATATAACCTATATGCTATATGACAATAAATGTTTATTGGCTATTTCGTTCCTTTACGCTACATTTGTGAACTTTTTATAACTTAACATCCTTCCAAAATATCGTTGTTACGCCGCAACGGTATATTTATGAAATTGGGTATAGCATATAGGTTATAATTGCTGTCACTTTGAGGTAGAGGTGTGACTATCGAAATGTTATCGATATTTCGATATATCGATAATATGGTTAAGATATCGTTGACGCCAATAGACCCAGATAGCACACGACTTATAGACGACGTGTGCTACCTGGGAAATCAGCTGAGGTATACACGAAAAAAGGTCAGCAGCTTAGAAAGCGTTGCTGGGCCCATACACGACGCTATCCAGCACCGAAAAACACCGTTGTGAACGGACGAAAATATCGGTGCTGAGCCCATTCAGTGTTTTTCGGTGCTGGACAGCGCCGTGAATTCAAATACAAACCAATAGATTCTCATTGACTTTATTATACAAATAATGCGTTGCATTCTATGCGAAAAAAGGTCTGCACCGTTGGCAACGGTGCTCGAAAAGTGAGCACCGTAAAAACCGGTGCTGGGCCCATTCACGGCGCTATCTAGCACCGAAGAACACCGTTGTGAATGGACGAAAACATCGATGCTGAGCCGCTGAGTATCGAAAGCGATATCTTTAAAAGTATGAATATGTATCGTTGCTTTACAATGTCTTTAAAATTGTTATTTGCATCGTTGCTGCAACAAAGTGTGTTATATTCTACCTCAGCCTCTTCTAGAAGAGGCGAATAGATCTATTCGTCTTAACGATATCTTAACGATATTGTCGATATATTGTTAAATATCAATAAGATATCGATAATCTATCAATAATCGATAGTCACACCTCTAATCAAGCATAGAAATCTGTAAACATGAAAATTGATGCTAAAATCAAGTAGAGTCTTATAAAAGGCACGAATTTGGCAAACATAAACAAATTAAGCTAAAACTTATTATTTCGATGAAATGTACTAAAAAAATGACGTTATGAATAGGAAATTTTGATTTCTTAACCACGAATAATTACACTCATCGACTTCATAAATATATCGTTGAGGCGTAATAATAATATTTTGGAAGGATGTTAAGTCATAAAAAGTTCACAAATGTAGCCCAAAAGAACGAAATATCCAATAAACATTTATTATCCTGTAGCATATAGGTTAAGTATATTTTCTGTCACTTCGAGGACAGAAAATCCACTCTTCGAAGTGACCGAAAATATAACCTAACTAAGAGACTGTACAAATGTTTATTACGTGGTTATATTTATATAATATTTCTAATCGAAATTTATGGAAATAAGTGCAAATTATGCTTCTATCAAAATGTATTAGTAAACGGAATTATGCAACATGTTTCTTGAAATTAGTCTTAACGTTCATGCCGTTTTAGATTTTAAACGTTTCCGATAAGATTTAATTTCAATTCCTACCACTCGTAGCATTGTAATCTTATTTTAGACTGAATCGATAACGTTGGGTGTGACACGAAAATGGTAAGGGGGCTCGCGAGCCCCCCGAGCGTGTGACACAAAATTACATTCCGTGATAGGTCTATTCTATACCTGGTCTGTGCTAGGACCCCCCAAACCGGTGACAGAAAAATACATTGGTTGGTAGGTCTATTCTATACCTGGTCTGTGCGAGCACTGATTTATCTGTACCGGACGCAATGTCGATATATATGTTTTTGATCTTATCGACTGATTGTAGTCGGTAATAGATCTTTGCGCGTGCGCGCCACAAGCGTCGCGTTGTGTCTTCCGCTTTACTTCCTTGTGTCATTAGTCTTGTGAGCAACTGCGATCAAAGCGAACGTTTATTAAAAGTGCCTTACGCAAAGTTCAGTGTTAATTTACTTAATTTTAACAGGGATCTCACTTCTTTTTACAAAGATAATTTGCATAGGGAACGACTTCAGATAATTTTTACTATTATTTTATATCTTACAAATTATCACGAGACAGAATTAAGGATAAATTCTATAAATTCTACGTAAGTTTAACAACTACGAAATGAAACCATGTGCACCGCATTGCCAATCGATATGTATTATATGTATAGTATTTTGTGTATATTTCATTTGCTCGTGCAGCAGGGTTACTTTCTCTTTTAGCTGTTGAAATAATTCTATTCGTCTGCATCGTTAACTGAAAAATAGGACACATTTACTAATTATTTATAAATTATCACATATGTCAAGATCATTGAACGAATAATTGCGTATGCAAAACCCTACCTATAAATTTATGCCTACATAGTCTGACGTAGATCACACTGCATCATCTTCTGCTTCGATTATCTGTAAATATATAAAATCCACATTTTAGTTATTTAAGTTACAACTTAATGTAGAACTTATAAAGAAATAGAATGGCATTTTGCTGTAGTAAGTGTAGACTACAAAATGTGTCCGAACGAAGTGAGAGCGTATGGCAGAAAGTCTTGTTGCTGGAAATTTAAATGCTAATGGTAATAATTCAGCGAACATGAACAAAGAGATCCAATATTTTCAACACACAATTGATTGGTTTTGGTATAAAATTAGTTTAGTATATTTATTGGTGCATTGAAATATTGTTAATGGGTACCTAAAAAATTAATGAATTAATGAATGCATGGCAACTACTGTGGATTTTATTAAATTATTACGAATGTCTTTCACAAAAGATTGAAAAGCATCAAGGGAGATGTGTTTTCAGCGTACTTTCTTCACTAATGTGACTTGCTCTTCATTGCAAGCAGTCCACCATAAATAATCTATTTTCTTAATAACTCTTAATGCTATGTCTTTTGACAATTTTTGTCGATTTACCTTATTTGATAAATATCCAGAAACTTGTGCGAAAGAAGATGCTCTGTCTATGTATCTAATATTCTCCGGACAACCTCCAAGCCTGTGCATCCCCTTCATTTCTATCCATCCAAGCCTGTGCGTCTCTTTCATTTCTATCCAACCCTGTGCGTCCCTTTCATTTCTATCCAAGCCTGTGCGTCCCCTTCATTTTTATCCAAGTCTTGTGCGTCACCTTCATTTCTATAATATAAGCTTTGCATAAACACTCTAAATTGCTGGTATAAAAATATTTGGCAAATTAAATGCAATGCAATTTGTTACAATATATATTATTTTGTATATGCATGGTATTATTTTGTACATGCATGGTACAAATTTCCAAAAACTTATGCGAAAGAAGATGCTTCTCTGTCGAACCATCTCCAGACAACTTCCAAATCTGCGACTTTACATAAGAAATCTATTAAAATAATTTTGGCGACTTATCTTGTTAATTAAGACAACAATTCAGTCTTCTATTTAGTGTAAAAACTCATGACATTTCAAATTCGGATAATTTACATTATTTGACACTTAGGCCGGTATTCATAGACACTACTTATTCTTAAGCAAATGCTTAAGTATGTGTTCGAAATTGTAATAATGTTCATTCTAACTGTGAACTGTATACAGACGATTGCCGGATCGCGACCTATCTTTCGTCCTCGTCCTGTCTCCGCCTCTATGGTCTCTCTGTCTCTCCGTCTCTCCGTCTCTCCCTTTGTCGATCTTTGCACCTCGTATCCCCACTTCCTTGATTTCCGTTATGTACGTCTCTGTCCTACCTCTATCCAACTATTTTCCCCCTCTCGGCTTCACCACCTGTCTTGTGTCTTGTCCCGAGTCAGTCCTTAATCAGCAATCGGCAAGTTCGACAGAAATACACAATACGGATATTCTCTAAAAGCAAATCTCAGTTTATTTCACCGAATTATCAAAAATTCTTAAAACAGTATGCGACATCCTCTTCTAACCTAGTAGCTAGTAAAGGATGCCGACTTATGCTTAAGCATTTGCTTAAGAATAAGTAGCGACTATGAATACCGGCCTTAGCACTTGGTAGGTTATAAAATATAATTCAATAATATATATGTATGTACAATGACGGACGACGATCCCTACCGAATAATCCCGAGAGTCGACGAACGAAGAACGAAACATGTGTTAGTTTCGTTTTGGCTGAAGGCCAATGTTGAAGGCAGTGCGTGTAAAGCGTATATACGTATTATGTCGACGAAAGTCGACGAAAATTTTCTTGGAGAAGGAGAAGAAGAAGAAAACTGACCGTTTCCGACTGATCCATGAGACGATATTATGATATCTCTGACATGCGTGGACTGATTTGATTGATTTTGGTCTTATTCGAAAGCTTATATGTGGTTTATATAAGAAAGATGCCTTTAAAGTTAGAAAATATTGCAGGTGTGATGAGATATTAATGAAATAAGTTTCAGGTTAAGTTGGAATAGCCGTGCGACGCGTAAAGATACACGGCAGCGACAGTATATATAAACATATATATATATATACAGGGTGTCGAAACATGTACTTGGCGTCGAGACCCTATCGCGTCTCTAAATAAGTTTCAAAGGTTGTTAGATCAAGCTCGTACTCATTGACGCTCAAATCTATGGGTGGAAAGTAGCTCACAGCGAGGGTACCACTCTTGCCGGTTAGAGTGAATGTTAATGACATATTCTGCTCAAACTGCTCGACTAGTACTGAATCAGAGTGGTGGGAAGTCAAACCTTAAATTTGGTGCCGATCATTTGTAAAAAGCGTAGACATAGTTGTCCACAATTGCTCTGATTGTACTTCTGATAAGACGTTCAATTGTATTCAATTTTCACAGCATCTTTATCCAGATATTGTACCAATTCCTTAGGCGGTCGAAGATTTCCAAAGCTGTCGAAATATATAGCTCGACACCCTCTCTTCGCATACGCTACCCAATGAGTCCCCGGCCTCTCGACATTGTTCAAATTTACGATACCGCTCTCGTTTCGACGTACTCCTTCGGTTGGTAGCACGTTACGCATAAAAACACTTCTAAAGAATGGAATACGCATACGTTTTGGCAACTCCAACAATTGCGCATCGGTAGTTACGCCCGCGGGCATTTTTATTTTCTTTTCGTTTCGATATTCCCTGTCCACGCTTGTATGGTGCGACATAAAGTCCACGACCTTCCATGGAGCGATTATGACGTTCCATTTCCTGCAGCTAATGTTGCGCCGCCTTATTATTGTTTACCGCCTTGGCGATCCCCGCCGCACAGTGGGAAAAAATCGGTGCGCCACCGGCCAAAAATCTACAACTTTTGAACGGATGAAGATAAAGTAATAATTCTTTTTGTTTCAATGAAGTTGATGTGTCCTTCATTGGTTAAATAATATTACGGTACTTATATTAACCCCCGGTTAATATAATTAAGGTATAATATCTTAACCGAGGGTTACGTAAGGTGTGACAACTGAGGGTTACGTAATACTTAATTACATTAACTATTACGATAATGTTACTTACAATATTACTATTTAAAATTCGAAAATATCCCTAATCTCTTCTGGCCACCCTTCTTGAATATCCTTCCCTTTTCGTTGCAGCCTTAAGGATGATATTAAAGGATCCGATGAAAGTAACATAATACAGAAGAGATCTTGATTAATTCTCCGTCGTGATATTTTGCAAGTGTTGCTAAGTCTTAATCTTCGATATTCTTTGTGATTAGCCTCCTGGGCTTCCTCAGACAATTCTCCGATTGATAAAATATGAGAACCAATAATATATTCACCATGGCTCAGAATTTTGGGAACTGTTGGTGTTAAATTTTTGTCTGGATACGTTTTTTTAAATAAATTTAGGGTAGTTCTCGCATACTTCCCAAATCTTTGAGGATTCAATTTCAATCCACTATTGATCATATTTAAAATATTATTAAATCTGACGACAATTTCTTCTTTTATATGTAATATATTTGCTGTAATTTTAACATTTCCGAAAAATCGTCTGGCAGTATTGCCATCGTTCGTATTTCCAAACCCTTGTTTTGGTGTGTCTACTATAAGGCCTAATCTTTCTCTAAATTGTTTTTGTATTCTTGTTTTCTCTTTTTCTTTTATTTCTAATTTTGTCTTATCCTGTTTTATACTTTGAAATCCAATAGATTTTTTATAAGCAACGTTTAATAAAAACTCCATAAATCGAATCCTTGCATGTAAAGGAGATAAACCAAATTCAGCATTATGTTCCGGTGCTTTTTTTGCCATGGGAATTGAATTGTTTCATAATTTTAGAGTATATCACACATCTAGTGGTCGCTGAAGTTCCCGAAGCATGTTGGGCTACTTTTCCATCAATCATTGTGAAAAAGAGATTGTGTTTAATTTTTATACTTTTTCCGTGTATTGTTGTGTTTGTTTCCTTTAACATGCGTATCTCGTTTTTTAGATTTGTATCTTCCAATTGAATTAACTCCTTGGTTTCTTTTATATATTTAAACCTGAGTGGTCGGCAAAAATGTGTCGATGATGGGATTTTTTCATACTTCGGTGGCATTTTCTTCAATATCTGCAGCGAAATTCAACCTTAGCGGAATTAATGACGTTATAAATAAATTTGCATCGGAAATGTCATTAACATTTACGGAAAATGCTTGTTTATATTGATTCTGACCTGAGAATCCATCAAAACCATACTTAGAATACAATATCAAATCAGCCGAATTTAATTCAGCTATTTCTTCTGGTACTATTCATTCCTGCTTGTTATTTAGTCGCTAGCTGGAAACATTTCTGCCATTACGGTGAAAGATGCCATTATACGGTTCTCGTAATTATGCTGACGTCGAAATAAAAACTCACTAATGTAACCAACATAATGATAACTGCGATTTTCATAACAGACTATATTGGCTCTCGTGTCTCGCCACGCACGCTTTATGTTTTGTGTGTGTGCGCCGGTGTCTGGATCGACAAAATTCATTGAATGATTAACAATTAGATTTTTGTAACCTTGACTGTTTAAGCAATTGTACGATTTCCAAAAGTCCGACATTATTGTTGTGCCCGGTTTGATCCATTTTTTAATGACTGCCAGTAATGTTTCAGCAGTTCTATCTTCAACTGGTTGAATAAATACATTTTTACTTGTTCGTTCGATACCTCCAAAAATCCACTGTCCAGTAACTAAGCGGCCTTTATTATATTTCCTCTTTCCAATCTTAGCTTCATCAATTTCGACAACAGTACCTTCACCTCCTACTTGAACTGAGTGTTGTTCAACCCATAATGTGCATAATTCCCGATAGAAACTAGCCCAGTCGACAGCCATGGATGATGATATATTTAATTCGTGCATTATAAACAGCTGTCGGGGAGGTCGAAGCATTATATGATGGCAATAAACCGGCATACAGTCTGAATTGGTAGGTGAATATGCTGAAACCATGTATTACAAAATGCCTTTATTTTTACAGCACATTGCGTTTTTGTTTTCTTTTTGTTTCGATTTTTTACATACGATACATTGTTGCATCTAAACATTAATCTTTCACGGTCAAGTATCAGTTGTTTAATGCATTTTATACAGTTCATCGTATCACGAATAACTTTTTGTTCAATTAAGAACTGGAGCAAACTATCATAATTATTACACAAAGTTAGAAATTCGTGTAATTTCATTATAATTGGATTTGTAAATAAAACAATAATGTTTAACTTGTACTTCCTGAATACACTTGACTGTCAGAGGTTCGTGGATTACTACTGATAGGTCAGCAAGAAGAAACATGAGTTTATTAAAAAAGAATCGAGAACAAAATCGAATCGTCGAACGCTGTGCTGCTACGAACGCGTACGTATAGGTAGAATACAATGTCGACCTTTGTTGCCGAGATATTCGCGAAAAACTTCTGTTAATTTATTCCGACGCAACGCATTTCACTTTCCAACTTGTCCTGGGTATTAATATTGGTTTGGGCTAGATTAGCGCGGGGGGCGCGCGCCCGCTCGCGGGCGTGTAAAGCATTGTAGCGAACCAATGTGAGTTTAGATATTTGAACCAGAAACCTGCGGATGCCCGTCAACACCCCGACTCACATCGGTTCGCTACCATGCTTTACGCGCACACGAGTGGGCGCGCGCCCCCCGCACTAATCTAGCTCAAACCTATACTAATACCCGGGACAAGTTGGAAAGTGAAATTCGTTGCGTCGGAATAAGTCAAAAAAAGTTTTTCGCAAATATCTCGGAAACAAAGGTCAGCTTCGTCATTTGTTTTGTCCCATGCTGGCGCATACGCTGCCACGGACGCGTACTGTAGGTAGGTATACGGTAGAATACATTGTACTAGTAGCAGCAGTTTTTCGCAAATATCTCGGACATGAAGGTCGAGCGGTGGTAACATGCATAGGAAAAAGTTGTTCAGAATCGTGTCCCCGACAACATATCCAAAAATCATTGAAATCGGTGAGGATGGACAACTTCTAAATAATTACCGAAAAGGTATCTAATTCTGTCGGTGAAAATATGGTATCATATATCCGATCTATCTCTGATTTCTCTGCTTTTTCGACAGCCTCTAAAATTTTTGCTCTTTTATAATCGTGATTTTTTTTATAATTGGAGATGATAATTTCTGGCATATCTATTTCTAAAGTGGACAATTTTTCGTTTATTTCACTCCTTTTTCGTCTTTTTGACCTGTCAACACACTCTACATACGATTTCTTTGGTCGCCCTTTTGAGGTGCTCGGTATCGGTACACTGCCTATTTCATTTAGACCTTTTATGGAGAAAGTTGTTTCCAGCCATCGAGAATTTTTTGTCAAAAATATTCTTCTATTCTAATATGAAATTTTGTATTTACTTTTTATTTTATTGTAAATTCCAGCAAGGTTAATACTAAAGAATCGTGGTACATCTTCATATTTGACTCCACACTTTTCCGCTATCTTATTAATAAATTTTTTTCACTAATACTAGTTTCTTCTATAAAGATATTAAATAAAAATTTATATGTATACTCCATTTTTATAACTATTATGCGAATACCACACTGAACTCAATTAAACTTATTGCAGAATAATTCACCGCAGTAAAATTACACCGTATCAATCACCAAAGCTGTATACTTTTCTTAAAACTTTTATATTATGCGTAAACGGTTAGAGACGGATGTCATTCTTTGCACACTCGTCAGGGACATATGGTTGAATAATGCTACATTAACAGTCGAACGGTGAAACGTGGTGATTCTTTTGTTTCAAACAATGTATGTAACTCGAAGACATTCCAGGCGAATGCTTGTAGTTAAAAATAAATGTTCCTGTCTACACCTGGATCATTCTATCCTAAAACACTCAGAGTTTAATTATTTAAAAAAAAAAAATAAAAATATTTGAAAATATCAAGACAAAGAGTTAATCAAAATCTCTTCCGTATTATGTTACTTTCATCGGATCCTTTAATATCATCTTTAAGGCTGCAACAAAAGGGGAAGGATATTCAAGAAGAGTGTCCAGAAGAAATATTTTTGAATATTAAATAGAAATAATGTTAGTAATGTTTTCTTATTAGTCAATGTAATTAAGTATTACTTAATATAAGTAACGTAATTCTATCTACCTAATGAAGGACACATCAACTTCATTAAAGCAAAAGGAATTATTACTTTATCTTCATCCGTTCAAAAGTTATAAATTTTTGGGCGGTGATGCATCGATTTTTTCCCACTGTGCGCCGCTCCACCAGCTAATGATTCGAGAACACCTAGCAGCGGGAGAAGTGGTCATATACCACCCCGTTTTGCCACCAGGAGAATCCGCTTTTTCGGTGCTGTCCTTACAGTCCTTTTGCAGGGTTTTGTTTTCATACCCATTCCGATTTTCGTCTTAGCATTTATAGCTCTCCAAACAGCCGTAGCAGCACCTCTTTCACCCAGAGTCGAGTCTCGCGCAACGATGCGTTTTCGCGCTTTGTCAGCGAGAACGTTATCTGCAGCGTGCCTTTCGCCGAGGTCGTTGCTGCGCGAATACGCAATATGGTGTTCGCGACACGCTGCGTCCAACGGATTGATGCCTTGATCACCTCTAGCCAATCATTTTGCTAGATGAGTTCCTGAGCCGCAAACCTGGTATCCCGGGATATGTAATTCGATAGGTAGTTCGTTTATCGCCCGATTTAACAAACCACAATCTTTCTTTACTCTCGTCGGCGACATTCGCCACAGTTTTTAATCAATGGTGCCGGACCGTCGATATGCGTTCGCTGCCAAGGGCGATTATAATGTTCCAGACACCGACGACACTGCCGAACCTCAGAATTGGCTTTTATATGCTCGGGGAGTCTGTCCCACAACTGATCAATGGGTCTACCAAACTCACGCAGTAGAATAATCTTTGGTATATATTTCAACTGCTCAGAGGTTAAGTCTCGAATATCGCAATTATCCGACAGGACCAGAAGCATTTTGAATACTGAGCTGTTTTGTTTCGGCGTGGACCCATAAATAGGGCGCGTCACCGCTTCGACGTATCAAAATCATTTTTCGCAATTCGTGGAGAGGATGCGATTCGTGCGACAACCTGTAACGATACGCGTGACAAATTTTGACGATAAATCGCAAATGATGTCCTCGAAAACAAGACGCAAACATGGTAGCATGCTACCAAACACTATACGCTGTCTCATTTGTGGTCCATCAAATTGTGGAAAGACCAACGTGTTGGTGAGCTTGTTGGAAAGTCCTCACGGCGTCCGCTTCGAGAACCTGTATGTGTATTCCAAGTCGTTGCAACAGTCGAAATATCAGTATTTGGAGAATTTATTGACTCCGATAGATGAAATTGGCTACTTTACGTTTTCGAATAACAGTGACATCATCCCACCGAGGGAATCGCTTCCGAATTCCATTTTTATCTTTGATGATGTTACATGCGACAAGCAAAATACGATAAGGGAATACTTTGCAATGGGACGCCATTTGAACGTTGATTGCTTCTATCTCCGTCAGACGTCTGCAAAGTTTCCCAAACATCTTATACACGACAATGCGAATCTGTTGATTCTGTTTAACCAAGATGGTACCAACTTGAAATATGTGTACAACGTACACGTAAACACTGATATGTCTTACGAGGATTTCTGCGCTTTGTGTCGTAATTGTTGGCAACGGAAGTATGGTTTCGTGGTAATAGACAAGGATAGCGACATGTCCAATGGACGTTATAGAAAGGTATTTAATGAGTTTGCCGGACCATGAGATGGTCAATTTTCGTCGACACGTCGGTGGGAAAGCAGCGTCTGCAGTACAACGATGATTGATATCGATATTCTGGAGATTAAGAATCGTGAGAGAATAGTGAAGGAAATTGCAAAAACCAGCGAATCCATTCGCAAGAAACATCAGGCTTTGAAGACTGGCAAGATGGAGGAAGATATCGCGTTGGAGAGATACTGTAAACCTGTTGTCGAACCCTTAAAACATATCGTGGAAAATACCACAGCGGCAGAAGCTGACGCATCACCGTCGATGAGCACAGACGTTGAAGGAAATGAAACATTAACGCCTAAAACATAAATCCTGCCGAAAGGGCGTTTTCAAAAAACTGTTTTCGACGACGGGCTCTGTCGCCGCCATTTTTTATGAAAATGACAATAAAAAAAATTGTTTTTCGTACTTCAATACGTATTAAATAAACCCTCTGAAAAGAAATTCTATTTCGTTTGTCATACTCACAAAGTAAATTGTCAAATTTAGGTCTTTTTTTCTGCCTCTAGAGTGGTTTTACCCCTTAAGTGATATTCACAAAATAAATTCAGTGCTCAACGGACTATATATCTACGGCAACTACTGTAAGCGATTATTACTAATTATAATTTAACTGCATATCATCTTCATTTATGTTATTTCATATTGCTTGTGCTTTTCATATTCTATATTACTACCAATTGATTTATATAAATATCTTTGCTAATGTTTATTGCTTTATACTATTATCATATGCTTATTGCATTATATTGTAATTATAGCTAATTGCTTATTGCATTCATTATAATTCTCCATTGCTAATATGAATATTACACACACACACACACACACGCACGCACGCACGCACACACCATACCATATTATTATAATCATTAACCGCTTTTGCATTAACAGTGCATGGCGCATTTTCGTGCTTCAAATTTAATAAACATTTTTACTTTAAATCACGCTACAAATTATTGTGTCGATCCTTCGGTTACGAAGATTCCATATCATAATATGCTACTGCAACAGCTGATCTCGGTTCTCGAACGCCGAAAGTTCTTTCGCGGAAAGATTACGTGTGGCTTCTTATATTAATGCAGCGGTAAATCCAATTACCAAGCCTAAACTAAAAACCACAAGTACTCTAACGGGTGTCACCCAGGTGCACGATTACCTCTTAAATCTTCCCTGGTCGATTAGTGCTACGAATCTCGCATTCGCGCCTGACATCCTCCAATCCTCAGTGCTACGAATCTCGTATTCGCGCTTGACTTCCCCCAACCTTCAGTGTTACGAATCTCGCATTCGCGCCCAACTTCCTCCAACCCTCAGTGTTACGAATCTCGCATTCGCGCCTGATTTCCTAACCCCACATTGTCATTGTCCTAAAGACCTCCACCCGGGACGTAACATAGTATAAACTTGATTTGTTTATTTACCCCCGGAAGGATAAATGCCTTTCTTGATTCTGTCTGTTTGTGCTGAATATGTGTTATTATTTTTGGTGTGTCACTAAGTCTCTCTAGTAGTACCAGCTTATCAATACCATCATCTTCTTGTAGGATCATTGACACTGCGTCTCCCACGGCTGTTAAAGCCGACACAGCTAGCTGTTGAATTCCAACATATACGTGTTCTTCTTTACAGCTGATTCAGACATTGTTACCTTTATTTCTGGGTTCAATGTGGGTACTTCCAGCTCGGCTGGTCTAGCATACTTGGTTAGGAGTTCTTCTTTCTCTTGTTTAGGCACACCATGAAAAATCCAGTATCGCCATCTTGAAATCAGTGACGAATGTACTTTAACGTCTAACACCTTTGATTTACTTGGGTCGTCACCCAGAATTTTGAGCACATTCTCGTCCAGACAAAGTTCAGACTCCTGAGGTTCTGATTTTGATTGCTCTTCTGTACTAACAACAGTATCAGGTGCTGCATTTTCCGTTTCTCATCTATATTACATCGTATAGATTACTCTCATGCAAAATTCTAGATAATGGCTGTAACTTGCACTGCCTCTCGTGCAGCATCGTTAGGCGTAACTCTACTGTATTTTGCCCCACGTGCAAACATAGTAGGAAAATGTCTAATCTATCTTGTCGCACGTGCAAGCATGTTAGCTAACGGTCTAATCTATTTTGCCTTACATGCAAACATATACGCCTTTGAGGGAGCTTAAGCATGTTTTTATCCATTAAAACAATCTCGGACTTACCACTATTCTGGTTACTAGAAAGTTCTTCTGAACAAGCGTCGTCGTTGTCTTTTGCTTTTTGTCTTTCCTGATGTGCGTCCTTTCTTTGAAACTCTAATATGTGCTTTTGCATCTCCAATATCTGCTTCTTCAACTCATCCATACCGTCTTCCCTTCTACGTTTCTTTGACATTATCTTAAACCACAATAAAGCACTAAAAACACCCCAAAAATATTTCAAAATCTCGCGCAATCTGACTCCACGTGTTTCACCTAATGCACAACGAAAAGATATGAAGCACGAGCGGAACGGCAGGAAGAAGATCGGCGAGCGGTTTTTGTTTTACTCTAAACGTTATGACACCTAGTGGAACGAAGAGGATACTACACCGGTAATCGTGAGAACGAGGCGCGAAATATAATTAAAGATAAATGTAACATTTCAAATCTAATAATGCTAAAATATATATAAAAAAATTGATGTTAAACGATTTTATTCAAAATATACTAAAAGTAAATTAAAATGCATTAAAGACTAAAAAATTATTCTTTTCTTGTACTACAATTTTTTTTCTATTCGAATGTAATGAATCATTTCTCGTTATAAATTGTGTATTTTCTACGGAAATCGCGATGCCACTACACAGATAGCATAAAGACGTTTTAAAGACGTCTAGCCCAGGCGTTTAAGACGTCTTAAACGCGTCCACGAACGTTCAGAAGATGTCTTAAAAATGCCCTAAAAACGTCCATTTTCACAAATCAGTACTTCTTTAAGACGTCTTGGTTAGGTCCGAAACAGGCGTGTTTGGGACGTTTTCTGGACGTCTTAAAGACGTACTGATTTGTGAAAATTGTCGGTTTTAGGACCCTTTTAGGGGTCTTCTGGACGTTCGTGGACGTCTTTAAGACGTCTTGAACGCCTGGCCTGGACGTCTTTAAGACGTCTGTAAAACGTCTTTGTGCTATCTGGGTACGCACGCCTGCAAAGCTTGAAGACAACTCGATAGTTGGAAGTTGGTTAAATTTGAGTTGCCAGATATGAACCATACATACATCAAACACACGAAGATACCTACAAACAAACCGAGGGTTGAAGCTGAATAAAATCGTTTAAACATAATGTTATTTATGCCGTGTTTAAATTCATTTTCATGTGGAACATCTCAGCAGTGTCTTGCTGAAACGTTCATGCCAATACGATAGAAAATGTGAAAGTTTTACATTCTATTAAAACAAACAAAATAAACTGTTGTATAAAATATAACAAATGTAATGCTTTCTTCTTTTGGATGTGATAATCAGAGAGGGCGATACGGCGTTTCCGGTCGGTCTTCTCGTGTTGGATCTTGCTATGAGCGAACGTTTATACTCTTATGAGTGTGCTCCAGATTAAAGTATTATAAAAGTTTCAATTGTTCGATATTATTTTGTTATAAAGTAGTGTGTTATTTCTTTATTCCAATAAGTACTCAAGCATAATACATTGTGTATTAGATGAAGTAATAAATATTATTTCCAATGCAAAAGAAGATAAACAATCATTGAACAATCATATTATTATATTTTTTCACAAGTAAACATAAATATTGCTCAGAATGAGAGAAGATAATAAGAATTGCGAAGTTTAGAAGGGATATTGATACGCAAATTAGTATTGCTTCATTGACATGTTTTCTAACTTCACTACCCAACCTCTCTATCTTTCATTATTGCTATCCTCTTTTACGTTCAGCGAGGCTCTGACGCTAGACGCAGGAATCGGCGGGCTCCAGCTACCGCTGATGGAGGGGGTAACACCTACAGGAGTGGTGGTTATGTGTGCGTGACTGACACAGGCGCAATTCACTGCGCACACATTAACCACCGCCTCTGTAGGTGTTTCCCCGTCCATCAGCGGTAGCTGGAGCCCGCTGATCCCTGCCTAGACGCAGCTCTTGTGCCGTATTCCTTCAAGACTTCTCAATAGAAGGAGCTGTGGCAACAGCGCGGCAGAGACAGAGAGAACAGAAAATGTGGTAACTATGCGTAAAAAATTCCTCTACATAGAGTACTTAGAGATATCACCTCTATACTAATTCTTTTTATCGACCGCAGTAGTTTCATTAGGGTCTGCTTGTTTACAAGGGACGTTTCGATCGATTCGGACCATAACAGAAATGAGACGGTAGCCTTAAACTATATTGCATTTTAGAGGATTTAACTACAAAACTCTAGTGGCGCAACACTCCGTGCCTTGCGCATGTGGCGCTGCAAGAGCGCCGTCAACGTCTAAACGCATTCAAAGAACGCGGGTTGCGCCGCGCTGGGGAATTATAATTTACCTAGCCAACCAGCGACGAGAACGGCGACACCACGCCTATGTCGCGCGAGACTTTAGTTTTTAAGTGGTTGACAGCCCTAGTTTTGTAAGCTTTCCTTTGTTCCTTCTCCTCGTGGAAACTAGAAGCGTAAAAAGAATACCACGAGGCCCGTGTACCTGATATTAAATATAAAAGCTTTATTTACTGTTACAATCCTCGAGTACTTGATTTTTGTGGACCTGCCCCGGCACCAGTGCCTAGTACGTTAGTACGCCACACGCACTCTACCACAACACCATCTGGTGTCTACAACTATAAATTAACATCTCGTTTACTTTCCCAGTGTTGCGTGACCACGTGAACGTAGCTACGGAAATGTATTGTTACGCTATCGCTTGAACGTGGCTGGAAAATGTATATAATCGATAGGTAAATCAGGAGCGAAATTTGAAAGCAGATGTTTGCGTGTGATCAAGGAGGGTATTGTTAAGGATACGTGATGCGTGTGGCTTGCGTGGGAAAGATCTTAGGCTGAGTCTCAATTTACTAATTCTACTGACCCCGAAACGAATCGCGAGTTTCTTCTAATCACGTAATCTTCTAAAAACGTAATCTTTTGAGAAGGCCTAGTCCTTTGTTAGTCTTTAGGAGTGTCGATTGACTCTAGAAGTGTTGGCGATGCTAAGGTAGTCATAAATTTCCTTCATGTGTGTTCTCGATCCTCGGAGCAAAGCCTTCTTTCTCTTCCCACGTGGGCACCCCGCTGTGTAACGGAAAAGCGTGTTTCCACCACCACCCGAAGACATTCGAAGGATGGCCTACCACTTGGATCTGATGCATCCTCCATCCTGATTGGACTACGAGGATTTTGGGAGGACCAGGAGAATTCGGCCAATGACTTCAGCGAGGACCTCGCAGGATACTTCGAAACGCTACATGCATTCTGTCGCTAACCAGCTTTCTGAACAGTCAAATAAATTCCAAAGTTTAACTTATAAATAGTTTCTTGTATCTTGTTTTATTTGAAACTCCCACACTCCGACGAGCAGAGCGGTTCAGCGCTCCACGGGTACCAATCCGCGTTTTTATCTTAAAATCACCGCTAAAATATGCAACACCAGACAGGACAGACATCTTAAAGACATCTTAAAGAAGCGGTCTGAAGCCAGACGTTCAAGACATCTTTAAGACGTCTGTAAACGTCGTTTTCACGTCTTATACAGGTCTTCTGCACGTCTTATGCCATGAATCAAGATATCTTACAGACATCTTTAAGATGTCTTTTCCAGGCGTCTTTAAGATGTTTTTGCATGTGTCTGTAAGATATCCTTTTCCAGACGGCTTTGAGATGTCATTTTCCAGGCGGCTTTGAGATATCTTTTTCAGACGAAGTCAGTCCATTTTGCGCGTGGAAGCGGTCAGTTTTCTGTTTTCGGTGACTTTCTGCGCCCCTTTTTTTCTGCGCGTTTTCAGCGTCGCTTGAGGACCTCGGTCCTCTTCGAAGGCGGTAGATTGAGTAGGTATAGATCTAAACGTTTTTGCGAAGGTGAATATAATATTACCAATCGTAAAGAACGAATGAATTTTCGTTTCGCTCTGAAAAATCCCTAAGACTAGTCAACCAGATCGTCTCGTCAGGGTCGCGGTTTATGACCGTATCCCAATATAACGCTAAATAGCGAAACAGGGAACAATAGATTCAACCGGGCCTCCGAGCTGGGCACCGCTCGGGAAATAACCTCAATAAGCCAGGGAAATTAGGAGACCTGGCACCAAGGGACTAAACACGTGGAAGGTGAACGCGTACGCTCCAAAGTCCACAGGCCACCACGCCCCGCGAGATACCCACCACGGACAACCCGCGGACAAAACAGTGACAAACACACGCGCCAGCATACAGAATCCACACGCCCCATCACACACGAGCACCAAATAACATGTGCCCCAGGCGGGCTGCGCTTCGCTCGCCCGCCAAACTAGGCTCCGGCTACACAGCAGGACTCCCTCCGGACTCCAAGGTCGTGACAGCCGAAATCGATGCATGTTCCAACGACTCCCCTCGGACTGGATTCATAGAGGCAATACTCTGATTTAAAATCTCTCTATGCGCTCCAAGCTGTCAGTAGTAAGGCTAAGCGGGTTCTAACGCAGGTCCTCTGAGGGGAGCGCGGGGGCGGGGGGAAGTGAGGGCGCGCGGGGGAGCGCGGCGGAGAGAAACATGGGCGCGGGGCCTGCGGGGAGTGGAAAAGCGGTTGCGTGCGCACGAGCCGCGGAGTGGGGGAAGCCATAATCATGGAGGGGATTAGTCCGGGCCGAGCAGCCGCGGAGACCTGGCCCACCGTCCCCGAAATTTTTTAGAGGGAGGGAATGACCCCCGAAAAGTCTTTTCAGACCTTGGTCCACCCCGAAAAATTTTTCAGATCTAACCCAGGCAGGAGACGGCCCCCAGGATTTTTTTCCAAACCAATATGCAGCAGAAATTTCCCCCCAATGCATAATAATTAATTTTTAAATCAGCGATCTACCGAACCATTATGTAGAAATATTTTTTTCAAACATATATGCAGCATTCATTCTAAAGCTAACAGTATTCTAAAGCGTTCCGATTTAACGTCGCAGCGTATCGCGCGATCTCGCGTAATTCGAATCCTTTGGAGCAGCCGTACGGGATGACGTCATGTGGTGGCGCGAAGAAGGCTCGAACGGAATATGATTATGCGGCGTCAGCTGAAATTTCTTTCTCCAACGCAGAGAAATAATAATTGTTGAAACGTCGAATCTTAAAATTAGGCGGTGGCGAGGAGAGAAGGAGGATGATGGGTAAATAAAATGTAGAAATAATATGCGTTTAAGAGATTATATATTATTACAAAAATAAAATAGAATATAAATAATAAAAGATAAAAAAAAAATTATCGTGGTGGTGGTGGTGATGGGGACTGCGGCCGCGGCCGTCGCAGTGGCGGCGCCATTGGGCGGTGCGGCACCCATGGACGCCGCAGTCGAGCCGCCATCGCTGGACCGACTGGACCAATTATCGGCCCACGCTGCGGCACAACCTCCAACCCAGCCAAAGGGTTCTGGAACATATACTCAAGCATTGATATAATATTTGCATATAATAAACATCAAATGTATAAAACAATGCAAACTACTACATACCAGCGGAGGTGGCGGCGATGGAGGTGGCGATGGCCAGTGAGGTGGTGGGGGAGGCGACGGTGATGGCGAGTTCTGGAAAAAAAATAGAAGTCTACGATATAATATTGACACGATTGTCTGATTTAATCTCACTGGTTAACAAAAGTTAAACGCGATAAATGTCGAAATATGTAAAAGTACATAACTCTGGGTTTTCTCGACAAGGCTCGTCCCACTCCGGCGCAATCCACGTTATTTCTATTGTATGAAAATGAAAAACTTGTACAAACTCCGACTGATCATCTTCAGACGTCTTGAAGACAACTGGTCTCGCTGCATCTCCAAGCTCCCACATGCGAACCCATTCCTAAAGTTGCATAGCTTTGCAAAGTATGATGTCTTTGTTCTTCACCTTCTTCTTCACTGACCACCCTCTCTTTCTATGTGCTCCACCTGCATTTTCGCTGACCATCAGCACCTTCTATGCATCTTCTTCGAATTATTCACTGGCCATCCTCTCCTTTTTCTTCTTCGCGTGTATCATTTGGCTGAATCGTTTCTCCTTCTTTCAACACATCATTCGACTAGACCATACCACATTGATCGTTTATTAGACGTCTATCATACCACTTCGATCACGTATTGAACATCTATCAAACGTGTATCGTACCACTTTCAACGTCTATCATACCACTTCGATCACATATTGAACATCTATCAAACGTGTATCGTACCACTTTTAACGCCTAACGTACCACTCTGAACATGAATCGAACGTGAAGCGTACCGCTCTGAACGTGAATCGAACGTGAATCGTACCACTTCGATCACATATTGAACATCTATCAAACGTGTATCGTACCACTTTTAACGCCTAACGTACCACTCTGAACGTGAATCGAACGTGAATCGTACCACTCTGAACGTGAATCGAACGTGTATCGTACCACTTTCAACGCCTAACGTACTCCTCTGAACGTGTATTGAACATCTATCAAACGTGTATCGTACCACTCTGGACATGAATCGAACGTGAATCGTACCACTCTGAACGTATATTGAACATCTATCAAACGTGTATCATACCACTTTCAACGTCTATCGTACCACTCTGAACGTGAATCGAACGTGAATCGTACCACTCTGAACGGCTTTGATCGGGTATCGAACGGGAATTGAACGGTTTTGATCGCGCATCGAACGGGTATTGAACGGCTTTGATCATGTGTCGAACGGGTATTGAACGGTTTTGATCACGTATCGAACGAGTATTGAACGGCGTTGATCGGTTTTGATCGTGTATTGAACGGATATTGAACGGTTTTGATCGTGTGTCGAACGGGTATTGAACGGCTTTGATCGTGAATCGTACCACCCTGATTGTGTATTATACGTGTATCATACTACTCAGAACGTGTATTGTACCGCTTTGATCGCGTATGGAACCGCTTCTGCATAATTATAACTATCGTCTTAATCTAGCGTACATTACATGCAGGAGGATGGGGAGGGTGAAGAAAAAACATTTATACATTAAAAAATTGATTTTATTTATTTATTTATGAATTTCTCTCTGGCGTTTACACCACCAGTTGAATATTTTAAATACATTTTGCATGGCACAGTGCTTTGCGTGTCTGCCACATCGCAGAGTATTAACTACATTTAGCTTATTTAGAGATTTGATATCCTCGTAGTCAATGTCTAGTGTCTCAATGAGCGCGCCCGCTCTCGTATCTTCATCGAGGAAATCCGCAAGCCAGTCGCGTTTCTGTAGCCCTTTAACGTATACGATGTGAGATGCGTCATCTTCTTCGTCGATCGCATCAGCTACAGCTTTCGTAATTAGCTGTTTAGCCATACTGTACGGAACGTCTCCATCATCCCACCGTAGCACGTGATGTTTTGTCACCAACCACCGGATGCTTGATTTGTCGAATTTTGTAAGAAGATATTGCGGCATCGAACTCCCAAAAATATAGTGTGAGAGAATTGTTCCATTCCGTAGGACAGCCACTTCCTTGACAACAAATCTTCCATCGACGATGAACCCCTGCAGGGCAACAAATGTGGGTACGAGCATTATCGGTACGATTTAGAGGTCCGCTCGCTTCCAAGACAGATGAGAGAATGGGGTCTTTCTCATAAAGCATCTCGATTTTCACGATGAAAATTTGGTATGAATTTAGCACAGGAGAGGGCGGGGCAAATAGTATGATAATTTAATTTATTTTGCGCGCCACGTTTGTCAGCGGATTGTATTCAACCACACGATCGTGCAGAATCAGACAGTAGGCCGTAGTATTTACCGGCGCATTCTCTTTATACTCGAATTCTATGTGCACGTCCACGGTGCCATTCTTGATCGACTCATTTTGTCGCGTGCAATCAATCACCACGAGGGGACCAAATTGTAAAAATTCGGCCACGGTGAATAATGCCTCGTTGCAACTATGTCCATAATACGATTTACGGAATTGCGTATACATGTGAAACAAGATGGCATGCTTATTCTTGTCAAAGTCCAAATTTAGATCATCATATGGGTAAAATTTCGAGTTGAGAAAAAGTTTTATATTGGCCAATTTGCAGTTGTTCAACTTAGTAACATCTTCGCTCATCACATTCTTTCGATCAGTCTGTAGAACAAGGATAATAACTCGCGGCTTCTCCAGCTGTGCAGATGCCTTCACGGCCCACGAATGCTTGGTCGTGCTCTGTAGGAGAGGATACTCGTACAGATCCCACGAGTGAAAACAAATGCTCAGGTTTTTTCCACTTTCCAAAGCATGTAGCAACGATAGCTTATTAACGTCGTTCAGCGTCACATGAGGCATCCGCCATTGCACTTTAAGTAATTCAATTTCTGGTTCCAACATCGGCGATCCTATTAGAGAATTGCTATCGTTGCGCGATCGTATTAAAATCAATTCGTGACGCGCATTAATAATCATGCGTTTGTAGTCCTCGCAAAATCCCAGCAAATATTTAAGTGGGATGCAAAAATTGAAATGATTTTTCACTATTAACCCATTGCGTCGTTTCAAGCCCCATCCGGCATTCTCCATATTTTTGTCTTCACCAGATGTCAGCGATACATAGTTTTTAAGCGTGCTAGTTATTCCAACGTTTCTGTTGCGATCAATCTCCACGCCATTCAGCTCGTATCGAATCTCATCGAATAAGAACGCCACGCAATTATTTCCCAACGTCACCGTTAATGTATCGCTTGGCTTGTTTATCTTCAATTTCCCCTCCTCATAGAGGAAACTTTGACACGGTAATGTGTATAAATCCTGCTGCTGTATGCGTATTCTTATCTCGTCGCTGTATCCAAACGTCGTGTTGACGTATGGGTTGTATGTGTGAGTCTCGAGCTTGCCGATGCGATCATCAAACGTCGGCTTCCCTCCAATGCTTAGAATGTCCACCATTTTTTTTCAAGTTAAATGCGCACAAGGAATCACCGTGATTTCAAAAATGCAATGTTCGCAGGACTGAGCCTTTTCTTTTTAGTGTAATCAGAGCTGTTGTAGGTGTTGTTGTTGTTGTTGCTGTTGTTTTTGTTGTTGTTGTTGTTGTTGTTGTTGTTGTTGTTGTTGTTGTTGTTGTTGTTGCAAACAATTTCACTTGGAAGAAACGAGTTTCTGGAGTCGTTCAACACAAGCATCTCTTTCGGTCAAGCCACGTGTATTATCGTCGTCGCCGTCGTACGTGCAATCTGATGGTAATCTCTTCACCTCGAAAATCGAGCAACCGTCCGTCTTGATCCACAACGCGTATCGTTAGATCCGTAATGACCCGTGCGGTGATTGGAAGGTAAATGATCTGTGCAGACGTTTCCGATATCTTATATCCTGGCGGGACTCTCGGAGAAAATTCATGTATCGTTTGTACGCGCTTCCCATTGTTGTACGCGCCAGCGGTCACGCTGCATTCTATGCGAATAATGTTCACGTTCATGATATTAATTGGATCGTTCGATTCATGCCACCGCCCAGGTTCTAATACCCAATTCGTCGAGAATCCCAGTAGCGATCCAATGTTATTGGGTTTCGTAAAGTCTACAGCGAACGAGCAGTACAGCTCGCTTTTCATGGTGTTGTTGTTAGGGTGCAACACTATTGGATACACATCGTTGTCATCGCCATCGTTGGCATCGATGCCACCGAAATTTTGAGGATACCGCTCCAGTAATCGCTGGTTCAAATACTTGGCAATGGCGTCTAGTTCGTAGGAGCCGTGTGGAATCAAAATGTATTCAGGAGTGGTGTCGACGCTGCTGTTGATGTCATAGTTTGTGGTGAAGTAGAATTTATCGTTGCTCGAGTCGATGTTCGGTATTGTATGATAAGTTTCAAAGCATGTTAGACCAAGCTCATAATCATCGTCGGTCAAATCTATGGGTGGAAAGTAGCTCACCGCGAGGGTGCTACTCTTGCCGGTTAGAGTGAATGTTAACGACATATTCCGAGCTGTACGACTAGTACCGAATCAGAGTGGTGGGAAGTCAATCCTTAAATTTGGTGCCAATCGTTTGTAGAAAGCGTAGACATAGTTGTCCACAATTGCTCTGTACATACTTCTGATAAGCCATTCGATTGTATTCGATTTTCACAGCATCTTTATCCAGATATTGTACCAATTCCTTAGGCGGTCGAAGATTCCCAAAACTGTCGAAATATATAGCTCGACACCCTCTCTTCGCATATGCTACCCAATGAGTTCCCGGCCTCTCGACATTGTCCAAATTCACAATACCGCTCTCGTTTCGACGTACTCCTTCGGTTGGTAGCACGTTACGCATAAAAACACTTCTAAAGAATGGAATACGCATACGTTTTGGCAACTCCAACAATTGCGCATCGGTAGTTACGCCGACAGGCATTTTTATTTTCTTTTCGGTGTTTTTTTTTTCGTTTTGATATTCCCTGTCCGCGCTTGTATGGTGCGAGATAAAGTCCACGACCTTCCATGGAGCGATTATGGCGTTGCATTTCCTGCAGCTGATGTTGCGCCGCCTTATTATCGTTTACCGCCTTAGCGATCCCCGCCGCTCCACCAGCTAACGATCTGAGAACACCTAGCAGCGGGAAAAGTGGTAATATACCACCCCGTTTTGACACTGGCAGAATCCGCTTTTTCGATGCTCTCTTTGGAGTCCTTTTTGCGAGTTTTTGTTTTCAACCCCATTCCGATTTTCGTCTTGGCCTTCATAGCTGCCCAAACAGCTGTAGCAGCACCTCTTTCACCCAGAGTCGAGTCTCGCGCAACGATGCGTTTTCGCGCTTTGTCAGCGAGTATGTTATCTGCCGCGTGTCTTTCGCCAAGGTTGTTGCTGCGCGAATACGCAATATCGTGTTCTCGACACGCTGCGTCCAACGGATTGATGCCTTGATCACCTGTAGCCACTCGTTTTGCTAGATGTGTTCCTGGGCTGCAAAACTGGTATCCCGGGATATGTATTTCGATAGGTAGCGCGTTTATCGCCCGATTTAACAAACCACAACCTTTCTTTACTCTCGTTGGCGACATTCACCACAGTTTTTAATCAATGGTGCTTGACCGTCGATATGCGTTCGCTGCCAAGGGCGATTATAATGTTCCAAACACCGACGATACTGCTGAACCTCAGAATCGGCTTTTATATGCTCAGGGAGTCTGTCCCACAACTGATCAATGTGTCTGCCAAACTCTCGCAGTAGAATAATCTTTGGTATATATTTCAACTGCTCAGAGGTTAAGTCTCGAATATCACAATTATCCGACAGGACCAGAAGCATTTTGAATACTGAGCTGTTTTGCTTCAGCGTGGACCTATAAATAGGACGCGTCGCCGCTTCGACGTATCAAAATCATTTTTCGCAGTTCGCGGAGAGGCTGCGATTCGTGCGACAACCTGTGACGATACGCGTAACAAATTTTGACGATAAATCGCACATGATGTCCTCGAAAACAAGACGCAAACATGGTAGCATGCTACCAAACAGTATACCTGTCTCATTTGTGGTCCATCAAATTGTGGAAAGACCAACGTGTTGGTGAGCTTTATTTGGAGAATTTATTGACTCCGATAGATGAAATTGGCTACTTTACGTTTTAAAATAACAGCGACGTCATCCCACCGAGCGAATCGCTCCCGAATTCAATTTTTATCTTTAATGACGTGGCATGCGTCAAGCAAGATACGATACGAGAATACTTTGCACTGGGGCGCCACTCGAACGTTGACTGCTTCTATCTCTGTCAGATGTATGCAAAAATTCCCAAGCATCTTATACGCGATAATGCGAATCTGCTGATTCTGTTTAAGCAGGAAGGTACCAACTTGAATCATGTGTACAACGATCACGTAAACACTGATATGTCTTACGAGGATTTCTGCGCTTTGTGTCGTAATTGTTGGCAACGGGAGTATGGTTTCGCGGTAATAGACAAGGATAGCGCGATGTCCAATGGACGTTATAGAAAGGGATTTAACGAGTTTGCCATACCGTGAGATGGTCAATTGTCGTCAACATGTCGGTGGGAAAGCAACGTCTGCGGTACAACGATGATTGATATCGATAGACTGGAGATTAAGGATCGGGAGAGAATAGCGGAGGAAAATGCAAAAACCAGCGAATCCATTCGCAAGAAACATCATGCTTTGAAGACTGGCAAGATGGAGGAAGATATCGCGTTGGAGAGATACATTAAACCTGTCGTCGAACCCTTAAAGCATATCGTGGAAAATACCACAGCAGCAGAAGCTGACGCATCACCGTCGATGAGCACAGTCGTTTGAAGGAAATGAAACATTAACGCCTAAAACAAAAATTCAGCCGAAAGGGAACACATCGCGCAAGACAATGAGGCAACCACACATGTCATCGGAATATTCACCCATAACCTCCACACCAGTTCAATCGAAGCGGAAACGACAGAATGCCACGTCAAACGATTCCCCCATTCCTCCCACACTAATAAATACCGATGTACAATCGCTCACAACCATTGATGACGACGTTTTCGAAACTAGTCCCGATGAGTTGTTTGCAACATCTATTAGACATCAACTCCAAACATCCGAGGGACAAGAATCGTTTGGCAGCCATTTCGGCCCACTGGGGCAAAAATACATGGGCGCAATCCTAAGTGGTGATAGGGATACAACAATGGACTATGTGTATGGTGTATACTTTGGCAATAGTGGAACGATGCTTGGAGATAAGGCTTTCAATATAGACAAGGATGATAATATAATCAATGATGGTGTAAGATACAGAGGAACGTCCGGTCTTTACGAACTGATTTTCAAGAGAATTCCCGACGATGCCCTGTACACCGATGCCGACAAACAAAAATACAAAAGTATACTGCTGACGACGAATGCCCACAGACGCGGTCATAACGCTAAATACCCCATATTGGCCAACAAGGAATACAAGTACAAACATGTAATTGCACCTCTACTCCCTCGTGTATCGGCTAGTAGGGCAGGGAAAGGTCTAAGGACACCGCTGGCGATGATGGTAAACGATAACAAGATCGATTACGTGCATTGGGATGATCCCAACGAGCTGGTGGATCGATTGCGTTTGCTGGAAGCGTCGCGTCAGGCTGGTAACAACTCTCATGATCCTGAAAGACTATCCATTATCGAGGAACTCCGCGAGGTAGGCCTCATTATAAATTAAACCGCACGTCGATGATTTGCACTGTATGCATCGAGATGCCGATCAACAAATTTGGAGTATCGCTCGAGAAGCGTGGTGCAGCTAGAATGGACTATTACAAATGGAGCGGCATGCTTCGAAATTATATGCGAGATAACGCTCTTTATGTGGATGGTTTCATGCAAAATCACGCAAGATACGACGCGTAGCTCAGCCGGTGGCTGACAGCGATGCCGTCAATAAACTATACATGGAAAAGAGCATTAAACTTTTGAGAGAGCAGCAGGAAGAATTAGAGAGGAAGCTGGTCGTGTTTCAGAGAGATATGCTGACGTTGCAAAACAGCGTTAAAAAGATATCGCAGGCGTCAAATTCAATCCCGCAACAGCGCTGCGAAGGAGAATCATGCGAGACGGTTGAACTTGTCCAGAATTTCCTCGGACCGATGGGGAGCACATAATGCACATACATGATAATTATCACATCATTCGTGTCAAAGACACCTCTGCGATCAAACATGCAACGATTATCGAAATCCCAAAGTAAAGAAAACCATGGCCCCAACAAGCGGCAACATGTTGAGGAATTGCATGCTCCAGCTCGAAGACATTTCCCACGGAGGCGCGTCATAGTGCACGGATACGACGAGCTGTGGCAAGCTGACGTTGTAGAAATGCGTCCATACTCGCGATTCAACCAAGGTCACCACTACATACTCACCGTTATCGATGTGTTGAGCAAGTATGCATGGGCGGTGCCGCTCAAGACTAAAAGTGGTGCTGAGGTGACCAAAGCGTTTGCAAAGATATTTAGAGATCGATATCCGAAAAATTTGCAAACCGATCAAGGAAAAGAATTGTACAACGCCGATGTGCAGAAACTCTTGACAAAGCATGACATCAATCATTATTCGACGTATTCGGTGATGAAGGCCTCCGTCGTAGCACGTTTCAATCGAACTTTGAAGAACAATATGTGGAAAATGTTTACGCTCAATGGAACCTACAGATGGATTGATTCGCTATCGCGTCTTCTCGCAGAGTATAACGCGCGAAAACATAGAACTATCAGAATGCGTCCTTGCGATGTTACCCCTGCGATCGCCGACAAGCTGCAAGCCACCGTATACAGCAATATAAAGATCGCTGCTCCTGCGAGATTCAAGTTGGGCGAGTTTGTGCGCGTGAGCAAATTTAAAACCATCTTCGATAAAGGCTATACGCCGAATTGGACAACGGAGGTGTTCAAGATAGCCAAAGTACATTCAACTAAACCCGCGACGTATCTACTTCTCGATTCCTGTGGAAAACCTGTTACCGGAGGATTCTATGAATACGAGCTGCAACGCGTCACCGATCCTGACGTGTATCTAGTGGAAAAAAGTGTTGCGTAGGAAGGGGGATAAGGTATACGTCAAGTGGTTGGGGTTTGATAAATCACACAATTCTTGCATAAATAAAAAGAATGTATTGTAACATAATAATACATGATTCAATAAAAATACAATGATATATATGTAAATGAATGAACAATTTTATTTTTGCACATTAATTCCACATTCTACAACGGAATTTTATAATGTCCTCAGGGCAGAGTGTCGATCGAATCGGGTACGATATGTCGCTTGTCGTCGTACGGACTCAGAGCGATTTTGGATTCCGAAATGGTGTACACTTTGTGCAATTTAGACCGTATGCATGATTGCCTGCCAACTATTTCGATCTCCCTTTGCAAACACTGCGCGTAGTCGTCGAAAGTTATCGTTTTGGTTATGACGTTGGTCCTGACGCCTTTCGCCTTTTTCGTATCTTTTTTGCCGTCTACGCGATGTGCATATATTTTCGCTCTAAGACCTACGAATTCGGTCATTATCGCACCATTATTTTCGTCCTTCATCAGCCCTGGAACCTTCTTATTCAAGCGCGGCATATTATATGGATTGTCGATAGGATAATCGCTTGTGTCGAATCTATCGATATTGTGTTTCATGGTCTCGAAGACATCTTCGCATCTAATGTGATAAATGAGACAGTCTGTGTTGGTGTATAGAATTTTACAATTTGGTACGTGCAGGGGAGACATGTACCCGTGATGAAATTCATACAAACAAATTTTTGATATGTCCAGAATGCACATACCCACGTATATCGGTTTGTCGAATTTTACCTCGAGTTTTCGCAATTCAACAGCTATTAAATTTTCCGAAAAAACACTTCGGCTGTGGAAATTCGATTTCGCGATCATTGCCTCCACGCCTTATCGCCCTCCCAATGTGTCAAAAGTTTTACATCTACATGATTTCGTACATTTTCCATAGTTTTACCGAATACTGCGTTGTTCATCAATTTGTACAAATTTTTTCCAAAGTCGTTTGTCGCGCTTGTTCTAAACCGTTTATTGAGTTCGATGTAATCGCGGAGCCAGGGGGATTGAGCGAATTGAAGCACGCGGTGTATCTTTGTAATACGAACGCTGCTTATCGTATACCGTCGCGAGTAACTTGTCCTGTCTGCTGTCAGATGGTGTGGCACGCGTCAGGCAGAACGGTAGATCGGCATGAGCGTCGTGCAGACTTTGTGGATATTCCAGATCTACCTCGAGAATGTATCCCGTGGGCGAAACGACAGCGATTGAAGACACGTCAAAATTTACGACATCTTCGACCCATTGAAATTTGGCGTATGGCAGGGGTTGACACATTGCCCATCCATACAAATTGTTCACGTCAAAGTACATAAAGTACGATGACTGTTCCGATGCGTCGTAAGATGGCATGTACTTGTTATTGGCATGTGCGTATCTTCCGGAACATTGACTTAAACCACCAAGTATACCGCGTTCGATAAACATAACCATATCGACGTCGGTGAGCAATTCGAACGTAATTTTGGTATGTTTTAGCATGGCATCCCATGTGAAACCGGGTAGAGTATAATAATGTGCTGAATCTAATCCGTAACTCTTGATACAACTTTCGCGAAAATTTTCAAAAATATCTGCCAATAACAAGACATCTGTTTTCAGATACAAGTCGCTGTATTCGCCCAAGGTTCTAATGTCGAAACGCTGCCAGAGAGTCTCGGCGTGCGCGTAATCGCTCTCGGATACAGTCTCCCCCGTTAACGAACTGTAGAATGACTCGCGCGGCGGTAAGCATGAGTCCTGGAGCTTGTTCGCGCAATCAAGATATTCATACGGAAAGACACCCTTTCGCGTCAATAAATTAAAATCCTCGGCGGATAATGTTTCAAATTTGGATCGTAAAATTTTTAATTGATCTGTGCTAAGAAAAGATGCTAATTTGTCGAGACTGGTGTTGAGAAATTTGTACGAATCGTTGAATCGCAATTTAATATAATTTCGCGAGTCTGAGTCAGCCGTATCTTCGACATTTTTTGTGAATGAAATGTACTTTTCTTTAGTTATGGGTAATACGTCAACATGACCTTCGAAAGCGGTAGCTATTTCCTCGATAATGAAATGTGAATCTTAGCCGGATAAATTATGGAAAACTATGGGGATGTAAAACGCATTTTTATAATTTAAATTGCACTCCGAATGTGCTGGGCCTCTAAACCGCCCGGATAGATGGCAATGATCGTGAACTCGTACATCGTCAGCCTTGAATGGCTCTTCGCAAATATGACAGTGTGTTGCATCGCGAAATGCCGTCAACTGTTTGATGGTTAAATCAAGCATGGGAACATTACTGGCCAGGATGGGTTTAGCAAAATTTGCAAAATTTTTTAGTTCATCGACGAACCATGAAACACAATCGACGTCGCGGCGACATCGATACGTCGATAGCGGTGCATCGTACGAGCAATGTATATAATATACTATGCTATGCACATTGTGGTGCTGATACATATGTAATTTATTATCACCCACTCGGTTGTCCTCTGTTTTTTCGATGATGCACTCTAGATCTGCATATACCACGAAGGGGAGTCGCTCCTTCCTATCGCGGTTGTCGAAACTGAGCAAATTGTTGCTTTCGCTGGGCAGCAGGATGGCACAGTCGTTCATCTTCCCACAGTCCAGCGAATGGGCCTCCAACTTCTCGGCAGATCCGAAGTAGTGCAGGCATCTGTAAACCCCAAAATTTTTTTATTTAATTTGTTTCGCGAGACATTTCAACATTTCATATGTTTTCTAAACGTACCGATCACAGATGAATATCTTTTTCTGGTGCCTGCTCAGCTGCGCGCTCACAAGCCGGGACAAGTCCTTGATCAGCACAAAGTGCCCTACATCACCATGCTCTCGATTCACTGTGTGTAGAGCAAGTTTACGTGCCGATCCCTCTTTTGGCTGGTGAGACGCAGCGGAAGGACTTTTGGTCCCTTCGTCTTCTCCTCCTCGAAGTTGTACACGTTGACGGAGATTTCGTTCAGCCGCTCGAACTCTCCAATTTGCTCCAGGGACATTGGAAACTCAATGCCCTGGAGATTTAGCACGAAAGTATAGGCGGGGTATGAACTTGGGCGATCGGTATTTCTTTCCGCAGGATGAAGAGCGGCGATCACTGCCGATGCGAAACACGCATTGTCCGGGGATTGCACGCTAATCGTTGCTTTCTTCAGCGATATTTCCCGCGGCAACTTGTGGCGACATCCCGCGCGCAGCGGATTATATTTGTTGACATTGACGGTTAGGTTGAGAATTCTCGTCAATGCCCATCCGCTGTCGCGTTCCTGGAACTCTTCCAACGATGCCAGGGTGTGTTCGATGACGTATCGCTGATACCACTCCTGCAGATCAGATGTGCGGAAGAGTTCGCAGTATAGGGTGTTGATGCTTTTACTCGCATGTTTACCGCCCGCCACAAATTCACCGTTAAACACCGTGTTCACTTTGAGGTTTCGATGTTTCCTCAAAGCGCCCCGCACATCCTCTAGCACAATTGTCGCCGCACCTTGGAGAAAGTTGTGCTGCTCGATGTAATTCGAATTTAGCACGGCACCAGTTAATACGCGGCTATCGAACGCAATGTCTATTTCGCGTCACAAAAGTCTTACGCTCGAATGTCCTGCACCTTCACGCACGAAACGTCCACGCAACGAATGTTTCAATCCCTCGAGCCGCGCGATTCGAGCAACTAACGATTGTCGAACACCGATCGATAATCGAGGACGTTTCACTCGGCTGTGTTCTTCCAACGATTCGATACACTCGTTGCACCGTTCTTCCCACGCGAGGAATTCTTCCCGCGAAATCAATCGTGCAGATTGATCCAACAATTGGCGTTCTCCTTGCGCGAATTTTTCCATGGTCGTAAATGGAATGTAATCTTTTCCGTGCAACACGTTGTAACGATTTGAGGCCTTGTGCAGTTCGGAGCGCGCTTTTAAGACTGATACCGCGATTTGGTATCTCTGTCTAACTCTTTCGGTGTTCTCCCTCTCTCGAATGCATTGCATGCAAAAAAACGACGATCCGTCCCAACATGGTTCTATGCAGTTTCTGCTGATACTGCATAATTCTCTCTATGATTCATGTATATGACGAATTAGCGCGCAAGATCATACGACACAGTTTCTGCTGACACTGCATTATTCTAAGATTCGGCGCTTCCCAAGGTATTATATTACATTCAACACGTGCCGAGACTTTTATCCTTGAGGATGGGGATTAAATTACATGCAATCGTGCGATATGCTGCGACGTTAATATTGAAACACATTATGGAAAAATTGGTAGCTTTAGAATAAAATGCGGTGGTGGGGGAACCAATTGCACCGCTATTTAAGCCGGCTCCAGGACGCTATTCTATCAATCGCTCAGTAGCCTCAGTTAATTTCGACGGAACAAATAGTGCTCTGAAAAAAAATGTGCAGTACCAGTGCCGAAGGAAACGTTGAACGTATGAATTATTACGTTCCGATCGTACAAGATGATGGCGTAGCTCAATGCAGGGAAATTACAGTTGCTTGGTAAGACTTAATTTTCACATATTCTCAAAATTTTTTTATGTTTATTCCTAATGCGAGCGGACAATTTCATAGCTTTGATTGTTCGGGTAGCAAATATTTGGAAATTGGAATCAATGTAGGACCTATGGCTGATGTAGATGTTCTTCTAGGCGACAATCATGGGAATCATCTGATATTACCATGGCATACATGGAATGTGCTATTCGAAAGCCGTACAACAATCGAAGAACGTGCCAAATTGCCTGGATCACCTTCGATGCGGATTGATGAATTAACGGCGGAATTTTGCCGGATATTTGATTCACCGATTGTAAAGATGACACAATGTGATAAATCACTGTATTTCAAACTGAATACGGTATCATTTTTATGTAATCTTGAGCCATTTGTAAACTATGTGCATCCGCGGCTGTATCAAACTGCAGAAGATGTGAGGACAAAATTTAAATCTTTTGTTAACGTGCTACAGCAGAGCGGTGTTGCCTGCGAAACATTAGATACGCGTCGTGCTGCCAAAATAATCCGTGATAGCGAATATTACGACGAGGATTATCTTGTATATTGTGAACTGTTAGCATGCACCATCAATGATATTCTAGCCGATGCTCGTAGGAAAAAAAATGTTAAATTATATTTATATTCTATTTTATTTTATGTTCTATGTAACAATATATTATCATTTTAAACCATATATTATTTTCCAATTTTATTTACCCACCTTCCACCTTCTCTCGCCACCGCCTAATTTTAAGATTCCACGTTTCCACATACATATTTCGTTCGCGGCTTCTTCGCGCCGCCAACTGACGTCATCCCGCACGGTTGCTCCAGAGGATTCAAATTACGCGAGATCACGCGATACGCTGCGACGTTAAATCGGAACGCTTTAAAACTTGTTAGCATCAGAATGCTTGCTACATAATGGTTCGGAAAAAAAGTATGTCTGTTGGTATGGAAAAAAAAATTTCTGTCGACGCTGCATAATTCTATGATTCGCGCCTTCTTCGCGCTGCCAAATGACATCATCTCGCGCGGCTTTCTCAGAGGATTCAAATTACGCGGAATCGCGCGATACGCTGCGACGTTCGAAATACTGTTAGCTTTAGAATGCATGCGATTGTACCACTATGTAGTGCTGTCTCTTTCCCTCCCCGAATTTAGCTTTAAAGTAATGTTCTCTCTCTCTCTCTCTCTCTCTCTTTCCCGCCCCCCGAATATGCGGTTTGTAAAACATCGATCTCTCCCGACATCATCCGAAACAATTTCGGATAAAAATAAATTATTATGCGTTGGGGGAAAATTTCTGCTGCATATCGGTTTGGAAAAAAAATTTCGGGGGCCGTCCCCTCCCTGGGTTAGGTCTGAAAAAATTTTCGGGGTGGGCCAAGGTTTGAAAAAGACTTTTCGGGGGTCATTCCCTCCCTCTGAAAAATTTCTGACGGTGGGCCAGGTCTGGAGAGGTCTCCGCGGCGGCTCGGCCCGGACTGATCCCCTCCACGGTTGCGGCTTCCCCCACTCCGCGGCTCGTGCGCGCCCAACCGCTCTTCCACTCCCCCCAGGCCCCGCGCCCAGGTTTCTCTCCGCCGCGCTCCCCCGCCCGCCCTCACTTCCCCCCGCCCCCACGCTCCCCTCAGAGGACCTGAGTTAGAACCGGCATAGTCTTACTACTTAGTAGTAATATATTAATTCCGGCCGGTTGGCCACGAAATGGACTTGGTTACAAAACTTCTATGCCACTCATACCGCACTTCTATACTTAAAATAACTATTACGCGCCCTTCGGTTTGCAGTATCACATTGGTTTCATACTATAAGCTACCTTGCATTCGCCCCTTACTTTATCTCTCGTTGTACTTGCGCCTGGTCTTACTGATATTTCTTATTTACATTCTTCCCTACTCATTTACCTATTGCATTGTTTCCTCAGTCTTTCTGTTTCTTTTAGTCAGCCTATTTCCTTTCCCCCGCCTGCATTGAAGAGTACATTTATCAGCGCAATGTCACCCCACCTCTCCCGATCCACCCCCCTGCAACTATTCACCAAATGCTCTAAACTACCCTCCGCTTCCTCACAAATATCCTCCTCGGTCAGCCAGAATCTTCTTTACTCATCCAAATTTCCACATCTCACTCTTGCAGTCAGCTTTTGGCTGTCTTTCAGCCCTGTAATTAAGGTAAAAGGTAGTCCGGTACTTTGTCCTCTCATATTAATCTATATCTTTCACTATACCTTGTTTACCTTATCTTATTAAATTGCAACTGCTCTTTTTCAGTATCTTTTCCGGGTATTTTGCTATTTGGATCAGTATTTGCATGCCTTCCCTACTGTACCCACATCTTTGAAAATACTCTTCCCTCTCTTGTACATTATTTAATCTTAGTCTCCTTGCTTTCCTTTCCTTAATGCACTCTTTTAGCAGAACTCTACCCCTTGAACTTTCTGCTCCTGTTTCGAACCTCCAGGCCCTGGTTCCCCAGCTTATTCTTAATTTATCTCTCTTAGTCTCTTCCATCATTATATAGCTGGGTGTGCTTCTTTCTAGCCCCAGGGACCACTTTATAAATTTGAGCTGAACTCTTTCTAGCTCTGCCCTTTCTTTCCACCCCCATATTTCTGATCCGTATCCTATTACGCTCTTCACCAGCACATCAAAGCAGGACCAGGTCATCCGCATACGCAAGGGACCAAAACTTCTCCTTTCCTATAACTACCCCTCCCACCTGTCCTTTACGCAGGACCTCCTCTAAATCTGCAACAAAAATCGTAAAAAGGGTGGAGCTAAGTGGGCATCCTTGGCGTACTCGTCCAGAATTCCTCCGATATTTTACCATTGGCCTTCACTGCGTTTCTCGTCTCCGCATAAATTTTTTTAACCCTCTCTATCAGTCCCTGGTCGACTCCTTCCCTGTCCATTGCCCTCCACAGTTCCACCTTGTTTACCCTATCGAAGGCCGTCCGTAAGTCAACAAAGAATGCGTACAATTTTCCTCCTGTTTTCGCTGTCTCTTTCTCTATTACATGTTGCAGAATATATATGTTATCCATCCAGTCCCCTTCTATTCCAATCATCAGGGAATCCTTTGCCTTCCCAGATTTCCTTAAATTACCTCTCTAAGCCTGTCTAGTCCTTTTCCTCTTATACACTTCCACGCTTCATTTGGTATGGAGTCCGCACCTGCCGCCTTTTTCCTTTTGAGCCTCTTGATCTGTGCTCCTATCTCTTCGTCGGTGAGCTCTAAGTTGTCCTTTCCTCTTGTGGTGTTACATTCAACCTCTCTAAATTCCTTCACCCCTTCGAGTACCTCCATGAAATGTGTTTTCCATTGCTCGCTCGTTATTTTTCCATCCACTTCTCCTCGTGATTTCCTTCTCTTATTGATATATTTCCGTATCTCTACCCTGCCTTTTAAATTTCTAATCACCTCTAGTTCCTCTTCTCTCACCAACTCCTCCCTTTCTTTACACTTCTTTCTGAATTCCTTCCTCGCTTCTACATAACATTCCCTCATACCTGTGTCCCTTTTCCAGAGCTTATACTGTTTCCTCACCTCCCTTTTCACGCTTACGCAGTCCTTATTCCACTATTTCTTGGTGCCAATACTCCATTTACCTTTCACCCTTTTCTTCACCATACTTTTTACTATTGTTGCCTTCAGTTCTTCCCACTTCTTCTGTGTATCTTCCTCCACAAAATTGGTTTCCTCTAGCTTACTATTGAAGTCTTCTATACTTTCTTCCGACCATACTGTGATAAATGTGTCCCCTTTTTTTCCAGCTTGTTTCTCCTTCCTACCTCCCCTTCTTAAGCACTCTAGGGGTAGGTGATCCGAGTCTATTCTTTCCATTACCTTGAAGTCCGCTACCTTCTTTCTACCTGCCACATTTGTTAAAACGTAGTCGCTTACCGACGCTCCTCTTGGTCCTACATATGTAAATTCTCCATAGTTATACCCCGTGGTATTGCCATTTAAAATTTCCCAACCGTTTTCATCCATCTCCTGCAGTAATATCCTACCTTCCTTGTTCATTTTATCATCCTTCGTTGCCCTCTTCCTTTGTGTTTTTCCTTCTTAACTATGTATTCCTACCTCTGCCCCCTCTGCTCCAATTCTGAGATTTAAGTCCCCATCTTTAATGGCATCTTCCCAGCGTTGTCTTGGTCCACTTCCTTCATACTATTGAATATTTTCTTTAAACTATCCTGGTTATACAGCGTCCAAATGTTCCACCAATTTCCGTTTAACCTCAATTTCCTGCCTAGTCCCCCATTGCAGACGTTTACCGCCCCACCATCGTACTCTGTATCTTCTTTTACCCTAATCAGCACCCCTCCACTTGCTCTACTTTTGTTTTTAGTTCTGGACGCCAATTGGTATTCCCACTTATAGCCCTTTGGGAGAAACTTTTTAAAATTTTCCTACTCCTTCTTGTCTAGCCAGACCTCAGACAGACCTACATAATTATATTCGTTCATGAAATACCAAAAGTCATTATCCTTATTTTTCAATCCCGCCACATTCCAGAAGAGTAGCCTATAGTGACTATCCACGTTACCTGTATTTTGAGCCATGCTTCCCGCCCCGCCCCGCCACCTGTCTTCACTGGCCTTATTGAAAATTTACATTAGAGTCGCCTTCCCACTTATACCATTTTCCATCTATCCAAATCTTTTTATAACCTACCTTTGCCTGTTTACCTGCCTTCCTTTCGTCTTTTACCCGCTCACTAATTTCACTCTGTATCGCTCGTTCTCGCGGGGTTAAGTCATGATCTATGAATATTTTCTTACTGCTCAGCTTGAACTTATTCTTAAAGATTTCCAGTTTCTCTTCGCACGAGCTTAGCTTTGCTATGCTGCCTTTTTGTTTTCCTACTGACCTGGCTCAGATTACTTTTGCCTGTGAGCTTAGCTCATTTCGCAGAAGCTCATTTACCTCCTTCTTTTCTTTCCCCACCTCCGCATTCAGCCCTGAAATTTTTATATTATTCTTTCTTTCCCTTTTGTCGTGTATTTCCAGGACCGTCTCTAATCTGGCTAAGTCTCCCAAAACCTTGTCTAAATTTGGCCCTTTCGTTTTAATGGCTTCTTCCAGCGACCCCACCCTATTTTCTAAATCTTTTACCAGTTTTATCTATTTATTCTCCCATTTCTCATAGTCTGCTTGCAACTTCATAATCAATTCCTTCACACTTTCTCTATCATCTTTTATTTCTTTCTTCATTTCTCTTATTTGCTCGCTTAGTGCTTTTATTGCTTGTACTACCTCTCTATTGTTTGCTGAATTTTTCCCTGCGCTTTCCCGTATTGCTGTTTACAGATCCTTCAAATTACCCATTGACAAATCCTCTCTTTCCTGATCTGGGCTTCTCTCCTTCTGGCTCTCTATGATCTTTATATATTCATCTATTTTGTTTGTGGTTTCCCTGCTCGTGCTCACTGAGCCGCCCGTAAGACGGCCCCTTTTTGAGTTAGACTTTGTACTCGAATTCATACTTGTTTTGTCTAACTCGCTAGCCTGCCTGTCCAAATACTGCCTGCCCGTGAGGTTACCTTCGCTTTCAGGTTATGTTCTCGTTCCTGCCCTCGCCCGTCCAGTCCGACCCTAACCTCACTTATTCTGCACACCGCGACATTCCCTTTTATCTTACACACTTCAAGCATTTAAATTTTACCTTTACTTTCCCTTACGCAGCTTCCTTCTACCTCCCATATCTTCCTCCAAGACTCCCGCTTTAATCATATTTTCGCCTATTACTAACCTATTAATCTCCTTACACCCTTCGCATACCTCCACTCACTCCCAATCCGCTTAACCAAGTCCCGGAACAAAACAAGAATTTAGTCTATATTTCTTACATCGCGATAGAAATGAGCATCCCCATCATGCGTAGTACATCGCCCCCCCCCCGCACCGACCGCAATAGCCCTTCAATTATTTTAAGTCATTGTTTAGAGCTCGCACACGGTTTCAGTCAGATGGACGCACGCGAACGTTACAATTTTGGCCACAATATAACCTACGTAATCTGCAATTTCGTATTTAAAATAAAAAGTAAGCTTGAAAGTTCAAATGTGTTTATTGTTATTAATTTGTACGGTGTCTAAACTTAGTATTTCATGTATTTTAGACTATTATATCATAATATGTTTATGTAATCTGCAACCTTTGAAATACTTATATATGGGGCTAATAGGATCACGTCATTTGGGACAAATCACTCTTTTTTTTCATTTGAGTATTTTTTTAATGATAAATACGATAATTGTTTACATATAGATGGTTCGTACATACATAAAAATGAGCAATCAGGGATCATGGTGTCCCCCCCAAAATAGAGGACCCTGTGATAAAAATTTAATCTAAAGGAATGATGACAAAAATAAATAAATTAATGGTCTTAAGAAGATGGCATTGTATTTACTGTGGTGAAAAATTAATTCGCCCACTTTCGGAAGATTGTTTAAGATGAGTGGTGCCACAAGGATTTGCTGACAGAGCGGCGGCAAAACACGGCAATATCCTTCCGATCTGTGTTTTAAGTAGTGTCACTTGACTTCACTGTTATTAAATTAGATTTGTTTAAATTGATTCTAAAAACTTAGTTATAAAAATTTCAGTTTCTTCAGAGATTTCTGGGTTATCAGATTCGCCTCAAATGAATCAGATATTACTCACTTTTTCGTTTTTTGTTTATAAATGGACGATTTTTGGGTTTAATTTCAATTTTGATATATTAATGTTAAAGCCAAAGGTGTGCTGGTCACGAATATATGATAAAAATTTAGTTCTTTAATGTATGATTATTATTTTTTTACCATCAAACACAAAGTGATCCGATTCGCCCCGGTGTACCCTACCCAATTTGAATGACATTCGAATATCAGTTTCCCGAAATCTATGGGATTTTCAAAATTCCGAATTTTCACATTTTTAAAATTTCAAATTATTAAAACTCTCGATACTCAAAATTAAAAATGTACAAATATTCAAATTTTCAAATACTTAAAGTTTCAAACTTTGAAATGTTCACATTTCCAAATTTTTAACATTTTAAATTTACGAATTCCCAAAGTTACAATTTTTCACAATTTTCGAAATTCTTTTACACCGTTTTTGAGCAAAATAGTTTGCACCTTCACTCCTCGATAGCATTCCCATAAGCGAGATTATATTGGGAGGTAGGAATGGGGGTGCAAACTATTATGCTCAACGGTGTACTTATACTTTCAACGGTGTGATATTTTAAATCATCAATTTTTTTAATTCTTAAACATTTGCATAGAGTATGTATTTATATGTACTTAAATACTAATATATATATATATGTATATATACATACTAAATATATTAAATACTAATATATAATTATAAATAAGTTTATTCTCGCAGTCGAACATACGTACAACACAGAGTAGTATAGCGAGGCGGATTCCAACCCAAATTTGAGTTTCAATGCCGGCGGCGGGCGGGCGGCGCGCAGCCAGGCGGCGGCGGCGGATGACATCATCGAGATGGCGAAGTGGTGGGGCTATAGCGCGAGAGCAGAAGATATCGAATAAATCGATACCGAATCAATATCGCACCGATACCGAACCGCATCGAGGAGGAACCGCGGGTGAATTGCTGCTACTCTGGAGCGTGGTACCCAACCACAGTCGGTAAGGAAGGAAATATTAATTTAAGATATTAATAATAATCGAAAAACTGAATCTCGGGCGACGGGGGCTCGAACCCAAGACCTCCGCGGTACGAGTCAGCCGCCTATCCAACTCCCCCAACGCCCACCCTATGACATTAGTATTTTCCGAATGGTACATATACCCAGCGTCACATGTCATGAGCAGTTGCGAAACGCCAAAGCATAATAATTATCGGATGATGTCGGGCAATGTCGGGAAAGATTGGCGTTTTTTACACACCGCGTCTTCGGAGGAGGGAAAAGAGAGAGCAATACTTAGTCATTTTAAAGCTAAATTCGAGGGGAGGGAAAGAGACAGCACTACTTGGTGGTACAAAGCTAATAATTTTTTAAAATGTTTTCCAACGTCGCAGCGTATCGCGCGATCTCGAGTAATTTGAATCCTCTGGAGCAGCCGTGCGGGATGACGTCATTTGGCGGCGCGAAGAAGGCGGGAATCATAGAATTATGCAGGGTCAGCAGAAATTTTTTTTCCATACCAACAGACATACTTTTTTCCGAACTATTATGTAGCAAGCATTCTGAAGCTAACAAGTTTTAAAGCGTTCCGATTTAACGTTGCAGCGTATCGCGCGATCTCGCGTACTTTGAATTCTCTGGAGCAGCCGTGCGGGATGACGTCATTTAGCGGCGCGAAGAAGCCGTGAATCATAGAAAGAATTATGTAGCGTCAGCAGAAAATTTTTTTCCATATCAACAGACATTTTTTCCCAACGCAGAGAAATAATAATTTTAATCCCCTCCCACACCGATCTGTTGGACCAATATGTAGCAAACAGACAGACACTCTAAAGCTAAAAATTTTTCAATATGTTTTTTCAATCTTAACATCGCAGCGTATCGCGCGATCACGTGTAATTTGAATCCCCCGTGATGGGACCGCCGTGCAAGATGACATTTGGCGGCGTGAAGAACGTACGAATCATAGAAAGAATTATGAAGTGTCAGCAGAAATTGGTGAGCAGAGGAGGAGGAAGACGGGTAAATAAATAGATTGTAATATATGTAAAAGGATTATATATTGTTGCATTAATTAAAAAATAGAAATATAAAAAAGAAAAAATATAAAAATAGAATATAAATAGTGTCTCGGCAGAACCCCCCCCCCCCCTCACTCGCTCTATCAGTCTCTCTTTCTTTCTCCTTCTCTTTTTCTCTTTTTTACATCACTCGCAAGACAATTTGAACATTCTCGAACAGGTGATGGACTTCCTATTTACTTTTCGCGACATCATACGTACATACATACTCTTCCACACAACACCTCACATACACTCATATACACTCACGCTCTCGTGACCACCCCGAGTGCTCAGTTATACAAAACAGTAGTATCTCGTCATTATTCGCCGAAACTGTGACGTATCTACTGTATCGCCTCAATTCTCTATCTCTAAATAAACCGCTCTATTCTCAACATTTTTGAGTTCTCTCTGTACAAATAGAATATAAAAATATAAAAATAGAATATAAAAAGAAAAAATATTAAAATATAAAATAAAAAAGAAAAAAATATAAAAATACAATGTAAAAGGGAAAAATATAATAATAATAATTTAATTTATTGCCCACTTCCGTGTTACAATTTAACGATCATATACTCTTTCCATTTCAGACCCGTGATTGTGTGAGTATAAATCCTACTCCTTCTAATGTTTCTTGCTGTGTCTTAACAATTTTTTTCTATTTTACAAGTGTTTCGTAATCTATTCTATATTACATAATCTTCTTTTATCACTTTCCTATTCTTCCCACCTTCTCCTTCTCCCTATTATCTCCTGTAGAGTAGCCAAGTTTTTTCCCTTCTCCTCTAATTACCTCTGCCCAATTCCTACTACTCTCTCCACTTACTTCACATGCTTCAATCGCGTGTTTCACTGTTTCTTCCTCTTTCTTACATACCCTTTCGTCTTTCATTAGCCAATATTTGCATGCCCTTGTTTCACTACCCTATATGAATCTTCCTATCCTTTCTAATTCTCCTGTTCTTTTTTCATTTTCCCCCCATTAAGCATTTCGGCTTATCTCCTGGTTTCCTTGCCACTTCTCTTAATTCTCTTAGGAACGTTGACTTTTTTTTACTTTCATCTCTCTTTCTTGTTCTTGAATGTGTTTTACTTATCTGCTCTATTTTTGATCCACACTTCTTCCCCATTTAATCTTCTTCTTTTCTATCCTTCATTTGACCATCCTCTCGGTTCCAAGAATTTGATTCTCATTCTTTCCCTTTTCATTACTTCATTTCCTCTCATTAGTCATCTCACACATTTATATCTTATCGATCATTCTTCCGAGTTTATTAGTCTCACTTCAAGCTTCATTGCTCTTACTCCCATTTTAATTGCTATGCCACCTTTTCCTGTTTCTTTTAACAGCCAATATGTTGGTGTTGATCTCTCCAATTTCATTATCCACCGTATGTATTTAGCCTGCAATTTTTCTAATATCCTCATACCTTCCATCCCCATATCTCTGCTCCATACACCACGGTACTTCTAACTAGCGCATCAAACAGTTTCATTCCTCTTTCAAAGTCATCTCTGAATAATCTTTCTCACTGTATAACCTGTATAAATATTCCAGTTCTCTTACTCTTTCTTCTTCATTCCAACGGAGTCTTTCCTCTTTTCTTCTTCCTCCTGCTTTCCTGCCTATCATTATCTTAGACTTTTACACATTTAACTCCAAGCCTTTCTTCTTTATGTATCTTTCGAATCTCTTTATCATATTCTGCAGTCCCTGTGCATTATTTACCATTAACACAACATCATCCGCATATGAAATTGTCCAAATTTACCTTCTACCTCTTACGACTCCTCCTTCCTGTTATTTGCTCATTTCTTTTTCCAGGTCTGCAAATGCGACATTGAAAAGTGTCGAGCTTAACGGGCACCCTTGTCTAACACCCTTTCCTGTTAAAAAACTTTTCTATCAGTTCCTTCGTCACTCCTAAAGTGCATATAGTTCTGTTGTACATTTCCTGTATCCTTATTCTTAGTTGTTCGCCTACTCCTTCTTTTTAAAGTCTTTTCCAAATTTCCATTTGTTCTTCTAATCTCCTCCTTAGAATGTCCGCGTATATCTTACAATTCGTGTCCATGTAAGTTATGCCCCTATAGTTCTTAACCATTTCCCTTTCTTTTTTTTTTTTTAACACAGGACATACTATTCCTCCTTTCCATTCTTCCGGAAAGTCCCCTTTCTTCCATGTTCTGTTTATCACCTTTGTTTGATTACCTATATTTATGAAGATGATTGCGACCTCGATGTTGAATTAAGATATAATTTAAATGCAGGAGTTTAAATTTTAAGTTTGTTCGACTTTTAATATCTTACATGATTTGAGTTCAGATCGGTGTGAACCAGACCGGTTTGTATCTATATTTATCTAATACTTTTTTTTACGAAAGAACTTAATTTATAAATCTTTTGTTTTTGCTATATTCAATAAAAATTTGGAATTTTATATTTATTAGGAATAGGTGTTTACCCTGTGATTATTGTTGATTGGGCTTCAAATTCGAATTATTCAATGTTAGGAACGATTGGGTCAATTTCACAGTCAGTTTGTTATGAAGCAAGTTTATTTTTAACAATATATTCTGTAATTTTATTAATTGAAAATTAATCATTATTGGATTTATATTAATTTAAAACTTATATTGAATTTACTTTAATTTTAATTCCAATACTACGACAGGAAAATCGCGGATACGTCTTTTAAATTCGGAGACCAACTGCTACTGCACGATGAGACTCTAAGACGTGGGCGGTCAAAAACTAACACCTGCGAGGATAGGCTCTTACACGATTCCAAACACGCGCGATAATAATAATTACAATATAAAGGGAGACGAACAATCCGCGTTCACACAAACACATTATAGCATAGGGCAGTGATAAGGGAATGGTCGCAGTTTTGAAGGGAAGTAACGATACACTAACAATTATATAAGGATAAGACTAAGAAAAGTAATTTATTGAAAAAAGGTGGTAAACAAGCCCAAAACTAGGCGTCGTCGTCCCAGCCACGTAGGGCACGGTCGGCCTCCAATAGCGACCACAGTCGAGGCCGTGGAGCAGGCCCAACGAAGATGTCCCAATGACGTTCTACACAAAAAAATCAATTGCAAGACTATTACCACACGCACAGAAATAGAAACAATAACCAGACCTACAATCCCCGGTGTAATAAGACACTCACCAAATAGGACCCTCAGACCCCATGAGTCTTCGTCATCCTCCCAGAATTCTGCATGCTGGAAGAACCGACGCCAATGCGCCCGATACTCCCTAATTGTCTTCATATAGGCAATGCTGATACAACCCGGCGCGGCGGAGCAAGAAGGCACTGGAAACGCTAGAGGAATAAACGGATAAATAGAACAATAAATTTACACAACATGATGCACAAACAAGCCCCACTCGCACGTTCAACTAAACCAAACATGATTTCCCGCGGCACATTCAAAATAACTGACAACATATTCGTTCTGCAGATCACAACGAAATAAGAAGTGCTCAAGAAAATCGAGACCCATATGCCCTTACTTCTCACTTCTACTCAAGTGCAGACAAAGAAGATGAACTGTCCTACGTTAGCATAAAAATTTATCTCGCGCACGCACAAGGAAAGACTTCGCGACTAACAAAAAAAAAAAATGAAGCACCGATTACACCTCGACATTATAATTTTACAGGATTTTCATCCTATAAAACAATGATACTACCCGCAAGAGGAACAACCGCCGACACAGATTTCACTATAAAAGAATTCCAACACCACACCGGCATTTACTTCGAAAACCTAGGCGATCTACAGATTTATTGAGATACCTGGAAGTTAGTATTACACGTAGACATATCTTACATCTACCAACGCGAAGCGAACCTCCAAACTGCACAATATGATATATTTGCGCAATGTAAAAAACCTTCTACCGACAACTTACAAAAATTATATAAAACATTCGCCACGAAAATCCAAGACGAGGTAGACCGCGTCGCCAAATTCCTTACCTACGTCCAGCAAACTAAAAGCTCAGCACAAAAACAGCGTCGTGGATAAATAGATGGATTAGGTTACATAGGAAAATCACTCTTTGGGCTAATGGATTCCGAATATAGAAAAAATTCAGTGATTAAATAAACCTTTTAAAAGGACAGAATAACAGATTAAAAAATGCAATCAAGGGACAAATGCAAATTGTAAGAGCCAACACCCGAACTTCTCAACGAGACTATACACGACATATGAGACAGCGAACACGCACTCTTAAACGCGACTTGGCAAATTCAATACTTACTCCAACAGACAACCGTCATTACTAAATTTCAAGGGACAGTCGACGAACACCTGATACTAATAAACAGCGTCGCGGAAACACTATTGCATGACATGCAAGACTTGTTAGAATTCATTATGGATATAAAGAAAGGAGTCCTAAACCCACGGTTAATAACACCAGCACAAATCATAACGTACCTCACTTCCGCACTCGCATATATTCCGAAAGGACTAGACTTCCCAATCGGAATAAAATTAAAAAGCTTGCACGCCCTGTACGAAATCCTCACGTTCACCGCATTTTCGGTTACCAAATTAATTACTGTAGTACTAGATATTCCATTGTTAAACGCGAAAAAAATTCAAATTGGTACCCACGAAGATAAACGAATCGTTCTATGCGTATAGAACCCCACGACTCATACGTGGTACTTGACACCTCGGTGCAAGATTATATACATCTAAGCAAAGAGGGCCTAGCAAAATGTAAGACAATAAACGATCTGTACCTCTGCACCTCTAATCACCCAATGTTCAATGCGATACCATACAGACCGTGCGAAGTACAGCTGTACACAAAATTAACAAAAACCTCAAACACTTGTAAAATGCGAATTATGACATTGAACCACACATTCCAGATAAAATTACAACAACCAGGCACGTGGATTTATATCGCGCCGAAACCGATACAACTAGCAGTAACTTGCGACGACAGGAGCAAAAATATGTATAGCATTAAGGATTCTGGTATAATAACAATAAGAAACAAATATACAACCCCTACAGCCAAATTCACAATAGAAACTAGAAAACAATACGAAATAGAAAAACATGGTACTACTTACCTGGCTATAATTTTGTAATTAGATGAAATTACACATTCACAGACCACTGTATATTCGTACGGAAACACAAATTTCAAGTTTAAAAGGATAATCAAACACCCGGAAGAATTAAATAAAGTTAGCAAACAAATTAGAAGACTTACAAAAACGATTTAGAAAAACCCGCAATTATACCAACCGAGTAACACTATAGCTTCTATTCACTATCCACAATAACGGGATTTATCACATGAGGACCTATACCTAAAGATGCAAAGTAGGATGTCTTTGTTCTCCACCTTCATTTTCACTGACCATCCTCTCCTTATTCACACGCATCTTCTTCCCCTTCTTGTTTGGACACATCATGCGACTAGACCATACCACTTTGATCGTGAATCGTACCACTCTCCACGTGCATCGAACGGCTTTGATCGTGCATCGAACGGCTTTGATCGTATATCGAACGGGTATTGAACGGTTTTGATCGTGCATCGAACAGCTTGGATCCTGTATCGAACGGGTATTGAACGACTTTGAACGTGTATCGAACGGGTATTGAACGGCTCTGATCTTGTATCGAACGGGTACTGAACAGCTTTGATCGTGTATCGAACGGGTATTGAACGGCTTTGAACGTGTATCGAACGGGCATTGAACGGCTCTGGTCGTGTATTGAACGGGTATTGAACAGCTTTGATCGTGTATCGAACGGGTATTGAACGGCTTTGATCGTGTATCGAACAGGTATTGAACGGCTTTGAACATGTATCGAACGGGTATCGAACAGCTTTGATCGTGTTTCGAACAGGTATTGAACAATCAAAGCCGTTCAATACCCGTTCGATACACGATCAAAGCTGTTCAATACCCGTTCGATACACGATCAGAGCCGTTCAATACCTGTTCGATACACGTTCAAAGTCGTTCAATGCCCGTTCGATACAGGATCCAAGCTGTTCGATGCACGACCAAAACCGTTCAATACCCGTTCAATACACGATCAAAGCCGTTCGATGCACGATCAAAGCCGTTCGATGCACGTGGAGTGATACGATTCACGATCAAAGTGGTATGGTCTAGACGCATGATGTGTCCAAAGAAGAAGGGGAAGAAGATGCGTGTGAATAAGGAGAGGATGGTCAGTGAAAATGAAGGTGGAGAACAAAGACATCCTACGTTGCAACTTTAGGTATAGGTCCTCATGTGATAAATCTCGTTATTGTGGATAGTGAAAAGAAGCTATAGTGTTACTCGGTTGGTATAATTGCGGGTTTTCCTAAATCGTTTTTATAAGTCTCCTAATTTGTTTGCAAACTTTATTTAATCGTTCCGGGTGTTTGATTATCCTTTTATACTTGAAATTTGTGTTTCCGTGCCAATTTACAGAGGTCTGTGGATGTGTAATTTCATCTAATGACAAAATTGTAGCCAGGTAAGTAGTACCATGTTTTTTCGATTTCGTATTGTTTTCTAGTTTCTATTGTGAATTTGGCTGTAGAGATTGTATATTTGTTTCTTATTGTTATTATACCAGAATCCTTAATGCTATACATATTTGTGCTCTTGTCGTCGCAAGTTACTGCTGGTTGTATCGGTTTCGGCGCGATATAAATCCACGTGCCTGGTTGTAATTCTATCTGGAACGTGTGATTCAGTGTCATAATTCGCATTTTGCAATTGTTTGAGGTTTTTGTTAATTTTGTGTACAACTGTACTTAGCACGGTCCGTATGGTATCGCATTGAACATTGGGTGATTAGAGGTGCAGAGGTACAGATCGTTTATTGTCTTACATTTTGCTAGGCCCTGTTTGCTTAGATGTATATAATCTTGCATCGAGGTGTCAAGTACCACGTATGAGTCGTGGGGTTCTATACGCGTAGAACGATTCGTTTATCTTCGTGGGTACCAGGTGCACCTTGCTCAATTTGAATTTTTTTCGCGTTTAACAATGGAATATCTAGTACTACAGTAATTAATTTGGTAACCGAAAATGCGGTGAACGTGAGGATTTCGTACAGGGCGTGCAAGTTTTTTTAATTTTATTCCGATTGGGAAGTCTAGTCCTTTCGGAATATGTGCGAGTGCGGAAGTGAGGTACGTTATGTTTTGTGTTGGTGTTATTAACCGTGGGTTTAGGTCTCCTTTCTTTATATCTATAATGAATTCTAACAAGTCTTGCGTGTCATGCAATAGTGTTTCCGCGACGCTGTTTATTAGTATCAGGTGTTCGTCTACTGTCCCTTGAAATTTAGTAATGTCGGTTGTCTGTTGGAGTAAGTATTGAATTTGCCAAGTCGCGTTTAAGAGTGCGTGTTCGCTGTCTCATATGTCGTGTATAGTCTCGTTGAGAAGTTCGGGTGTTGGCTCTTACAATTTGCATTTGTCCCTTGATTGCATTTTTTAATCTGTTATTCTGTCCTTTTAAAGGGTTTATTTAATCACTGAATTTTTTCTATATTCAGAATCCATTAGCCCAAAGAGTGATTTTCCTATGTAACCTAATCCATCTATTTATTCACGACGCTGTTTTTGTGCTGAGCTTTTAGTTTGCTGGACGTAGGTAAGGAATTTGGCGACGCGGTCTACCTCGTCTTGGATTTTCGTGGCGAATGTTTTATATAATTTTTGTAAGTTGTCGGTAGAAGGTTTTTTACATTGCGCAAATATATCATATTGTGCAGTTTGGAGGTTCGCTTCGCGTTGGTAGATGTAAGATATGTCTACGTGTAATACTAACTTCCAGGTATCTCAATAAATCTGTAGATCGCCTAGGTTTTCGAAGTAAATGCCGGTGTGGTGTTGGAATTCTTTTATAGTGAAATCTGTGTCGGCGGTTGTTCCTCTTGCGGGTAGTATCATTGTTTTATAGGATGAAAATCCTGTAAAATTATAATGTCGAGGTGTAATCGGTGCTTCATTTTTTTTTTTTGTTAGTCGGAAGTCTTTCCTTGTGCGTGCGCGAGATAAATTTTTATGCTAACGTAGGACAGTTCATCTTCTTTGTCTGCACTTGAGTAGAAGTGAGAAGTAAGGTCATATGGGACTCGATTTTCTTGAGCACTTCTTATTTCGTTGTGATCTGCAGAACGAATATGTTGTCAGTTATTTTGAATGTGCCGCGGGAAATCATGTTTGGTTTAGTTGAACGTGCGAGTGGGGCTTGTTTGTGCATCATGTTGTGTAAATTTATTGTTCTATTTATCCGTTTATTCCTCTAGCGTTTCCAGTGCCTTCTTGCTCCGCCGCGCCGGGTTGTATCAGCATTGCCTATATGAAGACAATTAGGGAGTATCGGGCGCATTGGCGTCGGTTCTTCCAGCATGCAGAATTCTGGGAGGATGACGAAGACTCATGGGGTCTGAGGGTCCTATTTGGTGAGTGTCTTATTACACCGGGGATTGTAGGTCTGGTTATTGTTTCTATTTCTGTGCGTGTGGTAATAGTCTTGCAATTGATTTTTTTGTGTAGAACGTCATTGGGACATCTTCGTTGGGCCTGCTCCACGGCCTCGACTGTGGTCGCTATTGGAGGCCGACCGTGCCCTACGTGGCTGGGACGACGACGCCTAGTTTTGGGCTTGTTTACCACCTTTTTTCAATAAATTACTTTTCTTAGTCTTATCCTTATATAATTGTTAGTGTATCGTTACTTCCCTTCAAAACTGCGACCATTCCCTTATCACTGCCCTATGCTATAATGTGTTTGTGTGAACGCGGATTGTTCGTCTCCCTTTATATTGTAATTATTATTGTCGCGCGTGTTTGGAATCGTGTAAGAGCCTATCCTCGCAGGTGTTAGTTTTTGACCGCCCACGTCTTAGAGTCTCATCGTGCAGTAGCAGTTGGTCTCCGAATTTAAAAGACGTATCCGCGATTTTCCTGTCGTAGTATTGGAATTAAAATTAAAGTAAATTCAATATAAGTTTTAAATTAATATAAATCCAATAATGATTAATTTTCAATTAATAAAATTACAGAATATATTGTTAAAAATAAACTTGCTTCATAACAAACTGACTGTGAAATTGACCCAATCGTTCCTAACATTGAATAATTCGAATTTGAAGCCCAATCAACAATAATCACAGGGTAAACACCTATTCCTAATAAATATAAAATTCCAAATTTTTATTGAATATAGCAAAAACAAAAGATTTATAAATTAAGTTCTTTCGTAAAAAAAAGTATTAGATAAATATAGATACAAACCGGTCTGGTTCACACCGATCTGAACTCAAATCATGTAAGATATTAAAAGTCGAACAAACTTAAAATTTAAACTCCTGCATTTAAATTATATCTTAATTCAACATCGAGGTCGCAATCATCTTCATAAATATAGGTAATCAAACAAAGGTGATAAACAGAACATGGAAGAAAGGGGACTTTCCGGAAGAATGGAAAGGAGGAATAGTATGTCCTGTGTTAAAAAAAAAAAAAGAAAGGGAAATGGTTAAGAACTATAGGGGCATAACTTACATGGACACGAATTGTAAGATATACGCGGACATTCTAAGGAGGAGATTAGAAGAACAAATGGAAATTTGGAAAAGACTTTAAAAAGAAGGAGTAGGCGAACAACTAAGAATAAGGATACAGGAAATGTACAACAGAACTATATGCACTTTAGGAGTGACGAAGGAACTGATAGAAAAGTTTTTTAACAGGAAAGGGTGTTAGACAAGGGTGCCCGTTAAGCTCGACACTTTTCAATGTCGCATTTGCAGACCTGGAAAAAGAAATGAGCAAATAACAGGAAGGAGGAGTCGTAAGAGGTAGAAGGTAAATTTGGACAATTTCATATGCGGATGATGTTGTGTTAATGGTAAATAATGCACAGGGACTGCAGAATATGATAAAGAGATTCGAAAGATACATAAAGAAGAAAGGCTTGGAGTTAAATGTGTAAAAGTCTAAGATAATGATAGGCAGGAAAGCAGGAGGAAGAAGAAAAGAGGAAAGACTCCGTTGGAATGAAGAAGAAAGAGTAAGAGAACTGGAATATTTATACAGGTTATACAGTGAGAAAGATTATTCAGAGATGACTTTGAAAGAGGAATGAAACTGTTTGATGCGCTAGTTAGAAGTACCGTGGTGTATGGAGCAGAGATATGGGGATGGAAGGTATGAGGATATTAGAAAAATTGCAGGCTAAATACATACGGTGGATAATGAAATTGGAGAGATCAACACCAACATATTGGCTGTTAAAAGAAACAGGAAAAGGTGGCATAGCAATTAAAATGGGAGTAAGAGCAATGAAGCTTGAAGTGAGACTAATAAACTCGGAAGAATGATCGATAAGATATAAATGTGTGAGATGACTAATGAGAGGAAATGAAGTAATGAAAAGGGAAAGAATGAGAATCAAATTCTTGGAACCGAGAGGATGGTCAAATGAAGGATAGAAAAGAAGAAGATTAAATGGGGAAGAAGTGTGGATCAAAAATAGAGCAGATAAGTAAAACACATTCAAGAACAAGAAAGAGAGATGAAAGTAAAAAAAAGTCAACGTTCCTAAGAGAATTAAGAGAAGTGGCAAGGAAACCAGGAGATAAGCCGAAATGCTTAATGGGGGGAAAATGAAAAAAGAACAGGAGAATTAGAAAGGATAGGAAGATTCATATAGGGTAGTGAAACAAGGGCATGCAAATATTGGCTAATGAAAGACGAAAGGGTATGTAAGAAAGAGGAAGAAACAGTGAAACACGCGATTGAAGCATGTGAAGTAAGTGGAGAGAGTAGTAGGAATTGGGCAGAGGTAATTAGAGGAGAAGGGAAAAAACTTGGCTACTCTACAGGAGATAATAGGGAGAAGGAGAAGGTGGGAAGAATAGGAAAGTGATAAAAGAAGATTATGTAATATAGAATAGATTACGAAACACTTGTAAAATAGAAAAAAATTGTTAAGACACAGCAAGAAACATTAGAAGGAGTAGGATTTATACTGACACAATCACGGGTCTGAAATGGAAAGAGTATATGATCGTTAAATTGTAACACGGAAGTGGGCAATAAATTAAATTATTATTATTATATTTTTCCCTTTTACATTGTATTTTTATATTTTTTTCTTTTTTATTTTATATTTTAATATTTTTTCTTTTTATATTCTATTTTTATATTTTTATATTCTATTTGTACAGAGAGAACTCAAAAATGTTGAGAATAGAGCGGTTTATTTAGAGATAGAGAATTGAGGCGATACAGTAGATACGTCACAGTTTCGGCGAATAATGACGAGATACTACTGTTTTGTATAACTGAGCACTCGGGGTGGTCACGAGAGCGTGAGTGTATATGAGTGTATGTGAGGTGTTGTGTGGAAGAGTATGTATGTACGTATGATGTCGCGAAAAGTAAATAGGAAGTCCATCACCTGTTCGAGAATGTTCAAATTGTCTTGCGAGTGATGTAAAAAAGAGAAAAAGAGAAGGAGAAAGAAAGAGAGACTGATAGAGCGAGTGAGGGGGGGGGGGGGGTTCTGCCGAGACACTATTTATATTCTATTTTTATATTTTTTCTTTTTTATATTTCTATTTTTTAATTAATGCAACAATATATAATCCTTTTACATATATTACAATCTATTTATTTACCCGTCTTCCTCCTTCTCTGCTCACCAATTTCTGCTGACACTTCATAATTCTTTCTATGATTCGTACGTTCTTCACGCCGCCAAATGTCATCTTGCACGGCGGTCCCATCACGGGGGATTCAAATTACACGTGATCGCGCGATACGCTGCGATGTTAAGATTGAAAAAACATATTGAAAAATTTTTAGCTTTAGAGTGTCTGTCTGTTTGCTACATATTGGTCCAACAGATCGGTGTGGGAGGGGATTAAAATTATTATTTCTCTGCGTTGGGAAAAAATGTCTGTTGATATGGAAAAAAATTTTCTGCTGACGCTACATAATTCTTTCTATGATTCGCGGCTTCTTCGCGCCGCTAAATGACGTCATCCCGCACGGCTGCTCCAGAGAATTCAAAGTACGCGAGATCGCGCGATACGCTGCAACGTTAAATCGGAACGCTTTAAAACTTGTTAGCTTCAGAATGCTTGCTACATAATAGTTCGGAAAAAAGTATGTCTGTTGGTATGGAAAAAAAATTTCTGCTGACCCTGCATAATTCTATGATTCCCGCCTTCTTCGCGCCGCCAAATGACGTCATCCCGCACGGCTGCTCCAGAGGATTCAAATTACTCGAGATCGCGCGATACGCTGCGACGTTGGAAAACATTTTAAAAAATTGTTAGCTTTGTACCACCAAGTAGTGCTGTCTCTTTCCCTCCCCTCGAATTTAGCTTTAAAATGACTAAGTATTGCTCTCTCTTTTCCCTCCTCCGAAGACGCGGTGTGTAAAAAACGCCAATCTTTCCCGACATTGCCCGACATCATCCGATAATTATTATGCTTTGGCGTTTCGCAACTGCTCATGACATGTGACGCTGGGTATATGTACCATTCGGAAAAGACTAATGTCATAGGGTGGGCGTTGGGGGAGTTGGATAGGCGGCTGACTCGTACCGCGGAGGTCTTGGGTTCGAGCCCCGTCGCCCGAGATTCAGTTTTTCGATTATTATTAATATCTTAAATTAATATTTCCTTCCTTACCGACTGTGGTTGGTATTTGCGGTTCGGTATCGGTTCGATATTGATTCGGTATCGATTGATTCGATATCTTCTGCTCTCGCGCTATAGCCCCATCGCTTCGCCATCTCGATGATGTCATCCGCCGCCGCCGCCCGGCTACGCGCCGCCCGCCCGCCGCCGACATTGAAACTCAAATTTGAGTTTCATGGTCGGGGGAAATGGTCTTGAAACTCAAATTTGGGTTGGAATCCGCCTTGCCATACTACTGTACAGTGAGTCAGGAAAATATTTCGACACCCTTTAAAACAGAATAACTTTTTTAAAATTGGTCGAAACGATTTGACTTTTTTGAGACGCTGGAAGGATTAGTTTACTATTTAGGTGACGTATTCCGTCAGTTTCCACAAAAGTTGTAATTGGTCGGAATACGAAAGAAAATAATAGTGAAGGTCGTTTTCAACTTTTTTACCTAAGTCTGTAATAAAAATTTAAAAATCCCGTTTGTAGATTTAAGTAAGTTGTATACATGCCGATAAATTATCATCACTTTTATCTGCTTGTAGCTCGTAGCTACGTTAACGGTGCGCGCGCGCACACGCACACGCGTATACATCATTCGAGACTAGTTCTTGATTTGGATGCTGGTTATGAGAAGAGGACGCTAAGATCAGTCACCTTCAATTTATAGGTCACTAAAACAGTTTCGTTGGACCGTCCATTGCAAGTTAAAAGTTCAAATTAAAAATTAAAAAGCCACTTAAAATTGACAGCGCAGCCATATATATATATATACATATAGGAGGGGGAACCGCGTGACGTGCGCGAGAGGAGAACGTGTGTAAGCAGACAGGCGAAAGAAATAGACGAAAAGTGTGGCAAAAGTGCGCAGAAAATAACGAGGCCGGGTGGAAAACACGGGGAGAAAACAAGGTTCCGGTGGGCAGTATAATCGACAGTTAATAAAGTGTCGAAAGGTGAAATAAAAGGTGAAGAAGAGAAGGTGTGAAACGAGTGCACGAAGTAGAAGATACGTGGCAAGGATAAGTGACACCTACGGGAGTGGAAGAAGTAAGAAGACAAAACGGAGACATCAGTAGGTAAAGAAGAGCAGAGACTCTAATGAACCGAGCAGGCGAAGGCGGGGAAGTGCAAAAGGAAACGAGAAGAAGGGGAAGACCATCGTTGGCAGAACAGCTGGGAAAAAGTAGAGCCGGTAGCGAAGGCTCGATACTGGACTCGTTCAAGAGGAAACGGAAGGGCGAGGAGGAGCAGGAGAGGTTAAGGGCCGAAAAGGAAATAGAGGAAGAATTCCTAAAAGCAAGAAAAGTAGGGAGGTCGCCGCCGACGAAGAAAACTGAGGTAGTTATAGGAACTGCGGAAACGCCGGTCTGCCAGGAGACAGAACAGGACAGAGAAATGGATAAATTAGACATATTGATGGAAGTAGTGTTGGCAGTTAAGAATGAATTGGAGGAGCTGAGAAAAGATAATAGAGAGCTGAGGGACGAGTGGAAGAGGAGGGACGAGATATGGGAAAAGGAAAGAAAGGAAATGAGAGGTAGGATAGAAGTACTGGAGGCCAAGAAGGATCAGGCAGAGAGGCTGACAGAAAGACTGGAGGGGCTAGAAAGGATGGAAGAGGCTAGAGAAATAAGAGAGAGAAGAAATAATATTACCCTAAGGGGAGAGGATTTATCGCGTAAAGAGACGCCGAAGGATACGGTGGAGTATGTGTTAAGGCACGAATTGCAGGTAGAAGCAGAAATCGAGGAAGCCTACTCGGTAGGAATGGGAGAGAAGAGGGGGCTACTGATAGCGAAGTTAAAAAGCTGTCAACAGAAAAGAGCAGTAATGCTAAAGAAGAGTACACTGAAAGATAGGAGGCTGTTTATTGACAATGACCTAACGAAAAAGGAAAGGGAGATACAAAAAAATATTAAAGATATTGCCAAAGCGGAAAGGGAGCAAGGGGCAAAGGTGAAAGTTGGATACAGGAAAGTAAAAATCAACGATAAGACATTTATTTGGAAAGAGGATGGTGGGCAGAAGGAAGTAAATTTTTGGAGTCGGCAAAGTTCTGTGAACCTCTAAATTATTGGAGGATCACAGAGCTTACAAGGACAACGAACGCACGTCAAAAGGTAGTACCAACACCCGTTCCCCGCGCGCCTGCGGATGCAGATATGCGGGGAGAGGGGGTACACAGATTTGGGAAAGGAATAAGAAGTCAAAGAGAGATAGATACATTTAAAATAGGGTACTGGAATGTAGCAGGATTATTCAGCAAAGACAAACAGTTTTGAGATTTCTTAAAAGATCTCGATGTAATAGGATTAGTAGAAACGTGGATTGAAGAGAAACAATGGGATGGATTGAAAGATAAATTGCCACAAGAATTTTCATGCAAATGTAAATATGCCATTTGAGAGAGAAAAAAAGAGACAGCGATAGGCGGAATTATCACAGGTGTAAGAAAGGGCATAGAAGAGGAGGAATCGAACGCAGGAACGGAACATATTCAAGAGAGAAGAATCAGGATACAAAATGAAAAATGGAGAGTAATAACAGTGTACAGCAGAGATATGAAGGAGACGAAAGAAGAGCTAGACCAGATAATAGAGGAGAGGGAGGTGGAGAAACTGATAATCAGAGGAGATTTCAATGCGAGAATTGGACAGGAAGGGGGCGATTTTAGAATAGAAGAAAAGCGTGACGTAAGGAGATCAAAAGACAAAGTTAAAAACACGGAGGGAAAGTTGTTATTAGAGATGGTGGAGGAAAGAGGATGGAATATTCTGAACGGAAATATGGAGGGAGATGAGTAATTGATTATATAATAACAAATGTCGAGGCGAAAGAAGATATCAAGAAATTCACAGTGGAAGATAGAGTTGAGTCAGACCATATGCCTCTGATAGCAGAACTATATAGGGGAAATAAAATGAGAGAACGAGAGGAAGATCAGGAGGGGAGGTGGAGAGAGAGAAGAGTCTGGGCAGAGGAAGGAAAGAAAGAGTTTCAAATGGAATTAAACAAAATAAACTTTAATAGGACAGAGGTGAATGAAATGGTAGAAGAAATGGTAGGATAAATAAATAATGCAGTACGGAAAGAAGAAGTACAAATAAAGAAATGGAAATTGGGCAGCTTTAAGTGGTGGAATTCGAACTGTACAAAAAAGAAAAGAGAAGCCAGGAAAGCACTGAGGAAGTGGAGAAGGGGCAAAGGAGACAAAGAAGACAGTAGTAAGGCTAGGACAGTTCTAACTCAGGTCCTCTGAGGGGAGCGCGGGGGCGGGGGGAAGTGAGGGCGCGCGGGGGAGCGCGGCGGAGAGAAACATGGGCACGGGGCCTGCGGGGAGTGGAAGAGCGGTTGCGCGCGCACGAGCCGCGGAGTGGGGGAAGCCGCAACGGAGGGGATCACTCCGGGCCGAGCCGCCGCGGAGACCTGACCCACCGTCCCCGAAATTTTTTAGAGGGAGGGAATGACCCCCGAAAAGTCTTTTTCAGACTTTGGCCCACCCCGAAAAATTTTTCAGACCTAACCCAGGGAGGGGACGGCCCCCAGGATTTTTTTTCAAACCAACATGCGTCGGGAATTGTTTAATAATTTATTTTTTATCCGAAATTGTTTCGGACGATGTCGGGAAAGATCGGGAAAGATCGTGAAAGATCGACGTTCTTTTCTTTTACGAACCACGTCTTTGGGACGGAAAGAGAGAGAGAGCAATACTTCGTTATAAATCTAAATTCGGAGGAGGGAGAGAGACAGCACTACATAGCGGTACAATCGCAGATATTCTAAAATTTTTAACCAGCGATCTACCAAACCATTATGTAGCAAGCATTCTAAAGCTAAACAGTATTCTAAAGCGTTCCGATTTAACGTCGCAGCGTATCGCGCGATCGTGCGTAACTTGACTCCTCTGGAGCAGCCGCGTGCGATGATGTCATTTGGCGGCGCGAAGAATGAAATAGAATTATGCGAAGTCAGCAAATCTTAGAGTAAGGTGGTGAAAGGAGAAGGAAGACGGGTAAATGAAATGGAGAAATAATATAGGTTTGAGAATATATATTGTTACAAACGAAAAGACTTTAAAATTAAAAAATACAATCTAACATTTTTTTTTCCTACGAGCATGGGCTAGAATATCATTGATGGCGTATGCTAACAGTTCGCAATCTACAAGATAATCCTCGTCGTAATATTCGCTATCACGTATTATTTTAGCAGCGCTGCGCGCAACTAATGTTTCACACGCAACATCGCTCTGCTGTAGCACGTTAACAAAAGTTTCAAATTTTACTCTCACATCCTCTGCAGTTTAATGCAGTCGCGGATACACATAGCTTATGCATGGCTCAAGATTACATAAAAATGATACTGTATTCAGTTTGAAATACAGTGAATTATCAGCTCGCGTCATCTTTACAATCGATGAATCAAAGATCCGAAGAAATTCCACTATTAAATCATCAATCCGCATCGAGTCTGGTTCAGGTAATTGTGCACGTTCTTCGATGGTTTCACGGCTGTCGAATAGCACATTCCATGTATGCCATGGTAATATAAGATGATTCCCATGATTATCGCCGAGAAGAACTTCAACATCGGCCATAGGTCCTATGTTGATTCCAATTTCCAAATATTTGCTGCCCATGGATGTTAACGCGTATCTTCTGACCATGATACGCGATCCTCGGCGCGGACTAAGAGAACAATCAAAGCTATGAAATTGTCCACTCGTATCAGGAATAAACATAAAAAAATTTCGAGAATATGTGAAAATTAAGTCTTACCTGTCAAATGTATTATCCCCACATGAAGCTACGCCATCATCTCGCATGATTGGAACGTAATAATTCATGCGTTCAACGTTTGCTTCGGCACTGCACAATTTTTGTAGCGACCGGTAGACTGGCTTAAATAGAGGTGCAATTGCTTCCCCCACCACCGCATTTTATTCTAAAGCTACCAATTTTTCCATAATGTTTTTCACTCTTAACGTCGCAGCCTGTCGCACGATCGCATGTAATTTGAACCAACCCCCCAAGGATGAATGTAATATAATACCTGTGGAAGCGCAGAATCTTAGAATTATGCGGTGTCAGCAGAAACTGTGTCGGATGATTTTGCGCGCTAATTCGTCATACGCGTGAATCATAGAAAGAATTATGCTGTATCGGCAGAAACTGCACAAAACCATGTTGGAACGGATCGTCGTTTTTTTTTTGCATGCGGTGCATTCGAGGGAGGGGGTACGTCAAAAGAGTTAGACAGAGATACCAAATCGTGGTATCAGTCATAAAAGCACGCTCCGAACTGCACAAATCCTCAAATCGTTGCAACGTGTTGCGCGGAAAGGACGTTACATTTACACCCCATTTACGATCATGGAAGAATTCGCACAAGTAGAACATCAATTGCGGGATCAATCTGCATGATTGAGTTCGCGGGAAGAATACCTCGCGTGGGAAGAACGGTGCAACGAGTGCATCGAATCTTTAGAAGAACACAGCCGAGTGAAACGCCCGCGATTATCGATCGGTGTTCAACAATCGCTGATTGCTCGAATCGCGCGGCTCGAGGGACTGAAACATTCGTTGCGCGGACGTTTCGTGCGCGAAGGTGCTGGACATTCGAGTACGGGACTTTTGTGGCGCGAAATAGACACTGCGTTCGATAGTCGCGTGTTAACTGGTGCCGTGCTCAATTCGAACTATATCGAGCCGCGCAACTTCCTCCAGGATGCGGCGACCATTGTGTTGGAGCACGTGCGGGGCACTTTGAGAAAACGTCGAAACCTCAAAGTGAACACTGTATTCAACGGCGAATTTGTGGTAGGTGACAAGCATGCTTGCAAAAGCATCAACACCCGGAACTGCGAACTCTTCGGTACATCCGATCTGCAGGAGTGGTACCAGCGATGCGTCGTCGAACCCACCCTGGCATCGCTGGAAGAGTTCCAGGAACGCGACAGCGGATGTGCCATCACGAGTTGCCACAGATATTATCTTTGAAGAAGGCAACGGTTATCAGTGTGCAATCCCCGGACAATGCGTGTTTCGCGTGGGCAGTGGTAGCCGCTCTCCATCCTGCGGAAAGAAATGCCGATCGCCCAAGTTCATATCCGCCATATGCTTCCGTATTAAATCTCCAGGGCATTGAGTTTCCAATGTCCTGGAGCAAATTGGGAAGTTTGAGCGGTTAAACGAAATCTCCATCAACATCTATAGCTTCGAGGTGGAGAAGACGAAGACGGTCTTTCCGCTGCGCCTCACCAGCCAAAAGAGGGCTCAACACGTAAACTTGCTCTACATACCGAATGATGGAGATGTAGGGCACTTTGTTCTGATCAAGAACTTAACCTGGCTGGTGAGCACCCAGTTGAGCAGGCATGATGGAAAGAAATTCATCTGTGATCGGTACGTATCGAAACTTATGAAAAATGATGAAATGTCTCGCGAAAAAATTAAATAAAAAATTTTTTTTGGGTTTACAGATGCATGCACTACTTCAGATCTGTCGAGAAGTTGGAGATTCATTCACTGGACTGTGGCATTATGAACGACTGCGCCATCCTGCTGCCCAGCGAAGGAAACAATCTCCTATGGTTCAACAACCACAACATGAAGGAGCGGCTCCCCTTCGTGGTATATGCAGATCTCGAGTGCATCATCGAGAAAACAGAGGACAGCCACCGAATGGGTGATGATAATAAATTACACACGTATCAACACCACGAAGTTCATAGTATAGCCTATTACATGCATTGCTCGTACGATACATCGCTATCGTTGTATCGATGTCGCTGTGACGCGGATTGCGTTTCATGGTTCGTCGATGAACTAAAAAATTTTGCAAATTTCGCCAAACCCATCCTGACCAGCAATGTTCCCATGCTTGATTTAACCGCCGAACAGTTGACGGCATTTCGTGATGCAACACACTGTCATATTTGCGAAGAATCATTCAAAGCCATCGATATACGAGTCCGCGATCATTGTCATCTATCCGGACGGTTTAGAGGTCCAGCACATTCTGAATGCAATTTAAATTATAAAAACGCGTTTTACATCCCCATAGTTTTCCATAATTTATCCGGTTACGATTCACATTTCATTATCGAGGAAATAGCTACCGCTTTCGAAGGTCACGTCGACGTATTACCCGTAACTAAAGAAAAGTATATTTCTTTCACAAAAGATGTCGACGATACGGCTGATTCAGACTCGCGAAATTATATTAAATTGCGATTCATCGATTCGTACAAATTTCTCAACACCAGTCTCGACAAATTAGCATCTTTTCTGCTAAGAGATCAATTAAAAATTTTACGATCCCAATTTCAAACATTATCCGTCGAGGATTTCAATTTATTGACGCGAAAGGGTATCTTTCCGTATGAATATCTTGATTGCGCGAACAAGCTCCAGGACTCATGCTTACCGCCGCGCGAGTCATTCTACAGTTCGTTAACGGGGGAGACTGTATCCGAGAGCGATTACGCGCACGCCGAGACTGTCTGGCAGCGTTTCGGCATTAGAACCTTGGGCGAATACAGCGACTTGTATTTGAAAACAGATGTCTTGTTATTGGCAGATATTTTTGAAAATTTTCGCGAAAGTTGTATCAAGAGTTACGGATTAGATTCAGCGCATTATTATACTTTACCCGGTTTCATGTGGGATGCCATGCTAAAACATACCAAAATTACATCGAATTGCTCACAGACGTCGATATGGTCATGTTTATCGAACGCGGTATACGCGGGGGTTTAAGTCCATGTTCCGGAAGATACGCACATGCCAATAACAAGTACTTCAACAAGTTATCGTACTTGATGTACTTTCGCGTGAACAATTTGTATGGATGGACAATGTGTCAGCCTCTGCCATATGCTAAATTTCAATGGGTCGAAGATGTTGAAAAATTTGACATGTCTTCGATCGCGGTCGATTCGCCCGCGGGATACATTCTCGAGGTATATCTGGAATATCCGCAACGTCTGCACGACGCTCATGCCGATCTACCGTTCTGCCCGACGCGTGCCAAACTACCTGGCAGCAGACAGGACAAGTTACTCGCGACGGTATACGATAAGCAGCGTTACGTCATCCATTACCGCAACCTGCAGCAGTGCACGCGTCACGGTCTTCGTATTACAAAGATACACCGCGTGCTTCAATTCGCTCAATCTCCCTGGCTCCGCGATTACATCGAACTCAATACACGGTTTAGAACAGGTGCGACAAACGACTTCGAAAAAAATTTGTACAAATTGATGAACAACGCGGTATTCGATAAAACTATGGAAAATGTTCGAAATCACGTGGACGTAAAACTTTTGACACATTGGGAAGGGCGATATGGCGCGGATTCAATGATCGCGAAACCGAATTTCCACAGCAGAAGTGTTTTTTCGGAAAATTTAATATCTGTTGAATTGCGAAAACTCGAGGTGAAATTCAACAAACCGATATACGTGGGTATGTGCATTCTGGACATATCAAAAATTTGTTTGTACGAATTTCATCACGAGTACATGTTTCCCCTGCATGGGCAAAATTGTAAAATTCTATACACAGACACGGACAGCCTCATTTATCACATTCGATGCGAAGATATCTACGAGTCCATGAAACGCGATATCGATAGATTCGACACAAGCGTTTATCCTATCGACAATTCATATAATATGCCGTGTGTAAATAAGAAGGTTCCGGGGCTGATGAAGGACGAAAATAACGGTGCGATAATGACCGAGTTCGTAGGTCTTAGAGCGAAAATGTATGCACTCCGCGTAGACGGCAAAAAAGATACGACAAAGGCGAAAGGCGTCAAGACCAACGTCATAGCCAGAACGATAACTTTCGACGACTACGCGCAGTGTTTGCAAAGGGAGATCGAAATGGTTCGCAGGCAATCATGTATACGGTCTAAATTGCACAAAGTGTACACCATTTCGGAATCCAAAATCGCTCTAAGTCCGTACGACGACAAGCGGCATGTCGTACCTGATTCGATCGACACTCTGCCCTGGGGACATTATAAAATACCATTATAAAATTCCGTTGTAAAAAAAATCGATGTAAAATAGAAATTATTGTATTTATTAACTCCTTCATATAAATGGTTGAATTATTGTATAAAAAAATTGTTCACACATGTATATATAATTGTATTTTTATTGAATCATATATTATTATGTTACAATACATTATTTTTATTTATCCAAGAATTGTGTGATTTATCAAACGCCAACCACTTGACGTACACCTTATCCCCCTTCCTACGCAACACTTTTTCCACTAGATACACATCAGGATCGGTGACGCGTTGCAGCTCGTGTTCATAGAATCCTCCGGCAACAGGTTCTCCACAGGAATCGAGGAGCAGATACGTCGCGGGATTAGTTGCCTGTACTTTGGCTATCTTGAACACCTCCGTTGTCCAATTCGGCGTATAGCCTTTATCGAAGATGGTTTTAAATTTGCTCACGCGCACAAACTCGCCCAACTTGAATCTCGCCGGAGCAGCGATCTTTATGTTGCTGTATACGGTGGCTAGCAGCTTTTCGGCGATCGCAGGGGTAACATCGCGAGGACGCATTCCGATGGTTCTATGTTTTCGCGCGTTATACTCTGCGAGCAGACGCGATAGCGAATCGATCCATCTGTAGGTTCCATTGAGCGTAAACATTTTCCACATATTGTTCTTCAAAGTTCGATTGGAACGTTCTACGACGGAGGCCTTCATCACCGAATACGTCGAATAATGATTAATGTCATGCTTTGACAAGAGTGTCTGCACATCGGCGTTGTAAAATTCTTTTCCTTGATCGGTTTGCAAATTTTTCGGATATCGATCTCTAAATATCTTTGCAAATGCTCTGGTCACCTCAGCACCACTTTTAGTCTTGAGCGGCACCGCCCATGCATACTTGCTCAACACATCGATGACGGTGAGTATGTAGTGGTGACTTTGGTTGAATCGCGAGTATGGACGCAGTTCTACAACGTCAGCTTGCCACAGATCGTCGTATCCATGCACTATGACGCGCCTCCGTGGGAAATGTCTTCGAGCTGGAGCATGCAATTCCTCAACAAGTTGCCGCTTCTTGGGGCCATGGTTTTCTTTATTTTTGGATTTCGATAATGGTTGCATGTTTGATCGCAGAGGTGTCTTTGACACGAATGATGTGATAATTATCGTGTACGTGCATTTTGTGCTCCCCATCGGTCCGAGGACAAGTTCAGCCGCCTCGCATGATTCTCCTTCGCAGCGCTGCGGTGGGATTAAATATGACGCCTGCGATATCTTTTTAACGCTGTTTTGCAACGTCAGCATATCTCTCTGAAACACGACCAGCTTCCTCTCTAATTCTACCTGCTGCTCTCTCAAAAGTTTAATGCTCTTTTCCATGTATAGTTTATTGACGGCATCGCTGTCAGCCACCGGCTGAGCTACGCGTCGTATCTTGCGTGATTTTGCATCAAAGTCGGCACCGTCCACACAAAGAGCGTTATCTCGCATATAATTTCGAAGCATGCCGCTCCATTTGTAATAGTCCATTCTAGCTGCTCCACTCTTCTCGAGCGATACTCCAAATTTGTTGATCGGCATCTCGATGCATACAGTGCAAATCATCGACGTGTGGTTTAATTTATAATGAGGCCTACCTCGCGGAGTTCCTCGATAATCGATAGACTTTCGGGATCATGAGAGTTGTTACCAGCCTGACGCGACGCTTCCAACAAACGCAATCGATCCACCAGCTCGTTGGGATCATCCCAATGCACGTAATCGATCTTGTTGTCGTTTACCATCATAGCTAGCGGTGTTCTTAGACCTTTCCCTGCCCTACTAGCCGATACACGGGGGACTAGAGGTGCAATTACATGTTTGTACTTGTATCCCTTATTGCTTAATATGGGATATTTAGCGTTATGACTGCGTCTGTGTGCATTCGTCGTCAGCATTATACTTTTGTATTTTTGTTTGTCGGCATCGGTGTACAGGGCATCGTCGGGAATTCTCTTGAAAATCAGTTCGTAAAGACCGGACGTTCCTCTATATCTTACACCATCAATGATTATATTATCATCCTTGTCTATATCGAAAGCCGTATCTCCAAGCATCGTTCCACTATTGCCAAAGTATACACCATACACATAGTCCATTGTTGTATCCCTATCACCACTTAGGATTGCGCCCATGTATTTTTGCCCCAGCGGACCGAAATGGCTGCGAAATGTTTCTTGTCCCTCGGATGTTTGGAGTTGATGTCTAATAGATGTTGCAAACGACTCATCGGGACTAGTTTCGAAAACGTTGTCATCAATGTTTGTGAGCGATTGTATACCGGTATTTATTGGTGTGGGAGGAACGGGGGAATCGTTTGACGTGGCATTCTGTCGTTTCCGCTTCGATTGAACTGGTGTGGAGGTTATGGGTGAATATTCCGATGACATGTGTGGTTTGCTCTTTGTCTTGCGCAATGTGTTCCCTTTCGACTGAATTTTTGTTTTAGTCGTTAATGTTTCATTCCCTCCAACGTCTGTGCTCATCGACGGTGATGCGTCAGCTTCTGCTGCTGTGGTATTTTTCATGATATGTTTTAAGGGTTCGACGACAGGTTTGAAGTATCTCTCCAACGCGATATCTTCCTCCATCTTGCCAGTCTTCAAAGCCTGATGTTTCTTACGAATGGATTTGCTGGTTTTGGCAAATTCCTTCGCTATTCTCTCGCGATCCTTAATCTCCAGACTATCGATATCAATCATCGTTGTACCGCAGACGTTGCTTTCCCACCGACGTGTTGACGACAATTGACCATCTCACGGTACGGCAAACTCGTTAAATCCCTTTCTATAACGTCCATTGGACATCGCGCTATCCTTGTCTATTACCACGAAACCATATTCCCGTTGCCAACAATTACGACACAAAGCGCAGAAATCCTCGTAAGACATATCAGTATTTACATGATCGTCGTACGCATGTTTCAAGTTGGTACCATCCTGCTTAAACAGAATCAACAGATTCGCATTGTCGCGTATAAGATGTTTGGGAATTTTTGCATACGTCTGACAGAGATAGAAGCAGTCAACGTTCGAGTGGCGCCCCATTGCAAAGTATTCTCGTATCGTATCTTGCTTGTCGCATGCCACGTCATCAAAGATAAAAATTGAATTCGGGAGCGATTCGCTCGGTGGGATGACGTCGCTGTTATTCGAAAACGTAAAGTAGCCAATTTCATCTATCGGGGTCAATAAATTCTCCAAATACTGATATTTCGGCTGTTGCAACGACTTGGAATACACGTACACGTTCTCGAAGCGAACACCGTGAGGACTTTCCAACAAGCTCACCAACACGTTGGTCTTTCCACAATTTGATGAGCCGCAAATCAGACAGCGTATAGTGTTTGGTAGCATGATACCATGTTTGCGTCTTGTTTTCGAGGACATCACTCGTGATTTATCGTCAAAATTTGTTACGCATATCGTCACAGGTTGTCGCACGAATGGCATCCTCTCCGCGAACTGTGAAAAATGATTTTGATACGTCCAAGCGGCGACGCGCCCTATTTATAGGTCCACGCTGAAGCAAAACAGCTCAGTATTCAAAATGCTTCTGATCCTGTCGGATAATTGCGATATTCGAGACTTAACCTCTGAGCAGTTGAAATATATACCAAAGATTATTCTACTGCGAGAGTTTGGCAGACACATTGATCAGTTGTGGGACAGACTCCGCGAGCATATAAAAGCTGATTCTGAGGTTCAGCAGTATCGTCGCTGTCTGGAACATTATAATCGCCCTTGTCAGCGAACGCATATCGACGGTCCGGCACCATTGATTAAAAACTGTGGTGAATGTCACCAACGGGAGTAAAGAAAGGTAATGTTTTGTTAAATCGGGCGATAAACGCGCTACCTATCGAATTACATATCCCGGGATACCAGTTTTGCGGTCCAGGAACACATCTAGCAAAACGATTGGCTAGAGGTGATCAAGGCATCAATCCGTTGGACGCGGCGTGTCGCGAACACGATATTGCGTATTCGCGCTGTAAAATCGGAATGGGGATGAAAGCAAAATTGCGTAAATGGATTCCAAAGAGAGCATCGAAAAAGCGGATTCTCCCAGTGGCAAAACGGGATGGTATATTACCACTTCTCCCGCTGCTAGGTGTTCTCGGATCGTTAGCTGGTGGAGCGGCGGGGATCGCTAAGGCGGTAAACGATAATAAGGCGGCGCAACATCAGCTGCAGGAAATGCAACGTCATAATCGCTCCATGGAAGGTCGTGGACTTTATCTCGCACCATACAAGCGCGGACAGGGAATATCGAAACAAAACAAAAAACACCGAAAAGAAAATAAAAATGCCTGTCGGCGTAACTACCGACGCGCAATTGGAGGAGTTTGCAAAACGTATGCGTATTCCATTCTTTAGAGGTGTTTTCATGCGCAATGCACTACCTGACGGAGGAGTACGTCGAAACGAGAGCGGTATCATAAATTTGGACAATGTCGAGGGGCCGGGGACTCATTGGGTGGCGTATGCGAAGAGAGGATGTCGAGCTATATATTTCGACAGTTTTGGGAATCTTCGATCGCCTAAGGAATTGGTACAATATCTGGATAAAGATGCCGTGAAAATCGAATACAATCGAACGGCTTATCAGAAGTACGATCAGAGCAATTGTGGACAACTATGTCTACGCTTTATACAAACGATTGGCACCAAATTTAAGGATTGACTTCCCATCACTCTGATTCAGTACCAGTCGAGTCGTACAGCTCGGAATATGTCGTTAACATTCACTCTAACCGGCAAGAGTAGCACCCTCGCGGTAAGCTACTTTCCGCCCATAGATTTGAGCGACGATGATTACGAGCTTGGTCTAGCAACCTTTGAAACTTATCACACAATACCAAACATCGACTCGAGCAACGATAAATTCTACTTTGTCGTAAACTATGACATCAACAATAGCATCGACACCACTCATGAATACATTACGATTCCCCACGGCTCCCACGAACTAGACGCCATTGCCAAGTATTTGAAGCAGCGATTACTGGAGCGGTATCCTCAAAATCTCGGCGGCATCGATGACGGTGACAACGATGTGTATCCAATAGTGTTGCGTCCCAACAACAACACCATGAAAAGCGAGCTGTACTGCTCGTTCGCTATAGACTTTACGAAACCCAATAACATTGGATCGCTACTGGGATTCTCGACGAATCGGGTATTGGAACCTGGACGGTGGCATGAATCGGACGATCCAATTAATATTGTTGCGAGCACCCTATGTAGAGGATTCATGGCCCGCTGGTGCTCGCGACGAAGACAAGAGACAGCGAGAAGAAGGCGATCGGATCGATCGCCTGTCGAGCTGTCATTCGAGAGTCAGCCGCCATTACAAGCAGACGTATCGATATTGTATTCCTAACCGATTATATTCGTTACCTGTTCTTATATTATTCTTGTTACCCCCTTGTTTAATGTTCTGTTATCGTAGCTGTTCAGTAAATTTATATTATGTCGAACGCAAAACGTAACAATATCATGAACGTGAACATTATTCGCATAGAATGCAGCGTGACCGCTGGCGCGTACAACAATGGGAAGCGTGTACATACGATACATGAATTTTCTCCGGGAGTCCCACCAGGATATAAGATATCGGAAACGCCCGCGCAGATCATTTACCTTCCAATCATCGCACAGGTCATTACGGATCTAACGATACGCGTTGTGGATCAAGACGGACGGTTGCTCGATTTTCGAGGTGAAGAGATTACCATCAGATTGCACGTACGACGGCGACGACGATAATACGTGTGGCGTGACCGAAAGAGATGCTTGTGTTGAACGACTCCAGAAACTCGTTTCTTCCAAGTGAAATTGTTTGCAACAACAATAACAACAAAAACAACAACAACAATAACAACAATAACAACAACAGCAACAACAACACCTGCAACAGCTCTGATTACACTAAAAAGAAAAGGCTCAGTTCTGCGAACATTACATTTTTGAAATCATTGGGATTCCTTGTGCACATTTAAGTTGAAAAAAAATAATAATAATAATAATAATACATTTATTAACGGAAGCCCATTGATACATATAAAAGAAAAAGAACATAAATAATGTGAGCATACGAAGCGAAACATTAGTACAAAGAATAGAGAACGAAAGAACGGGAAGAAAAAAAAAGCAACAGCAACAGTCAGCTGTTGACACAATTATAAATCGATTGTTTGAACGAGTACAACGAACCGCCAAAAAGGTCAATCTTACTCGAATATTTATTAACATGATAGGCAATACGATTGATAGCATTGAATTTACCCAGCAAAGTTCGGTGCGGTTCGATGTAAAGAAGGGAGGTTCGTCTTATATTTCTAATAGGAACATAAAATTTAATAAGTTGAAGAATATCGGAACAATCAATATTATCATTCAACAAATTGTATATAAATAGCAGATCAGAAATAATCCTACGTTTTTCAAGCGACATAAGCCTCAATTTAGCCAGTATTGGCTGGTAATTATGGCAAGCAACTGGCATGGGATCTTTTAACTTAAATGACATAAAACGAAGGAATTTATGTTGAACCCGTTCGACCATAACGGAAAGATACATAAAATGTGGACACCATATAATTGCAGCGTATTCAAGATGAGGACGAACTAACGAAACATAGAGAAGTTTAACCGTAGAGCTGAGTTTAAAGTGACGGGAGACACGAATCACGTAACCGAGAGCTTTGAGAGCCCTACCCACGATATGCTGGCAATGTTCACGGAAGGATAATTGTGAGCTAAATATGACGCCTAGATCTTTGATACTGTCAAGGGCGGTGAGCTGAGCGGAACTAAGTTTATAGTCAAAAAGTGTGATCACCCTTTTTCGACTGAAGCGAACAACGTTACACTTTGAAAGGTTAAAGACCAGTTTATTTGTATCGCACCAGTCGTTAAGTCTGTCCAAGTCGTGTTGGAGTAAAAGGGAATCGTCACGGTTCCTAATCGAGAGAAAGATTTTCAAATCATTGATAAAGAGGTTAAATAGTAACGGCCCTAGGTGAAACCCTTGAGGTACCGCAGAAAGCGCCAAAAACCTGGAAGAGTAACATTCCTTATACTTAACCCTTAAATACCTGCCAGATAAAAAGCTAGACAGCCATGAAAAAGCGGCACCCCGTATGCCTAGAGCATCGAGTTTTGATAGAAGGATAGAGTGGCTAACAGAGTCGAACGCTTTCCGAAAATCTGTATAGATAACATCCACTTGAAGTTCCTTCTCTATGCTATTGGTTAAGTAATACTGGTAGCTAACCAGGTTCGTGGTCGTAGATCTACCTGGCATAAAACCATGTTGTTCATTAATTATAATACTTTTAAAAGAGCTAGAGAGTTTGGAAGCAATGAGACCTTCAAATAATTTCGGCATAACATTCTGGATACATATAGGCCTATAGTTCCGTATATCACATCTGTTACCTCCCTTAGGCACCGGAATAACAATACATGACTTCCACAAAGCAGGAAAGTAACCCGATGAAAGAGACTTATTAAATATAATCCATAGAATACGCGCAAAGACGAATCTGCAAGATTTAAAAAAGATTGGTGGGATATCATCATCCCCCCGGTTGCCCCCTGAATTAAGGGAACTAAGAGACTCAAGAATTTCACTCAGGTCCAGACTAAAAACAGGCAGATTGACCCGAGAATCGAAGTTAAATCTATGATGGTAGTCATTGTCAATTTGATACACAGATTTAAAGTGATCGGCGAAACCCTCTGCAATGTCCAAAGGATTGACCAGGTGTACCCCGTCAATATGCAAGGAATCAGAAGTGGACTTGTCTTTCCGGAGAGAGTTTGCAAATCGCCAAAATAACTTTGAGTTACCAGGAATTGCAGATTCAGCTTTGCTTACATAACAGTTCCAACACGAAATGGACAGATCTTTACAACGAGCTCTAGCGTTAGAGAATAGGAGGTAGTCCGAGTATAAATTCGTCTTTTTATACTTAACATGTCACCTTTTCTTTTCCTTAATTGACGAAATTAAATCCGCGGAAAACCAAGACGGATAATTAGGATTCCGGGTTGAGCGTACAGGAACAAAATTCGCAATTGCTACAACTAAATGCTTATACAGGACAGCGACAGCCATATCCACTGAAAGATCATACAACAGTCCCAATCAAACGAACTAAGGAAGTCGTTAATGGCGTCATAGTTAGCACGAAAGAAGTCCGGTAATGTCCTTCGAACAGGCGAGGGAGGATTAGAGCACTGGGGAGGAAAGGAGAGGATAAGGCCAGGGTGATGAGGATCAGGAGGAAGGAGGGTCCGATGGCGCTGTATATGAAGATATTTTTGTTGGAGGAGAAACATAAATCAAGCATACGATTATATCGATTATGTACGTGGTTCAGCTGTTGAAGATTCAAAAGGTTAAAATATTCACAGATAATGTCCGGCGCTGTCCCTTCTGGTCCATGGTGAGTGGGCAAATGAAAAAGAGTACCATCCATATCATTATGAAATGAAGAATTAGGTAGGTTATAGTCGCCAACAACAATGATATCAGAGTTCGGAAAGCGCCGCCCGACCCATTCAACGGATTGGCAGTGTACATCGTATTTAGCCGGGTCAGATTAAGGAGGCAGGTACACGGCACACACAATCACTGACATGTGACCGATACTGATTTTTACAAACAGCTGTTCGATGTTATTTTTAGGAGGGTCAATTAAAACACTATGATGGTTATGTGTGGCGCGAACCGCAACTAACACCCCGCCCCCCCTAATACAAGAGCTGGTGTTGCGATTCCTGTCGCAACGATAAATTATATAGTCATTAAGAAAAAGTTCAGAGTTTGTAAAACTGTCATTCAGCCAGGTTTCAGACAACACAATGATATCGTAAGACACACAAGATGTTGACACAGCACAAGAGAGATCCACTAATTTGGTGCGCAGACCACGAACATTTTGATAATATAACAATGGGCTGTAATTTAGTTTTTTTCCTAGCGTTCGGAGCAGCGTTGACGATGCAGGGAGATCCATTTATGTAGCGTATAGTTTTATCCGTGACACCAGCGCTGGTTAAATTATGAAGCTCCATCCTTAGATCTGCAAAATGTTCTCTTTGTTTTGGCGTACGGTCTTGAGCTATCCTTACCGGCCCGCAGTATTTGGACTTGTTTTTCAAAATAGCCGTAACGTCTGATTTAGATTTGAAAGATACACAAACTGGCCTGTTACGACCTTGTAATCTTTTGCCCAGCCTAACGGATTTGATATCCGTGTAATCGGCAGGATTAATCACATTAAATATGCTCTTGACTAGCTCCACATCTGAATTGGAACCAGCGGGGGAAGCTGTAGAAACTGGACAATCCCCCTCCTCAAGGTTGAAAAGCACCAAGTTGACCGATCTCCTTTCCCTTTCGGCTATCTCCTGGATGACATTTTCCTGAACCTGAACTGAGAACGAGGACGAGTCCGACTTTACGGGATTGTTCTCGAGTTTAGTGACTCTATCCGAGAGATCCCTTAAGGACAAGTTGACCTTATCCATGTCCTCAGAGTAACGTTTCCAAAATTTGTCTTGGAATTTGTCAAGTTCTTTAGAAAGAATATTCTCCACAGACCGCGCGATAGTAATCTCGATCTGATACATTAACGCATCACTGATAGGCCCATTATCTGATGGTGTAGTAACACGGCCATTAGAGGACGCAGTACCCTTGCACTGTAGAAACTGGCCGTCACTGGACGGATGACCAGAACGCTGAAGACAGGCAGGATGAACGGAGATACCACAAAGTGCACAAGTGATAGGGTTAGCCACACGCGTTCCACAACCTTTGCAAATTATATTAACCATTGCACTTAAATAAATTCTTAGCCAAGAGAAATGATAGCCACAGTTGAGGTAAACACCGGTAACAGCTGACTCCATGCGTGACTCAAATGGTGGACATTCTAAGCATTAGAGGGAAGCCGACGTCTGACGATCGCATCGTCAAGCTCGAGACTCACACATACATCCCATACGTCAACACGACGTTTGGATACAGCGATGAGATAAGAATACCCATACAGCAGCAGGATTTATACACATTGCCGTGTGAAAGTTTCCTCTACTTGGAGGGGAAATTGTAGATAAATAAACCAAGCGATACATTAACGGTGATGTTGGGAAATAATTGCATGGCGTTCTTATTTGATGAGATTCGATACGAGTTGAATGGCGTGGAAATTGATCGCAACAGAAACGTTGGAATAACTAGCACGCTTAAAAACTATGTATCGCTGACATCTGGCGAAGACAAAAATATGGAGAATGCCGGATGGGGCTTGAAACGACGTAATGGGCTAATAGTGAAAAATCATTTCAATTTTTGCATCCCACTCAAATATTTGCTGGGATTTTGCGAGGACTACAAACGCATGATTATTAATGCGCGTCACGAATTGATTTTAATACGATCGCGCAACGATAACAATTCTCTAATAGGATCGCCGATGTTGGGATCAGAAATTGAATTACTTAAAGTGCAATGGCGGATGCCTCATGTGACGTTAAATGACGTTAATAAGCTATCGTTGCTACATACTTTGGAAAGTGGACAAAACCTGAGCATTTGTTTTCAATCGTGGGATCTGTACGAGTATCCTCGTGACCTGCAAGGGTTTATCATCGATGGAAGATTTGTCGTCAAGGAAGTGGCTATCCTACGAAATGGAACAATTCTCTCGCACTATATTTTTGGGAGTTCGATACCACAATTTCTTCTTACGAAATCCGACAAATCAAGCATCCGATGGTTGGTGGCAAAACATCAGGGGCTACGGTGGGACGATGGAGACGTTCCGTACAGTATGGCTAAACAGCTAATTACGAAAGCTGTTGCTCATGCGATCGATGAAGAAGATGACGCATCCCATATCGTATACGTTAAAGGGCTGTAGAAACGCGACTGGCTTGCAAATTTCCTGGATGAAGACACGAGAATGGACGTGGTCATCGAGACGCTGGACATTGACTACGAGGTTATAAAATCTCTAAATAAGCTAAATGTAGTTAATACTCTGCGATGCGGCAGGCACGCAAAGCATTGTGCCATGCAAAATGTATTTAAAATATTCAACTGGTGGTCTAAACGCCAGAGAGAAATTCATAAATAAATAAAATCAATTTTTTAATGTATAAATGTTTTTTCTTCACCCTCCCCAACCTCCTGCACGTAATGTATGCTAGATTAAGACGATAGTTATAATTATGCAGAAGCGGTTCGATTCACGTTCAGAGTGGTATGATTCACGTTCAATACCCGATCAAAGCCGTTCAATACCAGAACAAAGCCGTTCAATACCCGATCAATACCCGTTCGTCACACGTTCAAAGCCGTTCAATACCCGTTCGATACGCGTTCAAAGCCGTTCGATACCCGTTTGATACATGATCAAAGCCGTTCGATGCACGTTCGATACACGTTCAAAGCCGTTCGATGCACGTTCGATACCCGATCAAAGCCGTTCAATACCCGTTCGACACACGTTCAAAGCCGTTCAATACCCATTCGATACGCGTTCAAAGCCGTTCAATACCCGTTCGAGACCCGTTCAAAACCGTTCGATGCATGTTCGATACCTGTTCAAAGCCGTTCGATACTCGTTCGGTACGCGATCAAAACCGTTCAATACCCGTTCTACACCCGATCAAAGCCGTTCAACACCCGTTCAATACCCGATCAATGCCGTTCAATACCCGTTCGATACACGTTCAAAGCCGTTCGATACCCGTTCAATACCCGATCAATGCCGTTCAATACCCGTTCGATACACGTTCAAAGCCGTTCGATACCCGTTCGATTCATGTTCAGAGTGGTACGTTAGGCGTTGAAAGTGGTATGATACACGTTTGATAGATGTTCAATACACGTTCAGAGTGGTACGATAGACGTTGAAAGTGGTATGATACACGTTTGATAGATGTGTAATACACGTTCAAAGTGATACGATTCACGTTCGATTCATGTTCAGAGTGGTACGATTCACGTTCGATTCATGTTCAGAGTGGTACATTAGGCGTTGAAAGTGGTATGATACATGTTTGATAGATGTTCAATATGTGATCGAAGTGGTATGATACATGTTTGACAGATGTTCAATACGTGATCGAAGTGGTATGATGGACGTCTAATAAACGAGCAATGTGATATGGTCTAGTCGAATGATGTGTTGAAAGAAGGAGAAACGATTCAGCCAAATGATACATGCGAAGAAGAAGAAGGAGAGGATGACCAGTGAATAATTCGAAGAAGATGCATAGAAGGTGAGGATGGTCAGCGAAAATGCAGGTGGAGTACATAGAAGGAGAGGGTGGTCAGTGAAGAAGAAGATGAAGAACAAAGACATCTTACTTTGCAATGGATGCAACGTTAGGCATGGGCCCACATGTTGGAGCTTGGAGATGCAGCGAGACCAGTCGTCCGTCAAATCTTGACAGCGAACAGTCGTTTTGACATTTTTTTAAGTTGTTTTTTTTGCGATACAGTTTTTATACAATGGGATTCGAACGAAATGTTGTATTTTTATATTTTTATATTTATATTTGTATTCTTACATTTTTTTTGTAACAATATATATATATACAGGGTGTCCCACCTAAGATTGGACAGCGCGATATCTCTTAAAGTATTGTCGATAAAAATATAAAAAAAATAGTGCATTGCATGGTTCGAGGGGGCCAACTTATTAGCCCGAACGAATTTTGTTTTCGATTATTATTTTAAAAGATACGATGGTCATGTTCGGTTTTTCAAATGGAACTATTTTTTTTGAAGTACTGAGTTGATAGTGCGTTCCAAGAAAAATTCAATAAGCTTTAATGTATACACTTGATTTCCACTGGTTTTTAAGATATTGCGCTTGCAAATTTAATGATTTTCACTGGAAGAAAACCCTCTGGAATAGCAAGGACTGGGGACGGTCTTACAGGCGCCACGGGTGGCCTTGCCTGTTGTAATAGATACCTACCTGCCAAAGGTCTACGCAGGCCCAAAGGCTGGACAATTCTTTTCCGTCAGAAATGCTACTTAGGTAGGTACATCTGCGGTATCGAGAAGCGCACCGTTACTTTTATTTCGCACTTGCTTCTACGCTCGGATGGCCGGTTCTTTTGGGAGGGATGCAAGTTGGATTGGTTAGGTTAGGAGGTGTGAAAGTTGCTAGACTAAATTTCAACCATAGGGAGCAGATTGTATTAGAACCAATCGGATTTGCATCCCTCACAAACGGCTGCTCTCTTGAAGAGGCCCTCTTCACAGCAATACCTCCTCCCCAATGCCCACCTTCTCTCGCACGGAATACGTCAACGCATGCTTTTGTTTTGATATCGAAGCTCGTGTTTATACTCGAGAGGACCACGTGTAACGTACCGCAACGAACCGCCGTACATTTTTCCGTTTCTATCTATTTTAATCATCACATATTGTTAATTTCCTTTATATTAGACGTAAGATAGTATACAACGCGTGCGAGAGCGTTTCAAACAGCGCGCGAGAGAGAATAGTGACGCGCAACGCATGCGCATAGCCGCCCATTCAAACAGTGAACTCAGTGCCGCGAGTGAATCAAGCGCGCGTGCGCATATCGTACGAACAACCGGACGCCAAATATTCTGAGCGTAGTACGCGAGTGGCGCGAACCGGATGTTAATTCTAATTGGTGCGCGAGTTCGCGCAGCAAGTGATTGGTGCGGGCCAAGTACCAGCCACCGGTATAAATACAGGCCCGCCAGCAGCAGTAAGGCAGACTCGGTTCTGCCACCGAACCAAACAGACTCTGGTCGCTTTAACTAGCCCCCTTTGTCTCAAAGGTCTAAAGAAGTATATCTTAAACTCCGTTTCCTTTCCATACGAACTACCAGCATCCATACGAGGTCGCTTTAACTAGCCCCCTCACATCCTTACGAGGTAGCTTTAGTTAGCTCCTCTACTTCCAATCCGAGGTCGCTTTAATTAGCCCCCTCACATCCATACGAGGTCGCTTTAACTAGCCCCCTCAACTCCATTCAAAATCGCCTAACCTGCGCCTCCATCTTATCCAGAAAGCGTGGGCCAGCTGATAGGCACCAGAAGCTATTACCAAACTGAGGGAGAGCTACCAATAATTCTACTTCCATCTGGGGACGCACTAACCGGCTACCTGGCTACCATCCTAGAAAGCGTGGGCAAGCTGATAGGCAACTGAAAGCTACTACTAAATCAAAGAAAAGGAACCCTCTGCAGTTCTCAACTTAACATACCAAATCGAGCAATTTCTTGTACTACGTTATACCGACTACGTGTCGAGACCTTATATCCAATTAACGATTTAGTATCGTACCATTATATCATATCTTTAATAATAATTACGCGATATCCTTAATTATAGACTTAGCGTCAGAACCGAGATAATACTCTTTATTACCGACTTAGCGTCGAAACCGAAATCAAACGTTATACTTTCATTACCGACCGATACGTCATAACGCAATTACTTTATGTTCCATTATATTAGTTCATAATCACAATTCCCACGACTCAGCGTCATATCTTATGTTCCATTACGACCTAGCGTCAAAACTATTTTCTTGAATAAACCATTTTTGTTACTAATTGTTAAAAGGAAGGACTCTAGTTTCGTGAAATTCATTTCTTTATCGCACGCCACCCGAACCAATCCCACAATTTCACAGGTAAGCCGCTCTACTTGTGGAATCTCCTGTAATTAACGGCAACGTCTCGTTCAAGAACGTTACACACGCGACGACAGCGGGCTACCCCTTTTCTTCCTGTGTCTCTCCACGAGGAGTATTGCCGGTGGATTGTAGGAGCGTAGATGTCGGGATGCCAAGTTATTGAATTCAGGAGACGATAGAAACACTTAATTACAAAACACACATGTACTATAATTAAAGTAAATCGTATTCCTCTCGGGCGGGAGTCGCCCGACGCTCGTAAAGGAGATGCGGCCTGGTACACCGTGGCGAGGGCTGCCCTTCGCAGTGCCTCACCCGATTTTTATGTCTTTTTCCGGAAAAAGTTACGAATCCTGGGCCGAACGTAACGAATTGGGGTTGAGCCCCCGCAGTCGAGGGTGAAATATCCATTACAGCGTATTAAGAAATTCTTTTCTTCGTCGTGTCGAAAGAGAAGTGACGCCAATGGATTCCTTATGCTTTTCTGATGAAAATCATACCAAATATCATGCAAATTGGACTACTTTGACACAAGCTATTTGTATTCCCAATGTAAAAGTTGTCCGATTTACACGACATTTGATATGATTTTCATCAGAACACCCCAAGGAATCCATCGGCTACACTTCCATATCCATGACTGCAAACGTGGAATCATAGCAAAACTGAAGCGTTAGCTGGATACATGTGCCACAGTAAAAGCGTGGTGCAGTCAATGTATGCATTTTCGGACGATTGTAGGTTAGGTTATATGCATTTTAGGCATATATTAACCAGGCACTGCTGGGAATTGTATACATTTACTAAATTAATGCTTTTACGGTGACACATACATCACTTGAAATCGCTGTCGAATTTATGTTATAATTATATGATCACATTATTTAAAATAAGAAAAGAGAAATTGGAACTTTTTTACTAATACTGGAAATATTAATTTACTGATATCATATTTTCACAATGTGGAAGTTCTGGCAATTATTTGCAATTATTGTTCTTATTATTATTCTTCCGACTATTGTATGTAACATGTAACAAGGAAAAGTCTCCAAATCGGTCAACAGTTGACTCCCTGATTTTTTTTTGTAATTCTTTACGGTCCTATGCAGAGATGGGCATTATTTAAATAAAAGAATATACTTCCGAATGGCCCCAGTGGCCGATCGACACGAGGTTTCGGGGAGGGTGTGTGTACCCTAAATCTAAAATTCTGTTTAGCTTCGTATATTTAGTTTCCTTTGATTATTCGAAGGCCTTTCATCTTGAGCTTCGAATACTATTTCATCTGTCATCGTATTTTTATCCTAAGATCGTATGCAGATATATTCGCCGGTCGATTCGTTTTCGTGAACAGCGATCGAGGAGAAATCAGTCACCACCATCTGACGATCGTGGATTTGTCAGTTGGAGTTCCGTGGGCACCGAAGGGTATATCTGAATACGATCTTAGAAGCTCGAATAACCGACGAGAACCTTTGTGGTCCGAGCCGCGCGAAATCACCGTTGCTTGGTGATGTGTCATCGATTCCAGTAAAGTCTCGTTACGGTCTCGGCAAAGAGGAGATATAATAAGAGGCGTCACTCGACGAGGACAGAAATAAACTGGGGAAATCACTAGACAACCAATTTAAATGTCCATTCGGAATGGATCGGTAAACTTCGACAATAATCAGCCAACTGCGGTAAGGTAGATTTAGTTGATTTGAATATCCCGCTCGAATAGACAACCAATTTAAATGCCAAGGTCAAGTAAGGACTTCAAACGTTCCGCCCGAAGTGACGTCTCTTATTATATATCCTCTTTGGTCTCGGTTTGGTGTACACGATACGGACTTTTCGCTATCCCCACCACTTCTGTTTCAGTCTTGTCCGGCGAAGGCGAGAGCGAGATGAAACGAGAGCGAGCGAAGGCACTGAAAGCGAGTCAGGACAGTACGAGCAGACGACGCGTTGATATTTTGTCTCGCTCCGTCTTTCGGACACCTGACACTCCGTCCTTTGTGCGCGCGAGAGGCGTGCGCGATGGTCACAAGCGCTTACGGCGGCACGGGAACCGCTTCGCAAATCTTGAGGCAGGCCCGGCTCAAATCTTTTTTGCGCTCTAGGCGAACTTGTCACATTGCGCCCTTTATTATAATCCATTTATTTGAGATTATTTATGACTTTATTCTGAAAAAATAGGTAACTGCTAGGTCGTAAGGTTGACAAGAGTTGCAAAATGGTCTTTTCATTGTTGGCATTGTTAAAAATAAATTTGTAAAGGAAATACTACAAATTGTACTACAACGGTTTTATACTACGAGTAAAAATTAAGACTAAGGACATCAATGTACTCAAATAAATGTATTATAATAAAGGGCGGAATTTGACAAGTTCGTCTAGGGCGTAAAAAAGACTTGAGCCGGGCCTGCGTCAAGATTTTGCGAAGCGGTTCCCATGCTCACGGTAACTCGTAAGCGCTTGCGACCATCGCGCACGCCCGCCGCACACGCAAAGCATTCCATCTCGCTCCCCCCTTCGGCCAGAAAGATGCGAGAAACTCACACTTGGAATTAGGACTCCGTTCACGATACGGGCTCACCGCCGGTCCCGACCAGCGAGCGGCTAACGAGATTTTACTAGAAACAGAATTTGTTTATTTTTCATCGTATCGATATGAAAGTGACACAAATGGATTCCTGGCATTCTCCCGATTAAATTGACTGAAAATAATTTAAATCGGACTATTTTTAACGAAACGGGCTTTCAATCGTGCAAACAATGTTTCACGTAATTTCCTTCAAAATATGGTCCGAATATTATAATTTTTGGGGCCAATTTGATCGAGAAAACATGAGGAATTGATGGACGTCACTTTTGCAAAGATCTGATTAAAAATGCAGAACTGCAGATTTGTCACTGCTTAGTGCGCAACATTGTATGGCCCCGCTAGTTTCGAGCGTCGAAACCCACGAAACTCAGCGAGTCGCATGATTGCCAGCGTGAAGAACATGAGGAGACTTTCCATGGCGAAGGAAAGTCAGCCTTCTATAGAACTCAAATCAAGGAAGACTTTGCTGACAATCTTTATATTCACGTCAAATAAATACTTTAATTGTAAAATTTAGACGACGAACTATTGTTGAATTTCGCCAGTTCTTTCATATGCATTACTTGGTTGGGAATTCCTGATCCCAAAGTTTCATGCATTTCCGTATTAGAAATGTTGCTTCAAGTCTTGATTCAAGTCATCATTGCTTTTTCTCGTACATAGAACATATATATGTTCGCGAGTAGGGGTCACGAATGACGCGACTTTGGTTTCCCAAATAAATTCACATTTATCAGGGCCCTCGCCCGAACCGCTTGACAAGGAGACTGAATGACGTAAACCGAGTGCGAGTGAAATAGCGGCGCACCAGCGAGAGACCCTCGGTCGACGGCGACTTGAGTCATCGAGTATTGAATATGAAAATGTTCATATTTCTCATTACAGCTTGATAAGAGTGTTACCACCGATGGATTGGTGAGTTTATGTCCACGAAAATGAGTCGAGACGCGAAGCAATTCAGTCTATTTTTTCTTATGAATACATGATTAGGACACAAACTACGTTCACTAAAAAGGGACCGAATTGCTCCACGTTTGGCATCATTTTCATCGAGAAACCCTAAAAACTCCATTGGTAATACTTTCATCAACAGTTATCAAAAACATAAACATTTTATCTGGTCCGTCGGTTTTATTACTCTCGGCTGTCAACGGGTGGTCTACTCGGGCCCGAAGGTCCTCGCTCGCAGCGAGAAAGCAAAACAGTGGGGTGGGTAGGTCTTTCCCGATAATCCGAGCCTAACCATTTGCGTACTTCACACTATCGTTTATTAGCATTTATACGAGGTGATTCGCTAGCTAGAATCGTCAAATGCGATGCTTGCCAACAATCATGTGTCTCGCTGAGTTTTGTGGGCTTCGACGCTCGAAACCAGCGGGGCTATACAATGTTGCACACTAAGCAGTGACGAATCTGAAGTTCTGCCATTTCTAATCAGATCTTTGCGAAAGTGACGTAAATCGATTCCTTATGTTTTCTCGATCAAATTGGTCCCAAGAATGATATAATTCGGACCATAATTAAGGAAATTAATAAACAATAAGTGTAGAGCGGCTACTTCATTCTTTTGCTCTACATTTGTGAACTTTTTATCATCCTTCTGAAGCATTATTATTACGCCGTAACAGTATCTTCAGGAAATCGGGTATAGCATATACCGACCACATAATAATCACGCGCATCCAGCCTGCGCATTTTCAGTAGCGGATTTCACGAACGGATTTTCTCTCCTCGAAGTGACAGAAAATATAACCTAATTGTTATACTCGATTTCCTAAAGATGCTGTTGCGACGTAATAATAATGTTTTGGAAGGATGCTAAAATGTTCACAAATGTTTCGTAAAAGAATGAAATAGCCACTAAACATTTGTTGTCATATAGCATATACTTAGGTTATATTTTCTGTCACTTCGAGGAGCCGACCATATAATAATCACGCGCATCCAGCCTGCGCATTTTCACTAGTCCAATTCAACATCCAACACAATTTTATATATAATGTTTGTTCATAACTGCTTTCTGCATAGGACGTGTAATAAGTGTATTTTATGTTCTGTTTCGTTGCTTTGATAATAAAAAAATGTCTAACCTAACAAACTTCGTTTTCTGGGGACATCCCCTCATTTATTTTCCGTTTTCACTCATATTTCCTTACTGCTAACGTTGAATATTGTAGCATAAGCACATTTTAAGTAATTAAAATGTACAATGAATTTTCTACGTTTGCAGTACCAGCCGACTTTCCGTTTAAATTTTTATAAGTACAACGCAACAGCTGAGAATTTCTTTCCTTATTCAGAATAGAATACGGAAATAGCAAACAGCTCCCTCTCGTGTCACCAGGCAGCCGCGTATCTATGGGTATTACCATTTCTGTGCAGAAAAAATCTGCTGTAATACCGACCTGTCAAATCGGCCAGGTCACGTGACGTGTCTACCCCCTTAAGACGAATCTGATATTTTAAAGAATGAGTCTAAGGTCAAATGATGATATTTTGTAGAATATTTCGCGTCACTACGCATTTTTTAAAAACAATTAATACTAGTTATGTACCTAGAAATTAAAAGTGTTAACAACGAAGTGTGTTGGGTAGTTACGAAAAGCGGTTGCTTCGATTCTCGTCAGAGCCAAATTTTGTTTTCCTAAACCAGACCTGAAGGAGGCGTCTTTACGACGTCTTTTGAAGTTCATTAAAACGTCTTTTGAAGTTCATTAAGACGTCTCTTGAAGTTCATTACGGCGTCCTTTGAATTTCATTAAGACGCCTTCTGATCGTCTTTAGGACGTCCTTTGGAAAGAAATGTTCAGTTGGGCATATGGAAAGAAACCTTTAGTTGGGCCTTTATGTTAAGTGACGTGGCGCCTGCGTTGGTTTCAATCGTTGGCCTATTTAAAAACAGAGCGACACTTCAACAGTTGGCCAACCGATATCACGTAAATGGCCTATCAAACTCCCAACAAATAAATGCTACTAGAGTACCTTACCCCTTGGGTCTTGAGGCGGCCACACATGTTCCCGCCGGCCGGGCGCAGCACAGTGGTCGGGATAGGGATAGTTAGTGACATTTGTGTTGTATAACTTTTGATGTATAAAAGACATCGAAATAGCGCCAAAAAACATAAAATGAAAAAATTATTCCTTTCTAATGATTTATAATTGAATATATTTTACGTTCACTTAATGTTCTTTTTTCCAATTTTTTCAACTTAATTGTTATAAAAAATTTGAAAACTGTTTATTTAGTCATTTATTTAATGCTCTTTAAGCAATTTAAATCGCTTGTTGGGGAAAGTTTTAATTTTCGATTATAAGGAAAAACCAAATAGTACTATTAGAAATGGTGACGAAATCTACAGTTTAGTTAAACATTATTATTCATTTATTATTAATTTATTCAACGAATTTATTCATTTCAGCGTATTAAGAAATTCCTTATTCTTTATTGTATCAATATTGAAGTGATACCGATGGATTTTTTATGTCTTTCCGATGAAAATCATATAAATTTCATGTAAATCGAACTATTTTGAACAAATTCAGCTTAAAATTATATAATTCGATTTTTCATGGAATTTCCTTCATTATGGTCTGAATTATGTCATTCTTGGTGTTAGTTTCATCGGTGAAACATCAGGAATCGATAGGCGTCGTTTTCGCAAAGATCTGATGAGAAAGGCGGAAATCCTGGACATATTTGACTTTTTAATGGTATTAGTAGATATATAAGGGGCGCGATATATCTGGAACAACGCAGGGCGAGGGGCTGAAGTGGGGCGGGGGGTACCGCATCGTGGTGAGGGGGAGGCGGGTGGGGGAACACGATCCGTGGAGGTGGGAATGAACCAGTGGTGGGGAAACACGACCCGTCGGCGTGGGGACGAGCCGGTGGAGAGGGAATGCACGCGCGTGAGAGGTGGGGAGGGGTATCGCTGATGACTCATCATGCGTTGTCGGAAGCGCGAAAATTCGATGCCACGATCCTCTTATCACCCCAAGGTCAGTTCGTGTTACTCATATGCGCTCCGATTGTTGTGGCTGAGGAGCCAGATGCTGATTGTTTTCTTGGGATTTCGTAAAATCTGAGGCAAGTGTTGCAGATAGGCTAACTGACTTTTCCGTTAATTGGTGTTTACACTATTTGGGACCTTAGTGTGCGTGTATACGTGTACCGCCTGGTTCGCAATACAATACACCAGTGGCTGTCAACTTCACTTTACTCTCCAAGTAGGATATAATTTGCATGATGAGTGCCAACAAAAAGGTTATTTGTAAGGGGTGCTCTACTGTGGTCGCTAATCCTGTAGTGTGCAACACTTGTGGTATAGCTTCGCACCCAGGAAACAACTATCTGCAGCGCTGTGCTCATCCATGAAACACCCGCAAATTATTGGATTGTAAAGATCAGCCAACCACTGTCTCCCCACCTTCGCCGGCCAACGTTATGTAACGGCCAACCACGTCATACTCTAAGTTGGAAAACGAGCTACAGGTCTTTCAATCGAATCCGGAGGTTGTAAATAATACATTGGCGGAGATTACGAATAGAGTCGCTAAACTAGAAAACGCCGCAATCAATGGAGATGAGAGTATTATCGAAGATATAAACAATAGGAATAGGCGTGCCAACAATCTTATCCTTTTTAACATGGAGGAAGCTGACTATGCTTCAGACAACAATGCCGTAGGAAGTATTCTCCGAAAAATCCTAGCTCTTGAAGCCTCGGATGGTGATGTGCATTACACGCTCAAGAAGCTGGGAAATAGGAATCCCAATAAACTGTGGCTATTGCGTGTTACTTTAAACTCGCCTAATATACCTAGAAAGATTTTGATGAAAAAAAGTAAATATGATGGCCCAGTCAGGATTTCTCAGGAATATACCGTTAGGCAACTTGAATAACTTACGCATTTGAATAACTTACGGGATGAATTACGTAGTATGAACGATAACAGTAAGACTATTAGATATATCAATGGGACGCCTAAGATAGTAAACAAGAGTAACGGTCAAAAAAACGCATAAAGAATCTAACATTATATTATCAGAATGTCCGTGGGCTTCTCACCAAACTTAATGATTTGCGCCTAAATATTGCACATTCCAGTATATCGTATGACGTTATATGTTTGTTTGAGACTTGGTTGGATGAATGTATCTTGAGCAGCGAATTGGGTCTTGATGAATACACAATTTTTCGTTGCGACCGGTCAGGGCTCACTAGTACACATAATAGAGGAGGAGGAGTTCTCGTTGCAGTTAAGAGCACACTGCGGTGCTCGGAAATCTCTATAACCTGTAGAAACATCGAACAAATATTTGTAGCGGTTTACAACGGCAGAAACATCGCTGTATTGGGAGCGCTTTACTTACCACCCCTGTCCCCGAGTGCATTATATGATGAACACTGCAACACTATCACGGAAGCTTTGAATCTACATCCGAGCTGTGATGTCTGTATCTGCGGCGACTACAATCTACCTCATATTGACTAGACCAACCATAACTCTGCGATCTCCTTTTCATCGCGGCCTGATGCTTTATCTAATGAAATATCATCTGCAGATTATATACTACAGACTTTTAATTATCATAATTGTTATCAGTTGAACAACATCTGTAACACCAGCGGCAACACCCTTGATTTGTTTTTCTCAAACAATAATGCCATCTGTGCTCGATCGGTCGAGGAACTAATCCCATGTGATGAATATCATCCCCTGTTACATTTAAATATCTGATATTCAGGTATGTGTCACATTGCACGTGATAATTATGAATATTATAATTTTAGATGCGGCAACTATCGCGAAATTAGTAATTATTTGAATGAGATAAGATGGGATGATATACTTATGATCCCCGACCTTGACGAAGCCGTAGATATCTTATACAGTCACCTATATTTTGCGATTGATCACTTCGTTCCAAAGGCTACCGCTAGACGGTCATCGTATCCCAAATGGTTCTCACCGCACCTAATCAAACTTACTATTGAGAAAAACCACGCGCATCGAATATTTAAAAGAACATGCTCCTTCTCAGATTACTTACGTTTCTCAAAGCTGAGAACGGATTGCAAGAATGTGTCAAAACAATGTTACCGAAGCTACACTCATAATATAGAATCGACTATGCGACATAACATTAAATCCTTCTGGGGTTTTGTAAATACCAAGCGCAAATCACCTGGGATACCGCTCGTAACTTTTAACAACTTGCAGAGATCCACGAATGATCTCTCTACGGCTAATCTATTGCATCTTATTTTGGATCGGTTTACGTTCCGGGTTCCACCGCACTCCCTATATCTGATAATGGATATAGTGACTGTATCGCTGACCTTCACATTAGTATTAGTGACATTTACAATAGGCTTAACTCTTTGGATGTGAACAAGGACCCTGGTACAGGCGGCATTCCTCCAATATGTTTCAAATCATCCTGCTTTATACTGTCACGTCCTTTGTGGATTATTTTTAATCGTTCTTTAAAGGCTAGTTATTTTCCTGCTCGCTGGAAAGTCAATCTGATTACTACCATTCTCAAATCCGGGAGCGCGACTGAAGTCAGTAATTATAGGCCTATCTGCATTAGCAACGTGATTCCTAAAATGTTTGAAGACATTATGACTGAAAGATTGGGTCACTTTTTCTCTCATATCATCTGCGATCAACAACATGGTTTCATGCCTGGTCGATCCACTGTTATCAACTTGGCTGTTTACTGCAACTATACCTCGACCTGCCTTGACTCTTTATCGCAGGTGGACACCATTTTCACTGATTTCAGCAAAGCCTTTGATTCGGTATGCCACTCTATTTTACTTGGGAAGCTATAGGCCTTAGGCTGTAAAAGTAGGGTACTATCGTGGCTCGAAAGCTATCTATCGAACCGTTATCAAATGGTGAAAATTCGGAGCACATGGTCTTCGCCAATTGAAGCTACCTCTGGTGTACCACAGAGCTCTCACCTTGGGCCTCGGCTCTTTAACATTTTTGTTAACAATCTTGTCGATGTCTTCAAGCATAGTAGGTTTCTTCTATATGCGGATGACCTTAAAATATTCAGTACGATATCCTGTTACGAGGATGCTCTTAATTTGCAATCAGACATCGATAATTTTGAGGACTGGTGTCAAAGGAATAGGATGAGTCTGAACCTCGCTAAATGTTACGTTATGAGGTCATCGCGTGTTACTCACCCAATTGTTCACCAATATAGGCTTAACAAAACTGAGTTAGCGGTAACCAATGAAATTAAGGACCTGGGAGTTCATTTATCTTCAACATTAGACTTCTCTAAATATTACAGGGTCACTACTACCTCTGCTATGAGAACACTTGGGTTTGTCTTACGTTTTTCGTCGAATTTCCATGATAATCATACTTTTAGATTATTATATACCACTGTAGTGAGACCTATATTAGAATATGCGTCCATAATATGGCCCCCCTCGCAGTCGAAATACGTTTCGCTGTTGGAAACATACAAACAAACAAACGAACGAACGAACGAACAAACGAACGAACGAACGAACGAACGAACGAACGAACGAACGGACGGACGGACGGACGGACGGACGGACGGACGGACGGACGGACGGACGAACGAACGAACGAACGAACGAACCAACGAACGAACGGACAGACGGACGGTCTCGTACCCGTCTCAATTTCAAAATTTTTAACTACGACAGGGTTGACCGCGGCGCTATACCCCTATACGGAGAGATTTTTCGCCACCTGCGTGTAAAAGTCACAATAATGGCGCAACGTTCCAAAAAATGGAAAATCATAATTAAAGCCGACTTCATAAAAATAAAAATGTGCTAAAAAGCAGGGAGTCGAGACCGATAGAAATTCGGTTTCGGTCGCGGTCGCGGTCAGTGGGACCGACCAATATGGCATTTACAGTTCTCTCGACCGAACTAGAGAGCGACCGAACGGTCAGGATTTTTCTCTCGACCGAACTAGAGAGCGACGAGCGGTCAGGAGTTTTCTCTCGACCAAAACTCGAGAGAGAATTTCTCTCAGACTTTCGGTCCTGACCGGTCGCAAACGGTTGAGTTAATTTATGGAGAGATTTCTGTTCCTCTCCATAAATTACGAGTCGGAGCGGTTCGGAGCGGCTCGGTTCTGTTCGGATCGGTTCAACCTAGCTGAATAAGCCGGGAAGGTATGGATGCTATTCCTGCCGCTTACACTGTTTGTCACTCTCGTGACGGGTTTGTTAATAGCAGACTTTTGCAGTTATTTGTTACTGTAACACTGTCCATTCCAAACTATGTCGATCTGCCGAGATAATATTGTATTTCAAACACTAGTTATGTATTATTTTAATAGAAGTAGTTAATATAAATAAATTATTGTTAATATACAAATAACAAGAAAATGTTTGAAAATATAATTCTTTATGTGATTATTTTAAAAGTATGTCCAAGTGTGGAAAAAACAGAAGATAGGAATGTAATAAAATGTAAATATATTTAACAATAGCATAAATAACAAATTTCACAGCAAAATTTATTATAATGTTTCAATTTTTATCTCTCACAATAACATGTGAAAATATTATTTAACATCTTATGAATCAGTTGTATAAGCGTTACTTCTTCAATTTTTAATACGATATACATGTATAAGAAAAGAGAGTGGTACATCTGAAAATACTCCTGTGATGCGAGTAGTACATCTAACGTAAGACAAGGATGGCCCCGTCATGATTGTACGTTGCCATTCTTTAGTACCTGTAAAAGAATCAAAATTAGTTTCTTATCAAAACAATTTGTGGGGAAAGTAAATTGAAGGATCGGATGCAATAAGAGGACTAGTGCTCGAAAATGCGAAAAATTGTTGTTCAAACGCTAAAAAAGATTGGAAAATTAAATGTTATTAAAATGAATTTTAAAAAATATAGTGTTGTAAAGTTCGTCACGACACACATTTTTCTATTTACAGTTTATTTATCCAATCATTACTATTCGGGTTAAAAATTATGAACCAATAATTTTTCATCGTCCAAAATCATTATTTCTTTAAAACATAAATTGCGATAACTTGAATAAATATTAACGGATCGTTATGAGATTTAAAACATAACTTCAGAAAACTCTAGCGAAGCCGTAAAATGTATGCACAAAACCCATATGTTAAAAAATGTAATAATATTTAATTAAAAAGTAATACTGGACATAACTCATGTTTTTCAACGTTCGCCGTTAAAAAGTATCGAGGGAATTTTGAGGTATATATAACATGCTGCGACAAAGTTTTTCCTTAATATACAAGGAAGATTTTCACCAATTTTCACACTGATTAATACATAATTGTAGAAGATATGACGATATATATAAATTCCGCGCGGTACCAACAGTCAACGCGAGTGTTAAAACTGCTAAGTAGTGCATTATATACGCGGCTGCTGACTGTTGGTGGCGTGCGAGATTTATATATAAAGTCATATCTTCTACAATTATGTATTAATCAGTGTGAAAATTGGTGAAAATCTTCCTTGTATATTAAGGAAAAACTTTGTCGCAACATGTTATATATACCTCAAAATTCCCTCGATACTTTTTAACGGCGAACGTTGAAAAACATGAGTTATGTCCAGTATTACTTTTTAATTAAATATTATTACATTTTTTAACATAAGGGTTTTGTGCATACATTTTACGGCTTCGCTAGAGTTTTCTGAAGTTATGTTTTAAATCTCATAACGATCCGTTAATATTTATTCAAGTTATCGTAATTTATGTTTTAAATAAATAATGATTTTGGACGATGAAAAATTTTTTGTTCATAATTTTTAACTCGAATAGTAATCATTGGATAAACAAACTGTAAATAGAAAAAAATGTGTGTCGTGACGAGCTTTATGTTTTTTAAAGTACAATTTAACAACATTTAATTTTCCAATCTTTCTTAGCGTTTGGTCAATAATTATTCCCATTTTCGAGGGCTAGTTCTTTAATTGCACCCGAGACTTCAATTGTGCTTAATAAACATGAAACTTATCTTTTGATGAGTGGTGAAGAAGCCATAATGCCCATATCACGGTCGTCGCTTGAAATCCTTCACGTGCCAGGCCGCTGTTCCTCTTCCGTTTCGATCCAATGGGGAGGTGATTGCTGTTGTCCGTAGTCGATACCCGCGTCGAAGTCCCTCGATGACGATGTTGTTCCTTGATATTGTGATTGCAGTTATTATATTCACTACACTACACTACACTATAATGCACTGCACTACACTGCACGGCACTGCACTGCACTACACAGCCACTCACGCTTACACTAATTAATAATATTACGACTTAAATAATGTATTACATCTAACAACCATTATATCATCGATGACATGCATTTGTAGATTATATCGCAGATTCGAAACTACATGCTTTACACCGGAAAACAATCTCTCCACGCTGACTTGTGTAGCAGGCGCACTCTGAACTACACACGCTAATTTATATAATACTGGTTCCGCGGTTTTCATTGATTCCCAATATAATAATAAATCTGTATCTTTGGAAACACGCTTCCACGAAAGATATGAACATAAAATATTGTTTATATTTATTGCGGTTTGGGCGGGGGATGAATTTATTTCCGTTTCAGATTTCAACAACAACTGCTCGATATCGTCACATTCATTCTCGCACTCATTCACACTACTCGCTGCCACATTCTCGCCATTCTCTACTGTAAGATCATGCAATCTTTTCCATAGTGAAACTAATTGTTCTTTCGCCGCTGTTTTATCCGATTCGCTCAATAATACATTATATCGTGGATCCATAAAAATCGCGGCACGAAACACATCATTCTTAAATAAATCACGCTCGCGGTTTTCCATGCTCACTATCAATGTTTTTGACGCGACGGTATCGAGCTTCTTAATACTAATTTTGCACGTCAGCCATGCTCTGAAAAAATCGCCCATTACGAGTTGCTCCTCCTGCAACTGTTTCGTCGCAATTTTCGCGGGTCCTAACGCGTCTACAATCTCTTCTAATTGCTTCCAGGTCGCTTCGGTGAATTCGTCGGAATTGGAAGCAATTTCGCGGCACACATCTCGCTTGTCGTACACGTACTTACACATATCGTAGGTCGAATTCCAACGCGTTGGGCAGTCGATTGGCGGTTTTAGTAGACCTAGGGCCTTTAGGGTCACCGACATTGAGGGTAGGCGCAATTGTTTGCTAAGTTCCCTAACTTTCTCGATGATCCCTACGTATGGATCCTTCTTAATTACAGCACACACTGCGAGTTGCAATACACGCTTAATTTCTGATTTCAAATTCGCCGCTGTGTGAGACCCGAGTATCTCTTTAGCGCATAATGTTCGCAACACTACTTTACCATCCTTAATATATTGCATATTCAATCCGAGAAACGATCGTCCAAGACGCGACGCGGTGTCAACCGGTTTTAAGCATACCAACCGGCCTATAATTTCGTTCTGAATATCGCGCCGAATACACTGTGCCCGCACCGTTATTTCAGACCTAATGTTCTCCGCGTTTATAACAATTACATTTCCCAATCCTGCGAGGATTGGATTTAATAACTTTTTAAAACCACTGTCTTCCATTAAGGTAAATGGACGAGCGTTTACAGTTACTAATTCTACACAAGCGTCAAGTACGTCACTGTCACTTAACTGCACTACACACACATTTTGTTTTTTATTTTTTTTTGCGCCGCAGTTCACCGTGTCACTGTTGCTCCTTCTTCTTTTTTCACACACTTTTAAACTACTTAGTTCACAATATTCATTTGGATGCTTCAATGACATATGCCGCTCCAAGTTTGTGGCATGGTCGCCCTTAAACTTATATCCGCAAATCTGATTACCGACTTTGATAATACATTCCGATGTATCATCTTCCTCGATATACGAAAAATACGCGCGAACCGGATGGCATTGCTTTCTAGCACGAAATGCCATATTGCAATCACAATTAAAAAAATTACGAAACTTACGAAATATAACGAAATTATTCTAAACTCCGAGCTCTAAAATAATTAAAATTAAGTTGGGCTTGAAAAAGTCCGATTGAATGTTGAAACACGACACGATCGTATCAAAGAGAATTTGGGTGTTCACTTTAGCGTTGCCAAAGTGACTCTGCCCTTGTCGCACGAATTTCCTTAATATATAGGTAAACTCAGAACGATTCTTATTGGTTATTGAAAAGTTGGGGAGGAAAAGGAAGGGTATCCCACTCTTTGGAAGAAGGAAGTAGGGTGGGTGATAGTTTTATGACATGTACGGCTCCATGGCCCGCGGTTAATTAGCCCGCCGGTAGACGGCTCCACTTAGGATCATATAACTGGTCATCGTTTGAACTTCGACAGGGAAAGCCATAGCGAGGGAAATGTTAATTATAAAGTGCACTTTCTTCCCTCGTTTTGGTAGAGGGAATTCCACGCCAACTTGATCACTTTTTGAACTCGATGTCAGGGATTTTTTTTAAGGGATCACATATACCAAGAGCTGTGAAAAGAGAGGACATTTTATGAATTTGTTTACGAGTTTAGCAATTTCATTAGTTTTTCAGTTATTAAAACCAAACTGTGGCTATTGCAAAAAAAATCCATTTAAGGACTAGATATTGATGTGAGAAATAATCGTGCCAAGTTTCATTCCAATCGGTTCAGTAGTTATTTATATATCATTGGCACCGATTTGAAGAACATAGTTTCGAGAAAAAAGCATTTTTTCAACATCTACGTGAAAATGGGTGTTTTTTTACGCCTGCCGAGCGGGGGCAAAATGGCCAATTTCAGACGTGTCGCATTTTCAACTTTTCTCGCAAGGGAAAAAACTTTGCACGAATGCGTATTCGCATTTTTTACTTTACTCCCAAGGAAACTTGGGTTTGCGAGCTGAGTGAACATGGCGTTAACCTGTGGTATGAAGAAGCAATTGGTCGACTAATCGATATCGATCATGTGTGTTTATGTTTACATTATAACTGTCACATCACCTCTTTTCATTAAAAGATAAAATTAGTGATAATCAGAGTGATAGTGATACGGGATACCACACGCCCCCCGATACACAGTGGTCCGAGTCGCCGAAAACGTGATACAAAATCCTTACGTTTACATTTCACCATTTATCATTATGAAGATGGTCATTCAAAATTGTCATTATATTAAAAGTAAGCACTGTAGGGATTGGGGTGCGGGGTAATATCGACAAATTAATGTTATGTTTGGTTTAACAGTACTGTCTGATTTGATTACGTTATTTCGACGTGCGTTACGAAAAGTAGCACGTTTCAAAATATTTTCTAAGAAAAGTAGCACGTTTGCCTTCGTTCTCATGAAAACTATCACGTTTCGGTTTTCGCTGCGAAAACTATCACGTCTGAGCGGTTTGCCACGTGATTAAAATTTTCATATGTGGTGTCTTTTGGAGATTACATGGAATTATTATTTATTAAACACTATTTTCAACAGTTGAATTCTTTTAAACAGATCACGCGCTGAAACGTGATAGTTTCAATTAAAAAAAATATTAATAAAATGGGCCAAACCTTCTAGATGACAATAAGAGAAGAATGAACTCAATACGATAAATCAGTTTCGAAGATATAAATGCTTAAGCACAGCTCGGGCTCACGAAAAGATGTAAAAATTGCAAACTTTGACGGTCGATACTTTTTAAATAAATTCGAAAACAGCAAAATGTTGATCTACTCCCGCGCACCTCCCATGATTTCATGTGGACTGCATCTTTAAAAAAAATGCCTGGCATTGAGTGCAAAAAGTAATCGAGTTGCCGTGGAATTACCTATTCGTAGAAAAGAATCCCTGTCCAAGTTAGACATTTTCTGTAACTCAGGAACCAATTTCACTTTTATGAAGAGAGTACACGGTGCGTTTATGTAATATGTTTGAAACGGTTTTTATTCGACGATGCTTGAGCTGCCTGGGGGAGGAAAAGCGCTGCTGTCGAGAACGCCCAATCCTACAATAAAAGCCACTCTTCGTAGTTTACCACACTATTCTTAACATGGAAAATGTAGTCCCAGCTTATTAAAGGTTTCAAATTGTTTTTAGTAATTGCTATTTTACTCAGGGCTTCATGGTCGTGATTTAGCCACTCGTAAACAGCACTTTATTGTTATACCTGTAGATCCTCATTCGCTCACGAAAGGACGCATCGCGAGATTTTGTCCATGGATCATTTCAAGGCTTAAGTTTCTCTAAGGCGAGGACAAAACACCCTGTATTTGCGTTGAACCATAACATTATATGGAACAGGGGCTTTTCGGTATAATCCCTACTGCGATTCAAACAAAAGCAGTTAAAGAAACTCTTTCGCTGGCATAAATGCCACCATTTAGGCGGATGCGGAGCCAGTCGATTTTATGTTTCGTCCTGATTGAAGTAATACGGGGTGCGAGTGGTATTGTAAATCGTTCGCAATAGTGCAGCGCGCCCCTCGCTTACTTGAAACGGGGCATGCCAGAACCGTGGGTTTTCGCCCACGGACCCTACCACCACTCCAGGACCAAGCGTACCCCCTTCTAGCGCCTGTACCGCACCACACAAGCATACCCGTCCCTCCATCCGTGTGCCATACGCGCTGCCTGGCCGGCGCTCTCCGGCGAGAATTTGTTTTCCCGACATCGAAGCGCTTGTGTCGCAAGCAAAAAGTCATGAGTTCAAATCCCGGTGGGGATATTCTACATTTTTCTTTATTTATTCTCTAATTTCTCTTCCTATATTCTCAGAAGACTAAAGTCTCGAAAACTGTTAATTTATAAAACATTTTCGAAGCTTGATTTGTTGCTAAAGATGCGATCCCCTTCTGGCTTGTACCTCACCACTACAAGCGTACCCTACCTTCTGTCCATGTGCCGCGCTGCCCGGCCGGCTCTCTCCGCCAAGAATTCATATCACCGAAATCCTAGAGCTTGGGTCGCAAACAGAAAGTCCGAGGTTCAAAATCCGGTGCGAATATTCTACTTTTTTCATTAAATATTCTCTAACTTCTATTTCTATATTTTCAGTAGAATAAAAACTTGAAAACTGTTAATTTACAAAGCATTTTCGCAGCTGGCTAATGTACGATGTTGGCCTTCTGCTTTTTTTGTACATAAACAGAAATAATTCCTTGAAATGCTACCTAAAAAATAAGCTCCTTTCTAGGATGGACTCTTTACACGAAAAGAGTGTCGTTCGCCAAGAGTGTGTTAGTAAAACTCTTCTGTAGGTATAAATGACATTATTGCGATGGGTACGAGACCAGTCGATATTGTTTTCAAACCTCATTACAATAATCCGGGGTGGGAGTGGTAAGCCGACCGTAATAGCGGAGCAGGCGGCTCGCTTACCTGAAACGGAAATCACCGGTTCCGTAACTATTCATTGTGACGCGAATTTTAAAGAGTCCATCCTAGAAAGGAGCTTATTTTGTAAGTAGCATTTCAAGGAATTATTTCTGTTTATGTACAAAAAAAGGCAGAAGACCAACATCGTACATTAGCCAGCTGCGAAAATGCTTTGTAAATTAACAGTTTTAAAGTTTTTATTCTACTGAAAATATAGAAAGAGAAGTTAGAGAATAATTAATGAAAAAAGTAGAATATTCGCACCGGAATTTGGACCTCGGACTTTCTGTTTGCGACCCAAGCTCTAGGACTTCGGTGAAATGAATGCTTGGCGGAAAGCGCCGGCCAGGCAGCGCGGCACACGGACAGAAGGTAGGGTACGCCTGTAGTGGTGCGGTACAAGCTAGAAGGGGATCACATCTTTAGCAACAAATCAAGCTTCGAAAATGTTTTATAAATTAACAGTTTTCAAGTCTCTTCAAGACTTCTCAGAATATAGGAAGAAAAATTAGAGAATAAATAAAGAAAAAAGTAGAATATCCGTACCGGGATTTGAACTCGTGACTTTTTGCTTGCGACCCAAACGCTTTGATGTTGGGAAAACGAATTCTCGCCGAAGAGCGAGCGTACGGCACACGGATGGAGGGACGGGTATGCTTGTGTGGTGCGGTACAGGCGCTAGGAGGGGGTACGTTTGGTCGTGGGGTGGTGGTAGGGTCCGTGGGCGAAAACCCACGGTTCTGGCGTCACTGGTATAGGGTAAAAGACTCAATTACTGACATCTAAACAATTACTGTCACTTTAAGCTATTTTACTTCAAATAACGAATAAATAAACTATAGTATACATTCTATAGTATAGATTATAGGTTGAATTACATAATTCTTTTTTTGTGTTACTTTACAACGTTTATTTATTCGTTATTTTAAGTAAAATAGCTGAAGGTGGCAGTATTTGGGTCTTTTACCCTAAACTTTACCCTTTACAAGTCCGATTAGTTAGAGAGCAGATTACATTAGGACCAAGCGACGCTGAAAACGCGCAGCACGGAAACAAAAGACTAACCGTATCCACGCGCGAAAAATACTTACCTGTGGGCGTCTGGTTGCCAGATGTGTAGCTTGGCTATAGCCCGACTCACCCAGTACCTCGGGGGAAAAACCCGAGAGTATGCCGAAAATCATAAAGTCCTTTTACCTGAGAACGGAGACACGATAGCGACGAAAGTCGAAATTCCCGACGAACGCTTCGAGAACAAGCGATTGCATAGTCATAAAGAAACGAAGAAATTTCACTTCAAATATACCAAATTTCCAGCTGTAAATCGCCTGCCCCGCCAGAACTGTTTAGCTTACGCGCCCCCCTTCAAAGCCAGATACAGCGTAAGTCTCAACCGTAAAACCCTTGAAGGTAGAACAGCATGGGCCCATCCGCCCTTGACTATACTTATACCTATTAAAAATCACGTTGACTTTCTGTTTGCGACCCAAGCTCTAGGCTTTCGGTGAAATGAATTCTTGGCGGAGAGAGCCGGCCAGGCAGCGCGGCACATGGACAGAAGGTAGGGTACGCTTGTAGTGGTGCGGTACAAGCCAGAAGGGGATCGCATCTTTAGCAACAATCAAGCTTCGAAAATGTTTTATAAATTAACAGTTTTCAAGTCTTTAGTCTTCTGAGAATATAGGAAGAGAAAGTAGAGAATAAATACAGAAAAAATGTAGAATATCCCCACCGGGATTTGAACTCATGACTTTTTGCTTGCGACACAAGCGCTTCGATGTCGGGAAAACGAATTCTCGCCGGAGAGCGCCGGTCAGGCAGCGCGTATGGCACACGGATGGAGGAACGGGTATGCTTGTGTGGTGCGGTACAGGCGCTAGAAGGGGGTACGCTGGGTCCTGGAGTGGTGGTAGGGTCCGTGGGCGAAAACCCACGGTTCTGGCATGCCCCGTTTCAAGTAAGTATTGCGAACGATTTACAATACCACTCGCACCCCGTATTACTTCAATCAGGACGAAACGTAAAATCGACTGGTCCCGCATCCGCCTAAATGGTGGCATTTATGCCAGCGAAAGAGTTTCTTTAACTGCTTTTGTTTGAATCGCAGTAGGGATTATACCGAAAAGTCCCTGTTCCATATAATGTTATGGTTCAACGCAAATACAGGGTGTTTTGTCCTCGCCTTAGAGAAACTTAAGCCTTGAAATGATCCGTGGACAAAATCTCGCGATGCGTCCTTTCGTGAGCGAATGAGGGTCTATAGGTATAACAATAAAGTGCTGTTTACGAGTGGCTAAATCACGACCATGAAGCCCTGAGTAAAATAGCAATTACTAAAAACAATTTGAAACCTTTAATAAGCTGGGACTACATTTTCCATGTTAAGAATGGTGTGGTAAACTACGAAGAGTTGCTTTTATTGTAGGATTGGGCGTTCTCGACAGCAGAACTTTTCCTCTCCCAGACAGCTCAAGCATCGTCGAATAAAAACCGTTTCAAACATCTTACATAAACGCACCGTGTACTCTCTTCATAAAAGTGAAATTGGTTCCTGAGTTACAGAAAACTTCTAACTTGGATTTAAATTTTTTAACGTCTTACGGCGTTAATTTTAAAAAATCCCGTTTTAGAATGTGCTTATTTTGTAGGTAGAATTTCAAGGTATTTGGTAATATTTTCTCCAAGTATTAGATTCCTTCGAAGAGACTTTTGCAAAATAAAAATTTGTTTTGTAATTTACTATCTTACAAAAATATTTTTTTCAGTTTGGAAAAATATTAATCAAATGGGCCAAACCTTCTAGATTCCCAAAAATCGTAGGATAACTGTAATGGTGATTTTAAAGAAATTCATGAACTTTATTAAAAACGTAACATAAGGTTCTTATGATATGTATAAAGGACATCAAAACACATTTTTTTTCAACACCTGCATGCAAATGGGTGTTTTTTTACGCCTGCTGGGCGGTAGCAAAATTACCAATTTCAGACCTATTCGCGTTTTCTACTTTTCTCCCAAGGGAAAAAGACTTTACGCGCATGCGTATTCGCACTTTTTTACTTTGCTCCCAAGGAAACTGGAGTTTGACGTTACCCTGTGATATGAAGATGCAGTTATTCGACTAATCGTTATGGATCATGTGTGATTTATCTTGATATTACAACTGTCACAGCACCCCTTTTTATTAAAAGATAGAATTAAAAGATAAAATGAGTAATAATAAGAGTGATAGCGATACGGGATACCACACGCCCCCCCCCCCCGAAGTTGCAGAAGCTGCCATCAAAATCAAAAGAAAAGTACTAGACAATATACAAAAAATATATGGAATGGCGCGATAACCCCAAATTAGAATCATTATCGGAATCAATAATTTTAGTAATACACGTATTTATTAATTTCGACAGAATAAAAAAGCAATCGAACATCCAGATTTTTTTGCTCACGCTCAGCAAGCGTAAAAAACACCCATTTTCATGCAGGTGTTGAAAAAAATATATTTACATTTTATTACATTCCTATCTTCTGTTTTTTCCACACTTGGACATACTTTTAAAATAATCACATGAAGAATTATATTTTCAAACATTTTCTTGTTATTTGTATATTAACAATAATTGATTTATATTAACAACTTCAATTAATATAATACATAACTAGTGTTTGAAATACAATAATATCTCGGCAGATCGACATAGTTTGGAATGGACAGTGTTACAGTAACAAATAACTGCAAAAGTCTGCTATCAACAAACCCGTCACGAGAGTGACAAACAGTGTGAGCGGCAGGAATAGCATCCATACCTTCCCGGCTTATTCAGCTAGGTTGAACCGATCCGAACAGAACCGAACCGCTCCGAACCGCTCCGACTCGTAATTTATGGAGAGGAACAGAAATCTCTCCATAAATTAACTCGACCGTTTGCGACCGGTCAACCGACCAGTCGGCGGACTGGTCATGCCTTCGGTTTGGTTTCGATTGGTCTCGTTAAAAGTACGGTCTGAGATTCCCGGTCGAGAGGCAATCGGTCTGGAGTTCGGTTTCCCTCCACAACCTCTCACTGTTACGGTCACAACAGCGGTCCCTTTTCGCCTCGGTTACTGGTCGCTAGACCGGTCGCGACCGGTCTGAAATTCGGTTTCTGCTTCGGTCTCGACTCCCTGCTAAAAAGTACAAAATAATTTTGTTCCTTATTTAATTTACGACACTCCATTTTTTTATATCGGCGCCTCATCATTTGCACTGTGTGAATCTGGCGCCGACTTAAAAAAATTGAGTGTCGGAGATTAAATAAGGACGATCGGCGGCCGACGAAGGCAGTCTCCTCATTCCTGCAGTCACTCGTATAGGACGGTCGTGTCGAGTACTTTAGGTATTCCAAACCTTAAATATATTCACTTCTTGCATTCTGAATACCATACTCCTTTCCCCTCCTATAGTATTCAGTTTCCTACATCAAATAAAAAAACTTTCATATGAAACATTTTTTTGCCTTTTCAATAGTTAGAAAAATAATAACGTGTGAAAAATAATATACGAACACATCGGACATACTGTATAAACTTACTGAAACATCCGAATATCAGTTAAAATTAGTCAGTTAACGTCAGTTAGCATGTAGTTTAAATAAATTAATTTTTCTAATAGCTATGGAGGAGAATGAATTCCTTTTTAAAAAAATATGTATGGAATATTTTAGGCTACTCTACAGACTTGTAAAATTGCACCAAAATCGGTGTGTACGGGTTCGATATGTTCCTTTTAAATAATATAGTACAGTAGAAGGTTATTATTATTATTATTGTTATTATTATATGTCTGTATTATATCGTATAGACCATCATTAATGTATGCGCAAAGACATGATGCATGGGTGGGGTTCAGCAACAGGTGCTCTTAAAAAACATTAAAGCACTCTTTTTATAAATTACATCATTGCAAGCGAATGATATTTGTTTTGCATTAAATAAACCGGAATAGGACAGCAAGATTAAAAGGCGAATGTGATATCGTTTTATTTTGATCCTCCTTTCTCTTCCGTTAAATGGAATATGTTCATAAGACGACCTTTAAATTATTACTCTAACAGAAACATTTGTAATTCGCGGGCTCCGACTTTAAAAAAAATTACCTTCTTTTAGCTGTGCTGAATTCTAATTCCTACCACGCGTAGCGTTACAATCTGTTTCGAGACTTCACCGGTAACGTTGCATGCGACACTAAAATGGTAAGGGGGTCCTAAGACCCCCTGTTCGGGAATCTCCTTTTGCCGTGGAGATTTATCCCGAGCCCAAGATTAAAATTCCTGGTTCTCTCGTTTGGAATTAGAAGATCCTTTAAACGAAACGTATTCGTCTCCAAATTACGAAAAAGGGGATTAGAACTAATAACGTACGCACTTTCAGTTTAAAACTGTTTAATTGTCGGAGCACTCGAGAAACGAGGTATACCGCGTCGTCGTGACTAGAACAATGGAGCTCTTCAAATTATCGGCGGTAATGAGGGGGCCAACCGCCCTCCCCCCGCGGCACCCGCGAGAACCGAGCTACTCGGTCCACCCGGGGTCCCGCGGGGCGCGGGGGGCACGCGGCCGCCGTTGCCTCGTTCCGCCGGGCGAGCGCTCCTGTTTACATGAGTGTTATAAAATGTATCAAGTAATATAAGATAGTATAAGATTAATATAAGAATAGTATAAGATAGATTAAGATAGAATAGGATAATATAAGAAGCATAGGGATAGTGTACGATAGTAAAAATAAAGAACTAAAAAAGAGAGGCCTAGTCCCGAAACTCCCTATGCCATCCGTTTCCTGAACACCCCTCAAACCGGGGACAGAAAAATACATTGGTTGATAGGTCTATTCTGTACCTCGTCTGTGGTGACACGGACATCCATAAGGTGATAGGTCTATTCTGTACCTCATCTGTGGTACAGCGCAACAGCTGGGAATTTATTTCCTTATTTAGAATAGATTACGGAAACAGCAGCTCCCTCTCGCGTGCACCAGGCAGCCGCGTATCTATGGGTATTACCATTTCTGTGCAGAAAAAACCTGCTGTAATACCGACCTGCCAAATCGGCCTGGTCACGTGACATGTTTACCCCCTTAAAACAGAATAACTTTTATAAAATTGGTGCAATATTAGATCCATATGAAAAGAACTGATTTGTGAACGTTTTTGTTATCCCTCGTTGACAAGAGTCGGTAGTTCCCAAAAGAACTGATTTGTGAACGTTCTTGTTATCCCTTGTTGACAAGATTCGGTAGTTCTCAAAAGAACTGATTTGTGAACATGATTGTTGTTCCTCGTTAATAAGATTTGGTAGTTCTGAAAAGAACTGATTGGTTTCGCACACCATTCTCTCTCTCTCTCTCCCTCTCTCGCTCTCCCTCTCTCTCCCCCTCTCCCCCCTCTCTCCCCCTCTCTCCCTCTCTCTCTCCCTCTCTCTCCCTCTCTCTCTCCCTCTCTCTCTCCCTCTCTGTCTATTGTTCGAGTACTCGGAAAAAGCGAGCCAAGCCAGGCTCGGTTTTTCGAGCCGAGCCGAGCTGAGTACTCGTAACAACCGAGTACCTCGAAAGAACCGAATGCCTCGATAAAACCGAGTAGCTCGAATTTTTTCCAAGCTTCGAGCTTCTCGGTGCTTTCGAGCTACTCGGTTTTATCGAGCCAGTCAGTTCTTTAGATCTACTAGGTTTTTACGGGTACTCGGCTCGGCTCGGTCCGAACTTGAAGCTACTCGAATATTGTTCCAGTACTCGAGCAGCTTTACCCTGTATAACCCACTAGATAAGGAGGCTCTGATCAATGTAATAACAATGTTGTTTTGATTTCCAGATTATCTTGTGTTGAAGTATACAACAATCTTGTTTACGACCTGCTGCAAAAAGAACATTCTGGAACCAAATTCAATATGCGAGCCACCACCAAAATTATAAATTTTAGTGCCGGCGCCATGAAATTGATTAATATAGCTAATAAGCGTAGGACTGTAGCAGCGACCAAAATGAACGCTAAAAGTAGTCGGAGGCACACGATTTTTACTATTGTAAGTTTATATCAATACTCTGATATACAAGGGGACCTTCAGGACTGTCCAACTCAGAAATTGTTTATACTTAGTGTACGTGAAGGTCTTCGCTCGGATTTTAATTTCCCAAAGTATTAAGACGCGCTTTTCAGCCAAATTCGAGAAAATCGACTATGAAGAATTTGGAGTGCTGTTATATACATTTGATAGAAAACAATGACCAACGAACATCGTGGGCCAGTGTCTAGCGCTCCCGACTAGTAACCATGAGGTGTCGACAGTTCGCGTCGCACTGTTTTGGCATTATTTTTTTTATTCATTTGAGTACCTACACCTTTCACATGCAAAGTTGATCAAATTCATGGTAACTAACAGATTTGCAAACATTTGTTATATGTATGGTAGGGTGGAGCGAAACAGGTGAAAGAAATGTTTAATACATATTCTCTTATTCCTGTATTACTATTTTTTTACGCGTGTCTGGAAGTGTGTAACTGTAAAATTTCAGCCATCTGCGATATTATTTTCAGGTGGCGCAGATAGGCATTTTTCCAGCATTTTCCCGATATTTCCTGAATAACTATTTGGGCCTGTAGTAGTACCATCAATAGTTGCGAACAGATGACGGAGTGGCAATTCGTTTGCATGCAACAAGCACACAAACCACTGTAAAGGTCTGTTTAGATGTTTTTCTAACAATGCAATGACACCGCTTTTGTGTCCGGTATTTACTGCGGTACCATCGCATCCAACTGCCACTAAAGAAGACTGGTACTCAATTTTTTCAGAAAGAAAATGTACAATACTTTTTTGAATTGTAATTGCTTTTCCCGAATTAATTGAAAGATGTCCAATGTACTCAGAACCTGGTTCAGATATGAATGAAATATGCTCTTCAGTGACTGTTTTTCGATGATAATTATTTTCAGTCTTAGTCAGAGTTAAAGTTTTGTCCTTACGGCCGTCAAAATACAGTGAGGATATGGTTGTTTTGCCGGCTTCAAATTGTAAATCTTGTCGTACTTTCTGGTGTTCACGACGTAATTTACTTCGGTCTATTACTTTTGAAGGGTCATCACTATTTATTACATTTAAATTCAACATCGCCGCGTTTACTATAATTGCTGCCGATCGATCGGAAACCCCTGTTCTGTCACATGCTACAGCCAGACTCTGTAGGTTCAATCTCATTTGTTTTGTGGGTCGTTTTTTACGATGTTTAGTGTCCTTTTTAACTTCAGAGTCTGAGGAGCCACTAGAAAATGATGTTACGTCAGAAAAACATTGCACTGTTGTAGCAGAAGTAGAAGTAGATGGCGTACCGAATTTCAAAAATTCTTCATACTTTTGTTTTCTAAGGTTCTTACGAGTAATAGATGCAGTGGTCGCTCTATCAACAGGTCCAATATACATTTTACGTTCCTCTCGTTGATCAGTCAAAAAGTCTTGTTCTTTGATAGGTATTTTAGACTGACATTTACACAATTTTCTTAAAGTACATTTACATATAGCAATGTCAAATAACTTCTTTAAAGCTTCGTTATAAAACTCCTTTTTCTACGTTTCATCACGTAACTTCTTCATACTTTTGTACTTATTATAATATAGTATTAATCTCGAGACAACTTGTTGATGAATTACAATGGGAATAGATGCTTTTTCCCACAATTTTTCGACGTCAACAGATATTATTTCACAAACCTCCTTGATAGATGGGTCTTTTCCATTATTTATACACAACAAATCGTTTCTTACCCACAAATAATATTTTATAATATCATAATACGTCGGCAACATATTAGCTTTTAGTTTTTGCGGTTCACTAAACACAGGACAAGTATCTTTACGTGTTTTAGGCATTTTTTGTTATAAGTTCGTCACGAAACGAATTACGCCGAAGTGATGTTTAACTATATGCGCGTCAACTGCAAACCCTACTTTTAGGGCTACTAAGGTCTGGGTCAGATGTATTGGCCGGTTTTAGGTTCTTGCGCGGGCAGCGGTCGGAGGGAGCTCGGCTCCCTCTATTATAATAATCAACAATTGCTAAAGCGAGAGAAGACACTAAGGAAAGCGCAGAATAATTGATTTGCAAAAAGTTTATAAAGTCTCTAAAAGTTTTTTTTAATTTACCATGCGCCACCTGAGGATGATGTAATAACTTATTATTTTTTTGTGTGAATAATGCTTTAGTATAGGATAAAAAATTAAACATACAGTGTTGGCGAAATTATAAAAAAAAAAATTTCACTCCCACCCTAGTGTACGGTGTATACCGATGCTCCACCTCCCAGGAGATGGACATCACTTTCAATTAAAAAGACACAGTTTATTTTAAATTATCTCTTGCTTGAAAACTCGTACTTTTTATTGCACATATTAATTTTTAAATAGGAATATTTTCAATAAATTACGTTTTTCGCACAAAAATAAAACACGTAGAGTAACGTCGGTATACACCGTACACCCATACATATAACAAATGTTTTCAAATCTGTTAGTTAGCATGAATTTGATCGACTTTGCATGTGAAGAGTGTAGGTATTGAAATGAATAAATAAAAATAATGCCAAAACAACAGTGAGATGCGAACTGTCGACCTCATGGTTAGTAGTCGGGAGCGCTAGCAACTTTTTTTTTCAAAAATTGTTTTTATTTTTAGCCATAATTATTTGTACAAAACAACAGAAAACATACATTCCATTATTATATGTGTTAACTTATGGCCTTAAAGGCACTTAAAGTATGAATCGCTTTCTTTTTATTTTTGGTGTAGGGCCTTAATGGTTGGTCCTTGTGTTTGTTTTGCTTAAGTGCAATTTTTACATAATTTCTTATGTTCTTTCTTGTATGATTTATGTGCCCGTGATGGTTTGGGTTGGCTATAAGTTGGGGAAAGGGCACCTCTTTATGTTGGAGTGAATAAATAGGTGAGTTTAAATAGGTGAGCTTAAAGAGAACTTAGGTGGTACGTTACAGGGTGGTACTATATTTAATGCTAACTTATGGTTAATTATATGATCTAGGTTAAGATTAGGTGATACTAGTTTATGTGACTACTTATTAGGGGGATATTTTTTTTTATTTTTATTATTTTTTTTGTTTTCCCTTTATCTTCTTATGTACTATATTTACAATACATACTATATTTACATTTTTTACAGTTGATCTTGTGTTGATCGAATCGATTTGAGGTTCTATAGTTTTGGTTTGTGAATATTAGGGCTGGTCAAGCCACCAGTATTTTTGTTTGTATTTGGTTCGTTTTTTATGTCTTGGTCCGGTAGTTTGGTGCAGTATTTAAGGAGTGTGGTGTTGGAGTGGTTATCGGAGTAGTGGGGAGGGTATGTGAAGGATTTGAGGTTTGGTTCCCGGTCTATGTGATATATTATTGGTGTGTTGCTGTTGTTTGTTATGAAGCCTTCGCTGTCTAGGTGAGGGAATATTTCTGGGGAGTATCCAGTCGTTTTAGCTTTTTTGAAGTAAAGGGGTTGAGGGCAGAAGGGGCTGAAGGTTAAGCTATTGCTGGTGTTGTTTGAGGCGTTTGAGAAGTGGTTCCTGCATAGTTTTATGATGTGTGAATCAATTCTGGAGATGTTAGCTGTGTTCAAGATTCTTTCATTTCTGTAGTGTTTTATATAGTTAGATTGTTTTGTTCTAAACATTGTTAGGCAAGCTCGGAGACAGTGTCTTTCGAATAATCTTAGGTTCTCCATTCTAGAGTTAGGGATGTTGAACCATATGGGGCATGCGTATGTTATAATGGGTCTGATTAGTGTTAAGTAGCATAGCGTCTTACATTTGGGATTGAGATATTTGGAGTAGAAAAGGCGGGAGAGGCATTTAAAGTTTTGTTTGGCTTTTGTCAGTTGAGTGTCTATGTGAGTGTAGAATTTCAGCTGAGGGTCTAAGAGTATTCCTAAGTATTTTACTATTTGTTTGCGAGGGATTGTGTTCTGTGAGTAGCGACTTTCTTTTAGTTGGAATTGTTTCCAGTGTCTTGAGACATCGGGATGAGCGTTTTTTAGGGTGGGTCTAAAGAGGATGGATTCGCATTTTTGTGTGTTAATTTTTAGCTTCCAGTTCGTAAGGTATTTGTGGATTTTTTCGAATAGGGTTTGTAGAGTGCTTTCAATTGACGTTGCCTTGTTGTCTATTGCATATAATATTAGGTCGTCGGCAAATGCTAATGCTTTTGTTTTGTTGTCGTTGTTTTGTCCAAAGAGTTTTAGAAGATTCGCTGTGAAAATATTGAAAAGGAATGGGGAGAGTACTGTGCCTTGTTGAAGGCCGTTTGTGACTTTGAAAGTTTTAGTGGAGGTTTCTTTGCCGTCTGGTGTACTAAAATGTTTGTTTTGCGTCATGTTCCAGATGATTTTAATAAGATGGAAAGGTAGGTTGGCTTTGGACAGTTTATATAGGAGGCCCTCTAACCAGACTGTGTCAAAAGCCTTTTCTAGGTCTATTAGGCAGGCGCCCACACATTGGCCGTCGTTTAGTACCCAGTAGATGTCGGAGGTTATTTTATTTAAGGCGTGTATGGTGGAATGATGATGTCTGAAGCCGAATTGTTCGTCTGGGATTATTTGTTGTGTGGCGGTGAAGTGACATAGTGAGTTTCGGATTGTCTTTTCGAAAACTTTGTTTATATTCGGTAAGAGGCTTATTGGTCGGTAACTTAGGGGATCAGAACCATTCTTTCCTTTTTTTTATGACAATTTTTTCGCTTTTTTCCATTTATCTGGGAAATATGCGTTATTTAGGGCGTTATTAAATAGTATTGTGTAAAGGTAGGTGAATTTGCCGGGTAATTTTCGTATAATGGCTTTGGGGATGCCGTCGATGCCTGCGGATTTTTTTATTATTTGTGCAGTTAAGTATCTTTTGGAGAGAGTGTGTGTTGGTAAAGTAGTTGGGATGTGTTTCTTGGTTGGGATTGAAGGCTGGGTTGGATTCAGTGAATTGGGTAACCGTGATGTTCTGTGCTGATTCTCTTTTAATCTTTTCGATTATTTCCTGAGCTTTGCGTGAGATTGTATTGGTAAATATTTTTGATCCTAAGTTCGAGTTTTGTGTTTGGGTAAGTTCGAATTGGGCACCTAGTATGTGGAGTTTATCTATTGGGTTGTTAATGGTTATTTGGTTATTTTTGTTTGTTGGGTGCTTGTCTGTGCCTATGTTGGCGTTACGTAGTAAACTGGTTTCGTTTTTGTTAATGGTGAGTGTGTCAATTTGGGTCATGCCTCTTCCATTAAAAATTTGATTTATTTGTTGTAGTGCGTTGCTATTGGGTGGAATTTTTTTTATTTTGTCTTCCCAGTGTTTGTTGTATGATTTTTTAAACTCATCGTTGATTGTTTTGTTTGGTTTTTATTAGGAGATTGGAGAGTCTGTGTATTAGGTTGTTTCTGTTGGGGGTATTTGTGTTTTTGGTTCTGAATATTAGTGAGATTAAGTGGTTTTTACTTTTTTGTAATTTGATTATTTTTTTGTTGATATAAGTGTCGAAGGTGTTGATGGGATTGATTTTGGGAACTGATGCTGATATGGCTTGTTTGATGGCTGATTCTAGTTCGTCTAGTCCTATGTCTATTTCTGTGTTATTCATGTTTCTGTCGTATGGAATGATAAGGTTTTTTAATGTTTTTTGTTGCTATGGTTTTGAAACGGTTCCATTTTGTTTTGTTATAATTGAGTTGAATGGTGGGTGAGTCTGTTTCTAAGGTTGAGAGGTTGCTGATGGAGGCTGTGATTTTTAGAGCGTCGTGGTCGCTGTCGAACGGTATTGTTTTTAGCCCGTTGTTGTTAAGGTTGTGGAGTTGGATTCTATGGTCAGTAAGGCATATGTCTAAGAAGGAGTTGCCTTTGGGGTAAGAGGGGTAGTATGAGCCATGAAGAGTGATTTTGAATTTAGTTTCGTTTTTGTCTAGCCATTTTTTGAGGGCTATTCCTCGGGAGTTGTTGGCGATATTTTTCCAAGTTGTATGACGAGCGTTAAGGTCACCGGCAAGTATGTAGTAGTTGTTAGGTTTGTCTAATAGAAGTTCGGTGAAGAGGGTGTTCAGTTCTGGTATGAACTCCATTTTGTGGTTACCAGGGGCGTAGGCCGAGATTATTATTATTTTTTCCGAATTTGTGTATTTTGTTTCTATTATTGTTGCTTCTAGGTTTGTGAAGGTTTATAGGGATTTTGGGAAAATTCGTTTGTGTTTTATTGTCTTGCTGACCAAAATTGCGGTTCCTCCTCCTTGTTTTGAGTTTATTCAGTCTGTTCTGTGTAGTGTGTATTGTACGAATGCTACGTTGTGGTTATTGTTAAGTTTAGTTTTGTTTAATAGTGCGAAATCCGGCTTTTGTTTGTTGAGCAATTGTAGGAGGTTGTCTCTTTTTTGGTTGGAGATTAGTGAGTTTATGTTGATTTCTATGATTGAAATTTTGTGTGAATGTTTCTGTTTTGGACCGTCGGTGTTTGATTGTTCATTGTAGATTGGGGGTTGGAATGGAATGTATTATTTGGAATAGTGTGTTAATTTTTTCGGAATTTGATTCTGTGATTTTTGCTAGTAGCCTTATTTTATTACTGATGTCGGCTAGTATGTTGGTAAAGTTTTGTTGGGGTGTGGATGGGTATGGTAGGGGGGGGGGGAGTGGATTAGTTGTTCTGATTTGGGGATGGTGGTTGGCTTTTTCGTTGGCGTTTTTTGTTATTTGACTGTACGTGAGTTTTTGGTTTACTAGTTTTTCTATTTTCGTTATTTTTGGTTCCCTGTTTGTTTTTTGGATGTTTTGTAATTTTTTTGTTTCTTGTTGTTTGTTAATGAACGTTCGTGGGTATCGGCGCACTTAACGCAGCGGTATGGGAGGTTACAATTAGATAAGGAGTGTCCAAGTCCCTGGCATTTCCAGCATTGGACTGTTGTGCGCGGTTTGAGTTTTTCCCAGTGGATTGATTGGTGGAGGATTCTTTTAATTTGGCTTAGATTGTTTGTGTTGCTCTGTGGGGAGAAGTGCACCGTGAAGATGGGTAAGATCGTGTTTGTTTCGTTGGATTTTTTGTCTGGAATCTTGTGACTTTTATAAAGTGGAAGTCGTTCACTTTTGAGTTGATGAGTTCTTTTAGAAGTGTTTATATTAATATTTGTGGCTTTTCGTATTTTGGTGTGTATGTGAAAAAGTTGGTGTTTTTTAGTTTTAGCAATTCTAGTATATCTTTGTAGTCGTTTGGGTGTTCTATATAAAGAATGTGGCTGTCCTTATTTGAGGATTTTGTGCGGAAATTACTTACAAGTTTACAGGGGAGGTAGTTCAGTATGGAGTTTACCGTGTCCTGAGCTGTTTGTCCGCTGATTGTTATTGGGGGGAGGGGGGGGGGGGGTCGGTTACCTTTCGTTAAGAGTGCTTGCCGGGGTGTCTGAGGGTCCGTTGTCGGACTGGAGCCGCTCGGGCCTGGGTTGGCGGTAGTGTGGCTGGTTGTTGGCCCAGAGGGTTGACCTGCGCTAGTGGCCGCTTGCTGGAGTCCGGCTGTTGAGTTGGCCTTCCTGTTTTTTGTGAAAGTCGTTGTGAAGGGGTCTTCTGGTTTATTGGGGTTGCGTTCTACCTCTTGGGTTTTCCCGCGGGGGTTGATGCTGATTGCCGCTGGTGTGCGGCTTGGTGGTGTTCCAGGGTCGGAATCGCGATCTGTATGATTGCTTTTGCTAGCAATTTGTGTTTGTAGGCTGTTGATTAGGATGAGGTGGTTTTCGTTGTGTACGGTTAGTGTCTCATTCTGAGCTCTTAGTTCGTCGATCTCCTTGCGGAGGGCCTGCAATGTTTCTGCAAGCTGGTGCTGCTGGTCGATTTCCGTGGATGATGAGTTGAGTAATTCCATGGAAGAGAATAGGTGTCCCTGGACGTTTGTTGTTGATGGTATCTGTGTTTTGGTGGGAGACGAGCTCCTTTTATCACTTTTTAGGATTTTTGGTTGGGACTTAGGTATGTTCGTATTTTTTCTCTTGCCTGTTGTCGGAATGGTTTTGTAGAGTTTGTCTAGTTCTCTCTGTAACATAGCTCCTGCTTTTTCTTGTTTAATGATTTTTTTTAGGACGTCCACTGATATCGTGGGTGTAGCTTCTTTATCCTGCGGTGGTGCCATTGGGATTGCTGGAGGGCGAATTCCGTTTTGAGTGATTGGGGGGGACCCCCCTGGAGTTGTCGGCGACACTTTTCACCAGGACTACATTTAATTTAAGGAAGTCACTTTTCACTTGTATACAATAGTGTTTTCGTTGAGACGTTGAGCACTAAGTACTTTTTGTCGCACTGTGTGGCAGGTTTGGTAGTCGGCAATCGAGCCCCATTTACACTGGTCTACGCGATTTCAGAACTTTGTCAGGTCGAGCGGGAAGGTTTCGCGCCACTTCACGGCACGTCTTACCTGCTCGGCGGTCGTTCAGGTAATGGAGCGCTAGCCACTGGCCCACGCTGTTCGTTGGTCATTGCTTTCTATCAAATGTATATAAGTGCACTCCAAATTTTTCAAAGTCGATTTTCTCGAATTTGGCTGAAAAGCGCGTCTTAATACTTTGGGAAATTAAGGTCCGAGTGAAAACCTTCACGCACACCAAGTATAAACAATTTCTGAGTTGGACAGTCCTGAAGGTCTCCTTGTTAGATATAGGATCTCTAAGTCTGTTTGCTTTCTGTTTAGAAAATTCAAAGCACCAATCGAAATGGCCGAGTACTGAAAGGCGAATTAAATTTCGCTGATTCAGCTGGCTTTGAACTAACAGACGATGCACATGCAAAGAAATCCATTGCAATAAATCAATCATTGCAAACATTGCAATTGGTTATGTGTCAATTGCGACAATGTAGCAACTTTGTTAGTTATAGGGATAACACGCTCACATCATTACTCAGGACGTTATTGTCGGACAAGGCAATTATATCTCTGATATGCACGGTTTCGTTAGACACGATAAAAGAAACAAAGCGAACTTTGGAGTTAGTACATATAATCTGTTATATGAAACCTACTTCCAATATACAGTATTGTCTCCTTATGGGCTCGGCTTGGTGTACACGATACGGACTTTTCGCTATCCCCACTTCTGTCTCACTCTTGTCCGGCGAAGGCGAGAACGAGATGGAACGAGAGCGAGCGAGAGGCACTGAAAGCGAGCGAGGACGATACGAGACAGACGACGCGATGTTTTGTCTTGCCAATAATTTTGTCTTGACAATAAGTGTCAAATTTTGTTAAATTTACATGGAATTAACTTCGATTTTAACGATTTATGTTGGAAGTGTCAAATTTGGATAAATTTAGATGAACGGTTTATGCCAAAAATTTTACTTGGAAGGGTCAAATTTTGATAAATTTAAATGGAATTAACTTCGATTTTACTGGATTATGCAAAAATTTTTACTAGGAAGTGTCAAAATGTTTTGTCTTGCTCCATCTTTCTGACGCCTGACACTCCGTCCTTTGCGTGCGCGATGGTCGCGCACGCAAAGCGTTCCATCTCGCTCCTCCCTTCGGCCAGAAAGAAGCGAGAAACGAACACTCAGAATTAAGGCTCTGTTCACGATACGCACTCAATGCCGGTCCCGACCAGCGAGCCCTCAGGGAGACAATACTGTACTTCGTTCCATCACTATTAAATATCTTTATCGGTTCATTTCAAATTTGGTTAAACTTTCAGATTCGCCCAGGAGGTAAAGGGTATAACTAGCAAGCCCTGCATAAATATTGTTGAAAACCAACAACTTGTCGCGCAAATCCGCGAGCAGGTACAGGAATTGGAGCAAATAAGGATGTACGTACTTCAATTTTTATTGTACTGATTATTCTAGCTCTCCATGAAATGTGACATGATGTGTTATTATTTCAGATTACTGAAACGGGTTCAATGGTACAACAAAGGATAAATTTTTTATTATCTAAAGTGACAACTGGTGCAAGTTGGTTTCCAGTTGCAACTCCGCGTGCGCAGCAATGCACTCGAGATGACCTACTAAACAAAAGTACGTATATTATATACATTAGGGTGGTCATTATTTTTCAACTTCCGATTTTTTTTTGGTCTTACCCTCCTAAAATATGAGGTTTGAGGCGAAAATGATATGTGTAAAATTTCAAAGTGATTGGACGACGGGAACCCGTGTCGCAATTGAGTTGAAGTTTTGAAATAATAGTGATTTCTCGTCAATTTCGGACATAATTGTGTTCGGCTATTTTGGAAGGATCAGTGAATATTGTTACGTTTTGCGTTCGACATAATATAAGTTTACTGAACAGCAACGATAACAGAACATTAAACAAGGGGTAACAAGAATAATATAAGAACAGGTATCGAATACAATCTGTTAGGAATACAATATCGATACGTCTGCTTGTAATGGCGGCTGACTCTCGAATGACAGCTTGACAGGCGATCGATCCGATCGCCTTCTTCTCGCTGTCTCTTGTCTTCGTCGCGAGCACCAGCGGGCCATGAATCCTCTACATAGGGTGCTCGCAACACTGCTCCCCCCCTTCGAGGAGCGGTCGTCCCGACCGCTGCAGATTCTCTGTTAACTGCAGCTGCACCCTGGCTCGGAAGAGTGGGAAGGACGCTATGTGGCCTCTTCCGTCCGTCGCCTCGGTATTCACCTTCACGCCCAGGGAAAAACCACCCCAAAAACCCTGGGCAAGGCGTCGGTGCATAGCTCTTCGCGTCTCTACCCTCCACTTGCGTCTTCGGTCTTGTGTACTTCTTTCTTGTATGGGCTTCATCTTCTTCGATGGCGCATTTTCTTCTTGGGTAGAGACTGGCAAGAGGTCCAATCCTTTTTCTGGTCGGGCTCGTCCAACGATTAATTCTTTGTGTTCCCTCGATGGAAGTCCAGCGACGACGCTCTTCTGGAGGTTCTGGCTCCTTGTCCCACGACGTCCCCGGAACTCCAACAGTCCCTCGGTGGAAGTCAAGCGACAAAGCTCCTCTGGACTCCAGCTCATTGTCCCACGACGTCTCCGGAACTCCAACAGTCCCACGGTGGAAGTCAAGCGTCGAACCTCCTCTCTTCCGTCCCCGGAACTCTAACAGTCCCTTTCAGAAAACATTGCATGCATTAATTTTCTCTTCTTCTCACGAGGAACGGTGGAGCCGAACAGAGTCAGGGAGACGAAAAGGCGAGACGGGCACGACAACAGGGGGTCACAACTCATGAGCTTGTCACCGGCCCGCTCCCCGATTAATCTTCCCCGGACTCCCAGCTCGTCTTCCTCTTCTTTCTTCTAATCTCCTCCAGTACTCCAATCCGTGGCTTCTTGATGGCCCCATTCCTCTTCGTGGCATCTGGTGCTGTTCCAGGGGACCGTCTCGGTGCAGCTCGTCAGCGGTCCCGTCTCCGCGATGCCTCCTCCGACCGATCCGTGCGACTGCGTCGCACGTCCGTCCGGTGATTGGGGACACCATTTCCCGTTTGCTGTCCACCTCGTAGGAAGGGACCCCTTGGTAGACACTGTACCGGGGACGCGGCCAGGATCCCAGCCAGGAGGGTAGCGGGGTGGTTCCACGTATGTCCGCACCCCGCTGCGGACCGCCACGCTGTTGTGGCACATTCGGGGAATTCGGGCCCGCATCCAAGCCACGGTAGCAGTCCCCCGACACCTTGTCCCTCGTCGTGGGGTATCGTGCACCTGTAACAGACTCAAGAGCGGGGGCCGGACTACGAAGGTAACCTCCGCAGCCCCGTCCACCGGATTAGCTTAAACTAATCTTCTTTCTTGAGTCTTCTCTGCATGTTGCATCCCTTCTCTCGGAAGTCTTCATTCCTCTTGCAATTGTCCCTCATATTTCGCAAGCCGTCGTACGTGGACCACCTTGCACTTCTTCCTAGGCGAGCGTTGAATCCTGTAGACGACGTCGTTGATCTTGTTTACCACCGTGTAGGGTCCTTCCCAGTCGGACTGCAGTTTTGGGCACTTCCCTTTCATTCTTCGTGGTTGGAATAACCACACTCGTTCTCCGGGCTGGAACTCCACCGTCCTAATGTGACTATCGTACCAGGACTTCATCTTCGAACTGTAGATATCCAGACGGCATCGAACAAAGTCGTGAATCCTCTTCATTTTTCCTCGGATCCATTCCGAGTATCCCTGCTCGTCGTCCTCGTCTTGTTCTACTTCCGGAGGCAGTCGTCTCCAAAGTTGCGCGGGTAAACGAAGTTCTTGACCATACAGGATCATCGCTGGCGTTAGTTGGGTAGCCTCATGTCGCGCTGATATATAAGCGAGGAGGAACATGGGAATCCACTCGTCCCAATCTCGTTGGTGCTCTGAAACAAACATTGCGAGATATTGGAGCAATGTTCTATTCAAACGTTCTACCATCCCGTCGGATTGAGGATGTAGGGGAGTTGTTCGCGTTTTCCTGATTCCCAACAGCTTCATCAATTCCTTGAACACGGAGGATTCAAAATTTCTTCCTTGGTCCGTGTGTATCTCCAATGGTACACCATGACGACAAACCACGTTGTGCAGAAGAGCTCTTGCCACTGTGACAGCTCGCTGGTCTGGCATCGCGATTACTTCCGGCCACCGGGTAAAGTAGTCCGCCACGACCAGCATAAACCTGTTGCCGGCCTGAGACCTCGGGAGCGGACCCACAACGTCCAGGGCAAGCCTCTCTAACGGAGCTCCCACGTTGTATACTCTCAGGTTCCCTGCTTTGACGTGGTCCCTTCTTCGCCGCACAGGTGTCACACCGCCGGCACCACTCTTGAACGTCCTGTCGACACGTGGACCAGAAGAACTGTTGGTGGACCTTCGCCAAGGTCTTGTATACTCCGAAGTGTCCAGCTGTTGGCGCATCATGGAATTCCCTCAGTACCTCTGCGACCCTCTCGCGCGGTACTACCAAAAGCCATGAGGTCATCGCACCATCGTGGGACTCCCATTTCCTGAAAAGCAAACCTTCATGAATTTCCAGCGAGTCCCAGATTGACCAGTAATATTTCAGTTGTGGGGAGAAACGAGCAACGTCCTGCCAGACGGGCTTCTCTCCTTCCCCCTTCTTTTTCAAGATGAAGCCAATCTCTTCATCTTTTTCTTGGCTTCGTTTCCATTCGTTCTTCCTTTCGTCACAGAATATCCGGTGAATCTTCTTCGTAGAGTGCATTTCCTCTTGTATCTCCTTTTTATCCAGTCGGTCGCATTTCTTACAATCTTCTTCGATGCAAGGTCTTCTAGAAAGTCCATCGGCGTTTCCGTGGGCTCTTCTTTCCCGGTGTCGAATCTCGAAGTCGTATTCTTGTAAACGTTCAATCCAACGGGCAACTTGTCCTTCGGGGTTCTTGAAGCTCAGCAGCCAACGGAGCGCTGCATGGTCCGTCCTCACGAGAAATCTCCGTCCGTAGAGGTAGTGGTGGAAATGCTCGATAGACTTTACCACTGCTAGTAACTCCCTCCGAGTCACGCAGTAGTTTCTTTCGGCTTTACCTAAGGTTTTGGAGAAGTAGGCTACAACCCGCTCTTGGCCTTCGTGTTCCTGCGAGAGAACACCGCCTATGGCGAGGTCGGAGGCATCCGTATCCAGGATGAAATCCTTGTCCATCACCGGATAGGCCAGCACCGGTGTTCCGGTTAGCCTCTTCTTTAATTCTTGAAAAACTTCTTGACATCCTTCGGTCCATTGGAAATTTTGTTTGGCCTCGGTGAGGCGATGCAGGGGCTTGGCGATCCTGGAAAAATCCTTCACAAATTTCCTATAGTAGGTGCATAATCCTAAGAAACTTCTTAATTCCGTCACGTTCTTCGGTTGTGACCATTCCGAAATCGCTTTAACCTTCTCCGGGTCCGTCTTGACTCCGCTCTCTGTGACGATGTGGCCCAGATACTTCACTTCCCGACAGAAGAAGGAGCATTTCTTGGGGCTCATCAATAGTCCGGCTTGACGTAGACGCGAAAACACCGTTCGAAGGCGTTCGAGCTCCTGTTCAAAGTCCTTTCCGTAGATGATGATGTCGTCCAAGTAAACCAAGCAGATCTTCCATGTCAGGCCTCGAAGTACGTCTTCCATCAGACGCTCGAATGTTGCAGGGGCGTTGCAGAGTCCAAAGGGCATCACTTTGAACTGCCACAGTCCTGTCCCCACTGAAAACGCAGTTTTCTCTCGATCCTTTTCGTCCATAGAGATCTGCCAGTATCCGTTCTGTAGATCTACGGTTGAAAACCACGAAGATCCGGTGAGAGCGTCCAGAGTATCCTCTATACGGGGCAGAGGGTACGAGTCCTTCTTCGTTATCTCGTTCAGGCGTCGAAAATCCACGCAGAACCTTATGGTGTCGTCCTTCTTCTTGACAAGGACGATCGGAGAAGACCACGGGCTTCGCGATTCCTCGATTACGCCCTGTACTAACATCTTCCTGAGCAGCTCTTCCACTTCTGCTCGACGGTGTAAAGGCAACCTCCGCGGTGCCTGTTTTATGGGCGGGCAGTCTCCAGTGTCGATGACGTGCTTCACCCGGTCGCAATTTCCTATCTGAGTCGAGTCCTTGGCGAAAACGTCCTGAAATTCACGGAGTAAATCAGCAAAAAGTTTCTTTTGTCTTTCCGCCAAACCTGACGAACAGCGTGTGTACAGCTCTTCCAAATGCTGTGGGACGACTGTTTCCTCTTCTTCTTCTGATTTCTTCTTCTCGGGGTTTCGCTCCCCAAAGCGAATATCCGATTTGTCGGGTAGACTCAGCACACTCCGAGATAGGTCGATGCTGCAGCGGTGTTTCTTCAAGAAGACCGCTCCCAAGATGCACTTTTCCACCATGTCGACAACGTAGAAGTCTTCTACGCTCGAGAGTTCTCCAACGCTGAGTTCCAAGCTTTTCTTTCCAAATACTTTGATTTTCTCCCCTGTGGTGGAGCGAATGTCGACCTTCGTCTTATCGAGGTCCCTTGTGGGGCAGAACTCCTTCTCCAGAAGGTTGATCGGAGAACCTGTATCTAAAATAATCGGACAGGGTTTTCGATTTATTGTTCCACATACGTAGATTTCTCCAGTTGGATTCCGCGCAGTCGCCTTCTGCATCGCCACACTTTTGACGACCGGGGGACTGTTCCTTGCGGTCCGGCGTCTCCCCCTTACGCCGTCCTCTTTCCGTTTCCCTCATTGGACTTTTTGGTAGAAGTTGTTCCTGTTTGGACGTTCTTGGCCTTGAAACAATCCTTTTGCATATGCCCCGTTTTTCCGCAAAGCCAGCACTTCGGTTTTCTTAGTTGGTCGTCCTTTCGTTCCTCGGGTTTCCCAAATCTTGGCTGTTTCGCCGGGAACCTTTCAAAATTGTTCGAGGATTTAGCCTTCCGTTTTTCCGGATAGCGATCTCGCGATTCGACCGCGGGACCTCGAGACATTGTCTCGACAGCTTCGATCTCGAGGGCCCTGGTCACGGCGGCCCTTAACGATGTAAAACCGCCGAGTCGCAGTTCCCGCTGCATAACCGAGCTCGACAATGCCGTAACGAATTGCGACGCGGCGAGTTTGTCGCGAGTTTCTGCCGGGCATTCGGCGAAAGCGGACTGCGCTAATCGCTCGATTTTGGTGGCAAGTGAGGCGATGCTCTCATCTCTCCGCTGCCTATGGCTCTGGAAGAGTACATAGTTTAGATTTGACAGATTCTTAGCCCCGTAACGGAATTCGAGCGCGGAAACCACTTCCGCGAAATTTTCACATTGGTCGGCGGAGAGCGTCGTAAGGACGCTCCTCGCTACGCCCCCGAGGGAAGCAATCAAGGCTATAGCCTTTTTCTGGTCATCCCAACCATTTGCGCGCGCGATCGTATCAAATTGCACCCTGTACTCCTCCCACGAGTTTTTACCGTCAAAAATTGTCGGTTTCACCGTGTACCCCAAGCTGAGTACGTGCGGTTCCGACAAGGGGGTAGCGGCGGGCGTTCCAACGGGTGCGAGAATATCTGTCGGCGGAACACTATTTACAACACTATTTACATGTACATTCTCCCCACCCCTAGGATGCGCGCCGCTACCAACCGAACTATAGCCATTTTGTAACGAAGCGGTTACGACCTGCATTCGTTCCTCCATGTTCGACAGGCGTGCCTCCAAGGCCGCCTGTGTTCGCCGGTCCTCTGCGTCCTTCTCTTCTCTGCGACGATCCTCCCTTTGCCAGCGAGCTTCGTCGTCCTTCCTCTGCTCTCGCATGTGTCCTACGATGCTTAATTGAAGAGAGGTGAACCACTCCTGTAGAGAGGCATCACCCGTCGCTGCAGGAGAAGGGTTCGCGGAGGCCGCGGACGCACGAGTGGGCATCCCACTTCGAGTGGGCATCCCACTTCTGACACCATTGTTACGTTTTGCGTTCGACATAATATAAATTTACTGAACAGCAACGATAACAGAGCATTAAACAAGGCGGTAACAAGAATAATATAAGAACAGGTAACGAATATAATCGGTTAGGAATACAATATCGATACGTCTGCTTGTAATGGCGGCTGACTATCGAATGACAGCTTGACAGGCGATCGATCCGATCGCCTTCTTCTCGCTGTCTCTTGTCTTCGTCGCGAGCACCAGCGGGCCATGAATCCTCTACATAGGGTGCTCGCAACAATATTAATTGGATCGTCCGATTCATGCCACCGTCCAGGTTCCTATACCCGATTCGTCGAGAATCCCAGTAGCGATCCAATGTTATTGGGTTTCGTAAAGTCTATAGCGAACGAGCAGTACAGCTCGCTTTTCATGGTGTTGTTGTTGGGACGCAACACTATTGGATACACATCGTTGTCACCGTCATCGATGCCGCCGAGATTTTGAGAATACCGCTCCAGTAATCGCTGCTTCAAATACTTAGCAATGGCGTCTAGTTCGTGGGAGCCGTGGGGAATCGTAATGTATTCATGAGTGGTGTCGATGCTATTGTTGATGTCATAGTTTACGACAAAGTAGAATTTATCGTTGCTCGAGTCGATGTTTGGTATTGTGTGATAAGTTTCAAAGGTTGCTAGACCAAGCTCGTAATCATCGTCGCTCAAATCTATGGGCGGAAAGTAGCTTACCGCGAGGGTGCTACTCTTGCCGGTTAGAGTGAATGTTAACGACATATTCCGAGCTGTACGACTGGACTGGAACTGAATCAGAGTGATGGGAAGTCAATCCTTAAATTTGGTGCCAATCGTTTGTACAGGGTGTCCGCGGGAAGAGTGGACAGCTGGATATCTCCTAAACTATTGGAGACAAAAATATTTAAAAAAATAGGGAATTGCATGGTTCGAGGGGGCCAACTTATTAGCGCGGACGAATTTTTTTTCGATTATTATTTTAAAAGATACGATGGTCAAGTTCGGTTTTTTAGATGGAACTATTTTTTCTGAAGACCTGAGTTAATAGTGCGTTCTAAGACAAATTCAATAAGCTTTAATGTATACACTTGATTTCCACTGGTTTTTGAGATATTGCGCTTGCAAATTTACTGATTTCCCCTGGAAGAAAACTCCCTGGAATAGCAAGGACCGGGGACGGTCTTGCTGGCGCCACGGGTGGCCTTGCCTGTTGAAACAGATACCTACCTGCCAAAGGTCTACGCCAGGAATCGCAGGCCAAAAGGCTGGACAATTCTTTTCCGTCAGAAATGCTACTTAGGTAGGTACATCTGCGGTATCGAGAAGCGCACCGTTACTTTTATTTCGCACTTGCTTCTACGCTCGGATGGCCGGTTCTTTTGGGAGGGATGTAAGTTCAATTGGTTAGGTTAGGAAGTGTGAAAGTTGCTAGACTCAGAATCAGCTTTTATATGCTCGCGGAGTCTGTCCCACAACTGATTAATGTGTCTGCCAAACTCTCGCAGTAGAATAATCTTTGGTATATATTTCAACTGTTCAGAGGTTAAGTCTCGAATATCGCAATTATCCGACAGGATCAGAAGCATTTTGAATACTGAGCGGTTTTGCTTCAGCGTGGACCTATAAATAGGGCGCGTCGCCGCTTCGACGTATCAAAATCATTTTTCACAGTTCGCGGAGAGGATGCGATTCGTGCGACAACCTGTGACGATACGCGTAACAAATTTTGACGATAAATCACGAGTGATGTCCTCGAAAACAAGACGCAAACATGGTATCATGCTACCAAACACTATACGCTGTCTGATTTGCGGCCCATCAAATTGTGGAAAGACCAACGTGTTGGTGAGCTTGTTGGAAAGTCCTCACGGTGTTCGCTTCGAGAACGTGTACGTGTATTCCAAGTCGTTGCAACAGCCGAAATATCAGTATTTGGAGAATTTATTGACCCCGATAGATGAAATTGGCTACTTTACGTTTTCGAATAACAGCGACGTCATCCCACCGAGCGAATCGCTCCCGAATTCAATTTTTATCTTTGATGACGTGGCATGCGACAAGCAAGATACGATACGAGAATACTTTGCAATGGGGCGCCACTCGAACGTTGACTGCTTCTATCTCTGTCAGACGTATGCAAAAATTCCCAAACATCTTATACGCGACAATGCGAATCTGTTGATTCTGTTTAAGCAGGATGGTACCAACTTGAAACATGCGTACGACGATCATGTAAATACTGATATGTCTTACGAGGATTTCTGCGCTTTGTGTCGTAATTGTTGGCAACGGGAATATGGTTTCGTGGTAATAGACAAGGATAGCGCGATGTCCAATGGACGTTATAGAAAGGGATTTAACGAGTTTGCCGTACCGTGAGATGGTCAATTGTCGTCAAAACGTCGGTGGGAAAGCAACGTCTGCGGTACAACGATGATTGATATCGATAGTCTGGAGATTAAGGATCGCGAGAGAATAGCGAAGGAAATTGCCAAAACCAGCGAATCCATTCGTAAGAAACATCAGGCTTTGAAAACTGGCAAGATGGAGGAAGATATCGCGTTGGAGAGATACTTCAAACCTGTCGTCGAACCCTTAAAACATATCATGAAAAATACCACAGCAGCAGAAGCTGACGCATCACCGTCGATGAGCACAGACGTTGGAGGGAATGAAACATTAACGACTAAAACAAAAATTCAGTCGAAAGGGAACACATCGCGCAAGACAAAGAGCAAACCACACATGTCATCGGAATATTCACCCATAACCTCCACACCAGTTCAATCGAAGCGGAAACGACAGAATGCCACGTCAAACGATTCCCCCGTTCCTCCCACACCAATAAATACCGGTATACAATCGCTCACAAACATTGATGACAACGTTTTCGAAACTAGTCCCGATGAGTCGTTTGCAACATCTATTAGACATCAACTCCAAACATCCGAGGGACAAGAAACATTTCGCAGCCATTTCGGTCCGCTGGGGCAAAAATACATGGGCGCAATCCTAAGTGGTGATAGGGATACAACAATGGACTATGTGTATGGTGTATACTTTGGCAATAGTGGAACGATGCTTGGAGATACGGCTTTCGATATAGACAAGGATGATAATATAATCATTGATGGTGTAAGATATAGAGGAACGTGCGGTCTTTACGAACTGATTTTCAAGAGAATTCCCGACGATGCCCTGTACACCGATGCCGACAAACAAAAATACAAAAGTATACTGCTGACGACGAATGCACACAGACGCAGTCATAACGCTAAATATCCCATATTAAGCAATAAGGGATACAAGTACAAACATGTAATTGCACCTCTACTCCCCCGTGTATCGGCTAGTAGGGCAGGGAAAGGTCTAAGAACACCGCTAGCTATGATGGTAAACGATAACAAGATCGATTACGTGCATTGGGATGATCCCAACGAGCTGGTGGATCGATTGGGTTTGTTGGAAGCGTCGCGTCAGGCTGGTAACAACTCTCATGATCCCGAAAGTCTATCGATTATCGAGGAACTCCGCGAGGTAGGCCTCATTATAAATTAAACCACACGTCGATGATTTGCACTGTATGCATCGAGATGCCGATCAACAAATTTGGAGTATCGCTCGAGAAGAGTGGAGCAGCTAGAATGGACTATTACAAATGGAGCGGCATGCTTCGAAATTATATGCGAGATAACGCTCTTTGTGTGGACGGTGCCGACTTTGATGCAAAATCACGCAAGATACGACGCGTAGCTCAGCCGGTGGCTGACAGCGATGCCGTCAATAAACTATACATGGAAAAGAGCATTAAACTTTTGAGAGAGCAGCAGGTAGAATTAGAGAGGAAGCTGGTCGTGTTTCAGAGAGATATGCTGACGTTGCAAAACAGCGTTAAAAAGATATCGCAGGCGTCATATTTAATCCCACAGCAGCGCTGCGAAGGAGAATCATGCGAGGCGGCTGAACTTGTCCTCGGACCGATGGGGAGCACATAATGCACGTACACGATAATTATCACATCATTCGTGTCAAAGACACCTCTGCGATCAAACATGCAACCATTATCGAAATCCAAAAGTAAAGAAAACCATGGCCCCAAGAAGCGGCAACTTGTTGAGGAATTGCATGCTCCAGCTCGAAGACATTTCCCACGGAGGCGCGTCATAGTGCACGGATACGACGATCTGTGGTAAGCTGACGTTGTAGAAATGCGTCCATACTCGCGATTCAACCAAGGTCACCACTACATACTCACCGTCATCGATGTGTTGAGCAAGTATGCATGGGCGGTGCCGCTCAAGACTAAAAGTGGTGCTGAGGTGACCAAAGCGTTTGCAAAGATATTTAGAGATCGATATCCGAAAAATTTGCAAACCGATCAAGGAAAAGAATTTTACAACGCTGATGTGCAGAAACTCTTGTCAAAGCATGACATTAATCATTATTCGGCGTATTCGGTGATGAAGGCCTCCGTCGTAGAACGTTTCAATCGAACTTTGAAGAACAATATGTGGAAAATGTTTACGCTCAATGGAACCTACAGATGGATCGATTCGCTATCGCGTCTTCTCGCAGAGTATAACGCGCGAAAACATAGAACCATCGGAATGCGTCCTCGCGATGTTACACCTGCGATCGCCGACAAGCTGCTAGCCACCGTATACAGCAACATAAAGATCGCTGCTCCGGCGAGATTCAAGTTGGGCGAGTTTGTGCGCGTTAGCAAATTTAAAAACATCTTCGATAAAGGCTATACGCCGAATTGGACCACGGAGGTGTTCAAGATAACCCAAGTACAGGCAACTAATCCCGCGACGTATCTGCTCCTCGATTCCTGTGGAAAACCTGTTGCCGGAGGATTCTATGAACACGAGCTGCAACGCGTCACCGATCCTGATGTGTATCTAGTGGAAAAAGTGTTGCGTAGGAAGGGGGATAAGGTGTACGTCAAGAGGTTGGGGTTTGATAAATCACACAATTCTTGGATAAATAAAAATAATGTATTGTAACATAATAATATATGATTCAATAAAAATACAATGATATATACATGTGGGAACAATTTTTTTATACAATAATTCAACCATTTTATATGAAGGAGTTAATAAATACAATAATTTCTATTTTACATCGATTTTTTTTACAACGGAATTTTATAATGGTATTTTATAATGTCCCCAGGGCAGAGTGTCGATCGAATCAGGTACGATATACCGCTTGTCGTCGTACGGACTTAGAGCGATTTTGGATTCCGAAATGGTGTACACTTTGTGCAATTTAGACCGTATACATGATTGCCTGCGAACCATTTCGATCTCCCTTTGCAAACATTGCGCGTAGTCGTCGAAAGTTATCGTTCTGGCTATGACGTTGGTCTTGACGCCTTTCGCCTTTTTCGTATCTTTTTTGCCGTCTACGCGGAGTGCATACATTTTCGCTCTAAGACCTACAAACTCGGTCATTATCGCACCGTTATTTTCGTCCTTCATCAGCCCCGGAACCTTCTTATTTACACACGGCATATTATATGAATTGTCGATAGGATAATCGCTTGTGTCGAATCTATCGATATCGCGTTTCATGGACTCGTAGATATCTTCGCATCGAATGTGATAAATGAGGCTGTCCGTGTCTGTGTATAGAATTTTACCATTTTGCCCGTGCAGGGGAGACATGTACTCGTGATGAAATTCGTACAAACAAATTTTTGATATGTCCAGAATGCACATACCCACGTATATCGGTTTGTTGAATTTCACCTCGAGTTTTCGCAATTCAACAGCTATTAAATTTTCCGAAAAAACACTTCTGCTGTGGAAATTCGGTTTCGCGATCATTGACTCCGCGCCATATCGCCCTTCCCAATGTGTCAAAAGTTTTACGTCCACGTGATTTCGAACATTTTCCATAGTTTTACCAAATACCGCGTTGTTCATCAATTTGTACAAATTTTTTTCAAAGTCGTTTGTCGCGCCTGTTCTAAACCGTGTATTGAGTTCGATGTAATCGCGGAGCCAGGGGGATTGAGCGAATTAAAGCACGCGGTGTATCTTTGTAATACAAAGACCGTAACGCGTGCACTGCTGCAGGTTGCGATAATGAATAACGTAACGCTGCTTATCGTATACCGTCGCGAGTAACTTGTCCTGTCCGCTGCCAGGTGGTTTGGCACGCGTCGGGCAGAACGTTAGATCGGCATGAGCGTCGTGCAGACTTTGCGGATATTCCAGATCTACCTCGAGAATGTACCCCGTGGGCGAATCGACAGCGATCGAAAACACGTCAAATTTTTCAACATCTTCGACCCATTGAAATTTGGCGTTTGGCAGGGGTTGACACATTGCCCATCCATACAAATTGTTCACGTCAAAGTACATCAAGTACGATGACTCTTCCGATGCGTCGTAAGATGGCATGTACTTGTTATTGGCATGTGCGTATCTTCCGGAACATTGACTCAAACCCCCGCGTATACCGCGTTCGATAAATATGACCATATCGACGTCAGTGAGCAATTCGAATGTAATTTTGGTATGTTTTAGCATGGCATCCCACGTGAAACCGGGTAGAGTATAATAATGCGCTGAATCTAGTCCGTAACTCTTGATGCAACTTTCGCGAAAATTTTCAAAAATATCTGCCAATAGCAAGACATCTGTTTTCAAATACAAATCGCTTTATTCGCCCAAGGTTCTAATGCCGAAACGCTGCCAGACAGTCTCGGCGTGCGCGTAATCGCTCTCGGATACAGTTTCACCCGTTAACGAACTGTAGAATGACTCGCACGGTGGTAAGCATGGGTCCTGCAGCTTGTTCGCGCAATCAAGGTATTCGTACGGAAAGACACCTTTTCGCGTCAATAAATTGAAATCTTCGGCGGATAATGTTTCAAACTTGGATCGTAAAATTTTTAATTGATCTGTGCTAAGAAAAGATGCTAATTTGTCGAGACTGGTGTTGAGAAATTTGTACGAATCGATGAATCGCAATTTAATACAATTTCGCGAGTCTGAATCAGCCGTATCGTCGACATCTTTTGTGAAAGAAATATACTTTTCTTTAGTTATGGGTAATACATCGACGTGACCTTCGAAAGCGGTAGCTATTTCCTCGATAATGAAATGCCAATCGTAACCGGATAAATTATGGAAAACTATGGGGATGTAAAACGCGTTTTTATAATTTAAATTGCACTCCGAATGTGCTGGGCCTCTAAACCGTCCGGATAGATGACAATGATCGCGAACTCGTATATCGCCAGCCTCGAATGGTTCTTCGCAAATATGACAGTGTGTTGCATCGCGAAATGCCGTCCACTGTTCGGTAGTTAAATCACTCATGGGAACATTACTGGTTAGGATGGGTTTGGCGAAATTCGCAAAATATTTTAGTTCGTCTACGAACCATGAAACGCAATCCGCGTCGCGACGACATCGATACGTCGATAGCGATGTATCGTACGAACAATGCATATAATAGGCTATGCTGTGTACATTATGGTGTTGGTACGCGCGCAATTTATTATTGTCTATATCACCCGTTCGACTGTCCTCTGTTTTCTCGATGATGCACTCGAGATCGGCGTACACCACGAAGGGGAGCCGCTCCTTCCTACAGTGGTTTTCGAAGCTGCGCAAGTTGTTGCCTTCGCTGGGCAGCAGGATGGCACAGTCGTTCATCTTGCCGCAGTCCAGCGAATGAAGCTCCAACTTCTCGGCAGATTCGAAATAGTGCATGCATCTGTTAACCCCAAAAATGTATTATTTAATTTGTTTCGCGAGACATTTGAACATTTCATACGTTAATATACGTACCGATCACAGATGAATTTCTTTTTCCCGTGTCTGCTCAGCTGCATGCTCACCAGCCGGGACAATTCCTTGATCCATACAAAGTGTCCTACATCACCGTGCTCCTGTTCCAGCGTGTAGAGCAGGTTGATGTGCCGATCCCTCTTTTGGCTGGTGAGGCGCAGCGGAAAGACCGTCTTCGTCTTCTCCGCCTCGAAGCTATAGACGTTGATCGAGATTTCGTTCTGCCGCTCGAACTTCCCAATTTGCTCCAGGGACATTGGGAACTCAATGCCCTGGAGATTTAATACGGAAGCATATGGCGGATATGAACTTGGGCGATCGGCATTTCTTTCCGCAGGATGAAGAGCGGCGACCACTGCCCACGCGAAACACGCATTGTCCGGGGATTGTACACTGATCGTTGCTTTCTTCAGCGATATTTCCCGCGGCAACTTGTGGTGGCACCCTGCCCGCAGCGGATTGTACTTATTGACATTGACGGTCAGGTTGAGGATTCGCGTCAATGCCCATCCACTGTCACGTTCCTGGAACTCTTCCAGCGATGCCAGGGTGGTTTCGACGACGCATCGCTGGTACCACTCCTGCAGATCGGATGTGTCGAAGAGTTCGCAGTTCCGGGTGTTGATGCTTTTGCAAGCATGTTTATCACCCGCCACAAATTCGCCGTTGAACACCGTGTTCACTTTGAGGTTTCGACGTTTCCTCAAAGCACCCCGCACGTGCTCCAACACAATGGTCGCCGCATCCTGGAGGAAGTTGCGCGGCTCGATATAGTTCGAATTGAGCACAGCACCAGTTAACACGCGACTATCGAACGCAGTGTCTATTTCGCGCCACAAAAGTCCGTACTCGAATGTCCTGCACCTTCGCGCACGAAACGGCCGCGCAACGAATGTTTCAGTCCTTCGAGTCGCGCGATTCGAGCAATCAGCGATTGTTGAACACCGATCGATAATCGCGGGCGTTTCACTCGGCTGTGTTCTTCCAACGATTCGATACACTCGTCGCACCGTTCTTCCCACGCGAGGTACTCTTCCCGTGAAATCAATCGTGCAGATTGATCCAATAATTGACGGGTTACGTGTGCGAATTCCATGATTGTAAATGGAGTGATTGTAAATGGACTGTATATGTAACGTCTTTTACGCGCAACAGGTTGCAACGATTTGAGACTTTGTGCAGTTCGGAGCGTGCTTTTATGACTGATACCACGATTTGGTATCTCTGTCTAACTCTTTTGGCGTACCCCCTCCCTCGAATGCACCGCATGCAAAAAAACGACGATCTGTGCAGTTTCTGCCGATACAGCATAATTCTTTCCGTGATTCACGCGTATGACGAATTAGCGCGCAAAATCATCCGACACAGTTTCTGCTGACACCGCATAATTCTAAGATTCTGCGCTTCCACAGGTATTATATTACATTCAACACGTGTCGAGACTTTTATCCTTGAGGATGGGGATTAAATTACATGCAATGGTGCGATATGCTGCGACGTTAAGATTGAAAAACATTATGGAAAAATTGGTAGCTTTAGAATAAAATGCGGTGGTGGGGGAACCAATTGCACCGCTATTTAAGCCAATCTCCCGAATGCTATTCCATCAATCGCTCAGTAGCCTCAGTGACGTTCGACGGAACAAATAGTGCTCTGAAAAAAAAATGTGTAGTACCAGTGTCGAAGGAAACGTTGAACGTATGAATTATTACGTTCCGATCGTACAAGATGATGGTGTAGCTCGATGCGGTGAGGATACAGTTGCTTGGTAAGACTTAATTTTCACATATTCTCAAAATTGTATTCCTGATACGAGCGGACAATTTCATAGCTTTGATTGTTCTCTTAGCCCGCGCCGAGTATCGCGTATCATGGTCAGAAGATACGCGTTAACATCCATGGGCAGCAAGTATTTGGAAATTGGGATCCACGTACAGCCTACGGTCGATGTTGAAGTTCTTCTCGGTGACAATCGTGGGAATCATCTGATATTACCATCGTATACATGGCATGTGCTATGCAACAGTCGTACAACCATCGAAGAACGTTCACGATTACCTGGATCACCTTCGATGCGGATTGATGAATTAACGGTGGAATTTCTTCGGATATTTAATTCACCGATTGTAAAGATGATGCTACATGATAAGCCACTGTATTTCAAACCGGATACAGTATCATTTTTATTAAATCTTGAACCATGTATAGACTATGTGTATGCGCGGCTGCATCAAACTGCAGAAGATATGAGGGCAAAATTTGAATCTTTTGTTAACGTGCTACAGCAGGGCGATGTTGCCTGCGAAACATTAGATACACGTCGTGCTGCTAAAATCATACGTGATAGCGAATATTACGACGAGGATTATCTTGTAGATTGCGAACTGGTAGCATGCGCCATCAATGATATTCTAGCTGATGCTCGTAAGAAAAAATGTTAAATTATATTCTTTTAATTTTAAATAAAATTTCTTAAACGTATATTAGTTCTCCATTTTATTTACCCGTCCTCCTTCTCTCCTCGCCACGTAATTCTAAGATTTGCTGACGTCGCATAATTCTATTTCGTTCGAGCGTTCTTCACGCCGTAAATCAGATCTCAAAATGCTACTGCAGCGGTCAAGACGTATGTTACCGAGAGAAACGTTTTTTTTTTTTAAGAATTTATCGTATCTATGTCGAGCGCCTTAGGTGCAATTGCTTCAAAGTGAATCGCTTTTTGAAGTGGATCGTTTTTGAAGGAGACTGCTTTGAAATACAATCAATTAATATCGTAAGTTTCCATTATCATATTTTTTAGTGAATCGTTGTGTTAGTAACTTTGAGAATTATAAGAAAAATCGGTTTCAGATTATGTCATTGCCCATAAATTTGAAACGTCCAGCTACCGCTACGATCACCGCTGCTGCGACAGTTATTCATTCACACAGTCCGAAAGTGTATGTGGCGTGTCGAAATGTTGCGGTTCAAACCGAAGAAATTCGATGCGCAGAACTTTATGAGGCGGAAGCTAATCAGGATGGTGACATTTATTTAAAAGTATTTCGCAACCTAACGGATGACCATGCGTATGAGTACCTCGATGATGAGCAATATTGGTTGCGTCGATATGCGGACCAAATGTTTTTAGACTGCGATGATGTGTATAGGAATATATCTCTGCGGAATCGTACGCATGCTCCAAAGAGTATGGTTTGGCGAAACGTGAAAACAGAGATTGATTATGATAACGTTTCCGCGAATAAAATATCGGGGCTTCGGGCTGGCGTTGTTGGAGTTCAAACTGACCCTGCGCAAGTTCCTGTAGATTTATTATTAAGTGAACTATTTGCTGATGACCCTATCGAGTGGGATAAATGGACGCCTTCGTCGCCTTCGCCACCTTCGCCGCCTTCATCCCCACCATCCCCCTTCTTAGAATAGTTTTATATTTTTTTTCCTATTTTTCTATTTTTCTATTTTTATATTCTAGTTTTATTTTATTATTTTATTGTTTTATTTTCTTTTTTCTATTGTATTTTCTTTTTCTATTATATTTATTTAATTGTGTTTTCTTTTCTTTTATATTATATATTCTTTTTTATATTATATTCATTTCTATTTTCTTTTTGTAAACAATATATAATCTCTTAAACGCATATTATTTACCAATTTCATTTATCCTCCTTCTCTCCTCGCCACGTAATTTTAAGATTTGCTGACGTCGCATAATTCTATTTCGTTCGAGCTTTCTACGCGCCATCAAATGACGTCATCCCGCGCAAGTGCTCCAGAGGATTCGAATTACGCGAGATCGCGCGATACGCTGCGACGTTAAATCGGAACGCTTTAGAATAAATACTGTTAGCTTCAGAATGCATGCTACATATCTGCTTGAAATAATATTTCTACATAATGATTCTGTAGATAGCTGATTCAAAATTTTAGAGTATCTGCGAGTGTATCGCTATGTAGTGCTGTCTCTCTCCCTCCTCCGAATTTATATTTAAAATAATGCTCTGTCTCTTTCCATCCCGAAGACGCGGTGTATAAAAGAAAAGTACGTCGATCTTTCCCGATCTTTCCCGACATCGTCCGAAACAATTTCGGATAAAAAATAAATTATTAAACAATTTCCGACGCATGTTGGTTTGAAAAAATCCTGGGGGCCGTCCCCTCCCTGGGTTAGGTCTGAAAAAATTTTCGGGGTGGGCCAAAGTCTGAAAAAGACTTTTCGGGGGTCATTTCCTCCCTCTAAAAAATTTCGAGGACGGTGGGTCAGGTCTCCGCGGCTGCTCGGCCCGGACTGATCCCCTCCACGGTTGCGGCTTCCCCCACTCCGCGGCTCGTGCGCGCGCAACCGCTCTTCCACTCCCCGCAGGCCCCGCGCCCAGGTTTCCCTCCGCCGCGCTCCCCCGCGCGCCCTCACTTCCCCCCGCCCCCGCGCTCCCCTCAGAGGACCTGAGTTAGAATCGGCATAGCTATACTACTAGCGATTACACTGTCCAACACGATTTTTGGTCTGCAATATCCGCTGAGTGATTCTTGTAGAGTTTTTCGCCCTGAACACGAATCCGCAAGTAGAATTGTTATATCACACTCAGTTTTTTGATAAAATTGATTTTGAAAAAAACTGCAAATTTTCAACTTTGAACATCTTTTGTGTCGAAACGGTAATAGCTATTCGGTTGTTTGTTACGTTACATTATTCTACGAAACCTCCCGAATACAACCATGTAAGTTATTATTGCATTATGATCATTTAAATATGTTTAAACAACGATCAAAGAGAAAATGACACCCGAAATGCACCCATTTTTGAAGATATCTTTTAATTTATTTCCAAAACTAAGGGTCTAAGAGAATAGTTACAACCGCCGCGCATTCCGATAATACGCGCGGACAACAACCCGCGAACACCGTCAGCGTTTCCAACGAAATCGCCCAAGAGCGAGCCGAAGACGGTGACCCCTCTGGTCCCCGCTTCGCCCCGGTTTAGCTATAAGACTCTGTACAAACTGTAAGCAAGAGCTCTGATTAAGAACAGACACCCGAGACAGTACGCGCTTCTCCTGTCACCCAGATCGGGACAGAATAAACTTGTTTAACCTTACGATGAGTTCCAACTCTTTAACCCGCAACGATCCCCTACCTTCGGTTTCTAACCGAATATCCTCGTCCCGGCATTATTACCCGAACCTTTCGGAGCCCGTTGGACGACAACTGCGAAGGACGACCCGGAACACCCCGAGATTCTAGCCAGAATCTCGACCCCAGGCGCCTTGGCACAACACAATGCAGCAGACATTTTTCCTTCGGAAATCATCAACAAAAGTCGTAAGTCACGTTTTGTTTTCAATACAGAAGCGAAATAATTTGGCAAAACGCGCGGTGCCGGCAGTGGTAGTCAACGGCGGCGCGCGATCCACTGCCGCTCAGCGTAACACAATCGCTTAACGCGCCTGATTACCACTGTTGGCACCGCGCGTTTTGTCAAACTATTTAGCTTCTGTATTGAAAACCAAACGTGACTTACCACTTTCGTTGATATTTCCCGAAGGAAAAATGTCTGCTCTCCCTCTCCCTCTCTCTCTCCCTCTCTCTCTCCCTCTCCCCCTCTCCCCCTCCCCCCTCCCCCCTCTCTCTATTCTCGCGGCATTCATACAAACACACTATACAAGTTTTAATTTTAAATTTTGATTGCGTTAGTATTATCTCACACGCACATGGGTATTTCAACTTACTTCGTTCCTGGCTTTCGCTTACATCAAGACTTTACTCTACTATATCTTCTTTTACTATGCCTGTTTTTCTTTTCGAATGTATGTTTTTCTTATTTCTATGTATGTACCACGTGTTACTGATTACTGACCCTTTACGTGCAGGCAACGATCGAAAACAGCAGCGTGCCTCACGGTAGGTCAAGGCACCGTGGCGGAAGCAGGTACGCGTGCAGGAACCTCGTACGACGAAACACTTCCAAGCACATCTGCTGCGTATGATTTTACTACGGACAGAATACACGAAGATGACGTAGGAAATTTTCAAGACTTCCGAATTATCGAAGGAATTGTGGAACAAGTATATTTCGATACGGACGCGGAAGATATTTTAGAAGAAATACATTTCAACGCGGACGAAGAGGAAATTGTGGAACAAGTGCATTTCGAGTTGAACGAAGAAGAAATTGTACAAGAAATAGATTTGGACACAGACAGGGATGAGATACATTCCGTAAGAGACATCAACGAAGAAACGACTCAAGATGTTGGAAATGATGCCGATTACTGGGTGGTAGAAAATGCAGAACCAGAACAGCCGGAAATCCAATTTCAGAAGAAATAGATTTCGTTGATTTTCCGTATGTTTTCGAACAAATAAAAAATCTTGGAAAACATTCAACTATTGGCTGTGGCATCGAGCATTTTGAAATAATTAGATGTCAACGGAATGGACTAGAAAATGTGTATTATGTAGAGTGCAAAATGTGCAAATATACAGAGCACATATCCTGTCTTCGGAAGAGTGATGCCACTATGGATATCAACCGCGCCGTTGTTTCCGCAACAATGATTACGGGCGGCGGATATAATCAACTGGAGGACATACTGACTGCCGTGAACGTGTCCTGTATGACGAAAAGGATCTACGAGAAATGTTAGAATGACCTAATCGATGCCCTCGAAGTGGCCGCACAACGCGAAATGGAAGATGCTGGAAAAGAGGAAAAAGCATTAGCTATATCAAGAGGCGACGTACATGCAGAATCCAATCTACCGTTTATCCCAGTTGTCGCGGATGGCAGCTGGATGAAAAAGTCCTACCGCGGAGGAGATTACAATTCTCTCTCTGGCGTAGGAGCCATCGTGGGATACCGCACGAAGAAAGTGCTGTACATCAGCGTGAAGAATAAATTCTGCATGACTTGCCAAATAGTTGGTACGAAGAAGGAAGAACCGCGCGAGCATCGTTGCTTCAAGAACTGGGGTCGTAATCAGAGTTCAACTGGCATGGAAAGTGTTGCTATTGTCGAAAGCTTCAATTGCAGCATAGATATGCACGGCCTAATTTACTCTATATTAGTTGCCGATGGCGATAGCAGTGTGTACAAGAAGATATTGGATAGTGATCCATATAAAAACTACCTGGTGCAGGTACGAAAAATAGAATGCACCAATCACCTGCTACGCAGTGTGTACAAGAAGATATTGGATAGTGATCCATATAAAAACTACCTGGTGCAGGTACGAAAAATAGAATGCACCAATCACCTGCTACGCAATTTCAATAAAAAAATAAACGAAATCGCAACAAAAGGCCGCGATAAAGACCTAAGAGCTGTCATAAAGAATAATGCTCTCCGTCTGCGTACTGGTATAAAGAAAGCTGCAGAATACCGGGTGTAAGAAGAAATAACACTCGAGGAACGAATAAGAAATTTGAAGGAAGACTTGAGGAATGTACCGAGTCACGTTTTCGGTGAACACAAGGAGTGTCAGAAGTTAGTATACTTCTGTAAGAAATACTCTGATCCAAACAGAGAGGACTACGTACCAAGGTTGAGAGAAAATGGTATTTATCAGAGTATCGAAGAAGCGATGCAGCTACTTTTCCCTAAAGCTGACAGTTTGCTGCACGGTCTAAATAACAATGCTGTTGAAAATTTTAATAATATCATTGCCAAATTCATCGGAGGTAAAAGGATAAACTTTGGACGAGGGGGCTCGTATCAGGGCAGAGTCTCCGCTGCAGTCGTCCAATATAATACAAAAGAGGGGTTTAGCAGATTGAGTACGGCAAGGGATAAAGAGCCACCAACCATGGTAAGAAAGCTGGAAGGACGTCGGAAGCGTGCAGCAGAAAAAGCAAGGGAATATAAAAAAGAAGCGAAAGCATCCTCCTTCCGAAATAAAAAACAATCGTGCGACCAGGATTACGGTCCTAACGCAGAAAAACCAGATGTGTAAGAGACAGTATACTCTTCCGAGTGTAAAAGGCACGCGGCTATACTCCATGACTGGCAAAGGATGCGATGCGAGATCGAAGAGGAAACTCGCAATCAGGCGAATAGCGAAAAGTGGATTAGTTATAGAAAAAAATTATTAACTGCATCCAATTTCGGCAAGGTATGCCGATTACGAAACACTACACCACGGGCAAATACTGTGAAGAGTATAATGTACCCGCAACTTCCAAATTTGTCTGCTCTCCAATACGGAAGGGAAAATGAGGCAAACGCCTTGAGACAAATGGAAGAAGAATTAGGAATCCATATTCTACCATGTGGCCTCTTCATCGATGACACTGTGCCTCACTTAGGTGCAACTCCTGACGGCCTCATGGACTATGATAAAATCGTCGAAGTAAAGTGTCCTGAATCGGCCAAGGATTTATCACCTGCTGAAGCAATAAAGCAACTTGGTAATATACGGCGTATTTTCAAGGGTAATGAAATGAATAAAAATCATCATTACTATTATCAAGTGCAAGGACAATTGCACATAACGAAAAGGCAGCGGGCCTATTTTTGTTTATGGACGCCGAAAGGAATGAAAGTTATAACAGTACAAAGAGATGATAGATTCTGGGCAACAGAGATGGAGGAAAAACTGAGGAGGTTCTATGAGGACTGCATGTTGCCAGAAATAATAGATAGTAGATACAATCGACAACGGCCGATTAGAGAACCTCCGTAACGTAAAAACAGGAGGAGTAGGTACGAGTACACAATCGAGTACATAAGACGATGGAGAACAACATCGCAATAGCACCGGCGAGTGCATTCAGCGCATATGAAGAGCTGTCGAATAATCAATTGCTATTCAAGGTCACTAATGCACCGGCGAGTGCAATCAGCGCATATGAAGAGCTGTCGAATAAGCAATTGTAATCCAAAGTGACTATTGCACCGGCGAGTGCAATCAGTGCATATGAAGAGCTGTCGAATAATTAATTGCTATTCAAGGTTACTATTGCACCGGCGAGTGCAATCAGCGCATATGAAGAGCTGTCGAATAATCAATGTTCCAAAATGTAAGTAAGAAAGTATGTAGAAAATACATACGGAGAGTGAAGAGGAACGTCTATGACGGGGGTGGTGGTGGGCCTTTTCACACTCTCCTAATAATAAGTACCTGTAGCTATTCTTTCATATCAGGTGGAAATGACATATGTAAAAGCGTAAGTATGACGCATACTTTTGTTATGCAAATAATTGGATTAATTGGAAATCATCATGAATGTTTCTCTCATATATGAATTTGCTTTAGATATTTCCAGCAACCAGTATCAAAGGTGAAATTCGGGCTCTATGAAGCGAGGAAAGGAAGGCAGTCTTCTCCGCAAGCATAAAGATAAGTAAATAACATACATACATTTACATTTTTACTGCATTCAGATCAATTAAAACTCGTTCTAACTTTTTATTGCAGGTTCTATGAAAACTAACAGTAATTGAAGGGGGTCAGTGCCATTGCAAGAAAATATTTATGAGAAATAGCAAATAATAATAATAGATTCTTCAGGAAGTGTAAGTATCAATTTTTACATTCAAGTGGTATAAACGCAAAAAGTAATTTTTATTAAATTTATTTATTTTTGCAGATCAAACCAGAGTGTACATATGTACACTGGGCTCAGGAGTATCGTTGCACTACCACAAATGCAGGGTGGAGGAGGTACCCCTTCCATGACGCCGACCGGGCTAGGAGGAGCGGATTTTCTATCACTTGGAGGAGCGGATTTTCTGTCCTCAAAGTGGCAGAAAATATAACCTATATGCTATACCCGATTTCCTAAAGATACTGTTGCGGCGTAATAATAATGTTTCGGAAGAATGTTAAAAAGTTCACAAATGTAGCGTAAAAGAACGAAATAGGCGCTAAACATTTATTGTCATATAGCATATACATACGTTATATTTTCTGTCACTTCGAGGAGGGGACCACATAATAATCACGCGTATCCAGCCTGCACATTTTCACTAGCCCAATTCAACATCCAACACAATTTTATATATAATGTTTGTTCATAACTGCGTTCTGCTGTAATAAGTGTATTTCATGTTCTGTTTCAGTGGTTTGCTAATAAAAAAATGTCTAACCTAACAAACATTCATTTTCTGGGGACATCCCCTCATCTATTTTTCCTTTCCACGCACATTTTAAGTAATTAAAATGTACAATGCATTTTCTACGTTTGCTCTATCAGCAGACCTTCCGTTTAAAAAATATTTACAAGTACAAACGCAACAGCTGAGAATTTCTTTCCTTATTCAGAATAGAATACGGAAATAGCAAACAGCTCCCTCTGGCGTGCACCAGGCAGCCGCGTATCTATGGGTATTACCATTTCTGTACAGAAAAAACCTGCTGTAATACCGACCTGCCAAATTGGCTAGGTCACGTGACGTGTCTACCCCCTTAAAAGATGTAGTAGTAGTTCCCGATCTAACAGCAAATTTGTTGTCAGTAAACGCAGTGACAAGTAACGGAGGAAAAGTAACTTTTCAAAAGAAGGAAGTCATAATAAAACATAAAAACAAAGTCATACTGAAAGGAAAGAAAACAGAAAACGGACTTTATACTGTCAATCTGGATCCAAAGAACAAAGAAATATCCTGTCTGTCAAAAGACGAAGATACAGAAGCAATGCTCTGGCATCGAAAATTGGGTCACATGAGCGTGGAAAGGATGAAGAAACTACTCAAACTGTCGAAGAAAGGAGACATCAAGATAAAGCAGGCAGACATAAACAAAATCGACAAAGTCTGCGATGTATGCCTGAAATCCAAGCAATTTGAGCTTTGGGGAATCTCGATCAAGAGCTGAAAGACAAGGGGAGCTGATACATACAGATCTGTGCGGCCCCATTGGTCCGGTAACCTGGGATGGTAAGAAATACTTTCTTACTTTCATTGACGACTATACTAATTTTTTAACAGTATACCTACTTAGAGAAAAACAAGAAGTAGCAGAAATAGTACAAGAATATGTACAAAAGATCGAAAGACAATCAGAAGCCCGAATAATGAAAATAAGGTGTGACAACGGGTGCGAATACAGAACTGGATCAAAGAAAAAGGGATCGAGTTCGATCTAACAACACCTTATACGCCACAACTAAACGGTAAGGCTGAAAGAATTAATAGAACAATTATGGAAAAAGCAAGGGCTCTGGTGTTTGATTCGAAAATGTCCAAATCTATGTGGGGAGAAGCTGTGTACACTGCAGCTTATTTATTAAACAGATCGCCAAGTAAAACTGTAAAAACGACGCCGGCAGAGATGTGGATGAAACGAAAGCCAGATATGAAATGAATAAACCCACACAGCACAAGACGTCCCGGGGATGTCTGTTTTAGGTCCGTTCTAGGTCTGTAGGTCTGAATGTCCCGGTTTGTAACAGAACGTCTCTGGGACGTCTATAGACGGCTTTGGGATGTCTATAGACACTTTTGGGACGCTTTTGGGACGTCGTGTACAAAGTCCTAAATACGTCTTTGGTACGCGTCTGGGACGTATTTGGGACGGTCTTAGGACGTGTTTGGGACGGTCTTGGGACGTGTTTGGGACGGTCTTGGGACGTGTTTGGGACGTCGGTGCTATCTGCTATATAGGCGCCATCTATAGAACGTCGTCTATACTATGAGGTGCATTTCAGTCTCAAAGGGTATTTCAGTGAAAGTGTATTACCGACTCCTAATTTGAAGACTGGACGTAGCGCCCTCTGCTTATGGACAGCGTCCAATTCAAGAACTACTCTAAAATGGATTGAAATGTTGAAAGATTTGTTTGGAGCGAGAGTTTGGTAACAGGCGGCAGGTGTGCGAATTTCTTTCCGAAAATCTATGCGGGGAGTCATATGGACCCGACTATGGTACATCATGAGAGTTCTATCGGGTCTAAATGAGGCTAAATGCATTCAGACGGTGTTGAAGACGGTTATCCATACGATTAAAATAAAATTAAATTTGATAAAAATATATTTCCATTTATTTCATTACAGTACACTACAAATTATATCATCCACTGCATTACACTATGTGTGTTTACAAATATTGAAAAACTACAATAATACAATATTATGATTCTATTTGTTATAAATTATAAATTAAATTATTATATTTCTATAATCAAATTACTGGTGCATGCATCCGCGAAATTACTATAGAATTCACTTACAATAAGTTGTGAATACACCTGTAGTTGGTTGGAATATACAAAGCAGAGTATATAAAGTGTACACAGAATACACAGATCGCATACGCACTTAATATATATGTACAATACATAAAATATATAAAAATAAAACATACGTTAGAGTACTTAATACACATATCGGATTTTATAGAATATACAGTAGTGATAGAATAGTAGATACACCACACAGTGACAGACAAACGTATACATATACACTTTTTAAAATCGCATAGCTTTTTACAAAAAGTGAACTAAACGAGTGCGGTTTTTTTTAGAAGTTAGAAAGATCGGTTTACTATAATAGGTATATCGTTTATTCGCCGTTTTGAGAAATTGGAATTTTCGAAATAACAAGAAAAAACGGTTTTTCAAAGTTTTTTATGTGAGCTTATAATGAAAATTTAAAAAATGCCCTTTCTAGATTCAAGTAAGACATACGCATACTGAAAATTTCATCTAAATCGGTTAGCTACAATCGCTGAGCTACAAACACTTAAAGATCGCAGAATAAAGTCGAAATCGCTGGTACATGCCGAGGGCAGGGATTTTGAAATACTGTCATGTTAAAGTGTCATTCTGGTTAGCGCGCCGATAAATTAAGTGAATTTCAGGAATTTATTGCGAAGATAGGAATTAAAGTAATGTAATAAAACTTTTTTCTATTGATTAAACTACATTCCTACAGCAAATAAAAAATATAAAAGTAATCAAATTATTGCTTTTAAAATGGTTTCTGAAGGCGATTTTGATGACATGTTTAAAAATTCATGCTTCGCTCGTGCAGGTGATTTCCGCGGTTCTACTTATTTGAAACCAAAAATACAAACAGATTCTTGATCAATATGACTGTCGCTATGGCCCGAACTAGAATAAATGATTTATCCACAAAATTAACAAAATGGCGGGCAAAATACAAGAATAAATGTATTTCGGCTGTGTTTTATGTGCTATTTTCGATTTTAAAAGTAGGTTAGACGCAACAGAAATACTTAGTTGTAGTCCCGGCCCAAGGCATAGGTGTGCAGAATAAGCAGTTCAATTTATAAAGCAATCGGTTCAATAAATTTTGAGATTTTACCTGTACCATGTGAAAAAATGAAGTTCCGAGAAAAACGCGTTCAAAGTTTTCATCTATGGTGGTCGAGCCTCTGCGCTCCCTAAAAAGTGCCTATGTAGAAGCTAAAATAATTGGAATTTTTCAATGAAAATTTAACAGTACATTCTTGAGGATATGTACTTTCGAAAAATGTTTTAAAAAATTGATTTTTTCAAACCGTCTAACCAGAATGACCCCTTAACACCCATCGTCGTGGTTAGTATAGTATATATAGCTAATGTTAAACGTGTTTTGTGGCTTGGAAAATACTTATAGCACTTATTGGCATTTTCTTATTTCTGCTACGCAATCTGGTGGCGAAAATTAAAGCACTCAAATCGGGTTAGCTGTCACATGTAATTGGCAATATTGTGAATTTCGACTGTTTGATGATCGATTTTGTAATATTTAACAGACTATTTAATGACAAAAACATTATTGCACTATTTCAATACTTGTGTGAGACCAGTCCTGTAACGCGATTGACCCGATTGCAGAGCTTATAACCGTAGATAGCGCTCTCACAGAATTTACCAATACACATATGCGTTTTACCATGGATATACTTTGTTGATCGTAGCAGAATGTTGCTCCAGCTTTGATATCTGGGGAAGGCAGCGATTCCCCTATCAATGTTGCGCTTCTTCCAGGCTCGTGAACGATGCTTTACTGCGGGATGTTTACCGCACTTCATTGGGAGAGGCGGCCAGGATCCGCATTCATCGACAGTCAGGCCGCACTGCTACTTTTTTTTTTTTTTTTTTTTACGTGGGGGAAATGCATTACGCACACCCGGCGAGATGTTGTGTGCCGGGTAGTGTGGGACTCCTTGCAGGTGTTGGTCCCGCAAGTTTACCCACTAAAAACCACCACGACCTCCCTCAATCATCTAAATTCTAAATTTTGGAAAGGTATGAACATTGAATCAACAAGAAAACCTCGAAATTTGAATGTTGTTGTCATCATAAAGATATCATAAATACATAGTTTACATATACCAGAAACATTGGACAAGTATTTTATTTGCATGTCGGAAGAGTGGAGTGAAGTAGAGGGAAAATTTTAATGTTATCTGAAGTTTCTAATTTCACACATTTATACACTATTTCCGCTACACTGAAAATTTGACGAGGACCCATGTTGTTGGATGGCGTTTGAAAAATTCCTAATTCGGAGGAGTTACAGGGAGCGTCATAAAAATCTATTAATTGTACAAATTTTCTGCCTATTATTTTATGCTCGCTTTTGTATACGATAATATTTTCTACAATAATAATGCTGCCATCATTGAGATGGCAGCAATTGTTAGGGTGCCGGTTCTGTAAAATAAAATTACCGAAACTAATACGTTTAAATTGTTTTGCGTTATTAATATCTTCTATTAATGGACCACGAGAATGTTCCTTTTGGAAAATCGGATATACAGGCGAACTATGTACTGCTTCTATACTAAAATGGGACTTTTCTAATTGCCGTTTCACGAGCTGTTGCAATGGTTTCTCACTCTTCCTAATACATTTTTTAATACTTTGCAAAAAGTTTTCAAAAGGAAAGCAACTAAAATCATCAAGAATTCCGTGATTTTTTACATCATCTACCAAGTGTAGCAGATTATGTACATTGTGTGAGACGTGTTTTGATCCATATAATGATTCGAATGTTTCAACAAAATACTTTAATAATTTTACTGCATAATCGAGGTGAATAAAATATTTTATTTGCGATAAGATGACAAATGCGGTGTGGAGTACAAGAAAATTTAAATATCTGTCATCATCTATATTTTTTAATAAAACTACTGGCCCGGTGTACAATAAAAATTGACGCAATTCAGTTGCTTTCCACCGTTTTAAAATATCGAAGCTTCGAGGTTTTCTCATAAATTCTCTTCGCATGCTAGTAGATATTTGTATTAAGGATAGTGATATTTTGCATTGAGATTGTAGTGATATTTTGGTCTTGGGTTTGCCACAACACCACAGAGAGAGCAACTTTTTCACTACGCCCAGACAAATTAAATGCATGTAATCTAACGGAAACGAATTAATCATGTGGATGCCAGGAATTCTTTCTATAATCGACGTTCCAGTATGGTGATGTTTGCCAGATTTGGATCTGAAATCAGCATCAGTCCTTAAACGGAGATTATTTGTCCCAGGAAAGCACGTTCTCTTATCTATATTCTTACCTACTATATGGCATTAACTGCAAGAGGAATAGCCGGCATGGCCTTTTGTATATTTAAGAAAGGACTTGGCAGGTACGTCGCATATAAATGATTTTATTTTTATGTGATAAAGATGGCCGTTAATAGAAATTCCGTTACTAATTAAATCTATGGCTTCTTTGGCAAAATCTTCTAGAAAAACGTTGGCATCATTAGGCTTTTCATACCCATGGTATGTGCCAATCATACCTACTGCATTGTATCCGGCAATGCAACCTAAAATGGGGTAAACTTGACTCTTGGAACTTTTACAAAGCGGTAAACCGTCCACATTGATATTAATATAAATTGTGTTCTTTTCGATACGGGATAAATCTACGGACTGAATGAGTTTTAAAATGCAGGATTCTAAACCAAAATGGTAATACTGACCTGGATCGACACATTTAATCTGTACATTCCTGGGAGTTTTTAAAAGAGTCCTGGCATCCGAGGGTAAATGACTTGAAACTGATTTCTTTAAAATGGATAATAAATCGTTAATGGCTTCATGAGTAATATTATGTTTTATAGCCCACTCTGCTAGTGACTTTGATAAATTGGGACTATCGGTGGTCTGAGAATTTTCGAATCTGGCGAAATTTTCAATTTCTTCCATATTCTCAACGAATCCTACATCACTCTGAGTGATATTAACAGAAGGTTGAGAATTAATGCCAGGTGAAATGGCATTTGTAGTGGTACTGGGGTCGGATGATGTTGATTGAGAAACTGACTGTGAACAACTAGTGCCAGGTGGGAGTGAATGTGGGAAAGTAGCATCTGATGGTGTTGTGGCTCGGATTTCCTGAAGGAAACTATTTTGAGACCTCTTGGCACGCATATAGTACTTCTGTAATTTTATTTTGCCAGTCATTATTGCGGTAAAAAAGGAGATAGATAGAACTAACTGTATAGCGTAATGGAAAAAAATGGATATAGAACTTGCGTGTAATAAAACCGGCCCTTGTATATCCTTGAATGTTAAAGAAACACAACACTTTATAAAACTAAATGTACGTCGTTTAAAATGTCACCCTTTGTCTTCGACGGTTCAGCAGTAATTACCGTGTCGCGTGCAGTGATCGTGGGTTTTCGCCCACGGGCGCTACCCCCACTCCACGACCAAACGTACCCCCTCCTAGCGCCTGTACCGCACCAATCAAGCATACCCGTCCCTTCACCTGGCCGGCCGCGGCGCGGCGCTTTCCTGCGCGAATTCGTTTTCCCGACATCGAATAAAAATATATAAAAAAAATATTTTATGTTAAACGATTTATCTGCTGGCTGTTAGTGACCAAAGATAAAGTGGCCAACGCTATTAGAAAGTGTGAACCCCCAAACAAAAGTTGGCCAACATATAATGTAATCGCCTTTAGAAATGGCATATTTGGTTCGTTCAAATTACGATTGAGAATAAATATGCTATTCAGTTAATTACTAATACGTAGGGTAAAGCGGGGTAATTCCGGCCACATAAGCAGTAAATGCTATAAAATTTGAAAAAGTTACACATTTGTTATTTTTTTTATATTAATTGATAGTTTGAAGTGTCTAGTTTGTATTAATATGACCGAGAAAGCATAAATTTAAGTTAATAAGTAATACGTACTTCCCAATGACTATACCCAAGCCAGGAACTCCAGGAAGGCGGCCAAGCTGGTGGCAAAAATGAGGGGTGTGCCGTTGAGAACCGAATCCGATAAGCGAAAACGGAATTCAAAAATATCTTCGGGCAACGACGAGTCGCTGAATGAGCTCCTTTTGCCGACGCACAGTGGAACGACGTTCAGGCCCGGATTAAAATTGATGTTCCTTATTTCTTTGATACAAAATTGTACTTAATTCGTTAATGTTACTTGGAGTTTCCCCTCAATTCAATTACAAAGCTTGAGGAATTCGAAGAAATTTTGCGAGATGAGCAAAATTTGTAAGATGCAGGTCCCAGTGGCAGCAGCAGCAGCTGCAGCACAAACGCTACTGATGGGCTTTTGCAAAAAATAATTGAGCAGAATACTGAAATCATCGCTCAGAATCATTCAATGATATCCCAAATGAACTTATTGAAAGTTTTATTAATTAATACCAGGGAGCAGGTGAATGCCCTGGAAAAAAATCAGGCGCATCAACAGTGATCGAGAAGGAGCACTTCTCCGAAAGATTCAGTTACTTGGAGTTTTCCCTCAATTAAATTACAAAGCTTGAGGAATTCGAAGAAATTTTGCGAGATGAGCAAAATTTTCAAGATACTATTTTTTCGCGCGGTATTATTCTAAAGTCTCCCTCATAAATCGCTCCATAACTCCATCAAAATCCATCAAACTCAAATCTTACCCCTTTTCCCCAAATCACTGATCACCTTGGCGATGTACCTTAGCGGTCCCCATCTCAAGATGGTCAACTACGACCTGCAAATCCCCTCTTCGCCTTACGTGGCATGACCACTTCCCTCCTATTTAAATTTAAACAAGTCCCTCGTCCCAAAAACTCTCTTATCTCGAGACCACGTCTCACCCCCTCTTTACGACTCACCGAGTCAAAGCCACTCTCACCCCTTTCCCGTCAAAACGCCTAAAATCCACCTAATAGGTCTTATCAATAGCTTAACAGAATCTTGGAAACCAATTGCGACGCATATTTCACGCATGATTCATAAACGTAGTCTAAATATAGACATTTATAAAAACCCCGGAAGTCCTATTGCGACGCATATTTCGTAAATATGTCAAGGTGCATACCGCGCACACCCTTCATACCTGACATTCTTGTAAACCCTATAAATACGAGGAACCTCGAGACCGGAAGACACTCTTCTAAGGAAATACTTCCGCAGAACAACCATAAAACCAACAAATCAAGTGCACAAAAGCTTTATATTTAAATTCAGTGTTCTACTGCAACTACCGTAAGAAATTATAATTACCTTTATTGTTATACGGCATATCACCTTCATATATATCATTTTGTATCGTTAACGCTTATTGCATTTCATATTATTATTCATGTATTAACGCTTATTGCTTTATATTATCATTTTGTATCGTTAACGCTTATTGCATTTCATATTATTATTCTTGTATTAACGCTTATTGCTTTATATTATTATTTTGTATCGTCAACGCTTATTGTATTTCTTATTATTTTGATTCATATTATTATTTCGCTAACGCTCATTGTCTCATATTGTTAGCGTAGCAAATTCCTATTACTTTACATACTATTTTCTTTGGGTTATACACATGTATTGCATATTCATACACATATATTGCTGTTGATTACTATTTATATAAATGTTATGTGCTAATGCTTAATGTCTGACGCATTATTATGTTAACCATGCTAATATATTGATAGTGCACCACTCGTGCTCAAAGTAATAAAGTCCTTGGCTTTAAATCACGCTTCGAATTATTATGAATATCCTTTGGTTACGAAAGCTCCAAATCTAAACAGTCTACTGCAACAGCTGATTTCAGTTCGTGAACGCGAGAGTTCCTACAGTGTTTACAAACATATATTTGCATGGGCCGTGTACACCCATATGTCTAGACATATTTCGCGGAAATATTACGTGTGACTTCCTGTATAAATGCAACGGTAAATCCAATTAAAAAGCCAAAACAAACAAAGTGCTCTAACGGGCGTCACCTCCGGAGTGATTACCATTTAAACTTTCCCTGGTCGTTCAGTGCTACGAATCTGGCATTCGCGCCTGAATCCTAACTCTCCGCAGTGCCACGAATCTAGCATTCGCGCCTGAATCCTAACTCTCCGCAGTGCCACGAATCTGGCATTCGCGCCTGCATCCTAACTCTCCGCAGTGCCACGAATCTGGCATTCGCGCCTGCATCCTAACTCTCCGCAGTGCCACGAATCTGGCATTCGCGCCTGCATCCTAACTCTCCGCAGTGCCACGAATCTGGCATTCGCGCCTGCATTCCCTCAAACCGTTCAGTGCTACGAATCTGGCATTCGCGCCTGAATCCTAACTCTCCGCAGTGCCACGAATCTGGCATTCGCGCCTGCATTCCCTCAAACTATTCAGTGCCACGAATCTGGCATTCGCGCCTGAATCCAAACTCTCTGCAGTGCCACGAATCTGGCATTCGCGCCCGCGTTCCCTTCAATAATTCCCCGTCTATGCCATCGTCCTCAACGACCTCCACCCGGGACGTGACAATACAGTAAGTAAAATATCATATTTGTTAATATTATAACAAGCTCGGTTAAATTAAAATGAATTTACGTTATTCTTCAATCTAGTAGTTCGATGTATGTTCCTACATATTTGGGGGATCCAATATGAACGATTTCACGAATAGAGTACTATCCAGCATCCTGGCGAACGACGTGGCCCTGCAATACAGCTGGCTGGGGTGACAGGCAAAGCAGCCGTTCATCAAGTTAAAATTGGCACAAATCGTGATAATTACATATCACGATTATATATATATATTCAATATATATAAGGGCGGAGACACCAAATAACGCCCGCGAAAATAGTAGTCCTCAGAAGGCAAAACCACGATTCCGCCGTTCCAAACGATCTGTACCATTGGGATTCATCGGATCGCTGAGCAAGGCCCTTTTCGGAACCCTGGACAGCGACGATGCGCAGTATTATAATAAGGAAATAGATAAGCTTTATAAAGATCAAAATCATCTCGCCGAATTGTTAGCAAACCAAACGCGCATTATAAAATCAGAATTTCAGGATATACACGATTCATTTAAAACTGTAACAGGCTCCGTAACAAACTGGTATATTCAATATATATATATATATGTCTAATTGAAATTATTGTGCAAGGTGCTGCGGAGAAAGGGAAAATGGAGGGAAGCAGAAAGGATACGGAGTCTTCAATGTAGAAATGGCTGAAGCGTGCGGGCGAACGCAAAAGGGCGGAAAACCCGGTGTTTAACCCTTAACATTTAGAGGCCCGGCTTTTTTTCGCAAAAATAGTGGTTATCATTATTGACGGCGGAAATTGTTTTTGATCACTAATGACCATTATTGATCGGAAATTGTTTATGGTATAGCCAATATCTATTGGGGGAATTTTTTTTGGTTACGGTATAACCAATATGAATTGCTGGAATTTGTTTTCGGTTACTTCTCTCGTGTGGAGTTCACATTCCCCGTGATTCCTGACGCTGAAAGGCATTTGCCCCCGTTTAATATTACTGTTCCTCATTTTCTTGTAATCACAATTGCAAATATGGTTCTACGAATTCCACTATTCAACCCCTTTCCACGGGCCCCTTTTTACCTCGTGCTTTGTGCTACAAGTTCAGATTGGTCTTGGCGTCCAGGCATGGCCGCATTCGGATGTTGAGATATATTTTTTTAAGCATAGAAGAATACCCCTAAATCTACTGAACGTATACATACTACAGGGTGATTCTCCAGCGACACCGGTCAAAGAGATGCCGCCTGGTACCCTGTCGCGAGGACAGGACCCCCCAGTGCCTCACCGAATTTGATGGCTCTCGACCTTCGGAAGGGTTGGAATACAATTAAAAAGTCAGAAATGTCCATGATTTCCGCATTTCTCATCAGATCTTTACGAAAACGACGTCTATCGATTCCTTATGTTTCGCCACTGAAACTAACACCAAGAATGACATAATTCGGACCATAATGAAAGAAATTCCATGAAAAATCGAATTATATAATTTCAAGCTGAATTTGTTAAAAATAGTCCGATTTACATGAAATTTTGTATGATTTTCGTCCGAAAAACATAAGGAATCCATCGGTATCACTTCCATATCGATACAATAAAGAATAAAGAATTTCTTAATACGCTGAAATGAATAAATCCGTTGAATAAATTAATAATAAATGAATAATAATGTTTAACTAAACTATAGATTTCGTCACAATTTTTAATAGTACTATTTGGTTTTTCCTTATAATCGGAAACTAAAACTTTCCCCAACAAGCGATTTAAACGCTTAAAGAGCATTAAATAAACTACCAAATAAACAGTTTCCAAATTTTTTTATAACAATTAAGTTGAAAAAATTGAAAAAATAACATCAAATGAACGTACAATATATTCAATTATAAATCATTAGAATGGAATAATTTTTTCATTTTATGTTTTTTGGCGGCATTCCGATATCTTTTATAGTTGAAAAGTTACACAACACGAATGTCACTAACTATCCCTATTCCGACCACTGTGCGGCGTCCGGCCGGCTGCCGGCCTGCACAGTGTGGCCTGTGCAGGCCAAACTGATAGGCTGGCCGGACCATGTGTGGCGGCCTTTACAGCGGTCTTCTAGAAATCACTGTTGGCCATATGTACCTGAAAACTGTACATATATTCAAGTGGACGGTGAGCAAACTCGCCCGAGTGCTAGCGGTGTGAGATTGGTCATTTCCAGGTTTCCCGTTTCAGATGAGAAACATTCATTTGGAGTTTTGTCACCTGGTTATCATCATCAGGTGACACTCGTATCATGTGTTGTATCGGATTTGCAATCCATTGATAATATATTCTCATAAACATTTAATGAAGATGGATATATGTATATACACATTACATTTTTAACGATATGCATTGACTATGATGTACTGTAATAGTACTTTACAGTAATTATTATTAACATCTCTTTTTTTTGTTCAATGCGTCCTGTATTGATGTTAATCTTTCCAATCCCACTACCTCCCTTGTGCATTAAAAAATCACACGCGTTTACTATATCGTCAATACACTTGGCGGAGGGACACAGGAACAAAAGGGGTAGATCTTTGACTACGCGCGGCCCTCAACGTTGGGAGTGAAAAAGACTCGTCCGCCGCAATATCTCGGAAAGTAGGCACCATAGAGAAAATCTTTGAGACAAAAGTGATGCATCTTTTTGTAACAAATTCAGCCAATCGTGATCAGATTACGAATAATACGTCAATTTGTTTAAAAAAATATATAAAAATGTAGTCATTTTTACTCCTTTTTCTTATAGGTTGTTGATCCATTTTGGCGTAAATTAGTCAATGTAAACTACAGACCAAACTGTGAAATACGGATAATTAGAATTCTTCAATTTCGGCAGCTTTAGTAAAACCTACATACACTATATTGAACTCGCTATGCGTAGCGAACGGGAACCTCAGGTATACATTGTCGTAAAGGATGTAAAATTTTATTACACGCTGGGCCTAATGGAATCAGTTGTTTCGGAAAAACTAGCCAGGCTGATCGGCCAGAGCGTCTCGATAGAGTCGCGGTTTATGACAGTATTGTCCCGCGAGGCGGCCGTGGACAACGGCGCGCGCGGGTTTCCAAACGAAGCGAGCTCTCGGAAGTAACAGTTCAGACTACAGAGCTAAGCGAAAATTCATTAATCGTTTGTGGTGGCAATTCCGAAGTTTCGAAGACGGTTTTTCCGAAACAACTGATTCCATTAGGCCCAGCGTGTAATAAAATTTTACATCCTTTACGACAATGTATACCTGAGGTTCCCGTTCGCTACGCATAGCGAGTTCAATATAGTGTATGTAGGTTTTACTAAAGCTGCCGAAATTGAAGAATTCTAATTATCCGTATTTCACAGTTTGGTCTGTAGTTTACATTGACTAATTTACGCCAAAATGGATCAACAACCTATAAGAAAAAGGAGTAAAAATGACTACATTTTTATATATTTTTTTAAACAAATTGACGTATTATTCGTAATCTGATCACGATTGGCTGAATTTGTTACAAAAAGATGCATCACTTTTGTGTCAAAGATTTTCTCTATGGTGCCTACTTTCCGAGATATTGCGGCGGACGAGTCTTTTTCACTCCCAACTTTGAGGGCCGCGCGTAGTCAAAGAACTACCCCTTTTGTTCCTGTGTCCCTCCGCCAAGTGTATTGACGATATAGTAAACGCGTGTGATTTTTTAATGCAAAAGGGAGGTAGTGGGATTGGAAATATTAACAACAATACAGGGCGCGTTAAACAAAAAAAGGAGATGTTAATAATAATTACTGTAAAGCATTAGAGTACATCATATAGTCAATGCATATCGTTAAAAATGTAATGTATAATATAATATACAATGACACCCGAAAGTGGTCGTTCACAGTTTAAAACAGAATAACCCCTTCGAAGTTGGGTCAAACGACTTGATTCTTTTTTGAGAAGCTAGAAGGATTAGTTTACTCGTTGAGGTGTTTCGGCGTTTTGGAAAAAATTGCAACTGATCGGAATAGCGAAGAAAATAGTGAACTTTTTCAACTTTTTTATCAAAGTCCGCATTGCAAAATGTAAAATTCCCGATTGTAGATTAAGTAAGTCCGGGAGAGTTCGACCACCGGGAGAGTCCGGCCAGTACTGATATTTTAAGATTGACGCAAGATAGGGCACTGTGTGTCATTATTACTCCCTAGAGTGAAACCCGCGAAATTCGTACTACAAGCAGAGCTGTTCAAGTATCCGGAAAAAGCAAGCCGAGAATAGCTCGGCTCGAAAAACCGAGCGGCTTGGAAAGAAGCGAGCGGGCCGAATGAACTTTGAGCAGATCGAAAACTATTTGTCGAATTAATTTGAAACTTGGTACACATATTCTTAATGGTATTATCTAAAATGTAACATATCATTTTATTTTATGCGATAACCCATTCGTATATAATAAATGTTTCAAATTTGCCTTGTTAACTAAACAATTAATAGTGATATTCACCTTGCTCTCATTTGTACAAAAAATATTTTTCTTCTGAAATCCGTATGCTAATTATCGTGTTCCTTTCCGCGTCACCTTGTCCGCGTTTAGCTGCAGGTACAGGTAAAACGGCCTTTCGCCCCTACGGCGTAGGACCTATGCGGATTTATGCTAGTACCAATAAAATAATAAAACGTTTCGTACCGACCGTAGCAAAGTATAATGACATGCCACGTTTATTTCTTAAGGACCTTCGCTGAATTGTACGTGTCTTGTATTTTTTTCGCCGAAGTTATTAAACACGACCTTTCGTTGGAAAAAGAATTTCAAACAACGAGACGCGCATTTTCGTCGTAATTGTCACCACATGAAATGAGACAAATTCAATGAAATGAATTTTGCCGTACTTGCTCCTTTTGCACGCAGATCGTTCGTTCACCCTCGGCGTGAGCTGTTTACGTTCAATATTAATTACGTCTTTGTCTCGTAATATTTCTGCCACTTCCTTTCTCCCAATACCCGAAACGCATCTCTTTTAACGGGCTAACAATTTTACGGTCCCAGGTTTATCTAACATGAGAAAGACCATGATTCTAGTGTTCATTAATAAAATATCTACAATGTAGCATACGGATTTTAGAAGAAAAAATTTATTGTACAAATGAGAGCAAGGTGAATATCACTATTAATTTTTTACCTAACAGGACAAACTTAAAACATTTATTATACACGAATGGGTTATCGCATAAAATAAAATGATATGCTACATTTTAGATAATACCATTAAGAATATGTGTACCAAGTTTCAAATTAATTGGACAAATAAATTTCGATCTGCTCGAAGTTCATTCGGCCCGCTCGCTTTTTTCCAAGCCGCCCGGTTCTTTCCGGTCGCTTGAAAAGAAATCAAGTATTTGGTTCAATCGAGCCGCTCGGTTCTTTCGGGTACCTGCCTTGGCTTGGAAACTGAGCCCCGGATTGTTTCGGATTTCAAGTTACTCGAATATTCAAGTACTCGAACAGCTCTAATTACAAGTCTATATTTCTTACATCGCGATAGAAATGAGCATTTCGATCGTTCGTGCTACCTCACCCCTCTCCCCCGCACCTACCGCAATGGCCTTTAAATTGTTTTAAAATATGCAACAAATATTTAGTCGTACATTGAGAAACATTATGTTGCAAAGCCTACAGTGCTAGCAAAAAAGACAATTGGGGGTTATTCGATTTACGAGTTTTTCGGTTTTTCGAGCAGCTTGAAGCACTAGAAAGGGTCGATTTTTACGACTAGGGGCGCGTCGAAAGCGTTCGTGTGCGCCTTATGCAGCGATTTCTACTTGCTGGAAAGTTCCTCGCAGCCCCAAGAGTAAAAATCAAGTGGCGAAGAAATATGGACACCAATAGATTCCTGGCGTTCTCCCGATTAAAATTTTACTAAATGTCATGTAAACCGTGTGTGCGAGAGAGTCTGGCCGTCGGTCGGCGTTCTTTTAATTTAATTCGATTCAAAAAACATGCGGACGGACACGGATGAGTGCGTTCGCATTTCTTTCGAGTCGAAGTAAAAGAACGTCTACCTGTATCGTCGTTAACCGCCAACTCCCGGGACAATACAGTCATAAACCGCGACCCTGTTGAAACGTACTGGCCGATCAGCCTGATTAATTTTTGGGAACCAGATATAGCATTTTCGTCCTCTACTAGCCAATCCCTCTACGTTCGGCAGGCAATAAACCATGCTCTGCTACAGTACTGACCATGACGTAAAATTAATCTCATGGTCCGCACGATGACAAAAAGAAGAAGATGTTCTTATGTTAGATCAAAGAATGTTTTCCCGGCAATGGGGTAGGAAACGAAATAACTCGGAACAAGTACCAGTACGCCTCGCGGTGAGATGGAAACCACGAGAAAGTGGCACAATTTTCGTAAATAATCAAGAAGCAAATAAGCAGATACGTATAAACCTGATTAACACGAAAAGAGTGTCGTTGGCCAAGAGTGGGTTAGTAAAACTCTTCTGTAGGTATAAATGACATCATTTGGACGGGTACGAGACCAGTCGATATTGTTTTCAAACCTCATTACAGTAATCCGGGGTGCGAGTGGTAAGCCGACCGTAATAGCGGAGCGGGCGGCTCGCTTACCTGAAACGGAAATCACCCATTCTGTAGCTGTTCATTGTGACGTGAATTTTAAAGAATCCATCCTAGAAAGGAGCTTATTTTGTAAGTAGCATTTCAAGGAATTATTTCTGTTTATGTACAAACAAAGGCAGAAGACCAACATCGTACATTAGCCAGCTGCGAAAATGCTTTGTAAATTAACAGTTTTAAAGTTTTTATTCTACTGAAAATATAGAAAGAGAAGTTAGAGAATAATTAATGAAAAAAGTAGAATATTCGCACCGGAATTTGGACCTCGGACTTTCTGTTTGCGACCCAAGCTCTAGGACTTCGGTGAAATGAATGCTTGGCGGAAAGCGCCGGCCAGGCAGCGCGGCACACGGACAGAAGGTAGGGTACGCCTGTAGTGGTGCGGTACAAGCTAGAAGGGGATCACATCTTTAGCAACAAATCAAGCTTCGAAAATGTTTTATAAATTAACAGTTTTCAAGTCTCTTCAAGACTTCTCAGAATATAGGAAGAAAAATTAGAGAATAAATAAAGAAAAAAGTAGAATATCCGTACCGGGATTTGAACTCGTGACTTTTTGCTTGCGACCCAAACGCTTTGATGTTGGGAAAACGAATTCTCGCCGAAGAGCGAGCGTACGGCACACGGATGGAGGGACGGGTATGCTTGTGTGGTGCGGTACAGGCGCTAGGAGGGGGTACGTTTGGTCGTGGGGTGGTGGTAGGGTCCGTGGGCGAAAACCCACGGTTCTGGCGTCACTGGTATAGGGTAAAAGACTCAATTACTGACATCTAAACAATTACTGTCACTTTAAGCTATTTTACTTCAAATAATGAATAAATAAACTATAGTATACATTCTATAGTATAGATTATAGGTTGAATTACATAATTCTTTTTGTGTGTTACTTTACAACGTTTATTTATTCGTTATTTTAAATAAAATAGCTGAAGGTGGCAGTATTTGGGTCTTTTACCCTAAACTTTACCCTTTACAAGTCCGATTAGTTAGAGAGCAGATTACATTAGGACCAAGCGACGCTGAAAACGCGCAGCACGGAAACAAAAGACTAACCGTATCCACGCGCGAAAAATACTTACCTGTGTGCGTCTGGTTGCCAGATGTGTAGCTTGGCTATAGCCCGACTCACCCAGTACCTCGGGGGAAAAACCCGAGAGTATGCCGAAAATCATAAAATCCTTTTACCTGAGAACGGAGACACGATAGCGACGAAAGTCGAAATTCCCGACGAACGCTTCGAGAACAAGCGATTGCCTAGTCATAAAGAAACGAAGAAATTTCGCTTCAAATATACCAAATTTCCAGCTGTAAATCGCCTGCCCCGCCAGAACTGTTTAGCTTACGCGCCCCCCTTCAAAGCCAGATACAGCGTAAGTCTCAACCGTAAAACCCTTGAAGGTAGAACAGCATGGGCCCATCCGCCCTTGACTATACTTATACCTATTAAAAATCACGTTGACTGAAACAGTTTGTACATACTAATATGTATAAAGAAATGAAATGGATTGGCGCACAGTGGATCAAAAGCCCACCAACACTTAGCATTAATTCACCAATACCTTCTATAAGATTCTGTTGGTCTTAATTTCATTCAGGAAGCGTGTTACTTGATAAATTGAAGTGATTAACATTCCTTTCACTGTTTTCTTATAGTCTTTTTGTACATTCAACAAGCGTTCGACACGGTAGGGTCAAGCAGGGCTTGTAACTGTACTTCTGCAAAAGTAGACGTTATATTCACGTTGAAACAATGATGCAATGGAACTTCAAACAAATGTAGTGAAATTTTGCAAAGGTTGGGCTTGCTGTCGCGAGTAACACAGCCAGAACAACCAACGATACGCTATATTAGGTATATAATTAACAATTATATCCACGATACAGTGCACGGTGTGATATTCCGTGGATAGTTTAAACTTTTGCCTACAAAAACGGGTTTTCAGCCCACTGTGCGCCGCACGCGAAGGTGCCTCGACCTGACCTGTGATTTTCTCAATATTAGCGGGCTCGCGCCACCGACGACCCTGGCGATTTCCTGTATCTGCTTATTGTCCCCCGTCACTCGGGTCGTTGCCAACACGTGCAACACAGATTTGCGGAAAAGACGGTTGGTCACTGCGAGGTGAAAGTTTTAAGACTCAACCCTCTCAAACTCAAACTCCCCTTCATTTCACGTGAACAACGTCATATTCGATTATAGAACAGAATCCCAGACATCGAGGTAAAAGAGTGATCGATTTGGCGTGGCATATGTATTAGGTACTCTAAAGGCCACCATACACGCTCCTTGCCGTTCGATTTACATACTTGCATAGAGTGAAAAGTTGTAATGCAAGACAGAGCGCGTGTGTGACTTGTCAATTGTCTGGCATGAACGCAATCACCAAGAGGTTGATTTATCTGGGTTCCGATTTGCCGCAAATCAAAATTAACGGGAAGTGTGGCCCACCGGCAGACGGATTTAAAATTATTGACACGTGTAATTTGCTGAGAGGATTTATCGAATCGTACAAAGAAAATCGATGCATTTGGAAAATTAAATTTAAAGATTACACTCCTCACATTAATTAAAGGATCACCTCCAGGAACCCGAAAAATAGGGGTGCTGAAGTTTACATGGTCATAACTCCGGCAAAAACAGTCGTATCGATATTTTGAAAATATGGTTTGAAAGCGTGGAATCCCTACTTTGAGCTGCTTTTTCAGATTTTAGCTGTATTGCTTTTCGGCAAAGTTATAACGATATAAAGAGTACATGGTCAATTTTAAAAAATTTTCTTCAACTTGCGAGTGTTCCGCGGGGAGTATGAAATGTTCTACACAAATTCCATTTACACCAGTCGAAAGCGGCTACTTTCCTGTGTAAAAAGAGAGTAATAAATTTCATGTGCGATTTTCTTTTGGTCGAGTTATTCAACTTTCAAGCAAAAACCGTTTTTTTTTTTACTTGAATTGCTTCTAGCAAACAAAGGAATCATCATAGAACGTTCATTGAAAAAGCAATAGAAAGATCAGTCATTCCTCTTTAAGACACATCTGTGACTTTTTCGATTCGGCAATTCCCCCTCCCCCCTCCCCCTCCCCTCCCTCTCCCTCTCCCCCTCCCTCTCCCTCTCCCTCTCCCTCTCCCTCTCCCTCTCCCTCTCCCTCCCCCTCCCCCGTCGTTTTAAAAAACGACCTTTACTATTTTCTTCGCTATTCCGACCAATTGCAATTTTTTCGAAAACGACGAAACATGTCGCTTAGAAAACAAATCCTTCTAGGTCCTAAAAAAAAAATCAAGTCGTTAAGACCAATTATAAAAAAGTTATGCGATTTTAAAAAGTGTCCAAATACTTTTTTTACTAACTGTAATATTTTTTTAACCTAATTTTCAATATGAATCTTTTAAAAAAAATTTAATAACTGAAGAAATGCAATGTAATAAATATTACGTAAGGAAGAGGGTAGAGGCAGTTGGAATATAAAATCTTACGAATTCTTATACTGGGGGGAGGGGGTAAGAAATCGCCAAAATTACCCTTACGTAATTGAAGGACGGCCCCTACACATGGCGCGTGTTTAGTGACACACGTCCTCACAGCGAGCCAATGCTACTACCTGTATACTACAATATTCCTCGCGAATATTGCGTTGGGCGAGGTGTTGGAAGAGGAAGCAGCGGTGTGAGGGGCCCCACCGTTGGTCAGCGCTGTTTTAAATTAAAATACGTTTGTGCCGTTTGCGGCTGTTTTAAGTGATGGGAATATTTATCTTTTTTTTTCATTAAAATAGTAAGCGTTCTCCTATGATTCCCCTATGATTAGACACCACGATTGCATAAATCTTTATATGCATAATTTCAACTTATTATCTGAGGGGTTTTCTTACTTTCATTTTATTTTTTTTATTTCATTCTATCGATCTATTATTGTTTACAATACATTTACTCTTATCTTATCATAAAATAGCATAACGAATATTGTTATATCCGAGGAAGTATGTCTTTCGAGTTGTCCGCCATTGATTTTGTGTAACACGCATCTTCCGCATTCTCGAATAAGATTCTTTGCTTAAGTGTCTTTATTCTGTATATTCTATACATTTTGTATACTCTGTATATTCGTTGTGTACTAACTACATGTGTTTTACCTACTTCTTGTAAGTGCATTCTGTATTCATTTCATGCATATAAAGTAATCTTATTATAGAAATATAATTATAGAAATATATAAGTATTGTATAACTTAAATATTTGTAAACACACGATAAATGATATATTTTACCAAGCATGGCATGTAATAATAATAATGATAAAAAAATGTATATATATATATATATGTGTGTGTGTGTGTGTGTGTGTGTCGAATTGAGAACCTCCTCCTTTTTTGAAGTTTGTTAATAAAAGCAACTGTAGTCAAATTTTAAATAAATAAATCAAATAAATAAATATAGTAAATAGAAATGAATTCTTATTAATTTTGATTTCATTTTGATAACCCTTTGTTTGACTAAATTTATATTATAATTAATCGGTATCGATAACCATCTTAAATGCGCCCTAATTGCGGTTTTTAAAGAGCTGCATTTGACCTAATTTATCGATAAATAGTTCTTAATTACGCCCTTCGAACGCCTGTTTCAGTCCTAATCGAGGCCTGTTTAAGACGTCCCAAAGACGTCGTTTAAACGCTTGTTCAGTCCGAATCCACGCACTTTAAAAGACGTACCCGGGACGACTTTTTTTGTAACATTCGTCCTTTAGAGGATGTATATAAGCCGTTCGTGGGAAATTCGGGACGTCCCCGGGATGTCCCGAACGACTGGGACGGACGTCCCTGGGACGCTTTTAGGACGTCTGTGTGCTGTGTGGGAAATTGTTTGGCTGCGATGCATTCGCAAAAATTAAGACACCACTGAAGAAACTGGATGAAAGGAGCAGGCAACTTAAAATGGTAGGATACGCACCAAATGGATACCGACTCTGGGATGATGAAAAGAAACGAATTATCATTTCGAGAGATGTCACCTTCAGAGAAAGCATAAAAGAAGGCGGTCCGAAGAGGATTTACGTCAACATGGAAGAAGAAGAAACGGAAGACTCGCAAAGCGAAGCAGAAGAAGAACCAGAACCAGAAAGCGATCGAGAAGAAGAAGAAGAAGAAAGAGAGGAAACAACAGATGAATCCGAATACGAAGAAACCCAAGAAGTGCAAGAGACAGAAGAAGCTGCCGCGACAGAAGAAGAAGTTCCGGAGCAAAGACGCTCCTCGAGAACCGTAAAATTCCCGGAACGGTACAACGATTACGTTTGTCTAACTTATAACCAAGCTGTTTCAGGTACAGAGAAAATCCAATGGAGAGCTGCGATAAAGGACGAAATGAGATCGCTGGAAAAGAACCAAACATGGGAAGTAGTCGATAGAGCTCAAGTGAAGGATGCAAAACCACTCTCAAGCAGATGGGTATTCAAAATAAAAAATGACGGCATCTACAAAGCGAGGTTAGTCGTCAGAGGATGTGAGCAACGACACGGATTCGATTACACAGAAACATTCAGTCCCGTGGTGAGTGCTGACTCATTAAGAGTGATATTTGCTCTAGCGACAAGAAGAAATTATAAAATGTATACGTTAGATATAAAAACCGCGTTCTTGTACGGAGAATTAGACGAATCAATTTATATGTATCCACCGGAGGGATACAACCTACAAAATAAGCTATTTAGACTTAAGAAAGCTCTGTACGGGCTTAAACAAGCATCGTTGAAATGGAACCAAAGATTTACCGCGTTTTTAAGACAAAAGCATTTCGAGCCTACAGAATCGGAACAGTGTGTATTCAAAAGTACAAAACAAGATCTGATATTAGCTTTGCATGTAGATGACGGTCTACTCTTAGGAAACAATGTTAACGAGATGAACGACTTGATTGAATAACTGCAAAGCGAATTCGAAATGACTGTGATAAAACAACCAAAAACTTTTCTAGGGTTAGAAATATATAAAACAAATAATATGCTTAAACTTACTCAAAAAGATTATACCGAAAAACTACTAGCTAAATTCGGGATGCGTCAAGCGAAAACAGTTAGTACTCCAGCAATAAAAAACGATTGGATAGAAAATGGAGAAAAGGTCACAGACTATCCATTTAGAGAAGCAATCGGAAGCTTATTATATTTAAATAGCAAAACACGTCCCGACATTAGCTATGCAATAAATAGAGAAAGTAGATTCGTGAACGAACCGTCACGAGAAAATGTAAACGCGATTAAACGAGTATTTAGATATTTAAGAGGTACAAGAAACCTAGGAAATGTATATGATCCGCGAAACGCTGCTGAGGATGAAATAATAGCATACTGTGACTCAGATTTTGCAGGAGACCTAGAGACACGTAAAAGCACGACAGCGTTTGTAATATATTGTTTTGGTGGACCTATAGCATGGGCATCTAGAAAACAACAAACGATAGCGTTATCTAGCACTGAGGCGGAGTATATAGCCGCGTCAGAATGCTGTAAAGAAGCGGAACAAATAAAAGCGTTTATAGAAGAGCTAACAGGAAAAGAAATGAAAATAATACTGAACATTGATAATCAAAGCGCGACGTGCTTGATTAAAAACGGTGTAACTAATCGCAGATCTAGACATATAGACGTGAAGTATCGTTTCATACACCACCTTCACGAGAAAGGGATTGTCAAAGTTCAGTACTGTTCGACAGAAAACCAAATAGCAGATATACTTACTAAGCCATTAGAAAGAATTAAATTTGACAGATTCAGAACCAAGATGTTAAAATGATTTGAAAAAAAAAACTAAAAAGGAAGTATGAAATTGAGGAAGGGTGTTGGAAGCGACAGCGTCACTAAACAATTTCAGACTTCGCGCGTTAAAAATAGAATGCGCTGCGGATCGCTTTAATGTTCTAGAACAAGGGCACCGGCCCGGCGAAACGCGAGCGTGACTTCACTTCCGTTGGTGAACCGAAAGAGTGAACGTAAAAGTAAGAAACGTTGTGTGAAAAGCTAATGTTTAAAATCGAGAAATCCTCGTGCGATCATACAAACTGTACATTTGTACTTGTACAAGCAAGACCATTGCTGTGTTCATTAATTCTGTGCGCAAATATACATACACTTTATTATCTACTAAAAGTGATATCTCTTTACCGAACACGAGGCGAATATGTTTTTTCCAAAAACCTAATATCCCAACAGTAAGTTTACGAGCTATAAATCTTCCTTCATTCGTTGCACATTGGGCACAGAAATAAATAAAATTATACTTTTAAAATCACATAGATCATACTGTATAGAAAATAAATAAGTAAAAAGTAGAGCCAATTATTTTCTTGTGCATCACTAAATTCTCTACAAGACTTATCGTCGATCTGTATTTTGACTGATTACAACAACGGCATATTTTCTATTAGGTATTGATTGTATCCATTCATTTACATGAACTTTGATTACTATATTGGAAATAGTAGATTACAGTTGCAGAATGACACGAGATACGATACCATATACCAATGCAGTTCATTAAGAAGTATATATATATGGTACTATAAATATATATATATGGTCGGGGTGTCTTTTGAAGATTTCCCCACGTTAAAAAAAAAAAAATAATAATTGTATTAATACATTTAAAAGAATTAGTGAACGTTACTACCGTTACCTTTTTTTCTCACTATTCACACAGTGTGAAAAAAATAAAGTGTGAAAAAATAAAGTATGAAAAAAATATCTAGACAAAGACGGAATTGAACTCACGACCGCAGCAACGCCACGCCGACGTCTTACCGGACGCTCCACGGCATATTCTTAAATTAAGGTTATAGCTTTTATGTTTTCCATTGGCGCTATGAAATGTTTAATAATTTCCATGTAATTATCTCTGTTATTAAAGCCAAATGGCAGAAACGCTCGGGCACGTATTTACTTGTTTTCGACATAGATCCATCGTGCCAAGGCTCATCAAAATCGATGACTACCTCACCGTGGACTCCCCTTGTCAGATGGAATCGTGACTGCTCGACGCATGCGCGCGACGGTCAGATAGCCAGGAACGGCACGAGTCTTTTTTGCGCCCTAGGCGAACTTTTCAAATTACGCCCTTTATTAAAATACATTCATTTGAAATTATTGACAACCTTACTCTGAATTTTTATTCGTAGTTGAATTCACTTATAGTACAACTTGTAATATTTAATTTTAAAGTTTATTTTCAACAATACCAGTAATAAAAATATCATTTTGCACCTCTTGTCGACTTTCCGCCCTAGGCAGTCGCCTAATTTTGCAGAGTGAAGTTATAAATAATCTCACATAAATGTATTATAATAAAGGGCGCAATTTGACAAGTTCGTCTAGGGCGCAAAAAAGACTTGAGCCGGGCATGCGTCAAGATTTTGCGAAGCGGTTCCAGTGCTCACCGTATGTGCTTGCGACCATCGCGCACGCTCGTCGCGCACGCAAAGGACAGAGTGTCACGGCGCCCGAAAGACGGAGGGAGACAAAACATCAACGCGTCGTCTGTCTCGTACCGTCCTCGCTCACTTTCAGTGGCTCTCGCTCGCTCTCGTTCCATCTCGCTCTTGCCTTCGCCGGACAAGAGTGAGACAAAAGTGGTGGGGATATCGACAAGCACGTATCGTGTGCACCAAACCGAGCACATACGGAGACAATACTGTATGTACTTTATCTGCAAATAAAGAACAAAATGTTGTAGAATTACAGTATAATTTTATCTACATATTGTATTTTTCAAGGTGTTCTTCAGGAAATGTTTAATGCGAAGAATAAGTCACATATAGAAAGTACTAGTCTTATTTTTAACGAAACTTGGGCTACCAGGAAACAAAAGAGGAATTCCGGTATATCATACAATACATCTTCGAAAAAAAACGATTTTGGCGAGAAAATTTACATGATTGTAAACGTATCGAAATAAATGTTGAATTGCACTTACGATGTAAGATCAGCAAAAAGCTTACTGGCATGAAGTATCGTATTGTAAGAGAATTAGTTATTTAAGTAGATTAATTAAAGTAGAAAATAAAAAGCGATCATAAAAGAAAGATACGAGTCGGTAATCTTCGTATTTTCCAAATTTTGTGGACTTACGTTGCTTTGCCAAATGCATATGAATTGAATATTGGTTAAATTACATTATTTTTTGAACATATAAAATTCGCTTTCCTGCATTTTTTTCTGATAAATACATAAATCTTATATTCTACAGCTGAATTAAATGCATAAACTTAAATTTTTTGAAATTGCGAAATGCGGGGCTTTTCCTTACTACAGACATATCGACTTTATTCTACCTATTCCATTCTCATTTGCTATCAATCTTTCTATCTATCTTTCTATCTATCGTCTATCTGTATCTATATACAGTATTGTCTCCGTATGTGCTCGGTTTGGTGTACACGATAGGTGCTTGTCGCTATCCCCACCACTTCTATCTCACTCTTGCCCGGCGAAGGCAAGAGCGAGATGGAACGAGAGCAAGCGAGAGCCACTGAAAGCGAGCGAGGACGGTACGAGACAGACGGCGCGTTGATGTTTTGTCTCCCTCCGTCTTTCGGGCGCCGTGACACTCCGTCCTTTGCGTGCGCGACGAGCGTACGCGATGGTCGCAAGCACTTAGGTGAGAACGGGAACCGCTTCGCAAAATCCTGACGCAGGCCCGGCTCAAGTCTTTTTTGCGCCCTAGGCGAACTTGTCAAATTGCGCCCTTTATTATAATACATTTATTTGAGATTATTTATGACTTTACTCTGCAAAATTAGGCGACTGCCTAGGGCGGAAAGTCGACAAGAGGTGCAAAATGATATTTTCACTACTGGTATTGTTGAAAATAAACTTTAAAATTAAATATTACAAGTTGTACTATAAATGGATTAAATTACGAATAAAAATTCAGAGTAAGGTTATCAATAATCTCAAGTAAATGTATTATAATAAAGGGCGTAATGTGGCAAGCTCGCCTAGGGCGCAAAAAAGTCGAGCAGTCACGATTCCATCTGTGCTCGCACCCGTCGCGCACGCTCGCCGCGCACGCGAAGCGTTCCATCTCACTCCCCCCTTCGGCCAGAAAGGAGCGAGAAACGAACACTCGGAATTGGGGATCTGTTCACGATAAGAGTTCAACGCCGGTCCCGACCAGCGAGCACATACGGAGACAATACTGTATATTCTTAATACGTGTATAAAGCAGAAAGTGTTTGTGTGTTTGTCTATCGCCTAAAAACTTTCTAACAGTAAACTCAGGGGTCACGAAATGTATCCCAGCTCATTATTCCTAGCTAATCCAGATGAATGTGACTATTTTCGCAAAAAAAATGATAAACAAATTTTTTTTATAAGCTAACAGATCTTTTTGTAACATGTAGTACTAAGTGTACATTGAATTGGGGCGTTGGAATTTTTGAATAGCAGGTGTGAACAAACATATACATAGGTATACATATAAATGTTCCTTATAGAAAGGTTACTTTACAGAAATTACATAAAAAATTACTTAAAAACCAGATATAAAAGTAATTCCTTTTAATTATTATATCGTAGCGAGGCACGAGTATGTATTCTGCTAGTATACAATAAACTTAACCCTTTGCACTCGAGGCCTTTTTCGCTTGCGCGAACCAGCAACTCGAGGCGATTTCGGCCAAATTTCAGCCGGGCGCCGTATCCGCGCCGCTCGAGTTGGCACTTCAAATCAGCCGGGCGCCGTATCCGTGCCGCTCGAGTGCAAAGGGTTACATACAGGTTTATCACGATTTACATAATAAAGAAATCAATCCTGTACAACATTTTTATGGAAGTAAAACTACTTGTAGATTATTAATGAAGAAAGTAAATGTAAGAAGAGATAGTACCGAAACAGCGATGTGAAGTGGCACGTAAAACGAGAAAATATTCAGGTGCTTCTATTAACGTTTGATGCACTAGAAACAGGTACTGCCGCGCTTAATTAAAATGTCGTATCTAGCATTTGTCCATTTTTTAAGAATAGTAAAAATATTTCAAGTTTCACGCGTGTCTCACCTTTTAAGTTAGTAACTTACGTTAGTGCTTCGTAGAGATCTAGAAACAGTCTAATTTATTTTTTTTTACAATAACGGCAGAAAAAAATGGTAAAACTTCAGTTTTCTTGGATGTTTCGATTTGCTAGATAGGACATTTTAAATAAAGAGGGCAGGGTAGGTATAAAAAATATATAAAAAAAAATGTTATGCTAAACGATTTTATTAAAAATGCACTAAAAACTAAATTACAATGCACTAAAAATTAAAAAATAATTCTTTTCTTGTACTACAATTTTGGTGGTGTTAATATCGCTTTAAATAAAATCGTGGGGCACCATGTGCAACCACAAGTTGAAGTATTAAAGTGATTCATATCCTGTTACAAAATATCGTGCCCCACAATTTTATTTAAAGTGATATTAACATTATTAACACCATCAAAATTGTAGTACAAGAAAAGAATTATTTTTTCAGGTTTTAGTGCATTTTTAATAAAATCGTTTAACATAAAATTCTTTTTACATATTTTTTATTTTCTAGTTTTTAGTGTTTGTGAATTTACATTTCACAGGTCAGACTTCTTTACAAATATCTTTTATTGCTGTATACAGTTTAACAGTTTGCTTAAACCCTACAGTGCTACAGTCAGTAAAAAATAATTATTTTCTTGTACTACAATTTCGATGGTGATATACTACGAACGCCTGCAAAGTTTCAAGATAATTGGATAGTTGGAAATGGGTTAAATTTGAGTTGCCAGATTTGAACCATACAAACATACATACATACAAACAAACAAACAAACAAACAGAGGATCCAAGCTGAATAAAATCGTTTAAAAATACGATACCAGAAGTTTCTCTGTATTTCCATTAAATGCACTTTGATTGGCGCTCGAATTTAAAACATACAAAACTGTGCTTGCTGCAACAAACGTATAATAAACGCTTTTAGATCCTCAAAGAATAAGCGAGATCTATTTGCTATGAATTACTTAAAACAGCAATTACTTCAATAGATAAAACTACAATTACTTACACTCTACTTCTATAAATAGCAGGGATGAAACTAGGAAGGGGGGAGGAAGCAGTGTTCTTTTCTTTTCTTGGAGAAAAGAAATAATTTTGAAGGAGCTACATCAATTATTCAAATTTATATATTACGTTATTTCCTTAGGAATAAAGGATAAAGATACGCATTTTATGGAAATGTAATTAAAATTAATCTATTTAAAATTCATTTATCTGTTATCAAATAGCAAACAAATTAGGGGACCTGCAATATGTTTGAAACCAGTTAATAAACACATTTATCATAAATCCTTTTTATGTAAAGAATGAACTCAACCTCCTAAGGTGGGCAATACAAGGGGGAAAATGTTGGGGGGGAGGCAAACAGAAACCTTGCCCCGGGCGCTATACAACCTAGTTTCGTTCCTGATAAATAGAACTATATGGTCCATCTTCAAACACTAAAAATATAATCTACCCAGTTGAAATTTTTCATGAAGGGAAGTTATAATATTATTACATACAAAAGGACTTCTTAATAACAGACCCAATGCGAGTGAATAAGAAATTGCCGAAGAGATTAAAGAAAAAACTACAGCTATACTCTATAGGTACTATTATAAAATTGAAGTTGCATGTTTGAAATGCGTTTTCCCAATAAATATTAGCTATACCTACTCATAAGTGTGTTACATCAGTTTATTTGGCGTGACAAGAAAAGGGTGCTTGCGTTCTATTTTTTAGTTTGTAACGAAGTCACGCGCCCTTTCGCTGGCACCCCTTCCCCCTTAATTCACCCTCTTGACACTCTGTGACAATGAACATTTCACCCGGGCAACGCCCGGTACTTTAAACTGGTCGAATGTAAATGCTCAAATCTGCGTTGTATGGTTATAAATACAATTTTACACTATCAAAATTGTTGACACGGAAGATTTTGCAACGTTCTGTACCGATATACATATTCCAGAATCAAATTAGCGTGCAGAACCGTGAAGCAATAGATTAAGGAGACTGGGAAATTCAGATATAATTTGGTAATAGAGGCAAAACAATTTGAAGTGTTCACCGTGGGTATTTTTTTCTTAAAAAAATGCATAACGTAATAATTATCGAGAAGGCAAAATTATATGTAAAGGAATGATTCATAAATCAATTATCGAGAAGCTGTTAAGTATCAGACTATCCATTTTACAATTATTACAACGATTTCTGTACATGGGCGTAGCAGCCTGACCAGTTCGTAAGTATCCAGTAGAGCAGCCTCAAGCTCTAATACATAGAAATGAAGAAGTTGTATTGTTTCGCACGTCAGGAATGAAAAAGTATATTGGAGACATTACAAACATAAATTTACATGGAAATGCATGCATAGATAATATATTAAATCAGACTGCCAATTTTATTCCACAGTTGTATGTATAAATCAAAATATTATTATGTTGGAGATATGCACACAATTTTTAGCAACTCGCCTGACACTGTTACATCAATTACTTATCAAAATCGTAAATACTTGAAGCCATAATATATAAATTTTACTTTCTTCAAAATGTATCAATAGCATTGTCGCTCATAGTACAAATGTACCTATCTTTGTATAATTTGAGATATTTACAAATAAAACAGAAGTACAAGTTCGCAGAATATAATTTTGTATGAATTATTTTCATCACTTTAAAATTAATTACTATAATCCGTTTCCAATGATTAATTATTTCATAGTTTTAAATAGCGAAATTTTCTAGTAATTTTCTAGTTTTTCTTGTCGTACATTTTATCACTTACCTACTTCTTTGGAAATAAATATTCTTGTTACATGCAGAGCATAACGAGCAAATAGTGCTATAGTAATGCTTGGTTTTCTTTTGCCATGCATACTTGATGCCTCGAAAGAAGTAACAGAAAAATGGGAACGTTTTTCGCATCGTGCAATTATCACTCATATTTATGTAGTACGTAAAAAGAGGGCGTAAACAAGAGTGCTTGCAATTTCACGCCCAATTTAACGTTCTCCAGGTACTTGCAGTTTGTAAATGTACTTGGTTCTTCACGAATTCTATTACGAATTGACGCGTACCTACTAAGTAGTTTCTAATTTAGTTAAAAAATCTGGTTTCGAAAATCATTTAAGTACATACCTTCAACGTAGAATAATACTGTCGGTATTATAAATAAGTAATAGCTTCATAGGTTGCGAATTACAATTAAAATTAGCAGGTCCCTTCTCAAATGCTCCTGCATCCCCTACAAATTTTCTAGACCTAATCCAGACCGATTTGTTCTAGAAGATCTTTGATAATAGTAAGCCTTTTTATCTACCAGAAGAATAGATGTAAAATTATATTGACAATTTGAAGTACTAGTGACCCGACAACCGAATGTCGCTGGCCCAAGTGATCGCTGAGCGAGCAGCAATCATTTTTATCAGAAAGACCTTGTCAACTCATTGTCAGTACAAATTATGTCATTGCGATAAAATCAAATTATAAAAATTCCATTTTTCATACATAGAGGTGAAAATTATTACAAAACGCGAGTGCATTTGAGAGAAGATCACAATTTTTTATACTAACAAGAAATTAAAAGATATGAATAAATACCGTTTTCCCCACAACTATGCGACATGGTCGGGACCGGTCGGTCGCAATAAACAGGAAAGGGTAAGTGATTAGCACTTTATTATTTCACGCTTGGTTGGATCTTCGCTCAAACTGCTTGACAAGGAAAGTGACTGAATACATCGAAAGTATGCGAAATAGTGCGCAGCGTGAGACTCTCGACTAAGACCCAGCAACCGAAGCGATTTATAAGCCATGCGTGCGACATGATTCATTCATTATTGAAAATGAAAATTCTCATATGTTCCAGTAGACCTTCGTGAGAGTATTGCCGACCGATTGTAGAGAGTGTGTCGTTCAATATGAGACCATAGATGGGATGTATCAAACACAACGTAATTCGGACTTTCCAGTTCCATTTCCCAGTGTGAGAATTACATTGTACTACGTATAATTAAATGTAGACAGAATTATACTCTTGATCAGAAAAACTTTCACCAGAAAAACCTTATCCATCCATAGACAATAATACTCTCGTAAAGATTAATGAAACATATTTAGGCCCGTTACGCACTTGCGACCAGTCGCCGGCAACTTGGTCGCCGAGCAGAGTTGGGCATTATTCGACTAAATTGTTCTTCGACTAACCTTCGAATAAAAATTTAGTCGAATCAAAATTTAGCCGAATAAGAATTTATTCGACTAATGCCCATCTCTGTCGCCGAGAGACCAGAAATCTTTGTTGCTCGCCGCGACAAGTGCATACGAACTCATACGTCCCCGTGTACCTCGTGGTCGTCGGCGGCTTAAACATGCAATGGTAGTACATACCCGCACAGCACACAGGCGCCTTTCAGGCGCCTAGTCCCAGGCGCTCGAGGCGCCTTAAAGGCGCCGCGAATGTCCCACGAGCGTCCAATATCCGCCTTCGGAGCGCCTGATGTTACCAAACGGGACGCCTTAAAGGCGCCTTTAAGACGCCTGAATTAGGACTGACAGGCGCCTTAAGGGGGTAGACACGTCACGTGACCTGGCCGATTTGGCAGGTCGGTATTACAGCAGATTTTTTTTGCACAGAAATGGTAATACCCATAGATACGCGGCTGCCTGGTGACGCGAGAGGGAGCTGTTTGCTATTTCCGTATTCTATTCTGAATAAGGAAAGAAATTCTCAGTTGTTGCGTTGTACTTATAAAAATTTAAACGGAAAGTCGGCTGGTACTGCAAACGTAGAAAATTCATTGTACATTTTAATTACTTAAAATGTGCTTATGCTACAATATTCTACGTTAGCAGTAAGGAAATATGAGTGAAAACGGAAAATAAATGAGGGGATGTTCCCAGAAAATGAAGTTTGTTAGGTTAGACATTTTTTTATTATCAAAGCAACGAAACAGAACATAAAATACACTTATTACACGTCCTATGCAGAAAGCAGTTATGAACAAACATTATATATAAAATTGTGTTGGATGTTGAATTGGACTAGTGAAAATGCGCAGGCTGGATGCGCGTGATTATTATATGGTCGGCTCCTCGAAATGACAGAAAATATAACCTAAGTATATGCTATATGACAACAAATGTTTAGTGGCTATTTCATTCTTTTACGAAACATTTGTGAACATTTTAGCATCCTTCCAAAACATTATTATTACGTCGCAACAGTATCTTTAGGAAATCGAGTATAGCAATTACGTTATATTTTCTGTCACTTCGAGGAGAGAAAATCCGTTCGTGAAATCCGCTACTGAAAATGCGCAGGCTGGATGTGCGTGATTATTATGTGGTCGGTTCCACGAAGTGACAGAAAATATAACCTATATGCTATATAAAAACAAATGTTTAGTGGCTATTTCATTCTTTTACGAAACATTTGTGAACATTTTAGCATCCTTCCAAAACATTATTATTACGCCGCAACAGCATCTTTAGGAAATCGAGTATAGCAATTAGGTTATATTTTCTGTCACTTCGAGGAGAGAAAATCCGTTCGTGAAATCCGCTACTGAAAATGCGCAGGCTGGATGCGCGTGATTATTATGTGTTCGGTTCCTCGAAGTGACAGAAAATATAACCTGTATGCTATACCCGATTTCCTGAAGATACTGTTACGGCGTAATAATAATGCTTCGGAAGGATGATAAATAGTTCACAAATGTAGAGCAAAAGAATGAAGTAGCCGCTCTACATTTATTGTTTATTAATTTCCTTAATTATGGTCCGAATTATATCATTCTTGGGACCAATTTGATCGAGAAAACATAAGGAATCGATTGACGTCACTTTCGCAAAGATCTGATTACAAATTGCAGAACTTCAGATTCGTCACTGCTTAGTGTGCAACATTGTATAGCCCCGCTGGTTTCGAGCGTCGAAGCCCACAAAACTCAGCGAGACACATGATTGTTGGCAAGCATCGCATTTGACGATTCTAGCTAGCGAATCACCTCGTATAAATGCTAATAAACGATAGTGTGAAGTACGCAAATGGTTAGCCTCGGATTATCGGGAAAGACCTACCCACCCCACTGTTTTACTTTCTCGCTGCGAGCGAGGACCTTCGGGCCCAAGTAGACCACCCGTTGACAGCCGAGAGTAATAAAACCGACGGACTAGATAAAATGTTTATGTTTTTGATAACTGTTGATGAAAGTATTACCAATGGAGTTTTTAGGGTTTCTCGATGAAAATGATGCCAAACATGGAGCAATTCGGTCCATTTTTAGTGAACGTAGTGTGTGTCCTAATCATGTATTCATAAGAAAAAATAGACTGAATTGCTTCGCGTCTCAACTCATTTTCGTGGACATAAACTCACCAATCCATCGGTGGTAACACTCTTATCAAGGTGTAATGAGAAATATGAACATTTTCATATTCAATACTCGATGACTCAAGTCGCCGTTGACCGAGGGTCTCTCGCTGGTGCGCCGCTATTTCACTCGCACTCGGTTTACGTCATTCAGTCTCCTTGTCAAGCGGTTCGGGCGAGGGCCCTGATAAATGTGAATTTATTTGGGAAACCAAAGTCGCGTCATTCGTGACCCCTACTCGCGAACATATATATGTTCTATGTACGAGAAAAAGCAATGATGACTTGAATCAAGACTTGAAGCAACATTTCTAATAGGGAAATGCATGAAACTTTGGGATCAGGAATTCCCAACCAAGTAATGCATATGAAAGAACTGGCGAAATTCAACAATAGTTCGTCGTCTAAATTTTACAATTAAAGTATTTATTTGACGTGAATATAAAGTTTGTCAGCAAAGTCTTTCTTGATTTGAGTTCTATAGAAGGCTGACTTTCCTTCGCCATGGAAAGTCTCCTCTTGTCCTTCACGCTGGCAATCATGCGACTCGCTGAGTTTCGTGGGTTTCGACGCTCGAAACTAGCGGGGCCATACAATGTTGCGCACTAAGCAGTGACAAATCTGCAGTTCTGCATTTTTAATTAGATCTTTGCAAAAGTGACGTCCATCAATTCCTCATGTTTTCTCGATCAAATTGGCCCCAAAAATTATAATATTCGGACCCTATTTTGAAGGAAATTACGTGAAACATTGTTTGCACGATTGAAAGCCCGTTTCGTTAAAAATAGTCCGATTTAAATTATTTTCTGTCAATTTAATCGGGAGAATGCCAGGAATCCATTTGTGTCACTTTCATATTGATACGATGAAAAATAAACAAATTCTGTTTCTAGTAAAGTCTCGTTAGCCGCTCGCTGGTCGGGACCGGCGGTGATCCCGTATCGTGAACGGAGCCCTAATTCCAAGTGTGAGTTTCTCACTTCTTTCTGGCCGAAGGGGGGAGCGAGATGGAATGCTTTGCGTGCGCTTGCGAGTTACGGTGAGCATGGGAACCTTAGAGGAACTTGATAATTTGCGCCCTTTATTATAATACATTTATTTGAGTACATTGATGTCCTTACTCTTAATTTTTACTCGTAGTATAAAACCGTTGTAGTACAATTTGTGGTATTTCATTTACAAATTTATTTTTAACAATGCCAACAATGAAAAGACCATTTTGCACCTCTTGTCAACCTTACGCCTTAGCAGTTACCTATTTTTTCAGAGTAAAGTCATAAATAATTTCAAATAAATGTATTATAATAAAGGGCGCAATTTGACAAGTTCGCCTAGCGCGCAAAAAAGATTTGAGCCGGGCCTGCCTCAAGATTTGCGAAGAGGTTCCCGTGCTGACGGAGTGTCAGGTGTCCGAAAGACGGAGCGAGAAAAATATCAACGCGTCGTCTGCTCGTACTGTCCTGACTCGCTTTCAGTGCCTTCGCTCGCTTTCGTTTCATCTCGCTCTCGCCTTCGCCGGACAAGACTGAAACAGAAGTGGTGGGGATAGCGAAAAGTCCGTATCGTGTACACCAAACCGAGACCAAAGAGGAGATATAATAAGAGACGTCACTCCGGGCGGAACGTTTGAAGTCCTTACTTGACCTTGGCATTTAAATTGGTTGTCTATTCGAGCGGGATATTCAAATCAACTAAATCTACCTTACCGCAGTTGGCTGATTATTGTCGAAGTTTACCGATCCATGCCGAATGGACATTTAAATTGGTTGTCTAGTGATTTCCCCAGTTTATTTCTGTCCTTGTCGAGTGACGCCTCTTATTATATCTCCTCTTTGCCGAGACCGTAACGAGACTTTACTGTAATCGATGACACATCACCAAGCAACGGTGATTTCGCGCGGCTCGGACCACAAAGGTTCTCGTCGGTTATTCGAGCTTCTAAGATCGTATTCAGATATACCCTTCGGTGCCCACGGAACTCCAACTGACAAATCCACGATCGTCAGATCGTGGTGACTGATTTCTCCTCGATCGCTGTTCACGAAAACGAATCGACCGGCGAATATATCTGCATACGATCTTAGGATAAAAATACGATGACAGATGAAATAGTATTCGAAGCTCAAGATGAAAGGCCTTCGAATAATCAAAGGAAACTAAATATCCGAAGCTAACGGTTCTGCTACGGTTCTGACGTCAGACTCTGCGCTCTCATGCCAGAGCCAGACCCTGCTACCAATCTGATGTCAGACTGGAGACAGATGGTTATCAGGGCAGTAAATCAGTATTTCCAGTATTAGTAAAAAAGTTCCAATTTCTCTTTTCTTATTTTAAATAATGTGATCATATAATTATAACATAAATTCGACAGCGATTTCAAGTGATGTATGTGTCACGGTAAAACCATTAATTTAGTAAATGTATACAATTCCCAGCGGTTCCTGGTTAATATATGCCTAAAATGCATATAACCTAACCTACAATCGTACGAAAATGCATACATTGACTGCATCACGCTTTTACTGTGGCACATGTATCCAGCTAACGCTTCAGTTTTGCTATGATTCCACGTTGGCAGTCCTCCCGAGTAGGCGCCATCTCGTATCCACTAGCTCAACTAAATTTGTCACGTGACTTGCTCTGTATTATCGCCAATATGGCGGAACTCGTATTTGGGAATGCAATCACGGGCTGACGTTTTTTGTCCTTATATGAGCAGATTTTTGACTGGGTAAGGTCTCATTCGAAAGAGGAAGGTTCGATGGAGCCCGCTCTGCTCATCGTTTGAGTCAGAAAACTCTTTTAGTGACCTACAAATACATGGAATCTGCGAGTGCATTTTGTCGATTTTTTCTCTACTTTGGACACTCGTATTATTACATATCAACACAATCTCTTTGAACCATGACCAGAGCGGGCTGCATTGAACCTTCATCTTTCGAATGAGACCTCGCCCAGCCCAAAATTTGCTCATATAAGGACAAAAAACGTCAGCGCGCAAATCCATGTTTCGGGCCAGATTATGTCAGTATACAGAACGCTGCATTACCCGTGTCTACCCCCTCAAAGACGCCTTAAACAGGCCTGGAGTAGGACTGACAGGCGTCTTAATTATCGATAAATTAGGTTAAATGCAGCTGTTTAAAAATCGTCATTAGGGCGTATCTAAGATGGTTATCGATACTGATTAATTATAATATAAATTTAATCAAAACAAAGGGTTATCAAAATGAAATCGGACATGATAAAAATTCATTTCCATCGTTTATTTACTTAAAATTTCTTTACAGATACTTTAAAGAGCAAGGAGGTTATATATATATGTTATTATATATGTTTTATTATATATATATATGTGTGTGTGTTATATATATTTGTATACCAAGATGACCTTACGCACGCAATGAATACAGAATGCACTTATATAAGAAGTATAGCTAGGTGATACAGATGTAAGTATGCAAAGTATACAAAATGTACAGAATATACAAAATATACATATAAAGACACGTAACGCTTCAGCGACAGCGCCGAATTGAACAATTTCTCTATGCGGACGGCGGTCCCGTGCCAATATTCTCTCCAAGCGGACGGCGGCAGTGATGTAGCCAGTTCCAGAATTATACTGCGATTGGTTATTACAATTAACATTAAGTTTATAAAAATTGTTTACTATTAAGTCACAATAAATTAATAATTATAAGTGGATTAGTTTAATCTAATGTCCCAATTACTAACTGCATCGAAAAAGAATGTTTATAAAATAATAAGTACAAAACAATGTACAAACAATTTACAATTATTTTTTAACTTATTATAACTGATTAAAGGCGATTTTTTCCGTAAAATGTGGGGAAAAATTGATTCATGTGTAACTTCCATAATTTTTGTTCAAATTCATCGGCAAGTTTCCACTCTGTAGATAATGGTGTATAGAATAATAATCACCTGAAAGCATTTTGCTTTCATATTACTGGTTCACCTGAATCGATGTACACTACCTGCAGCCGGGCGCGCCGTATAGGACTATCTTCAACGATTCATAACTTCGACAATTTTTCTTTTTGTATATACTCGCAAACGTGCCCACAATAGATTGTCAAAAGGACGCGACTATAATGATTGTTTAGTATCAAAATAATTTAGCGTCAAAGAACTAACGATTTTACGTATCCAATAGTCCACTACCCCTTCTTAAGGTTAACCCTTAGGCAGAGCCGCCCTTAGCACCGGGCAAACGGGACCCTGGCCCCGGGCCCCGCGCTTAGGGACTCCTTTTTGTAAAAATTAAATGAATTAAGTATAATTGTCAAGTTATCAGTTTTTCTAGAATAGATTTTCGGCAAGCCTAAGTGACGCATGAAGTAAAGACGTAATCTGTTATCTGTTTTCAATTAGATGGTTTCAATAATATCGACTGTTGCCCCGGGCCCCGCAAACTCTAAGGGCGGCTCTGCCCTTAGGTTAAATTTATTTTTATTATTAGTATTATTTTTTCGCAGCTTTCCTGTCGCAAGCACGCTTCAGCCATTTTTGGATAGATGACTCCGATTCCTTCCTGTTTGCCGTGATTTGGCTTTTTTCCGCAGCACCTTAAACAAGAATTTCAATAAGACATTACATATATATATATCCAGACAGCACACGGCATATATATATATATATATATATATATATATATATATATAGATAATATTTCATTTACTGCATCTTGAAAATTATTTCCGTTTTCCAAAATTTCTTCTAGTTCCTTGACCCTTGCCACGGAGCTGAAGGGAAACTGCAAATGATTGAATTTGCCGAAGAACGATTGCTTTGTCTCGACCAATGGTGCTAGTTTCTTCTCCAGGGCTTTCACTCGCTCCATTCTGTCCATTAATAACACTTTTAATAAGTTATTTTGCGCCATCATTGTGCGATTCTGCTCCATTATTCGAGTATTTTACTCAATTATTGTATCAAAACACCCATCAGCAGCGTTGTTATTTTCTGCGCGGCTGCCACTGGGGCCTGCATCTATGTCCTCTGAAAATTATTTATTACATCTTATACTTTTTCACTGTAACTTTCCATGATAAAAAACTATCTCCGTATAGAATAGAATTATCTTTATACACATATATTGACTTACCAAATTCTATGTTGTTTTGTGAAAAACTCCCTTGGTTTTCATAACTGGTGCTGGGGGATGCTGTTTCGTCTAAAAACCAAAATTATTTTTGTTAAAGAATTCTGCTGCAAACATTAAACATATATATTGTTGCGAGCACCGGGTATAGGCCCGTGCATAGCCTGCTGGTGCTCGCAGCGGAAGACAGAAGAGGGTCAACCCCCTTCGAGAAGACTATCAGGACGACGCCGTGGACTGTCTTGTACCGAATGCCGTAGCGTTCGGACGTGCGGGTTATACTGTCACTACTCTGTATTTCGAAATATAGTTGTGTCGTGTATATTCCCGCGTATCATTATATCCCTTTGCGTCGGGGTGGTCGACGATGGAAACGCCCCGGCGCAACAATGGTGTCAGAAGTGGGATCCGTGGCCACGGATCCCGAAGAAACGCAAGGAGCTGTCGCGTGCGATACGCGAGGAGCCGTTGCGTGCGAGACGCAAGGAGCTGTTGCGTGCGATACGCAAGGAGCCGTTGCGTACGATCCAGCCAGCGGTAACAACGAGGGACAGCCACAGGAGCGGCGGTGACGGCGGCCGAGGCCCGCCAACATCGAGGGACACACGCGGGGGCGACAACGGCGGTCGAGGTCCGCCGACGTCGAGGGACAACCATAGGAGCAACGTCGACGGCGGTCGAGGCCCGTCGACATTGGAGCGGTTTCGAGGCTTCAGCGAGGATGCAGCCGGAGAGGGGAAATAGGAGAAAATTGCTGGGTCGGCTCTGGAATCTCGGGAAGCCGACCTACGAAAAGGGATCCAGATTTTGGTTGTATCGTTCTCATTGGGTAATGTAAAATGTAATACGGGCTCGTATCGGAGAAATGACAGCGCGCTCTGAAGTTGGTTCTTTTGACGAGTACGCGTTGGTGTTTTGACGTCCCGAGGTTAGCCGCATATCTCCTGATCGCTGCCTTATGTAAACGCGGTGTGCCGAATGGATTTGTTTTTTTATTGCATACGGCCTGTACCTTTTAATTTGCTCCTTTATTAGATTTCCAAAATCTGGAAGATAAAATGAATTGTGGGAATTAATTAGCACACTTCCACGATCGCGACTTGGTCAAATCAACTTTCGACTTCAGCTATCTTTAAAATACCGCCGCGGTATTCATTAGATGGAAACATCAGTCGGTCGTGGCGGGTAGCTTGAAATAATTAGCCTGCAAAATGGCCGGGTTTACAATTCCAAGGGAGTGTAAATTCCCATATGTGTTTTCCCTGTTTTCCCCATATGTTCCCCCAATATGCCCACTGTCTCCAATATGTAATCTGTTCCCCAATATGTTTTAATGACTCGTCCTGTTCTCCGCATTAATTGCCTGTCTACACCACTGACAACGGCCGAGGACATCCTGTTGCGTTGTCCGATGAAACTGATGTTTGAGGGAAGCGCCGATCGTCGTTACAAGAAGCTGAGTAAGGACGCTGAAGAGGGAGTGTCGGAGTATTGGTGGTGGAGGTGCGACTCCGGCGGAGGCGCAGGGACGTCCGGGAGTGCACGGACCACACCATGGGTGGGTGCACGGCTCTGGGTGGCGGCCAGGGATCCATGCAGTTGTGTTGCTGGCGAGCGGCGTCCCCAGGAGCGCGGCACCACCGAAGCAATGAAGACGTGCCTGGAGGGCACGAGATTGCTACTGCCGCGGCGGAGGGAGTTCGTGGTCGAACACCGTCGCGGAATCAGCGCGGGATCGGCCCGGGTTCGGCGAACCCAACCCCATAAGAGACAGAACACATCGAGATAGGTCAAGACCTGGGGTGACGGCTGGTGAGCGGAAGACGTTGGGCGAGGAGAACAACGAAGAGAGGAATTGGCTGCCGACAGTTTCAAGTCGCCCTTGGAATAGAGCAGCTGCAGGAACACCTGGAGGGGGGCGGGGAGGAACTCGACAGGACTCACTCCATCTTAATTGGACCGGGCTATGGAGACTTTCTCCGTAGCTCGACCCTTGTCTTCACTGCCGTTAAAAGAGGACGTTAAAGTTTATTTTTCCTCTTTTGAAAAGGGAACTCTGTAGCCATCGAAGGATTGGAGTTCAGGACCAGGCCACCGGAAGGGCCTCGTCGGAGCCGAGTCCGTAAGGAGGATGCAGCGTCGGAGCGATGGAGCCGTCGTGGGACGTTCCACAGCGGAGTTCCAGACGGAGTATCCGCGGAATGGGGAACTGTTGGAGCTCTCCGTGGATTTCGTCGCGGGACACACTGGAGAGGACGAGAGCACCGCTGGAGTCCCAGAGGACACTCGACGAAGCCAGGATGTTTCGACGCTGGAGATTCCCGCCGAGGGAACGCAACGCAGTGAAATCGTCGTTGGAGGGCAAAGTTCCAAGAACGTCGTGGGATAAGGAACTGGAAGGACCTTACTGGAGGACTTCACCAGGAGAGGATTTCGCCAAGCCGTTCGTCCCGTTGTACCCACGCCTTGCCTCAAGTTTTTTGGTGGTTTTTCCTTGGGGCGTGAAGGCGAATGCCGAGGCGACGGTCTGAGGAAGCCACCCAGACAGCACGACCACTTCTTCAGACCAGGGTACGGAGATTCCGAAGAGGAGCCAACGCGGTCGGGACGCCCGCTTTTCCAGAGGGGGGAGCAGTGTTGCGAGCACCGGGTATAGGCCCGTGCATAGCCTGCTGGTGCCCGCAGCGGAAGACAGAAGAGGGTCAACCCCCTTCGAGAAGACTATCAGGACGACGCCGTGGACTGTCTTGTACCGAACGCCGTAGCGTTCGGACGTGCGGGTTATACTGTCACTACTCTGTATTTCGAAATATAGTTGTGTCGTGTATATTCCCGCGTATCATTATATCCCTTTGCGTCGGGGTGGTCGACGATGGAAACGCCCCGGCGCAACATATATATATATAAACTTTATTAATCCCCTAAGGGTTATAATCTTCCCATATATAATCACTTAAATCTACCTTATCCTACTTCTGCTCCTCCTCCTTATTCCTACCTTAACCTATTCTTAACTCTATTCTATAATCTATCCTTATCGCTCGCTCGCTCACTCGTCCGCTCTCCCGTCTCCTCTCCCCCTCCCGGACCCCCGCTTCCACTCGCCGCCCTTTCACTCCCATCTCTTCATTCACCTCACCACTCACCCCTCTTTTCCTCCACACGCCTCCCTTCTTTCCTCTAAACTTCTTAACCACTCCTCTCCCTGCCCTTCCTCACCCAAAACCTCGTCCACCATCTCTTGCCATCCCCTCTCTATTCCCCACCCCATACATACCTACCACACATGCTCCCAAGACTCCTCACCCCAGCCACATACCCTGCACCTCCTTTTCTCCCCCTCCTCCCAATACCTCCCCCTCTCATTCCATTTCCCAACCTAAACTTGGCCACCCTTTTCCATCTACTCTGCCCCCAGCCCTTCTTCAAATATCCCGGTATCCCCGGGCCCTTCACCCTCCCATACCACTTGTTACAATTCGACTCCCCTATCTTCCTCCACCTCTCCTCCTCCTGCATCTTCCTTTCCCTGTCCACTATCTCCTCACCTCTTACCTCCCCCCTTTCCCTTCCCCTTTCTACCTCCTCAACTGTCCACCCCCTTTCCCTGAAGAACTGTTCCCTTTCCTTTTCCCACCCCTCCAACACCTTTCCCCTCTTAAACCTCCCCTTCATCTCCTCCCAACACAACCTCGCTAGCTCCCCTCCTTCTCCCTCTTCCAATTTTCTTTCAAACCCCCACGCCCTCATCCCTACCCTACCCCTCAACAGCCCCCTTTTCAACTCCTCCCTTACCATATATCCTGGCGTGTCCCTATCCACCCCCAACTCCAACTTCAAAAACCTGTTCTGCAGCGCCCCCACTTTCCCCCTCTCCTTCCACCCCCACACCTCCACCCCATATCCCACCACGGCCCATACCAACCTATCGAATAACCATATCCTTCTGCCCCAGTCTTTTCCGAATAATCGTTTCCCCAACCCCCACACCTTCCCCATCACCGCTGTCCCTTTCCTCACTCTTTCCTCAACATGCTCATCCTGCCCCCCACCCCTCATTATCGTGTATCCTAGGTATTTGTAACTCCTCACCTCCTCCAGCTCTTTACCCTTCCATCTCCATTTCATTTTTTCCACCACCCCCCTCCCCTCCTACACCTCATTATCTTCGTCTTCTCCACATTTACCTGTAGCCCCTTCCCATCCATATATTTCTCCAACTTTCCTATCATTCCCCTCATCCCCTCCTCATCCTCCGCTAGCACAGCCACATCGTCAGCATATGCTAGCGTGTATCTTTTCCTCCCCCCTAGTTTTACTCCCCCCCATCCTCCCTTCTCTAACTCCTCGTCCATGTCTGCTATCAGCAGCGTGAACAGGCTTGGACTTAGAGGACACCCTTGCCTCACCCCCCTCGCTGTCCAGAACATTTCCCCTTCCTCCTCCCCCACCCGTACCCTACACTGTCTCCTGCAGCACTTCTCCGCACCTCTCCACCAGCCCTTCCCTCACCCCCCTCTTCCTCATCGCCTTTATCAGCACCCCCCTGTCCACCGAGTCAAACGCAGCCTTCAGGTCCACGAACAAAATCAACATCTTCCTTTCCTTCCGCACCACCTGCCTATTCACCAGATAATTCAACACATATATATTATCTATACATCCAACCCCCCTCCTGAAGCCCGTTTGACTCGGTGGCAGCAAACTCCTCCCCTCCACATCCGCCCTTAGTCTCTCAGCCAACACAGAGGCGTAAATCTTGTACGCCGTCTGCGTCAGCGTAATTCACCTATAGTCTTCCACTTTTTCCCCCGCCCCTTTCTTCAGCACCGGAACCACTACCCCTTCTTTCCACCCCTCTGGCCAACCCTCCCCCTCCACACCCTATTACACACTACCCACAACCACTCCATCACCTCCTCTCCTCCATACTTCCATACCTCGTTTTGAATCCCACCCCCCCTGCCTTTCCGTCCTTTAAATTCCTCACCACCCTTTCCATTTCCTCCCGCCCCAACTCCCCTCTTCATCCGCTTCCCTCCCTCTCTCTCCTCCCTTTCTCACCCTCCATTCCACTCCTCCTAGTAACCCCCTAAAATACTCGTCCCATTCCCTTATTTCTATTCTCTCATTTATCCTCCTTTTCTTCTTCCTCCCCATGTTCACTACCTTCCAAACCTGCCCCTCCGTTCTTACACCTTCTACTTGCTTTTCCCACCTCTCTATCTCCTTTTCCTTCTTTTCCTCACACAACTTTCCGTACTCTCTCTTCCTTGTCCTATATACACTCCCACCCCCTCCTTCCCTTCTCCACCTCCTCAACTCCCTCATCACCTTATCCTTCTCCTCCCTACACTCCTCATCCCACCAACCTCCCTACTTTTCCCCTTTCCCCATCTTGCTCACTGCCTCTTTTATTCTACTATTCAGCTCCCCCCATTCCTCCTCTACCCCCTCTCCCTTACCTCCCTTTTCCCCAAACTCTTCATAAATTCCATTCTACCATTCTCTGTCCAATTACCCCTCCCCCCATTCCGCCCTGCGCCTTTTTTCCCAGTCACTCCCTCCTCCCTCCCCCCTCCTTTCACCCAGATCACCACCGGGCGGTGATCTGAGTCGACTCTCTCCCCTACTTCCAGCCTTTCCACTAACTCCCTAGTATCCTCATTCCCTATCACGTAGTCTATTACCGAGATCCCCCTCCCACCGGTAAATGTCCATTCCCCCTCCTCGTCCCCTTCTACGCTTCCATTCAATATCCCCCACCCCCTTTCCCCCAGGTATTTGCATAACTTCCTACCTTCCCCGTTCACTTCCTTATCCTTTGATCTCCTGCTCCTCACCCTCTCTCCCCCCTCCCCTACCTCCCCTCCTTCCTCTCCTGTCCTTGCATTAAAGTCACCCCTATTACCTTTCGCACGCTCCCCTCCCTCTCTTCCGTCCATTCCCCTAGTTCGACGAGCTTCCTATCCAGATCCTTGCTCACATATACCCCTACTATCCCCCACCACTCTCTCCCCAATCTCACCTCCCTCGTCAACATCCCCTCTATTTCTCCCCTTCCGTCCTCTCCCGTTTCCATCCCCTTTCTCACTCCCATCAACATCCCACCCATTGCTCTCCCCTTCTTATTCTCCCTCTTGGCCCATTGTCTTTCCCATACGAACCCCCTAGGTAGCTTCCTCTCCACCCACTCCCACTCCCTTTCCTGCACCCACGTTTCACTCAACACGAACACGTCCCACTCCTCCAACCCTTTCCAAAAGTCCCCATCTTTTCTCCTTAACCCTGCCACGTTCCAAAATGCTACTTTATATCTCCCCCCTTTACTCCTTCCTTCCTCCCTATTGTTTCTTTCCCCCTCCCCCCTGCCCACTTCCCCCGTTTCCCTGCTCCTCACTGCATTTTTCCCCCAACTCATCCCACGTCCTTACCTTCCCATCTACCCACATCTTCATATACCCCACTTGTACTTTCCTTCCTCTCTCTCTCTCTCCACTTCCGCCTCTCTTTCTATCTTCCATCTTGTCTTCCTCTCCTCCTCCGTGAGGTCATCCTCTATTCTTTCCCTCCTACCCCTCAACTTTTTCTTCGCCTCCATCACCTTCCTTTTTTCCTCCCCCCCCCCCAGTTTGACCAACACTATTCCACTCCCATCTCTCCCTGTTTTACCTATCCTCACAGCCTCTTTTATCCCCTCCTCTCCCACCCCCATTCTTTCCCATAATTTTTTCACTTCCTCCTTCGCCTCTTTCCCCTCTATTTCTATCCCTCTTATCACCACATTATTTCTTCTTCCCTCTCTCTCCTTTTTATCCTGCTTTATCTCCATTCTTCTCACTCTCATTCTCCATTCTTCCCCTACCTCTATCCCCACCCCTTCCTTAACCCCTCCGCTCCTTTTTTCCTTCTCCCATCCCTCTACCTTCCCAATCACCTCCACCATCCTCCTGTCCCTTTCTTCCATCCTTTTTTCCATACCTTCTCTTCTTGCCTTTTCTTCTCTCATCTCCTCCTCCCACCTTCTTCTTTCCGTTCTCCATATTTCCTCTTCCCTCCGTCTCTCCTCCCTCTCCCTCCTCATTTCCTCCTCCACCCTTCTTCTCTCCTCCCTATCCACTCTCATCTCCTCCCTCATTTCCCTCATCTCTCGCAGCATTTCCCTCATCATTCCTTCCAACCCTCCCATCCCTTCCTCATTCCCTACCCTTCCCCCTTTACTCCCTCCCACCGGAGATCTCGCCGTTTTATCGCTCCTTTTAAACTCCTTCATTTGTTTATCCCCCCCCTCCCTCTTCCTCCTCCCTATCCTTCCTCTTTTTACCTCATACGCTTTCCACACTCCCCACACTCCCTATACTACCTTCACTATCCTTCCTTCCTCTATCTACTTTTTGCCCCCTTTCTCCACCTTCCCTAACTTTTTCTTCCTCCTTCCCACCTTCCCTCTCCCCCTTTTCCTTTCCTCCACTCATTTATCCTCTCACCCCTTGGCTTTCCTTTACTCTATTTCACCTCTTCTCAATCCTCCTATTGTCCTTCACTTCTCGTACTCCTTTCACTTCGCTAGCCGTTTAAATTTCCCTCCTTTCTGTCACCTGTCCTACCTCCTCCTATCTTCCGCAGAACGCACCACCTGCCTACTACCTCTCTTCCCGCCTCACACCACGCTTGTCGCACTGCCCTAACCTCCAAACCTTTCTCTCTCACCTTCTCACCTCTACTCCCCACACCACTCTCCCTTTCCCTTAACCCTCTTCCCTTCCAACCTAACACTTCCCCTTCTCCACTACTCACTGCCCTTTATTCACTTCTTCACACACTATCCTCTCTCCCAAACACACCGCACCTTTCTCACCTCACTCTCCCACGCGACCGGAAACGGAAGTCCGCAAACATTAAACATATATATATATTTTTTATATCTCGCGCCCTCGTCAGTCGTCACTCGTCAGTACAAAGAGGAGATATAATACGAGGCATCACCCGACGAGGACAGAAATAAACTAGGGAAATCACTCGACAACCAATTTAAATGCCCATTCGGCAATGATCAGTAAACTTCGGCAATAATCGTCACAATAATCTACATTTAATCGATTTGAATATCCCACTCGAATAGACAACAAATTTAAATGCCAAGGTCAAGTAAGGACTTCAAAGGTTCCGCCCGGAGTGACGCCTCTTATTATATCTCCTCTTTGCTCAGTGCTTTAATCAGGGGTACCTCGAGTGGAAACAAATAGGGGCGAGTTATGACTTGTGACGTAGCGCGTATCTGTTTGCGTGAATGCGTCCCTATGTACCTCTGACAAGACCAATTTTAACGAAAGCGCTTTGCATATATTTAACTCTTCGAGTATATTTGGCAAGGCAGATTCGTCGTACATTTTCTAGTGCTAGCACGTGCAAAAATTACATCGGATTTGTTTTGAAACTTTCTACACATTAAATTCGACACCCAAGAAGAATTAGAGTATTAGGAATTACATAGTTTCAAGTACAAAGACGTGCAACCATGACCCCCGAAAGTGTCGGGATCGCGTACGAAATAGAACCTCTCTAAGGACATTGGCCGTAAAAATTACGGGTGTTCGAAATCTTTAGACCTTGCTATGCAGGCGTATTCATAAAGCGAGAACCTGTGGGGTTGCGTCAAAGGAACGGCCTACTTAGTACGAAAGCGAACATAATAATTCTCGAGGTAAGGAAGCAGAATTGTGGACACATCCAAAACGCATCTACTGTAAATAAAGTGTAAGAAAAATGTGAAAAATGTATTGTTACTAATCCACAAGGGCAGATGTTGGCAACCACATCGCTGCAAGATGGAATTTGTACATTAAGTACTGCGGAAGAAGAGGCATTTTTAACAAGGGAATCTGTGAAACAACACGATTTTTTTATACAAAACGCCTAGGACAGAAGATAACTTCAACAGAAATAATATGATGGAACTGAGCGCAAAGTAGCAGGAACGGAATTAGAAAATTATAAGTTCAGAGAACCAATCGTGTGAAATATGTGTCAAGGTAGGCATGCAAAACACTTATTAGATTTAATATGCACCACTATTTGCGGTTCCATGTCATGGGAATCCATTGGCAAAGGCCAAAAATCAAATACTCAATACACAAGCAAAACATATTGATATCTACCAGCACTCGTTTCTTCTGTTTCTTCGCCCTTGCCCTCGCCGTGGCATAATCATCTGGATGAACACATTAGTAATTAATGGGTATAATAATTAGTCACTAATTAGTACAATAATTAATAAGTAAATATAATAATAATTTCAACGTACAACAAATTCCACCGGGAAAGACTGATACGGGGAACTTTTCCCACGAATTATCCCGTGGCTCGCACTTCTTAATCGCCAGTGTCATACGACTGGGCTTATACGGTACCAATAACAAAAACCCTCTACCACCCAATCCGAGGGGGCTTCAGACACTGACTGATCGCCATTGAACTCGATGGTGTACCAGCCCTTCCGCACCATTTCTAATCCTGTATACACAAGTATTCGTGAAACAAAACATGTTTAGAAATTTGCTAGCGTGTATTCTTAGCTTGAAAGGTATAGCGACATTGAGACCAGAAAAAATCTAAACCTGAATCATTAATATTATCGTCATAAAGACATTCTAAAGACAGTACAAACATTGAATGAGCATATTCTAAATTCACACATTTATATGCTATTTCTGTGACATTAAAATTTTGAGAAGGACCCAAATTGCATTCTTCTGAAAGGGAATTTCCTAATTTTTAAGATTTATACGGGGGATACACGAATACATTTAATGAGTTTTAAAATGCTATTTTATAATCCAAAATGATGATAATTATCTGGTTTGATACGATTAATTCTACATTTCTGGCCGTTTTGAAACCGATCTTTATAAAACGGGGAGTATATCATTTATTGCTCGATGTGAAATTTCATGTGTTACAGCCCACTCTGCCAATGAAGTGGATCAATTTGGACTATTCAATTTAGTTGCTCATTCTTCAGAAGTCTGTGAATTTTTGTGAGAAGATTGCGAACTTGTGCCAGGTGAAACATATTATAACATAGTATTGGTAATGAGAAGATAAAGACAAGATGTTGAATGTGAAAATGATTGTGAACTAGTTCCAGGTTAAACATCACTAGTGGGGTCCTAGAAAAAGTGGATTGCAGATGTTAAATGTGAAAAAAATAGCATAAATTGAATGAAGTAAATAGAAATAAACAGACTGTAATGTAGAAAAAATAAAAGACAACACTTGCTTCAGAAATATGTAATAGATTTAGAGATATTTGGAGATATAGAACTTACCTGCAGAATACATCTCCTTGTTGTAAAACACACGTCGAAGAAATACACTAAACTAACTTCAAATACGTACACTAATACTAATAACAAAAAAAAACCCACAATAATAAAAAAGCACACAGTAATAAAAAAAGTACACAATAAGAATAAAAAAAGTAACACAATAATAAAAAAAGCGCAATAAGAATAAGAAAACCACACAATAATAATGAAAAAACACGATAAAAATACTATAAAAATGTTATGCGAATAATATAAAAAAAATATAAAACTACTAGAACTAAGTATGTATTATAATGATAAACTAGGAATAAACTACAGACTAACTAAATATGAGAAAAATGTATGTATTAAAAGTTGAAAATAGCGTAAATTAGCGTGCGTCCCCGTGGATGGTTCTGCGATAACTGCCGCAGTTTCCTTACCTGTAGCCTACAAGAAATCCTCGCCACCCCCACTACGTGGCACAACCCTCCTCCTGCCGATGGATATACCTCTGAAGACTTGCCAGAAAAGCTCTTTAAAGCAGAAAAGTAGAAAAAATTGAACCAAAGGTTTTTTAATCCTTATGAGCGTCGCTACCGCCACTACCAAAATCAGGTCATTATTTTCTAAACATCGATTTTTTTGGGTACCTAAAAGTTACAAAAACTGCAGGAGAAAACGTATTTTATCTTTAACCGTCTGCCATTCTGTAGATTTTTTTTTCAAATTTCTGGTCGTGGTAAGGGCGATAGCGACACTCGTAAGGATTAAAAAAACGTTTGGTTCTCTTGTTTCTGCTCAGTGGAAAAGCCGCTAGCCTTGGGACAAGTCAACAAGGATGTATTCGGCTGTTGGTGGCGCGCGAGATTTATATATATATATATATCGTCATATCTTCTACAATCATTTATTAATCAGTGTGAAAAATGGTGAAAATGTTCCTTGTATATTAAGAAAAAGCTTCGTCGCTGCAAGTTATATGTACCTCAAAATTGCCTCGATACTTTTTAACGGCGAACGTTGAAAAACATGGGTTATGTCCAGTATTACTTTTTAATTAAATATTATTACATTTTTTAACATAAGGGTTTTGTGCATATAATTTGCGGCTTCGCTAGAGTTTTCTGAAGTTAGGTATTAAGTCTCATAACGACCCGTTAATATTTACTCAAGTTATCGCAATTTATATTTAAAGAAATAATGATTTTGGTCGAAGAAATTTTTTGTTTATAATTTTTATCTCGAATACTAATGATTTGATAAACAAACTGTAAATAGAAAAAATGTGTGTCGTGACTAGCTTTACAACACTATATTTTTTTAAAATACAGTTTAACGACATTGAATTTTCCAATCTTTCTTAGCGTTTGGACAATAATTTTCCCAATTTCCCAACGCTAGTCCCTTTATTGCATCCCATCCTTCAATTATATACCTAATATAGTGTATCGTTAGTTGTTCTGGCTGTATTACTCGCGACTACAAGCCCAGCCTTTGAAAAAGTTCATTATATTTGTTTGAATTTCCATTGCATCATTGTTCCAACGTAAATATAACGTCTACTTTTGCAGAAGTACAGTTAAAAAGCCCTACTTGACCACACTGTGTCGAACACTTGTTAAATGTACAAAAAGGCGTTGTTTCTATGAGAAAACAGTAAAAGTAATGTTAATTACTTTAATTTATCCAGTAACACGCTTCCTGAATGAAATTAAGACCAACAGAATCTTATAGAAGGTATTGGTGAATTAATGTCAAGTGTTGGAGGGCTTTTGCCCCACCGTGCGCCAATCCATTTAATTTCTTTATACATAGTAGTATGTACAAAGTGTTCCAGTCAACGTGTTTCTTAATAGGTATAAGTATAGTCAAGGGCGGATGGGCCCATGCTGTTCTACCTTCGAGGGTTTTACGGTGGAGACTTACGCTGTATCTGGCTTCGAAAGGGGGTGTGGAAGCTGAACAGTCCTGGCGGTGATGGCGATTTACAGCTGGAAATTTGTTATTTTTGAAGCCAAATTTCTTCGTTTCTTTGCGACTGGGCAATCGCTTGTTGCCGAAGCGTTCGTTTTTAAACATTTGTCTACCAGATATGTCGATAAGGGGCAATCGACACCGTGCCGTTTTTCAGGGATTTCGACTTTCGTCGCTATCGTGCCTCCGTTCTCAGGTAAAAGGACTTTATGATTTTCGGATACTGTCGGGTTTTTCCCCCGAGGTCCTGGATGAGTCGCGCTATAGCCAAGCTACACATCTGGCAACCAGACTCCCACAGGTAAGTATTTTTCGCGCGTGGATACGGTTACTTTTTTTTCAGGTGATGTTTCGGGCCCGTTTTTTCTGCGCGTTTTCGGCGTCGCTCGATCCTAATGTAAGCTGCTCCTTAACCAATCGGGCTTGTATTCGTCCCAAACGGCCACTCTCTGGAAGAGGCCTTCTTCACAGCAAATACCTCCTCCCCAAGGTTTACCTTCTTTCACACGGAATACGTCAACGCGTGATTTTGTTTTAAAATTCCTACGCGTGTTTATACTCGAGAGTTAAGGGAGCCGTAGAAGGGGGGACAACTCGGGCGGGACCACGCGCAGGCAGAGGACTACCCCTTTTTTCCTGTGTCTCACCGCGGGGCGTACTGGTACTTGTTCAGAGTTATTTCGTTTCCTACCCCATTGCTGGGGAAACATTCTTCGATCTAACATAAGAACATCTTCTTCTTTTGGTCATCGTGCGGACCATAAGATTAATTTTACGTCATGGCCAGTGCTCAGAACATCAGTATAATTTAATTATGCTGTAGCGGAGCACGGTTTATTGCCTGCCGAACGTAGAGGGATTAGCTACTACTATCTGGTACCCAAAAATTAATCAGTCTGATCGGCCAGAGCGTTTCGCCAGGGTCGCGGTTTATGACCGTATTGTCCCACGAGTTGGCGGTTAACGACGGTACAGGTAGACGTTCTTTTACTTCGACTCGAAAAATATGCGAACGCACTCATCCGTGTCCATTCCTATGTCCATGATCCGTGTCTGTTCGCATGTTTTTCCAATCGAATTAAAAGAACGCCGACGTCGAAGGCACGGTTTACATGACATTTGGTATAATTTTAATCGGGAGAACGCCCAGACTCCATTGGTGTCCATATTTCTCCGCCATTCGATTTTTGCTCTTGAGGTTGCGAGGCAGCTTTCAGCACGTCGAAATCCCTGCATAGGGCGCACACGAACGCTTCCGACGCGCGCCTCGTCGTAAAAATCAACTCTTTCAAGTGCTCCAAACTGCTCGAAAAACCGAGAAACTCGTAAATCAGACCCGTGCGCGGCGCGCCGTTGCACTAGTGGGACCCTGCGTTTATTATATGTACATAGTACTGACAATGATAGGAATTGCCAGATCAAACAAATAACCCCAAATCGTCTTTTTGGTTAGGACTGTCGGCTTTTGCATCATGATGTTTCTCATTGTACGACTAAAGATTTGTTGCATATTTTAAAACAATTTAAAGGTCATTGCGGTAGGTGCGGGGGAGAGGGATGAGGTAGCACGAACGATCGAAATGCTCATTTCTATCGCGATGGAAGAAATATAGACTTGTAGTTAGAGCTGTTCGAGTACTTGATTATTCGAGTACTTGATTTTTTTTACAAGTGGCCCGAAAGAACCGGGCGGATTGGAAAGAATCGAGCGGGCCGAATGAACTTCAAGCAAATCGAAAACTATTTGTCCGATTTATTTAAAACTTGGTACACATATTCTTAATGGTATCTAAAATGTAGCATATCATTTTATTTTATGCGATAACCCATTCGTATATATTGTAAGTCCGGGAGATTTCGACCACCGGGAGAGTCCAGCCAGTGCTGATATTTTAAGACTGACGCAAGATAGGGCACTGTGTGTCATTGACACAAAAGAAATGCAGGCGCTTGTTGTTTATCTCACATTGACCATTGTCACAAATCCATATTTGAATTATAAGATACAGTTAAGACTTTATGCGAGGCTGAAAGTTTTTAGACCAACTTACAGTGGGGGCGAGACTTGAAAAACAGGTAAGTTTATTTACGCTCTTCCAAAATTGGGGATATAATATGCATATAACTACAGTGTAACACCAACAATACGTATTCGTTTTTTATTTTTTTTGATAAGGTGTTCGATCACTACCTTGATTACTCGTAGTGGGTGGACGGTTTAACCCCGACATGCGGGTGAGACCGACCAGTTGCAGTGCCAATGTTTTTGATTGATAATGAAAATAAATATTTGAAATTATCGCACACTATAATTTATATATACCCTAAATTGCTTGGGCTTTGCTTTAATGTGCATAAAACGACAAAAATGTGAAAAACAACGATGCTACAATTTCTTTTCCAAAAAGTGGTCGGAATCTCCCGGACTTACAATAATAAGTGTTTTAAGTTCGCCTTGTTAGGTAAAAAATTAATAGTGATATTCACCTTGCTCTCATTTGTACAATAAATTTTTTCTTCTAAAATCCGTATGCTACATTGTAGATATTTTATTAATGAACACTAGAATCATGGTCTTTCTCATTTTAGATAAACCTGGGACCGTAAAATTGTTATCCCGTTAAAAGAAACGCGTTTCGGGTATTGAGAGAAAGGAAGTGGCAGAAATCTTACGAGACAAAGACGTAATTAATATTGAACGTAAGCAGCTCACGCCGAGGATGAGCGAACGATCTGCGTGAAAAAGGAGCAAGTACGGCAAAATTCATTTCATTGAATTTGTCTCATTTCATGTGGTGGCAATTACGACGAAAATATGCGTCTCATTGTTTGAAATTCTTTTTCTAACGGAGGGTCCTGTTTAATAATTTCGGCGAAAAAAATACAAGACACGTACAATTCAGCAGAGGTCCTTAAGAAATAAACGTGGCAAGTCATTATACTTTGCTACGGTCCGTACGAAACGTTTTATTATTTTATTGGTAGTAGTATATATCCGCATAGGTCCTACGCCGATTTACGACAACGTATACCTGAGGTTCCCGTTCGCTACGCGTAGCGAGTTGAATATAGTGTATTTAGTTTTCACTAAAACTGCCGAAATTGAAGAATTCTAATTATCCGTATTTCACAGTTTGGTCTGTAGTGTACGTTGACAAATTTACGCCAAAATGGATCGACAATCTATAAGAAAAAGGAGTAAAAATGACTACATTTTCATATATTCTTTAAACAAATTGACGTATTATTCGTAATTTGATCACGATCGGCTGAATTTGTTATAAAAAGATGCATCACTTTCGCCTCAAACTTTCCGAGATATTGCGGCAGACGGGTCTTTTTCACTCCAAACTTTGAGGGCCGCGCGCAGTCAAAGAACTACCACTATTGTTCCTGTGTCTCTCCGCCAAGTGTATTGACGATATAGTAAACGCGTGTGATTTTTTAATGCAAAAGCGAGGTAGTGGGATTGGAAAGATTAACAACAATGCAGGACGCATTGAACAAAAAAAAAGGTGATGTTAATAATAATTACTGTCAAGTATTAAAGTACATCATATAGTCAATGCATATCGTTAAGAATGTAATGTATATACACATATATTCATCTTCATTAAATGTTTATGAGAATATATTAGCAATGGATTACAAATCCTATACAATACATGATACGAGTGTCACCTGATGATGATAACCAGGTGACAAAACTCCAAATGAATACGCAGGTTGATGTTTCCACATAGTCGGCAATGTTTCCCCTCCGAAACGGGAAACCTGGAAACGACCAATGTCACGTCGTTAGCACTCGGGCGAGTTTGCTTACCGCCCACTTGAATATATGTACAGTTTTCGGGTACATATGGCAAACAGTGATTTCTAGAAGGCCGCTTGCAGCAAGGGGCGAGTTGCTGTATCCTACAGAGATGTTGCCAAGTCGCTGGATACACGAAAGCAAAGGAACACCGACTGTTCGTGACATTTTAAACGATGTATACATTTAGTTTTACAATATGTTGTGATTCTTTAACATTCAAAGATATACAAGTGCCGGTTTTATTACACGTAAGTTTATATCCATTCTCTTCCGTTACGTTACTCACTTCCCAACCATTTATTACCATTTTGGTTTAGAATCCACCAATATTAAAACTCGTACAGTGTGTAGATTTATTCTGCATCGAAGACAACACAATTTATATTAACACCAAATGTGGACGGTTTACCGCTTACAAGGGAAGATCCCGAACCCGGAAATTTAAAAAATACTAAAACTTTGCGAATATGTAGCGAATTTCCTTGTGATTACAATGCATTTTTTGTTCACTGTCCAAATTCACTTTAAGGGGGTCTAATTGGGCCCTGAAAATCCGGTTATTTTCAAATTTTGTGTTATAACTTGTGAACTGTAAAATATTTTTTTACCAAATGATAGATCTAATTAAAAGAAGTACCAAAATATTAATAAAATCGCAATTCAAAATATCACTGTCATTAATGAACATATCTACCAGCATGCCAAGAGAATTTATGAGAAGACCTCGATGCTTGAATATTTTAAAACTGTGGAAAACAACTGAATTCCGTCAATTTTTATTGTACACCGGGCCAGTAGTTTTATTAAAAAATATAGCTGACGATGGGTATTTAAATTTTCTTGCACTTCAGACCGCATTTGTCATCAGAAAATATTTTATTCATCTCGGTTACGCAGTAGAATTATTAGAGTATTTTGTTGAAACCTTCGAATTATTATACGGCCCAAAACACGTCTCACACAACGTTCATAATCGGTTACACTTGCTAGATGATGTAAAAAATCACGGACCTCTTGATGATTTTAGTTGCTTTCAGGTTGAAAACTTTTTGCAAAGTATTAAAAAATGTATTCCGAAGAGTGAGAAACCATTGCAACAACTCGTGAAACGGCAACTAGAAAAGTCTCATTTTAGTATAGAAGCAGTACATAGTTCGCCTGTATATCCAATTTTCCAAAAGGAACATTCTCGTGGTCCATTAATAGAAGGTATTAATAACGCAAAGCAATTTAAACGTATTAGTTTCAGTAACTTTATTTTACAGATCCGGCACCCTAACAATTGCTGCCGCCTCAATGATGGCAGCATTATTATTGTAGAAAACATTATCGTATCCGAAAACGAGCATAAAATAATAGGCAGAAAATTTTTACAATTGATAGATTTTTATGACAATCCATGTAACTCTTCCGAATTAGGAATTTTTCAAACGCCATCCAACAACTTGGGTCCTCGTCAAATTTTCAATGTAGCGGAAATAGTGTATAAATGTGTGAAATTAGAAACTTCAGATAACGTTAAAATTTTCCCTCTACTTCACTCCACTCTTCCGACATGCAAATAAAATACTTGTCCAATGTTTCTGGTATATGTAAACTATGTCTTTATGATGTCTTTATGATGACAACAACATTCAGATTTTGAGGTTTTCTTGTTGATTCAATGTTCATACCTTTCCAAAATTTAGAATTTAGATGATTGAGGGGGGTCGTGGTGGTTTTTAGTTGGTAAACTTGCGGGATCGACACCTGCAAGGAGTTCCACACTACCCGGCACACAACATCTCGCCGGGTGTGCGTAATGCATTTTCCCCCACGTTAAAAAAAAAAAAAAAAAAAAAAAAAAAAAAGTAGCAGTGCGGCCTAACTGTCGATGATTGCGGACCCTGGCCGCCTCTCCCAATGAAGTGTGGTAAACATCCCGCAGTAAAGCATCGTTCACGAGCCTGGAAGAAGCGCAACATTGATAGGGGAGTCGCTGCCTTCCCCAGACATCAAAGCTGGAGCAACATTCTGCTACGATCAACAAAGTATATCCATGGTAAAGCGCATATGTGTATAAGTGCTATAAGTATTTTCAAAGCCACAGAACACGTTTAACATTAGCTACATATATAGTAACCACGACGATGGGTGTTAAGGGGTCATTCTGGTTAGACGGTTTGAAAAAATCGATTTTTTAAAACATTTTTCGAAAGTACATATCCTCAAGAATGTACTGTTAAATTTTCATTGAAAAATTCCAATTATTTTAGCTTCTACATAGGCATATTGTAGGGAGCGCAGAGGCTCGACCACCATAGATAAAAACTTTGAACGCGTTTTTCTCGGGACGTCATTCTTTCACATGGTGCAGGTAAAATTTCAAAATCTATCGAACCGATTGCTTTATAAATTGAACTGCTTATTCTGCACACCTATGCCTCTGGCCGGGACTACAACTAAGTATTTCTGTTGAGTCTAACCTACTTTTAAAATCGAAAATAGCACATAAAACACAGCCGAAATACATTGATTCTGGTCTTTGGCCCGCCATTTTGTTAATTTTAAGGATAAATCATTTATTCTAGTTCGGGTCATAGCGACAGTCATATTGATCAAGAATCTGTTTGTATTTTTGGTTTCAGGTAAGTCCAACTGCTGAAATCACCTGCACGAGCGAAGCATGAATTTTTAAACATGTCATCAAAATCGCCTTCAGAAACTATTTTAAAAGCAATAATTTGATTACTTTTATATTTTTTATTTGCTGTAGAAATGTAGTTTAATCAATAGAAAAAAGTTTTATTACATTACTATAATTCCTATCTTCGCAATAAATTCCTAAAATTCGCTTAATTTATCGGCGTGCTAATCAGAATGACACCTGAACATGACAGTATTTCAAAATCCCTGCCCTCGGTATGTACCAGCGATTTCGACTTTATTCTGCGATCTTTAAGCGTTTGTAGCTCAGCGATTGTAGCTAACAGATTTAGTTGAAATTTTCAGTATGCGTATGTCTTACTTGAATCTAGAAAGGGCATTTTTTAAATTTTCATTATAAGCTCACATAAAAAACTTTGAAAAACCGTTTTTTCTTGTTATTTCGAAAATTCCAATTTTTCAAAACGGCGAATAAACGATATACCTATTATAGTAAACCGACCTTTCTAACTTCTAAAAAAACCGAACTCGTTTAGTTCACGTTTTGTAAAAAGCTATGCGATTTTAAAAAGTGAATATGTATACGTTTGTCTGCCACTGCGTGGTGTATCTACTACTCTATCACTACTGTATATTCTATAAAATCAGATATGTGTATTAAGTACTCTAACGTATGTTATATTTTTATATATTTTATGTATTGTACATATATTTTAAGTGCGTATGTGATTTGTGTATTCTGTGTACACTTTGTATACTCTGTTTTGTATATTCCAACCAACTACAGGTGTATTCACAACTTATTGTAAGTGCATTCTATAGTCATTTCGCGCATGCACGCACCAGTAATTTGATTATAGAAATATATTAATTTAATTTATAATTTATAACAAATAGAATAGTAATATTGTATTATTTTAGTTTTTCAATATTTGTAAACACACATAGTGTAATGCAGTGGATGATATAATTTGTAGTGTACTGTAATGAAATAAATGGAAATATATTTTTATCAAATTTAATTTTATTTTAATCGTATCGACACAGACCAGGTATAGGATAGACCTATCACGCAATGTAATTTTGTGTCACATGCTCGGGGGGCTCGCGAGCCCCCTTACCATATTCGTGTCACACCCAACGTTATCGATTCAGTCTAAAATAAGATTACCACAGACGAGGTATAGAATAGACCTATCAACCAATGTATTTTTCTGTCACCGGTTTGGGGGGTCCTAGGACCCCCTTACCATTTCAGTGTCGCATGCAACGTTACCGGTGAAGTCTCAAAACAGATTGTAACGCTACGCGTGGTAGGAATTAGAATTCAGCACGGGTAAAACAAGATTATTTTTTGACAGTCGAAGCCCGCGATTTACAAATGTTTCTGTTAGAGTAACAATTTAAAAATCGTCTTATGAACATATTCCGTTCAACGGAAAAGAAAGGAGAATGAAAATAAAACGACATCACATTCGCCTTTTAACTTTGCTGTCCTATTCCGGTTTATTTAACGCAAAACAAATTTCATTCGCTTGCAATAACGCAATTTGTAAAAAGAGTGCTTTAATGTTTTTTAAGAGCACCTGTTGCTGAACCCCACCCATTCATCATGTGTTTGCGCATACATTAACGATGGTCTATATGATATAATACAGGCATATAATAATAACAACAATAATAATAATAATAATAATAATATCCTTCTACTGTACTATACATATTATTTAACAGGAACATATCGAACCCACACGCACCGAGTTTGGTGCAATTTTGCAAGTCTGTAGAGTAGCCAAAAATATTCGATACATATTTTTTGAAAAAGGAATTCATTCTCCTGCATAACTATTAGAAAAATTCATTTGTTTAAACTATATACTAACTGATGTTATTTGACTAATATGAAGTGATGTTCGGATGTTTCAGTAAGTTTATACAGTATGTCCGATTTGTTCGTATATTATTTTTCACACGCTATTATTTTTCTAACTATTGAAAATGGAAAAAATGTTTCATATGAAAGTTTTTTATTTGATGCAGGAAACTGAATAGTATATGAGGGGAAAGGAGTATGGTATTTAGAATGCGAAAAGTATATATTTAAGGTTTGGAATATATAAAGTGTTCGACACGACCGTCCTATGCGAGCGATGACAGGAGACCAGACATGGGCAAACAATTACTTGAAATAAAAATGTGTGTACGAAATTTTTATTTCAAATAATTTTTTGCCCATCTCTGCAGGAGACTGCCTTCGTCGGCCGCCGATCGTCTCGTTCTTTTATCGATGTCGACGGGCTCGACGTCACGGTTTCGGCCACGTCCAACAATGCGTTTGCAGACCTCAGAATCTATTGTTCTGGTTTTCTCGACTTAAAAAAAAATGAAAATGCGCCAAAAAGGAAAAAATAGTTTTGTTCCTTATTTAATCTAAGACACACAATTTTTTTAAGTCGGCGCCAGATTTACACAGTGCAAATGATGAGGCGCCGATATAAAAAAATTGAGTGTCGTATATTAAATAAGAAACAAAATTATTTTTTACTTTTTAGCGCATTTTAATATTTTTGAAGTCGGTTTTAATTATGATTTTCCATTTCTTGGACCCATGCGCCATTATTGTGGCTTTTACACGCAGGTGGCGAAAAATCTCTCCGTACAGGGGTATAGCGCAGCGGTCAACCCTGTCGGAGCTAAAAATTTTGAAATTGAGACGGGTACGAGACCAGTCGACATTGTTTTCAAACCTCATTACAGTAATTTGGGGTGAGTGGTAAGCCGATCATAGAAGCGGAGCGCGCAGCTAGCTTACCTGGGCCGGGAAATTCCCAATAGCTCTTTGCCACGTGAATTTGAAAGAGACCATCCCAAAATTTTCGAAGCTCGGGGATCACTGCTGTCCAGCGGTCGCTGGCAGCTCTCCGAAGAGATTGCCTTCGTCGGCCGCCGACCATCTCGTTCTTTTGTCCTTGTCGACGGGCTCGACGCCGCGGTTTCGGCCACGTCAAACAATGCGTTTGCAAACTTCAGAATCTATTGTTCTGGTTTCCTTTTCCATAATTTTATCTTTAATGCAGTGTATGCATGGATAGGACTTAAGGGGCAACTAATCGGACATGTCTTTGATAGTAACGGTGTATTAATCTTTTTTCTATAATTTTTGTGTCTGAATGTTTTAAACTTTTAGCTACTCAACGCCACGCTTATACCGGCTTCCATTAATGCCATTTTTTTGGAATGATGCGCCATTATTGTGGATTTTACACGCAGGAGGCGAAAAATCTCTCCCTGCAGGAGTATACCGTCGCGGTCAACTTTATCGTAGCTTAAAATTCTGAAATTCAAGACCATTATACTCATTCATATTTTTCCTTCAGTGTCGGATCTGTATTCGTACTCAGAAAGTTAAAATTCGATGGCCACAACATTCTGGCCTTTTCACTGTACGCTTTCTTGAAATCGGTTGACCGGTAACGCGTACCTATTTTTACGACAGTGATGGGTTCTTAGGTAAAACCATTCAAATGATGCGGGTCGGGGGTCATAAACGCTAGAGTAGTGGCATAAAGACAAAGTCAGCGATAGGCCATTCAGTAATGAGTATGCCTATTTCCTTCATAGAAGTATCACAAATGGATTACTAGTATATTTCTGATGAAAATGACACACAAACTTCATAAAATCCTAGTTATTTTTAATGACTGTAATGGTAAGTACTTGGAGTAAAGTAATTGAGGAAAGTAACGAAGAGTACCTGAATTCTACGTGAACTGACACGGAACTGCTGTGTGCCCAAATCTTAATGTAAGCGATACCTACGCTCGTGTACTTACATCTTAGATGTTTTTTATAATTTTTAAATCCATTCAATAGTTAATAAGGACAGAGCCAATCAATTTGTAATGAAGCGTAGGGATTTAGGGGCCTCGGGTCCCAAAAACTACGAATATAAATTTTACAAAAACGTTTCAATTCATTATTTTCAATGATTTTTACGTGTCGTAGGATGGGCACCGTCTATTTAGACACGTGCGATGTGCCGAGATTTGCGGGAATGTTAGTAATAGCATAAATTTTTAATATTTTTCGGCGTACGATACGTGAAAATATTAGTTAAAAGTTCCACTACATGTAAAATACTAACAATCAATTTCATCTTGCAATTTATAGTTTGTATAAGCTCTCAAGAAGTGCCATATTGCAGCGCCATATAGGCTCCTGATCCCCGAAATAGATTTTCAGAGAGAAATCCGGCGTGAGTCGTTGACAAACCAAGCCAAAGCGTAGCTTAGCGAAAGCCCGCCCTCTGTGTTAAACTCTCACTCCAAACAAATTACATGTATACAAGCACGCACACATCTTTCAGTATTTCAACACATTTGAGAGTAGTTCTTGAGTAGTTCACTGTTCATGAACAGAGGTCGCTAAATTCAGTCCTCAAATTATGGGTCGGTAACACAGTTTGGGTGGTGACACGAAGTCCCATAAGATGATAGGTCTATTCCATACCTCGTCTGTGAGATTACAATGCTACGAGTGGTAGGAATTGAAATTAAATCTTATCGGAAACATTTAAAATCTAAAACTGGGTGAACGTTACGACTAATTTCAAGAAACATGTTGCATAATTCCGTTTACTATTACATTTTGATAGAAGCATAATTTGCACTTATTTTCATAAATTTTGATCAGAAATATTATATAAATACAACCGCGTAATAAACATTTGTAGTCTCTTAGTTAGGTTATATTTTCTGTCACTTCGAGGAGCGGATTTTTTGTGGCCTCGAAGTGACAGAAAATATACTACATGATAATAAATGTTTATTAGATATTTCGTTCTTTTACGTTACATTTGTGAACATTTTATTACTTAACTTCCTTCCCAAATATTATTATTACGCCGCAACGATATATTTATGAATTCGATGAACGTAATTATTCGTGGTTAAGAAATCAAAATTTCCATTCATAACATCATTTTCTGAGTACATTTCATCGAAATAGTAAGTTTTAGCTTAATTTGTTTATGTTTGCGAAATTCGTGCGTTTTATTAGACTCTAATTGATTTTAGCATCAATTTTCATGTTTACAGTTTTCTATGCTTCATGAGATTTTGGTATCAATTTTCAGGTTTGCAATGTCATGGAATTGTTCGACATTGTAACTAATTTTAGCTTCTATTGTTAAATTCACATCTATGTGCACGGAAAAAGGTTAACACCGTTGGGAACGGTGCTCGAAAAGTGAACACCGTAGGCGGTGGTGCCAACACCGTAAAAACCAGTGCTGGGCCCATTCACAACGCTTTCCAGCACCGAAAAACATCGTTGTGAATGGGCGAAAATATCGGTGCTGACCCAGATATCACACGACGTCTATAAGCCGTCTTTCAGACTTTCAAGACCTCTTAAAGACGGCTTATAGACATCGTGTGCTATCTGGGGAGCCGATATCAGTGCTGGGCCCATTCACAACGCTGTCCAGCACCGAAAAACACCGTTGTGAATGGGCGAAAATATCCAAATAGCACACGATGCCTATGAGCAGTGATGCCAGAACTGTGGGACGCGGGACCAAACGCTTACCCCCACTATGACCTATCGTCGTCCCCCACTTTCTTCCCATCGCACTGCACACAAGCATATCCTTACCCCTGTCCGTGTGCTCGGCAGCCCAACAGGCGGCTCACACGGACAGGAGTAAAAATATGCTTGTGTGCAGTGCGATGGGAAGAAAGTGAGGGACGACGGTAGGTCATAGTGGGGGTAAGCGTTTGGTCTTGCGTCCCACGATTCTGGCATTACTGCCTATGAGCCGTCTTTAAGATGTCTTCAAATGTCTTGAAAGTCTGGAAGACGTCTTAATGACGGCTTATAGACGTCGTGTGCTATCTGGGGTACCTCAGCCGCTTCTATTCGCCTCAACGATATCTTAACTATATTATCGATATATCGAAATATCGATAACATTTCGATATTGTCGACATTTATCGATAACATTTCGATATTGTCGACATTTATCGTTAACTTTATCGATAGTCATACCTGTACCTCAAAGTGACAGAAAATATAGCCTATATGCCGTACCCAATTTCATAAATATACCGTTGCGGCGCTACAATAATATTTTGGAAGGATGTTAAGTTATAAGAAGTTCACAAATGTAGCGTAAAAGAACGAAATAGCCAATAAACATTTATTGTTATGTAGCATATAGGTTATATTTTCTGTCACTTCGAGGAGGGGACCACATAATAATCACGCGCATCCAGCCTGTGCATTTTCCCTAGCATGGGCGGCCGCATGAAAGGGGTAATTTTCCCACCCTACATCAGTGGTAGTTGCAACGATATTTTTGAGCCTGCGTACGCGGAAAATTGACTTGTGGTCCCAACCCAGATAGCACACGACGTCTATAAGCCATCATTAAGACGTCTTTCAGACTTTCACGACGTTTGAAGACGGCTTAAATACAGCTCATATCTGGGAAGCGGAGGAAAAGTTATTTCATTAAATTCTTTATATTTAGTGGGATTATTGCTAGGGGCTGTAGCCATAATTACTTCTTTTATATTTCAAAGAATTGCAGTATTTAAATGTTTAAATAATTACTTTAAACCACCCTGACATTCAATTGACTAACCTGCTAAGAAAACTATTAAAACTGTTGTGTTACGCGGCTAAATACATGGTTTTCTGACTTTCTTCCTTCCATAAAATATGGTAAGATCTGATTTTTCGAGTCGGTCTTATAAACGTTTTACAACATTTTCGCTTGAGACAACGCAATACAGTATTTCCTTTAGTTCCTATCACTCTTCTAAATATGGAAACATAGGTATCAGGTTTACATAGATTTCTAAAATTGTTCAGAAGTTGCCGACTCTTTATAACAACATGATGGTCGGCGCTTGGAAGGAATACAGGAGCATTAATATGCAGTATCCTCTAATCGAAAAATAATTTTTTAATATTTTTATCATTATGCAAACATCTGTATGGTATGTCAGATGTTTCTACTAAAATTAAACCAATTACGACGCAGTATGGTATGAGGAAGGTACGGCAAAAGATTGGTACAGAAAGAGGAAAAATAATAACATATTTTTTTAAAATCCAACAAATAATACGATATCGAACATTCAGTAGATGTGCGGCCTTTTTCTCATCGATTGTTGAGGTCAAGGCCCTCGAAAAGTTCGTCTTTTTTTTTTAAACAAATGTTGTTCCCAGAAACGCGATACACCTGAAGGCAACAATCAATGCAAATGGCTGAAACTTGACAGGATGTTAACAATTGAAATTGCACCGTCTCTAACATTCTTAAGTATCTACATCTATATGTATGTATGTATTTCCTAAGTAATGATGAGTTTGGTGCATCGGTTGAGTGCTGACAGACGTCATCAGACGATGCGTTGATACTTTGTCTCGCTCCGTCTTTAGGACTTCTGATAATGCATCCTTCACGTACGCGGCGAGCCTGATCGCTTATTTATACGGAAAAAATTATTCGTGCCACAGTTCGCTCGCACGGCCAGGTAGCGACCAGTAGCCAAAGGCGGAAACACGTGTTAGACGAAATCATCTATAATATTGAACAATGAAATTTTTATATTTTTTGTTTTATTTTCATCACGGTATTTGTAATATATTGTATGAAATGATCCGGATGAGAGGAAAGCCAAACACGACGCCCTTCCTACAATTACTCCGATTGTGCATGAATCCGTTGCTTATACATTCTCCTCCTCTTTGTCCTATAAAGTGATAATATAAAAATTTATTTAAATAACTTACAATTAGAATTTAAAGTATATTTGGAGACTAGTAATAACGGTATCTCAAGAATACATTTCTGCTTTGATTGTATGCTTGTTGTAGATATAGGTACATTGAACAAAAACAATTAAACCATAAAAAATTAATTTAAAGAGTAAAACCAATGAAAAAATTAAACCATGCAACATGGACTTGAACTCACACCCCAGGAAAGCGAAGTTAGAATTTTTTTAGAACTTACACTCATATCGAAGCCTAGCTATATTCCTGCGGATCATTATATGGATTACCATTTCGCCTTTGTTTTTGGAAAGGCGAGAAGAAAACGATATACGCACTTTAGTTTTTGCGTAAACTTTAACAATATCTTCCGTTGCAACGGTGCGGCACATGAATTTTTTAAAACTTTTTTCTCATATTGAGTGAAACATGTTGACGTAAAAAGAATTTAACATTAATCGTCAATGTCGTAACCAATTCTGCGGCAATTTTTTTACAAATGTACTCCGAACCAGAAGTGTAGATTAATTCCCAAAAGCAGTGTTCTTTAGATATTCTACAAAATGAACGAATAGAAACATTCGTATCTCACATATTTCTTATAAATATTACAATACACTGATATGCCCGTGACAGGGTATTTGCTAATACAGTCGAACCTCGACAATTCGAAAAGCTCTATAAGACGAAAGTTATCTTCATTCCTTTCCGCTTCGTTGTAAACACCTCTACATCTCGAAATAAAATTTCCTTAACTCGAATTATATTTTGCATGTTAAATTATGTATTTCACCTTTACAATTCGAATTTAGAAGAACTCCGACCTCTACAAGTCGAAGTTTACTTCTACATATGTATTACGAAATTTCGTACAAAGATCTCAAATTATTGAGGGCAACGTTTTCTATGCATTATTCACGATTAAAAATGCTATTGATTTACAATACACTAAAAGACTGGCAAAAAGCAAAATCACAATTATTTTTAATATGTAACGAAGAGTAATATTTCGAGCATAAAATGTGTTTTATAATTATTTTATATAATAAACAATTGACCTTTAAAACTTGAATTTGTCTGGCTTTATAGCTTCACAAGTCGAAAAATTAACAGTCACACAAAGGCTCTATAAGTCGAATTTTCGCGTGTTGAACCTCTGTTACTCGAAAACTCGATAAGCCGATACCTCTATAATTCGAAGATTTTTTCTCTTCCCTTGAGATTCGAGTTATCGAGGTTCGATGTAAAAAGGTTATGAAGTAACATGACAAAATATTTTTTCTACTATGATTAAATGCAGTGCTGGATTTGCCCTTAGGCTAACAAGGCTGAAAAATTAGCATTTTTTTATATTATCTTTATTAAATTGTATCTTTAATGTTTATTTATGTTAATGTTATGTTTAGTTTTGATATTCAATGTTAATTTTGAAATTAAATTCTTATTTAGATTATACGAGTATTATGATAAAAAAATCAAATCAGCGTCATTTTATTTTTTACATTTAACCGAGAGCCCACCAAATATTTAGCCTAGGGCCCCTGAAAGGTAAATCCGGCTCTGATCAAATGTTAGGCTACTGTGATATTATTTCATAATAAATATGTGTGAAACAATGATAGTAAAAGAATTGTGTGGTTTCACTGTGTGAAGAATGATTTAAAGCAGTGTAAGAATATGTTGAATTCCACGGCGGCGCTTCTCGCATGTGAGTGCGCGTACGTGCGGCCGCGCGCTCAGCTGACCTGGCTGACTGGGATTTAAAGTTTAAACACCGCGCCCCAGAAGTTGGATCTCGCTGAATTTCGACTGCCGATATCTCGAAAATGTATCTCAAGAAAAGAGATCGCGTTACGCAGCGAAGCATTCATATTGGACAAACTATTTTCGATTATTTCCCGTGTAGTGGAGAAAAAATATCCAAATTGGTTTACTCAAGATGAATGCGCTGCGCATCGTAAACAAATGGTATATATAGCTTTAATGGTAAAAATACACAAAATATAATATGGCTCGGCGAGCAATTAAGATGTGTGGGAGCATCATTGAGTAAAAACTATTCAAAATTATCGAGATTAAAGCATGTTTGAAAACTTTGTCTTTTTTAACAAGTCCCTGCCCTACCTTTTTGCTTCTATCTTCATTCATGCTCATTCTGTATCTTTCACCTTATGCTTTTGCTGTATATTTTGGCTTGTGCATGATTTCGAGTATTTTCAGTGTTATATTATTCGGTGGAAGGCTTTATGTCTAAAAAGTACGGTATTCTTTTTCTTGTATTTTCCTTTTTTTCGGTGAATGGTTTGGATTTATATTAACATTGAACATACTCTGGGATGGCGAAGACCTTCTTTCACGCCTTCGCGTGGCCCCCCCGTTAACTCTATTGCTTAATTTTTTTAAATCTGTATTAACATGACAGACTATAAAGCGATAGAGGAACTAAGATGAAAGAAAGGCAGAACTTTTGTGGACATTGAGTTACACTATTTGATAGAACTTTAGTAATGGTCTCAAGCTCCGTAAATATGATATATTAGGGTACATGGGTACTTGAATCCGTAGACGATATCAATCGATTTCGACTTTAAACAAATGATTATGTAGTTAGCAGCTTACGGTTCAAAGACGTTTGCTCCACACGTTACACCAGGTCTGTCTACAGTCCGGAATATATATACATACAGTGGCTCACAGCCGTAATCATACACTCTTTAAAATCGCATAACATTTTTAAAATTGGTCTAAACGACTTGAGTTTTTTTGAGGAGCTAGAAGGATTAGTTTGCCAAGTGACGTGTTTCGTCGTTTTAAAAAAAATTGCAATTGGCCGGAATAACAAAAACCTAGTAAAGGTCGTTTTTTCAACTTTTTTTTTCTGAGCCTGTAATGAAAATTCAAAACACCCGTTCATAGATTTAAGTAAGTTGTATACATGCCTAAAATTTCATCAAAATCAGTTAACGTTGCTCTGAGCTATAAACGCTTAAAGATCGCAGAATAAGATGGAAAAAAACAATTGAAAGAAAGACCTTTACTATTTTTTTTGCTATTCCGACCAATTACATTTTTTTTCAAAGCGACGAAACACGTCACTTAGCAAACTAATCCTTCTAGCTTCTCAAAAAAATTCAAGTCGTTTGGACCAATTTTAAAAATGTTATGCGATTTTAAAAAGTGTACGATTATGACTGTGAGCCACTGTACGTACACTAGCTTTGCTAAATACTCGGCTTCGCACGGAATTTAAATTCTGATTTTCTAAAAAAAATTTTTTAATTTTTTGTGAAAATAGTTACATTCATTTGGATTAGCCAGGCATAATGAGTGGAGGCATATTTTGTGTTGCAAGAGTTTACCGTTCGAAAGTTTTTAGGCGACAGACTAACACACACACATAAACTTTCTGCTTTATATATTAAAATACATTATACCGAAAAGTATAATAGTCCAAATGGATAATTTTAACTAATGCTATTAATATTGTTATTTAAAAGATCTCTTCCCTAATACTTTATATATTTTATTCTTTTTACAACCTAGGATGTTATATAAGTAAGAAATTATGACCGTGAGAAGAAAAGGAGTTTACAAATATTATACAGTTATATTATTTTTGTCTTTTGTATGACAGCTTTTAATAAATAAATAAAAAGGGCATATTTCATATATAAAACAGTTCGTTTCTTTCACCACCATCTCATATGTACATACCTACTTACCCGAATGACGCCGTGTTTAATTTTCCTTTTATTAAAAAAATCTCACTAATTTGCCATAAATGCTCGAACAAAGACGAAACAGAGAATGTACAACTTTTATCTTACAATTAGGTTACTATGTATACATACATGTTTTCCGCTTTTAGCTACTGATTACGGCTTTTGCAGAATTTATAGAAGAAAGTAAAATCTGCTTCAATACGGGCATTTGGGCATAGCTCGTCCGTGGGCCGACATCGACATACGAAAATCAGGCGCACGGAGAACGCAAGAAGACAATGTAAGTATTGTTACGTGTTGTGTTTGGCATAACGGAAATTTAATGTACAACAGTAACAGAACATGAGCAAGGACAGTAATAACGAAATACAATCTCTAGTGTAGGGAAATGTAAGTATCGATTGTTAATGCTTGTAATGGCGGCTGACTCTCGAATGACAGCTTGACAGACGATCGATCCGATCGCCTTTCTTCTCGCTGTCCTCTTGTCCTCGTCGCGGGCACCAGCAGGCCATGGATTCTATCCATAGGGTGCCCGCAACACTGCTTCCCCCTCTCGAGAAGCGGTCGTCCCGACCGCTGCAGCTTCTCCGTCGCCTGCAGCCGCACCCTGGTCCGGAAAGGTGGAAAGGACGCTGTGTGGCCCCTTCCGTCCGTCGCCTCGGCATTCGCATTCACGCCCGAGGGGAAAACCACACCAAAAGCCCTGGGCAAGGCGTGGGTACGTGGATCCCGCGTCTCTGCCCTCCACTTGCATCTTCGGGCTTGTTTACTTCTTTCTTGCGCGGCTTTCCTCTTCTTCGATGGCGCATCTTTTTTTTGGGCAGAAACGGGCGGAGAGATCCGGTTCTTTTAATGGTCGGGACTCTTCGACTTTTCAGCCGTCGGGTTTCAGGCCGAGAATCCCGCGACGGCTCCGTCGTTTCGCGCCCTGATCTCCATCTCCCTCGGCGAGCGGTTCCTCCGGGACTCCAACGGGGGATTCCCGCGACGCTTCGGAACATCCCTCGACGACTCGGCGCTGCGCTCCCTCGAACGTCCCCCGACGGTTGCGGCGCTGCCTCCTCCTTGTGGGCTCGGCCGCTGCATCTTCCTTCGGCCCTGCTCGAAGCTTCCATCCCATGTTGCTCCGGAGTTCCTTTGGTAAAATCCTGCTCGAGGTTTCCATTCCATGCGAGTTCCTTCGGTAAAAGAGACAGCAGGGCATTAATTTTATCCTCCTCTCACGAGGATTCGGTGGGGCCGGCAGGGCCGGGAAGACGGAAATACGAGACGAACGCGAAAGCAGGGGATCACAAGTCATGAGCATGCTATCGTCCCGCTCCCCGATCAATCCGCCGAGAACCGCCAGCTCCCGTGGTATCCTCCATACCGGGCCGGGCCCCGGGGGCTCACGGGATCTCTTCCAGTATGTCTGCGCCCCGCTGCGGACCACCACGCTGTTGTGGCACATTCGGGGAATTCGGGAACGCGTATCCAGGTCGCGATGGCAGTCCCCCGACACCTTGTCTCTCTCTGAAACAAACTCAAGAAAAGCGGTTGGGCTACGAAGGTAAGCTCCGCAGCTCAGTCCACCAGACTAGCTTATCCTAATCTTCTTTCTTGTACTCTTCACAAGGGTGGTGTCCGGAGGGCTCTCTCGACGTCTTCCTTCTTCTTGGACTACCACGAGGTCCACCTTGCACTTCTTCCGGTCTTTCTCTCCCGCGACGGTATTCGCCCTCGAACTCCCTCCGTCGCGGTTTCTTGGTCGGCTATCCTGTGACGATGTTCACCCTGGAACTCCCTTCGTCGCAGCTGCGCGACGGTATTCGCCCTCGAACTCCCTCCGTCGCGGCTTCCTGTTCAGCTCTCCTGTGACGATGTTCGCCCTCGAACTCCCTTCGTCACCGCTCTGCAACTCCTGCGACGGTGTTCGCCCTCGAACTCCCTCCGTCGCGATTTCAGAACCCCTTTCGTACTCCTCAATTCCTCAGCTGGTAACAGTTTCTGCGGATATGACCAGCGTCTCCACATTGCCAGCAGGTTTTCTTCGTTTTGTCGGCTGAACGGTCGTCCGACCCCTCGAACCTCCGTTTCTTCTGTGGCGTCACAAAAGTGTACGAAGATTTAGTTCTCCATTTTTCCGCGTCGCGATGTCGGGAATTTGTCGTGAGATCATGAGACATCGTTTCGACGGCCTCTATCTCCAGAGCTCTGGTCACGGCGGCTTTTAGGCACGTGAAACCGCCGAGTCGTAGTTCTCGCTACATGACAGAGTTCGACAATGCCGATACGAATTGAGACGCGGCAAGTTTATCGCGGGTTTCCGCCGGACAATCGGCGTAAGCGGATTGTGCTAACCGTTCGATTTTTGTGGCGAGCGAGGAGATGCTCTCATCTCTCCACTGCCTATGGCTCTGGAAGAGTACATAGTTTAAATTTGATACATTTTTCGCCCCGTAGCGGAATTCGAGCACCGAAACCAATTCCGCGAAACTTTCGCATTGGGCAGCGGAGAGAGTCGTGAGGACGCTCCTCGCTGAACCTCCAAGGGAAGCGATCAAGGCCGTAGCCTTTCCTTCGTCATTCCAGTCATTCGCGCGCGCGATGGCTTCGAATTGCACTTTGTACTCTGCCCATGAAGTTTTCCCATCGAAAATTGGCGGTTTCACGGTGTATCCCAAACCGAACACGCGCGCCGCCGACAAAGGGGCAGCAGCGGCGGGCGTACCGACGGGGGCAGGGACATGCATCGGGGAGACACTATTTACACCACTATTTACATCACTATTTACATCATTATTTACATTGGCGACTGTCTCTCTACCCCGAGGATTCGTGCCGCTGTGAACCGAGCCGCGAATATCTTGTAATAAAGAGACTACGACCTGGATGCGATCTTCCATTTCTGATAACCGGGCCCCCAGAGCCGCCTGTGTTCTTCGGTCGGCGGCTTCCTTTTCTTCCCTGCGACGATCCTCCCTCTGCCAGCGGGCCTCGTTGTCCCTCCGCAGTTTCCGCATCTGTCCCGCGATGCTTCACTGGAAGCTGGTGAATAGATCCTGTAGGGATGCGTCGCCCATCGCTCCAGGAGAAGGGTTCGCAGAGGCCGCGGATACGCGAGTGGGCATGCCACTTCGAGTGGGCATCCCACTTCTGACACCAATGTTAGGTTTTGTGTTTGGCATAACGGAAGTTTAATGTACAACAACAGTAACAGAACATGAACAAGGGCAGTAATAACGAAATACAATCTCTAGTGTAGGGAAATGTAAGTATCGATTGTTAATGCTTGTAATGGTGGCTGACTCTCGAATGACAGCTTGACAGACGATCGATCCGATCGCCTTTCTTCTCGCTGTCCTCTTGTCCTCGTCGCGGGTACCAGCAGGCCATGGATTCTATCCATAGAGTGTCCGCAACAGTATCATACTTTGTTACCGCTGCCAGAATGATCGTTTGTCGCGTAAAGGATCTCCGTGCTATTTCCCTCCCATTTTATCTCACTCGCGAGTCGCAACGTCCGTAAAACAGAACCTTTTTTACTTGTGCTTTAAAAAATACCATAATTGTTTTCTTATATGTACTCTAGAAATAATGAAAACAGACCTTAACGCAAACGATACGCTCGGGTACTTACATCCTAGATGTTTTTTACAATTTTTAAATCCATACAATAGTTAATAAGGAAAGGGCCAATCAATTTGTAACGAAACGTAGAGTTTTAACTACTAATCCACCGTTCCCAAGTAATAAATAAACTATTGCAAAATTACCTCGGGTCCCGAAAACTACGAATATAAATTTTACAAAAACATTTTAATTCATTGTTCTCAATGATTTATACGTGTCGTAGGATGGGCACTGTCTATTTAGACATGCGCGGAGTACAGAAATTTATGGGAATGTCAGTAACAGCGTCAATTTTTAATATTTTTCGACGTACGACACGCGAAAATATTAATTAAGTGTTCCACTACACGTAAAGTACTAACGATCAATGTCATCTTGCAATTTATAGCTTGTATAAGCTTTCAAGAAGAGCCATATTTCGGTGCCATATAGTTTCCAGATCACTGAAACAGATTTTCGAAGAAAAATCCACGTGAATTCACGTGAGTCGCTGGCAAACCGAGCTAAAGCGTAGCGTAACGAAAGCCTGCCCTCTATGTGAAACTCTCACTCTAAACAAGTCACATGTATACAAGCACGCACACATCTTTCAGTATTTCAACACATTTCAGAGTAGTTCCGGAGTTGGACGCTGTTCATGAACAGAGGCCGCTAAATTCAGTCCTCGAATTATGGGTCGGTAATACAGTTTGGATGGTGACACGAAGTCCCATAAGGTGATAGGTCTATTCTATACCTCGTCTGTGGTATCGATAACCGTCTTCAACACCGTCCCAATGCCTTTAGCCTAATTTAGACCCGATAAAATACAAATTCTCAGGATGTACCGTATTCGGGTCCATATGACTCCTCACTCCCCGCATAGATTTTCGGAAAGAAATTCGTACACCTCAAATGGACGTACACGTCTCTACACCTGCCGCCTGTTTCAAACTCTCGCACTAAACAAATCTTTCAACATTTCGATACATTTTAGAGTAGTTCTTGAATTGCACGCTGTCCATAAGCAGAGGGCGCTACGTCCAGTGTTCAAATTAGGAGTCGGTAATACACTTTCGCTGAAATACCCTTTAAGACTGAAATGACCCTCGTAGTATAGATGACGTTGTATAGATGGCGTTAGTGCAGTTACACGACTGACGACGCCTAAAAGGCGCCTTACAGGCGCCTATAAGGCCATCGACAGTCCCTCAAAAGGCGCCTTTAAGACGCTTTTAAGGCGCCTTTTGGGCGTCTTAAAGGCGCCTTGTTACAAATCCGGACGCTCAGGCGCTCAGGCCTAAAACAGGCCGAAAACAGGCGCCTTTAAGGCGCCGTGTGCTGTGTGGGTATATATTTTATACAAAGCATGGTATGATAGAAAATGAAATATATGTATATATATATATGGGTCCAACTGAGGACTTCCTTGTTTTTTCAAGTATCTGTAAACAAATTTTAAATAAATAAACAATGAAAATGAATTTTTATCGAGTCTGATTTCATTTTGATAACCCTTTGTTTTATTAAATTTATATTATAATTAATCAGTATCGATAACCATCGTAAATACGCCCTAATGGCGATTTTTAAACAGCTGCATTTAACCTAATTTATCGATAATTAAGACGCCTGTCAGTCCTAATCCAGGCCTGTTTAAGGCGTCTTTAAGACGCCTGTCAGTCCTAATTCAGACGTCTTAAAGGCGCCTTTAAGGCGTCCCGTTTTGTAACATCAGGCGCTCCGAAGGTGCATATTGGACGCTCGTGGGACACTCGCGGCGCCGTTAAGGCGCCTGTGTGCTGTGTGGATAGTTTCGATTACGTAGAATTTATCCTTAATTCTATCCCGTCATAAGACTGTTCATTGCTGTTGATGATGAACCTTTGTAATTTATATAGGTAATATTAAAAATTATCTGAAGTCATTCCCTACTATGCAAATTATCTTTGTAAAAAGAAGTGAGATCCCCATAAAAAACTTCAAAAAAGTAAAAAAATTACGCCAAGTACATGAAATCAAATAAATCACAAAAAATAGAAGATAATAATAATTACAAAATAAAAAAAGATGTGAAATCCAAATGAGCTGCAAGTACATAAAGGTGCTTTCAATCAAATACTTGGCGTGGCCAGAATTATTTAAAAACCAGAAACAAATGAAACTGTTCGCAATGTGTCAAAGTTTTATTTAAATTGATGAATTATTAGCTGTATGCCTGTCAAAGACAAGGTATTGCCCTAGTAGCATTTCTGGTTGGCCAACGGTAGCCAACAGTTGGGAATTAGTTGGGATATAGTTAGTGTTTTTGCCTACAAATTCCCTACATAGAGCCTACGGCAAAAAAGTTACGACAGTGTACCAACGAATATTCAATGTTGGACCTACAATTATTATGGTTGGTTAATTAACAAAAAGTTACAACAGTGTGCCTACGAATATTCAATGTTGGGCCTACAATTACTATCGTTGGTTAATTAACAAAAATTTACAACGGTGATTAAATGTCGTCTTATAAGTGTCAGAAAATTTGCTACATCCAAAAACCTGTTATTATATTCCAAGTTGTGATTTTTGTTTTCTTATTTATAAATACGTAATGAGGACGTCTGTCTTGAGGCGAATGTGAAATTTTAAGGAATGAATTTGAGGGTCGAATGATATTTTGTAGAATATTTCGCGTCACTGCACAGTTTTTATAAACAATTGATACTAGGTATGTAACTAGAAATTAGAAGTGTCTACAAGAAAATGTGTTGGGTAACTGCGGACAGCGATTTCTTTGTAAGCGGAAAGTTTGGGTTCGATTCTCCTCACCCGCGATTTTTTTTCCTAAACCAGGCCTGAGAAATACGTGTTTTCAACGTCTTTTGAAGTTCTTTAAGACACCTGCTGGACGTCTTTAAGACGTCTTTTGAAAAGAATATAAATAATAGGGCAACGGTAGTAAAGCCTACCTTGGCCATCTGTTGTTGGCCCAACCTGAAGAAAAAGTGCCAAATTTAACTGTTGGCCAACTAATATTATGTGCGTGGCCCAACTGTATGCCAACAACAAATGCTACTAGGGTGGTGTCGATGAATGATCTTTAAAGTATTTAAAAATGCAAAATAATGAAAGTGTACTCATATATTGTCAGAGTTTTAAAGGGATAAATTATCTGAAAGCCTGCGAGAAGGAAGGTATGGGTATTGATGATGATCTGAGAATACCTTGTCACTCCACGCCAAGTATTTGACTGAAAGCACCTTTATGTACTTGCAGCTCATTTTGATTTCACATCTTTTTTTATTTTGTAATTATTACCATCTTCTATTTTTTGTGATTTATTTGATTTCATGTACTTGGCGTAATTGTTTTACTTTTTTGAAGTTTCTTATGGGAATTTCTTTTTGTTGAAATCCTCTTACTACAAGTCTCGCTTTATATACGTCTTCCGACTTTTTAGTATAAACTCATTTTAAATCTAATGTTTCTCTATTTTTTGGTCTTTCAACTAATGTCCATGTTTTATTTTTATTTATGCAATCTATTTCGTTATTCATTGCTTTCTACCAATCTTTGGAATATTCGTTATTCATAGCCTCATTTCATAGTCTTGAGGACTATCTGCACTTATATATATATATATACAATATGCATTATTCCCATCACCATATTTACCTGGCTGCTTTCTGTTCCTATTTGACCTTCTCAGCTCCCCTTGATCATTATTATTATCGTGTGACTGTCTTTGTCCATTTGAATCTATTTCAATTTTTTCATTAATGTTATTCCTATTTTCAATATCTGCATTAAAATCATCTTCATTAGTATCGCCTCTAAAGCTTACAAGATTTACATCTCTTTCGACAATATCAACATGTCTAGCAATAATTATTTTACCTTTCTTCAATACTCTATAACCTACTTTTTCATAGCCTACTAGTATGTCTAGTTCAGATTTCACACCCCATTTGTCCTCTCTTTTACTTTCTGGAACTTTTACAAAAATTTTACTTTCATACAGCCTTAAATTACTAATATCAGGTTTTTCTCACATCATTATCTTGTTATAGAATCTAGAAACGGTGTCATGTCTGCACAGACAAGCACCCTCTCCAGATCTACAGAGTCAGAATGAATCGTATCGTCAGTTGGTGCGTTGGGTGATCGAGGGACGATGCTCTGGCAAGGATCAACAGGGTTTCGCGAGAGTGCATCTGCATTAGAATTGGCTTTTCCCGGTTTGTAAACTATATTATAATCATACTCATTTAGACGAATTCGCCATCTCATTAATTTGGATGTGGGGTCCTTAGCATTATGCAGCCATACTAGAGGGCGATGATCGGTAATCAAGGTAAATTGTTGACCATACAGGTAAGGTCGGAAATGTTCTACCCCAAATAACACAGCCAACAGCTCCTTTTCGATTGTAGAATAATTAATTTCAGCGGCGTTAAGAGTTCAAGAAGCATAAGAAACAGGAAGATCACTACCAATTTGTCCCTGACTCAACACGGCACCAACAGCATAGTTTGAAGCATCGGTGGTTACGAGGAAAGGTTTTGCGAAATCGGGGTACTGCAGCAGTGGCTCCGAACAAATTATATCCCTCAGCTGTTCAAAAGACCTTTGAACTTCTGAGGTCCAACGAAAAGGAATATCTCTCTTTAGTAAGCTAGTCAGGGGTTTGACAATTTTAGCCATATTGGGGATGAATCTCCTATAATAGCCCACGAGAAATTGCTTTACGGCTGAGATTTTTCCGGGATCCGGTTTCACCCCTGCGCTCGAAATTACATGACCCAGGTAAACTATCTCTTTTTGTAAAAATCGGCATTTTTGTGGCTGTAAAGTTAACCCGGAATTTTGTAATCGCGCTAAAAGTACTTTTAATTTCCGATTATGTTCCTCAAGTGAATCCGCGTAGATGACAATGTCGTCCATATAGACGAAAAGTTCGATACCTTGTAACCCGGTTAATATCAAATCCATAACTCTTTGAAAGGTTGCGGGCGCATTCTTTAGACCGAACGGCATCCTATTGAACTCAAAATGACCGTATGGTGTAGAAAAGGCAGTTTTAGGTTTAGATATCGGGTCGACGGGTATCTGGTGGAACCCAGAGGCTAAGTCTAAGGTGCTAAAATACTTAGCCCCTCCCAATTGATCTAAAATCTCAGTAATATTAGGTAACGGGTAGGCGTCAGACACGGTTACTTCATTCAATTTTCGATAATCGATGACCATTCGCCATTTAGGTTTTCCCGAAGAGTCAGACTAGAAAGGGAAGAGATAATTTTTTTTTTTACATGGTGGAAATCCCTAACGGATACCCCCCCCCCCCATGGCAGGGGTGAGATTATGTGGGGCTTGCACCCACTAAAACCACCATGGTGACCGCCTGACGCGAGAAGCTACACAAGGGAGAGGGACTGGCAGCGAGATACATCTAGCGAAAATAAAGGTGGAAGAATTTAAATACTACGGATCTTACGACTTCTCGCTGTGCATAATAACAGCAACGATATACCTACGGGGTTCTGAGGGGTTTGTGTCAGTGGACATACTACAGCGAAAAGACATTCTGTAACATTTTCCACGAACCTGATCGGGGGAGACATATAAAATTTCAGGGCTCAATGTGGCGCATTTATATATTCCAAGAGCCGAAGACTCTATGGCGACATCATAAAAATTATCGACTTCTAAAAATTTTTTGATACCCAAACGATACGAGTATTTGTCCATGCCAATATTGAAAATTATGCAGATCGAGCCATCGTCTGAGATGCAACAATTATCGCGTACATTTGTGCCTAGAGATATGTTATTGAATTCTATCTTACGGTACTGAGAACAATTGGTGTCGTTAGTAAGGGGTCTAGATACGCGAATATAAATATCGACATTACGATGAATGTTTGTGCCATGAGATTGTATCTCCCTCATCCTGTTGGAAAATTGTTGGAGAGGCACAAATGGCTTATTAAGAAATTTTTTAAAAATGGACATGTTGTTTTCATAGGGAAAAGCAGAACACGAATCTAAATTACTAAAACGTCTGACATCGTTGGTTAAGTGAAGAAGACCATTGATGTTATAACTATTAAAAGTCGGGCCATATAGTTCTTCGTTATGAAGAACAAATTTCTTCAAAGCTGACTCTGCGAATCTCAAGTGTGGACTCGATGGAGATTCTGAAACCAAAATCCTTATGGCCGCATGTAAAATTAAGAAGGACTTGTATATTTCATCGTTGAGTACACCATACAGTACAACTGGCCCTGTATATAGAAGGAACTGACAAAACTCGGTCGCCTTATATTTACAATATTCTCCAATAGCTCTGGGACGTCTGGCAAAGTCCAAGGGACAATATCTTGCGAGACTGTTGAGTCTCATAGATATCATAGAAATGTTCGATGCTGGCAATTTTGAGAAAAATGTAAAGCTTCCAGATACCCACGCGGACAAAAGTTTCTTCATTACGCCCAAGCATACAAGATGCATATACTCGAACGGAACTTGCGAAACCATTCCTATCGGTAGCGATGCCAATGGGCTTGGACCTTGTTTGTGGTGGTTCTCGTGTAACCGTTTAGGGTATTCCTCATCAGTACGAGGAGAATGATCTATACCATCGAAGGCATAATGCTTACCGTTCAGGGTACCAGAAACCATACATTTGGAACAGGGATATTGAGACATATGCCCAAAATGATTCAACACGAATGCTCGAGCTGGTGCGTCAGCTATGAAACATCTCAGACGTATGAGCAACTTACTGGCATGAAAATTTATACCTCCGTTGGACATGATGGCTTCGACGTCTGCAATAAATTTCTCAAAGAAAATATTGGGGTCGTGTGGTTTATGGCGACCTTTATAGATTCCTACCACTATCGGCTTTATACGGGGAATATTTGAAATCCTACATTGGATAGGCCAGAACTGAATGGAACCTTTGTCCACACGACATCCGTCGGTATGAAAATCTAATTCTAACTCTCTAACAAAAGATACGAACAAAGTATTCGGGAGACTTTTAACAATTTCTGTTTCCAGATCGAAATGAATGTATTCTCCTGGTCCCACGACGAATGTAACAGCAGGACCACGTGGCGTATCGAGAAGTGTTCTAACATCCTGAGGCAACTGGGAAAAACAGGAATGCGTTCGAAGGAGAGATAATATATTATTTCCTTGAACGTGTGTTAAATTGCTGTCTACGAAACAGGACGCTAAACGTTGGCGAAAAGATGGCTCGGAGAAAGTACCACAAGACAATGAAACTGTATCGTGGATAGAAGAAACGCGTGACGTGGAAGTAGAAGGACCGGCATCTTCTACATTTTCAACACTGAATCTATCGGGGATTAAATTAACAGGAACGGACGAACTACAACCTGCAGATGTGCTAGCAACATCTTGCACGGTAGAAGTATTATCCGCTACTCTACTGACCGTATTCAATCCAGAATGGTATCGCACGCGTAAGTTATTTCGCATCTCGCGCATAACCCTCCTTTTTTGTCTCGCCGATAATGCGTGCATCGATTTCCGCGACGTAGACAATTTGAAATTATTAAATTCCATAATTACTTACGCCTTCTGGATGTCTCGGGATGATTCGCTTGGATATATTTCTTTGGTATTCTTTGGTACTGCTGTCGATGACTGCCACCACAGAATGAACGAGAATTCAAAACAAACGCGAACTAAGAAATAGAATGCCGACCAATCACGAATGTCGGCAATACGACGCAGCCAATCCGTAGCGTAGTCCACTGTACCGCTAAAATGTACGGCCAATCGGAGCGTTCGCTTGGTACCTCATACACCGTGGTACCCATTGTTCGACGTGGTACCCTTTGTGCGTGAAAGGGATCACTCGGATTGGCCGTACATACGAGCTAAAGTAAGTATCGCATGCATCGTGTCTATTAATACGTTACGTCTCCATCCGTTCTGTTTGCAGAAGAATGAATACTCTGTTGGGGAGTATTCTCCAATATGTGCAGCCCACCCATAACGGCCCACCACAAAAACCAGCCGTCATTCCGCTATCGTCACCGGAGGAGGTGGACTGTTTCGAGAACATCGATGACGACAGTTATTCCAATGTTGTAAGCGAAAACGAAATTATGCTCTTATTTAATTTGATATAATACATACTTACACCAATCTTTACGTACTTTGTTTAGGTTCAATATTTAAAATACGTGGGTGGGTTCAGCCTGAAGGAAGCGGTCGGCATTTGCCTAAAGAAAGCGCTGGTCGACGACGTGACATGGTCCTTCACGTGGTTCGGCCGAACAGGGCAAAGGCCGTTATACAACACCCGTATCATAATGGCGATCTACGGTACGGAGCAATAAGCATTTCCATGTTTTTATCCATAATTATGCTAACGTACTTTGCGTGCATTACTTTTTCGGAAGCGGTGTCTGGGAACCCGCACTTCACCAAGCCGCTCCGATCGGATTTCCAACGGTCGATGCAGCAGGCACTTCGAGCCGCCAAGGAGAGGGTTCGAAGTAAGAAGAGTGGTCCACGCGCGACAGCAGCCTCCAATGCATCGCGAATCCGCTGTGATTTGTGGACGGACGACCAGCAGCCCGAAGAAGAAGATGACCTTTGAAGGTCCGTATCAGTAAAAGTCATGACACTAAATGTCATGACCGTAAAAGTCACGATTTACTGTTGCGGGAAAACGATAATTAAATATTGTAAATATTTTATTTTTCAGAAATGTGCCCATTAAAAGTAGAGGTGTGTCTCCTTTTACAGTGGCGAAGAAACCAAACGGTACTTTTCAGTGCCCATTTTAATTTATTAAAACGGGAACAACCTCTCGATGTTCGCAATGAACATCAATCGGCACTTTTCAGCGCCCATTTAATAAAATACTCATGGATTGGTACATTCCCAGTATCATTTCAATTTTATAATATTGTATTTCTTTTCAGAGTTAATTATATATATGTGCCACTTATCGCCATATTATTAAAAATAAATACATACCTTTACAAATAAATTGAAAACTTATTTAATAAACCTCGCAGGTTATGTGAACATAATCGGCTCCAAAACTGCTGCTTATTAATTCCCTGCGCGCAGTAGAAAGGTTGGGGGGGGGGGGGGGGGGGGCACCTATAGCAATCACGGTACACATGTGTTGGTGCGTAGCCACGTGCATGTGACGTCACGCGTAGGGACGGCTGTGTGACGTCACGCGTAGGGAATTGTTTGCCAATTCTGACCCTCAGATGGCGCTGTTATACGTGTCAGGCGAACGGCAGGATCTGCTGCGAATCTGCTGCCCATCTGACGTCAGGGTCCTGATGTCAGGCTCTGTACCTCAGAACGTATCCGAATGCGGACACAGATGACTACGGATCTGACGTCAGGCTCTGCGCTCTCACGGCAGACCCTGCTGCCAATCTGACGTCAGATCACATACATCTGGTTATCAGGGTCTTTATATGTGTTACGTCCCAATTAGACTCAAAACAATTTAAAATTTTTCTTTTCCTGTTAATAAGCAGAGTGCATCGACAACGCTTAGCGTTCTGGGAAAACCCTCGTCGAGCGCACTCTTTCTTACTGTATTTTATCTTTGTTAACGGATACCTTCGGTACTGGGACCGTCGTCGTCGCGACACTTGGTCGCTGCGCTACACCCTGAACGTCGGACTGTGCTGAGGCATCAGCATTATTCTCAGAAGCTCGTTCGAAAATAAACAGTTGTTCTCATACCTCGCGAAATTGATTTAATGTAAGCGGCGGGGGTGCGTCTTGACAATGCATCTAGCATGCTGGTGAAACCTCGTTGAGCGCATTTCCGACCGTCGAATCGTCGCATCGATGTAAAGGAGTGATCGGACAAGGGAACATCCCGAACCCGAAAATTCAAAAAATTCTGAAACCTTGTGGATCTGTAGGGGATTTTCTTTTGATTAGAACGTAATTTTTTTTGCTGCCCAAAATCACTCTAAGGGGGTGAAATTAACCTCTGAAGATTCGGCTATTTTTCGATTTTCTGTTATAACTCGCGAACTGTAAGAGATAGAAAAAAAGTTTCGAGACAAAAGTTACTTCTTTCAATTAGATCTACCAAATCGTGAAGTTTTTATCAATTGTTTAAACAATTAGAAAAAAGTTATAAACAAAAATATGAATAATGTTTTATAAAATTCGGGTTTGCACGTGAAATCTGAACTGGATGTTTAAATAATTATGAAACAGCATAATCCATATTTTTTTCCATGCAATTTCAACTATTGTTGTATTGCGGAACTGTGCTCCGCGATAATCGAAGAACTTTTGGATCCCATTGTAACGTGCCTTAAGCTGCACGACGAGGAATGTTTTTTTAATATTTATTAGGAAATAATACGCGACGCGTAGTAAGAAAGTAAGATAATTTATATACTTTTGTCTTCAATTACACATGGGGCAAATATATTAGGTGAAAATAGAGGAGAAGAAGGAAACTGTTAGATATCTTATCTTAGATATAACTTATCCTTATTCGAACTTTTTATTTTTAACATACTTTTCTCTTATTTGCACACCAAACAAGCGAGACAATGCAGGCGTTTAATACTTTGAAAACACATGTGTGATGTGAATATATACCTACTTTTATCTCCAATCAAAGTATTATCTCATGTCTATTGTTCTCTCGAGCATTAATAATGAGAATACATATATCAGTATTCTTATCGGGTGATACATTATTTGCAAGGAAAATAAAGATGATCAATTTTAATAAGACATTTCACTGTCACAACATGTATTCTTCAGACGTCATAAAGTAAGATACATACACATATGCTATATGTATTATATATATAAGATAGGTATTAACAGTTCTATAGGTGTGTCGTGACGGCAAAAGTAATAAATGCTTCGACTCGTTAGTATTGTCAGTAGTATTGAAGGCATTTGAAGAGTAAAGACTCATCAACATTAAGAAATACTAGTTTATTTGTAGTTTAAGTATAGGTGTTAACAGTAAACGTACGTTGATTCTGTGCAACAAACGTGTGGTGTTGAAAATGGTTCCCATACATCCTGCAAATGTAATTCGTTTACTTATGATAACATTCCTAATTGAGAACAATAATGAAACGCCTGTTAATAATAGAGAAATGGAGTTACACGACATAATAAAAGACATGCTTATTAAATCGTAAGAAGACACATCATTTTCAATGGAAGCTGATGTTACATTAGAATTTTTGGAACCGTTTAGACCACATTCTGTAGAATTTGTGGATGATATATATGTACCTACACGCGAAGAACTTTTAGAACCGATAGAGTTCGAAGAAGAGCAGTGTGTATCAGAAGAAGGAGGTATTGTGACTTTAGAATATAAGACAAAGGCTGTTGCATTTTGGAAGAGTGGTAAGAAGAGCCGGCTTTATTTACAATCTGTCAAACATAAATTTCGAAAAGATTCATCCGTACAACAATTGTATAGGTGAGTGGTAAACGGTGTACTGTTATGTTATGCTGTTTCGTATCTATTTGTTTTATATCTATGCAAAATTGCCTTGTTTTCATTAAATGGGAAGAAACGGTGAGCAGAGGAGGGGCACGACGGGAAATATTGTTACAAATTTCTGAATATGTGTATAATAAGTTTGTTGACGGGATTGAAACTCATGCCATTATTCATGATTTGGACCTTCGAAGATGGGCCTTACAAGCTAATGAAGAGACAGGTTTAGAAAATTTTAAAGCATCTCGACATTGGATCTGGAATTTTAAGAGAACGTATAAAATAGTTTCAAGAAAAGTGAACATATTTATTACCAGATCATACGGTACAGATGCCGCGCAATTAAATGAAATTGCTTCGGCTTTTGTGAATAATGTAAAACCTCGTATTCGAGATATCGGAATAAACAATACATTCAATGCTGATGAAAGCGGATTCAAAATAGAATTATATTCGGGCCGTACTTTAGCTGAACAAGAAACCAAAAGTGTTACAGCAGTCGTACAGTCTATATCCGCTACTACACATAGCTGTACCATATTCCCCACAATATCAGCTTCTGGGAAACTACTTTCTCCGCTATTTATTGTCCTGCAGGAAAAGGATGGTAATTTTGGTCCACGTGTATAACAATCTTTATTTCGACCGTGAAATGTTTATACAGGGTGTCCCAAAAATGTCGGAGTTCCTTGGAAGGGGTAACTCAAGGGGTGATTTGAAACAACTTTTTCCTTAGCGAAAATATTGTCCGAAGCTTCGTTAAGGAGATATTAACAAAAAACCCCGACCAATCAGAGCGCGCGCCTTCCGTCCGAGCTCCCGCGGTAGCGTTGGCTACGCGGTAGGCGACTGCGCTTGTACTACGAACGTACGAACAAGCAAGTCGGCATGCATCGAAGGAAACTGCGTTACACATTTTTTTTTAAAGCAGAATCTTAAATAAGAATTATTTGAAGTGAGAGGACAAGAAGTACGTAAATTTCGTTTTAAATAAGGTATAAACGAAAAGGTAATGTAGCAGAAAATGTACGACATGTGATCGTAATTCGTTATTGAGGTAAAAATCCGTAGTTTAATAACGGCCAACACAACTAAATTTAAACAATAATATTAGGTGTATGAATAAATTCTTTCCGACTGGATTTACATAATCAGTCCAAACTTACTGAATTTCTATCGCGGTGGTATTCATAAGCTGCCAGAAAAATGGCAAAAGGTAATTAACAATAATGGAAATTATTTCGATGATTGAGTTGTTTTCATATTTTTTAAATCGAACTGTTATTGTACCCTAAAATCGGAAAGAATTTATTTCTACACCTAATAATCACCAATAAATTAAATAAAACTCACCCATTCGGACATTCCTTTCCTTCCTATTCGGACATTCCTTTCCTTCCTATCCGGAAACCTGTGTCACTGTGTCACTGTACCGATCCTGGTCATCGGTGGACGAAAAGATTTATGGTAGGGTAGCGCCCAGTGCTCAGCTGATCGCAGGTATTCGCAGCACACCACCCGAAGGTAAGGGTCGCAACGTCAAGTGCGTCCGGGTTAATGTATCGAATATTCACTTCACTGCACTGATACTAACACTGATCACTTAATTTATTTTTCATAGAACGTGTTGTTCCTACGTTATAAAAATTGGTGGCTCCGAAAGGGGCCGATTACTGTTAGTTGAGCAGTTGCTCGATGTGGCCAGCCTCAGCGTCTATGCACGCCTCCGCACGTATAACCAGCTGCCTTTGGACGGCTCGCAACGTTTGTGGCGTTATGTTTGCGACCGCAGCATGAATGCGCACGACTATGTCTTCCAGTGAATCCACTGGCTGACGGTACACCTCATCCTGAAATGATTGTTGTACAACAAATACAAAACGTAAGTAAAAAAAGAATACCTATAAAAAATTAAGAGCACTAATGAAATTACCTTCAGGTAGCCCCAGAAGAAAAAATCCATCGGGGTCATATCCGGTGACCGTGGGGGCCACGTAACAGGACCGCCGCGGCCGATCCACCTGTCCTGGACGGTTTGCATCGGGATAAGGGATCCGTCTTTAATTTGAGGGTAGGACGAAGCAGGCGGGACTACGCGCAGTCAGCGGACTACCCCTTCTTTTCCTGTGTCTCTCCGCGAGACGTATTGATGTTGGATAATACTCTGTAATTTCTAGTTCTCCAAAATTAATCAGGCTGATCAGCCAGAGCATTTCGTCAGGGTCGCGGTTTATGACCGTATTGTCCCGCCAGTCGGCGGTAGAGAACGGTTTCCTACAGTTTCGGATAATTTATGACTTAATTGGTTCCGCCTCGTAGCAGACGTGAACTCAGGGTATCGGAAAGGGGAAACAGGAATGGTGTGCATTTTCTTCTTTATAGCACCTCGAAGACTTTCTGCTTCTCTTCCCTTCGGACCCTTTCGAACCGATACACGTGGTGTCTGTTTTCTATCTCGAAGCAATGGGTACATTGGCAGTAGAAGGACGGAGCGCGGGCTTTTGTGAAAGTGTAGGATGGTTCGTTCATTGCACTTCTGAAAAACACGTGTGGTTCGAAAATGTGATGGCTTCTTTTTACCTAAAGCCTCTTGTCCTAGTGGGAGTAAACTCATAATGGAACGAGAGAAACTACTTGGGGGTAGAGGAAGTTGCGTGGGAAAAAATCCTGTCAGTCAGCTAGTAATCTCGTCCCAGAAATGTACTCAGCCGTAGAGTATTACGCGATGTTCTGGGTGTACGCGCGGAACAACTGGGACGCAAGTGCTACCGTGCGAGCGTTGGCACTGGAGTACCCGCGCATCGAAACCCCGAGCGCGGGAACGATTAGACGTTTGGCGTCTAGATTATACTCGACGGGGTCGATGATGCCGCGAGGCAGCGACGTGGGTAGACCCCGAGCCGCGCGGAACATTGCTGTACAAGAGAACGTCCTGGAAGCCATCGGCGAGGACCCGACCGTCAGCGTGCGCGACTTGAGCCGCCGCCTAGAGTAAGTCACAGTACAAGATAACTGTAGCAATTATTAATTAAGGGAAACAAATGTTATCTAATAATGTATGTTTCTGCATTTTCTTCTAGTGCCAGCAGAATGACGGTACACCGAACTCTGAGGGAAAACATGTTGCACCCGTACCGCTATGTACGGGTACAACATTTGCGCCCCGGGGATGCCGACCAGCTGGTTGAGTATTCAGTGTGGCTGTTGGGAGAAGTGCAGCGGAATCCGTCGTTCTGCAAATACATATTGTGGACGGACGAAGCAATCTTCAAGAGGGAAGGCTGTTTCAATTCCCGCAAACGGCATGTGTGGAGCGACGAGAATCCGCTAGCGCTTCGGACACGCGCAACACAAGTCCGTTGGTCAATTAATGTATGGGCGGGCATTTGTGGCGAATTTATCGTTGGGCCGTACATGCTGCCAGACAGGATGGACGGTCCAGCGTATAAAGTCTTTTTAGAGCATGTTCTGCCGGGTCTTATGGCCCATATTCCAAATGAGGTCCGACAGAACATGGTCTATCAGCAAGACGGGGCTGGACCTCACTACGCCACAATTGCCCGCGACTACCTTGATGAAACCTTCCAGGACAGATGGATCGGCCGCGGCGGTCCTGTTGCGTGGCCCCCACGGTCACCGGATATGACCCCGCTGGATTTTTTCTTCTGGGGCTACCTGAAGGTAATTTCATTAGTGCTCTTAATTTTTTATAGGTATTCTTTTTTTACTTACGTTTTGTATTTGTTGTACAACAATCATTTCAGGATGAGGTGTACCGTCAGCCAGTGGATTCACTGGAAGACATAGTCGTGTGCATTCATGTTGCGATCGCAAACATAACGCCACAAACATTGCGAGCCGTCCAAAGGCAGCTGGTTGTACGTGCGGAGGCGTGCATAGACGCTGAGGGTGGCCACATCGAGCAACTGCTCAACTAACAGTAATCGGCCCCTTTCGGGGCCACCAATTTTTATAACATAGGAACAACACGTTCTATGAAAAATAAATTAAGTGATCAGTGTTAGTATCAGTGCAGTGAAGTGAATATTCGATACATTAACCCGGACGCACTTGACGTTGCGACCCATACCTTCGTGTGGTGTCCTGCGAATACCTGCGATTAGCTGAGCACTGGGCGCTACCCTACCATAAATCTTTTCGTCCACCGATGACCAGGATCGGTACAGTGACCCAGTGACGCAGGTTTCCGAATAGAAAGGAAAGGAATGTCCGAATGGGTGAGTTTTATTTAATTTATTGGTGATTATTAGGTGTAGAAATAAATTCTTTCCGATTTTAGGGTACAATAACAGTTCGATTTAAAAATATGAAAACAACTCAATCATCGAAATAATTTCCATTATTGTTAATTACCTTTTGCCATTTTTCTGGCAGCTTATGAATACCACCGCGATAGAAATTCAATAGCTTTGTACTGATTATGTAAATCCAGTCGGAAAGAATTTATTCATACACTTAATATTATTGTTTAAATTTAGTTGTGTTGGCCGTAATTAAACTACGGATTTTTACCTCAATAACGAATTACGATCACATGTCGTACATTTTCTGCTACATTACCTTTTCGTTTATACCTTATGTAAAAACGAAATTTACGTACTTCTTGTCCTCTCACTTCAAATAATTCTTATTTAAGATTCTGCTTTAAAAAAAAAACGTGTAACGCAGTTTCCTTCGATGCATGCCGACTTGCTTGTTCGTACGTTCGTAGTACAAGCGCAGTCGCCTACCGCGTAGCCAATGCTACCGCGGGAGCTCGGACGGAAGGCGCGCACTCTGATTGGTCGGGGTTTTTGTTAATATCTCCTTAACGAAGCTTCGGACAATATTTTCGCTAAGGAAAAAGTTGTTTCAAATCACCCCCTGAGTTACCCCTTCCAAGGAACTCCGACATTTTTGGGACACCCTGTATACAGGCGTCCACATCTGGAAAGTTAACAAGTGACCTGGTTGTGGAATGGTTAACAAGCGTATATCTACCACATGCGGGATCTCGAAGCGTTTTGTTACTAGACTCGTGGAGTGGTCACAGTCCATCTACATTACAAAACGGTATACCAGCTAATCAACATGTGGAAATATTCACAATACCGAAGAAAACTACAGGAATGATACTACCGCTTGATGTATATCATTTCCGGATATGGAAAAACTTTGTACGAAAATTTTCCGACCTTGTGTTATTATTTAATTACGATGTTCAACTAAATGCACGGAATAATGTCATTAAATTACAGTCTCTTATTCATAATCAACTTTCATCACCAAAGTATCACGATGTGTTTGCTTACGCGTGGTATAAAAGTGGATATATTGTTGAGAAACCAAATCAGTTTGAAAATCCAGTAGATTTCGCTTTTGTACAAGATTCCATACATCCACCTCGTTGTTCCATATGCGGTAATTATGCTATCATACGATGTGCGTGGTGTAATCAATATCTATGTTTCCAACATTTTTTTGAAGAGTTTCATCACTATGAAGAATAATTCATAATAATCACACCACACAAGTGTTTTGAAAGTTACCTAACTATACATATAAGTTCTAATAAGGATAAGTTATATCTAACAGTTCCCTTCTTCTCCTCTATTTCCACCTGGTATATTTGCCCCATGTGTAATTAGAGACAAAAGTATATGAATTGTCGTACTTTCTTACTACGCGTCGCGTATTATTTCCTAATAAACGTTAGAAGACCATTGCTCGTTGTGCAGCTTAAGGCACGTTACAATGGGATCCAAAAGTTCTTGGATTGTCGAGGAACACATATCAGCGATACAACAAAGGTTGAAATTGTATGAAAAAAAATGGATTATACTGTTTCATAATTATTTAAACCACCAATTCAGATTTCACGCGAACAACGAATTTTAGAAAACATTATTAATATTTTTGTTTATAACTTTTTTCTAATTGTTTAAACAATTGATTTAACTTTTACTATTTGATAGATCTAATTAAAAGAAGTAACTTTCGTCTTGAGATTTTTTTCTATCTCTTACAGTTCGCGAGTTATAACACAAAATCGCAAAATACCCGAATTTTCAGGGGTTAATTTCACCCCCTTAGAGTGATTTTGGGCAGCAAAAAAAATTGCGTTGTAATCAGGAGGAAATCTCCTACATATCCACAAAGTTTCAGAATTTTTTGAATTTCCGGGTTCGGGATCTTCCCTTGTAAGTAACCGACCTTCTAAGGAGGGAGGGAGAACTCCTCTAAAATCAAATATACCCATTCCTCGACGAATTATACCTCAAAATTCACCAAATTTTCATTCAACTGGTATCACGATAACTGAAGATGTACCACCGGATCTAGAGACAGCCAAGCCCATAGATTTTTCTGAATTACCACACGGAGATAGTGAAACTGTATCTATGACAAGGGAAAATTTAACGTACTCTCGTTCTCATTATGTTCATTTTATGTCATCGGATTGCGAATTAGTAACGCTAATTGGTAACCTGTTATCTGATTTAGATATCATCAATGAAAATGATATGAAACTAGCAAAACCAAAAGTAGAGCAAGTATTAATTACGGAACGAGGAAAGCACAAGGTCTTTAGCGTAGTAATAAAACTGTTTAAGAAGTGAGCATTCTGGCGACATCTCCCAGGCCCAACGCTAATTAGGCAGAGGCAACGGCCTGCTTGCTCATGTGGAGCAGCGATCGCGGCCCCTTCCATCGACTCACGATCTATGGAAGGGGAAAGCTCTTCCTTCCAGAAAATCGATGGTGATTTCCTGGATCAGCACTCTGTTCGCGACTCTAAAACTAATATCACGCACCTTTTACTAACGCTACGCGCTTCGCTTGCTTTCGCTGCTTACGGGAATTACTCATCTGCGGAGTAACTGCTGCTTCTCGCTTACAAATTGCTTACGCACTTGCGTTTAACAATCCAATTATTAAGTTAAGTTTATTTAAATAGTCTGTGTAAATATTAGTTTAATTTTCGTGACCTTGTACATAATTCAAACACAATAACTCCTAACCGCTTAAATTATAAAGTTTTGTGTTCCTTAAAAGTCTTGACTTCCTTCGTATCGCTTACAATAGCTCCTAGCTTCCTCGCGCCGATCCGTCATAAGTTTTCTAACAAAAACAATTTCATGAAGACAAAATTTGTGTAAGGAACTTAACATCAGGCTTACTGAATCTAAAGAATATACTAATTAAATCCAGTGTGCAGTCCTTTAGAATTTCACAAACCGTCGACTTTTTTAGATGAACTTCCTCACAATACATTAGCATCTTTACTAATACGCATTTTCGAAGGCAGCGGAATTAAAGTAATTATTTGTTATGGGAATATTCGAGTCCCTCCGGAATCCATACGTCAGAACATTATCTCAGAATTTCACGAAGGATTAATTGGTGGACATAAAGGAGTGACGAAAAACTATCTTAGAATTAGTGAGAGCAAAAACTCGAGAACCTATGTTAATCACTGACACCTCGATTGAGGCTTTCGATAAGATAGCTCTGGACACTGTGGGACCTCTTCCGACCTCGTCATCGGGAAACCGTCATATCCTCACTATGCAGAACAGTTTAACCAAATACTGTATCGCCGTTCCCATTCCTGATATTAAGACGGAAACGGTAGCACATGCATTAACAACAAATCTAATATTGCAATATGGCGCGCCTCGAGTGATTTTAACTGATAGGGGTACTAGTTTCATCAATAAATTAATGCAACAGCTGGCAACGATTTTCAAAATTCATCATGTTAATACATCAAGATATAGGCCTCAAACAAATGGAGCTTTAGGACGAAGTCATATAGTATTAACGGAATATATCAGTCATTATATCAAAGACTACGACGATTGGGATCGTTTGGTACCTTTCGCGATGTTTTCATACAATACCTCGGTTCATGAAGCCACAAATTTTGCACCATACGAGTTAGTATTCGGTAAACTAGAGGCGAGCGCCGTCTCCTGTAAAAATATATTTTATGTACTCTATTCACAAATTGCGAATGCAGAGGTAACGGAGGGTCAATATTGGTATCAGTCAATATTTTGGGGTCACCTTTGGCTCTTCAGCCTCTCTAGTACCTAGCAAAGAGAATAAAGGGATAAATATTCACACTTGAACCTTACACTCGAGCAGAAGTTATTAACTGTTGAACCATCTGTATCCTAACAATAACTTAGTGCGGGGCCTGTATAGGACTAGATCTTTGACTCCCGATAATAATCAAAATTCTTAAATCAATTAACTAATAATTTGTACTGTACCGCGCGTAGCATTCTTCCGACTAGATCGACTCTAGATACCGATTATTCGGACTCCACGCTTACCTGCTACCCGCGTTACATATGCAATAGCTATAAATTCATTTTTGTCGTTAAAGATCTTTGCCGTGTTGCCTACAGCAATGATTTTATTTCTACAAGTAACTTTTGCAAAACTAATCAATTTTCTATCCATTTCCTGTACACAAATACATTTCTCAATTCTATTTCTACTTTATTTCTATACCCTGATAGTCAGATCTGGGGAACAGAATCTGACGTCAAAACCGTAGTCTGTGTCCGCATTTGGCTGCGTTCTGAGGTGCAGAGCCTGATGTCAGAGCCTGATGTCAGTGCCTGATGTCAGTGTCTGATGTCAGATTGGCAGCAGATCGACAGCAGATTCTGCCGTCTGATAGGCACAGCCAAGAGCGCCATGTGAGGGCCAGAATTACCAAACAATTCCCTACGCGTGACGTCACATGGCCGACCCTACGCGTGATATCACATGGACGTGGCTACGCACCAACACATGTGTACCGTGATTGGTATAGGTGTATCCCCACCTTTCTACCACGCGTAGAGAATTGGTAGGCAGCAGTTTTAGAGCAGATTCTGAGATTCTGCTCGCAGGTTATGTGGGCCGCAGTTTATTAAATAAATTTTCTAGTTATTTTTAAAGGTACGTATTTTATTTTTAATATTACAATTACAAGATAATATAAGTGGTACATATATTAACATTTAATATTTATATTTGGAAATGGTGATTCTAGACGCACAGAAGTCACTTTTCTCGAGAACGAAGAGCGATATCAGAAACTGTTATTCTATATTTTCGATTTATCTTTCTTGCGTAGAATTACCATATCCCGCTTGTGTTAACTCTGAAAACAAATACAATATTAGTATAAAATTAAAATGATACTGGGAAAGTACCGATGAAGGAGTATTTTATTAAGCAGGCGGTAAAAAGTGTGTACGCTTTAAAACAGTGGCGTTGAAAAGTGCCGATTGTTGTTCCTTGTGAACGTCGAGAGGTAGTTCCCGTTGTACTCGATTAAAATGGGCAGTGAAAAGTACCGTTTGGTCGCTTCGCCACTGTAAAAGGAGACACATCTCTACTTTTAATGGGCATATTTCTGAAAAATAAATTATTTACCGCAGTTAAGGGTTGTTTCACGTGATTGTAAATCGTGACTTTTACGGTCATGGCACTAAATGTCGCGAATTTTAATGATACGTTATAACTTACCTTCAGAGGTCATCAGCTTCTCCTTCGGGCTGGTGGTCGCTCCAAAAATCGCGGCGCCTTTGGAAATCATTTGGAGCTGCCGTCGCCCGTGGACCACGCTTCCTGCTGCGCACCCTCTCCTTTGCCGTGCGAAGTGCCCGCTGCATGGGTACTTGGAAATCCGATCGGAGGGGCTTGTTGAAGTGGGGATTCCCAGACACCGCTTCTGAAAAAGTAATGCACGCAAAGTACGTTAGCATAATTATGCATAAAAACATGAAGATGCTTATTACTTCGTACCGTAAATCGTCATCGTAATACGGGTGTTATATAACGGCCATTGTCCCGTTCGGCCGAATCACGTGAAGGAAGTTGTCACGTCGTCGATGAGGGCTTCCTTCATACAGAAGTCGACCGCAGCCTTCAGTCTGAACTCACCCAAGTATTTTAAATATTGAACCTAAACAAAGTAAGTAAATATTGATATAAGTATGTATTAGTATATATACTAGTAAATAAAAGCATAATTTCGTTTTCACTTACAACATTGGAATAAGTTTCGTCATCGATGTTCTCGAAACAGTCCACCTCCTCCAGTGACGACAAAGGAATAACGGCTGGTTTCCGTGGTGGACCGAACACATGGGTGGGCTGAACACATTGGAGAACACTCTCCAACAGAGTATTCATTCTTCTGCAAACAGAACGGATGGAGACGTAACGTATTAATGAACACGATACATGCAATACATACGTCAGCTTCGCCTGCATAGACTCCATACGATCAAGTATGCTTCTGCGAATATCAACATTTATAAGATAATGTCCTTACAGCAATATTTTTATATACCCATTATCAGGGGGTTGAGTCGGCGCTGTATTGTGCTGCAACAGCTCACTGTGTGCGCGTGCAGACGATGTCCCTGGATCTGGGAACCCTCCGAGGACGGGAGCATTGACAGCATACCTATCCTGAAACATATCATTGGGGTTAACATTATGAACACCCTCTGACGTTCTTGGATCGTGTTCCTGCAGGATCATCCTCAAATCCTGGATATCCTGTTCGATGGCTGGTCTCGGCGTGGTGGTAGTCCTCTGTCTTTTTGGAGTTTCCTCCTCCGAAGAAGTCGTCTGGTACCGTGCGGGTTTCACGACGACACGTTTGCTCCGTTTGTCCATGACCGTCTGTAAGTAAAAAAAGTACATATTACAATACTTAACAAAGATGTGTTATGTTATTTTCCATTTCACATGCATGCATCGTAATATTAACGAGATTTAAGATCACAACTTGACACCCAAAAATGCAATATTTTGTGCACTAACTATTCGCACCTTCTCCATATTATATATGTATGTATCTTCATTTTACGAAACCTCAAGACGAATCTATGTAACGTACTACTCAATAATTCGAGTGTAACGTGACAAAAGCTTCAAGAGTAGAAAACGTGAAAAAATGACCCATGTAGAAACATTCGAACCAAACGTTAAAATAACCAGTCACCAAAGATTAACAATGATACGTGTAAATATGGTTTTATTTGTGAAGAGCAATACAAAAGAAGAAAATGTAAATATTATAGCACGTCACTCACCAGAAAGTAGTCGTAATTTACCAAAAAGAAGAGACGAAGCTAGAAAGGGAACATTTTTTTTACATGGTGGAAATCCCTAACGGGTACCTCGTCCCCCGTGGGAGGGGTGAGATTATGTGGGGCTTGCACCCACTAAAACCACGATGGTGACCGCCTGACACGAGAGGCTTACACAAGGGAGAAGGGCGGGCAACGAGATACTTCTAACGAAAATAAATATTGAAGAATTTGAACACTACGGCTTCTCGCTATCTGTAATAACGGCAACGACGGAGCTACGGGTTTCTAAGGGGATGGGGTCATCGTTATTGCCAATGGGCGTATACTGAGTGTATATATAGTTTTCCAATAAATACAATACTTTTTCATACGAATACCTGTATTGTCTGACACAAAAAAAGACAAAGAAACATGAAAAAGTCAAGGACGAATAAAGTATAATTATCAAATAAATATAATCACATAAATAAAAAATAAAAAATATAATTACAATATAAAAAAAGATGTGAAATCAAAATGAGCTGCAAGTACATCACAAAAAAAGAAAATAATATAATCACACAAAAAGAGAAAATAATATAATCACACAAAAAAGAAAATAATATAATTACAATATAAAAAAAGATGTGAAATCAAAATGAGCTGCAAGTACATCACAAAAAAAAAGAAAATAATATAATCACACAAAAAAAGAAAATAATATAATTACAATATAAAAAAAAGATGTGAAATCAAAATGAGCTGCAAGTACATTAATGATATACAAAAATTGCGCCAATTATAACAATGCCTATTTATACAAAGAAAAAAATGTATTAAATAATATTAAGCAGATATATTTTTATACAAATAAATATTTTAATACGAATAAATATTTTATTCAAAATACTTGGCGCTGCGCAACCGAAAAAATGTTAATTGACTTAGTCTTAACAATTAACAATAACTCCCTTACAATCTAAAATACATAAACATATACATATTATACATATACATATTAGAAACACAGTCAGATTTATTGTACATATATTTAACTCTAATGTCATACGTAGCATATGCACACGCACACATACGCACATTCACGAACGCACGCACAAGAAAGAAAGATAGAAAAAAAGATTAATACAATTTATACATATTTATTCAGTTTAGCAACACCAATTCGGGGCGCAGCGCCAAGTATTTTGAATAAAATATTTATTCGTATTAAAATATTTATTTGTATAAAAATATATCTGCTTAATAGACTTCCGTTTCCGGTGTGATTGAGTGAGGAGTGTGAGAGTGCTGTGTTGCGAGAAGTGGAAGAGTGCGGAGTGTGAGGGTGGAGTGTAGAGGAAAAGGAGTGGGGAAGGTGAAAGGTGGAGTTGCAGGAAGGTGGAAGGGCGTTAGGGGAAGAATAGGAGAGAGAGGCAGACGGGGGATAAGGGTGAGAAGAGCAATTTGGAGGTTAGGGAGAAAAACGGGAGAGTAAGAACAGAATAGGCGCGAAGAGGAAAGGTAGTAGGCGACACCTGGTGGAGAAGAGAGGAAAGAAGGAGATAAGAAAGAGAGTCGAAAGGAAAGAGGAAAGTGTCGATAAGGTAGAAGAAGGAAGGGTTAGCAAAAGACGTAGGAGGAAAAAGAGTGATCGGAGGAAAGTGGAGAAGGATAGAAAGGAATGGGAAACGAAAGGAGGGAAGTAGAAGAGAAGGGAGAGGAAGCCAAAAAAAAAGGTAGGCCCAAGTAGGTAAGCTATGCCGATTCTGGATACGTGCGGCGAGGGGGTGAGGCGGGGCGGGGGGGTACCGGGCGCGGGGGCGAGGTGTGGAGGGGGTACCGCGCTCTTCCGCGCGATTGGTGCGGGGGCGAGGCGGGGAGGGGGTACCGCGTTCGTAGGTGAGGGGGCTGACGTCACAGGGGAAGGGGGATTTCAAAATTTTCAAAATGGCGTCCACCGCCGCGCAATCTCCGTACACGTGCGGGGATCGGTGTACAGGCGCGAAAGATAAGGCGCGAAAGGATGTAACGCGGATGCTGTAATTCGACACCCATACCTATTCGAGATTAATTAACCTAAATAGCCCAACCGTCTCACGAAAGAATGCAACGTCGCCCTCGTATAAACATCCGCCGACGAAATGTAATTCGACACCCTCAGAGCGATAATTATTCGGGTATCGCCCAACGTATTTTGAATGAAATAACTATTCGAGATCAATGCATAATACGGCAAGAAGTCTTCCGAAAGATAAGGAATCATGACGCGCGACAGGATGTAACGCGTCGAGGCGCGTACGTGCGTGCTCCGCAGATGCTGTAATTCGACACCCTCTGACACAGCGCGAAGCGATAACTATGCGAGATTTATTCATCTAAACAGTACAGCTGCCCCATGATCATCATGTAAGAATGGGGCATTGCGTTCGCGTAAACATCCGCCTACGAAAACATAGAGCGATAATTATTCGAGTTTCGTTTCGAATATTTCAAAGATTGGGACCGCTGTGACGGATGCGAATGCCCTTATCGCGAACGGGGGAATCCGATACACGTGGTAACGCAACGAGTTAGTGCGACTTTACGTTACTCGATTGAGGTGCATGAGAGAAAGAGCGATAGAGAGAGAATTCGATGATCATCGCCATCAATGCTGCAATATATATTCATACATTGACGTGCACGTGTACGTGAATCTGTGTAAAAGCAACGTTGGTCAGTCCTGCGGACTTCATTACACCACGTACGCTCGAGTGCTAATAAGTATCGTTCGCGTCAATTTCTTCCTCGATCAGTATAATCGTATAGTGCAGATCAAAATGTACAAACGCAGCTTCAACGATTCGTCCTGCGCGTCCGGCAACGATGGCAGTTTCCCCAATAAACATCAACAACAGTCCAATATGAGGTACGTACGCGTTACTATACACTTTTCACTTATTTTATTCGCATACTTTTTCACTGTAAACGCAACCGAACAAAGTATTAATTCCGCGTATAGGTTTCTTACAGTTCTGGATCCGCAACACCAAAAACAGCGAAAACGCCAAAACCATCAATCGTGCGAATCCTGGGGCGGGATTACCCGTTGACCTCAACAGCGTATAAACGGCTCACGATAGGAATTCGCATTGGCATGGATTCGTGCTGTGTCGAGATCACCATAGTCGACAATAAAGGTGGCGAGTTGAGCTTCTCAATGTCTACGTGGAAGCTCCTACTGCAAAATATGACTGACATTCTTAAAAAATTACGCGACAACGTAACAACACCCCAGACCCACATCGAAATTGATCATTTGCGAATCGAATTCACGCGCATGCACAATGATCAACTCGTCAAAATCACCGATAATCGCGTTACCTTATACATGACGGAAGTCACGATGCGAAAACTGTTCGCGTATGAACATTGCATCGATCATATGTTCACTTGGTTGACCGAAAATATGTATTCTGTAAGCAGTAAATATGCTGCCTTCGTGGAAGTTCTACGTACCGCTTCCGTATCAACGAATTATGTGAAATTAATTTCTGAAAGCGACCACTTCGAGAAGCATTCTTTGATCGATTGTGAATTGTTAGCACTGGGATTGCAATCCATGTTACGCGATGTAAACCACGTATCACTATAGTACATGCATATATATGTTTAATAATAAAGGTATAACAATTTTCAAATAAATATTATTTTTTATTCAAAACAGTGTGTGTTTTATTAATGTACATCCATCCATGAGTACTTGAATTATAAAATCAGTATTTGCGTAAAAATAACGTTTGTATGGGAGGGATCTTCTTGCTCGCGGGTAGAGGAATCGGTCGCCGTTATCATTGTGCTCGTCTTCGCTGCAGTTCCCATTGCTATAGAAAACAAAAAAAAAATTGTTACATATTCGTTTCTCTACATATAACGCGCAAAGTAGATGCAATGCGTGTGTATGACTCACATTAGGTGCCGCTACGTATATAATTCCATACTTTATGGACATTCTCCAGCGCGCAAACACCGCCGTCGTTGTGAAACGCGCATCGTGAGGAATTCGTTGAAGCCATCGACTTCAGGTTAGGAACGTCGGGATCCACGGTGTTAGGCGTGATACCGCAATAATCATCGTCAACGTCGTAGCCGCCGTCGTCCTCAACGGTTCGAGCGTTGGTTATCTTTTTCCCCTTCGGCTTGTACACATCGCACATATCCTCGACGATTATGTCCGGCAGTAGTTGCAGCATCCAGGTTTTCTTTTCCGCACCTTTCACGATGGCGAAGTCGATGTTCGCGAGTGCGCTGGCGAGCAGTTCCGGAAGTTTCCAGTATGGAACGCAGCCATCAGACCAGCGGAGACCGTGATGATGCTTCGCGAGCCAGGACGCTTGACATTTCTCGAACGAATTCAGATGATTCCAGAAGTATGGCGGCTCGAAGATCCAGTGGCTGATCGTCGACGTTTCATCGATATTGCTGCTGCTGCTGCTGCTGCTTGTGCGAATCGCGATCTCTTTCACGACGAAATCACGTTCGGTTTTGAAACCTTGCATGTCGACAACGGCGAACATCGTTATTCGTTTAAGTAGTAGTAGCGTCGGTGACGAATCAGTAACTGCGGACTTTGACATCTACATCACCGTTTTAAAACAGTAGTAGTATCCGCAGTAGTAGTATTAGTAGTAGTAGTAATAATAATCGTTCACGCACGCACACTATATTAGTTTGCGTACCACGTTGGTTAAAGGGTTGTATTCGACTATACGATCGTGTATCATCAAACAGTACGCAGTAGTATTAGCGGGAACATTTTCTTTGAATTCGAAATCTATTCGCACGTCCACCGTGGCGCTCTTCAACGACTCGTTTTGCCTAGAACAATCTATGACCGCGATAGGCGCGTATTTACGGAATTCGATCGCGTTCAGCAACGGTTCTCCGTGACCATAGTACGATCGACCGAATTTCGCGTACATATCGTACAGGAGCGCGTATTTATTCTTATCGAAATCCAAGTTTAAGTCGTCGTACGGATACGACTCGGAATTTAGATACAGTCGAACGTTCATGAGATGATTCGGGTCGAATTCACCCGCGCATTTATTCGGGTTATTCTTTCGATCGGTTTGCGTGGCGAATAGCAGGAATCGAGGTTTCTCGATTTGCGACGTAGCTTTTACGGTCCACGTGTGTTTTGTTGTCGCTTGCAGTAACGGGTACTCGTGCAAGCTCCACGATCGGAAACTCATCGCGATCGGCCGGCCGCTTTCCAGGATACGCAGCATCGACAGTTTATTCACTTCCTCCAAAACGACGTGGGGCATACGCCACTGCACCTTTCGTATCTCTAGTCTCGGTATAGCAGTGGCGGAGGTGCAGTGCATCGCGTTCGAATATACTCGCGATCGTATAAGGATCAGCTCGTGCCGCGCGTTCATCACGATGTGTTTGTAATCCTCGCAGAATCCTAACAACACGTTCAGGGGTACGCAGAAATTGAAAGCGCCCGAATGAAAAATGTCGTTATTGTAATCGATGGCATAATTCCAACCAGCATTCGCGAGCACTTTGCTTCTATCGGCCGACAACGAAACGTAATTTTTCAACGTGGTAGTGATTCCTGGATTTCGGCAACGATCGATCTCGACACCGTTCAATTCGTATTGAATCTCATCGAACATGAACGCAACGCAATTATTGTCTAGAACAGCGGTCGCGGACGTTGTCGGACCTGCCGCGTTCTGCGCCGTCAACGTGCCACGACCTTCGATGTAGAGAAAACTTTCGCACGGAAGCGTGTACAGATCTTGCTGCTGTATGGGGATTCTTATCTCGTCGCTATTGTCGAACGTCGTGTTGGCGTACGGATTATATGTGTGTAACTCGATCTTCGTGATACGATTGTCGAAGGTTGGCGTATTCGCCACATCCAGAATAATCGACATCGTGGTTGCGTGTCTAATAGGCAACGATGAATCCTAGCGATCGTAGGAAACGTGCGTTTCGGCGAGTCAACGGCTTGCTTCTCCTTATGGGTCCTCTTCTTATCGTTCCACCCGTCTTTATTTTTCTACTTTCACCTATCGATAAAGGGTCGCGCCGATGACGCGAGACAGAGACGTCGGGAGTAGCAGCGACAGCGGCGAATGATGATTCGTACGTGTGATCTAACACTAACATACTACACACGCGCGCATACACGTGCGGTCACGGTAGCCTATCGCGCGGACGTCGTTGAACGTGCAAACGAATCGTTATTTCTTCGCCGCGAAAATCTATAGGACGATTGTATTGATCGACGATGCGCAGCGTTAGATCGTGTATCGTTCGTGCGACGATCGGTAGGTAAATGACGTGTCGCGGAGTTTCCGATATCTTATATTCCGGCGGCACGCGAGGTGAAAATTCGTGGATAGTGTGTACCGGTTTATCGTTGCTATACGCGCCGGTAGTTACGTTGCACGTTACTCTGATCACGTTAACGTTTATAATATTCACGGGTACGTCGGACTCGTGCCAGATTCTCGGTATTAAGACACGATTCGGGGAAAATCCTAACAACGAGCCTACATTGTTGAGTTTCGTAAAGTCTACGAAGAACGAACAGTACATCTCGCTTTTCATGGTGTTGTTGTTAGCTCGTAGCATTAGAGGGTACTTGTCGTCATCGTCGTTCCCGTTGTTACCGCGTTTTCGAGGATATCGATCGAGTAATCGTTGTTTCAGATACTCGGCGAAAGCGTCTAATTCGTAGGAACCGTGGGGGATCGTAATGTATTCATGACCGACGTCGACGATGGAGTTGTTTTCGGTGTCATAGTTCACGACGAAATAGAATTTATCGTTGCTCGAGTCGATGATTGGTATCGTGTGAAACGTCTCCAAGTCCGCGAGTCCTAATTCGTATTGACCATCGCTCAAATCTATCGGTGGAAAATAGTTTACCGTGAGCGCGCTGCTGCGACCCGTTAACGTGAGCGTGAACGACATATCATAGATTACACTCGCGAGACGGAGAGAGGGGAAGTGACGCGCGCGTACGAATACTCGGCAATTTATCGATATTATATGTCTTTATTAAAGAAAATATGGATTGCCATTACGCATGGATACATTGTAACATAATCTCAGCACACACACACACACACCGTTATTAGTACGTATGCCATAATTCCATAGACTTTTGCTGTAAAAATTGCATGCATAAGCGACCGCAATTCATCTCGTCGAAACGTTGAAAGCGGTCGTGATTGTACGTGATCGTTGTACCGCGTCCGAAATAGTAGATCAATTCCGTTGGTGGTCGCAGATTCCCAAAACTATCAAAGTACTGTACTCGTGGTCCACGTTTCGCGTACGCGACCCAATGCGTACCGTCGCCTCGATTCTCGTCCAGATTCGCGATACCGCATTCGTTGGTTCGTACGCGCGTGGGAAGCGTGTCGCGCATAAACACCCCTCGAAACAACGGAATGCTGGCACACTCGCGCTCTAATTGCAGGTTCGTCATAGGTTGTTGGATTATCGCCGCCACTGTCGCCACGCGCCTACTCGATCGGCGTTTTTTTTTCTTCGTTTGCACTCGTCGTTGGCACCGCCGTCTCGGGTTCAAGCCCGCGCCACGCTTGTACGGTGTCAGATGCATCCCTCGCCCTTCCATCGCCCGATGATGACGCAACGTCTCTTCCAGTTGTTTTCGAGACGCCTTCGAATCGTTCACCGCTTTGGTTATACCAGCCGCTCCACCGGCCAATGCCCCGATAGCTGATAAAGCGGGCAGCACGAACGGGAGAAATTGAAGAAAGCCACCGCGTTTCGCCACTCGTAGATTACGATGTCGTCGTCGTCGAGGATGTTTCCTTCCAGACTTTCTATGTTTACGTTTCGTCCTTCTCGTACCCATGCCGAGTTTAGTCTTAGCCTTCATAGTTGCCCACACTCCAGTCGCTACGGCTTTTTCACCAAAGGTCGCGTCGTTCGCGAATACTCGTTCTCGCGCTCGTTCGGCTAACGCACGATCCCCCTCGTGTCTTCGCTCTAAATCCTTTCGACGAGAGTACGCGATATCGTGGTCCCGACACGCTGCGTCCAGGGGATTCACACCTTCGTCGCCACGAGCCAATCGCTTTAGCAAACGCGTTCCCGGTCCGCAGAACTGATAACCCGGAACGTGTAGTTCGAACGGGAGACGGTTTATGATACCGTTCACGAGACCCGATCCAGTCTTATTCTTTTTCAGATTCTTCTTCCTCTTCAGATTCTTCTTCCTCTTCTGATTCTTGCCTAATTCGTGAGACGTCGCAGTCGTTGACGTTATCATATACGTTAGAATAATTACGATAGCTACTGTAATAATAATAATAATAATAATAATGAACGCGTACGCACGCTTAGCCGATCACAACGATAGTGACCTGCGCGACGCGTGCCACGAATATAAATAGTCGTGCTTCGTCTGACGCGCGCGAGTATCTGAGAAGCACCGCGAACATGCGATTCGCGAAATAGTCGAACGTTATTCGCGTAACCGCGAATCGAATGCTCGAAGATGATAGGGATGCGAGTCGAGCGAACAGACACGGCCCGTTGCTGCCGAATAGCGTGCGAGGTGTGATTTGTGGACCGTCAGGGTGTGGAAAAACGAACGTGCTTTTAAGTATGCTAGAGAGTCCGAATGGTTTGCGTTTCGAGAACGTGTACGTGTACTCGAAATCGTTGCATCAGCCAAAGTATCGTTATCTCGAGCAGGTGTTGTCGCTGGTCGACGGAATCGAATACTTTCCTTACTCGGACAACACTGAGATCGTTCCACCTAGAGACGCTCGTTCCGATTCGATCTTCGTGTTCGACGACGTGGCGTGCGACAAACAGAACGCGATACGCGAATACTTCTCTATGGGTCGTCACTCGAACGTGGATTGCTTTTATTTGTGTCAGTCGTACGCTAGAATACCTAAACATTTGATCAGGGACAACACGAATTTTCTCATATTTTTCAAACAAGACGGCACGAACTTCCGCCGCGTGTACAACGATCACGTGAACACAGACATGACGTTCGAGTCGTTCAACGACTTTTGCGCAAGATGTTGGCGTCGACGATACGATTTCGTGGTGATCGATAAGGATAGTTCCATGTACGAAGGTCGGTATCGAAGAGGATTTAACGAGTTTGTCGTAGCTCGAGGACATCAGTAAACCGCGAATCGTTCATCGAGCAACACGATATGTCAAACGAACCGACGACCACGACGACGACGCCGATAACCACGAGCAACGTCGACGCGAAGCATTCGCGAAAACTTCGTCAACGTCATCGACGAGAAGGAACGATACATCAAAATGGTACGAAACGCCGGGCCGCGGACACAAAGGTGGAAATCGCCAAAGTCAGCGACGTTATACGTAAAAAGTGCTTGGCCCTGAAAATTGGAAAAATGGATACGGAAGCGGCTGTGGATGCGAGCACGCGTCCCATCGTTGAACCGTTGAAACGATTGATCGAGAACGCGTCCGCGTCGAAAACGCACTCAACGCCTCGATCGCGACCCGTGAATAGGAAACACGAATACGATCGACAACAATCATCGAAGAGATTTCGACCCGTCACTCCGTCGATAATCAAGGAACATCCGAATAACCTTCCAAATTCTAGTGACGACGACGACAACACCGACAACGATAACAACAACGACAACGATAACATCAACAACAACAACAACGACAACGACAACGACAACAACGATGTTGACGAAGTTGTCGATGATGTTATTGATGATGATGATGATGATGATGATGATGATGATGATGATGTTGATGATATCGTCGATGAAGACGATGAAAAAATTCCTGATGATGAGACGTCGGTAAAGGCTTACGATTTGGATATGGTGCGTAAACCCGTCGATGATATCGAAGTGTATATACGGAACGCCAAAGGACCCTTGTCGCGACAATACCTACGACTGTTCTTCACCGACAACAGGAGACTAATCGATGATGTGTACGGCGTATACTTGGGACCCGACGAAGATCTAATGATCGGCGATTCAGTGCTCACCATCGATGCGGACGGCGATGACATTCACGTGAACGGAACGCGATACCCGGGGACTCGGGGTTTGTACGAATTGTTGTTCATGCGAGAACCCAACCAGCAGACGTGCACGGACGCTGATTTTCGCTCGTACCGACGCATCTTGTTGTCGACGAGCGCGCATAAGCAAAACCATTCGCCGAGCAAGCGCACGCTGGGTAACAGGGGGTACAAGTATAAGAAAATCATATCCCAGGTGATCGGTGGGGTGCGAACATCGAGTGTCAGACGCGTTAGGGGCAACGTAGGCGGCGCGGGCGACGCGGGCGGTGCGGGCACGCGACAAGGTCGAGGATTACCCATCGACGAATCGATGACGGTCACCGATAACGCGATCGATTACGTGTACTGGGACGATCCGAACGAATTGGTCGATAGTCTTGGATTGCTCGTAGCATCGCGCGCGGCAGGTCACACGGGTCACGATAACGAAATCGCATCCATCGTGGAGGAACTTCGCGAGGACGGGCGCATCTTAAATTGAACGATCCGATGATCGTCGCGTCAGTAGCGTTCGCGCGCACGTATCGTTATGTCGGTGAACAAGTTTGGCACCTCGTTACGCAATAACAACAATAACAACAACAACAACAACAATAACAACGAAGCGACGATGACAATGACGAGACTATTGTTCTCGGCGGACGAACGCTTTACCCAAAAAATCGAAACGGCTATCGCGAGCGCGCGACTGGACGCCGAGTATCAACGATCTCAACTCGAGACGCGAGTACAACGAACGATTACGGATATCGTTAACGCGCAATTGTCTCGACTAGAGGATGATTTAAATAACGCGATGGAACGACGGTTCGATCACTTGAAAGACAGACTCGACGAGTTGACGACGTCGGCAACGACGCCGACTGCGATAACAACCACGGATATATACAAACGAAAGGAGCCGCGAAAAGCGAACGAGGGTCTACGGCGACGATGACGATGATCAATGATGCTGACAATATCGACTACGACTTCGAAACGACTAATAACGAACGATCGCGAAATACGTGCACCGATTGCGTTTTACGTACGCTCGAGGAACTGATACTAATTCTAACGTCTTTGGAACGTCGCGACCATCCCCGACCACACGCGAAGCATGAACAAGGAGCGAGTACAACTAGTGAACGTATTACACGCCCCGGCTAGACGGAATTTCCCACGGCGTAGCGTCGTGATTCGCGGCTACGATGATTTGTGGCAGGCCGATTTGGTGGAGATGCGTCCGTACGCGAAGCAAAATCGTGGATATCATTACATACTAACGATCATCGACGCGTTCAGCAAGTACGCGTGGGCCGTACCCGTGAAAACGAAAAGTGGACGCGACGTGACCACGGCGTTCGCGACCGTATTGCGACAGAGCGCTAGATGTCCGCGAAATTTACAAACCGACATGGGTAAGGAGTTTTACAACGCGGAGTTTCAACGATGCGCGAAGACCCGTGGGATCAACCACTACTCCACGTACAGCGTGATGAAAGCGTCGATCGTCGAACGTTTCAATCGCACGCTGAAAAACCTCATGTGGAAACAATTCTCCTTGAACGCTTCCTATCGTTGGATCGACCTGTTACCTGCGCTCGTACGCACCTACAATCATCGCAAGCATCGAACGATCAACGCCCGACCCGTTGACGTGACCCCCGCGACGCGTTTGTCGTTCGCCGCGAATGAGCCCATCCCCCTATATGCCTCGAAAGGTGTTCGACGACGCACGAAATTCAAAGTCGGTGACAAGGTACGCGTGAGCAAGTTCAAGACACTCTTCGAGAAGGGGTACACTCCGAACTGGTCGACCGAGGTATTCGAAATCGTAACCGTACAACGAACGTTCCCGGTGACGTACATTCTGCGCGATTCCGCGGGAGAGCCGATCTCAGGTGGATTCTACGAGTACGAACTACATTCGGTCGCGAATCCGGACGTCTATCTGGTCGAGAAGATTATTCGTCGCAAGGGGAATCAGGTGTACGTTAAGTGGCTTGGATTCGATTCGTCGCGGAACTCGTGGATACGCGACAAGGATATTCTCTGATTCGTTATCGTGCTTGATGTTACTGGTACAAATAAATGAATGAATAAATACATATAAATATATATATATATATATACATTGTCCGTTTATTCACATCCTCCTCCTCATCCTCCTCATTCTTCTTCGCCACATATATATACGTACAATTTATCTTAATAAAGAAGGAAAAAATATATATACTAATACGTATAAAATACAATTTTGGTTATATTCAACGCTATACATATATTACATATCCATAAATAAATAAATAACATATACAAAAGAAACGTATATACATATGTACATGCAAAAAAAAATACAAACATACAAGCATTCTATACAATGGGATTCGAGGGACTCGTCGGGCTCAAGCTCGAGCTCGGGGATTCGATAATGCCGCCACGGAAGGGTGCTGACCCGATCGGTTAAAATATATCGCTTGTCGTCGAACGGACTGAGAGCGTTCTTTTCCCCACTCACGGAATACACCTCGTGCCGGCTGGAGCGAATATTGTTCTGCCAAATCGATTTTTCGGTGAGATCGCGGAGACAACGAATGTAATCGTCGAATTATATATCGTTCGCGACCACGTGTCTCCGCACACCCTTCACTTTTTTAGTCTCACTCGTAGACCCCACTGCCGCGTTAAACGTTCTAGTTGCGTACATCTTAGACCGTAGTCCGACGAACTCGGTCATCAAGGCGCCGATGTTCTCATCTTTCATGAGTCCCGGAACCTTTTTGTTTACGCGGGGCATACCGTACGGATTGACCACCGCGTAATCACTCGTGTCGAATCGGGCGATGTCACGCTTCATCCTTTCATACGCATACTCGCATTCCACGCTATACATTAAACTGTCGGTGTCGGTGTACAGAACCTTACACCGATCACCGAACTCGGCGCGCATATATGCATACTGAAATTCATACAGACATTCCTTCGATACATTGAGCACACTCATACCCACGTATATCGGTTTGTCACACTTAACTTTCAGTTTACGCATTTCGTTTGCCACTAACTGCTCCGAGAAGATCGTGCGGCTGTGAAAGTTCGGTTTCGCGATCAGCGCTTCCGCGCCGTAACGACCGTCCCACCGCGTCACCAGTCGCACGTCTACGCGATTCCGCACATTTTCCATTGTCTTCCCGTATCACCGCGTTAGTCATTAATTTATATAGAGTCTTTTGAAATTCACTCGTGGCTCGCGTCCTCAAACCGGTGTTCAATTGAATATAGTCGCGCAAACCAATGCGACTGATCAAATCGTAACACTCGATGAATTCGCGTCACGCGTAAACCGTGTCGGACGCACTGTTTCAGGTAGCGATAATGGATGACGTATCGCTCCTTATCGTCGAGCGTGGCAAGCAGCTTGGTCTGTTTTCCTCCTGGCGCGTGCTCGCGCACCGGGCAGAATGGAAGGTCGGCGTGGGCGTCGTGGATCTCCTTGAGATATTCGATGTCTACCTCCAGCAGGTATCCCTCAGATTCCTCGAAGTCCTCGCCGTCGGGTAGGGATGATACGTCGAGCGTCGCCACTGTCGCATCGTCCAGCCATCGAAACCCTCCTTTCGGCATAGCCTGCGACATCGCCCAGCCGTACAAGTTGTTGACGTCGAAGTACATGAGATACGTCGACGGCTTCGACTCGTCGTACATCCCCGCAGGCAGGTGCTTGTTGTTGGCTCGCGCGTACCTGTGCGAGCACTGGCTCAGACCACCGCGTATGCCACGCTCCACGAACAGTAACATGTCCACGTCCGTCAGAAGCTCTAATCGTACGCTGGTGTACTTGAGCATCGCGTCCCACGTGAAACTTGGTAGCGTGCAATAATGCGCGGGATCCAGATCGTAACTCGCGATACAGTCGGTGCGGAAACTTTCGAATACGTCGGCGAGTAACAGCACATCTGTTTTCAAATACAAATCACTGTACTTGCCCAATGTCTGTACGCGAAAAGAGTTCCACACGTTCACGGCGTGTGCGTAATCAGGCTCCGACGCGGCGCGATCGTTCAGCTGGTTATAAAACGCTTCGCGGGATGGTAAACGCGTATCGTTCAGTTTGGAGTACGACGATACATAGTCGTACGGGAAGACGCCCTTCCTGGTCAGGAGATCGAACTGATCGTCCGACAGGGATTGAAACTCGCGTCGTAGAATCGCGAGTCGTTCTTTGCCGAGGTCCGAAGCGAGTTTCTCCAGACTAGCGGCCAAGAACTTCAACGAATCTATGAAACGAAACTTCAATCCCCTCTTCCAATCATTGTTCTCGGCGTCGATTCCGTTGACATGTTTGGTGAACGATATGTACCGCTCCTTCGTCACTGGCAGCAGCTCGATCTGCCCCTCGAACGCGGACGCCAACTCCTTGATCATGAAATGCGCGTCGTAGCCTGATAGATTGTGAAACACTACCGGTATCGTGTACGATCTTTGGAACTGCAAGTTACACGACACGTGGGCCGCGCCTCGATACTCGCCCGTCGAGTGACAATGGTCGCGTACTTTTTTGTCCGTTTCGACGAAAGGTTGTCCGCACACGTGACACGCGATTGCTTCGTTAAAACTTTGCCACTGTTGATCCGTCAACGAGTTCATTGGTTTCGCGTTCCGCAACCACGAATACGCAATGTTCGCAAAGTCTCGAAGTTCGCGCACGAACCATTTCACGCACTCGGAGTCGTGACGATACGCGCGATAACGGCACAGAGACGCGTCTGTGGACCAATGAACGTAATATCCAACGCTGTACGCTCTATGCTGCTGGTACGCGTACGTGCGACTCCGCTCCGCAGGCTCGACGTCCTCCAGCATGCACTCGAAGTCCGCGTACACGATGAATGGCGCTTATTCCTTATTTTTGAAGTTCTTGAACTGCAACCATTTATCCTCCGCGGACGGCAATTCGACGGCACACTCGTTCAGGCGCTGACAGTCCACGGTGTGTTTTATCAATCGCTCTGACGAATTAAAGAAGCTGAGACATCTGTAACGATAATAGCATTAATAATAAACATAAGAATAAATAATATATCGATCGAAATATTTTTTTTTTTTTTATTACTCACCTATCGCAAACGAATACTTGGTGTCCGTGATTGCCGAGTTGCTTCGAAATGAGTCTCGACATGCTTCGAATGCACGCGAAATGATATCGTTGAGGGTCCTTGGTGTCCTGTATCAATAGCACGTTCGCGTGCCTCTCCCGCTTGTCCTCGGTTAAACGCAGAGGCACGCAGCTTTTGTCGGTCCAGGTGTACACGTTCACCGACACGTCGTTCGACCTCTCGAACTTCGCCAGCTGGTCCAACGTCACGGGAAGCGTCACATCGTCCGTGCGAAGTACCGTCGAGTAATGATGATACGACGCGTCCTTGTGTACGTTCGTAGAAGCTGGATACATACTTGCGACGATGGACCATAAGAAACACGCACTGTCTCTACTCTGTACATTGACCACTGCCTTTTTAAGAATTACCTCGCGTGGAAGTGGTACGTCGCAGCCGGCGCGCAGAGGGTTATGCTTATTAATGTTTATTATGAGGTTTAGCACAGCCCTCAGAGCCCATCCACTTTCGCGATCTTGAAACTCCTCGATCGCCACTAGCGTGGGAGCGACCACGCACCTTGAATACCACTCGCGCACGTTCGATGTACTGAACAGTACGCGATTTCGCGTCGCGAAACTTTTCATGTCTATATTCGTATTTAACATAAACTCCGCGTTCAGGACTGTATTCACGGCCACACCAGAATGTTCTCCGATAGCGTCTGTCACGCGCGATAGCACCATTCGTCGGGCCCCCTCCAAAAATTGACGCGGATCGATGTAACCCACGTTAATGACCGCACCAGTCGAAATACGATTCCGAAACGCGGTTTCCACATCCTCCCATACGACCTTAGGTGTCGTCGATCGACCCGAAACCCCGAGTCCTACTCGCGAAAACCGTACCCGCACGATCGTACGTAATGTCTTGATACGCGCGATTAGCGATGCCAGACGCTGCTTCGTTGCCATTGACACTCCTTTGCCGCACTGATACTCGATGATGAGTCGCAAGCACGTGTCACACTGATTCACCCAGTCCCGGAATTCCACAACACTGCGTAAAAGTCCGGATATTCGGGACAAAACCCTGTACTTGTCCATGAATACCTCCATGTTTACTTCTTCTGCTTTAATATTTAATTAAAAGGTACGCACTAGCAGGTATGAGTGGTTGATGCAACTCTTCCACCACCTGATGCGGTTCTGATTCGAATATCGAAAACTCAGGGGCAGGGGAGGGGGGAAGAATGAGGTGTGACGAATGTTGTCGCGAAGATCTTTATTGAACGACTGCGCGACTCTGATTGAATGTACTAATCACCTACCCTAGTCGAGATTCATGAGTCGTTATCGCCTCGAATTCTTTTCTTCGAACTCTCTCACCATCAACGTCTCAATCAGGTGACGTGATGTAGCGCTTGCTCGATGCGTTGCCACGCGTATTGAATTGCAGCTTTCATGATAATGGTGTTTACACCCATCACGGTGGTCTCAGTTTTCAAAATACGTTGGGTGATACCCGAATAATTATCGCGCTATACTTTCGCATGTGCGATCATGGATCAGCATCCTTAAAATCAGTTCTCAAATGATACTACAGCGATCAACACGTACGTAACAGCGAGAAACGTTTTAACAATTTATCACATCTAAGTCGACTGTAATTGTGTTTCGTGTATATATTGTAAATATTTCTACTTATACACTAGAATTAAGGATCGACACTATCGGACCGGATTTTTGTCCTGGTGTCTCCCTCTGGGACACCACGTCACACTCAGGAGCTTCTCTCTCCCCCTTCCTATCTGATCTACGCGGTTCTTCGCAATAATCGCGCTCTCGTCAGTCGGTTCCAGAGAGACTTACCAAACGTACACGCAATCGTAGACAAGTGAGAGAGAAAGAGAAGCATCGCCACGCGAGAAAATTACCAAAAATCGCGCTCAGTGCTCGTGTACCGCGTTGCGAAGTAAATCAACTAATATTCGTTCAAATCGCCTACTTCCAATTTACTTGACCAAATCCTCCAATTTCCTTAACACGATACAAACAATTACAACTCCATACTTAGCCTAATTACAACTAGATCCTAAGCCTAATTACCACTACATCTTTATCCTACTTATTCCAATTTAAATCTAAGTGCGTTAATAGACAAACACGAATTCTTGAAACAACCAAATGGTCCTTCGAGCCGGATAATAGCGGTGAGTTGAAATTCACTCTTCTGGAATAAAGGAATCCGTTACGTGCTCCGTGGATCCACGAGGCTTCGAAAATTCTCGAAGCTCGTTCGCAATCATAAACACTGCCGGTCGAGACAGTTTTTCTGCGACCGAACGTTCTGGGATCTGAAACAATGGATATACTTATATTAGAGCAGAAATACCTGTACGGGCGGATTTCAAGGTTAACGGAGAATATGAAGAAACTCGGCGCGAGTAAAATAACAAAAGGCGTAATTATATCTCGGCTGGAACTTTTGGAAGGTTACTGGGCCTCGTTTCTCCAAAACCACGCAAAAATGTGCGCGATCTACAAGGAGGAACACCACGAAAAACCATATTACAAGGACGACCAGATGAGCTTGTGCGAAGAAGCTTACTTACAGCAGAAAGCTAGTCTGCTAGACACTCGAGACGAATTTCCTGATCAAATGGAAGAAACAATACTAAGTGGAACCGACTCCCATAGTAGGACATTGCAAAAAGTTGCATTACCTACATTCTCTGGCGATTATCAGAGCTGGCCGAGCTTTCGTGATCTATTTCGCTCTCTGGTAATAAAAAACTCGCCTCTCTCCGAAGTTGATAAACTGCATTATCTTAAAACGAGCCTAACTGAGGAAGCCGCTCGACTAATCCAAAATATCACGGTCACGGCGTCCAACTTCAAGCGAGCGTGGGAAGCTGTCCTGGAACAATACGACGTCCCGCGTCTCCTCATTCACGCTCATGTGAAAACTCTCCTGTCCCTGCCGGCGATGACGACGGAATCAGCTCAAAAGCTAAAGGAATTGCTGCATGGGACCCGAGATGCAGTAGAAGCGTTGGCTACGCTGAACCTGCCTGTCGAACACTGGAGCGCCTTCTTAGTAGTGCTCACGGTTGAACGCTTGGATCCGACGACGAGGATGGCCTGGGAGACGTCCGTCGGAACAACACAGAAGCATCCGACCTTCGATCAGATGAAATCATTCCTCAGTTCTCAGGTGAGAGCTCTAGTAGCGTCCGGAGGCAGCGCCGGCGGATCAGCTGGTCCGAACTGTTCTGGACCATCGGGCAATCGAGGAGGTGACAAGAAACCGCCTGCAGCTTTCAACGGAGCAACGCGTCGGCCCAAAACGCACTGTGTAACCAAGAACGTCAGCGGGAATCAAAAATGTGCTCTGTGTCAAGGCGAGCACTTCATTCTTCACTGCCCGAAGTACAAGGCCATGGCTCCCCTGGAAAGAAAGAATCGGGTAATAGAAAAGCATTTATGCTTCAATTGTTTGGCCGCGCATTCCTCTCGTGAATGTAAATCAAACAAGCGCTGCCAACTTTGTCTGGGTAAGCATCATACTACTATTCACATTCCAATCGAACAAGTTTCTTCTTCTGGTGCAATTCCGCAGGGAAACGAGCAACTTGCATTTTCTGGAAAAAGCGCTTCTCCGTCGCCGAGCTTTACCACTGCAACGACTCATTGCGCTCAAGTGCAACCGCCTGGCGCTGCTGTACTCCTGGCTACTGCATTGGTCCGGGTGACGTCTAAGACTGGGGAAGAGGTGACGGTTCGTGCGTTGATCGATCCTTGCTCCGAGGTGTCCTTGATCGGTGAGAGTATCGCTCAATTATTAGGGCTCCCAAGGTCACCCACTAAAATTCCAGTTATAGGAGTCGCGAAAAACAAAACCTACTCGAGGGGTTCGGTAACTTTAATAGTCTCACATCGCAACCGCGATTCGGTCAGTATCTCTGTACAAGCCCTGGTGCTCCCACGGCTCTCCTCCTATCGACCGAGTTCGGTTCCGGTGTCAACTTCTTGGTTTCACTTGACTGATCTGGAACTCGCGGACCCCGAATTCGCTTCCTCTAGAAAGGTGGATCTTCTCTTAGGAGCTGAAGTCTATTCTCAAATCATACGTGAAGGGTTACGACGCGGTCCTCCGCTCGCGCCCTTAGCTCAAGCTACCACTTTGGGTTGGATTCTAACTGGCCGGATCGGCGATCCGGAAAACTTCTCTCAGGCGAAAGCCGCTGTCACTCTTCAGTGTTCTACTGACTTCGATATATCGGAGATTTTGCAAAAATTCTGGAAGCAAGAAGAGGTGTCGGCACCACTTACTACATTAACCACTGAGGAGAAAGCTTGCGAAGATCATTTCGTTGAGACGCATTCTCGCGAGGACAATGGCAGATATATTGTAAGGCTACCGTTTTCGCGCTCTACTTCTGACCTAGGTGTCTCGCGCCTTAACGCCGAGGTTCTACAAAAAAAACTGGAGAGGAAATTTCTCAAATCCCCCGAGTTGGAAACGGCGTATCGCCAATTCATGGAAGAGTATGAGGCACTCGACCACATGAATCTGACTACGGAGGGTTCTCGCGATACTTCGGACTTTTATTATCTACCTCACCATGGGGTCATTCGTTCGTCTAGCACTACTACGAAACTTAGAGTAGTTTTTAACGCTTCGTGCAAAACGACTTCCGGACTCTCTCTAAATGATCTAGTACACACGGGTCCAAATTTACTACCCGAGATATTCGATATTCTAACACGTTGGCGACTCCACTCCATTGTGTTCGCGGCGGATATTGAAAAAATGTACCGCCAAATACGCGTCCATAACGACGATTGCAACTTCCAACGCATTCTGTGGCGAAAGAATTCTTTGGAGCCAATACAAGCATACCGTCTGCTCACGGTCACTTACGGGATGGCGTGTGCCCCCTATCTTGCGATTCGGACGCTTAAACAATTAAGCTCGGATGAACGGGAACGTTATCCCTTAGCCGCGCCGTGTTTACAGAACCACGTCTATATGGACGATGTGATCTCGGGAGCGGGAACATTGCCCGTTGCGCTCCAACTCCAGGGCGAGTTAATATCCTTGCTCAAGGCGGGCGGATTCAAACTGAGGAAATGGACTTCCAATCGGCCCGAGCTCCTCGAAAATCTGCCTCACGATTATCTAGCTTTAACTCCGGAACTTTCTTGTAATTTCGAGGACACCTTCTCGTTACTAGGTCTGAAGTGGCAGACCAGTTCAGACTGTTTCGTTTTTACCGTCTCGTCGAAAATCCGAGACAACGCTCTAACAAAACGTACCGTCTTTCGGGAAACAGCCAGTCTGTACGATCCTTTAGGATTTTTGGCGCCGGTGATAATTGTTGCTAAAATATTCATACAATCGCTCTGGCTCCTAAAACTGGAATGGGATGAACCTCTCCCTATCTCTCTTGTGGAAACCTGGGAGCATTATTATGCCGGGTTAAAGGCTCTCTCCTCCTTGAGGATACCTCGGTGGCTTCTCGTGAATCCGGAAACTGGTTCGTATGAATTACACGGTTTCGCCGACGCGTCCGAAAAGGCTTACGCCGCCGTTATCTATATACGTTCTTTGTTCGAGCCGTCATCCTCCCGACTCAGTCTGGTCGCCGCGAAAACTAGAGTCGCTCCGTTGAAACAGAGTTCTTTGCCTCGACTCGAATTGTGCGCGGCTACGCTTCTCACGGTTAATGATACGCGTTACTAAGGTCTTAAATTTACCACGCTGTGGCGTGCATCTTTGGTCGGACTCGACAATAGTTCTGAGTTGGCTACAGGGACAACCCTTCCAGTGGAAGACGTTTGTCGCCAACCGTGTCTCAGAAATTCAAACTTCATTACCGAGTGCGAGGTGGCATCACGTTCGAACGACGGAGAATCCAGCAGACTGCGCGTCGCGCGGTATAAACGGGGCTACGCTCGTAAATTTTTCCTTATGGTGGCAAGGACCATCATTCTTGCGCATTTCTGATTACAATTGCGAGTCGAATTGTGTGATCGAGCTCGGCACGACGGCGGAAAGGCGCTCGCAACATACTGTCCATACGACTACGCTCGCTGAGAGCCCCCCCTTAGGGGAACTCTTGACGAGATATTCCTCGCTTAAAAAATTAAACCGCGTAACCGCGTGGTGCCTGCGTTATATATCTCGGCTTCGACGCAAGCCCTCGCCCTTTTTAAATTTCAACTATATTCTAGCTCCCGAAATAGAGTATGCTAGACTTACCTTGGCAAAAGTTGCACAGCGCTGCGCGTTTACAACAGAAATCTCGCTACTGAAAAAAGCCACTTCTATCTCCCGGGGGCCCCTTTCTCGCTTGGTCCCTTTCCTGGATGATCAGAGCGTTCTGAGGGTCGGCGGTCGCCTTAAGCATTCCGTCCTGGATTTCGACCAAAAGCATCCGATTATTTTACCTGAAAAAGGAAATTTCACCGTGTTGATCATACGCGACTGCCACGAGCGGACTCTCCACGGCGGTACTCAACTTACCTTGAGCACGCTTCGTCAAGAATACTGGATTCTAAGAGGTCGACGCGCTGTTCGTCACTATATACACTCTTGCGTCACTTGTTGGCGATGGCGCGCCAAGGCGTCCCAACAACAGATGGGGAATCTCCCCTCCTCTCGCGTGAACCAAGCTAGACCGTTTTTACACGCAGGAGTCGACTATGCCGGGCCCTTCCTGACAAAATCGTCTCCAGGACGCGGACACCGGACTCGAAAGTCATATGTCGCCGTATTCATTTGCCTGTCCACTCGCGCTGTCCACTTGGAACTTGTCTCCGATTATACTACCGACGCTTTTCTAGCAGCCTACCGGCGGTTCGTTTCCCGACGAGGAAATTGCGTCTCCATACGTAGCGACTGCGGGACGAATTTCGTAGGCGCAGACAAGGAGTTACGACGTTTGTTCTCCGACGCCAACGGCGAACTGGGCAAACTGGCGCCTCTACTGGCCGATCTTGGTACAACATAGCTCTTCAATCCACCGGCCGCTCCCCACTTCGGTGGGATCTGGGAGTCCGCCGTTAAGTCGATGAAGTTTCATCTTCGACGAGTCGTCGGCGACACTCCATTGACGTTCGAGGAAATGACTACACTCCTATATCAGATAGAGGCTTGCCTAAATTCAAGGCCCCTCTTTCCCTTGGGCGACGAACCGGACAATCTCCAAATTTTAACTCCGGGGCATTTTCTTGTAGGCTCCCCCTTGATAGCAGTTCCGGAACCGTCTCTCACTGCGGAATTGCCAAACCGGCTAACTCGCTGGCAGCAGCTTCAGCAAATGAGAGATCACTACTGGAAACGGTGGTCGGCAGAATACCTCCAAACGCTGCAAGGGCGACCGAAGTGGATCGCTGCCCACCCGAACGTCCAACCTGGACAACTTTGCCTCGTCAAGAACGAGGCCACTCCACCGACTCACTGGCCAATTGGGCGGATCGCCGCTGTTCATCCGAGCCCCGATGGACTTGTCCGCGTCGTCACCGTTCGAACGCCGTATTCCACACTACAGCGCCCGATAACTAAACTGAGTCTCTTCCCCTCTGAGCCCAGCGCCGAGGCGAAGGCTCTCGCGGTGGCAACTCCGTGAGAGCCACCGAGTATCAGAGAAACATTCGTTGCGTACCCGTAACGAAGGCGGGCGGAATGTTTCGTGTATATATTGTAAATATTTCTACTTATACACTAGAATTAAGGATCGACACTATCGGACCGGATTTTTGTCCTGGTGTCTCCCTCTGGGACACCACGTCACACTCAGGAGCTTCTCTCTCCCCCTTCCTATCTGATCTACGCGGTTCTTCGCAATAATCGCGCTCTCGTCAGTCGGTTCCAGAGAGACTTACCAAACGTACACGCAATCGTAGACAAGTGAGAGAGAAAGAGAAGCATCGCCACGCGAGAAAATTACCAAAAATCGCGCTCAGTGCTCGTGTACCGCGTTGCGAAGTAAATCAACTAATATTCGTTCAAATCGCCTACTTCCAATTTACTTGACCAAATCCTCCAATTTCCTTAACACGATACAAACAATTACAACTCCATACTTAGCCTAATTACAACTAGATCCTAAGCCTAATTACCACTACATCTTTATCCTACTTATTCCAATTTAAATCTAAGTGCGTTAATAGACAAACACGAATTCTTGAAACAACCAAATTGCATCAAAGTGTTGTAAGTGAAAGTGCTTTGAAGTAGATCGCTTTTGAAGGAAACTGCTTTTGAAAGAGATTGCTTGTTGAGGATATCGTCAGTCGTTCAACGCACGAGAAATACAATCGAATAATACCGTAAGTTTCCATTACCATATTTTAGTGAATCGTTGTGTTAGTAACTTTGAGAATTATAAGAAAAATTGGTTTCAGATTATGTCATTACCCGTGAATTTGAATCGTCCAGCTTCCGGTACGATCACCTCTGCTGTCATACCGATCCATACCTCTAGCCCGAAAGTATACGTTACGTGTCAGAATGTTGAGGTTCAAACCGAAGAAATTCGGAATGACATCGTCCACGAGGCTGAAGTTGCTCGCGATGGCGATATTTTTTTAAAAGTTTTTCATAATGCTGACACCGCAATTGATGAACCACCGAATGATCATTACGGGGATGAGCAATTTTGGTTGAATCGACATGCTCAGCAGACGTACCTTTTAGATGACGACGACGATGATGATGATAATGATGTATATGGGAATATATATCAGCGGCATCGTGCGAGTGCTCCACAGAGCGTGGTTTGGCGTAACTGTGTCAATGCCAAAAAGATTAATTTTGACGCAGTTTATACGAATGCAGTATCGGGGCTTTACGCTTGCGATATTGCAATTCAGACTGAGCCCGAGCAAATTGACGATGACGCATTTTATGCCGATGGGGATGTATTTTGTGAAATCTTCGACGATGTCATTTTTATCAACGACGACGATAGTGCCCTATTTGCTGGCGATGTAGTCGAGTGGGTGAATTAAGTTTAATAAATTATTCAATCTTGAAAATCTTAATATTAATATGTTGGGTTTACTTACCTATCTTCTACCTTTCCTGTAAAGCGGTTGCGCTATTTAGATTAATCGTTCTCGAATAGTTATCGCGACAGCGCGTCGAATTATATTTCGTCGATGCATGTTTATACGGAGTGGCGTTGCATTCTTTCATGAGACGGTTGCGCTATTTAGGTTAATCGTTCTCGAATAGTTATCGTGACAGCGCGTCGAATTACATTTCGTCGGTGGATGTTTATACGAGGGCGACGTTGCATTCTTTCGTGAGGCGGTTGGGCTATTTAGCTTAATTAATCTCGAATAGTTATCGGTGTCGAATTACAGCATCCGCGTTACATCCTTTCGCGCCTTATCTTTCGCGCCTGCGCACCGATCCCCGCGCGTGCTAAAATTTTGAAAATTCACCCCCTCCCCTGTGACGTCAGCCCCCTCACCTACGAACGCGGCACCCCCTCCCCGCCTCACCCCCGCACCCATCGCGCGGAAGAGCGCGGTACCCCCTCCACACCTCGCCCCCCCCCCGCCCCGCCTCACCCCCTCGCCACCCGTATCCAGAATCGGCATAGCTTACCTACAGGCCCACGAGTGCGGAAAGATTTAAAATGGAGAGAAGGAATAGTACGGGGGGAATAGAGGATTTATTAAGAAGAAAAAGGGAGAGGCAAGAAGACGAGATAGTGGTAGAGGAAGAGAAGGAAAAGGCGTTCAGGACAAGTAAGAAGGTAGCGAGATCGCCAACAGGGAAAGGAGGACAGGAAGGGGGCATAATGGAGATGTTAAAACACATGAGGGAAGAGATAGCAGAAGGTAGAGAGGAGGCAAGGGAAAGGGTGAAAGGGCAGGAGGAGTGGCTCAAGGGGGAGATAGAAGGGCTAAAGGAAGAAATGTGGAAGATGGGGGAAAAATGGAAGAAGGAAAAGGAGGAATTAAAAAAGGAAGTACGAGAACTAGGGATGAGGGTAGAAAAGGTAGAGAGATTAGGAGGGTCGGGGGGGCGGCGGCTGGAGGAGAGGATGGAAAAGCTGGAGATAAGTGTGGAGCAGAGGCGGATAGGAGGTGTGAAGGACGGAGGGGAGGAGATTGAAAGAAGGTTTAGGGAGCTGGAATGGAAGATGGAGGAGAAAGAAAGGGAAGAGAGAAGAAAGAACATTGTGATAAGGGGGATGGAGGATAAGGAAAAGACAGTCATGGAGGGAGTGGAGGAGCTATTTAGGATTATGGGGATACAGGAAGGAATAGAATCGGCCAAAAGGGTAGGGGGAAGGGGAGAGATAGTGGTCGTTAAATTAAAAGAAGAGGAAACGAAAAGAAAAGTGATGGAGGAAAAGAAGAAGCTAGCAGGTAGAAAGGAGAGGATAGAGGCAGATTTGACGTGGCGGGAAAGGAAGATGAAGAGAAAGCTAGAGGCAATAGCGGAGGGGGAAAGAAGGAGGGGGAAAAGGGTATGGATGAGAGGGTAATGATAGAGGGATGCTGGTGGAAATGGGACGAAAGAAACGAGGTGCTAAGGGACATAAAGGGGAGGGAGTGGAGAAAGGAAGCAGCAAGGGATGAGGAACAGGGGAAGCCGGGGGAACGAAAAGGAGGGCCACAGGAGAAGGGCGGGTTGGAGTGAGTAGGAAAGAGGGAAAGGGGAAAGAGGAAGGAAGGGGTGGGAGGTAGTATGGTGGAATGTAGCGGGGCTGGCAAGAAAAGATGCGGAATTCTGGGGAAGGATAGGAAGGTGGGACATTATAATAATGATGGAGACGTGGGTGGAGGAGAAGGGGTGGGGGGCGATAAGAGGGAAGCTACCGAAGGGATTCATATGGGAAATGCAGGCAGCAAGGAGGGACAACAAGAAGGGAAGGGCGAAAGGGGGAATGGTGGCGGGGGTAAGGAAGGAACTAGTAGAGGGAGGCAAAGGGGGGTTAACAATAGGAGAGGAAGGAGTAATAGAGGTGAAGGCAAGAATAGGAGCAAAGGGGTGGAATTTTGTAGGAGTATACGTCAGCGGGGACCTGGAAAGGAAACTAGAAATGGAGGAGTGGGCGGAAAAGGGGGAAAAAGACGCTAATAGGAGGAGATTTTAATGCTAGGACGGGTACAAAGGGAGGGGGGGCACTAGGAGAGGAGGAAGAGGGGGTGAGGAACTCGAAGGATGGAACGGAGAACACGGAGGGGAGAAAATTGGTGGGGTGACTGGAGGAGAGAGGATGGGGGATTTTGAATGGGATGATGAAAGGTGATGAGAGGGGGGAATTCACATATACAGGGGCAAGGGGGGAGACGGTTATAGATTATGTGGTAGGGAAGGTAGGCGTAGTGGATGGGATAGAGAGCTTAGAAGTAGGGGAGGGGGTAGAATCGGATCACCACCCGCTAATAGTGAGGATAAGGGAGGAGAGAAGAGAAAGAAAAAGGGGAGAGGGAAATAGAGGCGGGACAGAGAGGGGTGGGTGGAACGAGGGTGAAAGGGAGTGATTCAGAGAGGAGGTGGCGGGGATAGGAGAAGAAAGGGGACTAGGACTAGAAGAGGAGCTGCAGGAGGGATTGAGGAGGTTGAGACGGGGGCTAGAGGAGGGAGGGAGAGAAAAGGAGAAGAGAAGAGTGGGGTGGTGGGATGAGGAGTGCATGGTAGCGAAAGGGGAGGCAAGAAAGGCGCTGACAAGATGGAGAAAGGGGGGAGCGAAAGTAGAGGTGTACATGGAGTTGAAAAGACAGTATCAGAAAAAATGTGAGGAAAAGAAAAAGGAAGAGGCAGACAGGTTTACAAAGGAGGCGGAGGAAGTAAGAAATGAGAAAGAGGTATGGGAGATAGTGAACAGGGGGAGGAAGAGGAAGAAGAGGATAAACGAGAAGATAGAAATGAAGGAGTGGAAGGAGCATTTCATGAGGGTACTGGGAGGAGTAGAAAGGCGAGTAGTGAGGGGACAGGTAGGGAGGAGAAGAGGGGAAGAATGGGATGAGATAGCGTGGGAAGAGCTAACAAAAGTATTGGGAAAGTTGAGGGACAATAAAGCAATGGGGGGAGACAAAATACCAAACGAAGTGTGGAGGTATGGAGGGATGGAAGTGCAGGGGTGGAGGGCAGGAGGGGCAGGTGGCGGCAAGGGCAAGAAATGCGGCAGTGGCAATGAGGCAGGTATGGGGGATCGGGAAAAGAAAGTTTGGGAACGACGTGAGGAGAAGGCTATCCCTATTCGACTCACTAGTATGGACGGTGGGGAGTTATGGGGTGGAGGTATGGGGTTGGAGGGAAAGGAAAGCGATAGAGGCGACGCAGGAGAGGTTCATAAGGTGGGTTTTAGGGGTGGAGAGAGTAACACCGGGGTACATGGTAAGGAAAGAGGTGGATAGGGAGAAGTTGCGGATAAAAGCAGGAAGAAGGGCGTGGAACTTCCAGACGAGGCTGGAGGAGGGAGGAGGGAGTGGGTTGGCGAGAAAGTATTGGGAGGAAATAAAGAAAAGAGAAGGAAAAGAGGGAAGAGTGTCCGCGTGGGAAGAGGAAAGGAGAGGATTTTTCAAAGAGGTAGGACTAGAAATAGAGGAGGTGAGAAGGCTAAGGGAAAGGGGGAGGGAGGGGTATGGAGAGATAGAGAGAAGATGTAGAGAAAAAGACGAAGGACAAACGTGGGAAAAGATAATGGAGTCCAGATACAACAGGTGGTATAAATGGACGAGGGGGAGGGGTTCCCGGAATACCTGAAAAAGGGGTGGGGGAAAGCAGGTGGAGAAGGATTGCAAGGTTTAGGTTGGGAAGCGAGATAAGGGAAGGAAGGTACTGGGAGGGGACGGAGAAAAGGGTATGTAGAGTTTGCGGGGGGGAGGAGGAAACGTGGGAGCATGTTTGGGAAAGATGCAGGGACAGGGGGGACAAAAGCAGTTGGCAAGAGAAAGTAAGAGAAGTGTTGGGTGAAGAGGGAGAGGGGGAGGGGTGGCTAAGAGCGCTGGAGGAGGAGAGGAACAGAATTCAGGGGGGAGAACAGGGAGAAGGAGGAGGGTAGAGAGGGGAGAAGGCAAAGGAAAGTGAGAAAGAGGAAGAGGGGGGGAGTGAGCGAGTGAGTGATTGAGGAGTGAGTGAGTGAGTAAGGGAGGGAGTGAGGGAGTGGGGAGTGAGTGAGAGAATGAGTGAAGGAGCGAGGGAGCGAGAGAGAGACAGAGAGAGAGAGAGAGAGAGATTGTGGAAACGAAAGGAAGGAAGGATGAATGCGGAGAGTGGAGTGTAAGATAGAATAAGCGAGGCAGAGAGGGGAGGAGGGGGGAGCGAGAGCGGGCAGCGAGATGTGAGCGAGGGCGTTGAGACGCGGGGGAGTGCGGCGAGGCGAGTGCGAGAGCGGCGGGAAGCAAGCGAGGGTGACGAGTTGCGAGCGAGATGCGTGCGAAGGCGATAAGGCGAAGAGGCGAGAGGGTAGATAGTGTAAATAGTGTAAATATAGGAGATGGTAGTCATAAGTGTAAGTGTAAGGAATAGGTTTAAGTAGAGTTAAGGAAAGGTGGGAAGCCGAAACGGAAATTCATGTAACCCCAAGGGGAACATTAAAGATACATACATACATATCTGCTTAATATTATTTAATACATTTTTTTCTTTGTATGAATAGCCATTGTTATGATTGGCGCAATTTTTGTATATCATTAATTTTGTAAAGCTATTAATTTACGACAATGTTTTTAAATGGGATTCTTTTTGATCGGTATTATTTAATACATTTTTTTCTTTGTATAAATAGGCATTGTTATAATTGGCGCAATTTTTGTATATCATTAATGTACTTGCAGCTCATTTTGATTTCACATCTTTTTTTATATTGTAATTATATTATTTTCTTTTTTTGTGTGATTATATTATTTTCATTTTTTTGTGATGTACTTGCAGCTCATTTTGATTTCACATCTTTTTTTATATTGTAATTATATTATTTTCTTTTTTGTGTGATTATATTATTTTCTTTTTTTGTGTGATTATATTATTTTCTTTTTTTGTGATGTACTTGCAGCTCATTTTGATTTCACATTTTTTTTTATATTGTAATTATATTTTTTATTTTTTATTTATGTGATTATATTTATTTGATAATTATACTTTATTCGTCCTTGACTTTTTCATGTTTCTTTGTCTTTTTTTGTGTTTTTTTTTATATTTATTTGTTGATTTTTCATGCACTTGGCGTATTTTTTTACTTTTTTAAAGTTTTTTTGGGGATCTTCGTTTTCGAGATATTATAATTTAAAGTTTCTAACGTACGTAGTAAACCAATTATATATATAGTAACCTACACCTAAGAAAGTTCCGTGGACACAACGGTAGCGCGTCAGATTGTCACCAGAACAGCTTTTAGGGTTCAAGATCCCCCGCGACTCTGTACCACTCTATTTTTCTTTTTTTTAACAATTTTTTCCGTGGAAATATATTTTGTGGATATTACGTATTGTATAGTGAAAATACGGCTTTTTTTAACGGCTATCCCACTTCACCTGCTCGACAATCGCAGGCGTCGAAAGTTTCGGAATGAAATATATTTTCGCAGTACAAGAATATGATATGAAAACACCGGTGAAAGAGATGATTAGAATAATATGTTATGTTATAAACGCATTTTTAATTAACCTTAAAATTTGCGTAGAGTAATATGTAACGTATATGATACGTAATATCCACAAAATATATTTTCACGGGAAAAATTGTTTAAAAAAAAAAGGAGTATGAAAAGAAGTTGCGAGGGGACTCGAACCTCGACCGCCCTTATGACAATCTGACGCGCTACCATTGTGTCCACGGAACCCTCTTGAGCGTAGGTTACTATAGATGGTATATATCTTGATTACTACGTACGTTAAAAACTTTAAATTACAATAGGTATCTCGAAAAAAAAGGTCCATCGACAAAAAGCCGAAATAGTATTTTTTCTATTTTACTACATGAGTACTACGACTAGCGTTGCCACCCGTACTTTAAAATAAAGTATCTTACGTTATTGACATATTTCAAAATAATAACAATTACTCTGTAATGCTAAAAGCAATAGAAAATATGTTTGAAATAAATAAAAACTAATAAGATTACAATGTACTTTTAATTTGTTGAACGAACTTTTTTTTTATACCCCACGAAAGCAAATGTACGTTATTTTTCTGTAAAAAAGGTGGCAACCCTAACTACGACCCCCATATACTGTTGTTCCAAAAGCGATTTCCACATCCGTGGCGTCCCCTTGTTAGCTTCCCGGCTAAAAATCAATGAAAATTCAAAAAGCCCGCGGCAGAATGTGTCCGTATCTATGCCAAAAGCGGGCTCCTTAAAAAACAAATGAGCAGCGGAGGAGCTCGCCTCATCTTGCACGTGGTGAGAAAGAGCATTCTCGATTGTCGATCGTAACACGAAAGACGCAACAATGGCTGAAAATGTAAGTAATAAATTTTATATATATTCATGAATCGTGAGATTTTTTCCTCACATAAATTCTGAATACAAGCGGCGTATGATAGAAGAAAGTCATACATCTAGTGCAAGGATACGTATTGTTCATTTGCAAATTGAATTGGAAATTCGGATTATAAAATTAAAAGTTACATTACATTACATTATATATATTACATTACAAAATATATTTCTTCTCATTACTTCACGAGCCTTTCCATTATTATTCAATACAAAAAACTGTAACGTATTATAACATAACATTATTTTGTGAACTATTCGCAGTTGTAAATAGTAGTAACACAAGAAGATATTAGACACGTTGAAGCATATTCTAATAACTTATAACACCAACGATTATAAATATCAAACATATCTGAGTTGAACGTAAATCTAACTTTATTATGTGAACGATTCGCACTTATAACTAGTAGTAAAACAAGAAGATATTAGACACGTTGAAGCATATTCTAATAACTTATAACGCCAACGATTATAAATATCAAACATATCTATCATATCATATTTTGTAACGTAATGTAATGTTTATAATTTTGCATCATACACTATTTCAGTTTTCAAATTTTTAAATTTCCTAATTTCCAATTTGCAATGGAACAATACGTACCCTTGCACTACATGTATGACTTTCTTCTATCGTACGCAGCTTTTATGAACTCTTGATCTTTTTTGCTAATTAATTGTTTATTAATTTTTGTAGGAAATTATGGAAGGCGCCATTGTGGACGGTAAATAATAAAAATTTATATACTTATATTTATTCAAATTTATTTTTCCAGTCATTTAATGATGAAATTGATTTATTTAGAAATTGACGCAGAATTGGCGAGTTTGTACATGGCGGAGCCGGCACTGCCTCTGGCTCCGCCACCACCGCCGCCGCCGCCACCAACACCACCACCACCACCACCACCAGCGAGCCCGGCCACGGCTGATAGTAAATATATAAACATTTTAAGAAGTTATATGCTTTTAGAATGCTTGAAAATAAGTCTAAATTTAAATACTAATAAATTTATTGTTTATTACTACTAATTACAGGACCGTACGTGGCGCGCCATCGCCGAAGCGGATGGAGGGTGAGGGCCCGGGAGCAGAACTGGGCCGCACTACAAATGATGAAGGCCCAGGCCCTCACCCTCCGGACCATCATTGCGGAGCAGTACCGCGGCCGTGGCCGGGGCGGGGACTGGGGCCGGGGCTGGGGCCGGGGGCGTGGCGGCCGCCAATAACGTATATACCTTTATAAAAATATAAAAATAAATTTTTTATTATTTTTTATACATAAAAATGTGGTTGTTTCATTTGCTCGTGCAGCAGGGTTACTTTCTCTTTCAGCTGTTGAAATAATTCTCTTCGTATACATCGTTAACTGAAAAATAGGACACTTTTACTAATTATTTATAAATTATCACACGTGCTCATATATCAAGATCATTGAATGAATAATTGCATATGCAAAACCCTACCTGAAAATTTGTGCATACATAGTCTGACGTAGATCACACTGCATAATCTTCTGATTCGAGTATCTGTAAATATATAAAGCCACATTTTAGTTATATACAACTTATAGTAGAACTTACTTATATAGAAATAGAGTGGCCTTTTGTTATAGTGAGTGTAGAGACTACATAATGTGTCCGAAGGAGGTGAGAGCGTATGGCAGAAAGTCTTGTTACAGGAAATTTAAATGCCAATGGTAATAATTCAGCGAAAATGAACGAAGAGATCCAATATTTTTAATGCACAATTTATTGGTGTTGGAATAAAACTAATTTAGTATGTTTATTGGTAAATTGAAATTGAAATAATGGGAATCTAAAAAATTAATGAATTAATGAATAGCGTGGCAACTACTGTGGATTTTATTATTAAAGTATTACGAATGTCTTTCACAAAAGATTGAAAAGCATTAAGGGAGATGTGTTTTCAGCGTATGTTTTCTTCACTAACTTGCTCTACATTGCAAGCAGTCCACCATAATCTATTTTCTTAATAATTCTTAATGCTATGTCTTTTGACAAATTTTGTCGATTTACCTTATTTGACAAATTTCTAAAATTCTATCTAATCTTCTCCGGACAACCTCCACGTCTGTGCATTCCCTTCATTTCTATCCATCCAAGCCTGTGCGACCCCATCAATTCTACTATCCAAGCCTGTGCGTCCCCTTCATTTCTATAATATAATAAGCTTTACATAAAAACTCTAAATTGCTGGTATACAAATACAAATATTAGGCAATTTAAATGCAATGAAATTTGTTACAATATATATTATTTTGTACATGCATGGTACATACAAATTTCCAGATATGCGAAAGGAGATGCTTCTCTGTCGAATCTTCTCCGGACAACTTCCAAGTCTGCGACTCTACATAAGAAATCTATTTTTATTATTACATAAAAACTTTAAATTGCTGGTATAAAAATATATTTGGCAATTTAAATGCACTGCAATTTGTTACAATATGTTTAGTGTAAAAACTCGTGACATTTCAAATTGGGACAACTTACTTTATTTGACACTTAGCACTTAGGTTATAAAATTTAAAATAGTATATATATATATATGTATGTATGTACAATGACGGACGGCGATTCCTGCCGAATGATCCCGAGAGTCGACGAACGAAACATGTGTTATTAGTGAAGGTGTGCGTGTAACGCGTATACGTATTATGTCGACAAAAATTTTGACTGGAGAAGAAGAATCAGAAGGAAAAGAAGAATCTTACCGTTTCCGACTGACCCATGAGGTGATATTACGATATCTCTGTCATGCGTGGACCGATTTTATTGAATTTGGTCTTATTCGAAAGCTTATATGCGGTTTACATAAGAAAATGTCATTAAATTTAGAAAATATTGCAGGCGTGATGAGATATTAAAGAAATAAGTTTCAGGTTAGGTTGGAACAGCCGGGCGACGAGTAAATGATAGCGGTAGCGACAGACGACATATAGAGGGTGTCTTTCATGTACTTGGCGTCGAGACGCTACCGCGTCTCTAGATACCTTACACGATCCTTTCCTTTCCGCACAGAATATCACTTCTCCCAAAAACTCTGTAATGTTCTTTCGACTTCATTTCTTATACTAGGTATGTACTATCTCGAAACATCTATACTTCTTATTACGCATTTCGAATAGTATCACATCTCTCGCACCGAATATGTTCTTGATACTCATCTCTAGCCCAATGGACTGCCGATAACAGTATTCGATTACATCGCTTTATTCTTGTACACATCATAATCTGCTGCTACGTGATCGCTTTTAAGCATATGCGTATTCTTCTCAAAAGTTTACATGCACTCATTATCGCGCACCGATGCTGCTGCGAAGTATTCTAGGGAGTCAACCTTCCATCGTTACAGTGATATGTTTTTGACGCGATTATCGCGCGCGCCATAACAAAATGTAGGTTTCGAATGGCATCTTCTACGCGTCGTACTGCCGTATGTTTTTTATGACCGCCGACCGAGAGAGGAATAGCGACAGAGAGATATACGAAAATATTGTACCTCTCTCTCGCGCTCCTTGTTCTAACGTCGTCGCTGTCCGCTTTGAATTTTCGCGGTTCCGGGATAGCGCACACCGATGCTGCTGCGCATTATTCTCGGATTACGCGATACGAAAATGCAGGTTTCGGCTTGCATCTTCTCCGCGTCGTACCTCATTATTCTCGAAAGTGAACCTTCGATCGTTATGCGTTTTTGGTATGGTGTTCGCGCCGTAACAAAATGCAGGTTTCGACTTGCATCTTCTACGCATCATACCGCATTATTCTCTGAAGTCGACCTTCGATATCCATATGTTTTGCCTATAGCCCTAGAGAGGAATAGAGAGGGGGAGAGCGGTGTAAATATCATACCTCTCGCTCTCTCTCTCTCTCTCTCTCTCTCTCTCTCTCTCGTACATCTGGTTCGAACTTCGCGCCATACGAACATGCAGGATTCGACTTACATCTTCTACGCGTCGTACCTAATGTTGCACAAGATGTCGAAAGTTGACCTTCGATGTCCGTATGTTTTGACTATGGTCCTGGAGAGAGGGAGAGAGAGAGAGAGAGAGAGAGAGAAAGAGAGAGAGCGGTGTAAATATCATACCTCTCTCTCTCTCGTACACCCGATTCGAACGTCGCAGATATCGGAGCGTGATCTGGCCATGCGGCGATACAAGGGTTGCGGATCGCTTCCTACGACGTGTGACGAGTCATTGTCGCTACCCCCCCACTCCCCTCCCCCCACGCGCACGTGTGTGTATGTGTGGAGCGAGCGAGCGCGCGTTCCCCCTCCACTGACTCGTACCACCTCCATGGGTTCCACTGACTCGTCCCCACCTCCACGGGTCGCCTTCCCCCCACCCGCCTCCCCTCGCCACCCATTGATTTAGAATCAGCCTAGGATACCTACTCATGAGGTAACATTTTGGCGGTACAGTGGGCTACGCTCGGATTGGCTGCGATGCCATGCGGTCATTCGTGATTGGTCGGGACTCTACTTCCAAGTTCGCGTTTGTTTCAAAATTCTCGTTCATTCTGAGGTGGCAGTCATTGACGGCAGATCGTAGTTTGGACAAATCAAGTTCCATTCATATCTGGCCCGCCCAATGTAGGATTTCCAAAATTCCTCATATAAAGCCGATGGTGGTAGGCATCTATAAAGGTCCCCAAAAACCACACGACCCCAATATTTTCTTTGAGAAATTTACTGCAGACGTCAGGGCCATCATGTCCAACGGAGGCATAAATTTTCATTCCATTAAGTTGTCCTTACGACTGAGATGTTTCATAGCTGACGCCCCAGCTCGAGCATTTGTGTTAAATCATCGTGGGCATATGTCTTTCCGTCCCTGTTTAAAATGTACGGTTTCTGGTACCCTGAACGGTAAGCATTACGCTTACCATGGGATAAATCATTCTCCTCGAACCGATGAGGAATATATTAAACGGTTAGACGCAAAGCATCACAAGGAAGGTACAAGCCCATTGTCATCACTACCGATCGGAATGGATTCGCATGTTCCTTTCGAGTATATGCATCTTGTATGCTTGGGCGTAGTAAAAAAACTCTTGTCTGCGTGGGTATTTGGAGAGTATTCACCTTTCTCAAAATTGCGTCGCAAGGAAATTTCTATACTCTTTGCGAGACTGAATAGTCTTAGCAGATATTGCCCCTCAGACTTTGCCAGACGTCCCAGAGCTATTGAACTCTGCTCTAAATATAAGGAGACCTAATTTCGTCAGTTCCTTCTGTATACAGGGCCAGTTATACTGAATGGTGTACTGGAGAAAACCGTATACAACCATTTCTTATTCTTACATGTGTCCATACGGGTTTTGGTTTCAGAATCTCCATCGAGCCCACACTTGAGATTCGCAGAGTCAGCTTTAGAGAAATTTGTTCTCCGTAACGAAGAACTTTATGGCCCAACTTTTAATAGTTATAACGTCCATGGTCTTCTTCACCTAACCAACGATGTCAGACGTCTTGGTAATTTAGGTTCATGTTCTGCTTTTCCAGCCAAGTAGTATAGCAAGGCGGGTTCTAACGCAGGTCCTCTGAGGGGAGCGCGGGGGCGGGGGGAAGTGAGGGCGCGCGGGGGAGCGCGGCAGAGGGAAACCTGGGCGCGGGGCCTGCGGGGAGAGGAAGAGCGGTTGCGCGCGCAGGAGCCGCGGAGTGGGGGAAGCCGCAACCGCGGAGGGGATCACTCCGGGCCGAGCCGCCGCGGAGACCTGACCCACCGTCTCCGAAATTTTTCAAAGGTAGGGAATGACCCCCGAAAAGTCTTTTTCAGACTTTGGCCCACCCCGAAATTTTTTCAGACCTAACCCAGGGAGGGGACGGCCCCCGAAATTTTTTTCAAACCAACATACAGCTGAAATTGTTTAATAATTTATTTTTTATCCGAAATTGTTTCGGACGATGTCGGGAAAGATCGACGTTCTTTTCTTTTACGCACCGCGTCTTCGGGACGGAAAGAGACAGAGCATTATTTTAAATCTAAATTCGGAGGAGGGAGAGAGAGAGAGAGAGACAGCACCACATAGCGGTACAATCGCAGATATTCTAAAATTTTGAATCAGCTATCTATAGAACCATTCTGTAGAAATATTATTTCAAGCAGATATGTAGCAAGCATTCTAAAGCTAACAGTATTTATTCTAAAGCGTTCGGATTTAACGTCGCAGCGTAATTCGAATCCTCTGGAGCAGCCGTACGGGATGACGTCATGTGGTGGCGCGAAGAAGGCGCTGAAATTTCTTTCTCCAACGCAGAGAAATAATAATAATTTTTTTGAAACGCCGAATCTTAGAATTACGTGGCGAGGAGAGAAGGAGGATAAATGAAATTGGTAAATAATATGTGTTTGAGATTATATATATATTGTTTACAAAAAAAGAAAATATAAATGAATATAATATAAAAAAGAATATAAATGAATATAATATAAAAAAGAATATAAATGAATATAATATAAAAAAGAATATATAATATAAAAAAGAAAATACAATAGAAAAAAGAAAATAAAACAATAAAATAATAAAATAAAATAAAACTAGAATATAAAAAATAGCAAAATAGAAAAAACAGAATATAAAAAAATGGACAAATATAAAAAAAATAGGGAAAAAAAATATATAACTATTCGAAGAAGGGGGGGGGGATGGTGGTGGTGAGGGCGACAATGGTGGTGGTGAGGGCAACGATGGTGGTGGCGAGGGCGACGGTGATGGCGATATAGCCATCCATTCGGGGGGGAGCGATGGTAGCTGCGGCAGCGGTTGTCGTCGCAACCGTCGCATCCACGACGGTGATGGGGACCGCGGCCGCCTCAACGGCAGGAACCCCACCCGTTGATTTGGCACCCAAGGGTGCCGCAGCCGAGCCACCATCACCCGACCAACCGCAATCTGATGGTGGGGGGGGTGCCACCTCCTCCTCCTCCTCCTCCTCCAGCAGCCGCGCATTCATGTCCTAGAACACAGATACAAACGATGATATAATATTGACACATTAAACATAATAAATATCGAATGTACGAAACAATGCAATGTATTACATACCACTGGAGGCGGCGACGGCGATGGCTACGGCGGCGGGGACTGCGGCGGCTGTAGCGGCGGCGGCGAGTCGGGCCCCTGCGGTTGAGGCGAGGGGGGCGACGGTGGTGGCGAGTTCTGCGAACATTGCATTTTTGAAATCATTGGGATTCCTTGTGCGCATTTAAGTTGAAAAAAATGGTGGACATTCTAAGCATTGGAGGGAAGCCGACGTTCGACGATCGCATCGTCAAGCTCGAGACTCACACATACAACCCATACGTCCACACGACGTTTGGATACAGCGATGAGATAAGAATACCCATACAGCAGCAGGATTTATACACATTACCGTGTGAAAGTTTCCTCTACTTGGAGGGGAAATTGAAGATAAACAAGCCAAGCGATACATTAACGGTGACGTTGGCAAATAATTGCATGGCGTTCTTATTTGATGAGATTCGATACGAGCTGAATGGCGTGGAGATTGATCGCAACAGAAACGTTGGAATAACTAGCACGCTTAAAAACTATGTATCGCTGGCATCTGGCGAAGACAAAAGTATGGAGAATGCCGGATGGGGCTTGAAACGACGCGATGGGCTAATAGTGAAAAATCATTTCAATTTTTGCATCACGCTTAAATATTTGCTGGGATTTTGCGAGGACTACAAACGTCTGATTTTTAATCTCACTGGATAACAAAGGTTAAACGCGATAAATGTTAAAATATTTAAAAGTACATACCTCGGGGTCACACTCCGGGGCAATCCTCAAAAATCCCATCGTTGCACAAAAACAAAATGTTCACCCTTGTAAATCAATCGATGCCTTCAACGATTTGAAGACAACTGGTCTCGCTGCACCTCCAAGCTCTCGCGTATAAACTCCTATCATGAAATTGAGAAGTGCATAGCTTTGCAAAAGTAAGATGCTGTTGTTCTTCACAATCTTCATTACAGGCCACCTGCATTTTCGCTGACCATTCTCCATATACTTATCTTCTTCTTCACTGACCACCCTCTCCTTCTATGTACTCCACTTACATCAACACCTTCCATACATCTTCTTCGAACTACTCACTGGCCATCCTCTCTTTTATCTTCTTCGCATGTATCATTTGGCTGAATCGTTTCTCCTTCTTTGACACATCATTCGACTAGATCACACCACTTTCAACATGAATCGAACGAGTATTGAACGGTATCGAACGGGTATCGAACGGCTTTGATCGGGTATCGAACGGGTTTGATCAGGTATCGAACGGGGTATCGAACGGCTTTGATCGGGTATCGAACGGGTATTGAACATGAATCATACCACTCTGAACGTGAATCGAACATGAATCATACCGTTTCTGCATAACTATCGTCTTAATCTAGCGTACATTACATGCAGGAGGTTGGGAGGGTGAAGAAAAAACATTTATACATTAAAAAAATTGATTTTATTTTATTTTATTTAAGCATTTCTCTCTGGCGTTTAGACCACCAGTTGAATATTTTAAATACATTTTGCATGGCACAGTGCTTTGCGTGTCTGCCGCATCGAGAGTATTAACTACATTTAGCTTATTTAGAGATTTGATATCCTCATAGTCAATGTCCAGCGTCTCGATGATCACGTCCATTCTCATGTCTTCATCGAGGAAATTTGCAAGCCAGTCGCATTTCTGCAGCCCTTTAACGTATACGATATGGAATGCGTCATCTTCTTCATCGATCGCATCAGCAACAGCTTTCATAATTAGCTGTTTAGCCATACTGTATGGAACGTCTCCATCGTCCCACCGTAGCCCGTGATGTTTTGCCACCAACCACCGGATGTTCGATTTGTCGGATTTCGTAAGAAGATATTGCGGCATCGAACTCCCAAAAATATAGTACGAGAGAATTGTTCCCTTTCGCAGGACAGCCACTTCCTTGACGACAAATCTTCCATCGACGATGAACCCTTGCAGGTCAACAAATGTTGGTACGACCATTATCGATACGATTTAGAGGTCCGCTCGCTTCCAAGACAGTCGGGAGAATGCAGTCCTTCTCGTAAAGCATCTCGATTTTCACGATGAAATATTTGTATGAATTTGACACAGGAGAGGGCGGGGCAATTTAATTGATTTTGCGCACCACGTTTGTCAGCGGATTGTATTCAACCACACGATCGTGTAGAATCAGACAGTAGGCCCTAGTATTTGCAGGCACATTCTCTTTACACTCGAATTCTATGCGCACGTCCACGGTGCCATTCTTGATCGACTCATTTTGTCGCGAGCAATCAATCACCACGAGGGGACCAAATTGTAAAAATTCGGCCACGGTGAATAATGCCTCGTTGCAACTATGTCCATAATACGATTTACGGAATTGCGTATACATGTGATACAAGATGGCATGCTTATTCTTGTCAAAGTCCAAGTTCAGGTCATCGTATGGATAAAATTCCGAGTTGAGAAAAAGTTTTACATTGGTCAATTTGCAGTTGTTGAACTTAGTAACATCTTCGCTTATCACATTCTTTCGATCAGTCTGTAGAACAAGGATAATAACTCGCGGCTTCTCCAGCTGTGCGGATGCCTTCACGGCCCACGAATGCTTGGTCGTGCTCTGTAAGCGAGGATACTCGTACAGATCCCATGAGTGAAAACAAATGCTCAGGTTTTTTCCACTTTCCAAAGCACGTAGCAACGATAGCTTATTAATGTCGTTCAGCGTCACATGAGGCATCCGCCATTGCACTTTAAGTAATTCAATTTCTGGTTCCAACATCGGCGATCCTATTAGAGAATTGTTGTCGTTGCGCGATCGTATTAAAATCAATTCGTGACGCGCATTAATAATCATGCGTTTGTAGTCCTCGCAAAATCCCAGCAAATATTTAAGCGAGATGCAAAAATTGAAATGATTTTTCACTATTAGCCCATTGCGTCGTTTCAAGCCCCATCCGGCATTCTCCATACTTTTGTCTTCGCCAGATGCCAGCGATACATAGTTTTTAAGCGTGCTAGTTATTCCAACGTTTCTGTTGCGATTAATCTCCACGCCATTCAGCTCGTATCGAATCTCATCGAATAAGAACGCCATGCAATTATTTGCCAACGTCACCGTTAATGTATCGCTTGGCTTGTTTATCTTCAATTTCCCCTCCAAGTAGAGGAAACTTTCACACGGTAATGTGTATAAATCCTGCTGCTGTATGGGTATTCTTATCTCATCGCTGTATCCAAACGTCGTGTTGACGTATGGGTTGTATGTGTGAGTCTCGAGCGTATCGTATGTACGCGCTTCCCATTGTTGTACGCGCCAGCGGTCACGCTGCATTCTACGCGAATAATGTTCACGTTCATGATATTAATTGGATCGTCCGATTCATACCACCGTCCAGATTCTAATACCCGATTCGTCGAGAATCCCAGTAGCGATCCAATGTTATTGGGTTTCGTAAAGTCTATGGCGAACGAGCAGTACAGCTCGCTTTTCATGGTGTTGTTGTTGGGACGCAACACTATTGGATACACATCGTTGTCACCGTCATCGATGCCGCCGAGATTTTGAGGATACCGCTCGAGTAATCGCTGCTTCAAATACTTGGCAATGGCGTCTAGTTCGTAGGAGCCGTGGGGAATCGTAATGTATTCATGAGTGGTGTCGATGCTATTGTTGATGTCATAGTTTACGACAAAGTAGAATTTATCGTTGCTCGAGTCGATGTTTGGTATCGTGTGATAAGTTTCAAAGGTTGCTAGACCAAGCTCGTAATCATCATCGCTCAAATCTATGGGCGGAAAGTAGCTTACCGCGAGGGTGCTACTCTTGCCGGTTAGAGTGAATGTTAACGACATATTCCGAGCTGTGCGACTGGACTGGTACTGAATCAGAGTGATGGGAAGTCAATCCTTAAATTTGGTGCCAATCGTTTGTAGGAAGCGTAGACATAGTTGTCCACAATTGCTCTGATCGTACTTCTGATAAGCCGTTCGATTGTATTCGATTTTCACAGCATCTTTGTCCAGATATTGTACCAATTCCTTAGGCGGTCGAAGATTCCCAAAACTGTCGAAATATATAGCTCGACACCCTCTCTTCGCATACGCCACCCAATGAGTTCCCGGCCCCTCGACATTGTCCAAATTCACGATACCGCTCTCGTTTCGACGTACTCCTCCGGCAGGTAGCGCGTTACGCATGAAAACGCCTCTAAACAATGGAATACGCATACGTTTTGCAAACTCCTCCAATTGCGCGTCGGTAGTTACGCCCGCGGACATTTTTATTTTCTTTTCGACGTTTTTTTTTTCGTTTCGATATTCCCTGTCCGCGCTTGTATGGTGCGAGATAAAGTCCACGACCTTCCATGGAGCGATTATGACGTTGCATTTCCTGCAGCTGATGTTGGGCCGCCTTATTATCGTTTACCACCTTAGCGATCCCCGCCGCTCCACCAGCTAACGATCCGAGAACACCTAGCAGCGGGAGAAGTGGTAATATACCACCCCGTTTTGCCACTGGGAGAATCCGCTTTTTCGATGCTCTCTTTGGAATCCGCTTTTTCGATGCTCTTTTTGGAATCCTTTTGCGCAATTTTGCTTTCATCCCCATTCCGATTTTCGTCTTGGCCTTCATAGCTGCCCAAATAGCCGTAGCAGCACCTCTTTCGCCCAGAGTCGAGTCTCGCGCAGCGATGCGTTTTCGCGCTTTGTCAGCGAGTACGTTATCTGCCGCGTGCCTTTCGCCGAGGTCGTTACTGCGCGAATTCGCAATATCGTGTTCGCGACACGCTGCGTCCAATGGATTGATGCCTTGATCACCTCTAGCCAATCGTTTTGCCAGATGTGTTCCTGGACCGCAAAACTGGTATCCCGGGATATGTAATTCGATAGGTAGCGCGTTTATCACCCGATTTAACAAACCATTACCTTTCTTTACTCCCGTTGGTGACATTCGCTACAGTTTTTAATCAATGGTGCCGGACCGTCGATATGCGTTCGCTGCCCTGGGCGATTATAATGTTCCAGACACCGGCGATACTGTTGAACCTCGAAATCGGCTTTTATATGCTCGGGGAGTCTGTCCCACAACTGATCAATGTGTCTGCCAAACTCTCGCAGTAGAATAATCTTTGGTATATATTTCAACTGTTCAGAGGTTAAGTCTCGAATATCGCAATTATCCGACAGAATCAGAAGCATTTTGAATACTGAGCTGTTTTGCTTCAGCGCAGACCTATAAATAGGGCGCGTCGCCGCTTCGACGTATCAAAATCATTTTTCACAATTCGCGGAGAGGATGCGATTCGTGCGACAACCTGTGACGATACGCGTAACAAATTTTGACGATAAATCACGAGTGATGTCCTCGAAAACAAAGCGCGAACATGGCAGCATGCTACCAAACACTATACGCTGTCTCATTTGCGGCCCATCAAATTGTGGAAAGACCAACGTGCTGGTGAGCTTGTTGGAAAGTCCTCACGGTGTTCGCTTCGAGAACGTGTACGTGTATTCCAAGTCGTTGCAACAGCCGAAATATCAGTATTTGGAGAATTTATTGACTCCGATAGATGAAATTGGCTACTTTACGTTTTCGAATAACAGCGATGTCATCCCACCGAGCGAATCGCTTCCGAATTCCATTTTTATCTTTGATGACGTGGCATGCGACAAGCAAGATACGATAAGGGAATACTTTGCAATGGGGCGCCACTCGAACGTTGACTGCTTCTATCTCTGTCAGACGTATGCAAAGATTCCCAAACATCTTATACGCGACAATGCCAATCCGTTGATTCTGTTTAAGCAGGATGGTACCAACTTGAAACATGCGTACGACGATCACGTAAACACTGATATGTCTTACGAGGATTTCTGCGCTTTGTGCCGTAATTGTTGGCAACGGGAATATGGTTTCGTGGTAATAGACAAGGATAGCGCGATGCCCAATGGACGTTATAGAAAGGGATTTAACGAGTTTGCCGTACCGTGAGATGGTCAATTGTCGTCAACACGTCGGTGGGAAAGCAACGTCTGCGGTACAACGATGATTGATATCGATAGTCTGGAGATTAAGGATCGCGAGAGAATAGCGAAGGAAATTGCAAAAACCAGCGAATCCATTCGTAAGAAACATCAGGCTTTGAAGACTGGCAAGATGGAGGAAGATATCGCGTTGGAGAGATACTTCAAACCTGTCGTCGAACCCTTAAAACATATCATGAAAAATACCACAGCGGCAGAAGCTGACGCATCACCGTCGATGAGCACAGACGTTGGAGGGAATGAAACATTAACGCCTAAAACAAAAATTCAGTCGAAAGGGAACACATCGCGCAAGACAAAGAGGAAACCACACATGTCATCGGAATATTCACCCATAACCTCCACACCAGTTCAATCGAAGCGGAAACGACAGAATGCCGCGTCAAACGATTCCCCCGTTCCTCCCACACCAATAAATACAGGTATACAATCGCTCACAACCATTGATGACAACGTTTTCGAAACTAGTCCCGATGAGTCGTTTGCAACATCTATTAGACATCAACTCCAAACATCCGAGGGACAAGAAACGTTTCGCAGCCATTTCGGTCCGCTGGGGCAAAAATACATGGGCGCAATCCTAAGTGGTGATAGGGATACAACAATGGACTATGTGTATGGTGTATACTTTGGCAATAGTGGAACGATGCTTGGAGATAAGGCTTTCGATATAGACAAGGATGATAATATAATCATTGATGGTGTAAGATACAGAGGAACGTCCGGTCTTTACGAACTGATTTTCAAGAGAATTCCCGACGATGCCTTGTACACCGATGCCGACAAACAAAAATACAAAAGTATACTGCTGACGACGAATGCCCACAGACGCAGTCATAACGCTAAATATCCCATATTAAGCAATAAGGGATACAAGTACAAACATGTAATTGCACCTCTACTCCCCCGTGTATCGGCTACTAGGGCAGGGAAAGGTCTAAGAACACCGCTGGCTATGATGGTAAACGACAACAAGATCGATTACGTGCATTGGGATGATCCCAACGAGCTGGTGGATCGATTGCGTTTGTTGGAAGCGTCGCGTCAGGCTGGTAACAACTCTCATGATCCCGAAAGTCTATCGATTATCGAGGAACTCATGATTTGCACTGTATGCCTCGAGATGCCGATCAACAAATTTGGAGTATCGCTCGAGAAGAGTGGAGCAGCTAGAATGGACTATTACAAATGGAGCGGCATGCTTCGAAATTATATACGAGATAACGCTCTTTGCGTGGACGGTGTCGACTTTGATGCAAAATCACGCAAGATACGACGCGTAGCTCAGCCGGTGGTTGACAGCGATGTCGTCAATAAACTATACATGGAAAAGAGCATTAAACTTTTGAGAGAGCAGCAGGAAGAATTAGAGAGGAAGCTGGTCGTGTTTCAAAGAGATATGCTGACGTTGCAAAACAGCGTTAAAAAGATATCACAGGCGTCAAATTCAATCCCACAGCAGCGTTGCGAAGGAGAATCATGCGAGGTGGCTGAACTGGTCCTCGGACCGATGGGGAGCACATAATGCATGTACACGATAATTATCGCATCATTCGTGTCAAAGACACCTCTGCGATCAAACATGCAACCATTATCGAAATCTAAAAGTAAAGAAAACCATGGCCCCAAGAAGCGGCAACTTGTTGAGGAATTGCATGCTCCAGCTCGAAGACATTTCCCGCGGAGGCGCGTCATAGTGCAAGGATACGACGATCTGTGGCAAGCTGACGTTGTAGAAATGCGTCCATACTCGCGATTCAACCAAGGTCACCACTACCTACTCACCGTCATCGATGTGTTGAGCAAGTATGCATGGGCGGTGCCGCTGAAGACTAAAAGTGGTGCTGAGGTGACCAAAGCGTTTGCAAAGATATTTAGAGATCGATATCCGAAAAATTTGCAAACCGATCAAGGAAAAGAATTTTACAACGCCGATGTGCAGAAACTCTTGTCAAAACATGACATTAATCATTATTCGACGTATTCGGTGATGAAGGCCTTCGTCGTAGAACGTTTCAATCGAACTTTGAAGAACAATATGTGGAAAATGTTTACGCTCAATGGAACCTACAAATGGATCGATTCGCTATCGCGTCTTCTCGCAGAGTATAACGCGCGAAAACATAGAACCATCGGAATGCGTCCTCGCGATGTTACCCCTGCGATCGCCGACAAGCTGCTAGCCACCGTATACGGCAACATAAAGATCGCTGCTCCGGCGAGATTCAAGTTGGGCGAGTTTGTGCGCGTGAGCAAATTTAAAACCATCTTCGATAAAGGCTATACCCCGAATTGGACAACGGAGGTGTTCAAGATAACCAAAGTACAGGCAACTAATCCCGCGACGTATCTGCTCCTCGATTCCTGTGGAAAACCTGTTGCCGGAGGATTCTATGAACACGAGCTGCAACGCGTCAGCGATCCTGATGTGTATCTAGTGGAAAAAGTGTTGCGTAGGAAGGGGGATAAGGTGTACGTCAAGTGGTTGGGGTTTGATAAATCACACAATTCTTGGATAAATAAAAATAATGTATTGTAACATAATAATATATGATTCAATAAAAAATACAATGATATATATATGTGTGAACAATTTTTTATACAATAATTCAACCATTTTATATGAAGGAGTTAATAAATACAATAATTTCTATTTTACATCGATTTTTTTCTTTTTTTTTTACAACTGAATTTTATAATGGTATTTTATAATGTCCCCAGGGCAGAGTGTCGTTCGAATCAGGTACGATATACCGCTTGTCGTCGTACGGACTTAGAGCGATTTTGGATTCCGAAATGGTGTACACTTTGTGCAATTTAGACCGTATGCACGCTTGCCTGCGAACCATTTCGATCTCCCTTTGCAAACACTGCGCGTAGTCGTCGAAAGTTATCGTTCTGGCTATGACGTTGGCCTTGACGCCTTTCGCCTTTTTCGTATCTTTTTTGCCGTCTACGCGGAATGCATACATTTTCGCTCTAAGACCTACGAACTCGGTCATTATCGCACCGTTAATTTCGTCCTTCATCAGCCCCGGAACCTTCTTATTTACACACGGCATATTATATGAATTGTCGATAGGATAATCGCTTGTGTCGAATCTATCGATATCGCGTTTCATGGACTCGTAGATATCGTCGCATCGAATGTGATAAATGAGGCTGTCCGTGTCTGTGTATAGAATTTTACAATTTTGCCCGTGCAGGGGAGACATGTACTCGTGATGAAATTCGTACAATCAAATTTTTGATATGTCCAGAATGCACATACCCACGTATATCGGTTTGTTGAATTTCACCTCGAGTTTTCGCAATTCAACAGCTATTAAATTTTCCGAAAAAACACTTCTGCTGTGGAAATTCGGTTTCGCGATCATTGCCTCCGCGCCATATCGCCCTTCCCAATGTGTCAAAAGTTTTACGTCCACGTGATTTCGTACATTTTCCATAGTTTTACCGAATACCGCGTTGTTCATCAATTTGTACAAATTTTTTTCGAAGTCGTTTGTCGCGCCTGTTCTAAACCATGTATTGAGTTCGATGTAATCGCGGAGCCAGGGGGATTGAGCGAATTGAAGCACGCGGTGTATCTTTGTAACACGAAGACCGTGACGCGTGCACTGCTGCAGGTTGCGGTAATGGATGACGTAACGCTGCTTATCGTATACCGTCGCGAGTAACTTGTCCTGTCTGCTGCCAGGTGGTTTGGCACGCGTCAGGCAGAATGGTAGATCGGCATGAGCGTCGTGCAGACTTTGCGGATATTCCAGATCTACCTCGAGAATGTACCCCGTGGGTGAATCGACAGCGATCGAAGACACGTCAAATTTTTCAACATCTTCGACCCATTGAAATTTAGCATATGGCAGAGGCTGACACATTGCCCATCCATACAAATTGTTCACGTCAAAGTACATCAAGTACGATGGCTCTTCCGATGCGTCGTAAGATGGCATGTACTTGTTATTGGCATGTGCGTATCTTCCGGAACATTGACTCAAACTCCCGCGTATACCGCGTTCGATAAACATGACCATATCGACGTCGGTGAGCAATTCGAATGTAATTTTGGTATGTTTTAACATGGCATCCCACGTGAAACCGGGTAATGTATAATAATGCGTCGAATCTAGTCCGTAACTCTTGATGCAACTTTCGCGAAAATTTTCAAAAATATCTGCCAATAACAAGACATCTGTTTTCAAATACAAATCGCTGTATTCGCCCAAGGTTCTAATGTCGAAACGCTGCCAGACAGTCTCGGCGTGCGCGTAATCGCTCTCGGATACAGTCTCACCCGTTAACGAACTGTAGAATGATTCGCGCGGTGGTAAGCATGGGTCCTGCAGTTTGTTCGCGCAATCAAGATATTCGTACGGAAAGACACCCTTTCGCGTCAGTAAATTGAAATCCTCGACGGATAATGTTTGAAATTGGGATCGTAAAATTTTTAATTGATCTGTGCTAAGAAAAGATGCTAATTTGTCGAGACTGGTGTTGAGAAATTTGTACGAATCGATGAATCGCAATTTAATACAATTTCGCGAGTCTGAGTCAGCCATATCTTCAACATTTTTTGTGAAAGAAATATACTTTTCTTTAGTTATGGGTAATACGTCGACGTGACCTTCGAAAGCGGTAGCTATTTCCTCGATAATGAAATGCGAATCGTAGCCTGATAAATTATGAAAAACTATGGGGATGTAAAACGCGTTTTTATAATTTAAATTGCACTCCGAATGTGCTGGACCTTTAAACCGCCCGGATAGATGACAATGATCGCGGACTCGTATATCGCCAGCCTCGAATGGTTCTTCGAAAATATGACAGTGTGTTGCATCGCGAAATGCCGTCAACTGTTCGGCGGTTAAATCAAGCATGGGAACATTGCTGGTCAGGATGGGTTTGGCGAAATTTGCAAAATTTTTTAGTTCGTCTACGAACCATGAAACGCAATCCGCGTCGCGGCGACATCGATACACCGATAGCGATGTATCGTACGAGCAATGCATGTAGTAGGCTATACTATGAACTTCGTGGTGTTGATACGTGTGTAATTTATTATCATCACCCATCCGTTGGCTGTCCTCTGTTTTCTCGATGATGCACTCCAGATCGGCGTACACCACGAAGGGGAGCCGCTCCTTCCTACAGTGGTTCTCGAAGCTGAGCAAGTTGTTACCTTCGCTGGGCAGCAGGATGGCGCAGTCGTTCATCTTGCTACAGTCCAGCGAATGAAGCTCCAACTTCTCAGCAGATCCGAAGTAGTGCAAGCATCTGTAAAAAAACAAAAAAATTTTTATTTAATTTGTTTCGCGAGACATTTCAACATTTCATACGTTAATATACGTACCGGTCGCAGATGAATTTCTTTGCCTTCTTCTTGCTCAGCTGTGCGCTCACCAGCCGGGACAAGTCCTTGATCCATACAAAGTGCCCTACATCTCCATCATTCGGTATGTAGAGCAGGTTGATGTGCCGATCCCTCTTGTGGCTGGTGAGACGCAGCGGAAAGACCGTCTTCGTCTTCTCCGCCTCGAAGCTATAGACGTTGATCGAGATTTCGTTCAACCGCTCAAACTTCCCAATTTGCACCAGGGACATTGGAAACTCAATGCCCTGGAGATTTAATACGGAAGCATATGGTGGATATGAACTTGGGCGCTCGGTGTCTCGTTCAGCAGGATGAAGAGCGGCGACCACTGCCCACGCGAAACACGCATTGTCCGGGGATTGCACACTGATCGTTGCCTCCTTCAGCGATATTTCCCGCGGCAACTTGTGGTAGCACCCTGCGCGCAGCGGATTGTACTTATTGACATTGACGGTTAGGTTGAGGATTCGCGTCAATGCCCATCCACTGTCGCGTTCCTGGAACTCTTCCAGCGATGTCAGGGTGGGTTCGACGACGCATCGCTGGTACCACTCCTGCAGATCGGATGTGTCGAAGAGTTCGCAGTTCCGGGTGTTGATGCTTTTGCAAGCACGTTTATCACCCACCACAAATTCACCGTTGAACACCGTGTTCACTTTGAGGTTTCGACGTTTCCTCAAAGCGCCCCGCACATGCTCCAACACAATGGTCGCCGCATCCTGAAGGAAGTTGCGCGGCTCGATATAGTTCGAATTGAGCACGGCACCGGTTAACACGCGGCTATCGAACGCAGTGTCTATTTCGCGCCTCAAAAGTCCCGTACTCGAATGTCCTGCACCTTCGCGCACGAAACGGCCGCGCAACGAATGTTTCAGTCCTTCGAGTCGTGCGATTCGAGCAATCAGCGATTGTTGAACACCGATCGATAATCGCGGGCGTTTCACTCGGCTGTGTTCTTCCAACGATTCGATACACTCGTCGCACCGTTCTTCCCACGCGAGGTACTCTTCCCGTGAAATCAATCGTGCAGATTGATCCAATAATTGACGGGTTACGTGTGCGAATTCCATGATTGTAAATGGAGTGATTGTAAATGGACTGTATATGTAACGTCTTTTACGCGCAACAGGTTGCAACGATTTGAGACTTTGTGCAGTTCGGAGCGTGCTTTTATGACTGATACCACGATTTGGTATCTCTGTCTAACTCTTTTGGCGTACCCCCTCCCTCGAATGCACCGCATGCAAAAAAACGACGATCTGTGCAGTTTCTGCCGATACAGCATAATTCTTTCCGTGATTCACGCGTATGACGAATTAGCGCGCAAAATCATCCGACACAGTTTCTGCTGACACCGCATAATTCTAAGATTCTGCGCTTCCACAGGTATTATATTACATTCAACACGTGTCGAGACTTTTATCCTTGAAGATGGGGATTAAATTACATGCAATGGTGCGATATGCTGCGACGTTAAGATTGAAAAACATTATGGAAAAATTGGTAGCTTTAGAATAAAATGCGGTGGTGGGGGAACCAATTGCACCGCTATTTAAGCCGATCTCCCGAATGCTATTCCATCAATCGCTCAGTAGCCTCAGTGACGTTCGACGGAACAAATAGTGCTCTGAAAAAAAAATGTGTAGTACCAGTGTCGAAGGAAATGTTGAACGTATGAATTATTACGTTCCGATCGTACAAGATGATGGTGTAGCTCGATGCGGTGAGGATACAGTTGCTTGGTAAGACTTAATTTTCACATATTCTCAAAATTGTATTCCTGATACGAGCGGACAATTTCATAGCTTTGATTGTTCTCTTAGCCCGCGCCGAGTATCGCGTATCATGGTCAGAAGATACGCGTTAACATCCATGGGCAGCAAGTATTTGAAAATTGGGATCCACGTACAGCCTACGGTCGATGTTGAAGTTCTTCTCGGTGACAATCGTGGGAATCATCTGATATTACCATCGTATACATGGCATGTGCTATGCAACAGTCGTACAACCATCGAAGAACGTTCACGATTACCTGGATCACCTTCGATGCGGATTGATGAATTAACGGTAGAATTTATTCGGATCTTTAATTCACCGATTGTAAAGATGATGCTACATGATAAGCCACTGTATTTCAAACCGGATACAGTATCATTTTTATTAAATCTTGAACCATGCATAAACTATGTGTATGCGCGGCTGCATCAAACTGCAGAAGATGTGAGGACAAAATTTGAATCTTTTGTTAACGTGCTACAGCAGGGCGATGTTGCCTGCGAAACATTAGATACACGTCGTGCTGCTAAAATCATACGTGATAGCGAATATTACGACGAGGATTATCTTGTAGATTGCGAACTGGTAGCATGCGCCATCAATGATATTCTAGCTGATGCTCGTAAGAAAAAATGTTAAATTATATTCTTTTAATTTTAAATAAAATTTCTTAAACGTATATTATTTCTCCATTTTATTTACCCGTCCTCCTTCTCTCCTCGCCACGTAATTCTAAGATTTGCTGACGTCGCATAATTCTATTTCGTTCGAGCGTTCTTCACGCCGTAAATCAGATCTCAAAATGCTACTGCAGCGGTCAAGACGTATGTTACCGAGAGAAACGTTTTTTTTTTAAGAATTTATCGTATCTATGTCGAGCGCCTTAGGTGCAATTGCTTCAAAGTGAATCGCTTTTTGAAGTGGATCGTTTTTGAAGGAGACTGCTTTTGAAGGAGATTGCTTTCCAAGGATATCGTCAGTCGTTCGACGCATGGAAATACAATCAATTAATATCGTAAGTTTCCATTATCATATTTTTTTAGTGAATCGTTGTGTTAGTAACTTTGAGAATTATAAGAAAAATCGGTTTCAGGTTATGTCATTGCCCATAAATTTGAAACGTCCAGCTACCGCTACGATCACCGGTGCTGCGACAGTTATTCATTCACACAGTCTGAAAGTGTATGTGGCGTGTCGAAATGTTGCGGTTCAAACCGAAGAAATTCGATGCGCAGATCTTTATGAGGCGGAAGCTAATCAGGATGGTGACATTTATTTAAAAGTATTTCGCAACCTAACGGATGACCATGCGTATGAGTACCTCGATGATGAGCAATATTGGTTGCGTCGATATGCGGACCAAATGTTTTTAGACTGCGATGATGTGTATAGGAATATATCTCTGCGGAATCGTACGCATGCTCCAAAGAGTATGGTTTGGCGAAACGTGAAAACAGAGATTGATTATGATAACGTTTCCGCGAATAAAATATCGGGGCTTCGGGCTGGCGTTGTTGGAGTTCAAACTGACCCTGCGCAAGTTCCTGTAGATTTATTATTAAGTGAACTATTTGCTGATGACCCTATCGAGTGGGATACGTGGACGCCTTCGTCGCCTTCGCCATCTTCGCCGCCTTCATCGCCACCATCCCCCTTCTTCGAATAGTTATATATTTTTTTCCTATTTTTTTCCCTATTTTTTTATATTTAGTCGAATAATGTGTCCAAAGAAAAAGGGGAAAGAAGATGCGTGGGAATAAGGAGAGGATGGTCAGCGAAAATGAAGGTAGAGAACAACAGCATCTTACTTTTGCAAAGCTATGCACTTCTCGATTTCATGATAGGAGTTTATACGCGAGAGCTTGGAGATGCAGCGAGACCAGTTGTCTTCAAATCGTTGAAGGCATCAGTTGAATTTTTTTTAAACAATTTTGAAAGTGCAAATTTGTGTGACTTGTTCTGTGCAACGATGGGATTTTCGAGGATTGCCCCGGAGTGTGATCCAGAGGTATGTACTTTTAAATATTTTTTGACATTTATCGCGTTTAACTTTTGTTATCGAGTGAGATTATCCATCTCAATATCGTGGTGTACTATGTTCTAGAATTCTAATTCGCCACCACTGTCACCAACCTGGTCAAGCGACTGGGGATCACCGCCGCCATCACCCCCCACACCCCCTCGTTGGCCGTCGCCGCCGCCATCGCCGCCGCCGCAGTCCCCGCCGCCGTCGCCATCGCCGCCGTCACCGCCTCCACAGGCATGTATACACTGCATTGTTTCGTACATTCGATATTTATTATGTTTAATGTGTCAATATTATATCATCGTTTGTATCTGTGTTCTAGGACCATGTGCCAATGATTTTAATGGCACTCATGGCGCGGGTCCTGGCGGGGGAAGGGTCCCAGGCTGCACCCCTAGAGGTGCACATGCGGCGGTCGGGGCTAGTATTCACATTGAGGATGGCTGCACGGGTACGACAGCCATGGGTCCCATACCACCAAATGGGACCTCTGCGGTGGCCGCGGCACCCATCGCCTCCCTGGATCGATGTCAGTAGGCCGCAGCCGTCGCCTCCATGGCGGTTCGAGGGGGTGATGTCGTCGTTGTCGTCGTCGGTGACAACATCATCACAATCGTCGCCACCCCTGTCATCGTCACCGCCATCGCCCTCGCCACCACCATCGTCGCCCTCACCACCACCATCCCCCCCCTTCTTCGAATAGTTATATATTTTTTTTCCCTATTTTTTTATATTTGTCCATTTTTTTATATTCTGTTTTTTCTATTTTGCTATTTTTTATATTCTAGTTTTATTTTATTTTATTATTTTATTGTTTTATTTTCTTTTTTCTATTGTATTTTCTTTTTTATATTATATATTCTTTTTTATATTATATTCATTTATATTCTTTTTTATATTATATTCATTTATATTTTCTTTTTTTGTAAACAATATATATATAATCTCAAACACATATTATTTACCAATTTCATTTATCCTCCTTCTCTCCTCGCCACGTAATTCTAAGATTCGGCGTTTCAAAAAAATTATTATTATTTCTCTGCGTTGGAGAAAGAAATTTCAGCTGACGCTGCATAATTCTGATTCGCGCCTTCTTCGCGCCACCACATGACGTCATCCCGTACGGCTGCTCCAGAGGATTCGAATTACGCTGCGACGTTAAATCGGAACGCTTTAGAATAAATACTGTTAGCTTTAGAATGCTTGCTACATATCTGCTTGAAATAATATTTCTACAGAATGGTTCTGTAGATAGCTGATTCAAAATTTTAGAATATCTGCGATTGTACCGCTATGTGGTGCTGTCTCTCTCTCTCTCTCTCCCTCCTCCGAATTTAGATTTAAAATAATGCTCTGTCTCTTTCCGTCCCGAAGACGCGGTGCGTAAAAGAAGAGAACGTCGATCTTTCCCGACATCGTCCGAAACAATTTCGGATAAAAAATAAATTATTAAACAATTTCAGCTGTATGTTGGTTTGAAAAAAATTTCGGGGGGCGTCCCCTCCCTGGGTTAGGTCTGAAAAAATTTCGGGGTGGGCCAAAGTCTGAAAAAGACTTTTCGGGGGTCATTCCCTCCCTTTGAAAAATTTCGGAGACGGTGGGTCAGGTCTCCGCGGCGGCTCGGCCCGGCGTGATCCCCTCCGCGGTTGCGGCTTCCCCCACTCCGCGGCTCGTGCGCGCGCAACAGCTCTTCCTCTCCCCGCAGGCCCCGCGCCTAGGTTTCCCTGTGCCGCGCTCCCCCGCGCGCCCTCACTTCCCCCCGCCCCCGCGCTCCCCTCAGAGGACCTGCGTTAGAACCCGCCTTGCTATACTACTCAGCCATTATATAACACCCGTATTACGATGACGATTTACGGTACGAAGTAATAAGCATCTTCATGTTTTTATGCATAATTATGCTAACGTACTTTGCGTGCATTACTTTTTCAGAAGCAGTGTCTGGGAATCCCCACTTCAACAAGCCGCTCCGATCGGATTTCCAAGTATCCATGCAGCGGGCACTTCGCACGGCAAAGGAGAGGGTGCGCAGCAGGAAGCGTGGTCCACGGGCGACGGCAGCCCCAAATGATTTCCACAGGCGCCGCGATTTTTGGAGCGTCCACCAGCCGAAGGGGAAGCTGATGACCTCTGAAGGTAAGTTATAACGTATCATTAAAATTCGCGACATTTAGTGTCATGACCGTAAAAGGCACGATTTACAATCACGTGAAACAACCCTTAACTGCGGTAAATATTTTATTTTTCAGAAATATGCCCATTAAAAGTAGAGCAGTGCCCATTTTAATCGAGTACAACAGGAACTACCTCTCGACGTTCACAAGGGACAACAATCAGCACTTTTCAGCGCCACTGTTTTAAAGCGTACACACTGTTTACCGCCTGCTTAATAAAATACTCCTTCATCGGTACTTTCCCAGTATCATTTTAATTTTATACTAATATTGTATTTGTTTTCAGAGTTAACACAAGCGGGATATGGTAATTCTACGCAAGAAAGATAAATCGAAAATATAGAATAACAGTTTCTGATATCGCTCTTCGTTCTCGAGAAAAGTGACGTCTTTGCTTCTAGAATCACCACTTCCAAATGTAAATATTAAATGTTAATATATGTACCACTTATATTATCTTGTAATTGTAATATTAAAAATAAAATACGTACCTTTAAAGATAAATCGAAAATTTATTTAATAAACTGCGGCCCACATAACCTGCGAGCAGAATCTCAGAATCTGCTCTAAAACTGCTGCCTACCAATTCTCTACGCGTGGTAGAAAGGTGGGGATACACCTATACCAATCAAGGTACACATGTGTTGGTGCGTAGCCACGTCCATATGATATCACGCGTAGGGTCGGCCATGTGGCGTCACGCGCAGGGAATTGTTTGGTAATTCTGGCCCTAAGATGGCGCTGTTGGCTGTGCCTAGCAGACGGCAGAATTTACTGTCGATCTGCTGCCGATCTGACATCAGGCACTGACATGAGGCTCTGCACCTCAGAACGCAGCCAAATGCGGACACAGACGACTACGGTTCTGACGTCAGTCTCTGTGCTGTCATGCCAGACACTGCTACCAATCTGATGTCTGATTGGAGACAGATAGTTATCAGGGTAGGCTACAGAATTAATAAAAACGTTTCCACCTTTAGTAGCTTTCAAAATCTTTCCATCACCTATTTTAACATCAACTGGGACTTTCAAATTTATAGAATTCGAATAATAACCATAGTTATTTATAATGTAGTTAGTGCATCCGCTATCTAACACGCATTCTATATTATTCTCGCACATATTTACTTCTACATTATTAATCATGTTATTTTCACCTACCACTGTACAAAACGTATTTCGCTCATTATTTTCACCGACATGTGAATACATCGCGTCTTGCTGCTCGTAGAGTTGATGCCAGCTGATTCCTCTCTGCGCGCCGCAACCCCCACGACCACGTTGCGACGAGTCTCGGCTGCCGAAACGGTGTTGCGGTGAGCGTTACTGGCCGCGTGTTTGCCTGCGCCATGTGCCTCGCGCACCTCTCTGCTGCTGCTAAGTGCTACATCTGCTTTGTGTTTGGCTCGTACACTGGTACTTCAGATGCCCTTCCTTACCGCATTCCTACCGCATACTTTCTTCTTCTCACTCTTGAATGCACTTGAGGCTGCACCATGATTTCTTCCATTTTTATTTTCTTCTTTATCTCTTATTTCGTGCATTTTAATTTTATCTTTCACAAAATCCGCTGTTCTATCTGCTTCTGGTAAAACATCAACAAAATCGCCAATGTAGCTTAGTGACTTCGATAAGGTTCTTAGTAAATAATTCAATATTTCTTTCTCTTTAACTTGTGCATCAGCATTTTTCACCTCGATAACAAGCTTCTCAAAATCACTGAAAAATTCACTGGTTTCAGTGTAATCACTTAATTGAATTCTTTCTATGTTATTTCTCACACCAATCTGTAGAGCCGTCGACTCCTTCAAATATATTTTGTCTAATTTTTCCATTATTTCATAAGCCGTTTCTTTATCATTAACAAATTCCATTTGCTTATTCGAGAGTGCACTATATATACAGTTTACCGCTTTCAAGTCTTTCTCATTCCAACCCTCTCCAGTGTCGACCTCCTTGAGCGTGGGGAGAGGGCTCTGGGAAGACGGCTATGCCCCCTCTCGGAGGCTATGTGAAGGATCCGTTCCTCGCCTTGCAACCGTGGGGGGGGGGGGGGGTTTGCTGTCCTCCTGGCTAAGAGTCGACCAAACTCCAGCAGTATGATCTGAAAAAAAAATGAGGAGATTTCAGAAAGATTCAGAGTTTTTACGTATTAAGCCGTTGTTGTACCTGATGGTGCGGGTCACTGGATTGGACTCGGATTGCCTTCGGTTAACCTGAAAAAGAGAAGAAGAGAAGAGAAGGGTATCACCGTTATCGTGGAATGATAGGAGTACTGCTAAGAGCTCTCCGCGGCGGTTCCCTCCCCCCCTTCGGTGTTGCGGTGGGACGGGTGGGGCCTTCCGGAGGAGAAATAACTGTAGTAATGTTGTGAAAGAAGAGAAAGGAATGAAGAAAGAAGAAGGAGAAAGAGGTTTCCCCCGGTCCCGTAGATCAGGACTGGGTTTGAGGGTAGCTGTTGGAGCAAGGACTCAGCGGCTGATTGGGGTCCCCCTGAAAAAACTTTCGGTCGAAGCCGTCTGGCCATTCATCAGGCTATGGGTACGGGAGAAAATCCGCTGGGCGGTGGGGTCGCCCTTTAACACAATCGTATGGAATAATGTCAATGTTTAGCCTGGCCTCGGATGTCAATCAGGCGAACACTGGGAGAAGTCCAGCCTCATCTCGTCCTGTCGACAGCGAGTTGGGAGGAAGAAATAAGACCGATGGTACTGTACTGATGCGGCGGGGCAGTGCCCCTGAGGGAGGCGCTAAGGCGCCTCTGCACACACCCTCAGAAAATGTCACAGCGGCAATACCTGGCGAGCACAAAGGACGTCGATATGGATACGAACTGACAGACACGAGTAGGGATGTGGGTGAGGGCAATACCGTCGCCACTTCCTCCCCCTCCCAGAATAGGCGAGGAAGGTAGGGAGAACCGTATCCGAGGGAGACAGCTCGCAGGAGATTGTGATCGAGAAGGATACGCCCGTTCGTCACCAGCGCAAGTGGAAGCCGGGAACTATCGGCGACTTGCTAAACAGGAAAATGGCGAGGTCTCTGGCGAAAACTGGGAAGGAGGCTCGACTCCCCAGCAAGAGGAACTGGTTGTAATCGACCTCGATATGGTTATCCCGGAATCCCCACCTGTCACGGAGAGGGTCATACCTAAGGGGAAGTCGCTGAAGAGAACCCCTCCCACGCAGGGTACTGATAACAAGAAGAAGGAGAAGGAGGAGGCCACCAAGAACAAGGAGCGCGGACGGTTGCCCGATGAAACGAAGTTGCCCGAACATAGGGTTGTTATCGAGCTGATCCCCAAGGCTACCTTGCAGCGAAGGTCAAGTTCGGCATCCAGGGCCCAGGAGGCGGAGAAATATTGTGGCGCGGACGTGGCTCAGGGGCGAGTGAAGTTTGCGGCACTAGCTGCCCCCCCCCCCCCCTTCCGAAGAAGAGGACCCCAGAAGTGGAACACCGAGGGGCCGAGGGTAACTCATCTGCTAGCCAGAATGGCCGACCTAATCAGCGGTCTGTCAGCAACGTGTGCGGAGTTGGAGAGTTGGTCGGGGGAGACGACCCTGATTCTGAGGCATGTCCTACGGCGCGGGAGGCGGCGGATCGTTGTGCGGAGGCAGCGGCGCTAGTGGCTAAGGCCATGGCGAGCCATTTGACCCAAAGGAGTGTAGTATGTGGGGGGGGGGGGGGTAATACCATCAGTAAGGATAAGGATAGTAATAAGTCTGACAATAACAGTAACAACAACAACAACAACAACAAGGGGCCCCTCACTTCCCCTCCGGAAGATAGAGCCGGCATGAAAAAAGATTCTTCTCCGATGTAGCCGGTGGAGGGGCGGGGGTGAAGAGCCCCCCGGTGTCCACGCCCGGGCCGCAGCCGGAGAAGGTACTTGAGAAGTTTATGCGTGGTGGTGGCAGCGATCCCACCCAGAATGAGTGGTATCGCTAGCGGTCGCGCCGCAAGGCTAAGAAGGACTGCCGTGGGAAACGCCAGGAGGAGGCCCTTCAACAGAAGCAGCTGCCCCGGACGGACGCCCCTCACCACCAGCAGCAAGCCCAACTACAGCAGCAGCCGGGGTCTTCGTCGTCGCAACCGACCCTTGAGCAGGCTCATAATTCGCAACAGCATACGCTGGAGACCCTGCCCCGCCAGCAGCACCAACAGACCCTCCAGCAGGGAGTTCAATCCCAGCCAGTGCAGGCTAAACTCTCGGGCTCCCCGAAGCCAGTGCCAATAAGGAGAAGGCCCGAGGCCGTCCTGGTGAAGGTACCTCCCTCGTCTACATACATCGAGACGTACAAGATTCTACTAGCCAAGGGCAGGGAGACATTGGCGGGGGTTAAGGGGGTTAAGAAGACGCGCTTGGGGCACGTCCTCCTCGAGATGGAGAAGAAGACCAGTGCGGGGGACTTGGCGAAGAAGATTGCAGATAAGCTCGGAAAGGGCCTGGAGTGCACCCCGTTGCAAGACCAGAGATCCATCGAATTGAGGGACCTGGACCCGGCAGTAGAGAGCCCCGAAATCCTCCGGGATCTTAGCGGCGTCTTGAAGGTGAACCCGGATCGCCTTACCCTAAAGACGCTAAGGATGGGACTGGTCGGGACGCAGACAGCTGTCGTGGAAGTCCCCACGAATTAAATGAAGAACCTCACTGAAGGGACACGGTTTAAGACGGGCCTCAGCTGGGCCAGGATCAGGACCCTTCTGAAACTGCTCCGGTGTTTCAGGTGCCAGCAGTTGGAGCACTTGGCGAAAGATTGCCGAACAGTGGGGGAAGGCACCGAGTTATGTAGGAGGTATGGGGCCTCGGATCACCTTATTGCGAAATGCAATAAGCCCCCAAAATGCGCCATTTGCTCCAAGGAGGGGGCGATAGGTGCTAGAGTTGCGCATGTCACGGCGTCGCTGGTATGCCCAGCAAACAGGCTGAGAAAGGGCACGGAGCCCCGTGGGTATAAGAACGGTCAAAACAACTGTGGTTCCAATAGCCCACAAATTAATCCAAATTAATCTCAACAGATTAACCAAATTAATCTCAACAGCTGGCTCAAGATATGATGGAGCATAATGTATCGCAGCACAACGTGGATGTGGTGATCATATCAGAACCCCTCCGGCAACTGAACTATTGATTCAATGATGCGACCGGAGACGCTTCTATATGGGTCACAGGATTTAATGGTCACTTCTCCGCGTTGGCAAGCCCGATAAGTGCGGACGGCATCTTAGCGGTGGTGCTGGAGAGCAGGCTCCTGGTGCTAACCAGCTATGCTACTGTTCCGCCCAGAAAAACTTACACGAATTTGCAGCGTACCTCGATGTTCTGGAGGGTATTTTGGTGGAGGCCAGAACTCCAGGGATGGGAGTCATCCTTGCGCGGGATTTTAACGCGAGATCACCGGCCTGGGGGGGGGGGCTAAATTGGACAAGAAAGGGACAGCATGCCTCGACCTACTCGGAAGGCACGGTCTCGTTCCGGTTAGACTGGCGGACCGGTTCACGTACGTCACGTACGTCGTGTGGCCGCAATTCTCCGTCAAGGATATGGACGTCGAGGCCATCCTCCAAAGGTTCGCCCAACTCAAGCACCTGGACAGCGAGCAGCATGCTGACGACCCTGGAATATCCCGGACAAGCGACGAGCCACTAGCTGATAAGCTCCAAAGACTCCTGGAGATGGTTACTAGGGCCGAGCTACCTAGGAAGTCCCTCCCTCGTGGCACCCGCAAGCCGAATGGAGGGACGCTATGGCACGTAAGGAGGTGCAGATCAAGATCTGGAGGGCTAAGGAGGCGCAATGGAGGGATCTATACTCCCTTGTGGACCTTGATCCCTGGGGCAAGCCCTGTAAGGTCGTTATGTCCAGACTAAAGGGCCGCCTCATAAGATGGTGATGACCCCTGCCCAGGTCCGGGATACCATCGCTCATTTATTCGTCACAGCTCCACCCCCCCTTCCGCCCCAATAGATAAGAGGCCTGTCACGGTGGCAAATTGGCTGGTGAGGGGCAGAGCCGATACGACCATCGAGAGTGTGGACGAAGACATCATCAAGGAAACTGTCAGCCGGATCAAACCCAAGAAGGCCCCGGGACTCGACGCTGTTCCGTCAGAGGTCGTGGCATGCGTTGCAAAAGCGGTACACCCCGACCTGCAGGAGATGGTAAGGGACACCCTAAAGAGGGGAGCCATCCCGCTATCCTGGAAGAGGGCCAGACTGGTTCTTATTCCCAAGCCCGGCAAGGACCCAAGTGCCCACGGGGCATTCCACCCGATCAGCGTTTTACCCGCTTTGAGCAAAGTATGGGAATACGCGCGTAAGGCCGTTATTGAGAGACAGACGGGTAGGGACCCGTTTCAGCCCAATCAATTCGGTTTCAGGAGGGGATCGGGCACGATCGAGGCCGCATTCGATTTTACAAGTTTTGAGGAGGGGTGTATAGCCACAACTAACAAGGAAACATATCGAACACGAAAATTCTGATTTTAATGAAACTCCGTACGATTGTTGAGCATGTCGGAGTATTTAAGAAACGATTTTTTTCTGCGGCAAAACACTCTGAGGGGGTGAAATCAGCCCCCAAATTTTCAGCGATATTTCGCTTTTCGAGTATAACTTTGTAACGGTGCGAGGTAGAAGAAAACCGTAAATGGACAAAATGTTCAGTGTTTGATGCCGTATAACGCGCTGCAAAAGAAATGTTTGTACGTCCAACAATTTATAAATAAATTAAAATTTTCGTTATTTTACATATAATTTCTAACTGTGAGGGTTGGGGACGATCTTTTTCCGTGTAAAAGTTATAATTCGCAATGGTTTACTAAAATGTAAAAGGAAAAAATTTTGGTTCATTTGTTTATTTGTTTACAAAAATTTTCCTCCTTTGTCCATATTACTACCATCTGCCACTTGTAACGTACCGCTACGAACCGCCGTACATTTTTCCGTTTCTATCTATGTTAATCATCACATATCGTTAATTTCCTTTATATTAGACGTAAGATAGTATACAACGCGTGCGAGAGCGTTTCAAACAGCGCGCGAGAGAGTATAGTGACGCGCAACGCATGCGCATAGCCACCGATTCAAACCACATACTCAGTGCCGCGAGTGAATCAAGCGCGCGTGCGCATATCGTACGAGCAACCGGACGCCAAATATTCCGAGCGTAGTACGCGAGTGGCGCGAACCGGATGTTAATTCTAATTGGTGCGCGAGTTCGCGCAGCAAGTGATTGGTGCGGGCCAAGTACCAGCCACCGGTATAAATACAGGCCCACCAGCAGCAGTAAAGCAGACTTGGTTCTGCCACCGAACCACATCGAGGCAGCTTTAGTTAGCTCCTCAAATTCCTTACCGAGGTAGCTTTAGTTAGCTCCTCAAATTCCATATCGAGGTAGCTTTAGTTAGCTCCTCAAATTCCATATCGAGGTAGCTTTAGTTAGCTCCTCAACTTCCAATCCGAGGTAGCTTTAGTTAGCTCCTCAAATTCCATACCGAGGTAGCTTTAGTTAGCTCCTCAACTTCCACTCCGAGGCAGCTTTAGTTAGCTCCTCAACTTCCTCGAGGTAGCTTTAATTAGCTCCTCCACATCCCTTCGAGGTCATACTAAGACCTCCACCTCATTTTCCAAAGCGTGGGGCCAGCTGATAGGCACCAGAAGCTATTACTAAACTGAGGGAGAGCAACCAATAATTCTACTTCCATCTGGGGACGTCCTAACCGGCTACCTGGCTACCATCCTAGAAAGCGTGGGCAAGCTGATAGGCAACTGGAAGCTACTACTAAATCAAAGAGAAGGAAACTCTCTGCAGTTCTCAACTAAACATACTAAATCGACCAAACGTCATTTCTTGTACCGACTTCGTGTCGAGATCTTACATTCAATTAACGATTTAGCATCGTACCATTATACTATATCTTTAATACTAATTACGCAATATTCTTAATTATCGACTCAGCGTTCTAACCGACATAATACTCTTTATAACCGACTTAGCGTCTAAATCTAAATCAAGCATTATACTTTCTTACCGACCGAAACATAATCACGATTCAACAACTCAGCGCAAAATCTTATGTTCATTTACGACCTAGTGTCAAAACTATTTTCTTTAATAAACCATTTTTGTTACTTATTGTTAAAAGGAAGGACTCTAGTTCTAGAAATTCATTTCTTTATCGCACGCCACCCGAACCAATCCCACAATTTCACAGGTAAGCCGCTCTACTTGTGGAATCTCCTGTAATTAACGGCAACGTCTCGTTCAAGAACGTTACACACTTGACAATCGAGGATTTCGATGAAACTTGGTATACAAGCACACCATTTGGAACTATTCGACAAGTATTGGTCTTTATTGGCGGAAATTCATGTTTACAGGGTGAAACTACTCCCTCAAGGTTTAGGGGTGGGAACCTTCTAAAGCGTATAACCGAAAAAGTAATAGACATAGAAAGAAATGTTAAATACAAAAATTACTTGAATTTTTATGAGGAATAACATAACGGAAGTGCAACGGGAACGAAATCCTAGGTGGCGTCACAGTAGCCGTAAAATGTATAAAGTACGCGTAAAATGTATTTCCAAACAGTAGTTGCACTCCAGGTGTGTCGTTTTCATTTTTTTTTTGTATTTATGGAAACAATGTGTCAACGTTGAGATTGTGCTCGATTAGGAAAATCCAAAATGCAAAGCATTGTCAAGACACATTCCAGCCGACGTTAGCTCGAAAGTAACATTAAAAATTTGGTCGGAACGTAACAGAATATACAGACAAATAGGTATGCAATCAAAAGTGCTACAGACGAATGTACGGCATCAACGAGGGTATCTCTAAAAATGTCTTTACATACGTGAATGATTCTCGAAGACAGTATAATCATTACGATACATATTACCACTGGCAATTCTAACAGTATTGCCGTAGAAGAATGTGCGTGGTAGTGAAAGGCTTCGAAGAAATGATGAAAGCATAAGAACTTGTGGCACCATGCACAACGAATAACAGCTGGCGCTCCACAGATTGCACATTTAGGTGGATCTATGTTTTCTTGATTTTTAAAAGCAATATCCACAGGATGTTCAAACGTCGATTTACAATTAGTAGGTATGTACCCACTTTTGTACCATCCATACCTGAACAAGGCATTGTATCTTGGTGCAGACAATTGATTGTGAGTTAGTGATTGTAGTTTTATTATATTGTTACGCAAATGCAAATTAACGTCTATGTTTAAAAGGAGTCCTATATCTGAAAATTTTCTCACGAAGCCTTTCCATACCCGAAATCCGTATACGTCAAGCGGTTGTATCACACCGGTTGTTTTCTTTGGAATAGTGTAAATGGCGACTTGTTTATTGTTGGGAACAAGTTCCAACAGAGAAGCTGGACAGTGCCCAATCCAGGAATCTAACAGAAGGGCACTTGAGGTCTGTGTATTAGGTATGTATACATTAGTAAACCATTCATGAAATAATTGTGTGCTTAATTTTCCTGATTTTGATGCCTGTATATGTACGTTTGGAGCATTAAATAAAGTTTTCTTCACTTGAGGACCAAACGTTCCACTTGATTCTTTCAGCACGATTAGAAGGGGAGACATGAGTTTCCCAGCTGCAGAGATTACGAGTAATATGGTATAGCTATGTGTCATTGCTGAAAGGGACTGAACAACTGTTTCCATCCTTTTCGTGCCTTCAACTGCTAACGTACGACCAGAATGCAATTCAAGGTTGAAATTGCTTTCGTCCGCGTTATACACATATTCCAGGCCGACAATGTCAATTACACTTTTGATCATGTTAACAAACTCTGTAGCACTGTTTTCCAAAGTTGCAGCGTCCGCCGCGTAAGAGCGGGTAATAAACTTATTTATCTTCCGAGATACAATATTATAATGTCTTTTAAAATTTAATATCCACATTGGCGAGGCTTTAAAATTTTGAAGAGAAACCGCTATATTTTCTTCCAACGCCCATTGTCGCAAATCAGTATCATGGATTATAGCGTTTACGTCCGTAGCAGCACAAAACTGATTAAAAACAGAACGGGATATTTGCATTAGTTTTTCCCTTCGATTCCCTCCCTTTTCTAAAGACTGCTCCCACCTGTATAACTGTGACACCGATTTTACCTTTCTGAACTTTTGTCTAACGCTCTCAAGTGATAGACGCTTTTTCTTACCACCTTTCCAATAATCGACTGCGTTTTGTTTGTATTCCAAGTCCACGAGCCCACCTTCTTCTGGAACGCAGGCTTGTTCTTCATCTTGCGTTGACTCTAATACCTCAAGTAAGTCTTCTGGTGATAGTGCCTCTTCATCAACGAAGTCTTCTAAATGTGGTCGAAATGGTTGAAGGAATTCCAACGTCGTGTCTGTTTCCATGGTAAAAGATGTGTCCTCGACACTTCTTCGTATAATATCTGCTACAATATCGTGCAGTTCCACCTCTTGTTGGTTCGCATCCGGTCGATTTATATTCGCTACGTCGAATGTTATCATGTGCAACTGGATAACACGAACAGGATTTATTCGCGCCATTCTTACAAATGTGCACCTTTAACAAATGTCAGAATCGAAAGATAGGATGATTATCGAACAGTACAGGTCTTACACTAGTGCTGTAATGAGTTACGTATCGTAATGTGATGAGAACTATGCACGAACCTTGACAATCGACTCACAAATGCGAATTTTCATTCTGGATCATTGCGTTTTATATACAACATCGGCCAACGTACTCGCTGTTTTTCCACGGCTTTTTTTATCGACATAACAACTATTTTTAAATCGCTGCGTAGATTGGCTTTTCTATTTTAAATTTGTCTGGTCACAACAATCGTAAACACGGTTACCCACACAGCGATGTGAATAGAATTGTTATGCACGTATACGATCTGTTGGAGGGCAGAAGGTCACGATTACGGTGACCGGTGTTGTAAATAAAACATCGTGGTCGAGAACGATAATTTGCATTTGTGAGTCGCCTGTTTCCACTCGTGACAAACATTGTACACAAATTGACCAAGGTAAGAAAGAATCAAATACAATACTATTTACGAGCAGTGTTAGGCACAATTAAATTGTTTTGGGAATTAACAAATAGCAATTAAAATTTCATTTATTAACTGTGAATTATATTATTCCTCAAAAACATTCAAGTAATTTTTGTATTTAACATTTCTTTCTATGTCTATTACTTTTTCGGTTATACGCTTTAGAAGGTTCCCACCCCTAACCCTTGAGGGAGTAGTTTCACCCTGTAAACATGAATTTCCGCCAATAAAGACCAATACTTGTCGAATAGTTCCAAATGGTGTGCTTGTATACCAAGTTTCATCGAAATCCACGATTGTCAAGTGGCAGATGGTAGTAATATGGACAAAGGAGGAAAATTTTTGTAAACAAATAAACAAATGAACCAAAATTTTTTCCTTTTACATTTTAGTAAACCATTGCGAATTATAACTTTTACACGGAAAAAGATCGTCCCCAACCCTCACAGTTAGAAATTATATGTAAAATAACGAAAATTTTAATTTATTTATAAATTGTTGGACGTACAAACATTTCTTTTGCAGCGCGTTATACGGCAGCAAACACTGAACATTTTGTCCATTTACGGTTTTCTTCTACCTCGCACCGTTACAAAGTTATACTCGAAAAGCGAAAAATCGCTGAAAATTTGGGGGCTGATTTCACCCCCTCAGAGTGTTTTCACCCCCGCAGAAAAAAAATCGTTTCTTACATACTCCGACATGCTCTACAATCGTACGGAGTTTCATTAAAATCAAAATTTTCGGGTTCGATATGTTTCCTTGTAAGAAGAGAATATGCGTTATGGTTGCTATTGACGTTATGATATTTAACACCCTCCGGTGGGACCTTATCCTCGAGGAGTTGGGGAGGCGGGGCGTCTCGACGACGGTGATCGCGGTCATGCGCGACTATTTCTCGGACCAGTGGATAACGGTTCACACCCCGCAAGCCCACATCGACACCAAAATTACGGTGGGGGTTCCGCAGGGGTCGGTGTTGGGCCCCTTTTTATGGAATATAATGTACGACGGTATCATTACGGATTTGAACACGGACCCATTTACGAAAGCAATAGCCTATGCGGACGACCTGGCGATAGACTTTTCAGCTAGGGACGCCAGCTAGAGGGTATGATGGCTTCCACAATGGATAAGGTGCGTTTATGGTTCGAGGAAGCCGGCCTCGCGATTGCCACAGATAAGACCGAGGTTATACTTCTAGCGGGACTAAGGAGTAATAAGATCCAGGACTTTCCGGTGATGGGGGACAGTGATTATATCGTCAAAGTCGCTCCGCTATCTGAGAGTCACCATGGATTGTAGGAGGAGTTTCAAACAGCATCTTGAAGATGCGACTACGCTGGGCTATAAGCTGGTGGGAGCGCTGCCTGCCCTCCTTCCCAACACCAGGGGTCCCTCTCTTCACACAACGCGACTGTACTACACCGTGTGGGAATCGGTCGTGATGTACGCGGCACCGGTGTGGGCAGCAGTATTGAATACGCAAGTCAACAGGACAATCCTAACACGGTCCCAGAGGTCGGCCCTGATGACGACCACCACCTCGTACAGAACGGTGGCTCACCAGGCCTTATGCGTGCTTGCGGGTAGAATGCCCCTGGATATTAAAGCAAGAATGTGGAAAGAAGTATTCCTGGCGAGAGCAAGCGACAGGACGAACCCCATTTACCGGGATAACCCCGCAGACTTGGCAGTTAGGACCACCGAGTATAGGAGGAAGGCCTTGGAAGAGGCTATGGGACAGTGGCAGGACACATGGGACAACTTTGACCCGGAGAACTGGACAAGGAGGTTAGTACCCTCCGTCAAGACATTCCTTGACAAAGCGGGAACACTATACCAGCTGGACCACTGGGCGACGCAGCTGCTCACCTCCCACGGGTCCTTTGCCTCGTTCCGGGTCCGGATAGGAAAGGCACGTTGCGAGGCATGCGGGGACTGCGGGGCATCTAAAGATTATGCGGAGCATGTGCTCACGAGTTGTTCCAAGTACGATGACGAGCGGGAGAACCTGACCGCGGCCCTAGGAGCTCCGGTGGAGGTGGCCACGTTGCTTGATCTGGCCATGGGAGCCGAGGACAAATGGAACGCACTGAGGACCTTCGCTGAAGTAGTAATGAAGGATAGAAGCCGCAAGGAGTTTGTGAAGGAAAGGGAGGCCCGGGAGGAAAGGGTCAGGGCCGTTAGAGAGGAGGCTGCCAGGAGTGCCTTGGAGACCAGAAGGTTGGGCAGAAAAAGAAAGAACTGCCCAGCGGACTCAGGAATAGCACCCGCCCGACCAAGGCGAGAAGAGTTTCTCCCCCGTGTCCTGCAGAGGGCGTAGGAACCCCTACGCAAGGAGGCTCCGTAAGGTGAATCTTTATAGAAATTCGCGCAGTAAGAAGATACGCTTTAGCCGGGCCAGGCCAATACCGAGGAGCTGGAAATTGTACATACTGAATGTTATTTATTTATTTATTTATTTATTTAGTATGTTCTCGTCCGTATGTAGGTGTACAGTATTTATGAGTTTATTATAACATAAGTTTACCTAGAATAAGTCGTCTACATCCGAGGGGATGTAGACTTGTGCACGAGAAAGTATACTATAAGTGTGTGAACAGAGTGGGCCTCCTCCCTTGAGAGTTTGAGTGGTAGCAGTAATACAATGAAGCCCCTCTCTCAGCCAAGGGGGTCGGAAATCGCAAGGCGGCACCTAGAGGGGGTTTTTAGTGGGTATCCCCGGTATCGGCGAGTCCCACATAATCCTGGTAACACTGTAGCCGGGGTATGCATAAAGCATTTACCCCCTCTGAAAGAAAAAAAAGTCTTACTCATTCCAAGAATCTTCAGTGTCCACTGCCGTTCTTTCTCGCTTGCAAGTCTCATCACACTTTTTTAGTTTCAAAAATGTCAAAAGTCTTTTCTTCCATGTGCTATAATCTCTGCCATCAAACACGAGTATCTTTCTTTCGTCAGACATCTTTTCTTCTTCTTTTTTGCTTTCTTCAAGTAAACTTTGTGAAATTTTTACTTTTCCACCACGTGTTGCCATAACCTCACTTTCCGCACTTTATCGAAACCGCGCTCTGCTACCATGTGAAATAAAATCAAATATATATAATGATCAGCTGGTAGGACAGTGAATGATTGCACTCTTTCTGACTCTTTACCATTATACTTGTTTATGATTCTTCTTATAATTAAAGATCACAAACTCCGTTATCTCAGCACATCTTATCTCTATAGTGTGCGAGTTCCCTCTCTTCCCTGCGTGCGCAACTCTCTTCCGACTCTCACTCACGCACGCATACATACATTTTCATTATGTGAATTTAGCTTATATTCTAACAATAATATCGTGATGTAATCTCTTCTTCGTTCAAGCTTAAATCAGTATTATTTCTGTATAACGCTTCAGCTTCTTTACGAGCTTGCAGTGTTATTTTCTTTTTCTAAATTATGTAGGTCGTTATAAAAGTACGTTATTCTGTATATAATTCTCTTCAAATTTCGTAAATGCGCAAAGTGAGGTGCCAAAATCTCAAAAGCTAAAAAATTGGACTTATATAGCTTAGGGATTATGTAACAATCATGAGAATGACCAACTTTTTTAGCATGCACTTTATTAGAACAGCTACTGATATGGCTTTGCAACTTATATACCTTTTTAATTGAGCATTCTAACAATCGTTTGAAGAAATCCTGTAAATTATTCAGAACTTCAACATCTTTGTTTTACAAAGTTAACTACAATGCCAATGCATTTGTCATCTTCTTCGATTGTAATACAGGTAGAACGTTAATAGTTTTCCCTTCCGAATTCGTTATGATTAATTCAGAACCGCTGAAGGTGTGGTACGAACTTTCTGCAAAATATGATTCTGAAGAAGATCTATGTCTGGATTGTCCACACAAAGCATTAATCCTGTAATCAACTTCTAAACATTGTGCTGCGCGCGTTAAGGAAACTTCCACTTTTTGTTTACAATCTTTCAACAGTTTCCTCATTTCCAAAATGTATTTTTACCTAATATGAAAACACCATTTTATTATACGCTCAGCTTCCAATCTATTTGCTTCTCCGAACGGCATGCTAATAATTTTTTAAAGTTTTCTAATATAAGTTTCTTTGTTATTTTCGGTTGCTATATTGTTATTTGTTAAGGCACGGTTAAACATGTGCAATGCGCGCTAAAGAACACCATTACAAGGGTCGATTTTTATGGTTCGGCGCGCAACGTAGGATCTCGTAGCGTAGGAAATTTTGAGTGTTCGGCGCGCAGTGCGCGCTGTTGCACATGTTTAACTCTACCTTTACAGCAATATAACGATACTTTTTTATTGTTTGCCGACCAGCACGACGTTTTCCTACTTTATTATAACAATCTCCTTTACGTATTTGTTCACGCGTCGGTTCGGTTTAAAACACGCGCCGCCAAACGCATACATCGTGGCGGCGATCGACCGGGAAAATCGATCCCTGCGATCGAAGGCGAGAAGAAGGGACGCGACCTCTGGGTTGGGGTCTCGAAAACAACAGCATGCGTATCGAATGCTGCGTGGAGTTTATTACGTACAATCGCGTTTATCGTTCGTTATGTGTTCCGAACCGGGATCTGACCAGGTAATGAAGTGCGGTAGTGTTCAATAAAACCTTAATCACCGCTCTGTTAATAGTAAGTGTTTTTGACTGCACATTTTCCTAACCTCATCACACACGTGGACGGGAAGCGATTCAACACGTCATCCTGCCGGTCCGTAAAAATATTGGGTAATCCCCATCGGGCTGATCTAAGCCCGAACAGTATTTCATCATAATATACCTTCCGCTTTTTGGAGATAACTTCTTTAATTAGCTGGCAACAATTTTTTTCTTTCCGCATTTTACTTCTTTATTTGGCTCATAATGCACTTTTGCGTGTTTGATTATACCTTTTTTATTTAGCTGATATTAATTTTTTCGCTTTCCGCATTTCACTTCTTTATTTGCGTCATAATGCACTTTTGCCTTTGAGTAGTAAGGCTAAGCGGGTTCTAACCCAAATTTGAGTTTGAAGGCCATTTCCCCCACCTCTCCTCCGACCTTGAAACTCAAATTTGAGTTTCAAAAGTCGGCGGAAAATTCCCGCAGGCGGCGGGCGGGCGGCGCGCGGCCGGGCGGCGGATGACGTCATACAGATGGCGAAGTGGTGGGGGTATAGCGCGAGAGCAGAAGATATCGAATCAATCGATATCGAACCGCATCGAGGAGGACCAGCGGGTGTGAATTGCTGCTACTCTGGAGCGTGGTACCAACCACAGCCGGTAAGGAAGGAAATATTAATTTAAGATATTAAAAATAATCGAAAAACTGAATCTCGGGCGACGGGGCTCGAACCCAAGACCTCCGCATTACGAGTCAGCCGCCTCACCAACTCCCCCAACGCCCACTCTCTAACATTAGTCTTTAATGAACGGTACATATACCGAGCGTCACCAAGCATAATACATTTTTTTTTATCGGATGATGTCGGACAATGTCGGGAATGATCGGCGTTTTTACGCACCGCGTCTTCGGAGGAGGGAAAGAGAGAGCATTATTTTAAAGCTAAATTCGGAGGAGGGAAAGAGACAGCACTACATAGTGGTATAATCGCTTTCGTTCTAAAAATTTTCAAAATGATTTTCAATCTTAACATCGCAGCGTGTCGCGCGATCGTGTGTAATTTGAGTCCCCTGGGACAGTTGTGCGAGATGACGTCATTTTTCACGGCGCGAAGAAGGCTCGAACGAAATATAATACTTTTTAGGAAACGTCGAATCTTAGAATTGCGCGGTGTCAGCAGAAATTGATGAGGAGAGAAGGAGGAAGGTGGGTAAATAAAATGGAGAAATAATATGTTTTAAATGATAATATATTTAAAGAAAAGAAAATATAGTAATAACAATAATATATATATATAATAAAAAATATAATAATAATATATAAATAGAAGTGAAGTATAAAATAAAAAATATAAAAGGAAAAAGAAAAAAATACAAAATTAAACTAATAAAAAAAAGGTGACGGTGGCGAAAAAATATAATAATAATATATAAATAGAAGTGAAGTATAAAATAAAAAATATAAAAGGAAAAAGAAAAAAATACAAAATTAAACTAATAAAAAAAAGGTGACGGTGGCGATGGTGGCGATGGGGGCGACGGTGCCCACTGGGGCGATGGCGGCGACGGCGGTGATGGGGGCTGTGGAGGCGGGGATGGTTGCAGCTGCGGTGGTACCGGTGGTAATGCAAATATCCTCACCATCGGATACGACCGTATTGAAATTGTTGCAGCCGCACAGCCCCATACGCGGGCGACGGCGCCTAGAACACATACAAACATCGATATAATATTCGCACATCAAACGCACAAAGCGATGCAAAGTATTACATACCTGTGGAGGCGGCGACGACGACGACGATAACGACGACGACGACGACGACGACGACGACGACGACGACGACGATGGCGATCGCGATGGCGACGGCGGCGGTGATGGCGACGGCGGCGACGATGGCTGCGCCGGCGGCGACCAATGTAGTGGTGAGGGGGGTGACGGTGGCGGTGACTCCCAGTCGTCCGACCACACGGGTGACAGTGGTGGCGAGCCCTACAACATAATTAGCAATATAATATTTACACAAACGTCTGATTTTAATCTCACTCGGTATCAATGGTTAAACGCGATAAATGTTAAAATATTTAAAAGTACATACCTCGGGGTCACACTCCGGGGCGATGCGTTGTACACCCATTCTTTTCAAAATTTTCACAGAAAAAATCAAAAATGAAAAAATTGTAGCACAACTGTGACTGCTATCTGTCACGATTTGTAGACAACTGGTCTCGCTGTATCTCCAAGCTCCCACATGTGGGCCCATGCTTAAAGTTGCATCCGTTGCAAAGTAAGATGTCTTTGTTCTTCACCTTCTTTTTCACTGTCCACCCTCTCCTTCTATGTACTCCACCTGCATTTTCGCTGACCATCCTCACCTTCTATGTATCTTCTTCTTCGAATTATTCACTGACCGTCCTCCCCTTATTCACACGCATCTTCTTTCAACACATCATTCGACTAGACCATATCACATTGATCGTTTATTAGACGTCCATCATACCACTTCGATCACGTATTGACCATCTGTCAAACAGGTATCATACCACTTCGATCATATTGAACATCCATCAAACATGTATCATACCACTTTCAATGTCTATTGTACCACTCTGAACGTGAATCGAACGTGAATCGTATCACTCTGAACGTGTATTGAACATCTATCAAACGTGTATCATACCACTTTCAACGCCTAACGTACCACTCTGAACATGAATCGAACGGGTATCGAACGGCTTTGAACGCGTATCGAACGGGTATCGAACGGCTTTGAACGCGTATCGAACGTGCATTGAACGGCTTTGATCAGGTGTCGAACGGGTATTGAACGGTTTTGATCGCGTACCGAACGAGTATCGTACGGCTTTGAACGGGTATCGAACGGGTATTGAACGGCTTTGAACGCGTATCGAACGGGTATTGAACAGCTTTGAACGGCTTTGAACGCGTATCGAATGGGTATTGAACGGCTTTGAACGTGTGTCGAAAGGGTATTGAACGGCTTTGATCGGGTATCGAACGGGTATTGAACGGTTTTGATCGGGTATCGAACGGGTATTGAACGGCTTTGATCGGGTATCGAACGTGCATCGAACGGCTTTGATCGGGTATCGAACGGGTATTGAACGGCTTTGATCGGGTATCGAACGTGAATCATATCGCATTGATCGTGTGTCGAACGGGTATTGAACGGGTATCGAACGGATATCGAACGGGTATTGAACGGCTTTGATCGTGATATTGATCGGGTATTGAACGGCTTTGATCGGGTATTGAACGGCTTTGATTGGGTATTGAATGGGTATTGAACGTGAATCATACCACTCTGAATGTGAATCGAACCGCTTCTGCATAATTATAACTATCGTCTTAATCTAGCGTACATTACATGCAGGAGGTTGGGGAGGGTGAAGAAAAAACATTTATACATTAAAAAATTGATTTTATTTATTTCTGAATTTCTCTCTGGCGTTTAGACCACCAGTTGAATATTTTAAATACATTTTGGATGGCACAATGCTTTGCGTGTCTGCCGCATCGCAGAGTATTAACTACATTTAGCTTATTTAGAGATTTGATATCCTCGTAGTCAATGTCCAGCGTCTCGATGATCACGTCCATTCTCATGTCTTCATCGAGGAAATTTGCAAGCCAGTCGCGTTTCTGCAGCCCTTTAACGTATACGATATGGAATGCGTCATCTTCTTCATCGATCGCATCAGCAACAGCTTTCATAATTAGCTGTTTAGCCATACTGTATGGAACGTCTCCATCGTCCCACCGTAGCCCATGATGTTTTGCCACCAACAATCGGATGCTTGATTTGTCGGATTTCGTAAGGAGAAATTGTGGCATCGAACTCCCAAAAATATAGTGCGAGAGAATTGTTCCATTTTGTAGGACAGCCACTTCCTTGACGACAAATCATCCATCGACGATGAACCTTTGCAGGTCAACAAATGTTGGGACGACCATTATCGGTACAATTTAGAGGTCCGCTCGCTTCCAAGACAGACGAGAGAATGGGGTCTTTCTCATAAAGCATCTCGATTTTCACGATGAAATTTTGTATGAATTTAGCACAGGAGAGGGCGGTGCAAGTAGTATGGCAATTTAATTTATTTTGCGCACCACGTTTGTCAGCGGATTGTATTCAACCACCCGATCGTGCAGAATCATACAGTAGGCTGTAGTATTTGCAGGCACATTCTCTTTACACTGGAATTCTATGCGCACGTCCACAGTACCATTCTTGATCGACTCATTTTGTCGTGAGCAATCAATCACCACGAGGGGACCAAATTGTAAAAATTCAGCCACGGTGAATAATGTCTCGTTGCAACTATGTCAATAATACGATTTACGGAATTGCGTATACATGTGGTACAAGATGGCATGCTTATTTTTGTCAAAGTTCAAATTCAGATCATCATATGGGTAAAATTCCGAGTTGAGAAAAAGTTTTACATTGGCCAATTCGCAGTTGTTAAACTTAGTAACATCTTCGCTCATCACATTCTTTCGATCTGTCTGTAGAGCAAGGATAATAACTCGCGGCTTCTCCAGCTGTGCAGATGCCTTCACGGCCCACGAATGCTTGGTCGTGCTCTGCAAGAGAGGATACTCGTACAGATCCCACGAGTGAAAACAAATGCTCAGGTTTTGTCCACTTTTCAAAGTATGTAGCAACGATAGCTTATTAACGTCATTTAACGTCACATGAGGCATCCGCCATTGCACCTTAAGTAATTCAATTTCTGGTTCCAAACATCGGCGATCCTATTAGAGAATTGTTATCGTTGCGCGATCGTATTAAAATCAGTTCGTGACGCGCATTAATAATGATGCGTTTGTAGTCCTCGCAAAATCCCAGCAAATATTTGAGTGGAATGCAAAAACTGAAATGATTTTTCACTATTAGCCCATTACGTCGTTTCAAGCCCCATCCGGCATTCAACATATTTTTGTCTTCGCCAGATGTCAGCGATACATAGTTTTTAAGCGTGCTAGTTATTCCAACGTTTCTGCTGCGATCAATGTCCACGCCATTCAACTCGTATCGAATCTCATCAAATAAGAACGCCATGCAATTATTTTCCAACATCACCGTTAATGTATCGCTTGGCTTATTTATCTTCAATTTCCCCTCCAAGTAGAGGAAACTTTCACACGGCAATGTGTATAAATCCTGCTGCTGTATGGGTATTCTTATCTCATCGCTGTATCCAAACGTCGTGTTGACGTATGGGTTGTATGTGTGAGTCTCGAGCTTGACGATGCGATCATCAAACGTCGGCTTTCCTCCAATGCTTAGAATGCCCACCATTTTTTTTTTCAACATAAATGCGCACAAGGAATCCCAATGATTTTAAAAATGTAATGTTCGCAGGACTGAGCCTTTTCTTTTTAGTGTAATCAGAGCTGTTGCAGGTGTTGTTGCTGTTGTTGTTGTTGTTTTTGTTGTTGTTGTTGTTGCAAACAATTTCACTTGGAAGAAACGAGTTTCTGGAGTCGTTCAACACAAGCATCTCTTTCGGTCACGCCACACGTATTATCGTCGTCGCCGTCGTACGTGCAATCTGATGATAATCTCTTCACCTCGAAAATCGAGCAACCGCTCGTGTTGATCCACAACGCGTATCGTTAGATCCGCAATGACCTGTGCGGTGATTGGAAGGTAAATGATCTGCGCAGGCATTTCCGATATCTTATATCCTGGTGGGACTCCCGGAGAAAATTCATGTATCGTATGTACGCGCTTCCCATTGTTGTACGCGCCAGCGGTCACGCTGCATTCTATGCGAATAATGTTCACGTTCATGATATTAATTGGATCGTCCGATTCCTGCCACCGTCCAGGTTCTAATACCCGATTCGTCGAGAATCCCAGTAGCGATCCAATGATATTGGGCTTTGTAAAGTCCACGGCGAACGAGCAGTACAGCTCGCTTTTCATGGTGTTGTTGTTAGGGTGCAACACTATTGGATACACATCGTTGTCACCGTCATCGATACCGCCGAGATTTTGAGGATACCGCTCAAGTAATCGCTGCTTCAAATACTTGGCAATGGTGTCTAGTTCATAGGATCCGTGGGGAATCGTAATGTATTCATGAGTGGTGTCGACGCTGCTGTTGATGTCATAGTTTGCGGTGAAGTAGAATTTATCGTTGCTCGAGTCGATGTTCGGTATTGTATGATAAGTTTCAAAGGTTGATAGACCAAGCTCATAATCATCGTCGCTCAAATCTATGGGTGGAAAGTAGCTTACCGCGAGGGTGCTACTCTTGCCGGTTAGAGTGAATGTTAACGACATATTCCGAGCTGTACGACTCGACTGGTACTGAATCAGAGTGGTGGGAAGTCAATCCTTAAATTTGGTGCCAATCGTTTGTAGAAAGCGTAGACATAGTTGTCCACAATTGCTCTGTTCGTACTTCTGATAAACCATTCGATTGTATTCGATTTTCACAGCATCTTTATCCAGATATTGTACCAATTCCTTAGGCGGTCGAAGATTCCCAAAACTGTCGAAATATATAGCTCGACACCCTCGCATACGCTACCCAATGAGTCCCCGACCCCTCGACATTATCCGAATTTACGATACCGCTCTCGTCTTGACGTACTCCTCCGGCAGGTAGTGCATTGCGCATGAAAACACCTCTAAAGAATGGAATACGCATACGTTTTGCCAACTCCTCCAATTGCGCGTCGGTAGTTACGCCGACAGGCATTTTTATTTTCTTTTCGGTGTTTTTTTTTCGTTTTGATATTCCCTGTCCGCGCTTGTATGGTGCGAGATAAAGTCCACGACCTTCCATGGAGCGATTATGGCGTTGCATTTCATGCAGCTGATGTTGCGCCGCCTTATTATCGTTTACCGCCTTAGCGATCCCCGCCGCTCCACCAGCTAACGATCCGAGAACACCTAGCTGCGGGAGAAGTGGTAATATACCACCCCGTTTTGCCACTGGGAGAATCCGCTCTTCCGATGCTCTCTTTGGAGTCCTTTTGCGAGTTTTTGTTTTCATCCCCATTCTGATTATTGTTTCTGACACTGAGTGTGTTTCGAAAATGTGATGGCTTCTTTTTACCTGAAGCCTCTTGGCCTGGTGGGAGTTAGCTCATAATGGAAGGAGAGAAACTATTTGGGGGTAGAGGAAGTTGCTTGGAAAAAACCTTGTCAGTCAGCTAGCAATACGTCACGTCGCAGAAATGTTCTCTGCTTAAAAGTATTACGCGATGTTCTGGGTGAACCCCCCGAGCAACGGAGACGCAAGTGCTGCTGCGCGAGTATTTGCGAGGGAATACCCACGGCTCCGAACGCCAAGTGAAAATTCATTTCCACAAACTTTTATAACGTTGCAACAACACGTTCCATGAAAAATACATTAAGCGATTAGTGTTAGTAGCCGTGCAGTGAAGCGAATATTCGGTACATTAATCCGAACGCATTTGACGTTGCGACCCTTTACGGTGATGGTGTCGTATGTACCTGCGATCAGCTGAGCACTGGGCGCTACCCTACCATAAATCTTTTTGTCCACCGATGGCCAGGATCGGTAGAGTGACCCAGTGACACAGGTTTCCGAAAAGGAAGGAAAGGAATGTCCGAGTGGGTGAGTTTTATTTAATTTATTGGTGATTATGTGTAGAAATAAATTTTTTCCGATTTTAGGGTACAATGACAGTTTGATTTAAAAAATATGAAAACAACTCAATCAGTGAAATAATTTTCATTATTGTTAATTACCTTTTGCCATTTTTCTGGCAGCTTACGAATACCACTGCGATAGAAATTCGGTAGCTTTGTACCTACTGATTATGTAAATCTAGTCGGAAAGAATTTATTCATACACCTAATATTATTTTTTAAATTTAGTTGTGTTGTCCGTTATTAAACTACGGATTTTTACCTCAATAAGGAATTGCGATCACTTGTCATACATTTTCTGTTACGTTACCTTTTCGTTTATGTGTTATTTGAAAATGAAATTTAGGTATTTCTTGTCCTCTCGCTGCAAATAATTATTATTTAAGATTCTGCTTTAAAAACAAACTGTGTAACGCGTGCTTATTCGTACGTTCGTAGTACAAGCGCAGCCGCCTACCGCGTAACCAACGCTACCGCGGGAGCTCGGGCAGAAGGCGCGCGCTCTGATTGGTTGGTGCTTTTTGTTAATATCTCGTTAACGAAACCTCGGAGAACATTTTCGTAAAGGAAAAACTTGTTTGCAATCACCCCTTGTGTCACCCCCTTCAAGGAACCGCAGCATTTTTGGAACACCCTGTATGTAACGTAGTAAGATAAATAAGAACGTTGATACTTCGCGGGAGTGTTTCCGTAGAAGAGAGATTCCGGTCTCTCGGGCCCTTGTATTTATATGATTTGTAGTAATGTTAGGTATGAGGGGTATGCGCGTTATGGACCATGACTCATGTGCAAACTATGCGGTTTATAATTAGAACGTGTTGATGACTCATGCGCGAAATATAGTCGCAATAGGACTTCCGGGGTTTTATTTGAGCTTCTGAAAAGGGGGTACTCAACCCATTGGATGGATTTTGGCTAGTTTGATTCGAGAAGGGTGAGGGTGGCTTTGATTTGGGGGTCGTAGGGAGGGGGTGAGACGTAGTTTCGAATTAAGAGGATTTTTGGGACGAGGGACTTGTTTAAATTTAAATATGAGGGAGGAGATCATGCCTCATAGGGCGAAGAAGGGAATGCGATTTCGTAGTTAACCATTTCGAGATGGGGACCGGTAAGGTACATCGTCTAGAAGGCCCGATGGTTGGAGAAAAGGGGGGTAAGAGTTGAGTTTTGTGGATTTTGGTGGAGTTGTGGAGTGATTTATGAGGGGGACTTTAAATAATACCGCGCGAAAAATAGTGGGACGTCTGATCATGAATGATACAGATCAAAACCGTTGTTGGACCGGCTCTTGAATGAATGAGATATGTTCCTCTTTCACTACAACAGTGTTACATCTGTAACGTACCGCTACCAACCGTCGTAAATTTCTCCTTTTCTTTTCTTTTGTTATTTTCGTTATATTATATCTAAGTTGCAATGTTTGTATTAAGGACGTGCGAAACGTCTCGTTCGCAAACGTTACAGGTAGAAATTTTGGTGACAGCGGTTGGATCTAATTTGCTTTGAAATGGCAATACGTGCAGCAAGGGAGATACACTTTCCTACCGAAGAACAAGACTCCTTCTATCTTACTAAGTCAGGCGCGTTAAGAAGAAGTAAACAATCACTAAAGACGAAGCAACCGGTAGTACCCCAACTCATATAGATGCAGTTGTAGAAGAATTACAACGCCTACAGATAAGTCGGGATAATGCACGTCAACCGCATACTAGAATTCGCGATGCCGCGGACACGGCTCCAGCTTTCGATGGGCGAAACATTATTATTCACCAATTCACGAAATGCTGTAGGAACGCGAAAAATATAATCGCGGCGAACGCCGAATACAGTTTAGTACAATTAATCAAATGTAAACCATTCGGGCAAGCCTCTCGAGTCATGCTTTACGGCGATTACAATACTATAGAAGAAGTAATTAAAGTCCTCAGCTCTCGTTTTGCACCACTGCATTCTTCATTCTAGTTATATGAAGAAATGTCAAAAATCGCTCAGATGCCGAATGAAGCTACTGTAGATTATAGCAGTCGAGTCTCCGGAATTCTCCTTCAATTGAAACACTGTAATGAAATATAGGTTCCATTACACGTCGCGCAATACAATCAATCCGTGGAAACAAATTTAATTAAAGCATTCCTAACGGGGTTAAAACCAGAAATTTACGAACGAGTGCGTACCGTCGAATTCGCCGACCTCGATATCGCCATTAGCGTCGCTATCAAAGCCGAGGCCAAGTGTCAGGAAAATATAATGGGAAATAAATTCGCGAAAGGACTATCGCACTCCGCGCAGTGCAATAATTGTTTCGGGTACGGGCACCCAGCGTGTAATTGTAGCAGTAAATTTCCAGTAGGGTAAATAGCTCAAATTAGTTAGCAATCAAAGTATGGCGATCATTGTCGACAGGTAGGACACACAGTTTAGGAATGCCGGAAGATAAACTCCGCGCCACGATTAACACCGTATAGTTCTGGGTCAAGGCCGTCGTCATATAACACCGGATCTTGAATAACGCCGCGTAATTCCGCGCCGCGTCAATCACAACAAGTAGAATGTAAATACTGCAAGAATAGGGGACACACGATTGAGGAATATCGAAAGAAAATGAATAACGATAAGCGAAAGTCCGTAGAATCACCAAATCCCAAACAGGATACGTCGAATCCCTCCCAAAATCCTGTACGCAGGCAAGCCGTGGTTACGCTACAACCAATAGAAATCTGGAAAGCCCCCAGTATAGCATTGTCAAGTCCAGAATTTAAACAAAACAAGGCATTAATGATGATAGACACAACAGCTGACTTAAGCGTGATCAAACAAGATGCCGTCTCTCCAGGCACACAGATTCATACCGACGTCGTCTACAATCTAAAGGGAATAACAGAGGATTCTCTACCCACTATGTGATACATTAAAACAAAAATATTAGACACAATAGTATAAATTCACGTAGTCAAAACTCTGCCTCTCGCATAAGATGGAATTTTGGAATCAGATTTTATCCGAAAAGGAAGCAACTATAGATTATTCGAGGCTAGGCGTCGTGATAGGAAACAAGTTACTCCCATTTAAAGACGGGGAAATAACAATTCCGGCCAGAATGAGATACCAAATACCAATACAAATTCTAAATCTGGGTCTAAAAGCGGGATACGTGCCAAAATTAGATGTACACCCTGATATCCTAATAAGTAATGCCATGGTCTCAAACGACGACGGAATAGGATATCTTTATGCCATTAAAACATCTTCCAAAGAAATATAAATAGAAATACCTTCTGTGGTGATAGAACCGTACGAGGAAGTAAAATTTGAAGGGGAAATTGCATCTCCAGACCATGTTAGACAAGTACTCGAACTACTTCGTCTTAACCACCTAAATCCAGAGGAAAGAGCTAACATTGAAAACTTAATCGAACAATACACGGATAGATTTCACCTCCCTGGTAGTGAATTAGAAGCAACAAACGCTGTGTCTCACAGAATAATGACCGAAAACGGGGCACTCGTGAATGTAAAACAGTATCGAAATCCCCAAGTCTATAAGAAAGAAATAAACCGACAGATAAACGAACTCCTACACAGCAAAATAATCGAGCATTCAACCTCTCCGTACAACTCCACGTTGGTTATAGTAACCAAGAAAGAGGATAGTCAAGGGAATAAACGCTGGAGAATAGTAATAGAAATTAAATTGAAAAGACCATAGGCGACGCGTATCCCTTACCGAATATTGTATCAAATATTGTAATATTAGATCAACTCGGCAGTGCAAAGTATTTCTCAGTATTTGATTTAGCCTCAGGATTCCATCAGATACCAATGCATCCAGAAGACAAGCACAAAACCGCGTTTTCAATACCCTATGGGCATTACGAATTCAACCGAATGCCTTTCAGTATCAAAAACGCCCCCGCGATATTTCAAAGGTTGATGAACCAAGTACTGACTAGATTACAAGGAATAGAACTATTCGTATACCTCGACGATATAGTAATCTACGCTAGCTCCCTTCAAGAACACGCGACTAAATTTATAAGACTAATGAAACGACTAAGATAAGTCAACATATCTAAGACATATCATTAGTGAAGAAGGGGTTAGGTCAGACCCAAAGAAATTAGAGGCAGTAAACAGTTCCCACAACCCAAAACGGCTAAAAATATAAGACAATTTTTAGGGTTAGCCGGATACTATCGGAGATTTATCAAGTTCTTTTCAAAAATAGCAAAGCCATTGTCAGATCTAACAAGGAAAGACCGCCAAATCGAGTGGACAACGATACAACAAATCGCTTTCGAAACATTACGGGACGCATTATGCGAGGAACCGATATTACAATATCCGGATTTCGACAAACCTTTTATCATCACAACAGATGCCTCTGGTTATGCAGTAGACACGGTCCTAAGTCAGGGAGAAATCGGGAAGAATTTACCGATAGCATACGCCTCGAGAATATTAAATGATGCCGAAACACGATACGCTCTAACGGAACGCGAATTACTCGCTTTAATATACGCCGTTCAACATTTCCGCACATACGTATACGGAAGACGTTTTTCTTTAGTGATGGACCACAAACCTCTAGAATGGCACCATACTCTAGCTAATACTACTTCAAGACTCATGCGCTGGAGAATAAAATTAGCAGAATGTAATTACAAAATCATATACAAGCCCGGGAGGTATAACACGAACGCAGGTGCCCTCTCGTGGAATCCAGTAAATGCACTCCCGTTACAAGTGGAAGGAAAACGAGCGCGTTCCCAAACCGCCACGAGTCCGGGATCCCCAAATCCAAGGCCGATGAAACAACCAAAGGGAGACCAAAGGGATCATCCTCCTCTTCGTCGTCCGAAATCAATCCTGCCCAAATACCAGTAACAAGGAAATTAAAAAGGACACATTAAACCACAACGACCACATCGTCAAGCAGACCGGCAGAAAAAAATAAGGGAATCATGCCAAAAGGGGGATCAGAGGAAATGAATGTGTCCACCGATAGTTTTGAAGCAACTAAAAATATTCAGGTGTCAGTAGAGGTTCACCCTTTCCCTGGACAAACCGGTACTGCACCGACTGTCCCTAAACCAACCACCTTTAACCGCCCTCGCAGTCCACAACGAATGGAGATAGAAATAATGGAAAAGAATTGGGATGAAATTATGGAAATAAGCGAAAACGTAGAGGTCCCGAGGAGTCATGCTTACAGAGAGCCTCCCAGAATAAATTCTAGTAACAGTAGTAGCAGCAGCAAGAAAAATAGCCTACCAATAAGGGGTAGGAAGTACTGTACAAGGAACTCCAGTGGAACACTGGCCGGGCCAATATCTTCAATAACGATAAGAAGAGATTCAAAAAATAATTTCAAAACATTCATTAGGCCACCCCGACAACAAGTATCATCGCGGTGACAGGGACTACCACGACAGCAAATATCGCCACGACAACTAGCATTACCAAGAGTAGCTAACCAGGAATTGATTCAAAGCAGGGTCAAGGAGATTGGAGACCACTTATGGATGAGAACGGAAACTGCAGGAATATTCATTACTACACATGAGAAACCAGTGGGCGAGGAAAGCACGGAGTTTATAACTAAGGAACAAATTAAAATTACCTTACCCCTGCCACTCCGGGCAGGAAGTATAATTGAAATTCCCAGACCGGGACGGACCATCTTAGGCATGTTAATGCCAGATCCTCCAAACGAAGAAGTCTATCATACCATAATCAGGAACCTATATAATAAATTAACACAAGAAAACATTAACAAAATTTAATTACCAAAAACAGAAATTAATATATTAAGGGGAAAATTAAAACAAATGATCAGTCTAAGGTTCTTACAAACAAATATCAGCATCATAATCTGCAATGGCACTGTACAGCTGCCAGCAGAACAGGACCGTCTAATAATAATTAAGGAAAACCACGAGTCACCAGTAGGAGGACATAAAGGGGTAACCAAAACCTACAACAGAATCAGAAACCTATACCATTGGCCAAACATGAAAAAGGATGTGAAGCAACACATTAAAACATGCATAAGTTGTTAAAAGAAAAAACTAGTGCGAATTAAAACTAAGGAACCAATGACAATAACAGATACGCCACTGTACGCCTTTAACAGAATATCCATGGATATTATGGGACCATTGCCACTCACAAAATCAAGGAAAACGTATATACTTACCATACAGGACAACTTAACAAAATTCTCATTAGCTATACCATTAGTCTCGTTTACAAGCGAAGAAATAGCCCAAGCATTCACCACACATTTCATATACCAATATGAATGCCCAAAAGCCGTTCTCACGGATCAAGGATCTTCATTCATCAGTTCTCTCATGCGAAAGTTTTTAAAGGTTCTTAATATCAAGCAGTATAAAACCTCAGCGTTCCACCCGTAATGAAACTGTTCCCTGGAAAAAAAGCCATCACGTCTTGGTTGAATATTTAAAGCATTACATAACCAAAGAAGGACTTCCGTTTCCGGTCGCGGTGTGTGAAAGGCGATAAGTGAGTGGTGCTAGAGGTGTAGAGAAAGTGTGATGAGGCGGTGGAAGGGAGAAGAGAGTGCGAGTGTGGAGGTTGAGGGAGAGGTGTGGAAAGGATAGGGATAAGAGAGAAAGAGTTAGGATTGAGGGTGACAGGGAAATAGGAGGGATAAGGGAAGGTTTGGAGGTTAGGTGATAGAGGTGGGAGAAGTGAGCGGGAAAGAGCAAAGAGAGCTTCAAGGGGTGACACCTATCGGAGAGGAAATGAGGTAGAGGTGTTGGTAAGGAAGGCGGGAATTTTTGAACGGAGGAAAAAGAATTAAGAGCATGATTAAAGAGAATATGGGTGGGATGGGGTGGGGGGGGAGGGAGAAGGGCAAATGGGGGAGAGGGGAGTAAAGGGGGTGGGAAGGACAAGGGGAGTGAAGCGATAAAGGAAAGGCATAGGAAGGACAGTGGTAGCAGTGTGGGAAGCAGTGTGGGGAGCTTAGAGAGTTTTTGGGAAAAAAAGAGAGGGAGAGAGGTGGGGACGTTGGAGGGGGGGGATTTAAGAGGAGTGGGAAAACGGTAAGGTCGCCAGTAAAAGGGGTCAAAGAGGGGGAGGAGCAGGGTGGTGGAAGGAGTGATGATGGAGTTAGTAATGGAGATAAGGGAGATGAAAGAGGAGATGAGAAAAGGAAAGGAGGAGAGAAGAAGGGTAGAGGAGGAATCAAGAGGAGAAAGAAGGAAGTGACAAAGATAGGAAGAACGGGAGGGGATGGACGAGGAATAGTACTCGTGAAATTGGTGGGAAGGGAAGAGAAGAGGAAAGTAATGGAGGCGAGGAAAAAGTTGAAGTTCGGAAAAGAGAGGATTGAGGACGACCTCACGGAGGAGGAGAGAAGAGGGAGGTGGAGGATAGAAAGAGGGGCAGAGGAGGAGAGGAGGGGGGGAATAAGATGCAGATAGGATACATGAAAATTGTGGGTGAACGGAGGATGGGGCGAGATGTGCGAGAAATGGATGTAGGAACAAGGAAACGAGAAGAGGGGGAAAGGGAGAGGGGAGAGAGGGAAGGGATGATGCAAGTGTCTGGAAGAAATAAGGTGGCGTTCTGGAATGTTGCGGGGGTAAAGAATAAAGATGTGGAGTTCTGGAAGGGTTTGGAGAAATGGGATGTGGTGGTATTATGTGAGACGTGGGTAGAGGAAAGAGACTGGGAGGGGGTGAGGAATAAGATGCCAAATGTGTGGGAGAAGCAGTGGGCAAAGAGGGAGAGTAAGAAAGGGAGGGCAATGTGGGTAATGATAATGGGGGTGAGGAAGGAGTTAAGAAGCAAGGGAAGGGGAGAAAGAGGGGATAATAATGAAGAAGGTGAAGATGGGAGGGGAGTGGTGAAGGGTGGTGGGGGTATACGTGAATAAGGATTTGCAGAGGAAGCTGGAGGAGTTGAAGGAGTGGATGGAGGGGAGAGAGGAGGGAGTAAGGGTGGTGATAGGGGGAGACTTTAACGCAAGGACCGCAGGTGAAGGGGGGAGATGTGGGGGGAGATGGGGGAACAGAAGGGACTGGAAAGTAGGAGATCGAAGGACAGAGAGGTGAATGGGGAGGGGAGAAGGTTGTGTAGTTATTTGGGTGAGAGGGGGTGGGGGATAGTGAACGGAAATGTGGAAGGTGATGAGGAGGAGAAGTGGACGTACACAGGAGGAAGAGGGAATTCGGTCATTGATTATGTGTTGGGGAATAAGGATACAAGGGAGAGACTGGAGAGAATGGAAGTGGGTGAAAGGGTAGACTCAGACCATCACCCAGTGGTAGTATGGTTGAAGAGGGAATGCAGGGAAGGGTGGGAAGGGGAAAAGGGGGAGGGAAAAAAGTTCAGTGAGGGGGAACTGGACAGAGAAGGGAAGAGAGGAGTTTATAAGGATATTTGGCAAGAGAGAAGGTAGAAGCATACAGGAAGAATGGAGGGAGCTGAGGGATAGGGTAAAAGGGGTGATAGGGAAGGTGGGGAAAGGAGGAGAGAGGGGAGGAAAGGGTGGGATAAGAAGTGTAAGGAGAAGAAGTGTAAGGTAAGAAGGGCGTTGAGGCGATAGAGGAGGGAGGGTGGAGATGGGAAAGAGTATAGGGATAGGAAGAAAGAGGGGAAAAAGAGGGAGGAGGTAGAGAGGTTGGAGAAGGAGGTGGAGGGGGTGAAAACGGAAGGGCAGGTGTGGAAAGTAATAAATAGAGAGAGGAGGAGAAGGGTGGAGGAGGGGATAAAAATCGAGGAGTGGGAGGATTATTCTTAGGGGCTATTAGGAGGGATGGAGTGGAGGGTGAGAAAAGGGGGAGAAAGAAGGAGGGGTGAGGACGAGGAGGCGGAGCACGAGGAGGGGGAGCACGAGGAGGGGGAGTTGAGTAAGGAGGATGTGAGAAGGGTGGTGAGGAATTTGAAGGAGGGTGAGGCGGGAGGGGGGGGTGGTATAGTTAACGAGGTATGGAAATATGTGAGGGGGTAGAGGTAGAGGATTGGTTATGGGAAATTTGTAATAGGGTATGGAAGGGGGAAGGATGGGTGGAAGAGTGGAGGGAAGGAGTAGTGGTGCCGGTGGTTAAAAAAGGGAACGGAAAGAGGATTACAGGGAGGTTACGCTGACACAGACGGCGTACAAAGTGTACGCGTCGGTGTTGGCAGAGAGGTTAAGGGAGGAGGTGAAGGGTAAGAAGCTGTTGCCACCGAGTCAGGCCGGATTCAGGAGAGGGATAGGATGCATTGACAACATCTATGTATTGAATTACCTAATAAACAGGCAAGTGACGAGGAAGGAGAGAAGGTTGGTGATTTTCTTCATAGATTTAAAGGTGGAATTTGACTCGGTGGACAGGGAAGTGCTAGTGAGAGCGATGTGGAAGAGGGGAGTGAGAGAGGGGCTAGTCGAAAGATGTGAGGAGGTGCTGAAGGAAACAGTGTGCAGGGGTGGGTGGGGAGGGGTGAGACTCGGAGGAAAGAAAATATACACGCTGGCATATGCGGATGATGTGGCGGTGGTAGCGGAAGAGGAGGAGGCAATGAAGGGTATGATGGCTAGGTTGGAAAGGTATTTAGATGGGAAGGGGCTGCAGCTAAATTTGGGGAAATCTAAGGTAATGAGGTGTAGGAAGGGGGAGGGAGGTGGAAAAAGATGGTATGGAGGTGGAGGAGGTGAGGGAATTTAAGTATCTGGGTTATTCTCCGATGGCGAATGGGGGCAGGAGGCCCATATGGGGGATAGGGTAAGAAAAGCGGCGGCGGTGATGGGGCAGTTTGGGGTATAGGGAAGAGGAAGTTTGGGAAAGATTGGGGGAAAAGGGTGTGGCTTTTTGACAGGTTGGATTGGGCGACGGTGGGGTATGGAGTGGAGATATGGGGGTGGGGGGTGAGGGAGAGGGGTTCCCTCTCCTCCACAGGGGTTGCAGGAGAGGTTTTTGATATGGGTGTTGGGGGTGGATTGGTGTACACCGGGATACATGGTGAGGGAGGAGTTGCAGCGGGACATGATGAAGGGAAAGGCTGGGATGAGGGCTTGGACTTATGAGAGGAAGTTAGAGGAGGGGCAAGGGGGGAATTGGCGAGGGAATGTTGGGAAGAGGTAAAAGGTAGGGCGAGAAGGGGAAAGGTGCTGGGGGATGGGAGGAGGAAAGGAAGACAGTGGAAGGGTTGGAATTGATGAGCGGAAGGGGGAATTGTGGGGAGAGGAATTCGTAAGTAGGGGAAGGAGGTTAGAGGAGGCGGAAAGATGGGAAAGGATAAGGGGCACAAGGTATAATAGGTGGTATGGAATGGTAAAAGAGATGGGGGTGCCGGGATATTTGAGGAGGGGATGGGGTGAAAGCTGGTGGAGGCGAGTGGCAAGATTTAGGCTGAGGAGCGAGATGAGAGGAGGAAGGTACTGGGAGGAGGAGGAGGATAGAGAATGCAGGATGTGTAGTTGGGGGGAGGAGACATGGGAGCATGTGTGGGAGGTGTGTACAGGATGGGCGAGGAGAGGTGGTGGCAGGAAGTGGTGAGGGAGGTGTTGAGTGACGAGGGAGGGGGAGAAGAGTAGATGAGGAGAGTGGAAGAAAGGAGGGGAGGTGGAGTGGAGGAATGGAAGCATAAAAATTGAGAGTGACAGGAAGCCAGCGGAAACGGGGGTCAGATGGTAGGGAAGGGAGGGGGCGAGAAGCGTGCGTGGCGGTGGCAAGCGAGCGAGCGGGCGAATTAGTTTGTAAAAGCGGATAGTGTTTAAGAATTAGATGTAAATAAGATGTATGGGCGGATTGTTAACCCTGAGGGGAGAAAATAAAGTACTACTACATAATCAAAGAAAAACAATGGGACCAGTGGCTACCACAGGTCATGTTCTCTTATAACATAAGCACACATGAGGGCACCAAATACACTCCCTATGAATTTGTATACAGTAAAAAGGCTAGACAATCATAAAGTATTGTTACGTTTTGCGTTCGACATAATATAAATTTACTGAACAGCAACGATAACAGAACATTAAACACGGGGTAACAAGAATAATATAAGAACAGGTAACGAATATAATCGGTTAGGAATACAATATCGATACGTCTGCTTGTAATGGCGGCTGACTCTCGAATGACAGCTTGACAGGCGATCGATCCGATCGCCTTCTTCTCGCTGTCTCTTGTCTTCGTCGCGAGCACCAGCGGGCCATGAATCCTCTACATAGGGTGCTCGCAACAATGCTCCCCCCCTTCGAGGAGCGGTCGTCCCGACCGCTGCACATTCTCCGTTGATGGCAGCTGCAACCTGGCTCGGAAGAGTGGGAAGGACGCTATGTGGCCTCTTCCGTCCGTCGCCTCGGTATTCACCTTCACGCCCAGGGAAAAACCACCCCAAAAACCCTGGGCAAGGCGTGGGTGCATGGCTCTTCGCGTCTCTACCCTCCACTTGCGGCTTCAGTCTTGCGTACTTCTTTCTTGTATGGACTTCATCTTCTTCGATGGCGCATCTTCTTCTTGGGTAGAGACTGGCAAGAGGTCCAATCCTTTTTCTGGTCGGGCTCGTCCAACGATTCATTCCTGGTGTTCCCTCCGCGGAAGTCCAGCGACGACGCTCTTCTGGAGGTTCCGGCTCCTTGTCCCACGACGTCCCCGGAACTCCAACAGTGCCTCGGTGGAAGTCAAGCGACGAAGCTCCTCTGGACTCCAGCTCATTGTCCCACGACGTCTTCGGAACTCCAACAGTCCCTCGGTGGAAGTCAAGCATCGAACCTCCTCTCTTCCGTCCCCGGAACTCTAACAGTCCCTTTCAGAAAACATTGCATGCATTAATTTTCTCTTCTTCTCACGAGGAACGGTGGAGCCGAACAGAGTCAGGGAGACGAAAAGGCGAGACGGGCACGACAACAGGGGGTTACAACTCATGAGCTTGTCACCGGCCCGCTCCCCGATCAATCTTCCCCGGACTCCCAGCTCGTCTTCCTCTTCTTTCTTCTAATCTCCTCCAGTACACCAATCCGTGGCTTCTTGACGGCCCCATTCCTCTTCGTGGCATCTGGTGCTGTTCCAGGGGACCGTCTCGGTGCAGCTCGTCAGCAGTCCCGTCTCCGCGATGCCCCTTCCGACCGATCCGTGCGACTGTGTCGCACGTCCGTCCGGTGATTGGGGACACCATTTCCCGTTTGCTGTCCACCTCGTAGGAAGGGACCCCTTGGTAGACACTGTACCGGGGACGCGGCCAGGATCCCAGCCAGGAGGGTAGCGGGGTGGTTCCACGTATGTCCGCACCCCGCTGCGGACCGCCACGCTGTTGTGGCACATTCGGGGAATTCGGGACCGCATCCAAGCCGCGGCAGCAGTCCCCCGACACCTTGTCCCTCGTCGTGGGGTATCGTGTATCTGTAATAGACACAAGAGCGGGGGCCGGACTACGAAGGCAACCTCCGCAGCCCCGTCCACCGGATTAGCTTAAACTAATCTTCTTTCTTGAGTCTTCTCTGTATGTTGCATCCCTTCTCTCGGAAGTCTTTATTCCTCTTGCAATTGTCCCTCATATTTCGCAAGGCGTCGTACGTGGACCACCTTGCACTTCTTCCTAGGCGAGCGTTGAATCCTGTAGACGACGTCGTTGATCTTGTTTACCACCGTGTAGGGTCCTTCCCAGTCGGATGGCAGTTTTGGGCACTTCCCTTTCATTCTTCGTGGTTGGAATAACCACACTCGTTCTCCAGGCTGGAACTCCCGAACTCAGCATCCTCGACTCTCTCTCTCTCTCTCTCTCTCTCTCTCTCTCTCTCTCTCTCTCTCTCTCTCTCCGCGACGGTATTCGCTCTCGAACTCCCTCCGTCGCGGCTTCCAATTCGGCTATCCTGCGACGATGTTCGCTACCGAACTCCCTTCGTCGCAGCTTCGCGACGGTATTCGCCCTCGAACTCCCTCCGTCGCGACTTCCTATTCAGCTATCCCGTGACGATGTTCGCTATCGAACTCCCTTCGTCGCGGCGTCGCGACGGTATTCGCCCTCGAACTCCCTCCGTCACGACTTTCTGCACAGCTATCCCGCGACGATGATCGCCATCGAACTCCCTTCGTCGCGGATCAGCAATCGCAGCGACGGTATTCGCCCTCGAACTCCCTCCGTCGCGCCTTCCGTAACCCCTGTCGTATTCCTCAATCCCTAAACTGGTAGCAGTTCTTGCGAAGATGACCGGCCCCTCCACATTGCCAGCAAGTTTTCTTCGTGTTATCGTCTGAGCGATCGTCCGACCCCTCGAACCTCCCCTTCTTCTTCGGGCTCTCAAAAGTGTGGGAAGATTTAGTTCTCCGTTTTTCCGCGTCGCGATCACGGGACTTTGTCGCGAGATCGCGAGACATCGTCTCGATGGCCTCCATCTCCAGAGCTCTGGTCACGGCGGCTCTTAGGGAGGTGAACCCGCCAAGTCGCAGTTCCCGCTGTATGACAGAGCTCGACAATGCTGTTACAAACTGAGACGCGGCAAGTTTGTCACGGGTCTCTGCCGGGCAATCGGCGAAAGCGGACTGCGCCAAACGTTCAATTTTGGTGGCCAGCGAGGAGATGCTCTCATCTCTCCGTTGCCTATGGCTCTGGAAGAGTACATAGTTCAAATTTGACAGATTCTTCGCCCCGTAGCGGAATTCGAGCGCGGAAACCAATTCCACGAAGTTCTCGCATTGGGCAGCGGAGAGCGTCGTGAGGACGCTCCTCGCCGACCCCCCGAGGGAAGCGATCAAGGTTGTAGCCTTTTTTTCGTCATTCCACCCATTAGCGCGCGCGATAGTCTGGAACTGTACCTTGTACTCCTCCCACGACGTTTTTCCATCGAAAATTGCCGGTTTCACCGCGTACCCCAAGCTGAGTACGTGCGGTCCCGAAAAGGGAGCAGCGGCGGGCATACCGACGGAGGTAGAGACATGCGCCGAGGGGACATTATTTACACCACTATTTACATCACTGTTTACATCATTATTTACATTATTATTTACATTGGCGACTGTCTCTCTACCCCGAGGACTCGCGCCGCTGTCAACCGATCCGCGAATATTTTGTAATAAGGAGACTACGACCTGGATGCGATTTTCCATTTCTGACAACCGGGCCTCGAGAGCCGCCTGTGTTTTTCGGTCGGTTGCTTCCTTTTCCTCCCTGCGACGGTCCTCCCTGTGCCAGCGGGCCTCGTTATCCCTTCGCAGCTCCCTCATCTGTCCCGCGATACTTAATTGAAGAGAGGTGAACATCTCCTGTAGAGAGGCACCACCCGTCGCTGCAGGAGAAGGGTTCGCGGAGGCCGCGGACCCACGAGTGGGCATCCCACTTCTAGTGGGCATCCCACTTCTGACACCAGTGTTACGTTTTGCGTTCGACATAATATAAATTTACTGAACAGCAACGATAACAGAACATTAAACACGGGGTAACAAGAATAATATAAGAACAGGTAACGAATATAATCGGTTAGGAATACAATATCGATACGTCTGCTTGTAATGGCGGCTGACTCTCGAATGACAGCTTGACAGGCGATCGATCCGATCGCCTTCTTCTCGCTGTTTCTTGTCTTCGTCGCGAGCACCAGCGGGCCATGAATCCTCTACATAGGGTGCTCGCAACAGTATAATACCAAACGACTCATTAGCAACATATCCAGATTTTGTGGATAGGTTAGTTACAAGGTTGCTCAATATCCGTGAAATAGGAAGACACAATTTAAAGAATTCAAAACTTAAACAAAAATACTATTATGATCGAAAGATATCATCAATCAAGTATCACAAGGGCGAGAAAGTGATGCTTTTAAACCCAAAAAGGCACAAATTCAGCGACGAATTCACCGGACTGTCACGTCCCGCGACGTGGAGTCTAATATATATTAACCTTTTAAATCACTATATTTACTATTTCGTACTCTGAGGTATTCTAACCACCTCGTATGAAAACATACAAAATATTACGTAACAAATAGCCAATAAGGCATTATCATCATAAACAACGATAAGAAAAGATCGAGAAAAGAATGGACGGCAGCAAGCAGGACAGCCAGCTGTATATCAGATAGCTGACCGCACGAACACCAAGAAGGCCCAGCCAACACCAGCTGATGTTCAGTGTGGTACAGAGGCCCATATCAACCAGTGGAGACGACACATCTTCGCGGAGCTGTGCCCCTGATCCTCGACAGAAGATTGCCCTCCCGTCATTTCCCGCAAATCAATTATAATACATATACTTAACTTCAACCCTTATTAAATAAGCTGTACGGAACTAATCGTACAAAAAACATTGTAAACAAATAACGTATAAATCAAATGTGAATTAATATAAGAATCTTGCTATCGTCGCTACTGGGAGACAGGCAAAATGAGATGCATTAGTCACGAAGAAGGACACCTAAAGGGTGAGAACTAGTGGAACGTGCCTAACCAGTAAACAAAATCTCAGAATAGAACGATGGGAAGATTCTTCCTGGAAAATTCCAGGTTGAGGCTGTGGGATGGGGTCTCCCACCTAAGAATTGTCAGGTGACAAATCCTAGAGAAGGAGTAACCAATTGCCCTATAAAAAGGGACTGACCACCCGCGGAGCTCGTTATAATATTACATATTATATTACTATTATTAATTAATACCTCATTAATTTTCAAGTATCGTTGTTGAATCCATCATAGAACTTTAATCTAAAACTTAACCAGTGTTAAAATATCAGGAAAAAGGGAAATAAAGGTGATTGTTTTACATAAAATCAGTGAGTGAAGTGTTTCCATCCCTTTATCCCATCCTCAAAAGCGGGCACTCGTCTTTTAATTAAGTAAACTCAATTACGAAAATGTGTATTGACAGTTCACGGGTTGCGCTGATTGATGGGAACTCCTATGAGCAGAACGTTGCCCGCGGTTTTACCAGAAATTAAGCGCAAGGCGTGATTGACGCGATTAGTTCTAATATCAACGAAATTCTAATTAAACGTTGCAAAAATGTGAAAAATCACTCTTGCCTCCGTCGATGGTGCCGCTGAAGAGCAGAACGTTGCCCGCGGTAGCACCTGGTACGGAAGGTGGAGAGTGATTTATTGGTCGATAAATAATAACTATTTTAAATTCTAAAAGACGAATGTCGCGAAACCATCGTGCGGGGCGACGTGTACAGTTAAGGAAACTATATAAACAATACCAGGAAACGCCAGCGACTAATTATAAGGACATTCTGGGAGTCGTCAAAAACCCAATCATTAGGAAGGACACAAAAACCCCGAACTTTGATAACATCCTGGTCTGCGGAGATTGGGCAGCCCCTAAAGTAAACGTCGTACCAGAAAGTAACGGGATCCCAACGGGTCCAATCGAGTGGAGTCTGACCATCGTGAGCCTGCCCTCACCGCGGGTAAATTAAGGTATTTACTGAAAACAATATAATTATAATGTACCCTCAATCGCTCTCAACTATCCCAGAGCGTAAAGTCACTAGACCAGCTCGAAAGCGGATTGAAAATATAAACTCCCTAAAAATCGCGGCTCCGAATAGGAAGTAGGGACGTAACAGGACCATACACAATCGTGGAAATCTTGAATAACAACAATGTAAAGATAGCTGTGAGCCCTCGTCGAACTAAGGCTGTCCACCAGGACAGAATAAAAAAGGGCCTATACGCCTCCAGACTGTAGCGCCCTTAGGGACGTTAGGGTAAAGCACTAGCAACTTCGCGGCGCTGGAAATTCAAAAGAGGTGGGGGTTGTACGCAAGGGCCCATTCAGAAAAGTAATATCCTACGAAAAGCACGTGGAAAATTTTTCTAATAGCAAGATAAAAGAAAAGAAAAAGTGAAAGGAAAGAAACAGAGGCAATCAACAAAGCAGATCGCGAAGAAAACTAAGGTAGGAACATCATAAGGCATATAGTAACTATAGGAATAAATTATAATCGAGAAAAAATCGAATTATTAGAATCACGTGGAAAAAGAAGAATGCCAGTCTGTCACTGCCTACCTGCCAAAGGTCTACGCCAGGAATGGCAGGCCCAAAGGTTGGACAATTCTTTTCCGTCAGAAATGCTACTTAGGTAGGTACATCTGCGATATCGAGAAGCGCACCGTTACTTTTATTTCGCACTTGCTTCTACACTCGGATGGTCGGTTCTTTTGGGAGGGATGCAAGTTCGATTGGTTAGGTTAGGAGGTGTGAAAGTTGTTAGACTAAATTTCAACCATAGGGAGCAGATTATATTAGAACCAATCGAATTTGCATCCCTCACAAACGGCTGCTCTCTTGAAGAGGCCCTCTTCACAGCAATACCCCCCCCCCCCCCCCAGTGCCCACCTTCTCTCGCACAGAATACGATAACGCATGCTTTTATTTTGATATTAAAGCTCGTGTTTATATTCGAGAGGACCACGTGTCAATAGCGGGATACCATTTTTCTTCCCGTGTCTCTCTACGAGGCGTATTGACGGTGGATTGTAGGAGCATAGCTGTCTGGATGCCAGTTATTGAATTCAGGAGACGATAGAAACACTTTATTACAAAACACACTTGTACTATAATTAAAGTAATTCGTATTCCTCTCGGGAAGGAGTACTGATAATCATCGAACTTGCGCCCTACTTCGCGCAGACCGATTGCACGGAGGGTTGTCGGGCCACACACTGCACAAATGATAAGCCACGTCTAGACGTTGCGAGGCTACAGCGCGAGACGTGCCTCGCGGTGTGAAAAGTCTGGAGAGTCCTTAGCTCGCCTTGGTCACTTTGCGAAGCAACCTCGTGCTGCTGCCGTGGCGAGGACAACACCCTGCAGTGCCTCACCGAATTTTATGGCTTTCGACCCTCGAAGGGTTTGGAATATCATTAAGAAGTGAGAACTGTTCAGGATTTCAAATGTTTGCATCTTTTCTTCATCGTATCGAAGGGGAAGTGGCAGCAATGGATTCCTGGCGTTCCGTCGATTAAAATCATACCAAATATCATGCAAATTGGACTACCTAGCTATTTGTATTCCTTATGTAAAAGTTGTCCGATTTACACGACATTTGTAACGATTTTCATCAGAAAACCACAAGGAATCCATCGGCGACACTTCCCTATCCATACGATAAAGAATAAAGAATTATTTTATTTCTGAAACAGGCAGGTACAGGATGATTCTGGAGGTACGCCCGTCAAAAAGATGCGGCCTGGTACCCCGTGGCGAGGACAGCCCTTCGCATTGCCTCACCCGATTTTTATGGCTTTTTTCGGAAAAAGGTATGTTCCTGGGTCGAACGTAGCGAATTGAGGTCGAGCCCCCGCAGTCGAGAGTGAAATATCCCTTACAGCGTATTAAGAAATTCTTTTCTTCATCGTATCGAAAGGGAAGTGACCCCAATGGATTCCTTATGTTTTTCTGATGAAAATCATACCAAATATCATGCAAATCGGACTACTTTGACACTAGCTATTTGTATTCCCTATGTAAATGTTGTCCGATTTACACGACATTTGTAATGATTTTCATCAGAAAACCACAAGGAATCCATCGGCGACACTTCCATATCCATACGATAAGGAATAAAGAATTATTTTATTTTTTAAAAAGGTATGTACAGGCTGATTCTGGAGCTGCGCCCGTCACCCCGTGGCGAGGACAACACCCCGCAGTGCCCATCGAATTTTATGGCTTTCGACCCTCTAAATAAATGGTAACAAAATAAATTATAGATAATCATACATATATGCGTTCCTTTCCTTTCCATACATACACCTTTTCCCACCGGGTGACATTGCACCGAAAACTTAATATAATAAAACGTAAGAAGGATAGCGATATACCGAGGTCAACGGACCCGCGAGGTAAACAAACCGCACATTCCTGAACTATAGAAAAATAGAGTCCCGTTGTAAATAGAGTAAGACAGAAAACTTTCCAAGAATCTTATGAGCAAATAATAAGGACGAATTCGAAGAAATAGAGTCGCGTTGTAAATAGAGTGAGACAAGAGACTTTCACGGAATCTTATACCCCGGACAATAAGAAATAGAGTCGCGTCGTAAATAGAGGAAGACAAGAGATTTTAGGGGAACATGTAGACAATAATGGGGATAGATTGAAGCATAATACGGCGTAAGGAGAATCATAGCTCTTTAAGAGGCATTATTACAGCAGGCTTCATTCGGTCTCAAGAATACGATACATACAGTAATAATTCATGTAGCGAACGACAGTGATATTCCATCGAAATGCCCAATCAATCGGGAAAGAAATTGAAAAGTATAAGAACGCTATTGAGTTTAGCGCTGTCGGGTTCAACGCCGTCGAGTTCAATGCCGTCAAGTTCAACGCCGTCGAGTTTAACGCCGTCGAGTTTAACGCCGTCGAATTCAACACGATCGAGCTTAACACCACCGAGTTTAACCCAATCGAGTTTAGCACCGTCAAAATCTACATCGTGGAAATTACGTAGAATAAGAGTATCAGAAGTAGACTGGCAGCCCTACACTAAACACAGGCATTCCGATCACGGTGGTGCGCGTGGAAGTACATATTTCTATTCGGCACGGGGAACGCACCACCCCTGACGACTGGAACGGCGGTCAAAGTAAATACCTAGATAGCACACCTCATCTTAGAGACGTTTAGTTCATGTCCATTTTAGGTCTGAAAGTCTGAACGGCCTTAGTCGTAACATGGCCGTTGTGAAGCCGTCTCTCCGGTGTCTCTAAGGCGCCCGTAAACGTCTTACAAACGTTTGCTACAGATGTGGTGGTGTACTTAAGACATCTGTGGCGTATGTCTTCAAGACGTCTGTAGCGTGTGTCTTTAAGATGTCTGTACCAGATGTTGTTAAGACATCTTGGAACGGACATTTCTGAATCGTGTCCGTTATAGTAGTCGAAGTATTGTTTTTTTTACAATATCTTTATTTGCGTAGGGTAGGGGGAGTTGGGGCAGATTGATGCACTTTTTTTTAAACTTGAATAACTTTTGACAAATGAATATTAATGGCACAATTGTTTGGCCAATTTGTTAACAATTTATTCTAGTTTAAAAAAAGGTTTGGTTTTTTATGCAAGGTTTTAAAAAATAAAGTTATTAATATTTTTTTAAAAAATGAGATTTGCATCAATCTGCCCCATAGGTGGGGCGCAATGATACATAGATAGGGGCACATTAATACAGGATGGGGCACATTGATATTATCTCTGAATATTAATTAGAACACCACAGTTTTTCAATTTTCTTTTATTATTTCAGAAATAACAATGTTAAAAGTGTAGTTTGTTTAATAATAATTATGAAATATAATATTTAAGTATTTGGCATTTATTGCACATTGTAATTGGAAATATTGATGGGAAAAGTAAAAAGTGCCGCGGCTCTAGATGTTCCTTGGGTGTGGTAAGGTGTTGGCAATTTTAAAACTACATCACTGATGTCAACACTAGCCAAGTCTTCAACAACAGGAAAACTGAATGCCCACGAAGATGGTTTCTTTCTTAAATACGATACTTGGTATTCAGTCAAGCTATATTTTGAAATAACTTTGGCAACATAATATAAAACAGATTTCTTTTTTTCGAATTTAATCAATAAGAACTCATTAATTTTTATATTATCTGAGGCAGGGACACTCATAGAAGCTCCGTTGTCAAAATCTTCAGCCCCTGATATTGTGTCATCCCCATCAGATACATCCTTGTTCCAATCAGAAGAACTGGAATCTGTATCTGGTATAGCAGGACATTGTTTCTTCTTCCTTCTCTTAATTTTGTCAGTCAAACCAAGTAGATTTTTTGCGGTTCTTAGGTCTTTTGTTCTCTGTTTCATTTCCTTTTCTAATCTTTTCTTTTCTCTTTCATCGTGCATGTTTTGCAGTCTGTCCTTTTCTGGTGAATTAGTGTATATTCTTGACTTTCCCTTTTCTTTTTGAGTTGTCTTGTTTCTGTCTTGAAACCCTTGAATAAGGCCGCACAATTTCTGGCGACAGTGTGATTTTGGATGTCGACTGTGTTGGACTGCTATTTCCTTGATTTATTATATTAGGGCCTGATGTTGGTTGCCGATTTTCTGAATCTGAATTGTATATATCAATTGTTGCAAAATCATCATCTCCAAACGCAAGTTTATTTAATGGCCAAATCCCTGGTTTAGAAAATCCGCTCGTAATATTTTTTGGAGTAAATGATAACAGAAACGCGGACGTTGTGAGTTGAGCAATCTGGTGAATAGATAAAGTCTTTCCAACATTGGTAATGTGCCAGTCATTGAATGACATCTTTAATTTTGCTTTAAATGGGTCGAAAATACCGATATCCAAAGGCTGCAGTTTGTGCGAAGTGTGTGGGGGGAATGACAGATACACTATCCCATTGTCACGGCAGAAGTTAACCGCTTCAATCGACACATGTGACTCGTGGTTGTCACACATAATTAATATTGGATTGTCTTTGGTGCTTGAGGTATGCTTTTGAATGTGCTTCAACACTTTAATATGTGAATCAGCATTCATCCAGCCAGTTCTATTTGCTAAACCAAGACTTCCCTCTGGGGCACCATTTAAGAAATAATCCTTAAAATGAACGCGAGGAAAAACATAAACGGGAGGTAGGGCATTGCCAGTTGCCGTAATAATGGCACAAAATGTAACCAATTCTCCTCTTTCGCCAGAAACTATTTGTCCTACTTGTCTTTGTCTTCTGTCGGCTAAAATCTTTGGTGTAGACAGGACAGTTGTAATTCCTGTTTCGTCAAGATTAAGGATGCGATCTGGTTGAAATTTATATTTGGTCAGAACACTTTCATAATTCTGAAAAAATTCTGTCACAGCAGTTTTATTAAAACCAAAAGCTCTTGCAGCACTGGTATTTTCCGGCTTTCTTAGGCTCAAGGTCCCATTTCTTTTTCTAAATCCCCTAGCCCAATCTATTCCAGCTGATCCAGTTGTTTCCCACGACTCAGGAAATTTACATTTGAGAAATTTGGCGTATTGGAACGCCAAAATTCTCACTTGCGCCAAACTTAATCCGTAGTGCATGTTGCTGCAATTGACTATGTATTCGCTTAACATCTTTTCTTGTTTAATTGTAAATACTTGTGCTATCGTATATTTTGAGCCATATATCTTATATCTTGCCTCGTCATTTTGTGTATTCGTATTCTTACGAATTTTTTCAATACGATGCTGTAAAGTAGAAACACTGATATTATACTTATATGCAGCTTTTATTAGAGACAATGTGCCTTTTATTGTTTCTGTTATTGCCATTTCAATATTATCCTCGTTAAGATTTCTTCTATTAGTTTTAAGTACGTAGTTCCTGACCATTGCTGCTGTAAAAATGAAAAAAAAATTAATTAAGATCAGTAGGGGCATTATTGTACAATAACGGGGCACTTTGGCACACTCCATGTAACTGTGTATCATAGTGCCCCAAAGGCACTTTTTTCTTCAAATAACTAAAAAGGATCATCAAAAAACAAATAAAATAATCATTACTAGACTCAATAACTTACCTTTAATATAAATGACAACCCGAAGCAAGCAAACCTTTAATGGCAATACACTTTTGTACTATACGTATTATTTGAGTACAGAGCAACGAAAACACGTTCGCTCCTGCTCTTGATACAATGTTGACTGCAGAGTGACGCGCATTATATTAAAACCATCGCTTATAAGGCGCCATCCTGTGGTCGCGTTTTGAACTTCTAACTGTTTATAGATATTAATATACTATTGGTGTTTCATTGTGCCCCTTGTATCAATCTGCCCCAACTCCCCCTATATTAATCACTCAGTGTAATTTATATTTTTACAGACACAGATATATAATAAAACGACAATTAGAAACATGTGACATAATTTCTAGATGTTGTAAAAGGTATTTTATTTTTAATGTTACCATATGTTATATAATTTAAGATATATATAGTAGTAGTAAATAGGTTTATTTTTTGCCTTTCGGCCTTAAAATGGGGTTACATGTGTTATGTGTGTAAGTGTTTCTGGGACTGTTAACTCAAGAATGCTCTTTCGTTTTGATTTCTTCCTTCATCTTGTTCTTCTTTTCTTCTCCTTTTTTCCAGAACCATTCGCATCCACTCTGCTCCTTCTTCTTCTCCCTTTAGAATCCCTCTGATCGTTGTATTCTCTCTTTTCAGCTCCTTACAGTCTTGTAGCATGTGACCCAGCGTCTCTCTAGCCCCATTGCATAGTCTGCATACTGTGTCTTTTTCCTTCTTCCAGTACTTGCTTCCCCGCTCTTCGTTTCCACATCTGAACCTTGCAATCATTCTTTGGTCTCTGCCTCTGTAGTTTCCATTTAGGTAAATTGCTCTCTGGTCATCCCTGATTTCTGTGTAATGTGCGTTGAATCTGCCTCCTTGTATTCTGTCGTATTGCCATTGAACCTGCTCTGCCCTGTCCCTTTGCGCTAGTTCCTCAGCGAACTCTCTTCCTCGCCTTCTTTCTATTTCCATTTCTTGGATATCCATCATTTTCTACATGTAGTATGCATCTTTCATTTCCTCCCACTTCGACTTTTTCTCTGCTTACTTCACGTCTATTTCCCTCCAGCATTCTTGTACTATTTTATTCTTGTTCAGCCGTTTCGCGTTCTCCTCATATTTTATTGCTCTTTCCCCCGCTTCTATCTTTACTTTGTCCGTTTTTGTTTCCTCCAAAATTAAATATGCTGGTGTATTGAAGTCCAGACCTAAAGTCCACCTTATGTATTTCTCCTGTATCTTCTCTACCTTTTCTGCTTCCATCCATCCTCAAATTTCTGACGCGTACAGCAAGATACTTTTCACTATGCTTCTGAATATTTCCATTCTTCTCTCAAAATTGTTCTTGAACATTCTTTGTCCTATTCCCCATATTTGCGCCATTGCTATTCTAGCTTTCTTTATGACTTCCCTTATATGCATCTCTCTGCCCTCGTTTTTCTGAAAATTATACCCTAAGTATTTGAACTCCTTTACTTCTTCCAAACTGTGCCCCTGCCAACCCCATTCTTCTCTCTTCTTCTTTCCTCTTCCTTTATGGAAAATCAGCACCTTAGATTTCTGTGCGTTCATTTGCAACCCTATCCTTTCCAGGTATTTTCCGAATCTTCGTATCATGTCCTTAAGATCCTTTGGTTCATTTGGTAGTAACGCTATATCATCCGCATATGCTAGAGTCCAGATTTGTTCTTTTCCTACTCTAACTCCTCCTGCTTGCTTTTTCCTCATGGTTTCCTCCAAGTCCGCTACATATATTGTAAATAACGTTGGACTCAGTCGGCATCCCTGTCTTACCCCTTTTGTTGTTCAAAATTTGGTTGACATTTCTCCGCTTGCTTTTATAGTATTTCTTGTTTTATTATAAATTTCTCCGATTCTCATCCTCAAGCGTTTACTTATTTCCTTTCTCTTCATTATGTTCTGAAGTTTTACTCTATCCACGTTGTCAAATGCAGCGCTTAGGTCCGCGAAAAACGTATACAGCTTCCCCCTTTTTTCTGTATTTCTCTGTTAGCTACATAGTTCAGAATAAAAATGTTATCTGTTATCGACCTACCGCTCCTGAATCCTGCTTGCGTTTCTGGTATTATGTGGTTCTTTTCCAATTCCTCTTTTAATCTTTTTTCTAGGACCATAGCATATATTTTGTACGCTGTGTTTAGGATCGTTATCCACCGGTAGTTGTTTACCTTTTCTCTATCTCCTTTTTTGAATATTGGTGAAATCACCCCTTCTTTTCACCTCTCCGGGAATCCTTCTCCCTTCCACACTTTATTGAAAATTTCTGTGATCCTTTTTACTATTTTCACATTACCGTAAATCCAGGCTTCATTTTTTATTTTGTCTTCCCCTGCTGCTTTCTTTTTTTTAGTTTCCTGATTTGTTCTTTTACTTCTGCTTCTGTTATTTCCTCTTCCCCTTCTCCTTCCATGTTGTCTATTTCTTCCAACTCTCCTACTTCTTTGTTACAGTCGACGCCTTCTAGCAATGTTTTAAAATGATCCTTCCATTCTTTTAAATTTATTTTATTGGAGATCCCCATTCTTTTCTTTCTTTGTTTATTTATATATTCCCATATTTGATTATCTCCCTTTAATTGCATTATCTCGTTTTCTATATTTTCTTGTAATTCCCTTCTCCTTTCTTCACACACTTTTTTGTACTTCCTTCATTTCTTCTGATAGTCTTCAGTAGTAAGGCTAGGACAGTTCTAACTCAGGTCCTCTGAGGGGAGCGCGGGGGCGGGGGGGAAGTGAAGGCGTGCGGGGTAGCGCGGCGGAGAGAAACATGGGCGCGGGGCCTGCGGGGAGTGGAAGGGCGGTTGCGCGCGCACGAGCCGCGGAGTGGGAGAAGCCGCAACCGGGGAGGGGATCACTCCGGGCCGAGCCGCCGCGGAGACCTGACCCACCGTCCCCGAAATTTTTTAGAGGGAGGGAATTGACCCCCGAAAAGTCTTTTTCAGACTTTGGCCCACCCCGAAAAATTTTTCAGACCTAACCCAGGGAGGGGACGGCCCCCAGGATTTTTTTTCAAACCAACATGCGTCGGAAATTGTTTAATAATTTATTTTTTATCCGAAATTGTTTCGGACGATGTCGGGAAAGATCGGGAAAGATCGGAAAAGATCGACGTTCTTTTCTTTTACGAACCACGTCTTCGGGACGGAAAGAGAGAGAGAGCAATACTTCGTTATAAATCTAAATTCGGAGGAGGGAGAGAGACAGCACTACATAGCGGTACAATCGCAGATATTCTAAAATTTTTAACCAGCGATCTACCAAACCATTATGTAGCAAGCATTCTAAAGCTAAACAGTATTCTAAAGCGTTCCGATTTAACGTCGCAGCGTATCGCGCGATCGTGCGTAACTTGACTCCTCTGGAGCAGCCGCGTGCGATGATGTCATTTGGCGGCGCGAAGAATGAAATAGAATTATGCGAAGTCAGCAAATCTTAGAGTAAGGTGGCGAAAGGAGAAGGAAGACGGGTAAATGAAATGGAGAAATAATATAGGTTTGAGAATATATATTGTTACAAAATTAAAAGAATATATAAAAAAGAATATAATAAAAAAAGAATATAATAAAAAAGAATATATAAAAAAGAATATAATAAAAAGGATATAAAATATAAAATATAAAATATAAAATATAAAAATAGGAAAAAAATAGAAAAATATAAAAAGTATAAAAAACTACGTTAAAGGGGAAGGTGGTGAGGGGGGTGGTGATGGCGACGGCGAAGAGGACGACGGCGACGGCGACGGCGACGGCGTCGCCGGGGGCCACCATGGAGGTGTGTCAGTCGATGATGATGACGATGATGACGCCGGCGACGCCGCCTGGACCGGGGGCGCCATTACCCACCCTGGATGTGGTGGTGGCGGCATCGGGCCCCGGACGTCAATCCAGGAGGGTGCTGGACGATGTGGCCGCCGCAGGGGCCCCATCCGACGGTAGGGCGTCCAAGGCCGTCGCAGCCGAGCCGCCATCGCAGGACCAATGACTTGTTGCAGGTCCTAGAACATACACACAAATGTCATTATAATTAAGCACATAAATAAATAAATAAATATATTAAATATGAAACACACACACACACACACACACACACACAAACAATGGAGAGAATTACATACCACTTGAGGCGGTCGTGGGGGTGATGGGGGCGACCGTGGCACAATTTCATCGCCCACCAGCTCCACACTCATCATGAAAAATATGTCCCAGAACACAGATACAAACGTCAGTGTAATAATGACACATTAAACATAATAAACATCAAATGTATAAAGCAATGCAATGTATTACATACCACTGGAGGCGGTGGCGGCGATGAAGGTGGCGACGGCTGCAGCGACGGCTGCGGCGACCCCCAGTCGCTCGACCACGTCGGTGATGGAGGTGGCGAGTTCTAAAAGATAATTAGCAATATAATATTTACACAAACGTCTGATTTAATAGCACTCGGTTTCAAATGTTAAACGCGATAAATGTCAAAATATTTAAAAGTACATACCTCGGGGTCACACTCCGGGGCGATGCGTTGTACACCCATTGTTACACACAGACTTTTCACAAAAAGTTGCACAAAAAAAAATGTCAAAACGACTGATGTCTTCAACGTTTGATGGATAACTGGTCTCGCTGCATCTCCAAGCTCTCACGTATAAACTCCTATCATGAAATCGAGAAGTGCGTAGCTTTGCAAAAGTAAGATGCTGTTTTTCTCTACCTTCATTTTCGCTGACCACCCTCTCCTTATTCCCACGCATCTTCTTTCCCTTTTTCTTTGGACAGATTATTCGACTAGATCATACCACTTTGAATGTGTATGGAACATGTATTGAGCCACTTTTATCGTATATCGAACGTGAATCGAACGTGAATCGAACGTGAATCGAACGGGTATTGAACGACTCTGAACGTGAATCGAACGTGAATCGTACCACTCTGAACGTGAATCGAACGTGAATCGAACGTGAATCGTACCACTTTCAACATCAATCGAACCGCTTTCAACATCAATCGAACCACTTTGAACGTGTATGGTACCACTTTCAACATCAATCGAACCACTTTGAACGTGTATGGTACCACTTTCAACATCAATCGAACCACTTTCAACATCAATCGAACCACTTTGAACGTGTATGGTACCACTTTCAACATCAATCGAACCACTTTCAACCACAATCGTACCATTTTCAACATCAATCGTACCACTTTCAACATCAAACGTACCACTTTCAACATCAATCGAACATCAATCGAACCACTTTCAACCACAATCGAACCACTTTCAACATCAATCGTACCACTTTCAACATCAAACGTACCACTTTCAACATCAATCGAACATGAATCGAACCACTTTCAACATCAATCGAACCACTCCGAACATGTATTGAACAACTTTCAACATGAATCGAACCACCTTGATCGTGTATCGAACGTGTATTGAACCACTTTCAACCAGAATCGAATCACTTTCAACATCAATTCAACCACTTTCAACATGAATCGAACCACTTTGATCGTGTATGGTACCACTTTGATCATGTATTGTACGTGTATGGTAACTTTCAACGTCTATCATACCACTCTAAACGTGTATCAAACCACTTCTACATAATTATAACTATCGTCTTAAGCTAGCATACATCATGTGCAGGAGATTAGGTTGGAGAGGGTGAAGAAAAACATTTTATACATTAAAATTGATTATATTTTATTTAAGCATTTCTCTCTGGCGTTTAGACCACCAGTTGAATATTTTAAATACATTTTGCATGGCACAGTGCTTTGCGTGTCTGCGACATCGCAGAGTATTAATTACATTTAGCTTATTTAGAGATTTGATATCATCGTAGTCAATGTCCAGCGTCTCAATGACCACGTCCGCTCTGGTATTTTCATCGAGGAAATTCGCAAGCCAGTCGCGTTTCTGCAACACATTAACGTATACGACATGGGATGCGTCATCTTCGTCGTCGATCGCATCAGCTACAGCTTTCGTAATTAGCCGTTTAGCCATACAGTATGGAACGTCTCCATCGTCCCACCGTAGACCATGATGTTTTACCACCAACCACCGAATGCTCGATTTGTCGGATTTCGTAAGAAGATATTGCGGCATCGAACTCCCAAAAATATAGTGCGAGAGAATTGTTCCCATTCGTAGCACAGCCACTTCCTTGACGACAAATCTTCCATCGACGATGAACCCTTGCAGGTCGACAAATGTTGGCACGGCCATTATCGATACAATTTAGAGGTCCGCTCACTTCCAAGACAGACGGGAGAATGCAGTCCTTCTCGTAAAGCATCTCGATTTTCACGACGAAATTTTCATTTGGTATGAATTTGACACAGGAGAGGGCGTGGCAATTTAATTGATATTGCGCACCACGTTTGTCAGCGGATTGTATTCAACCACCCGATCGTGTAGAATCAGACAGTAGGCCGTAGTATTTATCGGAACATTCCCTTTACACTCGAATTCTATGCGCACGTCCACGGTGCCATTCTTGATCGACTAATTTTGTCGCGAGCAATCAATTACCACGAGAGGACCAAATTGTAAAAATTCGGCCACGGTGAATAATGCCTCGTTGCAACTATGTCCATAATACGATTTATGGAATTGCGTATACATATGATACAAGATGGCATGCTTATTCTTGTCAAAGTCCAAGTTCATGTCATCGTATGGGTAAAATTCCGAGTTGAGAAAAAGTTTTACTTTGGTCAATTTGCAGTTGTTGAACCTAGTAACGTCTTCGCTCATCACATTCCTTCGACCAGTCTGTAGAGCAAGGATAATAACTCGCGGCTTCTTCAGCTGTGCAGATGCCTTCACGGCCCACGAATGCTTGGTTGTACTCTGTAAGAGAGGATACTCGTACAGATCCCACGATTGAAAACAAATGCTCAGGTTTTGCCCACGTTCCAAAGCACGTAGCAAGGATAGCTTATTAACGTCGTTCAGCGTCACATGAGGCATCCGCCACTGCACTTTAAGTAATTCAATTTCTGGTTCCAGCATCGGCGATCCTATTAGAGCATTATTGTCGTTGCGCGATCGTATTAAAATCAATTCGTGACGCACATTAATAATAATGCGTTTGTAGTTCTCACAAAGTCCCAGCAAATATTTGAGTGGGATGCAAAAATTGAAATGATTTTTCAATATTGACCCATCGCGTCGTTTCAAGCCCCATCCGGCATTCTCCATATTTTTGTCTTCGCTAGATGTCAACGATACATAGTTTTTAAGGGTGCTAGTTATTCCAACGCTTCTGTTGCGATCAATCTCCACGGCATTCAGCTCGTATCGAATCTCATCAAATAAGAACGCCATGCAATTATTTGCCAACGTCACCGTTAATGTATCGTTTGGCTTATTTATCTTCAATTTTCTCTCCAAGTAGAGGAAACATTTACACGGCAATGTGTATAAATCCTGCTGTTGTATGGGTATTCTTATTTCATCGCTGTATCCAAACGTTGAGTTGACGTATGGGTTGTATGTGTGAGTCTCAAGCTTGACGATGCGATCATCGAACGTCGGCTTCCCTCCAATGCTTAGAATGTCAAACATTTTTTTTTTCAACTTAACCGCGCACAATGAATCCCAATGATTTCAAAAATGCAATGTCCGCAGCACTGAGCCTCTTCTTTTTAGCACAATCAGAGCTGTTGCAGTTGTTGTTGTTGTTGTTGTTGTTGTTGTTGTTGTTGTTGTTGCAAACAATTTCGTTTGGAAGAAACGGGTTTCTGGAGTCGTTCAGCACAAGCATCTCTTTCGATCACGTCACACGTATTATCGTCGTCGCCGTCGTACGTGCAATCTGATGGTAATCTCTTCACCTCGAAAATCGAGCAACCGTCCGTCTTGATCCACAACGCGTATCGTTAGATCCGTAACGACCCGTGCGGTGATTGGAAGGTAAATGATGGGCGGGACAGATGAGGGAGCTGCGAAGGGATAACGAGGCCCGCTGGCAGAGGGAGGACCGTCGCAGGGAGGAAAAGGAAGCAACCGACCGAAAAACACAGGCGCCTCTCGAGGCCCGGTTGTCAGAAATGGAAAATCGCATCCAGGTCGTAGTCTCCTTATTACAAAATATTCGCGGATCGGTTGACAGCGGCGCGAGTCCTCGGGGTAGAGAGACAGTCGCCAATGTAAATAATAATGTAAATAATGATGTAAACAGTGATGTAAATAGTGGTGTAAATAATGTCCCCTCGGCGCATGTCTCTACCTCCGTCGGTATGCCCGCCGCTGCTCCCTTTTCGGGACCGCACGTACTCAGCTTGGGGTACGCGGTGAAACCGGCAATTTTCGATGGAAAAACGTCGTGGGAGGAGTACAAGGTACAGTTCCAGACTATCGCGCGCGCTAATGGGTGGAATGACGAAAAAAAGGCTACAGCCTTGATCGCTACCCTCGGGGGGTCGGCGAGGAGCGTCCCCACGACGCTCTCCGCTGCCCAATGCGAGAACTTCGTGGAATTGGTTTCCGCGCTCGAATTCCGCTACGGGGCAAAGAATGTGTCAAATTTGAACTATGTACTCTTCCAGAGCCATAGGCAACGGAGAGATGAGAGCATCTCCTCGCTGGCCACCAAAATTGAACGTTTGGCGCAGTCCGCTTTCGCCGATTGCCCGGCAGAAACCCGTGACAAACTTGCCGCGTCTCAGTTTGTAACAGCATTGTCGAGCTCTGTCATACAGCGGGAACTGCGACTTGGCGGGTTCACCTCCCTAAGAGCCGCCGTGACCAGAGCTCTGGAGATGGAGGCCATCGAGACGATGTCTTGCGATCTCGCGACAAAGTCCCGTGATCGCGACGCGGAAAAACGGAGAACTAAATCTTCCCACACTTTTGAGAGCCCGAAGAAGAAGGGGAGGTTCGAGGGGTCGGACGATCGCTCAGACGACAACACGAAGAAAACTTGCTGGCAATGTGGAGGGGCCGGTCATCTTCGCAAGAACTGCTACCAGTTGAGGGATTGAGGAATACGACAGGGGTTACTGAAGGCGCGACGGAGGGAGTTCGAGGGCGAATACCGTCGCTGCGATTGCTGAGCCGCGACGAAGGGAGTTCGATGGCGATCATCGTCGCGGGATAGCTGTGCAGAAAGTCGTGACGGAGGGAGTTCGAGGGCGAATACCGTCGCAACGCCGCGACGAAGGGAGTTCGATGGCGAACATCGTCGCGGGATAGCCGTGCAGAAAGTCGTGACGGAGGGAGTTCGAGGACGAATACCGTCGCGACGCCGTGACGAAGGGAGTTCGCGGGCGAACATCGTCGCGGGATGGTTGTATAGGGAGTCGTGACGGAGGGAGTTCGAGGGCGAATACCGTCGCGACGCCGCGACGAAGGGAGTTCGATAGCGAACATCGTCGCCGGATAGCTGAATAGGAAGTCGCGACGGAGGGAGTTCGAGGGCGAATACCGTCGCGAAGCTGCGACGAAGGGAGTTCGGTAGCGAACATCGTCGCAGGATAACCGAATTGGAAGCCGTGACGGAGGGAGTTCGAGAGCGAATACCGTCGCGGAGAGAGAGAGAGAGAGTCGAGGATCCTGAGTTCGGGAGTTTCAGCCTGGAGAACGAGTGTGGTTGCTACCACGAAGAGTACCCGAAGCTACAAGCGGCTGGGAAGGACCCTACACGGTGGTAAACAAGATCAACGACGTCGTCTACAGAATTCAACGCTCGCCTAGGAAGAAGTACAAGGTGGTCCACGTACGACGCCTTGCGAAATATGAGGGACAATTGCAAGAGGAATGAAGACTTCCGAGAGAAGGGATGCAACATGCAGAGAAGACTCAAGAAAGAAGATTAGTTTAAGCTAATCCGGTGGACTGGGCTGCGGAGGTTGCCTTCGTAGTCCGGCCCCGCTCTTGAGTTTGTTACAGGTGCACAATACCCCACGACGAGGGACAAGGTGTCGGGGGACTGCTACCGCGGCTTGGATGCGGTCCCGAATTCCCCGAATGTGCCACAACAGCGTGGCGGTCCGCAGCGGGGTGCGGACATACGTGGAACCACCCCGCTACCCTCCTGGCTGGGATCCTGGCCGCGTCCCCGGTACAGTGTCTACCAAGGGGTCCCTTCCTACGAGGTGGACAGCAAACGGGAAATGGTGTCCCCAATCACCGGACGGACGTGCGACGCTGTCGCACGGATCGGTCGGAGGGGGCATCGCGGAGACGGGACCGCTGACGAGCTGCACCGAGACGGTCCCCTGGAGCAGCACCAGATGCCACGAAGAGGAATGGGGCCAACAAGAAGCCACGGATTGGAGTACTGGAGGAGATGAGAAGAAAGAAGAGGAAGACGAGTTGAGAGTCCGGGGAGGATTGATCGGGGAGCGGGCCGGTGACAAGCTCATGAGTTGTGACCCCCTGTTGTCGTGCCCGTCTCGCCTTTTCGTCTCCCTGACTCTGTTCGACTCCACCGTTCCTCGGGAGAAGAAGAAAAAAAAATTAAGGCATGCAATGTTTTTCTGAAAGGGACTGTTGGAGTTCCGGAGACGTCGTGGGACAATGAGCTGGAGTCCAGAGGAGCTTCGTCGCTTGACTTCCAACAAGGGACTGTTGGAGTTCCGGAGACGTCGTGGGACAATGAGCTGGAGTCCAGAGGAGCTTCGTCGCTTGACTTCCACCGAGGGACTGTTGGAGTTCTGGAGACGTCGTGGGACAATGAGCTGGAGTCCAGAGGAGCTTTGTCGCTTGACTTCCACCGAGGGACTGTTGGAGTTCCGGGGACGTCGTAGGACAAGGAACCGGAACCTCCAGAAGAGCGTCGTCGCTGGACTTCCGCCGAGGGAACACCAGGAATGAATCGTTGGACGAGCCCGACCAGAAAAAGGATTGGACCTCTTGCCAGTCTCTACCCAAGAAGAAGATGCGCCATCGAAGAAGATGAAGACCATACAAGAAAGAAGTACGCAAGACTGAAGCCGCAAGTGGAGGGTAGAGACGCGAAGAGCCATGCACCCACGCTTTGCCCATGGTTTTTGGGGTGGTTTTTCCCTGGGCGTGAAGGTGAATACCGAGGCGACGGACGGAAGAGGCCACATAGCGTCCTTCCCACTCTTCCGAGCCAGGGTGCAGCTGCCACCAAAGGAGAATCTGCAGCGGTCGGGACGACCGCTCCTCGAAGGGGGGGAGCAGTGTTGCGAGCACCCTATGTAGAAGATTCATGGCCCGCTGGTGCTCGCGACGAAGACAAGAGACAGCGAGAAGAAGGCGATCGGATCGATCGCCTGTCAAGCTGTCATTCGAGAGTCAGCCGCCATTAATAGCAGACGTATCGATATTGTATTCCTAACAGATTATATTTCGTTACCTGTTCTTATATTATTCTTGTTACCCCTTGTTTAAATGTTCTGTTATCGTTGCTGTTCAGTAAACTTATATTATGTCGAACGCAAAACGTAACAATATATATATATATATGTAAATGAGTGAACAATTTTATTTTTACACATTAATTCCACCATTTATATTACACAATAAATATAATTGTATGTTCTATGCATGAGTGAACAATTTTATATTACACAATTCCACTATGTATAATAAATACAATAGTTTTTTTTTACAATGGTATTTTATAATGTCGCCAGGGCAGAGTGTCGGTCGAATCGGGTACGATATGCCGCTTGTCGTCGTACGGACTTAGAGCGATTTTAGATTCCGAAATGGTGTACACTTTGTGCAATTTAGACCGTATGCACGATTATCTGCGAACCATTTCGATCTCCCTTTGCAAACACTGCGCGTAGTCGTCGAAAGTTATCGTTCTGGCTATGACGTTGGTCTTGACGCCTTTCGCCTTTTTCGTACCTTTTTTGCCGTCTACGCGGAGTGCATACATTTTCGCTCTAAGACCTACGAATTCGGTCATTATCGCACCGTTATTTTCATCCTTCATCAGCCCTGGAACCTTCTTATTTAAGTGGGGCATATTATATGGATTATTGATAGGATAATCGCTTGTGTCGAATCTATCGATATCGCGTTTCATGGTCTCGTAGATATCGTCGCATCGAATGTGGTAAATGAGGCTGTCTGTGTCGGTGTATAGAATTTTACAACTTGGTCCGTGCAGGGGAGACATTTACTCGTGATGAAATTCATACAAACAAATTTTTGATATGTCCAGAATGTACATACCCACGTATATCGGTTTGTTGAATTTCACCTCGAGTTTTCGCAATTCAACAGCTATTAAATTTTCCGAAAAAACACTTCTGCTATGGAAATTCGGTTTCGCGATCATTGCCTCCGCGCCATATCGCCCTTCCCAATGAGTCAAAAGTTTTACATCCACGTGATTTCGTAAATTTTCCATAGTGCACTGCTGCAGGTTGCGGTAATGGATGACGTAATGTTGCTTATTGTATACCGTCGCGAGTAATTTGTCCTGTCTGCTGCCAGGTGGTTTGGCACGCGTCGGGCAGAACGGTAGATCGGCATGAGCGTCGTGCAGACGTTGCGGATATTCCAGATCTACATAGAGAATGTATCCCGTGGGCGAATCGACCGCGATCGCAGACACGTCAAATTTTTCAACATCTTCGACCCATTGAAATTTAGCATATGGCAGAGGCTGACACATTGCCCATCCATACAAATAGTTCACGTCAAAGTACATCAAGTACGATGACTCTTCCGATGCGTCGTGAGATGGCATGTACTTGTTATTGGCATGTGCGTATCTTCCGGAACATTGACTTAAACCCCCACGTATACCGCGTTCGATAAACATGACCACATCGACGTCGGTGAGCAATTCGAATGTAATTTTGGTATGTTTTAGCATGGCATCCCACGTGAAACCGGGTAAACTATAATAATGTGCTGAATCTAATCCGTAACTCTTGATACAACTTTCGCGAAAATTTTCAAAAATATCTGCCAATAACAAGACATCTGTTTTCAAATACAAGTCGCTGTATTCGCCCAAGGTTCTAATGCCGAAACGCTGCCAGACAGTCTCGGCGTGTGCGTAATCGCTCTCGGATACTGTTTCACCCGTTAACGAACTATAGAATGACTCGCGCGGTGGTAAGCATGAGTCCTGCAGCTTGTTCGCGCAATCAAGGTATTCGTATGGAAAGATACCCTTTCGCGTCAATAAATTGAAATCATCGACGGATTATGTTTGAAATTGGGATCGTAAAATTTTTAATTGATCTGTGCTAAGAAAAGATGCTAATTTGTCGAGACTGGTGTTGAGAAATTTGTACGAATCGATGAATCGCAATTTAATATAATTTCGTGAGTCTGAGTCAGCCGTATCTTCGACATTTTTTGCGAATGAAATATATTTTTCTTTAGTTATGGGTAATACGTCGACGTCACCTTCAAACGCGGTAGCTATTTCCTCGATAATGAAATGTAAATCGTAGCCTGATAAATTATAGGAAACTATGGGGATGTAAAACGCGTTTTTATAATTTAAATTGCACTCCGAATGTGCTGGGCCTCTAAACCGTCCGGATAGATGACAATGATCGCGAACTGGTACATCGCCAGCCTCGAATGGTTCTTCGCAAATATGACAGTGTGTTGCATCGCGAAATGCCGTCCACTGTTCGGTAGTTAAATCAATCATGGGAACATTACTGGTCAGGATGGGTTTGGCGAAATTCGCAAAATTTTTTAGTTCATCGACGAACCATGAAACGCAATCCACGTCGCGACGACATCGATACGTCAATAGTGATGTATCGTACGAACAATGCATATAATAGGCTATGCGGTGTACATTATGGTGTTGGCACGCGCACAATTTATTATTGTATATATCACCAGTTCGACTGTCCTCTGTTTTCCGATGATGCACTCGAGATCGGCGTACACCACGAAGGGGAGCAGCTCCTTCCTACAGTGGTTTTCGAAGCTGAGCAAGTTGTTGCCTTCGCTGGGCAGCAGGATGGCGCAGTCGTTCATCTTGCCGCAGTCCAGCGAATGAAGCTCCAACTTCTCGGCAGATTCGAAATAGTGCATGCATCTGTAAACCCCAAAAATGTATTATTTAATTTGTTTCGCGAGACATTTTAACATTTCATATGTTTCTATACGTACCGATCACAGATGAATTTTTTTTCCGTGTCTGCTCAGCTGCATGCTCACCAGCCGGGACAAGTTCTTGATCCATACAAAGTGTCCTACATCACCGTGCTCCTGTTCCAGCGTGTAGAGCAGGTTGATGTGCCGATCTCTCTTTTGGCTGGTGAGGCGCAGCGGAAAGACCGTCTTCGTCTTCTCCGCCTCGAAGCTATAGACATTGATCGAGATTTCGTTCTGCCGCTCAAACTTCCCAATTTGCTCCAGGGACATTGGGAACTCAATGCCCTGGAGATTTAATACGGAAGCATATGGCGGATATGAACTTGGGCGCGCGGTGTCTCGTTCAGCAGGGTGAAGAGCGGCGACCACTGCCCACGCAAAACACGCATTGTCCGGGGATTGCACGCTAATCGTTGCTTTCTTCAGCGATATTTCCCGCGGCAACTTGTGGTGGCACCCTGCGCGCAGCGGATTATATTTGTTGACATTGACGGTCAGGTTGAGGATTTGCGTCAATGCCCATCCGCTGTCACGTTCCTGGAACTCTTCCAGCGATGCCAGGGTGGTTTCGACGACGCATCGCTGGTACCACTCCTGCATATCAGATGTGTCGAAGAGTTCGCAGTTCCGGGTGTTGATGCTTTTGCAAGCATGTTTATCACCCGCCACAAATTCGCCGTTGAACACCGTGTTCACTTTGAGGTTTCGACGTTTCCTCAAAGCACCCCGCACGTGCTCCAACACAATGGTCGCCGCATCTTGGAGGAAGTTGCGCGGCTCGATATAGTTCGAATTGAGCACAGCACCAGTTAACACGCGGCTATCGAACGCAGTGTCTATTTCGCGCCGCAAAAGTCTTACGCTCGAATGTCCTGCACCTTCACGCACGAAACGGCCGCGTAACGAATGTTTCAGTCCTTCGAGTCGCGCGATTCGAGCAATCAGCGATTGTTGAACACCGATCGATAATCGCGGGCGTTTCACTCGGCTGTGTTCTTCCAACGATTCGATACACTCGTTGCACCGTTCTTCCCACGCGAGGTACTCTTCCCGTGAAATCAATCGTGCAGATTGATCCAATAATTGACGGGTTACGTGTGCGAATTCCATGATTGTAAATGGAGTGATTGTAAATGGACTGTATATGTAACGTCTTTTACGCGGAACAGGTTGCAACGATTTGAGACTTTGTGCAGTTCGGAGCGTGCTTTTATGACTGATACCACGATTTGGTATCTCTGTCTAACTCTTTTGGCGTACCCCCTCCCTCGAATGCACCGCATGCAAAGAACGACGATCCGTCCCAACATGGTTCTGTGCAGTTTCTGCCGATACAGCATAATTCTTTCCGTGATTCACGCGTATGACGAATTAGCGCGCAAAATCATCCGACACAGTTTCTGCTGACACCGCATAATTCTAAGATTCTGCGCTTCCACAGGTATTATATTACATTCAACACGTGTCGAGACTTTTATCCTTGAGGATGGGGAGAATTACATGCAATCGTGCGATATGCTGCGACGTTAAGATTGAAAAACATTATGGAAAAATTGGTAGCTTTAGAATAAAATGCGGTGGTGGGGGAACCAATTGCACCGCTATTTAAATCAATCGCTCAGTAGCCTCAGCGACGTTCGACGGAACAAATAGTGCTCTGAAAGAAAATGTGCAGTACCAGTGTCGAAGAAAACGTTGAACGTATGAATTATTATGTTCCGATCGTACAAGATGATGGTGTAGCTCAATGCGGTGAGGATACAGTTTATTGGTAAGGCTTAATTTTCACATATTCTCAAAATTGTATTCCTAATACGAGCAGACAATTTCATTGCTTTGATTGTTCTCTTAGCCCGCGCCGAACATCACGTATCATGGTCAGAAGATACGCATTAACATCTATGGGCAGCAAGTAATTGGAAATTGGATTCCACGTACGGCCTACGGTCGATGTAGAAATGGTTCTCGGTGACAATCGTGGGAATCATCTGATCTTACCATCGTATACATGGCATGTGCTATGTAACAGTCGTACAGCCATCGAAGAACGTTCACGATTACCTGGATCACCTTCGATGCAGATGGATAAATTAACAATGGATTTTTGTGAGATCTATAATTCTCCGATTGTAAAGATGATGCTACATGATAAGCCACTGTATTTCAAACCGGATACAGTAACATTTTTATTAAATCTTGAACCATGTATAGACTATGTGTATGCGCGGCTGCATCAAAATGTAAGAGATGTGCAGACGAAATTTGAAACTTTTGTCAACGTGCTACAGCAGGGCGATGTTGCCTGCGAAACATTAGATACGCGTCGTGCTGCTAAAATCATACGTGATAGCGAACATTACTGTGAAGATTATCATATAGATTGCGAACTGGTAGCATGCGCCATCAATGATATTCTAGCTGATGCTCGTAGGAAAAAATGTTAAATTACATTCTTTTAATTTTAAATAAAATTTCTTAAACGTATATTATTTCTCCATTTTATTTACCCGTCCTCCTTCTCTCCTCGCCACGTAATTCTAAGATTTGCTGACGTCGCATAATTCTATTTCGTTCGAGCGTTCTTCACGCCGTAAATCAGATCTCAAAATGCTACTGCAGCGGTCAAGACGTGTGTTACCGAGAGAAACGTTTTTTTTTTAAGAATTTATCGTATCTATGTCGAGCGCCTTAGGTGCAATTGCTTCAAAGTGAATCGTATTTTGAAGTGGATCGTTTTTGAAGGAGACTGCTTTTGAAGGAGACTGCTTTTGAAGGAGATTGCTTTCCAAGGATATCGTCAGTCGTTAGACGCATGGAAATACAATCAATTAATACCGTAAGTTTCCATTATCATATTTTTTAGTGAATCGTTGTGTTAGTAACTTTGAGAATCATAAGAAAAATCGGTTTCAGATTATGTCATTGCCCATAAATTTGAAACGTCCAGCTACCGCTACGATCACCGCTGCTGCGACAGTTATTCATTCACACAGTCCGAAAGTGTATGTGGCGTGTCGAAATGTTGCGGTTCAAACCGAAGAAATTCGATGCGCAGAACTTTATGAGGCGGAAGCTCATCAGGATGGTGACATTTATTTAAAAGTATTTCGCAACCTAACGGATGACCATGCGTATGAGTACCTCGATGATGAGCAATATTGGTTGCGTCGATATGCGGACCAAATGTTTTTAGACTGCGATGATGTGTATAGGAATATATCTCTGCGGAATCGTACGCATGCTCCAAAGAGTATGGTTTGGCGAAACGTGAAAACAAAGATTGATTATGATAACGTTTCCGCGAATAAAATATCGGGGCTTCGGGCTGGCGTTGTTGGAGTTCAAACTGACCCTGCGCAAGTTCCTGTAGATTTATTATTAAGTGAACTATTTGCTGATGACCCTATCGAGTGGGATACGTGGACGCCTTCGTCGCCTTCGCCACCTTCGCCGCCTTCATCGCCACCATCCCCCTTCTTAGAATAGTTTTATATTTTTTCCTATTTTTCTATTTTTCTATTTTTATATTCTAGTTTTATATTGTATTTTTTATATTTTTTCTTTTTCAATTGTATTTTCTTTTATTTTATTATTTTATTTTCTTTTTTCTATATTATATTCTTTTTTATATTATATTTATTATTTAATTATGTTTTCTTTTCTTTTATATTTATATTGTTTTATATTTTTATATTCATTTATATTTTCTTTTTTTGTAACAATATATAATCTCGTAAACGCATATTATTTATCAATTTCATTTATCCTCCTTCTCTCCTCGCCACATAATTTTAAGATTCGGCGTTTCAAAAATTATTATTATTTCTCTGCGTTGGAGAAAGGAATTTCAGCTGACGCCGCATAATTCTGATTCGAGCGTTCTACGCACCATCAAATGACGTCATCCCGCGCGACTGCTCCAGAGGATTCGAATTACGCGAGATCGCGAGATACGCTGCGACGTTAAATCGGAACGCTTTAGAATAAATACTGTTAGCTTCAGAATGCATGCTACATATCTGCTTGAAATAATATTTCTACATAATGGTTCTGTAGATCGCTGATTCAAAATTATAGAATATCTGCAAGTGTACCGCTATGTAGTGCTGTCTCTCTCCCTTCTCTGAATTTAGATTTAAAATAATGCTCTGTCTCTTTCCATCCCGAAGACGTAGTGTGTAAAACAAAAGAACGTCGATCTTTTCCGACATTGTCCGAAACAATTTCGGATAAAAAATAAATTATTAAACAATTTCAGCTGCATATTGGTTTGGAAAAAAAATTTCGGGTGCCGTCCACTCCCTGGGTTAGGTCTGAAAAAATTTTTGGGGTGGGCCTAGGTTTGAAAAAGACATTTCGGGGGTCATTCCCTCCCTTTGATAAATTTCGAGGACGGTGGGCCAGGTCTCCGCGGCTGCTCGGCCCGGACTGATCCCCTCCACGGTTGCGGCTTCCCCCACTCCGCGGCTCGTGCGCGCGCAACCGCTCTTCCACTCCGCGCAGGCCCCGCGCCCAGGTTTCCCTCCGCCGCGCTTCGCAGCGCGCCCTCACTTACCCCCGCCCCCGCGCTCCCCTCAGAGGACCTGCGTTAGAATCGGCATAGCTATACTACTAGCGTGTGTACAGCTCTTCCAAATGCTGTGGGAAGACTGTTTCCCCTTCTTCTTCGGATTTCTTCTTCTCGGGGTTTGGCTCTCCAAAGCGAATATCCGATTTGCCGGGTAGGCTCAGCACACTCCGAGATAGGTCGATGCTGCAGCGGTGTTTCTTCAAGAAGGCCGCTCCCAAGATGCACTTTCCCACCATGTCGACAACGTAGAAGTCTTCTACGCTCGAGAGTTCTCCAACGCTGAGTTCCAAGCTTTTCTTTCCAAATACTTTGATTTTCTCCCCTGTGGTGGAGCGAATGTCGACCTTCGTCTTATCGAGGTCCCTTGTGGGGCAGAACTCCTTCTCCAGAAGGTTGATCGGAGAACCTGTATCTAAAATAATCGGACAGGGTTTTCGATTTATTGTTCCACATACGTAGATTTCTCCAGTTGGATTCCGCGCAGTCGCCTCCTGCATCGCCACACTTTTGACGACCGGGGGACTGTTCCTTGCGGTCCGGCGTCTCCCCCTTACGCCGTCCTCTTTCCGTTTCCCTCATTGGACTTTTTGGTAGAAGTTGTTCCTGTTTGGACGTTCTTGGCCTTGAAACAATCCTTTTGCATATGCCCCGTTTTTCCGCAAAGCCAGCACTTCGGTTTTCTTAGTTGGTCGTCCTTTCGTTCCTCGGGTTTCCCAAATCTTGGCTGTTTCGCCGGGAACATTTCAAAATTGTTCGAGTATTTAGCCTTCCGTTTTTCCGGATAGCGATCTCGCGATTCGACCGCGGGACCTCGAGACATTGTCTCGACAGCCTCGATCTCGAGGGCCCTGGTCACGGCGGCCCTTAACGATGTAAAACCGCCGAGTCGCAGTTCCCGCTGCATAATCGAGCTCGACAATGCCGTAACGAATTGCGACGCGGCAAGTTTGTCGCGTGTTTCTGTTGGGCATTCAGCGAAAGCGGACTGCGCTAATCGCTCGATTTTGGTGGCAAGCGAGGAGATGCTCTCATCTCTCCGCTGCCTATGGCTCTGGAAGAGTACATAGTTTAGATTTGACAGATTCTTAGCCCCGTAGCGGAATTCAAGCGCGGAAACCACTTCCGCGAAATTTTCACATTGGTCGGCGGAGAGCGTCGTAAGGACGCTCCTCGCTACGCCCCCGAGGGAAGCAATCAAGGCTATAGCCTTTTTCTGGTCATCCCAACCATTTGCGCGCGCGATCGTATCAAATTGCACCCTGTACTCCGCCCACGAGTTTTTACCGTAAAAAATTGTCGGTTTCACCGTGTACCCCAAGCTGAGTACGTGCGGTTCCGACAAGGGGGTAGCGGCGGGCGTTCTAACGGGTGCGGGGATATCCGTCGGCGGAACACTATTTACAACACTATTTACATGTACATTCTCCCCACCCCGAGGATTCGCGCCGCTACCCGTCGAACTATAGCCATTTTGTAACGAAGCGGTTACGACCTGCATTCGCTCCTCCATGTTCGACAGGCGTGCCTCGAAGGCCGCCTGTGTTCGCCGGTCCTCTGCGTCCTTCTCTTCTCTGCGACGATCCTCCCTTTGCCAGCGAGCTTCGTCGTCCTTCCTCTGCTCTCGCATCTGTCCTACGATGCTTAATTGAAGAGAAGTGAACACCTCCTGTAGAGAGGCATCACCCGTCGCTGCAGGAGAAGGGTTCGCGGAGGCCGCGGACGCACGAGTGGGCATCCCACTTCTGACACCAGTGTTACGTTTTGCGTTCGACATAATATAAGTTTACTGAACAGCAACGATAACAGAACATTAAACAAGGGGTAACAAGAATAATATAAGAACAGGTATCGAATACAATCTGTTAGGAATACAATATCGATACGTCTGCTTGTAATGGCGGCTGACTCTCGAATGACAGCTTGACAGGCGATCGATCCGATCGCCTTCTTCTCGGTGTCTCTTGTCTTCGTCGCGAGCACCAGCGGGCCATGAATCCTCTACATAGGGTGCTCGCAACACTGCTCCCCCCCTTCGAGGAGCGGTCGTCCCGACCGCTGCAGATTCTCTGTTAACTGCAGCTGCACCCTGGCTCGGAAGAGTGGGAAGGACGCTATGTGGCCTCTTCCGTCCGTCGCCTCGGTATTCACCTTCACGCCCAGGGAAAAACCACCCCAAAAACCCTGGGCAAGGCGTCGGTGCATGGCTCTTCGCGTCTCTACCCTCCACTTGCGTCTTCGGTCTTGTGTACTTCTTTCTTGTATGGGCTTCATCTTCTTCGATGGCGCATTTTCTTCTTGGGTAGAGACTGGCAAGAGGTCCAATCCTTTTTCTGGTCGGGCTCGTCCAACGATTAATTCTTTGTGTTCCCTCGATGGAAGTCCAGCGACGACGCTCTTCTGGAGGTTCTGGCTCCTTGTCCCACGACGTCCCCGGAACTCCAACAGTCCCTCGGTGGAAGTCAAGCGACAAAGCTCCTCTGGACTCCAGCTCATTGTCCCACGACGTCTCCGGAACTCCAACAGTCCCACGGTGGAAGTCAAGCGTCGAACCTCCTCTCTTCCGTCCCCGGAACTCTAACAGTCCCTTTCAGAAAAACATTGCATGCATTAATTTTCTCTTCTTCTCACGAGGAACGGTGGAGCCGAACAGAGTCAGGGAGACGAAAAGGCGAGACGGGCACGACAACAGGGGGTCACAACTCATGAGCTTGTCACCGGCCCGCTCCCCGATCAATCCTCCCCGGACTCTCAACTCGTCTTCCTCTTCTTTCTTCTCATCTCCTCCAGTACTCCAATCCGTGGCTTCTTGTTGGCCCCATTCCTCTTCGTGGCATCTGGTGCTGCTCCAGGGGACCGTCTCGGTGCAGCTCGTCAGCGGTCCCGTCTCCGCGATGCCCCCTCCGACCGATCCGTGCGACTGCGTCGCACGTCCGTCCGGTGATTGGGGACACCATTTCCCGTTTGCTGTCCACCTCGTAGGAAGGGACCCCTTGGTAGGCACTGTACCGGGGACGCGGCCAGGATCCCAGCCAGGAGGGTAGCGGGGTGGTTCCACGTATGTCCGCACCCCGCTGCGGACCGCCACGCTGTTGTGGCACATTCGGGGAATTCGGGACCGCATCCAAGCCACGGTAGCAGTCCCCCGACACCTTATCCCTCGTCGTGGGGTATCGTGCACCTGTAACAGACTCAAGAGCGGGGGCCGGACTACGAAGGTAACCTCCGCAGCCCCGTCCACCGGATTAGCTTAAACTAATCTTCTTTCTTGAGTCTTCTCTGCATGTTGCATCCCTTCTCTCGGAAGTCTTCATTCCTCTTGCAATTGTCCCTCATATTTCGCAAGCCGTCGTACGTGGACCACCTTGCACTTCTTCCTAGGCGAGCGTTGAATCCTGTAGACGACGTCGCTGATCTTGTTTACCACCGTGTGGGGTCCTTCCCAGTCGGACTGCAGTTTTGGGCACTTCCCTTTCATTCTTCGTGGTTGGAATAACCACACTCGTTCTCCGGGCTGGAACTCCACCGTCCTAATGTGACTATCGTACCAGGACTTCATCTTCGAACTGTAGATATCCAGACGGCATCGAACAAAGTCGTGAATCCTCTTCATTTTTCCTCGGATCCATTCAGAGTATCCCTGCTCGTCGTCCTCGTCTTGTTCTACTTCCGGAGGCAGTCGTCTCCAAAGTTGCGCGGGTAAACGAAGTTCTTGACCATACAGGATCATCGCTGGCGTTAGTTGGGTAGCCTCATGTCGCGCTGATCTATAAGCGAGGAGGAACATGGGAATCCACTCGTCCCAATCTCGTTGGTGCTCTGAAACAAACATTGCGAGATATTGGAGCAATGTTCTATTCAAACGTTCTACCATCCCGTCGGATTGAGGATGTAGGGGAGTTGTTCGCGTTTTCCTGATTCCCAACAGCTTCATCAATTCCTTGAACACGGAGGATTCAAAATTTCTTCCTTGGTCCGTGTGTATCTCCAATGGTACACCATGACGACAAACCACGTTGTGCAGAAGAGCTCTTGCCACTGTGACAGCTCGCTGGTCTGGCATCGCGATTACTTCCGGCCACCGGGTAAAGTAGTCCGCCACGACCAGCATAAACCTGTTGCTGGCCTGAGACCTCGGGAGCGGACCCACAACGTCCAGGGCAAGCCTCTCTAACGGAGCTCCCACGTTGTATACTCTCAGGTTCCCTGCTTTGACGTGGTCCCTTCTTCGCCGCACAGGTGTCACACCGCCGGCACCACTCTTGAACGTCCTGTCGACACGTGGACCAGAAGAACTGTTGGTGGATCTTCGCCAAGGTCTTGTGTACTCCGAAGTGTCCAGCTGTTGGCGCATCATGGAATTCCCTCAGTACCTCTGCGACCCTCTCGCGCGGTACTACCAAAAGCCATGAGGTCATCGCACCATCGTGGGACTCCCATTTCCTGAAAAGCAAACCTTCATGAATTTCCAGCGAGTCCCAGATTGACCAGTAATATTTCAGTTGTGGGGAGAAACGAGCAACGTCCTGCCAGACGGGCTTCTCTCCTTCCCCCTTCTTTTTCAAGATGAAGCCAATCTCTTCATCTTTTTCTTGGCTTCGTTTCCATTCGTTCTTCCTTTCGTCACAGAATATCCGGTGAATCTTCTTCGTAGAGTGCATTTCCTCTTGTATCTCCTTTTTATCCAGTCGGTCGCATTTCTTACAATCTTCTTCGATGCAAGGTCTTCTAGAAAGTCCATCGGCGTTTCCGTGGGCTCTTCTTTCCCGGTGTCGAATCTCGAAGTCGTATTCTTGTAAACGTTCAATCCAACGGGCAACTTGTCCTTCGGGGTTCTTGAAGCTCAGCAGCCAACGGAGCGCTGCATGGTCCGTCCTCACGAGAAATCTCCGTCCGTAGAGGTAGTGGTGGAAATGCTCGATAGACTTTACCACTGCTAGTAACTCCCTCCGAGTCACGCAGTAGTTTCTTTCGGCTTTACCTAAGGTTTTGGAGAAGTAGGCTACAACCCGCTCTTGGCCTTCGTGTTCCTGCGAGAGAACACCGCCTATAGCGAGGTCGGAGGCATCCGTATCCAGGATGAAATCCTTGTCCATCACCGGATAGGCCAGCACCGGTGTTCCGGTTAGCCTCTTCTTTAATTCTTGAAAAACTTCTTGACATCCTTCGGTCCATTGGAAATTTTGTTTGGCCTCGGTGAGGCGATGCAGGGGCTTGGCGATCCTGGAAAAATCCTTCACAAATTTCCTATAGTAGGTGCATAATCCTAAGAAACTTCTTAATTCCGTCACGTTCTTCGGTTGTGACCATTCCGAAATCGCTTTAACCTTCTCCGGGTCCGTCTTGACTCCGCTCTCTGTGACGATGTGGCCCAGATACTTCACTTCCCGACAGAAGAAGGAGCATTTCTTGGGGCTCATCAATAGTCCGGCTTGACGTAGACGCGAAAACACCGTTCGAAGGCGTTCGAGCTCCTGTTCAAAGTCCTTTCCGTAGATGATGATGTCGTCCAAGTAAACCAAGCAGATCTTCCATGTCAGGCCTCGAAGTACGTCTTCCATCAGACGCTCGAATGTTGCAGGGGCGTTGCAGAGTCCAAAGGGCATCACTTTGAACTGCCACAGTCCTGTCCCCACTGAAAACGCAGTTTTCTCTCGATCCTTTTCGTCCATAGAGATCTGCCAGTATCCGTTCTGTAGATCTACGGTTGAAAACCACGAAGATCCGGTGAGAGCGTCCAGAGTATCCTCTATACGGGGCAGAGGGTACGAGTCCTTCTTCGTTATCTCGTTCAGGCGTCGAAAATCCACGCAGAACCTTATGGTGTCGTCCTTCTTCTTGACAAGGACGATCGGAGAAGACCACGGGCTTCGCGATTCCTCGATTACGCCCTGTACTAACATCTTCCTGAGCAGCTCTTCCACTTCTGCTCGACGGTGTAAAGGCAACCTCCGCGGTGCCTGTTTTATGGGCGGGCAGTCTCCAGTGTCGATGACGTGCTTCACCCGGTCGCAATTTCCTATCTGAGTCGAGTCCTTGGCGAAAACGTCCTGAAATTCACGGAGTAAATCAGCAAAAAGTTTCTTTTGTCTTTCCGCCAAACCTGACGAACAGCGTGTGTACAGCTCTTCCAAATGCTGTGGGACGACTGTTTCCTCTTCTTCTTCTGATTTCTTCTTCTCGGGGTTTCGCTCCCCAAAGCGAATATCCGATTTGTCGGGTAGACTCAGCACACTCCGAGATAGGTCGATGCTGCAGCGGTGTTTCTTCAAGAAGACCGCTCCCAAGATGCACTTTTCCACCATGTCGACAACGTAGAAGTCTTCTACGCTCGAGAGTTCTCCAACGCTGAGTTCCAAGCTTTTCTTTCCAAATACTTTGATTTTCTCCCCTGTGGTGGAGCGAATGTCGACCTTCGTCTTATCGAGGTCCCTTGTGGGGCAGAACTCCTTCTCCAGAAGGTTGATCGGAGAACCTGTATCTAAAATAATCGGACAGGGTTTTCGATTTATTGTTCCACATACGTAGATTTCTCCAGTTGGATTCCGCGCAGTCGCCTCCTGCATCGCCACACTTTTGACGACCGGGGGACTGTTCCTTGCGGTCCGGCGTCTCCCCCTTACGCCGTCCTCTTTCCGTTTCCCTCATTGGACTTTTTGGTAGAAGTTGTTCCTGTTTGGACGTTCTTGGCCTTGAAACAATCCTTTTGCATATGCCCCGTTTTTCCGCAAAGCCAGCACTTCGGTTTTCTGAATTCAATAACTGGCATCCAGACATCTACGCTCCTACAATCCTCCGTCAATACGCCTCGTAGAGAGACACGGGAAGAAAAATGGTAGCCCGCTGTTGACACGTGGTCCTCTCGAATATAAACACGAGCTTTAATATCAAAACAAAAGCATGCGTCATCGTATTCTGTGCGAGAGAAGGTGGGCACTGGGGAGGAGGTATTGCTGTGAAGAGGGCCTCTTCAAGAGAGCAGCCGTTTTTGAGGGATGCAAATTTGATTGGTTCTAATATAATCTGCTCCCTATGGTTGAAATTTAGTCTAGCAACTTTCACACCTCCTAACCTAACCAATTGAACTTACATCCCTCCCAAAAGAACCGGCCATCCGAGCGTAGAAGCAAGTGCAAAATAAAAGTAACGGTGCGCTTCTCGATACCGCAGATGTACCTACCTAAGTAGCATTTCTGACGGAAAAGAATTGTCCAGCCTTTGGGCCTGCCATTCCTGGCGTAGACCTTTGGCAGGTAGGTATCTGTTTCAACAGGCAAGGCCACCCGTGACGCCAGCAAGACCGTCCCCGGTCCTTGCTATTCCAGCGAGTTTTCTTCCAGGGAAAATCAGTAAATTTGCAAGCGCAATATCTCAAAAACCAGTGGAAATCAAGTGCATACATTAAAGCTTATTGAATTTGTCTTAGCACGCACTGTCAACTCAGGTCTTCAGAAAAAATAGTTCCATTTAAAAAACCGAACTTGTCCATCGTATCTTTTAAAATAATAATCGAAAAAAAAATTCGTCCACGCTAATAAGTTGGCCCCCTCGACCCATGCAATTCCCTATTTTTTAAATACTTTTGTCTCGAATAGTTTCGGAGATATCCAGCTGTCCACTCTTCCCGCGGACACCCTGTATACTCTATCTATACTCTAGGGGGTGGTTATACATGTGAAAATAAGACGAAAATCAGGAGTGACGAAAGTGCGGTAAAGGTTTCGTTTTCGAGAAAATTAACTTTGAATTTCAGCTAAATACGCGTGCACCGAAGTACAGTTTTTGGCGCCTGAGAGGCACGCGGGTGTAAACGGAACGCGTCAGCTGTCTGTCGGACTCGGGGGATGTACTTCGGTGCACACGTATTTAGCTGAAATTCAAAGTCAATTTTCTCGAGAACGATGCTTTTACCGCAACTTCGTAGCTCTTGATTTTCGTCATATTTTCGTCTGTATAATTGTCCCCTAGACTATTGACCATAGGTAGAATAATATCCTGTGGTGTGCCCTGCGTGATGGCTCGCAAGGCTGGTACGGGATCTGGCGTTATCGAGGGTTCGGGAGTGATTAAAGGATAAGAATCCACCGGGTGAACTACACCAAGTTTGTATAAATTCAAAGATTAAGTCTTTATTCAAAAACAACTAAACTGGACTGAGGTATACAAGGTTTTTAGCCGTGTTGCCCGGTCGAGAGTCCGATCTCGAGTCACCCGATTTGCAGAGTCAGGAAGGGTCAAATTAAGATAAATTTAAATGGAATTAACTTCGATTTTAACAATTATGCAAAAATTTTTACTAGGAAGGGTCAAATTTTGATAAATTTAGATGAAATTAACTTCGATTTTAACGGTATATGCAAAAAAATTTACTTGGAAGTGTCAAATTTTATAAAATTTAGATAAAATTAACTTCGATTTTAACGGTTTATGCAAAAAAATTTAGTTGGAAGTGTCAAATTTTTATAAATTTAGATGAAATTAACTTCGATTTTAACGGTTTATGCAAAAAATTTTACTTGGAAGTGTCAAATTTTATCAAATTTAGTTGAAATTAACTTCGATTTTAACGGTTTATACAACAATTTTTACTTGGAAGGGTCAAATTTTGATAAATTTAGATGGAATTAACTCCGATTTTACTAGATTATGCAAAAAATTTTTACTTGGAAGTGTCAAATTTTGTTAAATTTACATGGAATTAATTTCGATTTTAACGGTTTATGCAAAAATTTTTTCTTGGAAGTGTCAAATTTTTATAAACTTAGATGAAATTAACTTCGATTTTAACGGTTTATGCAACAATTTTTACTTGGAAAGGTCAAATTTTTCACGGCGAAGCGCTCGCATTTTTGCTGATTTCGTAGATTCGCGGTTGCCTCGCGACTTTCTTAGCTTAGAAACGTCTCGAAAACGTTCTTGAGTAATATAATATGTATAATGTATAGTAGTGTGTATAATGCGTGTGCTTGGGCGTTGCCTGGGCACAACATCTGCATTAACGTGTGACTTTGTATTAATGGAACACACTGCTCGTGAATTTCTGTTGCAGCTTACCGAATACCTATACGACCATTTGAAGAGTTGTTAATTATGGCGGAACAGAGTACAAGTTCGTTGGATGAGGAAGAAACCGCAGATAATACAAGGGCGGAGAATGTTTCTGCGCTGTGGAGGTAATTGACATTAAGGGTACCTTATGACGTTTACTTCTTTTTTTTTAAATAAAATCCTAAAAATTACGTATTGACCTTAAGGGGGTAGACACGGGTAATGCAGCGCGCTGTATACCGACACAATCTGGCCCGAAACATGGGTTTGGGATTTTTCGTTTTTCGTCTTCATATGAGCAGATTTTGGACTGAATTACGCTGCCTTTGCTTGTCGGATTATTTCTGTTTGCTTTCGCAATTCTTCCTCCTCGTCCCTTTCACCGTGATCCGACATGACTCTTGATTTTACTTTTTTGATTTTTGATTTTACTGATTTAACTTCTCAACTATTGCGGATTATCCCACCGCTGCCACCATTAAACTTATACCTATTGTTACGTCCCTACTTTCTACTTGGGGTCGCGATTTAGGGAGTTTATATTTTTTGATCCGCTTTCGAGCTAGTCCAGTGACTTTACGCTCTGGGATAGTTGAGAGCGATTGAGGGTAAATTATAATTTATTTTTATTTCCATAACTACCTTAATTCACCCGCGGTGAGGGTAGGTCCACAGGAATCAACCTCCACTCGATGGGACCTGATGGAATCCCGTTGATTTCGGGTGCGATGTTCAACTTCGGGGCTGCCCAATCTCCAGAGATCAGGGTATGACAGAAGTTCGGTGTTTTCTGGTCCTCTCTGATTGTTGGGGCCTTGATGACTCCCAGAATGTCTTTATTGGTCGCCGGGGTTTCTTGAAATTGTTTACACAATTTCCGAAACTGAACACGACGCCCCGCGCGATGGTTTCGCGGCATTCGTCTTTTAGAAATTACAATAGCTATTATTTATTGACCGTTAATCACTCTCTATCTTCCGCACCAGGCGCTACCGCGGGCAACGTTCTACTCTTCAGCGGCACCATGGGACGGAGGCAAGGGTGATTTTTCACTTTCATTAAAATCTGTCCGTAGATCATGCGCTACGCCTGATCTCTGGTAAAACCACGGGAAACGTTCTGCTCATAGGTGATACCATTCACCAGCGCAACCCCTGAACTGTCAATGCACATTTATTAATATTTGAATAAACCGCGTCGATCACGTTTATGCATAGTCTCTGGTAAGACCGCGGACAACGTTCTGCTCATAGGTAATACCATTAATCAACGCGACCCGTGACCTGTCAATAGGCATTTTCGTAATTTAATTCACTTTTCCAAAAGACGAACGCTCGATTTGGAGGATGGGTAATTAGGGGTGGAAACACTTCAACTCACGGATTTAACAAAAAAACAATCACCTTTATTTCCTCCTTTGCAGTTACACGGCACTTTCTATGTTTTATATATATATATATATATAAATAATAAAGTTTATATATATATATATATATAAACTTTATTATTCCCCTAGGGGTTATAATCTCCGATACATAAACAATTTACATCTATCTTAACCTATCCTCCTACTTATTGCTAATCTTAATACTAACGCCAACTCTATCGCTCGCTCGCCCGCTCACTCGTCCGCTCTCCCGTCTCCGCTCCCCCTCCTGGACCACCGCTTCCACTCGCCGCCCTTTCGCTCTCATCTCCTCATTCACCCCTCCTCTCTTCCCTCTTCTCACACACATCCCTCTCTCCATTCCTCTATCCTCCTCAGCCACTCCTCTCCCTCGCCCTCCTCGCCCAACACCTCGTCCACCATCTCCTGCCACCCCCTCTCCCCTCCCCACCCCGTACATACCTCCCATACATGTTCCCATGACTCCTCCCCCCATCCACACACCCTGCATCTCCTTTTCTCTTCCTCCTCCCAATACTTCCCCCTCTCATTCCATTATCCAACCCAAACCTGGCCACCCTTTGCCACCTGCTGTCCCCCCATCCCTTTTTCAGGTACCCCGGCACTCTCGGCCCCTTCACCCTCCCGTACCACTTGTATCTTGACTGCTGTATACTCCTCCACCTCTCCTCCTCCTGCAGCTTTCTCTCCCTGCCCACTATCTCCTCCACTCTTATCACCCCCCCCCCCCCTTCTACCTCCTCCACTATCCATCCCCTTTCCCCGAAGAACTGCTCCCTTTCCTTTTCCAATCCTTCTAGCACCTTTCCCCTCTTAAATCTCCCCTTCATCTCCTCCGAACACACCCTCGCCAGCTCCCCTCCCTGCCCCTCCTCCAATTTCCTCTCAAACTCCCACGCCCTCATCCCTGCCCTACCCCTCAACAACCCCCTTTGCAGCTCCTCCCTGACCATGTATCCCTGCGTATTCCTTTCAACCCCCAACACCCACTTCAAATACCTATCCTGCAGCGCCTCCACTTTCCCCCTCTCCCGCCACCCCCACACCTCCACCCCATATCCCACCACCGCCCACACCAACCTGTCAAACAACCAAATCCTTCTTCCCCAATCCTTTCCAAATAATCTTTTTCCCATCCCCCACACCTTCCCCATCACCGCTGCCCCCTTCCTCACTCTTTCCTCCACATGCTGTTCCTGCCCCCCATTCCCCATCATCGTATATCCCAGGTACCTATAACTCCTCACCTCTTCCAGTTTTTTACCCTTCCATTTCCAGGTCATTTTCTTCCACCTCCCTCTACACCTCATTACCTTCGTCTTCTCAACTTTTACCTGCAATCCCTTCCCATCCATGTATCTCTCTAGCTTCCCTATCATTCCCCTCATCCCTTCCTCGTCCTCCGCTAACATAGCCACATCATCTGCGTAAGCTAGGGTGTATGTCTTTCTACCCCCACCTCCGCCCCCACCCCCTTCTCCAGTTCCTTGTCCATGTCTGCAATCAGCAGAGTGAAGAGACTTGGGCTGAGCGGGCACCCCTGCCTCACTCCCCTGGCGGTCCAGAACCTCCCCCCCCCTCCTCGTCCCGCACCCTTACCCTGCAAACCGTTTCCTTCAACACCTCCCCGCACCTCTCCACCAGCCCTTCCCTTACCCCCTCCCCCTCAAGGCCTTCATCAACACCCCCTGTCCACCGAGTCAAAGGCGGCTTTCATGTCCACAAACAGGACCACCATATTCTTTCCCTTCCTTACCGCCTGTCTGTTCACCAGGTAGTTTAACACATACATGTTATCTACACACCCCCCCCCCCCCGTCCTAAACCCCGTTTGACTCTGTGGCAGCATTTCCTTCCCCTCCACCTCCACTCTTAACCTCTCTGCCAGCACAGATGCATACACTTTGTATGCCGTCTGTGTCAGCGTTATTCCCCTGTAGTCTTCCGGTTTTTCCCCTGCTGATTTCTTTAGCACCGGAACCACCACTCCCTCCCTCCACCCTTCCGGCCACCCTTGCCCCATCCACACCCTGTTACATATTCTCCACAACCATTCCTCCATTTCCGCCCCCCCCCCATATTTCCACACCTCATTTTCAATCTCATCCCCACCTCCCGCCTTCGCGTCCTTTAGATTCTTCAGCACCCTTTTTATTTCTTCCCTTCCCAACTCCCCCTCTCCGTCCTCCCCCACCCTCTCTCTCCCCCCTCCTCACCCTCCACTCCACTCCTCCTAGCAACCCCCTGAAATACTCGTCCCATTCCCTTATTTCTATCCCCTCGTTTATCCTCCTTCTCATCTTCCTTCCCCTGTCCACTACCTTCCAGACCTGCCCCTCCGTCCTTACACCCTCCAATTCCTTTTCCCACCTCTCCACTTCCTTTTTCTTTTTCTCCTCACACATCTTCCCATACTCTCTCTTCCTCGCCCTATATGCTGCCCCATCCCCTCCTTCCCTTCTCCACTTCCTCAGCTCTCTCCTCACATTACTCTTCTCCTCTCTGCACTCCTTATCCCACCATCCCCCTTTCTTCCCCCTCCCTTCCCCATCTTATCCACCGCCTACTTTACCCTTCCCCTTAGCTCTCTCCACTCCTCATCAACTCCCCTCTCCCCCACCTCCTCTTTCCCAAAACTCCTCATAAACTCCAATCTACCCTCTTCAGTCCAATTTTTTCTCTCCCCTCTCCGCCCCCTAACCTTTTTCCCACTACCTCCCTCCTCCCTCCCTCCCCCTTTCACCCAGATCATCACTGGATGGTGATCCGAGTCCACTCGCACCCCTACCTCCAGCATTTCCACCTTCTCCCTCGTTTCCTCATTCCCTAGCACATAATCAATTACCGAGATCCCCCTCCCCCCGGTAAATGTCCATTCCCCCTCCTCTTCTCCTTCCACGCTTCCATTCAGTATCCACCATCCCCTTTCCTCCAGATATCTGCACAACTTCCTCCCTTCCCCATTCACCTCCTTATCCTTTGATCTCCTACACTTCACCCTCCCTCCCTCCTCTTCTCCTCCCTCCCATATCTCTCCTCCTTCCTCGCCCGTCCTTGCATTGAAGTCCCTCCTATTACAATTCGTACCCCCTCTTCCCTCTCCTCCGTCCATTCCCCTAATTCCTCCAGCTTCCTTTCCATGTCCTTGTTCACATACACTCCTACTATCCTCCACCATTCCCTCCCCATTCTCACTTCCTTGGTCATCATCCCCTCTATTTCACCGCTTCCCTCCCCTCTCATTTCCATCCCCTTTCTCACCCCCATTACCATTCCTCCTATTGCTCTCCCCTTCTTATTATCCCTCCTGGCCCATTAACCTTTCCCATACAACCCCCTGGGCAGCTTTTTCTCCACCCACTTCCACTCCCTCTCCTCCAGCCACGTTTCACTCATCACCACCACGTCCCACTCCAACCCTTTCCAAAAATCCCTATCTTTCCTCCTTAGTCCTGCCACATTCCAAAACGCCACTTTATAGCTCCTCATTCCTTCCCCTCCTTTCTCCCTATCCTTTCCTTCCCCCTTCCCCCTTCCCCCTGCCCTCTTCCGTCGTTTCCCTGCTCTTTACACCATTTTTCCCCCAACTCATCCCACGTTCTTATCTTCCCGTCTACCCACATCTTCAGGTACCCTACTTGTACTTTCCTTCCTCTCTCCCTCTCCTTTTCCGCCTCTCTTTCTATTTTCCATCTCACCTTCCTTTCCCTCTGTGAGGTCATCCTCTACCCTCTCCCTCCGACCCCTCAGCTTTTTCTTTGCCTCCATCACCTTCCTCTTTTCCTCCCTCCCCCCCCCCCCCACAATTTTACCAACACCATTCCACCCCCATCTCTCCCTGTTTTACCTATCTTCACCACCTCCTTTATCCCCTCTTCCTCCACTCCCATCCTTTCCTACAACTTCCTCACTTCCTCTTTCACCTCCTTTCCCTCTATTCCCACCCCCCTCACCACAACATTATTTCTTCTTCCCTCCCTCTCCTTTCTGTCCTGCTTTATCTCCATTCTTCTTATTCTAATTCTCCATTCCTCCCCTATCCCCGCCCCCGCCACTCCTTCATCCCCCCACTCCTTTTTTCCTTTTCCCATCCCTGTACCTTCTCAATCACCTCATCCATTCTCCTATCCCTTTCCTCTGTCCTTTTCGTCATACTTTCTCTCCTTGCCTCATCTCCTCCTCCCACCTCCTCCTTTCCTTTCTCCATTCCTCCTCCTCCCTCCTTCTTTCCTCATATCCAGCATCATTTCCATCATCATTCCTTCCAACCCTCCCACCCCTTCCTCTTTCTCTAACCTTCCCCCCTTATTCCCTCCCTCCAGCGATCTCGCAGTCTTCACGCATCTCTTAAACCCCTTCATTTGTTTTTTTGCCACTTCCTCTCCCTCCTACCTCTCCTTCCTCTTTTTACCCCAGAGACTATCCAAACTTCCCACACTCTCTACACTACTTTCACTATCTTTCCTTCCTTTCTCTTCTCTTTGCTCTTTTCTCTTTCTCTCCCTTTTCCTTCCTCCTACCCTACTTCCCTCTCTTCCTTTTCATTCCCCCCACCCATTTACCCTACTACCCCTTGCCCTTCCTTTATTCCCTTCACCCTCTTTCCTATCCTCCTATTACCCTTCGCCTTTTACCCCCTATCCTTTTTCCTGTTTTACTTTTGCTTCTCCGCCCGTTTAAATTTCCCTCCTTCCTGTCACTTGTCCTAAAACCTCTTTTCTCCAACCTCCTTTCACCGCAAAGTTGAAGACAATTTTTTAAAATTGACCAAGTGTTCTTTATATTGCTATAACTTTACCGACAAGCAATGCATCTAAAATTTGAACAAAGCAGCTGAAAGTAGAGATTCCACGCTTTCAAATCCTATTTTCAAAATATCGATGCGACTATTTTTACCGGAGTTATGACCATGTGAACTTGCCCCTATTTTTCGGGCTCCTAGAGGTGATCCTTTAATTAATGTGAGGAGTGTAATACCTCAGAGTACGAAATAGTAAATATAAATGATTTAAAGGGTTAATTAATATTTGACTCCACGTCGCGGGACGTGACAAGCCGCTAAATATTTATTGTCATATAGCATATACATAGGTTATATTTTCTGTCACTTCGAGGAGGGGACCACATAATAATCACGCGCATCCAGCCTGCGCATTTTTACTAGCCCAATTCAACATCCAACACAATTTTATATATAATGTTTGTTCATAACTGCTTTCTGCCGTAATAAGTGTATTTCATGTTCTGTTTCAGTGTTTTGCTTTTAAAAAAATGTCTAACCTAACAAACATCATTTTCTGGGGATATGCCCTCATCTATTTTTCCTTTTTACTTATAATTCCTTACTGCCAACGTAGTATATTGTAGCACTAGCTTAAAGTACCCGGCGTTGCCCGGGTAAAACTTCGATTATCACGGAGTGTCAAGAGGTCGAAATAAGCGGGAAGGGATGGGGTGTCCAGATTTCATAGTAGCCTATATTTTCCGCGGGGTTCTAGAGAGTAATTATGCAAAATTTGGTTCAGATCGATTAAAATAATCGGGATAAAAAGTATCCTACACGTTATTCCTGGTCCTAGACTACGTACATACAAAATTTCAGGAAGATCCGTTGCGTAGTTGCGACGTGATTGAGTAACAAACATCCAAACACACTTTCGTATTTACTACGAGAAAGCGCTCGAGAAGCTTCGCCACCTGGTGGTAACATCGCGGTACTGCTACGGGCGAGGTACCGCGCGGGCCGAATACGGGCAGGCGCGCGTGAAGTAGACTGTCGTATACACGGGTCACGTGGTCTGCAAAGCAGCCGTATACATGAAATGTTTACATATAAATTACATGTTAATAACGCGTTTCTGAGACATGCTACATAGCCTATGTCCGTCCTAGAGTATGCAGGAATAACGTGTCAAAATTTGAGGAAGATCGGTTCAATATGTCTTGAGTTTTGCGCGAACATAAAACTCGGCTCTCTCTTAATATAATAGTATAGATAGATAAGCACATTTTAAGTAATTAAAATGTACAATGCATTTTGCTCTACCAGCAGACCTTCCGTATAAATATTTACAAATACACCGCAAAAGCTGAGAATTTCTTTCCTTATTCAGAATAGAATACGGAAATAGCAAACAGCTCCCTCTCGCGAGCACCAGGCAGCCGCGTATCTATGTTTGTGCCGAAAAAAACCTGCTGTATTACCGACCTGCCAAATCGGCCAGGTCACGTGACGTGTCTACCCCCTTAACAAGTGTTCTTTTCGAAGCTATTTTCATTTATATAAAAAAATTTGTAATAGTTTGCAGGAGTTTGAGGCCCAAAATGTACCGAACTGTGTGGTTCCGTTAACTCGTGGATACGAAAACATAATAACAACATTAATAACGGAGAAATTGTCTGGAGGAAATTGCGTAAGTATAATTAGTAGTATGTCTAGGACAAATTTGAGTTTCCCCCTCCCCGACCCCCGACCTTGAAATCCAAATTGGAGTTTCTTGGCGGAGGAAATTCCACACGGCGGGCGGCAGCGGATAACGTCATAGAGATGGCGGAGTGGTGGTTGGGGGGGGGGGGGGGTACAGCGCGAGAGCAGATATCGCGTGAAGTGCTACTCTGGAGCACAGACCAGGTATAGGATAGACCTATCACGCAATGTAATTTTGTGTCACGCGCTAAGGGGGTTGCGAGCTGTGATGCCAGATCGGGGACGGGTTCCCTCGAGAATTTCCCCCACCTCGCATGCACACTACGCCGGAGGCTCCGCAGGACTCGCAGGACACGCAGCTCCGGCGTTGTCCATGTGAGGTGGGGGAAATTCTCGAGGGAACCCGTCCCCGATCTGGCATCACAGCTCGCGAGCCCCCTTACCATGTTAGTGTCACATGCAACGTTACCGGTGACGTCACGAAACAGATTATAACCATCAACGAAGTATAGGATAGACCTATCACCTTATGGGACTTCGTGTCACCACCCAAACTGTGTTACCGACCCATAATTTGAGGACTGAATTCACCGGCCACTGTTCATGAACAGCGTCCAACTCACCAACTACACTGAAATGTGTTGAAATGCTGAAGGCTGTTCATCGATACAGGGATCGGTTGCGCCTCTACGCTAAATAGTTCTCCGCCTTAGATTCTCTCTCCGCTGACAATACCTTGCGCCACCTCTTTCGAAGTCATGTTATCCTGTTACGAAGCTCAATTTCAGAGCGCTCTGAAATTTTTGGCCAAATTCTAGCAAACGTATCAGGAGAACATGAAGCGAAAGGAGGTATCCTGAATTTCACCCTCGAAGGCCATTCGCAAACTCTGCGCCTCTACGCTGAATAGTTGTCCGCTGACAATACCTTGCGCCACCTCTTTCGAAGTCATGTTATCCTGTTACGCAGCTCAATTTCAGAGCGCAATTATACGCACCTTAATTATTTTATATTATTACCTTATATTTATATTATTATTCGATACATTACCTTTGGCTCCAATTACGCTTTTGAGACGTTGTCGCATGCTGTGCACTAGTTTTTCAGATATTTCAGATTCGATAGAATTCCATATTTCTAAAATCTTTTGTTTTAGTACTTCTTTCAAAGTTGTGTTGTAATTTTTTAATCTCCTGCCGATTTCTGCCTACAAATATTCGATGTGGTTAATATCCAGACTTTATGGGGGTGTATGTAACTCATGTGGTGTATTATACATTATACAATAACCATTTTTGCATAATTCCGGCCATATGCTTGCGGTTATTGTCTTGCTGGAAATACAAATTTTCCAATAATCCCAATTTGATATCACTTTCTTCTAAATTGTTTTTTAAAATATTTAAAAATGCATGTTTATCTAAAGTGCCATCTATAAAAACAAGATTTCCAGTGCCGTTTGCAACCCCACAACATGACGGAACCACCATAATACTTTACAGTAGGACGTAAATTTTAGTATTCATTTCTGAGTTCAGTTTTTTCCAGACATATCGACCTCCATTCGAACCAAATACATTACAAATGTATTAAAAGTATATTTGGTTCGGATGGAGATCGTTATGTCTGGAGAAATCCCAACTCAGAAATTAATACTAAAAATGTACGTCATACTGTAAAGTATTATGGTGGTCTGCTCTCGCGCTATACCCCCCCCCCCCCCTACCACCACTCCGCCATCTCTATGACGTCATCCGCTGCTGCCCGCCGCGTGGGATTTCCTCCACCAAGAAGCTCAAATTTAGATTTTAAGGTCAGGGGTCGGGAAGGGGGAAACTCAAATTTGCGTCAGAACTGTCCTAGACATACTACTATAATTGATGTTGCGTTCGTTAATCCTGGATAACTTTGCTCGTTATTCTTCTTTCCTCAGGAAGGCGAGGAGACACAAATTTATTTAAACAAAATTAAAGAAAGCATTAATGAAATTCGAAAAGACGCAGAAAATACTCATTGCGAGGAAGTCGAAAAATTAAAAAATGACAACGAATTAATGCTGCAAGAAATTGAAAAATTAAAGCAGCTCAACGCCGAATTGAATAATGCATTATCCTCAAGACAAGAAAAGCAGATTCATACAAATGAAGACAAAGTGGAAGAAGTGGACAAAGTGGATGAGGAACTTGATGATATGATCCAATTGGCAATAGCAAGTAGAAACAAATTTGTTTAAATAAATTTTCCTTGCCGGATCTCTCCCTGCTACAGGCGGTTACCGTGGTGGTTTTAGTGGGTGCAACCCCCACATAACTTCGGCCCTCCCCCGAGGGCTGAGGTATCCGTTAGGGATTTCCACCACGATAAAAAAAAAGGTAACAGAGCAATTAATATCGAGTGCAATTTTTAGAGTTAAAATTTTATTAAATTTAGATGAAATTAACTTCGATTTTATCTGAGTATGCAAAAAATTATACTTGGAAGAGTCAAATTTTGATAAATTTAGATAAAATTGTACTTCGATTTTAATTGATTACTCTAAAATTTATATTTTTTTAATTAAAATTTTATAAAATTTAGTTGAAATTAACTTCGATATTAATTGATTAATTTAAAATTTTTATTTTAAGCAGTAAAATTATACAAAACTAGCTGACCCGTTACCCGGTTTCACCCGGGAATTATTATTATTATTATTTATTATTTTAGATATTATATTTATAAATAGCCTATAATCTAATCTAGGGCGTATTTAATGTATATTCAAAATTTCATTGAAATCCGTTCAGCCGTTTAGGTGTGAAAGAAGGACAAACAAACAGACAACGTTTCACTTTTATATGTATATAATATACTAGCTTAAAGTACCCGGCGTTGCCCGGGCAAAAGTTTGATTGTCACAGAGTGTTAAGGGGATAAAAACAATATAACTAAAGTCTTAGTAACTAAATTCATAAAATTCAATATATTCAATGCTATTTTTATTCATTGCAACAATTTCAGTAGCATACACATTTATTCTGTGCATATATCTATTTGTATACGGACTTACTAATTATTGTAGAGCGCTCTTGTATACAATGTTTTCTGTTTTACCGTCTGGAGCCAGGACATCTAGTATAGCCGTCTTGGCCCAGAAGGGGCGCGCTCTACCTCAGGCTTTCGCCTATACGAGCATTTGGCTGGCATGGTGGTGTTTGCAAAATATAACGATCATCGCGTGCCGCTGCCAAGGGAAATACGGCGTAGATGTTCTGTCGAAATGGAACTTGGAAAAACCCTGCCCTCATCCGCTAGGAATCACTGGACAAGTTGGATCTACCCCGGAGGGCGGCGGCTCGTTTAGTCCTGGAGCCAGGACATATAAATTCTGTGCACTTGACACGCGTGAGCAAGCCACATAAAGTTGGCCGTGGGAGAAGCACGGCGACCCCAGATGAACGCCCGCCACTTTCATCGTTTGCCCTCGTGCTTTATTTATTGTTATAGCAAAAGCAAGTTTAAGTGGAAATTGGAGTCCTTTAAATTGAAACGGTAAATTGGTTGGTATAATCGGTAGTTTTGGTATAAAAGCCTCCTGCCCGCTATACGATCCAGTCATAATTTTCGCCTGTATAATGTTGGTACTAATTGATGTGATGCAAAGCCTTGTGCCATTACAAAGCCGCGGTGCATCAAGATTACGCACCAGTATCACTGGAACGCCTAATTTGAGTGTAAGTTTATACGACGGTGTCCCGGAAAGTTCCATAGAATTTAAAAACTCGATTGGGTATTGAACGGTCTCATCTTGATTCATTACTGTGTCAATCGAATAAAATGACTTGGCGTCTCCAGGAATTAAATTTAAAATCTGCTGATTTATTTCTGCCACTTTGTCATTTGTTGGAGCTAAAATTGCCCTGCCACATAAATATCCTTCAGACTGATACAAATTCCTTATGTCCGGAAAAACTTTTTCGATCAATTCATTATTATTTTGTACAATATTGCACATCGTTAAATCCACCTTTCCACTATAGTCTGTAACCAAACTACCTTCGCCAATTTTTAATAGTTCATGTGCAAACTCTCCCGCTGAATCATCATTATGAAGATGTACTCTCATATTTGTTGTAAGGCACATTTTCTCCGCACTCTCCCAAAGATAAGACCTTTTCAGGCAAGCATTTAATTCATCCGCTGGGGTACCTCTCGTAATAACCGGAAGAGTTTGTCTGAAATCGCCAGCCAATAATACTACAATGCCACCCATCAGCCTTTGATCGCTTCGTAAGTCTTTTAAACTGCGATCTAGCGCCTCTACCGCTCGTTTGTGCGACATCGTAGATTCATCCCAAACTAATAATTTGCATCGCTGTAGCATGGCCGCCCTATCGCTATTTTTGTTAATATTGCATGTCGGCATTTCTGTGCGTGCTAAGTCCAGTGGAAGTTTTAAAACTGAATGTGCTGTGCGGCCGCCGGTAAGAAGTGTGGCCGCAATTCCCGAAGAGGCAACCGCAATAGCAACGTGGCCTTCACTTCGAATTTCAACAAGTAACAAATCCAATAAAAAAGTTTTACCTGTGCCGCCTGGTGCATCCAAAAAAATAAGGGCAGGCTCATTCCTCCTTATTTTCTGTATAACCAAATCAAAAACTGATGTTTGTTCAGCTGAAAGACTTGGAGCCAATGATGCAACCTGTCGCTGTAGCTCTTGTACGTCGTAATTGAGCTCCCTCGCTAAAATTGAGTTTATACTTGAGTTGCGCATAGGTCTTCGTATTCCGAATTCTCCGATGTTTTTGCCACACATTAGTATAACCCGGTCCTAGTAGTATAGCTAAGAGAGTTCTAACGCAAATTTGAGTTTGAAGGCCATTTCCCCCACCCCTCCCCCCGACCTTGAAACTCAAATTTGAGTTTCAAAAGTCGGCGGAAAATTCCCGCAGGCGGCGGGCGGGCGGTGCGCGGCCGGGCGGCGGCGGTGGATGACGTCATCAAGATGACGGAGTGGTGGGGGGTATAGCGCGAGAGCAGATATCGAATCAATCAATACCGAATCAATACCGAACCGCATCGAGGAGGAACCGCGGGTCTATTGCTGCTACTCTGGAGCATGGTACCACAGACGAGGTATAGGATAGACCTATCAACCAATGTATTTTTCTGTCACCGATTTGGGGGGTCCAAGGACCCCCTTGCCATTTTACTGTCGCATGCAACGTTACCGGCGATGTCTCGAAACAGATTGTAACGCTACGCGTCGTAGGAATTAGAATTCAGCACGGGTATAACTGGGTTATTTTTTTAGCCGAAGCCCGCGATTTACAAGTTTTCTGTTAGAGTAACAATTTAAAAATCGTCTTATGAACATATTCCGTTCAACGGAAGAGAAAGGAGGATGAAAATGAAACGATATCACATTCGCCTTTCAACTTTGCTGTCCTATTCCGGTTTATTTAATGCAAAAAAAATTTCATTCGCTTGCAATAACGTAATTTGTAAAAAGAATGCTTTAATATTTTTTAAGAACACCTGTTACTGAATCACACCCATTCATCATGTGTTTGTGCATACATTAATGATGGTCTATATGATATAATACAGACATATAATAATAAAAAATAATTTTGTTCCTTATTTAATCTACGACACTCAATTTGTTTAAGTCGGTACCAGATTTACACAGTGCAAATGATGAGGCGCTGATATAAAAAAATTGAGTGTCGTAGATTAAATAATAAAGAAAATTATTTTTTACTTTTTAGCGCATTTTAATTTTTTTGAAGTTGGTTTTAATTATGTTTTTCCATTTCTTGGACCGATGCGCCATTATTGTGGCTTTTACACGCAGGTGGCGAAAAATTTCTCCGTACAGGGGTATAGCGCAGCGGTCAACCCTGTCGAAGCTAAAAATTTTGAAACTGGGACGGGTACGAGACCAGTTGACATTGTTTTCAAACCTCATTACAGTAATCTGGGGTGAGTGGTAAACCGATCATAAAAGCGGAGCGCGCAGCTCGCTTACCTGGGCCGGGAAATTCCCAATAGCTCCTTGCCACGTGAATTTGAAAGAGACCATCCCAAAATTTTCGAAGCTCGGGGATTACTGCTGTCCAGCGGCCGCTGGCAGCTCTCCGAAGAGATTGCCTTCGTCGGCCGCCGACCATCTCGTTCTTTTGTCGATGTCGACGGGCTCCACGTCGCGGTTTCGGCCACGTCCAACAATGCGTTTGCAGACCTCAGAATCTATTGTTGTGGGTTTCTTTTTCATAATTTGATCTTTAATGCAGTGTATGCATAGATAAGATTTAAGGGGCAACTAATCAGACGTGTCTTTGATAGTAGCGGTGCTTTAATTTTTTTTCTAAAATTTTGCGCCTGAATGTTTTAAACTTTTAGCTACTCAACGGCACGCTTATACCGGCTTCCATTAATGCCATTTTTTGGAATGATGCACCATTATTGTGGCTTTTACACGCAGGAGGCGAAAAATCTCTTCGTGCAGGTGTATACCGCCGCGGTCAACCTTATCGTAGCTTAAAATTTTGAAATTCAAGACCATTATACTCATTCATCTTTTTCCTTCAGTGTCGGATCTGTATTCGTACTCAGAAAGTTAAAATTTGATGGCCACGACATTCTGGCCTTTTCACTGTACGCTCTCTTGAAATCGGTTGGACGGTAACGCGTACCTTTTTTTACGACCCTGAGGGGTTCTTAGGTAAAAGCTTTCAAACGATGCGATTCGGGGGTCATAAACGCTAGAGTAGTGGAATAAGGACAAAGTCAGCAATAGGCCATTCAGTAATCAGTATGCCAATTTCTATCATAGAAGTATCCCAAATGGATTACTAGTGTTTTTGTGATGAAAATGACACCAAACTTGATAAAATCATGATTATTTTAATGACTGTAATGGAAAGTGCTTGGAGTAAAGTAATTGAGGAAAGTAACGAAGAGTACCTGAAGTCTACCTGAAATGACACGGAACTGCTATGTGTGCCCAGATCTTAACGTAAGCGATACCTACGCTCGTGTATTTACAACGTAGATGTTTTTTATAATTTTTAAATCCATTCAATAGTTAATAAGGATCGAGCCAATCAATTTGTAACGAAACGTAGGGATTTAGGGGCCTCGGATCCCAAAAACTACGAATATAAATTTTACAAAAACTTTCTAATTCATTATTTTCAATGATTTTTACGTGTGGTAGGTTGGGCACCGTCTATTTAGGCACGCGCGATGTGCAGAGATTTGCTGGAATGTTAGTCATAGCGTCAATTTTTAATATTTTGCGGCGTACGACACGTGAAAATATTAGTTAAATGTTCCACTACATGTGAAATACTAACAATCAATTTCATCTTGCAATGTATAGTTTGTATAAGCTCTCAAGAAGTGCCATATTGCAGCGCCATATAGGCTCCTGATCCCCGAAATAGATTTTCAGACAGAAATCCGGTGTGAGTCGTTGAGAAACCGAGCCAAAGCGTATCTTAACGAAAGCCGTAGCTTAACGTAGCGCACACATCTTTCAATATTTCAACACATTTCAGAGTAGTTCTTGAGTTGAACGCTGTTCATGAACAGAGGTCGCTAAATTCAGTCCTCAAATTATGGGTCTTAACGGTAGTTTTGGTGGTGACACGAAGTCCCATAAGGTGATAGGTCTATTCCATACCTCGTCTGTGGTGGTACCAACCACAGTCGGTAAGGAAGGAAATATTAATTTAAGATATTAATAATAATCGAAAAACTGAATCTCGGGCGACGGGGCTCGAACCCAAGACCTCCGCGTTACGAGTCAGTCGCCTAACCAACTCCCCCAACGCCCACTCTCTAACATTAGTCTTTAATGAATGGTACATATACCGAGCGTCACCAAGCATAATCCATTATGTTTTTTTATCGGATGATGTCGGGCAATGTCAGGAAAGATCGACGTTTTTACACACCGCGTCTTCGGTGGAGGGAAAGAGAGAGCATTATTTGAAAGCTAAATTCGAGGGAGGGAAGGAGACAGCACTACTTAGGGCTACAATCGCATGCATTCTATAGATAACAAGTTTTTAAAGCGCCGCAGCGTATCGCGCGATTACATGTAACTTGAGTCCCACCCTCAAGGATAAATGTCTCGACACGTGTTGAATGTAATATAATACCTGTGGAAACGCCGAATCTTAGAATTCTGCGGTGTCATCAGAAACTGCGTCGGATGATTTTGCGCGCTAATTCGCCATACGTGTGAATCATAGAAAGAATTATGCTGTATCAGCAGAAACTGCATAGAACCATGTTGGGACGGATCGTCGTTTTTTTGCATGAAATGCATTCTGGGGAGGGGGTACGCCAAAAGTGTGAGACAGAGATACCAAATCGTGGTGAGGATATAAAAGCGCGCTCCAAACTGTCCAAAGCCTCAAATCGTTGCAACGTGTTGCGCGGAAAAAGACATTGCATTTACATTCCATTTACGATCATGGAAGAATTCGCGCAAGTAGAACGCCAATTGCTGGATCAATCTGCACGATTGATTTCACGCGAAGAATTCATCGCGTGGGAAGAACGGTGCAACGAATGTATCGAATCGTTGGAAGAACACAGCTGAGTGAAACGTCCTCGATTATCGATCGGTGTTCAACAATCGTTGGTTGCTCGAATCGCGCCGCTCGAGGAATTGAAACATTCGTTGCGCGGACGTTTCGTGCGTGAAGGTGCAGGACATTCGAGCACAGGACTTTTGAGGCGCGAAATAGACACTGCGTTCGATAGCCGCGTATCAACTGGTGCCGTGCTAAATTCGAATTACATCGAGCCGCGCAACTTCCTCCAGGATGCTGAGACCATCGTGCTGGAGCATGTGCGGGGCGCTTTGAGGAAACATCGAAACCTCAAAGTGAACACGGTGTTTAACGGTGAATTTGCGGCGCGCGATAAACATGCTTGCAAAAGCATCAACACCCGAAACTGCGAACTCTTCGACACATCCGATCTGCAGGAAGTGGTACCAGCGATACGTCTTTGAACCCACCCTGGCATCGCCGGAAGAGTTCCAGGAACGCGACAGTGGATGGGCATTGACGAGAATTCTTAATCTGACAGTCAATATCTACAAGTACAATCCGCTGCTCGCGGGGTGTCATGTCAAGTTGTCGTGGGAAATAATGTTGAAGAATGCAACAATTAGCGTGCGATCCGAGGACAATGCATGTTTCGCATGGGCAGTGGTCGCCGCTCTCCATCCCACTGAAAGAAATACCGTGCGCCCAAGTTCACACCCGCCTTATACATTGGTGCTAAATCTCCAAGGCATTGAGTTTCCAATGTCCCTGGAGCAAATTGGGAAGTTCGAGCGGCAGAACAACATCTCCGTCAACGTCTACAGTTTCGAAGAGAAGAAAGGGTCGACGGTCTTTCCACTGCGCCTCACCAGACACAAGAGGGATCAGCACGTGAACCTGCTCTACACACCCAATCAAGAGCACGGCGATGTAGGGCACTTTGTGCTGATAAAGGACTTGTCCCGGCTGGTGGGCATGCAGCTGAGCAGACACAAGACAAAGAAATTCATCTGTGATCGGTACGTATATAAACTTATGAAATGCTGAAAATGTACCGCGAAAAAAATTAAATAAAAATTTTTTTTGGGTTTTATACAGATGCATGCACTACTTCGGATCTCCCGAGAAGTTGGAGGCTCATGCAGTGGACTGTTGGCAGATGAATGATTGCGCCATCCTGCTGCCCAGCGAAGGAAACAATCAGCTCAACTTCAACAACCACTGCAGGAAGGAGCGACTTCCCTTCGTGGTATATGCAGATCTCGAGTGCATCATCGAGAAAACGGAGAACAATCGAGTGGGTGATAATAAATTACATATGTATCAGCACCACAATGTGCATAGCATAGCATATTATATGCATTGTTCATACGATACATCGCGATCGACGTATCGATGTCGCCGCGACGTGGATTGTGTTTCATGGTTCGTCGATGAACTAAAAAATTTTGCGAATTTTGCTAAACCCATCCTGGTCAGTAATGTTCCCATGCTTGATTTAACCACCGAAGAGTGGACAACATTTCGCGATGCAACACACTGTCATATTTGCGAAGAACCATTCAAGGCTGGCGATGTACGAGTTCACGATCATTGTCATCTACCCGGACGGTTTAGAAGCCCAGCACATTCAGAGTACAATTTAAGTTATAAAAACGCGTTTTACATCCCCATAGTTTTTCATAATTTATCCGGTAACGATTCCCATTTCATTATCGAGGAAATAGCTACCGCTTTCGAAGGCAGCGTTGATGTATTACCCATAACTAAAGAAAAATATATTTCATTCACAAAAAATGTCGAAGATACGGCTGATTCAGACTCGCGAAATTGTATTAAATTGCGATTCATCGATTCGTACAAATTTCTCAACACCAGTCTCGACAAATTAGTATCTTTTCTTAGCATAGATCAATTAAAAATTTCACGATCCAAGTTTGAAACATTATCCGCCGAAGATTTCAATTTATTGACGCGAAAGTGTGTCTTTCCGTACGAATACCTTGATTGCGCGAACAAGCTGCAGGACCCATGCTTACCACCGCGCGAGTCATTCTACAGTTCGTTAACTGGTGAGACTGTATCCGAGAGCGATTACACACACGCCGAGACTATCTGGCAGCGTTTCAGCATTAGAACCTTGGGCGAATACAGCGTTTTGTATTTGAAAACAGATGTCTTGTTATTGGCAGATATTTTTGAAAATTTTCGTGAAAGTTGCATCAAGAGTTACGGACCTGATTCGGCGCATTATTATACTTTACCCGGTTTCACGTGGAATGCCATTTCCACAGCAGAAGTGTTTTTTCGGAAAATTTAATAGCTGTTGAATTGCGAAAACTCGAGGTGAAATTCAAAAAACCGATATACGTGGGTATGTGCATTCTAGACATATCAAAAATTTGTTTGTGTGAATTTAATCACGAGTACATGTCTCCCCTGCACCGGCAAAATTGTAAAATTCTATACACAGACACGGACAGCCTCATTTACCACATTCGATGCGATGATATCTACGAGACCATGAAACGCGATATCGATAGATTCGACACAAGCGATTATCCTATCAACAATCCATATAATATGACCCACTTAAATAAGAAGGTTCCAGGGCTGATGAAGGATGAAAATAACGGTGCGATAATGACCGAATTTGTAGGTCTTAGAGCGAAAATGTATGCACTTCGCGCAGACGGCAAAAAAGATACGAAAAAGGCGAAAGGCGTCAAGACCAACGTCATAGCCAGAACGATAACTTTCGACGACTACGCGCAGTGTTTGCAAAGGGAGATCGAAATGGTTCGCAGACAATCGTGCATACGGTCTAAATTGCACAAAGTGTACACCATTTCGGAATCCAAAATTGCTCTAAGTTCATACGACGACAAGCGGCATATCGTACCCAATTCGACCGACACTCTGCCCTGGGGACATTATAAAATTCCATTATAAAAAAAAAAAAAAGAAATTTGAACTTGGTGCCGCTCTCTTCATGTGAACGAAGCCTCAGTCTATGACAACTATCATAACGCTCACAGAGACAAGAATATTCCATAATCGATATTTTTTTTTATTGTTTGCTTTTTTTACCATCGCTCTTTATTAACTCGTTTCTTATAAATAGTAGAATTATTGTTTGCAAATGTATAGAAATTATTATAAATAGCGAAATTGCATAAAAATTGTTCATACATGTACAATATATGTATCATTGCATATGTATCATTGTGTACACACTGTGTGTGTGTGTGTGTGTGTGTGTGTGTGTGTGTGTGTGTGTGTGTGTGTGTGTATATTAACTGGATTATAAATGGTTAAAAATAAAAAATTGTTCACACATTTACATATATGTATCATTGTATTTATTGAACCATGTATTATTATTATTTTTACAATACATTATTTTTATTTATCCATGAATTGTGTGATTTATCAAATCCCAACCACTTGACGTACACCTTATCCCCATTTCTACGCAACACTTTTTCCACTAGATATACATTAGGATCGGTGACGCGTTGCAGCTCGTGTTCATAGAATCCTCCGGCAACAGGTTTTCCACAGGAATCGACCAGCAGATACGTCGCGGGATTAGTTGTCTGTACTTTGGCTATCTTGAACACCTCCGTTGTCCAATTCGGCGTATAGCCTTTATCGAAGATGGTTTTAAATTTGCTCACGCGCACAAACACGCCCAACTTGAATCTCGCTGGAGCAGCGATCTTTATGTTGCTGCATACGGTGGATAGCAGCTTGTCGGCGATCGCAGGGGTAACATCGCAAGGACGCATTCCGATGGTTCTATGTTTTCGCGCGTTATACTCTGCGAGAAGACGCGATAGCGAATCGATCCATTTGTAGGTTCCATTGAGCGTAAACATTTTCCACATATTGTTCTTCAAAGTTCGATTGAAACGTTCTACAACGGAGGCCTTCATCACAGAATACGTCGAATAATGATTAATGTCATGCTTGGACAAGAGTTTCTGCACATCGGCGTTGTAAAATTCTTTTCCATGATCGGTTTGCAAATTTTTCGGATATCGATCTCTAAATATCTTTGCAAACGCTTTAGTCACCTCAGCACCACTTTTAGTCTTGAGCGGCACCGCCCATGCATACTTGCTCAACACATCGATGACGGTGAGTATGTAGTGGTGACCTTGGTTGAATCGCGAGTATGGACGCATTTCTACAACGTCAGCTTGCCACAGATCGTCATATCCATGCACTATGACGCGCCTCCGTGGGAAATGTCTTCGAGCTTGAGCATGCAATTCCTCAACAAGTTGCTGCTTCTTGGGGCCATGGTTTTCTTTACTTTTGGATTTCGATAATAGTTGCATGTTTGATCGCAGAAGTGTCTTTGCACGAATGATGTGATAATTATCGTGTAGGTGCATTATGTGCTCCTCATCGGTCCGAGGAAATTCTGGACAAGTTCAACCGTCTCGCATGATTCTCCTTCGCGGCGCTGCTGTGGGATTGAATTTGACGCCTGCGATATCTTTTTAACGCTGTTTTGCAACGTCAGCATATCTCTCTGAAACAGGACCAGCATCCTCTCTAATTCTTCCTGCTGCTCTCCCAAAAGTTTAATGCTCTTTTCCATGTATAGTTTATTGACGGCATCGCTGTCAGCCACCGGCTGAGCTACGCGTCGTATCTTGCGTGATTTTGCATCAAAGTCGGCACCATCCACACAAAGAGCATTATCTCGCATATAATTTCGAAGCATGCCGCTCCATTTGTAATAGTCCATTCTAGCTGCTCCACTCTTCTCGAGCGATACTCCAAATTTGTTGATCGGCATCTCGATGCATACAGTGCAAATCATCGACGTGTGGTTTAATTTATAATGAGGCCTACCTCGCGGAGTTCCTCGATAATCGATAAACTTTCAGAATCATGAGAGTTGTTACCAGCCTGACGCGACGCTTCCAGCAAACGCAATCGATCCACCAGCTCGTTGGGATCATCCCAATGCACGTAATCGATCTTGTTGTCGTTTACCATCATAGCTAGCGGTGTTCTTAGACCTTTCCCTGCCCTACTAGCCGATACACGGGGGAGTAGAGGTGCAATTACATGTTTGTACTTGTATCCCTTATTGCTTAATATGGGATATTTAGCGTTATGACGGCGTCTGTGGGCATTCGTCGTTAGCAGTATACTTTTGTATTTTTGTTTGTCGGCATCGGTGTACAGGGCATCGTCGGGAATTCTCTTGAAAATCAGTTCGTAAAGACCGGACGTTCCTCTATATCTTACACCATCAATGATTATATTATCATCCGTGTCTATATCGAAAGCCTTATCTCCAAGCATCGTTCCACTATTACCAAAGTATACACCATACACATAGTCCATTGTTGTATCCCTATCACCACTTAGGATTGCGCCCATGTATTTTTGCCCCAGCGGACCGAAATGGCTGCGAAACGTTTCTTGTCCCTCGGATGTTTGGAGTTGATGTCTAATAGATGTTGCAAACGATTCATTGGGACTAGTTTCGAAAACGTCGTCATCAATGGTTGTGAGCGATTGTACATCGGTATTTATTAGTGTGGGAGGAACGGGGGAATCGTTTGACGTGGCATTCTCTCGTTTCCGCTTCGATTGAACTGGTGTTGAGGTTATGGGTGAATATTCCGATGACATGTGTGGTTTCCTCTTTGTCTTGCGCGATGTGTTCCCTTTCGACTGAATTTTTGTTTTAGGCGTTAATGTTTCATTCCCTCCAACGTCTGTGCTCATCGACGGTGATGCGTCAGCTTCTGCCGCTGTGGTATTTTTCATGATATGTTTTAAGGGTTCGTCAACAGGTTTGAAGTATCTCTCCAACGCGATATCTTCCTCCATCTTGCCAGTCTTCAAAGCCTGATGTTTCTTACGAATGGATTCGCTGGTTTTGGCAATTTCCATCGCTATTTTCTCACGATTCTTAATCTCCAGACTATCGATATCAATCATCGTTGTACCGCGGACGTTGCTTTCCCACCGACGTGTTGACGACAATTGACCATCTCACGGTATGGCAAACTCGTTAAATCCCTTTCTATAACGTCCATTGGACATTGCGCTATCCTTGTCTATTACCACGAAACCATATTCCCGTTGCCAACAATTACGACACAAAGCGCAGAAATCCTCGTAGGACATATCAGTATATACATGATCGTCGTACGCATGTTTCAAGTTGGTACCATCCTGCTTAAACAGAATCAACAGATTCGCATTGTCGCGTATAAGATATTTGGGAATTTTTGCATACGTCTGACAGAGATAGAAGCAGTCAACGTTCGAGTGGCGCCCCATTGCAAAGTATTCTCGTATCGTATCTTGCTTGTCGCATGCCACGTCATCAAAGATAAAAATTGAATTCGGGAGCGATTCGCTCGGTGGGATGACATCGCTGTTATTCGAAAACGTAAAGTAGCCAATTTCATCTATCGGGGCCAATAAATTCTCCAAATACTGATATTTCGGCTGTTGCAACGACTTGGAATACACGTACACGTTCTCGAAGCGAACACCGTGAGGACTTTCCAACAAGCTCACCAACACGTTGGTGTTTCCGCAATTTGATGGGCCGCAAATCAGACAGCGTATAGTGTTTGGTAGCATGCTACCATGTTTGCGTCTTGTTTTCGAGGACATCACTCGTGATTTATCGTCAAAATTTGTTACACGTATCGTCACAGGCTGTCGCACGAATCGCATCCTCTCCGTGAATTGTGAAAAAAATGATTTTGATACGTCGAAGCGGCGATGCGCCCTATTTATAGGTTCGCGCTGAAGCAAAACAGCTCAGTATTCAAAATGCTTCTGATCCTGTCGGATAATTGTGATATTCGAGACTTAACCTCTAAACATTTGAAATATATACCAAAGATGATTCTACTGCGAGAGTTCGAGAGATACATTGAGCAGTTGTGGGACAGACTCCCCGAGCATATAAAAGCCGATTCTGAGGTTCAGCAGTATCGTCGGTGTCTGGAACATTATAATCGCCCTTGGCAGCGAACGCATATCGACGGTCCGGCACCATTGATTAAAAGCTGTAGCGAATGTCGCCAACGGGAGTAAAGAAAGGTTGTGGTTTGTTAAATCGGGCGATAAACGCGCTACCTATCGAATTACATATCCCGGGATACCAGTTTTGCGGCCCAGGAACACATGTGGCTAAACGATTGGCTAGAGGTGATCAAGGCATCAATCCGTTGGACGCAGCGTGTCGCGAACACGATATTGCGTATTCGCGCAGTAACAACCTCGGCGAAAGGCACGCGGCAGATAACGTACTCGCTGACAAAGCGCGAAAACGCATCGTTGCGCGAGATTCGACTCTAGGTGAAAGCGGTGCTGCTACGGCTGTTTGGGCAGCTATGAAGGCCAAAACGAAAATCGGAATGGGGATGAAAGCAAAATTGCACAAAAGGACTCCAAAGAGAGCATCGGAAAAGCGGATTCTCCCAGTGGCAAAACAGGGTGGTATATTATCACTTCTCCCGCTGCTAGGTGTTCTCAAATCGTTAGCTGGTGGAGCGGCGGGGATCGCTAAGGCGGTAAACGATAATAAGGCGGCGCAACATCAGCTGCAGGAAATGCAACGTCATAATCGCTACATGGAAGGTCGTGGACTTTATCTCGCACCATACAAGCGCGGACAGGGAATATCAAAACGAAAAAAAAACGTCGAAAAGAAAATAAAAATGCCTGTCAGCGTAACTACCGACGCGCAGTTGGAGGAGTTTGCAAAAGTATGCGTATTCCATTCTTTAGAGGTGTTTTCATGCGTAACGCGCTACCTGCCGGAGGAGTACGTCGAAACGAGAGCGGTATCGTGAATTTGGACAATGTCGAGGGGCCGGGGACTCATTGGGTGGCGTATGCGAAGAGAGGGTGTCGAGCTATATATTTCGACAGTTTTGGGAATCTTCGACCGCCTAAGGAATTGGTACAATATCTGGATAAAGATGCTGTGAAAATCGAATACAATCGAATGGCTTATCAGAAGTACGATCAGAGCAATTGTGGACAACTATGTCTACGCTTTCTACAAACGATTGGCACCAAATTTAAGGATTGACTTCCCACCAATCTGATTCAGTACCAGTCCAGTCGTACAGCTCGGAATATGTCGTTAACATTCACTCTAACCGGCAAGACAAGCACCCTCGCGGTAAGCTACTTTCCGCCCATAGATTTGAGCGACGATGATTTCGAGCTTGGTCTAACAACCTTTGAAACTTATCACACAATACCAAACATCGACTTGAGCAACGATAAATTCTACTTCACCGTAAACTATGACATCAACAGCAGCGTCGACACCACTCATGAATACATTACGATTCCACACGGCTCCTACGAACTAGACGCCATCGCCAAGTATTTGAAGCAACGATTACTCGAGCGGTATCCTCAAAATCTCGGCGGCATCGATGACGGTGACAACGATGTGTATCCTATAGTGTTGCGCCCTAACAACAACACCATGAAAAGCGAGCTGTACTGGTCGTTCGCCGTGGACTTTACAAAGCCCAATATCATTGGATCGCTACTGGGACTCTCGACGAATCGGGTATTAGAACCAGGACGGTGGCATGAATCGGACGATCCAATTAATATCATGAACGTGAACATTATTCGCATAGAATGCAGTGTGACCGATGGCGCGTACAACAATGGGAAGCGCGTACATACGATACATGAATTTTCTCCGAGAGTCCCACCAGGATATAAGATATCGGAAACGCCCGCGCAGATAATTTACCTTCCAATCACCGCACGGGTCATTACGGATCTAACGATACGCGTTGTGGATCAAGACGGACGGTTGCTCGATTTTCGAGGTGAACAGATTACCATCAGATTGCACGTACCACGGCGACGACGATAATACGTGTGGCGTGATCGAAAGAGATGCTTGTGTTGAACGACTCCAGAAACTCGTTTCTTCCAAGTGAAATTGTTTGCAATAACAACAACAACAACAACAACAACAACAACAACAACAACAACAACAACAACAACAACAACATCAACAACTGCAACAACTACAACAGCTCTGATTACACTAAAAAGATAAGGCTCAGTCCTGCGAACATTACATTTTTGAAATCATTGGGATTCCTTGTGCGCATTTAAGTTGAAAAAAAAAAGAAATGGTGGACATTCTAAGCATTGGAGGGAAGCCGACGTTTGATGTTCGCATCGTCAAGCTCGAGACTCACACATACAACCCATATGTCAACACGACGTTTGGATAAAGCGATGAGATGAGAATACCCATACAGCAGCAGGATTTATACACATTGCCGTGTGAAAGTTTCCTCTACTTGGAGGGGAAATTGAAGATAAATAAGCCAAGCGATACATTAACGGTGATGTTGGGAAATAATTGCATGGCGTTCTTATTTGATGAAATTTGATACGAGCTGAATGGCGTGGAGATTGATCGCAACAGAAACGTTGGGATAACTAGCACGCTTAAAAACTATGTATCGCTGACATCTGGCGAAGATAAAAATATGGAGAATGCCGGATGGGGCTTGAAACGACGTAATGGGCTAATAGTGAAAAATCATTTCAATTTTTGCATCCCGCTTAAATATTTGCTGGGATTTTGCGAGCACTACAAACGCATGATTATTAATGCGCGTCACGAATTGATTTTAATACGATCGCGCAACGATAACAATTCTCTAATAGGATCGCCGATGTTGGAACCAGAAATTGAATTACTTAAAGTGCAATGGCGGATGCCTCATGTGACGTTAAATGACGTTAATAAGCTATCGTTGCTACATACTTTGGAAAATGGGCAAAACCTGAGCATTTGTTTTCACTCGTGGGATCTGTACGAGTATCCTCTCTTACAGAGCACGACCAAGCATTCGTGGGCCGTGAAGGCATCCGCACAGCTGGAGAAGCCGCGAGTTATTATCCTTGTTCTACAGACTGATCGAAAGAATGTGATGAGCGAAGATGTTACTAAGTTTAACAACTGCAAATTGGCCAATGTAAAACTTTTTCTCATCTCGGAATTTTACCCATATGATGATCTGAATTTGGACTTTGACAAAAATAAGCATGCCATCTTGTACCACATGTATACGCAATTCCGTAAATCGTATTGTGGACATAGTTGCAACGAGGCATCATTCACCGTGGCCGAATTTTTACAATTTGGTCCCCTCGTGGTGATTGATTGCTCGCGACAAAATGAGTCGATCAAGAATGGCACCGTGGACGTGCGCATAGAATTCGAGTGTAAAGAGAATGTGCCTGCAAATACTACGGCCTACTGTCTGATTCTGCACGATCGTGTGGTTGAATACAATCCGCTGACAAACGTGGTGCGCAAAATCAATTAAATTGCCCCGCCCTCTCCTGTGCCAAATTCACACAAATATTTCATCGTGAAAATCGAGATGTCTTATGAGAAAGACCCCATTCGCTCGTCTGTCTTGGAAGCGAGCGGACCTCTAAATCGTACCGATAATGGTCGTACCAACATTTGTTGACCTGCAAGGGTTCATCGTCGATGGAAGATTTGTCGTCAAGGAAGTGGCGATCCTACGAAAGGGAACAATTCTCTCGCACTATATTTTTGGGAGTTCGATGCCACAATTTCTTCTTACGAAATCTGACAAATCGAGCACCCGGTGGTTGGTGGCAAAACATCACGGACTACGGTGCGACGATGGAGACGTTCCCTACAGTATGGCTAAACGGCTATTTACGAAAGCTGTTCATAATTCATAAATAAATAAAATCAATTTTTAATGTATAAATGTTTTTTTCTTCACCCTCCCCAACCTCCTGCATGTAATGTACGCTAGATTAAGACGATAGTTATGCAGAAGCGGTATGATTCATGTTCGATTCACGTTCAGAGTGGTATGATTCACATTCAATACCTGTTCAATACCCGTTCGATACCCGTTCGATACACATTCACAGCCGTTCGATGCACGTTCGATACCCGATCAAAGCCGTTCAATACCCGTTCGATACCCGATCAAAGCCGTTCAAAGCCGTTCAATACCCGTTCAAAGCCATTCGATACCCGTTCAATACCCGTTCAATATCCGTTCAATATCCGTTCAAAGCCATTCGATACCCGTTCAATATCCGTTCAATACCCGTTCGACACACGTTCAAAGCCGTTCGATGCACGTTCGATACCCGATCAAAGCCGTCCAATACCCATTCGATACGCGTTCAAAACCGTTCAATACACGTTCGATTCACGTTCAAAGTCGTCCAATACCCATTCGATACGCGTTCAAAGCCGTTCAATACACGTTCGATTCACGTTCAAAGCCGTTCGATGCGCGTTTGATAGATGTTCAATACACGTTCAGAGTGGTACGATTCACGTTCGATTCACGTTCAGAGTGGTACGATTTACGTTCGATTTACGTTCAGAGTGGTACGTTAGGCGTTGAAAGTGGTATGATACACGTTTGATAGATGTTCAATATGTGATCGAAGTGGTATGATAGACGTTGAAAGTGGTATGATACACGTTTGATAGATGTTCAATACGTGATCGAAGTGGTATGATAGACGTCTAATAAACGATCAATGTGGTATGGTCTAGTCGAATGATGTGTTGAAAGAAGGAGAAACGATTCAGCCAAATGATACACGCGAAGAAGATAAAGGAGAGGATGGCCAGTGAGTAATTCGAAGAAGATGCATAGAAGGTGCTGATGGTCAGTGAAAATGTAGGTGGAGTACATAGAAGGATAGGGTGGTCAGTGAAGAAGAAGGTGAAGAACAAAGACATCTTACTTTGCAAAGCTATGCAACTTTAGGAATGGGCCCACATGTGGGAGCTTGAGATGCTGTGAGACCAGTTGCTCATCAAATCTTCAGCAACGACAGTCGAGAAAGTTTTGTGACATTTTTTGACGTGTAACAATGGGATTACGCAGGATTGGGCCGGAGTGTGACCCCGAGGTATGTACTTTTAAATATTTTAACATTTATCGCGTTTAACATTTGAAACCGAGTGCTATTAAATCAGACGTTTGTGCGAGTATTATATTGTCAATTATGTTGTAGGGCTCGCCACCACCATCGCCTGTGTGATCGGACGATTGGGGGTCACCACCACCGTCGCCGCAGCCGTCGCCGCAGCCGTCGCCGCCGCCGTCGCCGCCTCCTCCACAGGTATGTAATAATACTTTGCATTGTTTTGTGCGTTTGATATTTATTATGTTTGATGTGTCAAAATTATATCGACGTTTGTGTCTATGTTTTAGGACCTACCACTACATGATTTAAGGGTCTGGCTGGCGGGCCTGGAGGTCCGTGCACTCCAGGTTGCACCTCGAGGGGTGCAGATGCGGTGGTCGGGGCCGGTGATCGGTCCAGTCATTGCCGCGCGGGTGCGGCTGCAGCGGTATTTGGACCATCGGCCGCTGCAGCCTGTTGTATTGAGATGGGCCCCGTATTGGGTGCCGCGCCCCCCAACGCCACCATCACCCCCATCGCCCCCCGCGCCACCATCGCCACCATCACCCCCATCGCCCCCGGCGCAATAGTTTCTTTTATATTTTTTCACTTCTTTTATTTTATATTTTTACTATTTCTTTATTTTTTATTTTTTATATATTATTTTTTATTATATGCTTTTATTATTATATTCTTTATATTTTTATTTTCTATTTATATTGTATTTTTATATTCTTTTTCTATTTTTTATATTTTATATTTCATATTTTATTATCTATTTTTATATTCTTTTATATTTTTTCTTTCTATATATCTACTTTATATCCTTTTTATTACATTCTTTTTTTTATTATATTCTTTTTTATAAATTATTTTTTATTATATTCTTTTATTATTATATTCTTTTTTTATTATATTCTTTTTTATATATTCTTTTTTATTATATTCTTTTTTATTATATTCTTTTATATTTTAAATAAAATTTCTTAAACGCATATTATTTCTCCATTTCATTTACCCATCATCCTCCTCGCCACATAATTTTAAGATTTGCTGACGTCGCATAATTCTATTTCATTCTACGCGCCACCAAATGACGTCATCCCGCGCGACTGCTCCAGAGGATTCCAAATACGCGAGATCGTGCGATACGCTGCGACGTTAAATCGGAACGCTTTAGAATACTGTTTAGCTTTAGAATGCTTGCTACATATCTGCTTGAAATAATATTTCTACATAATGGTTCTGTAGATCGCTGGTTAAAAATTTTAGAATATCTGCGATTGTACCGTTATGTAGTGCTGTCTCTCTCCCTCCTCCGAATTTAGATTTATAACGAAGTATTGCTCTCTCTCTCTTTCCATCCCGAAGACGTGGTTCGTAAAAGAAAAGAACGTCGATCTTTCCCGATCTTTCCCGACATCGTCCGAAACAATTTCGGATAAAAAATAAATTATTAAACAATTTCTGCTGCATATTGGTTTGGAAAAAATTTTCGGGGGCCGTCCCCTCCCTGGGTTAGGTCTCAAAAAATTTTCGGGGTGGGTCAAGGTCTGAAAAAGACTTTTCGGGGGTCATTCCCTCCCTCCGAAAAATTTCGAGGACGGTGGGTCAGGTCTCCGCGGCTGCTCGGCCCGGACTGATCCCCTCCACGGTTGCGACTTTCCCCACTCCGCGGCTCGTGCGCGCGCAACCGCTCTTCCACTCCCCGCAGGCCCCGCGCCCAGGTTTCCCTCTGCCGCGCTCCCCCGTGCGCCCTCACTTCCCCTCGCCCCCGCGCTCCCCTCAGAGGACCTGCGATAGAATCGGCATAGCCTTACTACTCAGATCTACCTCGAGAATGTACCCCGTGGGCGAATCGACAGCGATTGAAGACACGTCAAAATTGACAACATCTTCGACCCATTGAAATTTGGCGTATGGCAGAGGCTGGCACATTGCCCATTCATACAAATTATTTACATCAAAATATATCAAGTACGATGACTGTTCCGATGCGTCGTAAGATGGCATGTACTTGTTATTGTCATGTGCGTATCTTCCGGAACATTGACTTAAACCCCCGCGTATACCGCGTTCGATAAACATAAGCATATCGACGTCGGTGAGCAATTCGAATGTAATTTTGGTATGTTTTAGCATGGCATCCCAGGTGAAACCGGGTAGAGTATAATAATGTGCTGAATCTAATCCGTAACTCTTGATGCAACTTTCACGAAAATTTTCAAAAATATCTGCCAATAACAAGACATCTGTTTTCAGATACAAGTCGCTGCATTCGCCCAAGGTTCTAATCCCGAAACGCTGCCACACTGTCTCGGCGTGCGCGTAATCGCTCTCGGATACAGTCTCACCCGTTAACGAACTGTAGAATGACTCGCGCGACGGTAAGCATGGTTCCTGCAGCTTGTTCGCACAATCAAGATATTCATATGGAAAGACACTCTTTCGCGTCAATAAATTGAAATCTTCGGCGGATAATGTTTCAAATTTCGATCGTAAAATTTTTAATCGATTTATACTAAGAAAAGATGCTAATTTGTCGAGACTGGTATTTAGAAATTTGTATGAATCGATGAATCGTAATTTAATATAATTTCGCGAGTCTGAGTTAGCCGTATCTTCGACATTTTTTGTGAATGAAATATACTTTTCTTTAGTTATGTGTAATACGTCAACGTGACCTTCGAAAGCGGTAGCTATTTTCTCGATAATGAAATGTGAATCGTAGCCGGATAAATTATGGAAAACTATGGGGATGTAAAACGCATTGTTATAATTTAAATTACACTCCGAATGTGCTGGGCCTCTAAACCGGCCGGATAGATGGCAATGATCGCGGACTCGTATATCGATAGCCTTGAATGGCTCTTCACAAATATGACAGTGAGTTGTATTGCGAAATGCCGTCAACTGTTCGGCGGTTAAATCAAGCATGGGAACATTACTGGCCAGGATGGGTTTAGCAAAATTTGCAAAATTTTTTAGTTCATTGACGAACCATGAAACAATCCGCGTCGCGACGGCATCGGTACGTCGATAGCGATGCATCATACGAACAATGCATATAATAGGCTATGCTATGAACTTTATGGTGCTGGTACATATATAATTTATTATCACCCACTCGGTTGTCCTCCGTTTTTTCGATGATACACTCCAGATCGTCATATACCATGGGAGTTGCTCTTTCCTACAGTGGTTGCCAAAACTGAGCAAATTGTTGTCTTCGCTGGGCAGCAGGATGGCACAGTCGTTCATCTTCTTGCAGTCCACTGCATGGGCCTCCAACTTCGTGGCGGATCCGAAATAGTGCATGCATCTGTAAACCCCAAATATGTATTATTTAATTTGTTTCGCGAGACATTTCAACATTTCATATGTTTTCTATACATAACGATCACAAATGAATTTCTTTGCCTTGTGCCTGCTCAGCTGCATGCCCACCAGCCGGGACAAGTTCTTAATCAGCACAAAGTGCCGTACATCCCCCTGTTCTTGATTCGGTGTATACAGCAAGTTTACATGCCGATCCCTCTTTTGGCTGGTGAGACGCAGCGGAAAGACCGTCTTCGTATTCTCCTCATCGAAGGTGTACACGTTGACGGAGATGGCATTCTGCCGCTCGAAATTCCCAATTTGCTCCAGAGACATTGGGAACTCAATGCCCTGGAGATTTAATACGGAAGCATATGGCGGATATGAACTTGGGCGATCAGGATGTCTTTCCGCAGGATGAAGAGCGGCGACCACTGCCCACGCGAAACACGCATTGTGCGGGGATTGTACACTGATCGTTGCATTCTTCAACAATATTTCCCGCGGCAACTTAAACTGACACCCTACGCGCAGCGGATTATATTTGTTGACATTGACAGTTAGGTTGAGAATTCTCGTCAATGCCCATCCGCTGTCGCGTTCCTGGAACTCTTCCGGCGATGCCAGGGTGGGTTCGATGACGTATCGCTGGTACCACTTCCTGCAGATCGGATGTGTCGAAGAGTTCGCAGTTTCGGGTGTTGATGCTTTTGCAAGCATGTTTATCGCGCGCCGCAAATTCACCGTTAAACACCGTGTTCACTTTGAGGTTTCGATGTTTCCTCAAAGCGCCCCGCACGTGCTCCAGTACAATGGTCTCCGCATCTTGGAGAAAGTTGCGAGGTTCGATGTAATTCGAATTTAGCACGATACCAGTTAACACGCGGCTATCAAACGCAGTGTCTATTTCGCGCCACAAAAGTCTTGCGCTCGAATGTCCTGTACCTTCGCGCACGAAACGTCCACGCAACACGTTGAACACCAATCGATAATCGCGGGCGTTTTACTCGGCTGTGTTCTTCCAAGGATTCGATACACTCGTTGCACCGTTCTTCCCACGCGATGAATTCTTCGCGTGAAATCAATCGTGCAGATTGATCCAACAATTGGCGGGTTACTTGCACGAATTCCCCCATGGTCGTAAATGGAATGTAAATGTAATGTCTTTTTCCGCGCAACACGTTGCGACGATTTGAGGCTTTGGACAGTTTGGAGCGCGCTTTTATATCCTCACCACGATTTGCTATCTCTAACTCCTTCGATATACCTCCTTCCTCCAATAGATTGTATGTAAAAAGCCGATTCTTCCCGATATCAGCCGAAGCATTTTCCGCTGATACAGCATAATTCTTTCTATGATTCGCACGTATGGCGAATTAGCGCGCAAAATCATCCGACGCAGTTTCTGCTGACACCGCAGAAATCTAAGATTCGACATTTCCACAGATATTATATTACATTCAACACGTGTCGAGACTTTTATCCTTGAGTGTCGGACTCAAGTTACATGTAATCGCGCGATACGCTGCGGCACTTTAAAAACTTATTATCTAGAGAAGGCATGTGATTGTGATCCTAAGTAGTGCTGTCTCTTTCTCTCCCTCGAATTTAACTTTAAAATAATGTTCTCTCTTTCCCTCCTCCGAAGACGCGGTGCGTAAAAACACCGATCTTTCCCGACATTGCCCGACATCATCCGATAAAAAAATAATGGATTATGCTTGGTGACGCTCGGTATGTGTACCATTCATTAAAGACTAATGTTAGAGAGTGGGCGTTGGTGGAGTTGGTTAGGCTGCTGACTCGTAACGCGGAGGTCTTGGGTTCGAGCCCCGCCGCCCGAGATTCAGTTTTTCGATTATTTTTAATATCTTAAATTAATATTTCCTTCCTTACCGACTGTGGTTGGCACCACCACAGAGGAGGTATAGAATAGACCTACCAACCAATGTATTTTTCTGTCACCGGTTTGGGGGGTCCTAGGACCCCCTTACCATTTTAGTGTCGCATGCAACGTTACCGGCGAAGTCTCGAAACAGATTGTAACGCTACGCATGGTAGGAATTAGAATTCAGCACGGATATAACTGGGTTACTTTTTGAGTCGAAGCCCGCGATTTACAAATGTTTCTGTTAGAGTAACAATTTAAAAATCGTCTTCTGAACATATTCCGTTCAACGGAAGAGAAAGGAGGATATTACGTTCGCCTTTTAACTTTGCTGTCTTATTCCGGTTTATTTAATGCAAAACAAATTTCATTCGCTTGCAATAATGTAATTTGTAAAAAGAGTGCTTTAATGTTTTTTAAGAGCACCTGTTGCTGAACCCCACCCATTCATCATGTGTTTGTGCATACATTAATGATGGTCTATATGATATAATACAGACATATAATAAATAAAAATAATTTAGTTCCTTATTTAATCTACGACTCTCAATTTTTTTAAGTCGGCGCCAGATTTACACAGTGCAAATGATGAGGCGCTGATATAAAAAAATTGAGTGTCGTAGATTAAATAAGGAACAGAATTATTTTTTACTTTTTAGCGCATTTTAATTTTTTTGAAGTTGGTTTTAATTATGATTTTCCACTTCTTGGACCGATGCGCTTTATTGTGGCTTTTACACGCAGGTGGCGAAAAATCTCTCCGTACAGAGGTATAGCCTAGCGGTCAACCCTGTCGTAGCTAAAAATTTTGAAACTGAGACGGGTACGAGACCCGTCAACATTGTTTTCAAACCTCATTACAGTAATCTGGGGTGAGTGGTAAACCGATCATAAAAGCGGAGCGCGCAGCTCGCTTACCTGGGCCGGGAAATTCCCAATAGCTCTTTGCCACGTGAATTTGAAAGAGACCATCCCAAAATTTTCGAAGCTCGGGGATCACTGCTGTCCAGCAGTCGCTGGCAGCTCTCCGAAGAGATTGCCTTCGTCGGCCGCCGACCATCTCGTTCTTTTGTCGATGTCGACGGGCTCGACGTCGCGGTTTCGGCCGCGTCCAACAATGTGTTTGCAGACCTCAGAATCTATTGCTCTGGTTTTCTTTTTCATAATTTTATCTTTAATGCAGTGTATGCATAGATAAGACTTAAGGGGCAACTAATCAGACGTGTCTTTGATAGTAGCGGTGTTTTAATTTTTTTTTTAGTATTTTTATGTCTGAATGTTTTAAACTTTTAGCTACTCAATGTCACGCTTATATCGGCTTCCATTAATGCCAATTTTTTTAGAATGATACGCCATTATTGTGGCTTTTACATGCAGGAGGCGAAAAATCTCTCCGTGCAGGAGTATACCGCCGCGATCAACCTTATCGTAGCTTAAAATTTTGAAATTCAAGACCATTATACTCATTCATTTTTTTTCTTCAGTGTCGGATCTCTATTCGTACTCAGAAAGTGAAAATTCGATGGCCACGACTTTCTGGTCTTTTCCCTGTACGCTCTCTTGAAATCGGTTGAACGGTAACGCGTACCTTTTTTTACGACACTGATGGGATCGCAGGTAAAAGCTTTCGAACAATGCGGCTCGGGGGTCATAAACGCTAGAGTAGTGGCATAAGGACAAAGTCAGCAATAGGCCATTCAATAATGAGTATGGCAATTTCTATCATAGAAGTATCACAAATGGATTACTAGTATTTTTCTGATGAAAATGACACCAAACTTGATAAAATCCTAATTATTTTTAATGACTGTAATGGAAAGTACTTGGAGTAAAGTAATTGAGGAAAGTAATGAAGAGTACTTGATTTCTACGTGAACTGACACGGAACTGCTGTGTGCCCAGATCTTAACGTAAGCGATACCTACGCTCGTGTACTTACATCGTAGAAGTTTTTTATAATTTTTAAATCCATTCAATAGTTAATAAGGACAGAGCCAATCAATTTGTAATGAAACGTAAGGATTTAGGGGCCTCGGGTCCCAAAAACTACGAATATAAACTTTACAAATACGTTTCAATTCATTATTTTCAATGATTTTTACGTGTTGTAGGATGGGCACCATCTATTCAGACACGCGCGATGTGCAGAGATTCGCGGAAATGTTAGTAATAGTTTCAATTTTTAATATTTTTCGGTGTACTACACGTGAAAATATTAGGTAAATGTTCCACTACATGTAAAATACTAACAATCAATTTCATATTGCAATTTATAATTTGTATAAGCTCTCAAGAAGTGCCATATTGCAGCGCCATATAGGCTCCTGATCCCCGAAATAGATTTTCAGAGAGAAATCCGGCGTGAGTCGTTGACAAACCGAGCCAAAGCGTAGCTTAGCGAAAGCCCGCCCTCTATGTTAAACTCTCACTCTAAACAAGTCACATGTATACAAGCACGCACACATCTTTCAGTATTTCAACACATTTCAGAGTAGTTCTTGAGTTGGACGCTGTTCATGAACAGAGGTCGCTAAATTCAGTCCTCAAATTATGGGTCGGTAACACAGTTTGGGTGGTGACATGAAGTCCCATAAGGTGATAGGTCTATTCTATACCTCGTCTGTGGTACCACGCTCCAGAGTAGCAGCAATTCATACCCGCGGTTCCTCCTCGATGCGGTTCGGTATCGATTGATTCGATATCTTCTGCTCCCGCGCTATACCCCCACCACTTCGCCATCTGTATGACGTCATCCGCCGCCCGGCCGCGCGCCGCCCGCCCGCCGCCTGCGGGAATTTTCCGCCGACTTTTGAAACTCAAATTTGAGTTTCAATTTCGGAGGAGGGGTGGGGAAATGGCCTTCAAACTCAAATTTGGGTTAGAATCCCCTTAGCTATACTACTCCTGCCCATTAGAGTTTTCTGTGCTGTCTCATGACTCCGGCTATACAATAATAATTGAATCATTTCTTCCGGATATATCTTAATTACATCTTTTTTGCTTCTTACTCTTCGAAACGATGAGATGTAAGGGTCCGAAGATATCAAGAGTGTAACGGTAATATTTATATTCTTTATTTTTCGTTTCCTGCGCCTCTTCTGACAGCTCGCCAATTGGCAGTAAGTGGTGAAGAATGATATTTTTTCCATGACTTAAAACCTTGTGTACTGTAGCTGTTAATTTTTGCCAAGGATAATTCTGTGTTAACAATTTTTCTGTCTTTTCTGCATATATACCGAATTTTTCAGTATTCACTGGAAGACCACAAGAAAGAACATTTAATATTGTCCTAAATTTTGGTAAAATATCTGCATCTATTCCTGTAATTGCTGATGTTATATCGGGATATTCAAAAAATCTGCGTGCAGTGTTGCCATCATTTGTGTTCCCAAATCCTTGTTTAGGTGTGTCAATGATTAATCCAAGCTGATCCCTGAATTCTTTTATGATTCTTGACTTTTCCTCTTGCCTCTTCTGTTTATTGTCTGAATTATTTCTAACTCCTTCACCCTTAAACTCTAATGGGCAGGTAAGGTAGATTTTACTTCAATTACCATTTTCTTGGAAAGTAGCACAAAGTACCACCTAATTCTTTTTGTTTCTAAGAGAGAAGGGTTCATTCTTTCACATGATATCAGTTACACCCATTGCAAATGGTTGCAATTTTTTAAAATTTAAAAAAGTTTTTTATTAACATTTTACCCGAATGAATGGCCTTAATAGAATATATAGCTATGTAATTAACTTTCTAACTAACTCAAATTGCACCTCTCAAAGAAAAATTTTTCAGAATCGTGAATAAAAACTGTGAGAAACAAAAGTTTTTGATAAGCGATACTTTTGCGATTTTGGCACATTTTGAGCACCGATCACATGAAAACAATAGCAAATATTAAGAAATTGGGTTTACCACAATAAAATATAGTAATGTTAATAAAATGTGTATTGTAATTGGCCTGTAGCCCTACTTTTCGAAAACATGGGTCTAAATTCACGGGCACAGCACGGGATTCCGAGGGTTAATATCAATTATATTAATGCAGCTTAAAGGCCGTAAATTTGCGGTTAAATTGAGCCCAGTTTCATTAAAATATCTACACTAGAACCAAAGGTATAGATTTTTGATCGTCGTCGGGTCGTTTTGTCCCATGCCGATGAACAAACGCCCCCGCTTAGTGGTCTCTTTTGGCGCGTGGGTGCCTCCAAGGTCATCACAAGAGCAAAACTGCTACGACGCCTCCGTCGCGACGCCCGCGCATAAAGCGTAGGAATAGTATAAATGTGTGTGTGGGGTGGGGGTCTGTCTGTGTACACTTAACTATCGCTTTACGCAGTTTCAATTCACAGAGATTTCTCCTTCAAGAATTTATCAATCTAATTCTTATCCCTATATATATTAACATTTAAAAATCTAGGATTATGTATTTCCTATGTTTATGTGTTGTATTATGTAATATTAAATAAAATCAGTTGCTAATTTTAATGTGTTTAGTCAAACATTTTGTAGTTTATATGGATAATCACATTACTTCTGCTCAGAGCTAATAAGAACGCATAATTAATGTAATTTAATTTTTGTCCAAGTGCGCTTGTCGAATTTGAAATAAATTATTATATATAATTTATATGTATAATATCGTGAGTTTCATTATTTATTGAACTTTAAATTTGTGTATTAAAGTTCCTATTTAAATTTTATAATAATTGAAAATAATAATACTACACGATCTGATATTTATAAACAACGGTTTATAAAATTAATTTTGCAGATACCTATGTGTAGGTATCTTTATCGTAAACTGATCTAATTGTAGCCAAATATAACTTATTAAATTAAACAGTACACATAGTGTTTATTAATCATATGAGAGAAACAGTTATGCTTTGCGTAGTACCTATGTATATACCAAAAACATGGCTTATACAACGACTCTATCTTTTTCTCAATCTATCTGCCTAGTTTTACGCCTACACCTAAATAATTATGTACGTCTACGCATTTTTCTACCCTCATTGACTGCAAACATGTGGAGATTATTGTCGAATGTTATAAATGAATAAAAAATGATGAAATCAATCATATAAATCTGTAATGAATCAAGAGATTAATGTGTTTAAGCTTCACAGTAATTAACTTATAATTTAGGAGAAAGATTTTATGGTTAAAAATTAATCTATAATTTTATGGAATTATAAACGTACAATTTGTATAAACACGTTTTCCAACATACAATAGCGCGAAAATTGAATAAAAGTTAATGTAACTGAAAGAAAATATAATAAAATTATTTATAAAAGTAAGTATGTATACGCACAATATGTATGTAAAGAATCATATAAACAAAACCCTCTTGAGAACTGACAATGTACATACATCGGCTGATTGTTCTATACGGACACTGAAATAATCCCTTCTACTCAGCAATATCAAAATTTTCTATAAGATAAACTTATCCCGATAGAACACTTTTTATCCAATTTCTTCAATATATGCGTAATACTAATACAATAAGCTGTGCAACTTTATAATATAAAAAGAGAAAGGAGGGATAGGTGTGATAAAGGTCGGAAAGGAAGGGACAGAATGTTCTCGATCGTTAAAGCACCACAGCGCCCTGCCACGTGATCCTCACGCCCAAGGCACTCATTCATAAATTTGTGCTGCGTTAATTTATACATTAAATTATGTTTTTAGTAATTATATCTTCTTCATGAAGTAATACTATTCAACAATTCGTCAAATTAAAATACTTTTCAACACCATCCCTTTCCATGTATGTTTTATTTAATATGTACTTACATATTAAATCACTATATCATAAAAAGGACTTCACCGATCACCTGAGAATATTTGCGACAACTTAAATATTCTTTTTGGTAAAGGTTTAAGATACAACAGGAAAGGACCTACCTAATGAAACAATAAATGTAAACTGTAATCTGGTATCTTCAAGACTGGTTATGTTGAAAACAACAATTTATTTAAAAAGATTGTATTATCTATGTATTTTCAATCTTTGCTTTTTGTGTGAAATCGCCCCTTGTCACATTATGACATGTATTTTAGGGATTAGAGTCGATAATAACTCGTCTGTTCCTATTGGAGAAATAAAATACCCATTGGGAGGCACTAGCCTTTGATGAAGTAAAATCTGTCATCGACAAAAATACATATTTATAAATATATGGTGTTTACACTTAGAAAGTAGAAAATAGTACAAACATTGTAAAATTAAAAAAGCAAGTTAATGCACCGAATGAATAATATGAAACTGATCAACGTTTCTAACATTATTTTTGCTCTTGATAATAGAAATGGTTATTTTTTAAACATTTATGGTGATGGCGGTAACACCTGTTTCTCTGCAGAATAGAAGCTGATTTGTCACATCAACCCTACCATGGTTGAAGGTCGTTGTTGAAGGGATATAAATAAAAGTAGAGTGATTGTACGACTGTGACTATGTAGCTGGACTCGCATTGAGCGGTGGCTTCATTCATGATTTGGCGGCGCACGCGCACTTCTGTCTCTAACGTAGAAATTGTTTATAGGAGGACCGACTATGTAGGAACGGATTACATACGTATGCATACGTACGTTGTAGACGCTGCAATCATATCTTCCTGGAATGGCAACACGGGACTAAGACCAGTTCACAGAACGAAATACACGGATGGGATATTTTGCGTACATTCTGCATTTGTACGAATGTACAGAAGAGAAATAGTAATTGAATGTAACCGTAACCGTGGTTGTAACAGTGATTGTGTAGGTGACAAATGCTTTACTAATTTAAAATTTTTAGTTCAATGAAAAATAATTTGAAGACAGAAATTGTAAAGCATGTACATGGGTAAACATGTACGTATCTATCCTTTCCGTCCTCTGATTATTCATTTGTTTTGTACTTGATCATATTTATGCTGAGTTGGTGATTTAACTAATTATTTCACTACAACTATACATGGATTCATATCGGTGAGTATCAAGCACATGGTATTATGCTTGATCTATTTCTATGGAATTATGTTAAGAAAGAACTCCATAAAGTCTCGGTTGTAAACAAATAATAAATTTAATTGTAAATTAGTGAGTGGTGCATACATTCGTAAATGCCTACATATACAATAATCGTAGCCCTGTGTTAGGACGATATTCCCAATTAAATGCAAAGCATGATAATAATTTCGAAATTATATTAATATTTTCATTAAACTTATACCATTTATTGTCACAACTGTATTAGTAACAATATCCGAAGAAAGTTAGGAGAAGAAAATTTAAAGCGAATAGAGGGAATGGTTGTCGTTTCCAATGGGGAAAAGGTAGTGTGAGGGTGTGAAAACGATTCGAGTGAGGGGTAAAAATGCATTCTCTCGATTGGTCGAGGGAAGCTTGCCGGCTCGTCAGAGGAACGAAGCGTGTTGGGGAGGGGTGTTAGGCTTCGAATTTGAACGGGATTTAGTCGAGTAGACGTATTCAGAAGTTCAGCGCGGCTCGGAAGTTCGACGTGTCCAATGATATTTTGTTTGGCGAGCACGTGGCGTATACTGATAATTTAGTGCTTCGATAACTCTGAGTTTACTCGTGAAGTCTAGTTGTCTATCTAAATGTAATTAGTGGAAAAAGAAATCGCTATAGAGGTATTTCGGGTCTTTTTTGGCCTTGCACGGTTCTATTATTATATCAAAATTATTTCGAATATTTTTAAAAGGTGAAATACATGGTGCTTTTTGTTTAAAAGAGGCGAATGACCCGCTGAATATCTAGCATTTTCCAAAGAGTTTCATCGTGACGAAGGTATGTATATATAAATGTATGCTTCATTCTGTCTCTGTATCCTATTTACTCTCTTTCCTTCTTAGTAAATTGTGAATTAGAAAGATTCGTAAAATATCAAATTCTAATTCTGTTTTATACCTATAATCAAAACGGAATGAGAATCACAGTAACCGATGATGGAATAATAATTGGGAGTTCAAAATTTCCTTGTCATAGGTCGAATGTGGTCGTTTATATTTCCGTATTTATGTCGTAGTCTCCTCGGACGACATTGAAATTCGAACGCGAGGGAAAGTATATATGTGTGTGCATACATACATACCTACAACAAGAGAAAACGAAATCAAGAAATTTTGTTTGTTTCTACTGTAACAAATGTACTTGCACCGAATATTTACGGAAATCTTGATATTACTTCAAACGAAAAATAACAACATTTTCAGAATATTTATAAATCGTTCATACATAGGTATATAGGTTACCAAACATGAAATTTTATAAGCAATTGGTAGAAAAATCCGTTACTCTTAACGTTTCATAATGCATCAAGCATGTTTTTAAATAGAAACGTGTATGCTGGTTTGTATTCGAGGAATGCACATGCACATTGCACACGTACCTACATTAGACATCGCTTCGCAAACATTCTTGTGTGATATAAAAATGGTAATTCGTGCTCGTGTTTATATTTAAGATAGTGTGAAATCTGAAATTATGTATATGACTACTTAGAATGTGTAACTAAAAAATTTACGAGTTTGTACAATAAAATGATTTATCTTCTTTGGAATAAAATACGACAACTTACACGATATTAACATAAATTTTATTGAAAGAATTCCTTTGGGTAAGAACTTTTAGTCGTGTGTAATGTGTGCATGCTTTTGAAAATAAATAATTGTAACTACAAAATTTCGCAATTTATCTTGAAGTATATTACGTAGGTATATCTACATATCTAATTATTGATAGTTGTATTAATACAGAATAGCTGCAGATAATATTCTTATACTATAAATATCAACATTCTCTGTCACTAAAGGAAATTATTTACAAAACTTATGTCCCTTTTACCTTCTCTTTCCATAATATCATTACAACAGATTGTTGTTTAAGTATTTAAGTAAATATTCAACATTAATACATTAATACTTTATAATCAAACTGTTGATATTGGTATACTATTTAAGAGCTAAATATGTTCGTAATTTTCATTTTCATTATAGCTTTTGTTATTAAAATGCCCTTGTACTTCACGACATAATTTTATAACCATACCAAATTATGTAGAATTAATAAGAAACTTCATAATGTATTATTATAAAATACTATATAATATAATACTATATAAAATAAAACTATATATATGGTTATAAAATTAATAAAATTATAATATTATAAAATTATAAAATTATTATATATAGTATTTTATATATAGTATATGTAGTATTTGATATATATATATATATATATATATATATATAGTATATACATTATAAAGTTCCTTATTAATTCTACATAATTTGGTATGGTTATAAAATTATTTCGTTAAGTACAAGGCCATTTTAATAATAAAAGCTATAATGAAAATGAAAATTACGAACATGCTTAGCTCTTAAATAGCACCCTGATAACCATCTGTCTCCAATCTGACATCAAATTGGTAGCAGGGTCTGGCATGAGAGCGCAGAGTCTGATGTCCGAACCGTAGTCGTTTGTGTCCGCATTTGGCTGCGTTCTGAGGTGCAGATTCTGATGTCAGATCCTGATGTCAGATCGGCAGCAGATGGACAGCAGATTCTGCTGCCTGCTTGGCACAGCCAACAGCGCCATCTGAGGTCCAGAATTAACATACAATTCCCTACGCGTGACGTCACACGGACGTGGCTACGTACCAACACATGTGTACCGTGATTACTATAGGTGTATCCCCACCCTTTCTACTACGCGTAGAGAAGTTTTGGAGCAGATTCTAAGATTCTGCTCGCAGGTTATGTGAGCCGCAGTTTATTAAATAAGTTTTCTATTTCTTTTTCTAAAGGTATGTGTTTATTCTTTAGTATTACAAGTACAAAATATATAATGTAATACTTTATTGTTTCCCCTCAGGGTTTACAATTCTTAACAATTCTTAAAACTACTCTTACATTTAAACCTTAACACCTATCCGCCCTACACTCTGCCCCCCCAATCCTTCTCGCCCGCTCTCACGCTCTCCCGCCCGCTCGCACGCTCTCTCTCCCGCTCGCCCGCTCGCTCCCCCGCTCTCCCCTCCGTTCCCTCTCTCGCTCCCTCTCCCTCCCTCCCCCGCCATGCACGCCCTTCCTTCCCCTACCCACCCCAACCTCTGACCTCCGCTTCCGCTCGCCTCCTTCCTCTCACAATCCTTGCTCTTCCACTCTTCCACTGCAACCCCCCTCTTTTCTTCCACCCTCCTTATCCATTCCTCTCCACTTCCCTCGTCACACAATACCTCCCCCACTACTTCCTGCCAACCCCTTTCCTTCCCCCATTCCGTACACACCTCCCAAACGTGCTGCCACGTTTCCTCCCCCCATCCACACATCCTACACTTCCTCTCCTCCTCCTCCCTCCAATACCTCCCCCCTCTCATCTCATTCCCCAACCTGTACCTTGCCAATCTTCTCCACCTACTCTCACCCCACCCCCTCTTCAAATATCCAGGCACCCCCACTCCTTTTATCTTTCCATACCACTCATTATATCTGGACTCGTTTATCTTTTCCCATCTTTCCATCTCCTCTCGTCTTCTTCCCCTGCAGACCAGCTCCTCCCCCTCAATTCTCCCCTCCCCCTCACCACTTCCACTCCCTCCACTGTCCACCCTCTCTCCTCAAAAAATCCCTTTCTTTCCTCCTCCCATCCCCCCAACACCTTTCCCCTCCTCGCCCTACCTTTTAGCTCCTCCCAACAATCCCTCGCCAGCTCCCCCCCTGCCCCTCCTCCAACTTCCTCTCATATGCCCATGCCCTCATCCCCGCCCTTCCTTTCAACATATCCCTACACAACTCCTCCCTCACCAGATAACCTGGGGTACACCAATCCACCCCCAGCACCCATCTCAAATACCTCTCCTGCATCCCCTCCACCCCTTTCCTCTCTTTCCATCCCCAAATCTCTACTCCATACCCCATCGTGGCCCACACCAACCTGTCAAACAGCCATACCCTTTTCCCCCAATCTTTCCCAAACTTCCTCTTCCCAATACTCCATACCTGCCCCATCACCGCTGCCGCTTTCCTCACCCTATCCCTCACTTGCGCCTCCTGCCCCCCACTCGCCATTAAGGTATACCCCAGATACGTGAACTCCTTCACCTCCTCCACCTCCTTTCCCTTCCATCTCCATACCACCTTCTTCCACCTCCCCCCCCCCCCCCCTTCCTACATCTCATCATCTTTGATTTTTCCACATTTAACTGCAGCCCCTTCCCATCCATATACCTTTCATATCCATACGATAAAGAATAAAGAATTATTTTATTTCTGAAACAGGCAGGTACAGGATGATTCTGGAGCTACGCCCGTCAAAAAGTTGCGGCCTGGTACCCCGTGGCGAGGACAGGCCTTCGCATTGCCTCACCCGATTTTTATGGCTTGCTTCGGAAAAAGGTATGTTTCGTATGGATATGGAAGTGTCGCCGATGGATTCCTTGGGGTTTTCCGATGAAAATCATTTCAAATGTCGTGTAAATCGGACAACTTTTACATAGGGAATACAAATAGCTAGTGTCAAAGTAGTCCGATTTGCATGATATTTTGTATGATTTTCATCAGCAAAACATAAGGAATCCATTGGCGTCACTTTCATTTCGATATGATGAAGAAAAGAATTTCTTAATCCGCTGTAAGGAATATTTCACCCTCGACTGCGGGGGCTCGACCTCAATTCGCTACGTTCGACCCAGAAACATACCTTTTTCCGAAGCAAGCCATAAAAATCGGGTGAGGCAATGCGAAGGCCTGTCCTCGCCACGGGTACCAGGCCGCAACTTTTTGACGGGCGTAGCTCCAGAATTATCCTGTACCTGCCTGTTTCAGAAATAAAATAATTCTTTATTCTTTATCGTATGGACATGGAAGTGTCGCCGATGGATTCCTTGTGGTTTTCCGATGAAAATCATTACAAATGTCGTGTAAATCGGACAACTTTTACATAAGGAATACAAATAGCTTGTGTCAAGGTAGTCCGATTTGCATGATATTTGGTATGATTTTAATCCACGGAACGCCAGTAATCCATTGCCGCCACTTCCCCTTCGATACGATGAAGAAAAGATACAAACATTTGAAATCCTGAACAGTTCTCACTTCCTAATGATATTCCAAACCCTTCGAGGGTCGAAAGCCATAAAATTCGGTGAGGCACTGCGGGGTGTTGTCCTCGCCACGGCAGCAGCACGAGGTTGCTTTGCAAAGTGACCAAGGCGAGGTAAGGACTCTCCAGACTTTTCACTTCGCGAGGCACGCCTCGCGCTGCAGCCTCGCAACGTCTAGCCGCGGCTTATCATTTGTGCAGTGTGTGACTTGACTACCCTCCGTGTAATCGGTCTGCGCGAAGTAGGGCGCAAGTTCGATGATTATCAGTACTCCTTCCCGAGAGGAATACGATTTACTTTAATTATAGTACATGTGTGTTTTGTAATAAAGTGTTTCTATCGTCTCCTGAATTCAATAACTGGCATCCAGACATCTACGCTCCTACAATCCACCGTCAATACGCCTCGTAGAGAGACGCGGGAAGAAAAATGGTAGCCCACTGTTGACACGTGGTCCTCTCGAATATAAACACGAGCTTTAATATCAAAACAAAAGCATGCGTCATCGTATTCTGTGCGAGAGAAAGTGGGCACTGGGGAGGAGGTATTGCTGTGAAGAGGGCCTCTTCAAGAGAGCAGCCGTTTGTGAGGGATGCAAATTCGATTGGTTCTAATATAATCTGCTCCCTATGGTTGAAATTTAGTCTAGCAACTTTCACACCTCCTAACCTAACCAACTGAACTTACATCCCTCTCAAAAGAACCGGCCATCCGAGCGTAGAAGCAAGTGCGAAATAAAAGTAACGGTGCGCTTCTCGATACCGCAGATGTACCTACTTAAGTAGCATTTCTGACGGAAAAGAATTGTCCAGCCTTTGGACCTGCCATTCCTGGCGTAGACCTTTGGCAGGTATGTATCTGTTTCAACAGGCAAGGCCACCCGTGGCGCCAGCAAGACCGTCCCCGGTCCTTGCTATTCCAGCGAGTTTTCTTCCAGAGAAAATCAGTAAATTTGCAAGCGCAATATCTCAGAAACCAGTGGGAATCAAGTGTATACATTAAAGCTTGTTGAATTTGTCTTAGAACGTACTATCAACTCAGGTCTTCAGAAAAAATAGTTCCATTTAAAAAACCGAACTTGACCATCGTATCATTTAAAATAATAATCGAAAAAAAAATTCGTCCGCGCTAATAAGTTGGCCCCCTCGAACCATGCAATTCCCTATTTTTTAAATATTTTTGTCTCCAATAGTTTAGGAGATATCCAGCTGTCCACTCTTCCCGCGGACACCCTGTAGAATCACCATATCCCTGCTAGTGTTAATTCTGAAAACAAATACAACATTAGTATAACATTGAAACGATACTGGGAAAGTACCGATGAATATTTTATTAAACGTTAAGTATTTTCTTTCAGTGATGCTGATGTAAAGTGAGCACTGACAAGTACTGTTGGGTTGTGTACGTTTTAAGAGACTAGCGCTGAAAAGTGCCGATTATTGTTCCTTGTGAATGTTGACAGGTTGTTCCAGTTGAACTCGATTAAAATGGGCACTGAAAAGTACCGTTTGGTCTCTTCGCCACTGTAAAAGGAGACACATCTCTACTTATAATATGCATATTTCTGAAAAATAAAATATTTACTGCAGTTAAGGGTCGTTTTCACGTGACAGTGTAATCTTGAATTTTACTGTTACGACACTAAATGTCGTGATTTTTAATATTACGTTAAAACGGACCCTCAGAGGTGATCAGCTTCTTCTTCAGGCTGCTGGTCGCTCCAAAACTCGCGGCGCCTTTGCAAGTCACTTGGGGCTGCCGTCGCCCGCGGACCACACCTCCTGCTGCGTACCCTCTCTTTCGCGGTCCGCAGTGCCCGCTGCATAGATAGATGAAAGTCCGATCGCAGGGGCTTGTTAAAATGCGGGTTCCCAGACAGTTAGGGTTAGCATAATTATGTATATAAACATGAAGATGCTTATTGCTTCGTACCGTAAATCGCCATAGTGATACGGGCATTGTACAACGGCCGTTGTCCCGTTCGGCCGAACCACGTGAAGGTCGTTGTCACGTCGTTGATAAGGGCCTCCTTCATACAAAAATCGACTGCGGCCTTCAGGTTGAATCCACCCACGTATCTGAAATATTTGACCTAAACAATATAAGTAAATATTGATGTAAGTATGTATTATATAAAAGTAAATAAAAGCATAATTTCGTTTTCACTTACAACATTGGAATACATTTCGTCGTCGATGGTCTCGAAACAGTCCACCTCTTCCGGTGACTAGAGAGGAATGACGGTTGGTTTTCTTGGTGGACCGTTACGGGTGGGTTGCACACATTGGAGAACACTCTCCAACAGAGAATTCATCTTTCTGCAAGCAGAACGGATGGAAACGTACCGTATTAATAAACACGATAACATGCGATACTTACGTGAGTTCCGCATCCATGGATCCTATACGATCGTGTATGCTCCTGCAAACATTAACAATTATAAAAAAATGTCCTTACAGCAATATTTTTATAGCAAAGAAAGAAACATGTAAATTGACCCATTATCAGGAGGTTGAGTCGTCGCTGGATTGTGCTGCATCAGCTCACTGTAGAGCACAGTGGCGCGTGCAGATGATATCCCTGAATTCTGTTGATCCGTGAATCCTCCGGGGACAGGAACACTGGCCGCATAAGTATCCTACTGAAACATATAAATATTATTTGGGTTAAAATTACCCTCCGACGTTGTTGGACCGTCTTCTTACAGGATCATCCCCAAATCCTGGATGTCCTTGTCGATTGGAGATCTCGGCGCGGTTGACCTCTTTTGCCTTTTCGGAGCTTCCTCCTCCTCCGAAGTAGTCTGGTATCTTGAATGTTTCATGACCACACGTTTGTTTCGCTTGTCCATTCCAGCCTGTAAGTAAAAAAAGTAGATATTACGATACTTAGCAAAGGCGTGTTAGATGTTTTTTTCTATTTTACATGCAATATTTTATGCACCAACTATTCTCACCTTTTTCATGTTATATTTGTATGCATCTTAATTGTACGAAACCTCAAGACGAACCTATTTAACGTACTACTCAATAATTCGAATGAAACGCGACAAAGGCTTCAACAGTAGAAAACGTGAAAAAATGACCCATGCAGAAACATTCGAACCAAACGATAAAATAACCCGTCAGCAGAGATTAACAAGGATACGTGTAAGTATGGTTTTACTTGTGAAGAGCAATACAAGAGAAGAAAATGGAAATATTATAGCACGTCACTCACCAGAAAATAATCTTAACTTACCAAAAAGAGGAGACGAAGCTAGAAAAGGAAATAGATTTTTTTTTACATGGTGGAAATCCCTAACGGATACCTCACCCCCCGTGGGAGGGGTGAGGATTATGTAAGGCTTTCACTCACTAAAACCACCATGGTGACCGCCTGACGCGAGAGGCTTACACAAGGGAGAGGGACTGGCAGCGAGATACATACTTCTAACGATAATGAAGATGGAACAATTCGAAAACTACGGCTTCTCGCTGTGTGTAATAACGGCAACGACATAGCTACGGGTTTCTAAGGGGATGGGTTCGTCCTTATTGCCAGTGGGCATATTACCGTAAAAAGGAATTCTATAACATTTGGCGCGAACCTGATTGGGGGAGATATATAAAATGTCCTGGCTCAGTGTAGCGCATTTATATACGCCAAGAACCGAAGACTTCATACCTATATCATAAAAATCATCGACCTCTAGAAATTTTTTAATACCTAAACGATAACATTTATTGGAGTCCATGCTAATATTGAAAATTAAACTGATCGAGCCGTCGACTGAGATGCAACAATTATCGCGTACATTGATGCCCACAGATATGTTATTGAACTCTATCTTGTGGTACTGAGAACAATTGGGGTCGTTAATAAGTGGTCTACATACGCGAATAGAAAAATCTACATTACAATGAATGTTTGTGCCATGAAATTGTATCTCCTTCATCCTATTGGAAAATTGTTGGAGAGGAAGACCTGGCTTTCGGAGATACATTTAAAAATGGACATGTTGTTTTCATATGGAAAAGCAGAACGTGAATCTTAATTACCAAGACGTCTGACATCGTTGGTTAGGTGAAGAAGACCATGGACGTTATAACTATTAAAAGTTGGGCCATAAAGTTCTTCGTTACGAAGTACAAATTTCTCCAAAGCTGACTCAGCGAATCTCAAGTGTGGGCTCGATGGATATTCTGAAACCAAAACCCATATGGCCGCATGTAAGAATAAGAATTGCTGGTATACGGTTTTTTCCAGTACACCATTCAGTATAACTGGCCCTGTATACAGAAGGAACTGACGAAATTCGGTCGCCTTATATTTAGAGCACAGTTCGTTAGCTCTGGGACGTCTGGCAAAGTCTATATCTACTAAGACTATTCAGTCTCGCAGACACTATAGAAATTTCTTTGCGGCCCAATTTTGAGAAAAGGGAATATTCTCCATGCACCCACGCAGACAACAGTTTCTTTACGACGCCCAAACACACAAGATGCATGTACACGAAAGGAACTTGTGAAACCATTCCTATCGGTAGCAACGACAACGGGCTTGTACCTAGCTTGTGATGTTTCTGGTCTAACTGCCTAATGTAATCCTCATCGGTTCGAGGAGAATAATCTGTCCCATCAAAAGCGTAATGCTTACCATTCAGGGTACCAGAAACTGTACATTTGGAACAGGGACGAATAGACATATGCCCACGATGGTTTAATTCAAATGCTCGAGCTGGGGCATGAGCTATAAATCATCTCAGTCGTACGAGCAACTTAATTAAATGAAAATTTATGCCTCCATTGGGCATGATGGCCTGGACGTCTGCAATAAATTTTTCAAAGAAGATATTGGGGTCGTGTGGTTTTTGGGGACCTTTGTAGATGCCTACCACTATCGGCTTTATACGAGGAATATTTGAAAACCTATATTGGACGGGCCAGATATGAATGGAACTTGATTTGTCCAAACTACATCCGTCAGTATGAAAATCTAATTCTAACCGTCTAACAAATGATACCGACAATGTGTTAGGGAGACTTTTAATAATTTCTGCTTCCAGATCGAAATGAATGTATTCTCCTGGTGGCACAATGAATGTGACAGCAGGATTACGTGGCGTAGATACAAGCGTTCTAACATCCTGAGGCAACTGGGAGAAACAGGAATGTGTTCGAAGGAGAGATATTGAAAAGATGGCTCGGAGGACGTAGCACAGGACAATGAAACGGTATCGCGGATATTAGAAACGCGTGATGTGGAAGTAGAAGGACCGGCTTCTTCTACATTTATATCGCGCCTAGCACTGAATCTATCGGGGATTAAATTAACAGGAGCGGACGAACTACAACCTGCAGATGTGCTAGCAACATCTTGCACGTTAGAAGTATTATCCGTTACTCTACGAACGGTGTTAAATGCAGAACGGTATCGCACGCGTAACTTATTTCGCACCTCGCGCATAACCCTCCTTTTTTCTCTCGCCGATAATGCGTGTTCGGGTTTCCGCGACATAGACAATTTGGAACGATTAAATTCCATAATTACTTACGTCTTGTGTATCTCTCTGAACGATTTTTGTGGTTTTGTTCCTCTGGAAATTCTTCCGAACTGCCGTCAATGACTGCCACCTCAGTATGAACGAGAATTTTGAAACAAACGCGAACGTGGAAGCAGAGTCCCGACCAATCACGAATGACCGCATAGCAGCGCAGCCAATCCGAGCATTGGTTTTCAAGCACAAAGGGTACCACGTCGAATAAAGGGTACCACGAGGTAACATTTTGGCGGGACAGTGGGCTACGCTCGGAGTGGGTGCGCCGCCATGCGGTCATTCGTGATTGGTCGGGACTGCACTTCCAAGTTCGCGTTTGTTTAAAAATTCTCGTTCTATCTGAGGTGGCAGTCATTGACGGCAGATCCGAAGAATTTCCAGAGCAACAAAAACACGAAAATCATCCTGAGAGATACACAAGAGGTAAGTAATTATGGAATTTAATCCTTTCAAATTGTCTACGTCGCGGAAACCCGGACACGCATTATCGGGGAGACAAAAAAGGATGGTTATGCGCGAGATGCGAAATAACTTACGCGTGCGATACTGTTCTGCATTTAACACCGTTCGTACAGTAGCTGATAATACATCTAACGTGCAAGATGCTGCTAGCACATCTGCAGGTTGTAGTTCGTCCGCTCCTGTTAATTTAATCCCCGATAGATTCAGTGCTAGGCGCGATATAAATGTAGAAGAAGCCGGTCCTTCTACTTCCACATCACGCGTTTCTAATATCCGCGATACCGTTTCATTGTCCTGTGCTACTTCCTCCGAGCCATCTTTTCATTATCTCTCCTTCGAACACATTCCTGTTTCCCCCAGTTGCCTCAGGATGTTAGAACGCTTGTATCTACGCCACGTAATCCTGCTGTCACATTCGTTGTGCAACCAGGAGAATACATTCATTTGGATCTGGAAGCAGAAATTATTAAAAGTCTCCCTAACACATTGTCGGTATAATTTGTTAGACAGTTAGAATTAGATTTTCATACTGACGGATGTAGTTTGAACAAATCAAGTTCCATTCATATCTGGCCCGTCCAATATAGGATTTCAAATATTCCTCGTATAAAGCCGATAGTGGTAGGCATCTATAAAGGTCCCCATAAACCACACGATACCAATATTTTTTTTGACAAATTTATTGCAGACGTCCAGGCCATCATGTCCACTGGATGCATAAATTTTCATTGCATTAAGGTGCCCGTACGACTGAGATGTTTCATAGATGATGCCCTAGTTCGAGCATTTGTATTAAACTATCGTGGGCATATGTCTATCCGTCCCTGTTCCAAATGTACAGTTCCTGGTACCCTGAATGGTAAGCATTACGCTTTTGATGGGACAGATTATTCTCCTCGAACCGATGAGGATTACATTTGGCAGTTAGACCAGAAACATCACAAGCTAGGTACATGCCCATTGTCATTGCTACCGATAGGAATGGTGTCACAAGTTCCTTTCGAGTACATGCATCTTGTATGTTTGGGCGTCGTAAAGAAACTGTTGTCTGCGTGGGTACATGGAGAATATTCCCCTTTCTCAAAATTGCGGCGCAAGGAAATTTCTATACTGTCTTCGAGACTGAATAGTCTTGGCAGATATTGCCCCTCAGAATTTACCAGACGTCCCAGGGCTATTAAATTCTGCTCTAAATATAAGGCGACCGAATTTCGTCAGTTCCTTCTGTATACAGGGCCAGTTATGGTGTACAAGTGAAAACCGTATACCAGCATTTCGTTTTCTTATATGCGGGTTTTGGTTTCAGAATCTCCATCGAGCCCACACTTGAGATTCGCAGGGTCAGCTTTGGAGAAATTTGTGCTTCATAATGAAGAACTTTATGGCCCAACTTCTAATAATTACAACGTCCATGGTCTTCTTCACCTAACCAACGATGTCAGACATCTTGGTAATTTATATTCATGTTCTGCTTTTCCATATGAAAACAACATGTCCATTTTTAAAAAGAATCTCCAAAAGCCAAGTCATCCTCTCCAACAATTTTCCAATAGGATGCGGGAGATACAATTTCATGGCACAAACATTCATTGTATTGTAGATTTTTCTATTCGCGTATCTAGACCACTTATTAACGACCCCAATTGTTCTCAGTACCACAAGATAGAGTTCAATAACATATCTGTGGGCATCAATGTACGCGATAATTGTTGCATCTCAGTCGACGGCTCGATCAGTTTAATTTTCAATATTAGCATGGACTCCAATAAATGTTATCGTTTAGGTATTAAAAAATTTCTAGAGGTTGATGATTTTTATGATATCGGCATGAAGTTTTCAGCTCTTGGCGTATACAAATGCGCCACATTGAGCTAGGACATTTTATATATTTCCCCCGATCAGGTTCGCGCTAAATGTTATAGAATTCCTTTTCACGGTAGTACGCCCATTGGCAATAACGACGATCCCATCCCCTTAGAAACCCGTAGCTATGTCGTTGCCGTTATTACACACAGCGAGAAGCCGTAGTGTTCGAATTCTTCCATCTTCATTATCGTTAGAAGTATTTCACTGCCAGTCCCTCTCCCTTGTGTAAGCTTCTCGCATCAGGCGGTCACCATGGTGGTTTTAATGTCTTCTTTTGTATTGCTCTTCACAAGTAAAACCATACTTACAGGTATCCTTGTGAATCTCTGGTGATGGGTTATATTATCGTTTGGTTCGAATGTTTCTGCATGGATCATTTTTTCACGTTTTCTACTGTTGAAGCCTTTGTCGCATTTCACTCGAATTATTGAGTAGTACGTTACATAGGTTCGTCTTAAGGTTTCATACAATTAAGATGCATACAAATATAACATGGAAAAGGTGTGAATAGTTGGTGCATAAAATATTGCATGTAAAATAGAAAAAACATCTAACACGCCTTTGCTAAGTATCGTAATATCTACTTTTTTTACTTACAGGCTGGAATGGACAAGCGAAGCAAACGTGTGGTCATGAAACCTTCAAGATACAGACTAATTCGGAGGAGGAGGAAGCTCCGAAAAGGCAAAAGAAGTCAACCGCGCCGAGACCTCCAATCGACAAGGACATCCAGGATTTGAGGATGATCCTGCAGGAAGACGGTCCAACAACTTCGGAGGGTGTTCATTATGTTAACCCAAATTACATTTATATGTTTCAGCAGGATGCTTATGCGGCCAGTGTTCTTGTCCTCGGAGGATTCCCGGATCAACAGAATTCAGGGATATCGTCTGCACGCGCTACTGTGCTCTACAGTGAGCCGTTGCAGCACAATCCAGCGACGACTCAACCTCCTGATAATGGGTAAATTTACATGCTTCTTTTTTTGCTATAAACATATTGCTGTAAGGACATTTTTTCATAAATGTTAATGTTTGCAGGATCATACACGATCGTATAGGATCCATGGAGGCGGAGCTGACGTAAGTATCGCATGTTATCGTGTTTATTAATACGTTACGTTTCCATCCGTTCTGCTTGCAGAAAGATGAATTCTCTGTTGGAGAGTGTTCTCCAATGTGTGCAACCCACCCGTAACGGTCCACCAAGAAAACCAACCGTCATTCCTCTCTAGTCACCGGAAGAGGTGGACTGTTTCGAGACCATTGACGACGAAATGTATTCCAATGTTGTAAGTGAAAACGAAATTATGCTTTTATTTACTTTTATATAATACATACTTACATCAATGTTTACTTACTTTGTTTAGTTCAAATATTTCAAATACGTGGGTGGATTCAACCTGAAGGCCGCAGTCGATTTTTATATGAAGGAGGCCCTCATCGATGACGTGACAACAGCCTTCACGTGGTTCGGCCGAACGGGACAACGGCCGTTGTACAATGCCCGTATCACTATGGCGATTTACGGTACGAAGCAATAAGTATCTTCATGTTTTTATACATAATTATGCTAACGTACTTTGCGTGCATTACGTTTTCAGAAGCGGTGTCTGGGACCCCGCATTTTAACAAGCCCCTCCGATTGGACTTTCAGCTATCTATGCAGCGGGCACTGCGGACCGCGAAAGAGAGAGTACGCAGCAGGAGGCGTGGTCCATGGTCGACGGCAGCCCCAAGTGACTTGCAAAGGTGCCGCGAGTTTTGTAGCAACCAGCAGCCCGAAGAAGAAGCTGAGCACCTCTGAAGTTCCGTTTTAACATAATATTAAAAATCGCGACATATAGTGTCGTAACAGTAAAAGTCAAGATTACACTGTCACGTGAAAACGACCCTTAACTGCGGTAAATAATTTATTTTTCAGAAATATGCCTATTAAAAGTAGAGATGTGTCTCCTTTTACAGTGACGAAGAGACCAAACGGAACTTTTCAGTGCCCATTTCAATCGAGTTCAACGGGAACAACCGCTCGACGTTCAGAAGGAACAATAATCGGCCGGCAGTTTTCAGCGCCAGTCTCGTAAAACGTACACAACCAAACAGTACTTGTCAGTGCTCACTTTACTTCAGCATCACTGAAATAAAGTACTTAACGTTTAATAAAATATTCATCGGTACTTTCCCAGTATCGTTTCAATTTTATACTAATGTTGTATTTGTTTTCTGAGTTAACGCAAGCAGGGATATAGTGATTCTATGCAAAAAAAATAAGTCGAAAATCTATATAAATAAAAATGTAATATAGAATAAAAGTTCGTTCTCGGGAAAATTGGCTTATGTTTGCATCTAGAATCACCATTTCTAAATGTAAATATTAAATGTTAATATATGTGCCACTTATATATATTTTGTACTTGTAATACTAAAGAATAAACACATACCTTTAGAAAAAGAAATAGAAAACTTATTTAGTAAACTGCGGCTCACATAACCTGCGAGCAGAGTCTTAGAATATGCTCCAAAACTTCTCTACGCGCAGTAGAAACGGTGGGGATGCACCTATAGCACAGACGAGGTATGGAATAGAACTATCACCTTATGGGACTTCGTGTCACCACCCAAACTGTGTTACCGACCCATAATTTGAGGACTGAATTTAGCGACCTCTGTTCGTGAACAGCGTCCAACTCAAGAACTATTCTGAAATGTGTTGAAATACTGAAAGATGTGTGCGTGCTTGTATACATGTGACTTGTTTAGAGTGAGAGTTTAACATAGAGGGCGGGCTTTCGCTAAGCTACGCTTTGGCTCGGTTTGTCAACGACTCATGCTCGATTTCTCTCTGAAAATCTATTTCGGGGATCAGGAGCCTATATGGCGCTGCAATATGGCACTTCTTGAGAGCTTATACAAACTATAGATTGCAAGATGAAATTGATTGTTAGTATTTTACATGTAGTGGAACTTTTAACTAATATTTTCACGTGTCGTACGCCGAAAAATATTAAAAATTGACGCTATTACTAACATTCCCGCAAATCTCTGCACATCGCGCGTGTCTAAATAGACGGTTCCCATGCTACGACACGTAAAAATCATTGAAAATAATGAATTAAAACGTTTTTGTAAAATTTATATTCGTAGTTTTTGTGATCCGACGCACCTAAATCTCTATGTTTCGTTACAAATTGATTGGCTCTGTCCTTATTAACTATTGAATGGATTTAAAAATTATAAAAAACATCTACGATGTAAATACACGAGCGTATCGCTTACGTTAAGATCTGGGCACACATAGCAGTTCCGTGTCAGTTCACGTAGAATTCAGGTACTCTTCATTACTTTCCTCAATTACTTTACTCCAAGTACTTTCCATTACAGTCATTAAAAATAATCAGGATTTTATCAAGTTTGGTGTCATTTTCATCAGAAAAATACTAACAATCCATTTGTGATACTTCTATGATAGAAATTGGCATACTGATTTCTGAATGGCCTATTGCTGACTTTGTCCTTATGCCACTACTCTAGCGTTTATGACCCCCAAGCCGCATCGTTTGGAAGCTTTTACCTATGAACCCCTCAGGGTCGTAAAAAAAGGTACGGGTTACCGTTCAACCGATTTTAAGAGAGCGTACAGTGAAAAGGCCAGAATATCGTGGCCATCGAATTTTAACTTTCAGAGTACGAATACAGATCCGACACTGAAGGAAAAAATGAATGAGTATAATGGTCTTGATATTCAAAATTTTAAGCTACGATAAGGTTGACCGCGGCGGTATACACCTGCACGGAGAGATTTTTCGCCACCTGCGTGTAAAAGCCACAATAATGGCGCATCGGTCCAAGAAATGGAAAATCATAATTAAAACCGACTTCGAAGAAATTAAAATGCGCTAAAAAGTAAAAAATAATTTTTTTCCTTATTTAATCTACAACACTTAATTGTTTCATATAAGCGCCTCATCATTTGCACTGTGTAAATCTGGCGCCGACTTAAAAAAAATTGAGTGTCGTAGATTAAAGAAGGAACAAAATTATTTTTTATTATTATATGTCTGTATTATATCATATAGACCATCATTAATTTATGCACAAACACATGATAAATGGGTGGGGTTCAGCAACAGGTCCTCTTAAAAAACATTAAAGCACTCTTTTTACAAATTACGTTATTGCAAGCGAATGAAATTTGTTTTGCATTAAATAAACCGGAATAGGACAGCAAAGTGAAAAGGCGAATGTGATATCGTTTTATTTTCATCCTCCTTTCTCTTCCGTTGAACGGAATATGTTCATAAGACGATTTTTGAATTGTTACTCTAACAGAAACATTTGTAAATCGCGGGCTCCGACTTTAAAAAAAATTACCTTCTTTTACCTGTGCTTAATTCTAATTCCTACCACGCGTAGCGTTACAATCTGTTTCGAGACTTCACCGGTAACGTTGCATGCGACACTAAAATGGTAAGGAGGTCCGAGGACCCCACAAAGCGGTGACAGAAAAATACATTGGTTGATAGGTCTATCCTATACCTCGTCTGTGCCTATAGTAATCACGGTACACATGTGTTGGTGCATAGCCACGTCCGTGAGACGTCACGTGTAGGGGCGGCCATGTGACGTCAATCGTAGGGAATTGTATGTTAATTCTGGATCTCAGATGGCGCTGTTGGTTGTGCCAAGCACACGGCAGAATCTGCTGTCTACCTACTGCCAATCTGACATCAGGATCTGCACCTCAGAACGCAGCCAAATGCGGACACAGACGATTATGGTTCTGACGTCAGATTCTGCTCCCCAAATCTGGCTATCAAGGTCTCTAGCTTTTTGTATCAGTGCTGTTATTTTTAGTGTTTCATTTTCTATATCGTTCGCGCTATTTAGCCTACTGTTAATTATTATATCTTTGTCTAATGTATCTCTGTATTTTTTCCAGTCTACACTTTTATAATCAAATATAAGCCTTGTAATGTCTTCTTTGTTATCATACCCTAGCTTGAAATATATTGGTAGGTGATCCGAGTCCAAGTCATACAGAACCTGTGGTTGTGTTATCCTACTAACTTGTTTATTAATTATTATATCCAGTGTTGTAGGTGTGCCATTGTTAAAAGGTAAGTGTGTAGGTGTATCTGTATACAAAACTGTGACGTTATTATTTTGTATGTAGTTAATCAGTCTTACACCATTTGTATTGTTGACATGGCAGTTCCAGTTTATATGTCTGGCGTTCAGGTCACCCACCAATAATACCCTTCTTGCAACATTTAACACAGGGGTGCACACTAAGTTTGCCCTAGGGCAGTCGGTTCGCCCTCGAGCTCGACCGTGGTATGCTCACTCCCCACTCCTCGGTATAAGGTCTCGTGGTGGGGAACTCTATGACTGCAAAGGCCGTATGCCCGTTACAACTACAAGCATCTTGGCGATAGATATACAAGACCAAACGAAAACGTGCAGAATTTTATATTATATTCAGAAAGTTACTTTTAACAAATTCGCATACGTAAATTTGAGTACTTTCATTTGAAAATATTTAATAACATATATACATTCCTCACATTAATTAAAGGATCACCTCTAGGAGCTCGAAAAATAGAGGCAAGTTCACATGGTCATAACTCCGGTAAAGGTAGTCGTATCGATATTTTGAAAATATGGTTTGAAAGCGCGGAATCTCTATTTTCAGCTGCTTTTTTTCAAATTTTAGATGCATTGCTTTTTGGCAAAGTTATAGCAATATAAAAAGCACTTGGTCAATTTTCAAAAATTTTCTTCATCTTTGCGATGTTCCACAGGGAGTATGAATTTTTTTACACAAATTCCATTCATACCAGTCGAAAGCGGCTACTTTCCTGTGTAAAAAGAGAGGAACAAATTTCTTGTGCGATTTTTTTTGGCCAAGTTATTCAACTTTGAAGTAAAAACCGTTTTTTTTTACTTGAATTGTTTCTTGCAAGGGAAGGAATCATCGTAGAACGTTCATGAAAAGAGCAATAGAAAGATCAGTCTTTTCTCTTTAAGATGCATCTTCGACTTTTTCGTTTCGGTTAAAATTTTGGTCTCTGATGTCCTTTCCAAAATATGCTTAAAAATTGCACAAATTCCATTTTCTCTTTAACTCGCTGTATCTTCGCGAGAGATGCCGGGAACATCAATGTCTTAAACTCATTTTAAAGCGGAGAGTCTGCCGATTCTTTTGAGCTACACCGAAACCCGCTGCGATAATTTCTTACCTGTGGCCTTTAAGTTTGAAGTCACCGTTTCGGGAAAACTTATGCGGAGACTTCAGCGGCCGCGTGGCTACATTGGCACCACCGATGGCATATCGCGTGAAGGGATGTGTCATATGTGTGTGCACACACAGAAACCTTCGGTAACGCCGGCGTGACTCGGCTCGCTTTCGGTTGCTATCGTCGCTTATGTCGACGGGTGGGGATACGAACAAGAGCGCTCGCTTCCGAGGGGATGACCGACAGTGGCGATACATTTTGTAGCCTTATTTTCCCGAAACGGTAACTTCAAACTTAAAGACCATAGGTAAGAAATTATCGCAGCTGGTTCCGGTGGAGCTCAAAAGAATCGGCAGACTCTCCGCTTTAAAATCAGTTTAAGACATTGATGTTCCCGGCATCCCTCGCGAAGATGCAGCGAGTTGAAGAGAAAATGGAATTTGTGCAATTTTTAAGCATATTTTGGAAAGGACATCAGAGACTTTAAAACAGAATAACTTTTATAAAATTGGTCCAATATTAGATCCATACGTGAATATACATATATTTCTATGTATAATTTGTTAATATTTATTAATTGTGGATTTATTTTTCTTCATTTTGAAACCTTGAGTATTCCGTCATGAATGAGGTATTTCTGAAAATAATTGATTTTTTAACGTTCTCGTTATCTCTCGTTGACAAGATTTGGTAGTTCTGAAATGAACTGATTTCTGATGTGAACATTCTTGTTATCCCTCGTTGACAAGAGTTGGTAGTTCTGAAAAGAACTGATTTCTGATGTGAACATTCTTGTTATGTCTCGTTGACAAGAGTTGGTAGTTCTGAAAAGAACTGATTTCTGATGTGAACATTCCTGTTATGTCTCGTTGACAAGAGTTGGTAGTTCTGAAAAGAACTGATTTATGAACATGATTATTGTTCCTCGTTAAAAATATTTGGTAGTTCTGAAAAGAACTGATTGGTTTCACACACCTTTTCTCTCTCTCTCTCTCTCTCTCTCTCTCTCTCTCTCTCTCTCTCTCTCTCTCTCTTATTATTATTATTAATATGTACAGTACTACTGCTACTTACACCACCACCAGCTCCATCACCACTACTACAACTACTATTATTGTTATAATAGTACTTGTAGTATTTCCAGTATAGCTAATACAAAATATGGCAAGAAAATAGTAATGGTACTATAATACTATTACTATTCAGTTGACTCGTCAATCGATACCACGGTTGAGGTTTCTTTCAATATCCGCCGCTTTTTGGTTTGTACTAATGCAGGAATGTCAGGAACTATGTTCTGACAAGTGGATAAAACGAGGCAATTTTTCAAATTTGAATCGGTTAATCTACTTCTGTGAGCTGACTTCACTCTTTTCACAGCAGAAAAGAGCTGCTCACACACATACGTTGAGGCAAAAATGGATTTTATTGTCGCGGCAAGCTGGTGGAGTTTAGGAAATCTCGTCCGTGGTAGATGTTTGTAGAATTCTAAAACATTTTCGTACTGTCCATATTTCAACCTGAGTAATCTATTATTTTGCAAATCTAATATTTCTAATTGTAAATGCGCTGGAGCCGAATGCGCGTCACATTGAAATGGAGCTACTATGATACTTAATTCTTTATCTATTTTCATGACATCTTGAAAACGCAAAGAAAATTCGTCATGCAGAGTTTGTAATATATCGGCGTACCTATTGGAATTGAAATTATTTTCTACGGAGACTGATTCTAATTTTTGAAAATGAAATGTGACTTGGGTCCGTAGGTGGCCCATGAATAAATACAATTGTGCTTTAAATAATTGAATGCTATCAAAAAGTTCTATAATTGTTCTGTCTCTACCTTGTAACGATACATTGAGTTTACTCAAGTGATCGACAATGTCGGATAAGAAAGCAAGGTCCCTTATCCAGGCATTGTCCTCAAGTTGAGGAACTAGACGTCCCGCCCAATTCATAAATATATCAATTTCCTCACGAAGGTAAAAAAATCTATCCAAAACTTTTCCGCGGCTGAGCCAACGAACTTCTGTATGATACGGCAGTTCGCCATACTCAGCGTCCAGTTCCTCCAAAAATGTTTTGAATTGTCTACGTTTATTTCCATTATATCTAATAAAATTAATAGTTTGGACAACAACTGTCATTACATCGCTTAATTCGACGCTTTTAGCACATAAATGCTCCTGGTGAATTAAGCAATGTATAGCAATTATTTCCCGAGGAATTACTAAATTTTTTACCTTCGATTGAATGCGGCCTACTAATCCGGTGAATCTACCAGCCATAGCGGGGGCTCCGTCAGTTGTTACTGACACAAGCTTATCCCACTGCAAATTACCGCGTTCTAAGACCTCTTCTACGCATGAGAAAATATCCTCGCCTGTCGTACTTTCTTTCAATGAAAGGAAATCTAGCAATTCTTCCGAAACTACTAAATTTTCATCTACCCCGCGGATAAAAATGGCAAGTTGTGGCGTACCAGAGATGTCCGTGCTCTCATCCAGAGCTAAAGAATACGAAACAAAATTACTTGTGACGTTTCTTAATCGTTCCGCCACATTGTTTGCCATTTCTTCTGTCCGGCGCAGTATCGTCATACGTGAAAGATTAATAGATTTATATTTATTTACCTGTGTTGGGTTGTGCACCACCTTCAGTAGCAGTTCCTTGAAAAACGGGCCTGATGTAAATGATTAACATGTCTTCGCAAGCTCCAATGCGACGATGTAACTGGAACGTAATGCTGCATCGTTGATGGGTCCCTCTTGCTAAGAACAAATTAAACAATGGTTTAGCATGCCACTTCATGTTCTTCAAAAACTGACAATCATACAGTATTCTTAGAAAGATAGCTTACTTCGTCCTGTGATTCTTCGTCTGCTACTATTAATGCTGCCTTCAGTGTTTCAATTTCCTCGACTCTCTCCTCCGGTGACAGATGAACGTAGTCCTTGGAATGAGACCCCGTATAGTGCCGCTGGATATTATATTTTTTCAATTGTTTCATTATTTTGTGACACACTAAACACACTGCGGCACCTTCATGTTCCACGAAAAAAGGCTTCTTCCCACAATGGGTTGAAGCTGGCGTTAAACCCCGCACTTTTCTTCGCGTTTGAACTTCCGGCCATGATTAATATTCGAAGTGATGTTACTCGGGTCACTAATGAATACGAACTGACAAGTCTGCTCAAATTGTTTCAACTCGAAACTGTTGACCTGCTAATTTGTCCGCTGCGTGGGGGTAGGGTGGGAAAACCCCTAGCCCTGGATCCCTGCAAGCTCATTTAACAGGTCAAATTAAACTAATTTCGCGCTACCCAAAAGAAATTGGAGCGCAGTGAAGTATACTTGACAAGTACACACACCGCCATCGTCATTTTCATTTTGGAATGCGGATTGAGTTACATCCATAGCTTAAATTTTATTAAAAACACAAAACTATTTAGTTTTTTGGTGTTAGGCTACTACAATGGACCCTAAACTGCGCGCCGCTGAACAACTTTGCTGCTCCGAAACCCTTGCGCCATTCGCAATTGCCGCGTTTTTTTAGATTTAATTTTTATCATAGCTTCCTTTATTTTTGTTTTGCACACCATGATCCCTGATTGCTCTTTTTTATGTACCTACGAACCATCTGTATATAAACAATTATCATATTTATAATCATAAAAATACGAAAATGAAAAAAAGAGTGATCCGATTCGCCCCAAATGACGTCACCCGATTCGCCACATATATAAGTATTTCAAAGGTTGTACATTACATAAATATATTATGATATAATAGTCTAAAATACATCAAATACGAAACTTTGACACCGTGCAAACTAATAACAATAAACACATTTGAATTTTCAAGCTCACTATTTATTTTAAATACGAAATTGCAGATTATATTCGTAGGTTATATTCCGACCACAATTGTAACGTTCGCGTGCGTTCATCTCACTGAAACCGTATGCCAGCTCTAAATAATGACTTAAAATAATTGACGGGCTATTGCGGTAGGTGCGGGTTGGGAGGGACGAGGTACTACGACCGATCGGAATGCTCATTTCTATCGCGATGTAAGAAATATAGACTAAATTCTTATTTTGATTTGATTTGCCCTGTAATCCGATTCGCTCTGGTCTACCCTATAAATTAGTATAAATGGTTTCCCTTATAATAATTCACAAGTACAATCCGTTTCCTTAAAAATAGGCAAGCATGGGAAAATTGAAAGCCCTGTATTTTTTAAACAAATTCGAAAGCAGTAGAATAACTTATATCACATTTTATTTCAATCAATATGCCTGACGTAGGCCAGAAAAGTAATGGATTTGTAGTGAAATAATCTACTCTTTTTTCACAGTAATTGTAACAGCCCAAAACTATTTTCCAATTTAAACCCTGTTTATGTTCCACAAATTTAGTTTTGTATAACATCTTTTGGTATTCGGAAACGTACCATTAGGCCACCATACACTGGTATTCATTCTGTACGGAAAGTAGTTTACCTTTTCCGTGATCGCTTTAGTGCTTTACAATAGGGTAGGTACCAATTATGTCGTTAGCCATAAAAGTCCTAAGCTGAAGAATCCTTTCAAAGCGGGCTAATTACCATTCTCTCTGGACACATTTTGTTTTCTCCAAGGAAAATAGGGTATTGTCTCGAGCTTCCATTTGTTGCCCCAACACGATCACCGAAAAGGCCCAGTTTATGCTTTTAGGACACCCCCGACAGCTAAATAATCGTTTGGCCGCGGCCGACATTCACAGCTCCGTCACTGTGTGCGTTAGCGATCTCAAGGGGTGGGTGACTCAGGCACCTGGATACGGAGGGTTAATTGAGATTTGAAAAATGTTTAAATTTTTGTATGTAATAATAATAATTTTGTTCAAAGTTATAATGATAGCAGTAAGAAGGGTTTAAAAAAGTTTGTGGCTGACGAACATGATTCTGACTGGCGTAGTCATCGAAAACAAAAACCGCAAAATTTTTCTAAATCTATATGAGTGTGGTTATCACGTAAACTAGAATGAAGTAAATATTTACGAAAATCCAATTTTGCAACACAGAAATCTAACAAATGCTTTTCCAAGAAATTAATGTTTCCATTTGAAATACAACCATTTTTGTGCTTTTCAACATTATTCACGACATGAACTAAAGTTCATACGATAACCACACTCATATAGATTAAGAAAAATTGTAGATTTTTTGTTTCAGACGATTACGACAGCCAAAATCATGCTCGCCAGCAACAAACTTTTTTCTTAAACACCTCTTACTACTACCATCATAAATTTGAACCAAAGTATTATTATTGCATACGAAAATTTGAACTCATTTTTTAAATTTCAATTAATAACAGTACAGAGATTGGAATTATAATACGCAATACTTTTCTTTTAAAAATTCCCCAAAATGTGCCTTATTTTCGGAGCTTCAAACTCTGGAAATCCCTGCGGCAGCCTGTGAGGGTCCGCTCCCACTACTCCAGCCGCTCCCCACTCCGTTGCCGGACTCGCTTCTACCTGAACGAGCTCGGATCTGAGCTCGCGCCCGGAATTGGGGGTCCTGTGCATGCCTGATTTAACACTTCATCAATATCGTAGTTAGTAAAATTGTTCAACGGTCGATTATATGCTGCTACTAAGTGTACATTATTTTTTAATTTGATGCATATGTGTTCCAGTGATATGCTACCTCCTGTTGCTATTACCTCATATGGTATACCTTTTTTAATTATTACTGCTACTCCTCCAGCACCGTTATCCCTGTTTTTGACAATGGTTTCATAACCTTTTAGCTTAAGTGTTTCCGCACCCTTAAGCTTTGTTTCATTAACTAATAATATATCTATCTTACTACTATGTAAAAATTGTATTACCTCTGTTAGTTTGCCTCTAATACTATTAGCATTCCAGCTGCATACAGTTAAATTATCCATTTGTCTGTTCAAGTGCCTTGTAAAAGTGACAAAATGCTTCAAATTTATCAATTTCCGATTTACATTCTCTCAGTTGTGTGTTAAGCTGCCTGACTAAATAAAACATTTTTTAAACATGAATTAGACTGTTTAAGATGTTCATTTCTTTCATAAGTTCCTTAATATCGTAGCTTCTTCCATCCTGCTTGCTTGTGAGTCCTTGTGATTGGATTATCCTCTCCTGTTATTGCTGCTGCTGCGGTTGTTGCCCTGATTGGTGGAAATAGCTTTTCGTTACTTACGTCTGGTGCCTGGGCCTGTCTTGTAGTAGTTTTCGCCATAAACAGTGGTTTTCTATTCTTATTTAACCTTTCCAGTCTTTGGATATAGGTTTTGCATTTTATGCTATTTGCTGGATGGTTCTCTCCACAATTGACGCATTTAGCTGGGAGCTCCTTTTCCTTTGTGTGGTTAGGTGGTGTTCTGCACATTTGAGACACCTTGGCCCTGCATGGCAGTTAGAGGTAGCATGTCCCCATTCTTGACAACGATGACATTGCGTCATCCCCCTTTTATTTTAATATTTCTCCGGTCTTATTTTTGTGTGGTATAGGAACCTGGCTTTATGATTGAGTATCTTTACATTTAAGTTTCCAATGATGAGTATCATAAATAATGGATTGGATGTGCCCCTCATGCGTGAGCATCTACTTATTTTTATACCTAATTCCTGAAGTTCCTCTTGTATGTCTTTTGTGTCCACATTCTCTGCCAGCCCGTGTAACACAAATGCTTTTATTTTATCTTCTTTGTTTGTGTATGTATGATACTGTGTATCTTCATCAATGTTCTTTATCAGGTCCTTGAAGTCTTCTATATTTGTGGTGTGTATGTATGTTCTATCTTTTTGGTACTTAACGTAGAATTTGTCCTTAACGTGTTTTTTAATTTTGTTTATTAGTTCATAATGTGAGTTAACACTCCCGTGAATAACTATTGGGGCGGGTTTTACTTTCTTACCCTATTCTTTTGAACATTGTTCATTATCATCGACCACTTCCATACCCTCTTCCTTTCCTTCTAGTGCCTCGAACCTGTTTTTTAACGGTATGGGGTTACATTGGTATCTCTTCATTTTAGTGTTCCCCTTTTCCAGGGTTCCTCCTTTTCTTTTACTTTCTTTACGTTTAACAATTAGGTTACAAACCTCTTCAAGCGTCTCATTGGTTTGCTGTCCCTCAAGGAGGCATTCTTGATTAGAATTTTTCTCCTTCATCACTTTTTCTATTAATTGCTGTTAATTAATCCTCAATTGATAGCACAACACGCTCGTAACAATACTCAAACATACTAAAGTTGAGCAAATGTGTTGCCCGCGACGCACACGTCGCGACGACGAAGCCGCGAATCTCCACGAAGCAGCCGCTGTTCGCACTTACCCAACACATTTCCTTGTAAACACTTCTAATTTCTAGTTACATAACTAGTATTAATTGTTTATAAAAACTGTGCAGTGACGCGAAATATTCTACAAAATATCATCATTTGACCTTTAGACTCATTCCTTAAAATTTCACATTCGTCTGAATTATTTATGTATTCACATTTATATATTCACATACATAAATACATTACGTATTTATAAATAAGAAAAGAAAAATCACAACTTGGAATATAATAACAGGGAATATAATAAAATTTTTTGACGTTTATCAGATGTCATTTAATCATCGTTGAAAATTTTTTGTTAATTAACCAACCATAGTAATTGTAGGCCCAACATTGAATATTCGTAGGCACACTGTTGTAACTTTTTGTTAATTAACCAACCATAATAATTATAGGCCTAACATGGAATATTCGTTGGTACATTGTCGTCATTTTTTTGCCGTAGGTTCTATGTTGGGAATTTGTAGGCAAAAACACTACTTAACTATATCCCAACTAATTCCCAACTGTTGGCTACCGTTGGCCAACCAGAAATGCTACTAGGGAGGGCAAGGATTGCAATACACTAACTGACACAAACCTACCCACCCTCCACTACAGATGAATTATGAAGCCGTTACGGGACACTAGTGATAAATCGCAATATATACAACATTTCATAATTACTCGTTCATTATAATCATCCGATATACATAAACAATTTCGATAAAATTAAACAGACTCGATCATTTTTTTTTCTTAACACACGAAAATAATAAATTTATTAATTTTCACTCTTTATTTTATTTCTGCAAATTAGTTGAAACTTTTAATGGAAAAAATGCCGTTGCAATTGCAACTATTCTGAATATTTTCCAACAGACATAAGTTTTGGATGTTTCGGTCTATCCTTAAAAAATTTGATAAAAATAACCATGGCATAAGGTAAATGTCCCAATACCTGGACATTTGAGATACGGCGGACACACGTTTGAGAATTTTTCAATTATACAAATCGATTTATATACATGGGGCATCGTGTGTACTTTATCATTAAAAAAACAACATATTGTGGGACTAATTTTGGATTAATTATTGTGGGAATTATAAAAATAATTTTGTAAAATATTGAAAATTCATAGTCCTTACAATGGCCCAATACCTGGACAGCTTAACTATTATGTCCCAGTGTCCTGATTTTATTGTCCCATTACCTGGACACTTGATGAAGTTTGGATATTTTCTAGGGAAATTAAATAAAAAAAAACAACACAATAGTTTTTTCTTTTGGCATATTTCTTCTGTATAAGTAATTTATTCAAATCAGTAAATCAACAAATAAAAAGAATCTATTATTGAATGACTAATTTTAAGGCTATGTGTATTCGTGTGTAACACACGAATTTTACACATGAATTAAATATTATCATTAAAACAAGATACGAAGAATACAAAGTGTTTGCAGGGTGCAAATTATTGTTAAGGTGTTAAATAATTATTTTATTATTGTGTCAACAATAACACGTACTTATTTCACTGTTTGTACACATTGTTAGATTTAGGGTCGTTCCGGGATTTCACTGTACCAGTAAATAGACACGCGAATAAAAAACTAATACGAACTTTAATTTTAACCTTCCAATCGAAAAATAATACTACAAGGTACCATTTTTCTAAAACTGTATTAGTTGTACCAATATACTAAACATTATTAATAATATTCGCTTAAGAAAAGTAGTGACTGTTTAGCAAATCAGACAAGAGCAATACTAAAATGGTGTAAATTGGAGAGTTCAAGAAAATTTATTTTTATTAACATTGTTACAAGTTTACTAAGAAAAATATGTATATGAATATATTTTATTAAATATATGAGTAATTGAATAAAAGAGTTCTTTTATGGAAGCAGTGAATATTACATGTGATAATCAGTATTATTTGGACTAGTATCCAGGTATTGGGACATTTACCTTACTTTACGCTTTAGCATGTGGCATATGCTTTTTGCATATGTAACGTGCATAAACATCCGTAGTCTAATTATAAGTTGCACTTAAGACTTTATGCATGTGTGACAGTTTTTGGACCAAGTTACAGTGTTAGTGATATTTGAAAAAGAGGTGAGATTATTCAAACTATTCCGACATTAAGGGGCCCGTCTCATTTTTGTTATTGTCCGAATCGATCGAAGCGTCCCCAGTAAACAAACGGACCCTAATGAAACTACTGCGATCGATAAAAAGAACTTGTACAGCGATGACATCTCCAGGTACTCTGGGTAAACAATTTTTTTACGCTTAGTTGCCACATGTTCTGTTCTTTCTGTCTCTGCCGCGCTGTTGCCACAGCTCTTTCTATCGCGAAGTCTTGAAGGAATACCGAATACGGCACGAGAGCTGCGTCTAGCGTCAGAGCCTCGCTGAACGTAGCAATAATGAAAGATAGAGAGGTCCGAGAGTGTAATAAGGAAAGATGGAAAGATACCAAACCTGACACAACTTGAACTGTCATTATTAACGATATTAGAGATAAAAGTTATTTGCAGAATTGAAAGCCCGTTTCGTTCAAAGTAGTCCGATTTAAATTATTTCCTGTCAATTTAATCGGCAGAATCACTTTGATATTGATACGATAAAAAATAAAGAAATTCTGTTTCTGCATAATCGATGATACATCGCCGAGCAACTCCAGGCGACAGGATAGACGGGTGAGTGATACAATGTCGTTCGGCACGAGCTTCGGGGGACCTCAAGTGTTCCGTCTTACGAGACAAAAGCGGGCTCAGGGCGAGGTGAAAATTCAACGTCTTTTACGGTAGGCAATTGTTTGTTCTCGAAGCGTTCGTTGATGACTAAGAGGCAATCGACATCGTGCCGTTTTTTCTGATAATTTCGACTGCCTTCTCTCTGAGATAATCCGTTAAATTGCTCTATCAGCGGAGGTACACGGTGACCTCGGACCGGTACCTACCGTCGTCCACCGCTGACTCACGGAACAATACGGTCATAAACCGTGACCCTGGCTAAACACTCCGACCGAACAACGTAGCTAGGTTTGCCAGCCAGATGTCTGGTTTTTCCTCTGCTACGTCACCAAGAAGGAGAGGCTTCCTCCTCCACCACCGAAATCACGGAAGGAAGGTTCCTCCTCTTCGAGGAAAAACTAGCCAATCAGTAATTTGGCACCTTCCGAAATTCTGATGTCGTGTCTACCTTCGACGTCGAAGGGCTGGACGAGGCAGAATTCAATCGTCTCTCGAGCGAACGCATTCATCTCGCATTAGAACTCGTTCGACATTTCACTCATACAATTAACAATCAGACGACGCTACGTGGTCTAGTCAAGCATTCGTGACTACGACTATCAATCAAACGGTGCTCTTACTCAAGTTATCATACGGACTTGAGTAATTAGTCTAGTCAAGCATTCGTGATTAAGACTATTGAACAATTTGCATTCGTGCTATTGTGTGATCATCAGACGGATCAGCAAGTTTCCTTCTCGTCGCGTCAATAAAATAATCACTCAAAATTAATTTGGCGAGTGATAAAGCCACCAGCACCGCGTACTACGGACTCTCTTGGGCCTTACAACCTCAAGAGGAAAAATCAACTTTCGCGTGTGTGTCGGTAGCTTACATCAAGAATGAAGGCCTTTGATTAAAAAAATGATTTGTGGCCAACGGATGAATTCCCGTCGAATAAACTAATTTGTGTATCAATATTCCTTCTAAACTTCGCAATTCTTATTATCTTCTCTCATTCTGTGCAATATTTATGTTTACTTATTTTTGGAGCATAGTTGCAATATCTTCTGTTCTCTCTGTCTCTGTCACGCTGTTGCCACAGAGTTCTCTCTTTCTATGGAGAAATCTTGAAGGATGCGACACAAGAGCTGCGTCTAGCGGCGGAGTCTCCCTGAACGTAAAAGAGGATAGCCATAATGAAGGGTAGAGAGGTTCGGGAGTGAAGTTAGGAACAATGCCGATGAAACAATACTAATTTGCGTATCAATATATTTTTATTTATACGTAGAAGGATATAATATCTTGTATAATCAATGTGCAATTTCAAAACATAGAATATGAATAAGGGACATCAACGAAGTGTAACACGCCGATCGTAATGAAATTTCTGAATAATATAATTCTTCGAAAAATATGACACTTTCTTTTTGCCACATTCAAAATTGAAAAAACAGACCATCAAAGTACACAACTTTCATCAATTTTTTGAAAACTACCTTTCGTATTTGGCAAAATGATTATTTAAATCCTTCTTATTGTCACATAGTCTCTAACATATTTCAATTTGAACAAAATTCCCAGGACAATAGGGAGGAAATAGCCGTGGGGGAACAATATTTACATTTACTCATTGAAAATATATTAAAATGATTGTTTAAGTTGTATGTTTTGATAGAATGTAAAATTTCGACATTCGCTATCTATCGGCATGAACGTTTCAGTAACATACTCCTGAGAATTTACCAGATGAAAATAAATTTAAACACACATAAATATAAATCGGATTATTTTTAGCATTTTTAGATTAGACTTTAGATTACATTTATATTTAATTACCAAGTACAGTTGTAGAAATAATTCGATTTATACCGTGTTTGAACTCATTTTAATCTGGAATATCTCAGCAGTATGTTACTGAATACTGAAAACGTCTCATTTTACATTTTATTAATACATAATCCACCACAAGCAATACTGTATGCCTCTAGAACCAAAATCAGAAGCCTCCGAATAGCCCAAATCCTTCGCTCGAAGAGAGATCGCGCCGGTTCGGATATACACGCGGCCGAAAGTCATCCGAAGCCTTCGAAAAAAAGTCGAAAAAATAATTATCTTTCGTCGTCGAATGAATTCACTTCGGTTCATAACAGATAAACATAAAGTATCTTTTATTTGAGTTTATCCAGATATTATCTTTGCCCATCTCTGTTCTCCAGCCGCATCGCCGTGACTCATTCAAGCCTCCCTGACGACAAAATAGTAATAGGGGAAATGCGGCACAGCTTAATCCGACTTTCGATAGGTATCGGCAACTATGTCTTTCCTACATTTATCGGCTAGCTTGAACTTCCACCGGTTCTGATGGTACATGGCACGAATATACCATCAGCGCCGATGACCGAGAATCCTTGAAGTCTCATTCTGTCATTTTTCGAGCTGTCTTGAGTACACGATTCATAAATTCATTATTATTTCAACGTATGGTGCTTATTAGCGTTCAAACGCACCAGACCACCCTGCACGAATGTCTACTGAAGGCAACTAAACCCGCAAAAACTTCCTTCTTGCCGATTCCAGGACGAAAGTTGTAATTTACGTTTTGTTTACTACATCGTGTATACGCAGGGCCGGCGAAATCATTATGCAAGTTACGTGCCGCATAAAGGCGTCAGCCAAATGGGACGCTAAAAAACTATATCGCACGCGTAATAATAAAGGTATTCAACCCCCACATGAATGAAATGTACACCCCGTAAAAACAAAACATATTAAATAGAAAACAGGTGCAAAAATTTGGGGGCACCAAAAATTTTCATGCATAACGGCGTCAACTAACCTCGCGTCGGCCCTGCATATACGTCACGCTGGTGTTACGTGCTGGAGTACACAATTGGCGCCACCAACGGAGAAGCCTTGAAGCCTCATTCTGTCAGTTTTCGATTCATAAATTCATTATTATTTCAACGTACGGTGGTTATTAGCGTTCAAACGCACCAGACCACCCTGCACAAATGTCTACTGGAGGCAACTGTACCGGCAAAAACTTTCTTCTGGCTGATTCCAGGACGAAAGTTGTAATTTACGATTGGTTTACTACACGCGTATACTTACACGCTTTTCCTAGCTTGTGTGAGCGTACGCACACACTTCAAGGCCCGCGGAGACGGCCCCCTTAAGGGATATAATATGCATACAACTACAATACAATTTCAATGATGCGCATGTACAGGGTGTCCCAAAAATGTCGGAGTTCCTTGGAAGGGGTAACTCAGGGGGTGATTTGAAACAACTTTTTCCTTAGCGAAAATATTGTCCGAAGCTTCGTTAAGGAGATATTAACAAAAAACCCCGACCAATCAGAGCGCGCGCCTTCCGTCCGAGCTCCCGCGGTAGCGTTGGCTACGCGGTAGGCGACTGCGCTTGTACTACGAACGTACGAACACGCAAGTCGGCATGCATCGAAGGAAACTGCGTTACACATTTTTTTTTAAAGCAGAATCTTAAATAAGAATTATTTGAAGTCTCAAACCCTCAAATTAAAGACGGATCCCTTATCTCTCGAGTATAAACACGCGCTCGAATTTCAAAACAAAAGCACGCGTCGACGTATTCGGTGCGAGAGACTGTGGGCTTGAAGTCCGATTGGCCACAAACTAACCTATCGGGCCTGCATCCTTCCCAAATGGCCACTGTCCTGAAGAGGCCCTTCACAGCAATATCTCCTCCCCAAGGCCCACCTTCTCTCGCATGGAATACGTCGACGCGTGCTTTTGTTTTGAAATTCGAGCGCGTGTTTAGACACGAGAGATAAGCAGGCCCGATAGGTTAGTTTGTGGCCAATCGGACTTCAAGCCCACAGTCTCTCGCACCGAATACGTCGACGCGTGCTTTTGTTTTGAAATTCGAGCGCGTGTTTATACTCGAGAGATAAGGGATCCGTCTTTAATTTGAGGGTAGGACGAAGCAGGCGGGACTACGCGCAGTCAGCGGACTACCCCTTCTTTTCCTGTGTCTCTCCGCGAGACGTATTGATGTTGGATAATACTCTGTAATTTCTAGTTCTCCAAAATTAATCAGGCTGATCAGCCAGAGCATTTCGCCAGGGTCGCGGTTTATGACCGTATTGTCCCGCCAGTCGGCGGTAGAGAACGGTTTCCTACAGTTTCGGATAATTTATGACTTAATTGGTTCCGCCTCGTAGCAGACGTGAACTCAGGGTATCGGAAAGGGGAAACAGGAATGGTGTGCATTTTCTTCTTTACAGCAACTCGAAGACTTTCTGCTTCTCTTCCCTTCGGACCCTTTCGAACCGATACACGTGGTGTCTGTTTTCTATCTCGAAGCAATGGGTACATTGGCAGTAGAAGGACGGAGCGCGGGCTTTTGTGAAAGTGTAGGATGGCTCGATCGTTGCACTTCTGAAAAACACGTGTGTTTCGAAAATGTGCTGGCTTCTTTTTACCTAAAGCCTCTTGTCCTGGTGGGAGTAAACTCATAATGGAACGAGAGAAACTACTTGGGGGTAGAGGAAGTTGCTTGGGAAAAAATCCTGTCAGTCAGCTAGTAATCTCGGCCCAGAAATGTACTCAGCCGAAGAGTATTACGCGATGTTCTGGGTGTACGCGCGGAACGACGGGGACGCAAGTGCTATCGTGCGAGCGTTGGCACTGGAGTACTCGCGCATCGAAACCCCGAGCGAGGGAACGATTAGACGTTTGGCGTCTAGATTATACTCGACGGGGTCGATGATGCCGCGAGGCAGCGACGTGGGTAGACCCCGAGCCGCGCGGAACCTTGCGGTACAAGAGAACGTCCTGGAAGCCATCGACGAGGACCCGACCGTCAGCGTGCGCGACTTGAGCCGCCGCCTAGAGTAAGTCACAGTACAAGATAACGGCAGCAATTATTAATTAAGGGAAACAAATGTTATCTAATAATGGATGTTTCTGCATTTTCTTCTAGTGCCAGCAGAATGACGGTACACCGAACTCTGAGGGAAAACATGTTGCACCCGTACCGCTATGTACGGGTGCAACATTTGCACCCCGGAGATGCCGACCAGCGGGTTGAGTATTCAGTGTGGCTGTTGGGAGAAGTGCAGCGGAATCCGTCGTTCTGCAAATACATATTGTGGACGGACGAAGCAATCTTCAAGAGGGAAGGCTGCTTCAATTCCCGCAATCGGCATGTGTGGAGCGACGAGAATCCGCTACCGCTTCGGACACGCGCAGCACAAGTCCGTTGGTCAATTAATGTATGGGCGGGCATTTGTGGCGAATTTATCGTTGGGCCGTACATGCTGCCAGACAGGATGGACGGTCCAGCGTATAAAGTCTTTTTAGAGCATGTTCTGCCGGGTCTTATGGCCCATATTCCAAATGAGGTCCGACAGAACATGGTTTATCAGCAAGACGGGGCTGGACCTCACTACGCCACAATTGCCCGCGACTACCTTAATGAAACCTTCCAGGACAGGTGGATCGGCCGCGACGGTCCTGTTGCGTGGCCCCCACGGTCACCGGATATGGCCCCGCTGGATTTTTTCTTCTGGGGCTACCTGAAGGTAATTTCATTAGTGCTCTTAATTTTTTATAGGTATTCTTTTTTTACTTACGTTTTGTATTTGTTGTACAACAATCATTTCAGGATGAGGTGTACCGTCAGCCAGTGGATTCACTGGAAGACATAGTCGTGCGCATTCATGCTGCGGTCGCAAACATAACGCCACAAACGTTGCGAGCCGTCCAAAGGCAGCTGGTTATACGTGCGGAGGCGTGCATAGACGCTGAGGGTGGCCACATCGAGCAACTGCTCAGTTAACAGTAATCGGCCCCTTTCGGGGCCACCAATTTTTATAACGTAAGAACAACACGTTCCGTGAAAAATAAATGAAATGATCAGTGTTAGTATCAGTGCAGTGAAGTGAATATTCGGTACATTAACCCGGACGCACTTGACGTTGCGACCCTTACCTTCGGGTGGTGTCCTGCGAATACCTGCGATCAGCTGAGCACTGGGCGCTACCCTAGCATAAATCTTTTCGTCCACCGATGACCAGGATCGGTACAGTGACCCAGTGACACAGGTTTCCGAATAGGAAGGAAAGGAATGTCCGAATGGGTGAGTTTTATTTAATTTATTGGTGATCATTAGGTGTAGAAATAAATTCTTTCCGATTTTAGGGTACAATAACAGTTCGATTTAAAAAATATGAAAACAACTCAATCATCGAAATAATTTCCATTATTGTTAATTACCTTTTGCCATTTTTCTGGCAGCTTATGAATACCACCGCGATAGAAATTCAGTAGCTTTGTACTGATTATGTAAATCCGGTCGCAAAGAATTTATTCGTACACCTAATATTATTGTTTAAATTTAGTTGTGTTGGCCGTTATTAAACTACGGATCTTTACCTCAATAACGAATTACGATCACATGTCGTACATTTTCTGCTATATTACCTTTTCGTTTATGCCTTATTTAAAAACGAAATTTACGTACTTCTTGTCCTCTCACTTCAAATAATTCTTATTTAAGATTCTGCTTTAAAAAAAAATGTGTAACGCAGTTTCCTTCGATGCATGCCGACTTGCTTGTTCGTACGTTCGTAGTACAAGCGCAGTCGCCTACCGCGTAGCCAACGCTACCGCGGGAGCTCGGACGGAAGGCGCGCGCTCTGATTGGTCGGGGTTTTTTGTTAATATCTCCTTAACGAAGCTTCGGACAATATTTTCGCTAAGGAAAAAGTTGTTTCAAATCACCCCCTGAGTTACCCCTTCCAAGGAACTCCGACATTTTTGGGACACCCTGTATTCGTTTTTACTTTATGTTGAGAGTTTGATCGACCACTTCCGTGATTCTGGTATAGTTCGACCACTTTAATTCGAGACAGTTCGATCACATTGATTAACGATTATCGGTAGTTTAGAGCCCATTAAGGCACAGATGGACAAAGGAAATACAGAGAACGAACGAACTTTTCAATTCCGAAGAGGAAAAATGTGAAGAAACACAAAAACCAGTTGAAATAATCTTCAGATCCAGGGAGGGGAAGTCCAGTTTTACAAGATAGTGGTACGTCGTTAGAAGAGTGAGGCGAAAACGAATGCAATTAAATTTAGCAATTAAGCATAGCACTTCATTTCCTTATTCATTATACTTTTTGTAAGCTACACTTTTTGTTATGTTTTAAGGTCGGTCTCACCCATAATGGCCCATACAGTACATAACGTTGCCACTGCAGTATGGCAACGGTGCAGCAACGGAGTGTGCTGTATGGGGGTAGACTCTCTAAAGGTCGATTTACACTATACAGCACGGACCGGCACGTATCGGCAAAGGCGCGGTCCGTCATCGGCACGTAATATTATGCATTCGTCTACACTGCTCCGGCAAAAATCCGGCAGTTCACGTTTAGCAGTCAAAATGAGCGGATCAGACAGTGACGAGGAATTGGTTCTTCTAGCCTTACTTTTAGTCGAAGAGGATGCCGCAACAAAAAGAGCAAAAAAGCGAGATAGAATTTGGGTACATCCAATATTAAAAAAGAAAAAAGTCGAAGGGGAGTATTGGACTTTATTTAAAGAGTTAGTAAAATATGACGATAAGTTTTATCAATACTTTAGAATGCCGCAATGCAAATTTTTTGAATTGCTAGAATCGATTGAACCTCATATCGCAGTATTTAAGATGGTCCGTTGTGGTCCACTATAGTAAAACAGTTGGGATTTTCTGGTAAGTAATAGACACAGTTACGTGATTATGAAATTTATAATATAAATAATGTAAGGTATTCACAAGGAAAATAAACATGATTACATGTTTCATAGCAGTAACGTAAACTGGGGGAACATTGGCAATAGTGCGTTATCTATTCTATACCCGATTGGAAAATAGAGAATATCATTAACAAAGTGAGTTTAAGAAATATCGAAAGTTTAACATCGTTTTCTAAGAGAACGCTTGGGTTGCGGTCTACGGTCCCTTTGACACTTTTTACCCTCTAGAAGAGTAGAACGCGTTGAAATAAAAAAATATAATCTTCAAAAACTTGGTCAAGGATAATTTTGCGCTCCATTTTTATAACGGATCTTCAACGATCCAGAGGTGTAGAATCTCGCTATGGTGGGCGCGACATAAGAATAATTTTTATACACTGTGTACATGCATATATTTACAACGAAGAAAGTAGAATGCTCATACCGCACCACTTTATTTTCACACACATTCGCTCTTCCTTTCTTACATATATGTAGGATTTCTCCTGGTTGTTGTTTGAAATTCTTGGGTGAATGGGACGCGGAGATGCAGGTCTTATAAATGATTGAGACTCAATTGATATTAAAGTAAACGCAATTTAATATAAGTAGAATAAAGTGGTTGAATAAAAGTATAAGAATCGAATCTGTAAACACGCGACAGTCCTGCTGGACGACCGGTATGCCACTCTCCTTAATCGTCCTCGACCAGCGCTCGTCGGCATCCCACATATATGTACACACACTCACACACGCGCCCACACACACACACACACGCACGTGCTAATTATCTATTCCATAGCAGGGCTCCCGCGTCGACAGGAGAAACTCCTGATGAGGTTGAAAAAACAGAAGGAAGCCACCACAATCCCCGTCCCACAAATAAAAAATCCTCGGACTACCAGTCACCCTTCGCGTAATTGATGAAATTTATGATTGATTCCCATTAGAAGCAGCAACAACAATCACGCTTTAATGAAATAGTTAACAGAAACCCGCCGAAAAAACGATATTGCAAAGGATAAAATTTACAATGTGATATCGGAAATGGAGTTTGAACACCTTGTTAACGCGAGTTCGTCACAATCCATTTCGGATAGGGGGTCGTCCCTCTCGCCCGATCCATCGGTTTAATTTTATGGATTTAGTTTAGTTTTTTGTAATTTTAGTTTAGTTTAATTTAGTTTTACTTTGGTCTTACTTCATAACTATTTTATAAAACGTTTTCCTTAGCGCTATATTTTTAATGTACATATTTTGTAATAAGGATTATAAAAATCGGGTAAACTTGTCGAATTGCATCTTCCTCAGGGATTTCAATGACTTTGAAATATGTTTTCAAGGTCAACATTCTGAACAACTTTTCCTTATACATGTAACCGGCGCTCGGCTTCAGTTTTCGAAATACTGACAAAAACTGTGAACGGCCCAGTGACCAATTAAGTAGTTTTTGCGAATATCTCGAAAACTAAAGCCGAGTGAGGGTTACATGAATAGGGAAAATTTGTTGAGAATGTTGACCTTGAAAACATATTTCAAAGTCATTGAAATCCCTGAGGAAGATGCAATTCGACAAGATTACCCTAAAATATATGTATATAAAATTGTAAAATATATGAAATACACAGTGATCGCCTTTTTAAAATTATTTTTACTTATATATATTTCACAAAAAGTGATCAAAAAAGTCCCGTTCAAATAATCGTAATCCTGATGTTAAGGAACTATACAGCGTACTTTCATTTAATATAATAAAACTAAGAAATTCCTTCTTTAACTTGGGTTAGTTTATTTTGCGAGTTTAAAAATTCCGCTTGCACTGAGCCACCGGTCATGCCGTCGTGAATCGGTTCATTTAGTGCTACTCGTGCGTTAATTTCATTGCTTAATTTCAGTTTATTTTTAATTTCGTTAATTTGGGAAACGAGATATATGTGAAACGCATACGCGAATAGGTAAAATACTATTTATACTTGGACTATAGTAAAATTGTAATATGTAATGTAAATGTATTTACATTAAACATACTGCCAACTTCTCAATTGGCGTTATTGCCTTCCTAAACCTCGTATCCTGTTTGGCTATTGAAGGAACTGGGAGATTGACATTCGAATGTATTGTTGAAACCTTAAGTCGTCATCCATTAATTCCTTGTACAGAGTGAAAAATTCTTCCGTCTTCCGTTTCAGTAAACTCTTGTGCACACATTCTTTTGATCCATTGTTTTCTCGAGCGTTGGCCTCCAACGAAATGGCAATAGCTGCTAACTCCAATAAGAAAAAATTTCCAAACATTTTGGAATCTGATTCTTCTGTACTATCCGTAGTGCGCGTTGAACGAAAACTGAATCACTTCTGCGGGATAGACCTCTGGGCACAGATAGTATCGACAGAGTGGTCCAACGGACGCGCTACAACCTCAGGGTTTCTCTTGTAATAGCATTTAACCCGCGAGATGTTACTTTAGACTTTCTGGCTAGCCATTGGCAAGGGAACGGCGCGCAAAGATGGAAATGCGTGCGACTTGGAAAAGCTCTGCCCTCATCCCGCTATGGAATCATTGGACAAGTTGAGTCTACCCCCGAGGGGGAAGCGACTCGTTTAGTCAGCCCTGTATAACGAGAGTGACGCGCAGAGTTGTCCAGTGGGGACCACGAGAAGGTAGAGCCGCCAGCTCGACTCCAGCAGGACGGATTCGGCTAACGCCTCCTCCATTACACCTTACAGTCACGGTAGTTAAAAGACCTCTGGGCACATCTAGTATAGCCGTTTTGGCCCAAAAGGGGCGCGCTCTTCCTCAGGCTTTCGTCTATACGAGCATTTGGCTGGCATGGTGGTGTTTGCGAAATTTAACGATCATCGCGGGCCGCTGCCAAGGGAAATTCGGCGTAGATGTTCTGTCGAAATGGGACTTGGAAAAACCCTGCCCTCATCCGCTAGGAATCACTGGACAAGTTGGATCTACCCCGGAGGGCGGCAGCTCGTTTAGTCAGCATTACATGCCGCGGGGCGACGCGGAACGCTGTCCAGCGGGGACCACGAGGAGGTAGAGATACCAGCGCAAGTTCGATCCCGGCAGGATGGCTTTCGCCGATAACGCCCCACCCGCCACAGTACCTGGGCACTGCCTGCACTGGGGGTCGGAGCGGATGACGTGGCTGAAAAAGAACAAATTGATTACTCTGCAGACCGTGCAACGGGATGTTGGGCGGGAGGATTTGGATAAGGGTCTCCAGGCCGATTCTTTCTTTACCAGAATGGATTTCGAGGTGCTCATTAATGCTCTGAATGTGCTCTGTGTTACGAGTTGCTGGGGGGTCGGTGGTCAGGGGAGATTCTTTTCTATAGTGATAAGCCTGACATGCACAGCAGTCACCTCGCCCCCGCCACAGCTGCACGTATTGCTTTCCGCGAGGCCCAGGGATTTTAGTTTTGACGTGAAATCGCCGTGTTCTGATAGGAATTGAACTGTATAGTGATCGGGCTGTAACCAGGTCATCTCTAGACGGTGTCTGATAGTCAGGAAAATACTGTAAGTATGACGGCCGTTGGAGGAAACGTCCCAGCGACGTTGCCAGATCGCGTAGAGTATCTCAGGAATAGCTCTGTGAGGTGGTATGATTGTCGCGCGTTCGGGGAACCGGTATTCGCCAAGTGTAAAGTTAATTCCTTTCCTAACTTTATATCTGATAGATGCTAACGTGACATGGAGGTCGATGGGGAGAACGCCCTATTACTGGTATGGCTGCTGTGTAGGTTGTTTTATAGGCCTTCGTTACCTTCAGGAGAACCTGTCTTTGGGCCGATAATAAGACCTGCGCGCAGGTCTTATTGAGTTGTTCGTGCCATGCAGCAGCCGCGTATGGCGCAATGGGAACAAAGAGACCTTTATAAAGAACCCGCAGGGTGTTGTACCTGAGACCCCGCTTTTACCTTGCCACAATTGCCAGTGAGTTAAAACTCTCGGTGCACCTCGTTTTAACCATATGAACATGAGAGTTGATCCTCGTGCCCATATCGAAGTGCACTCCGAGGTACCTCATCGTCCGAACCATGCGGATGCCACGGGATCCTATTTTGATAGTGGGGGGCCTCCTGATGTCCAGTTTGCCTTTTATAAGAAAAAGCTCTGACTTTTCGACCGATAGCTCGAGTTTCTCGTTCGTGCACCAGTTGTGTGTAATAGTCGCGGCGGATTGGTTTGAGGAACCGCTCTGCTTTTCCCAGAGATGACGATCAGGATATCGTCCGCGTACGCGAAAGCCTCAAATCCGTTAGATTTCAGTGTGGCAAGCAGATCGTCAAAAACTAAGTTCCAGAGGCCGGGACCGAGAATGGAGCCTTGGGGGCAGCCCCCCGTGACTTGCGTCTGTACCTTGCGATGCCCGGCGACAAGCCCGGCGCTCCGGTTGTTCAGATCATAACGCCGAAGATGTTGCTCAGGCAGCCCCTCTCTTTTAATCGAGACAGGATGCTCGGCCACCAAACACTATCGAACGCACCCCTGATATCGAAAAGGATCGCGAGGGCATATTTCTCGGGGGATGTTCCCGCGACCTCCTACATCTTAATAATGGCGTCTTCGGTGGAAAGACCTTGCCTGAATCCGAACTGACGGCTAGAGGAGAATTGTGAATCGAGGAGAACGGGTTGGAGGCGGTTTAGGAGGAGTTTCTCGAAACATTTGCCTAGTACTGGGAGGAGATATATGGGTCGGTACGAGCTGGCGCAAGACTCGTCGCGGTCGGGGCCCTTGAGGAGGGTTCGGATTGAGCCGGTTTTCCAGATCCTGGGGAAGCAACCGGTATTTAGGCACGCGTTGAAAAGGGAAAGGAAGGTTTCAGGTGCTACTGCGAACAAGGCTTTGACTACCTCGACCTCAATCCGGTCCAGGCCTGGGGCCTTCCCGTTTTTGAGGCCGGAGATCGCGGCCTGCGCTTCCGAGAGCGTGAATTCAGGGGGGGTCTGGTACACAGGGGAGGGGGACGTGCTGTTCGCGCGCCTCTCTCTCTCTCTCTCTCTCTCTCTGCGCCTCCGTCGTGTCGTCATTGCCGTCCGGTACAAGTGAGTTAAGGAGGTTAAGGGCAGCCTTTTCCCAGGTGTTGATGCGGCTAGGTCCTGTGTTCGGTGTCGAGAGGGCTTTGTCTGACGTGATTTTCCCGGTGTGGAGCCTGTAGACTGTGCCCCAGGGGTTGGCATTGCCCTCCTCTGTGACAAAGTTCTGCAAGCTCTCTCGCCTGGTTTTATAAATGCTCGCGGTGTATTTCCTTTTGAGTTTACGGTACTTTACTTTATTGTCCAGTCTGCGGGTTGGGTCGGATTCTGATTGGAACGTACGACGGGCTTTATCGATTCGTTTCTTCATATCAGTTAGCTCCCCGGTCCACCAGAGGACAGATTTTTGATAGGGGCGTTTCTCCTTAAGAGAAGAATTACACGCAGCTAAGATATTACTTTGAATCGTTTCCGCGAAATTCTGAACGAGTAAGGTGGTGATCGGCGCGAAGTGAATGAGGTTGTGGTTCATTTCAGTGGAAAACGATTCCTAGAGCCTCCCCCAGTTGGCTCTTGTCGTCTTAAAACGGGGATGGCGGATTGTGTAAGGAGAGGTGTTCCAGGGGCTGAGAGTGAACGAGATGGCGCTATGGTCGCTGGAGGTCTAGCATTCATGGACGGTTTTGTTTCTGACTAGATTAATGGCCGGCCCGGATGCCATCGTGATATCGATGTTTGATGTACCGAGGTGGGAAATGGGCGTGGGTGGGTTGTTGGACTCATTGAGAACGGCTAGATTCAGAAGGGATAAAGTCTCTTCGAGCATTTCTCCGCGCGCGTCGTTGTATCTACAGTGCCAAAGGGTCGATTTCGCGTTGGTGTCTGCTGCGATTATTAATTTTTGTCTGGACAATTCGGTGACAATTTTCCGGATTTTATCTAAATATGGTTCGATCTGATGGGAATATTGAAAATAGATGCTGGCGAGATATACTGAACCGAAGGGGCCTGTGATTTCCACACACGTGCAGTGCGCGTCACTGAGGTGCGCGATTTTAAGGACGGTAAGGTTTCGGTTATTAATCGCGATGCCCGCCATCAGGTCGTCTCCTGAGTTACCCCCTGAAACTATCATGGTACCGCTGCTGAAGCCCACAAAGCGCCCTTTGACGTTGTAGGGCTCCTGCATTAGGAGGATGTCGATGTTTTTTTCTTCTAATAGTTTCTGCGTTTCTAGGGTTCTGAATCTACGCATCTTCAACTATACGATTTTGAGGCGGCGATCGACAAGTGGGGTCTCAGTAGGCATAATCGGTTCTAGAGAGGACCTGGTTTACAGCGGCTGTGTAAGCAGGACATTGTTTGTCACTGACGGTATGGGTGGATTGCTTCCCGGATTTTTTGCCGTTAGTACACGTGGGGGGTTTGTTTTTGTTAGGGCAGTTCTTGAAACGGTGGCCTTGCGCTGCGCAATGGCCACAAGATTCTTTCTCGGGCCTGCAAAATTTGGTGGTGTGCTCGAAGCTGTGACATTTGTAGCAGCGAGTTACTGCTACATAATCCTGGAGCTTGCAGCACTGCCAGTCAATATAAAGGCGTTCCTTATTTATCAAAATGTCTCTTACCTTTTTGGAAACCTCTAGACCCATTTGTAGCTGCCCCTCGCTCTGTCACCGGTTTTGAAGACCAGCCTGGATTCCTGCATCAGCAGGGCTTTCTCTACCCCTTCCGCGTTCTGCTCGAAGAGGGACTCGAGCGTTGCGGTGTCGTTGTCGGTCCTCGGGATGTCGTACACAATGATCCGAGGACTCATCTTGGCCGGTGCTCCCACGACAAAACCAGCTGCCTTCAGCTTCTGATTAGAGACCAGCGCGGAAATGTCGCTTCTCTTTGCCGTCTCCACAAGGATGCCGTTGCCCTGGATTCTGCGAACGTTCCTAACCTGCAGCTTTTCCGCTTTCGGAAATATACGCCACGGTGTCACTCGGAACGATTGTGATGACGTTTGGAGGGTCCTGCTTCAGGTTGGAGGCCGCCGCTACTCGGGACTTTACTCCGACGCGTTCCGCGAAAGTTATTTGGCGATGGGGAGGGAGATGGCTCGAGCATTTCTCAACGGTGCTGGAGACGGCGCGTCGCTGATCGATGTTTTCAGCCTTGAGGGCCTCAATACGACCCTCGAAGTTAGAAAAGTTAGAAAAGTGAGTACCTTGTTGTACGTTTTCTCTGATCTGGACTTAAGGTCCTGAATAGAGGTAGGGGATGCTTGGGATCCGGTGTCCTCGTCGCGACATGAGGCGGGAGTGGGGATGGGGATGGAGGCAGCAGCAGTGGATTCCGAACGATTCACTTTCTGCTTCGCGGGTGTGTACGGTGCCTTGAATTCCGAGACGCAGGAGCCGTCTGACTCGAGGTCAGATTGAATTTTCCTCTTCCTGAGAGATTTCTTCTGGCGGGGGGGGGGGGGGGCGGATTCGAAGTCTGTGGAGTCACCGTCCATGATACTGTTCATGGTGGAACCTACAACACCGCGCGGGGAGGGGGGCAGGGACCATGATGGCGCCCAAGATGGCCGCCAAAATGTCTGCCCTAACCTACACCTGTCAAAAAGTACAGATAAACTGCTGTACCTCTTTTAAAAAGTGACTGATTCTGATTCTGAGGCTGCCTAACTGTTTGATACGCGAGCCTGAACGCGGGAAATTGGGGGTTTGGTAATGCAGCGACGCACGGGGAAGATATACACGAACACGTATATGATGCGAGTCGAGCGACGCTTTCCAACCGATGCTATCTCGATTTTCGGCAATTTCTGGAGTTCCAGCACAGGTATCGCACTTGCTAATGTCACAAAATGTTTGCAGTCACTTACACGTCGCGAGGAAACACTGGAAACGAAAAATAACTTGGTTTATACCGACTAAAAGTACCGAAAACTACGGAGCGTCACGAGGCGCGTCCGTACCCGGTTCAAGATGGCCGACTAGTCCAGACCTCTGGGCACAGAAAAAATCAGACCCTGGTGGAGGCCAGTCCAGTCTTTTACGGACGGTACCTGCCGCCCGCCGCTCACAGTGGGCCGGCTTGAACGATTTGGTGACATTTTATGTAAAAAAATAGGATAAAATTTTTCCTGTTTTTTACGGTTATTTAAGATTTCTTTTTTCCATTTCTTTTAACTTAATTATGATCAATAAAATTTTAAAACTGTTTATTTAGTATTTTATTTAATGCCCTTTCAAGTGGTTTAAATTGCATGTTGGGGAAACTTTTCGTTTCCATGTTATAAGGAAAAGGAAAATAGTACTTTTATTGTATATATATATTAAGAAGAATAAATAATAATGCTAAAATTGTATTCTCTCTCAATAGGTAGACCGGAGGCAGTGATAACACTTTGACTTTGTTATACGATTACGCAAGAACTATCACAGTTAAAACAAAAGGTCTAATACGAAAATGTTACTTACTTATCTAACATTATTGAGACACAACAATTCCGCTGTATGTCAAGTAGTATCCAGGTTATTAATAAAAATGGGAAGCGGAGAAAGTCTTGCATGGAGTCGATAGTAGCACAAATTTAACTTAAAAAAATTGAAACATTTATTGATTTTAATTATAATAATAAATGAAAAATGTAAAATTTATAACAAATTATGCGGTATCGCATTGTGGCATCGAAATAGAAAAAGTTTTGGCTGGTGCATTCTCCATGTGATCAATTCTTACATTGAGTACATTGCACCCATTTTTTATTTGGTTTGATTGTGCTGTGCTATAGAACGCAATGCAAACACGACAATATTATTCATCTTCTTTGTCACTACTCAGTTCTGTCGCGGTACAACGGATCCCTACTGCTGATGTTACAATCGCCCCCGACCAAACTTTTGAACTTAAATTATAAATTTTAATTAACAAGACGTGCAAAAGTGATAAGTAACGATAAGTGTTACTTTAAAAATGGTCATATTAAGTATTAAAAGAAAGAAACAACACGTACTTGCAAAGAAAGTATTTATATTACAATTTTAAATCAGTTAGAAAAAATTACTTTAGGGTATCGAAAAGTTATTCTCTTCGCTATACATGTCTATTGTGTATCTATACTGCTAGAACAGGGTTGACTAACTGGCGACTCACGAGCCGCCGGGGGCCCCACCGCCTTGCTGCCACGCTGAACGGCCCCCCTCCATACCGACCAGGCTCTGACGATCACTGTGCTAGAACATAGATGTGTATATTCCAAATGTCATTCTTCATCATATATCCAAAATTTTGGTTAATATCTATCATATGTTTTGAGATATTTAACGTGTTACAATGCCCCCCCCCCCCCTGTTAATATCGCCCCTGGTCTACCCTACTATTAAACATAAAAAGTAATTTAATTAATCTTAGCATTTGGCTTTTTAAATAACAGGCTGAAAAACAGTAATAATTTTAAAGTAGGACGAAAGAGGATATGGTTTTTATATAATTATGGGTGTACTGAAAATATTCAAATTATTTAGTTAGAATGTGGAACTCTGTAGAACATTAATATATTCAGCATTACTTTTTGATATATTATTTAGATTATTTACTAATAAAGGATCATAATTTATCGCAAAAGACTGCTTTTTAATTAAAAATAACGACATTTGGCTACTTTCCTCTACTATTTTAGTTTTCCTTATAACTTGGAAACGAAAAGTTTCCCCACCATGCGATTTAAACCACTTAAAAGGGCATTAACTAAAGTACTATATGAATAGTTTTCAAATTACATTGATCGTAATTAACTTGAAAAGTGAAAAAGGAAAACTTAAATAAATGTAAAAACTATTATATTATATATCATTGGCAAGGGATAATTTTATCCTATTTTTGGCAAAACATTCATTCCGATAGCTTTTATAGCTCAAAAGATATACACAAATATCACCAAGTCGTTCAAGCCGACCAGTGCACTGTGCGCTGCCACGCGCCGACTAGACAGACAGTGAGAATGAACCAACCAGCTGATGGTCGTTTGCCGCACGGTAGCCTGTCGCCGTCTAGACGGATAGTGAGAATCTACCTTTAATAGGCACTTGAACCCCTTCGTCGCATCCTTTGACGGGCGTAGCTCCAGAATCACTCTGTATCATTTGTGCAGTGTGTGATCCGACTACCCTCCTCGTAATCGGTCTGCGCGAAGTAGGGCGCAAGTTCGATCATTATCAGTACTCCTTCCCGCCAGGAATACGATTTACTTTAAATATAGTACATGTGTGTTTTGTAATAAAGTGTTTCTATCGTCTCCTGAATTTAATAACTGGCATCCAGACATATACACTCCTACAATCCACCCTAAAAACGCCTCGTGGAGAGACACAGGAAGAAAAGGGGTAGCCCGCTGTCAACGCGAAGGCCTTCCTAAAAATTCGCACAAATCCCTTATCTCTCGAGTATAAACAGGAGCTACACGTGCGAGAGAAGGTGGGCATTGGGGAGGAAGTATTGCTGTCAAGAGGGTCTCTTCAAGAGAGCAGCCGTTTGCAAGGCATTCGAATCCGATTGGTCCTAATACAATCTGTTCTCTATGGTTCAAATTTGGTCTAGCAACTTACACACCTCCTAACTCTAACCAATCAAACTTGCATCCCAGTAGTAGGGCTAGGAGAGTTAAAACTCAGGTCCTCTGAGGGCAGCGCGGGGCGGGGGGAATTAAGAGCGCGCGGGGGAGTGCGGTGGGGGGAAACCTGAGCGCGGGGAGAGCGGAGAGTGGTAGTTTGGTTATGCGCGCACGAGCCGCGGAGTGAGGGAAGCCGTAATCGTGGAGGGCATCAGACCGGGCCAAGCCGCCGCGGAGACCTCTCCACACCTGGCCCACCGCCGGAAATGTTCAAAGAGGGAGAGGATGACCTTGGCCCACCCCCCAGAAATTTTTCAAGCTTGATCCGCCCCCAGAATTTTTTTCAGGACAAGGGGACGACGCCCAAATATTTTTTCCAAACCCCGACCCACCACCGAAATATTTTTCCCCAACGCACAATAATTTATTTTTATCAGAAATTGTTTGGGATGATGTTGGAAAATATCGGCGTTGTACAAACCGCATATTCGGGGACGAGAAAGAGAAATCATTAATTAGTGGCACAATCACAGTTACTTTAAAGCTAAATTCGAGAGAGGGAAAGAGAAAGCACTACATAGTGACTCAATCGCATTTATTCTAAAGCTAACACTATTTCAAAACGTTTTTCAATCTTAACATCGCAGCGTATCGCACGTAATTTACGATCGTGCATAATTTGAATCCTCTGGGGCAGCCGTACGGGATGACATCATTTGGCGGCGCGAAAAATGCACGAACGAAATATAACACTTTGGAAATGTCGAATCGTAAAATTAGGTGGTGAGGAGAGAATGATGAAGACGGGTAAAGAAATGAAGAAAGAATATACCATTAAGAAGTATATATTGTTACATAATAAAAGAAATAATAATAATAATAATAATAACAATAATATATACAGGGTGTCCGCGGGAAGAGTGGACAGCTGGATATCTCCTAAACTATTGTGGACAAAAATATTTAAAAAATAAGGAATTGCATGGTTCGAAGGGGTCAATTTAATAGCGCGGACGAATTTTTTTCTATTGTTATTTTAAAAGATACGATGGTCAAGTTCGGTTTTTTAAATGGAACTATTTTTTCTGAAGACCTGAGTTGATAGTGCGTTTTAAGACAAATTCACTAAGCTTTAATGTATATACTTGATTTCCACTGGTTTTTGAGATATTGCGCTTGCAAATTTACTGATTTTCCCTGGAAGAAAACTCGCTGGAATAGCAAGGACCGCGGACGGTCTTGCTGGCGCCACGGGTGGCCTTGCCTGTTGAAACAGATACCTACCTGCCAAAGGTCTACGCCAGGAATGGCAGGCCCAAAGGCTGGACAATTCTTTTCCGTCAGAAATGCTACTTAGGTAGGTACATCTGCGGTATCGAGAAGCGCACCGTTACTTTTATTTCGCACTTGCTTCTACGCTCGGATGACCGGTTCTTTTGGGAGGGATGCAAGTTCGATTGGTTAGGTTAGAAGGTGTGAAAGTTGCTAGACTAAGTTTCAACCATAGGGAGCAGATTATATTAGAACCAATCGAATTTGCATCCCTCACAAACGGCTGCTCTCTTGAAGAGGCCTTCTTCACAGCAATACCTTCTCCCCAGTGCCCACCTTCTCTCGCACAGAATACGATAACGCATGCTTTTGTTTTGATATTAAAGCTCGTGTTTATATTCGAGAGGACCACGTGTCAACAGCGGGCTACCATTTTTCTTCCCGTGTCTCTCTACGAGGCGTATTAACGGTGGATTGTAGGAGCGTAGATATATATATATATATATATATATAAAAACTTTATTATTCCGCTAGGGGTTATAATCTTCCCATACATCATCACCTTACATCTATCTTACATATACCTTATCCTACTTCTTCTCCTCCTCCTTCCTCTTCCCATACTTCATCACCTTACATCTACCTTACATATACCTTATCCTACTTCTTCTCCTCCTCCTTACGCCTACCTTAACCTACTCTTAACTCTAAAATATCGCTCGCTCGCTCGCTCGCTCGTCCGCTCTCCCGTCTCCTCTCCCCCTCCTGGACCCCCGCTTCCACTCGCCGCCCTTTCATTCCCATCTCTTCATTCACCTCCCCGCTCACCCCTCTTCTCATCCACACACTTCCCTTCTTTCCTCTAAACTCTTTAACCACTCCTCTCCCTCCCCCTCCTCCCCCAATACCTCGCCCACCATCTCTTGCCACCCCCTCTCTACTCCCCACCCCATACATACCTCCCACACATGCTCCCACGACTCCTCACCCCAGCCACATACCCTGCACCTCCTTTTTCCCCCTCCTCCCAATACCTCCCCCCTCTCATTCCATTTCCCAGCCTAAACTTGGCCACCCTTTGCCATCTACTCTCCCCCCAGCCCTTCTTCAGATATCCCGGTACCTTTACCCTCCCATACCACTTATTCTATTTCGACTCCCCTATATTCCTCCACCTCTCCTCATCCTGCATTTTCCTTTCCCTGTCCACTATCTCCTCTCCCCTTACCTCCCTCCTTTCCCTTCCCCTTTCTACCTCCTCTACTGTCCACCCCCTTTCCCCGAAGAACTGCTCCCTTTCCTTTCCCACCCCTCCAGCACCTTTCCCCTCTTAAACCTCCCCTTCATCTCGTCCCAACACAACCTCGCTAGCTCCCCTCATTCTCCCTCTTCCAATTTTCTTTCAAACCCCGATGCCCTCATCCCTGCCCTACACCTCAACAGCTCCCTTTGTAACTCCTCCCTGACCATATATCCTGGTGTGTTCCTATCCACCCCCAGCACCCACTTCAGGAACCTGTCCTGCAGCGCCTCCAATTTCCCCCTCTCCTTCCACCCCACACCTCCATCCCATATCCCACCACCGCCCATACCAACCTATCGAACAGCCATATCCTTCTGCGCCAGTCTTTCCCGAATAATCATTTCCCCAACCCCCACACCTTCCCCATCACCGCTGCCCCCTTCCTCACTCTCTCCTCAACATGCTCCTCCCCCCCCCCCCCCCCATTATCGTGTATCCTAAGCATTTGTATCTTCTCACCTCCTCCAGCTCTTTACCCTTCCATCTCCATTTCATTTTTTCCCACCTCCCTCCACCCCTCCTACACCTCATTATTTTCGTCTTCTCCACATTTACCTGTAGTCCCTTCCCATCCATATATTTTTCCAACTTTCCTATCATTCCCCTCATCCCCTCCTCATCCTCCGTTAGCACAGCCACGTCGTCAGCATATGCTAGGGTGTATATTTTTCTCCCCCCTAGCTTTACTCCCCCCCATCCTCCCTTCTCCAGCTCCTCGTCCATGTCTGTGATAAGCAGCGTGAATAGGCTTGGGCTTAGTGGACACCCTTGCCTCACCCCCCTCGCTGTCTAGAATATCTCCCCTTCCTCCTCCCCCACCCTTACCCTACACACTGTCTCCTGCAGCAACTCTCCGCACCTCTCCACCGGCCCATCCTTCACCCCCTCTTCCTCATCGCCTTTATTAACACCCCCTGTCCACCGAGTCAAACGCGGCCTTCAAGTCCACAAATAAGATCACCATCTTCCTTTCCTTCCGCACCACCTGCCTATTCACCAAATAATTTAGTACATAAACATTATCTATGCAGCCAACCCCCCTCCTGAAGCCCGTTTGACTCGGTGGCAGCAAACCCCCCCCCCCTCCCTCCACATCCGCCCTTAGTCTCTCCGCCAACACAGAGGCGTAAACCTTGTACGCCGTCTGTGTTAGCGTAATACCCCTATAGTCCTCCACTTTTTCCCCCGCCCCTTTTTTCAGCACCGGAACCACTACCCCTTCTCTCCACCCTTCTGGCCAACCCTCCCCCCTCCATACCCTATTACATATTACCCACAACCACTCCATCACCTCCTCTCCTCCATACTTCCATACCTCGTTTTGAATCCCATTTCCCCCCCTGCCTTCCCATCCTTTAAATTCTTCACCACCCTTTCTATTTCCACCCGCCCCAACTCCCCTTCTTCATCCGCTTCCCTCCCTCTCCCCCCTTTCTCACCCTCCATTCCACTCCTCCTAGTAACCCCCTAAAATACTCGTCCCATTCCCTTATTTCTATTCTTTCGTTTATCCTCCTATTCTTCTTCCTCCCCATGTTCACTACCTTCCATACCTGCCCCTCCGTTCTCACACCTTCTACTCCCTTTTCCCACCTCTCTATCTCCTTTTTCTTCTTTTCCTCACACAACTTTCCGTATTCACTCTTCCTTGTCCTATATACACTCCCACCCCCTCCTTCCCTTCTCCACGTCCTCAGCTCCCTCCTCACCTTACCCTTCTCCTCCCTACACTCCTCATCCCACCACCCTCCCCTCTTTTCCCCCCTCCCCATCTTGCTCACTGCTTCCTTTATTCTACTATTCAGCTCCCCCATTCCTTCTCTACCCCCCTCTCCCTTACCTCCCTTTTCCCAAAGCTCCTTATAAACTCCATTCTACCATTCTCTGTCCAATTACCCCTCCCCCCATTCCGCCCCGCGCCTTTTTTCCCAGTCACTCCCTCCTCCCTCCCCTCTCCTTTCACCCGGTGGTGATCTGAATCGACTCTCTCCCCTGCTTCCAGCCTTTCCACCATCTCCCTAGTATCCTCATTCCCTAGCACGTAGTCTATTACCGACATCCCCCTGCCACCGGTAAATGTCCATTCCCCCTCCTCGTCCCCTTCTACGCTTCCATTCAATATCCCCCACCCCCTTTCCTCCAGATATTTACATAACTTCCTACCCTCCCCATTAACCTCCTTATCCTTTGATCTCCTGCTCCTCACACTCTCTCCCTCCTCCTCTCCCCCCTCACCTATCTCCCCTCCTTCCTCTCCTGTCCTTGCATTAATGTCCCCCCTATTACCTTTCGCACGCCCCCCCCCTCCCTCTCCTCCGTCCATTCCCCTAGCTCGACGAGCTTCCTATCTAGATCCTTGCTCACATATACCCCTACTATCCTCCACCACTCTCTCCCCATTCTTACCTCCTTCGTCAACAACCCCTCTATTTCTCCCGTTCCCTCCCTTCTCGTTTCCATCCCCTTTCTCACCCCCATCAACATCCCACCCATTGCTCTCCCCTTCTTATTCTCCCTCTTTGCCCATTGCCTTTCCCATATGAACCCCCTGGGTAGCTTCCTCTCCACCCACTCCCACTCCCTCTCCTCCACCCACGTTTCGCTTAACACGAACACGTCCCACTCCTTCAATCCTTTCCAAAAGTCCCCATCTTTTCTCCTTAGCCCTGCCACGTTCCAAAACGCTACTTTATATCTCCCCCCCCCCCCCTTTACTCCTTCCTTCCTCCCTATTGTTTCTTTCCCCCTCCCCCTGCCCACTTCCCCCGTTTCCCTGCTCCTCACTCCATTTTTCCCCCAACTCATCCCACGTCCTGATCTTCCCGTCCACCCACATCTTCATATACCCCACTTGTACTTTCCTTCCTCTCTCCCTCTCAACTTCTGCCTCTCTTTCTATCTTCCATCTAGTCTTTCTCTCCTCCTCCGTGAGGTCATCCTCTATTCTTTCACCCTCCTACCCCTCAACTTTTTCTTCGCCTCCATCACCTTCTTTTTTCCTCCCTCCCCCCCAGTTTGACCAACACCATTCCACTCCCATCTCTCCCCGTTTTACCTATCCTCACAGCCTCTTTTATCCCCTCCTCCTCCACCCCCATTCTTTCCCATAACTTTTTCACTTTCTCCTTCACTTCCTCCCCCTCTATTTCCACCCCCCTTACCACCACATTATTTCTTCTCCCCTCTCTCTCCTTTTTATCCTGCCTTATCTCCATTCTTCTCACTCTCATTCTCCATTCTTCTCCTACCTGTTTCACCACCCCTTATCCCCTCCGCTCCTTTTTTCCTTCTCCCATCCCTCTACCTTCCCAATCACCTCCACCATCCTCCTGTCCCTTTCTTCCATCCTTTTCTCCACCTCCTCCGACCTTCTTCTTTCCTTTCTCCATATTTCCCCTTCCCTCCTTCTCTCCTCCCTCTCCCTCCTCATTTCCTCCTCCACCCTTCTTCTCTCCTCCCTATCCACCCTCATCTCCTCCCTCATTTCCCTCATCTCTCGCATCATTTCCCACATCATTCCTTCCAACGGTCCCACCCCTTCCTCTCTCCCTACCCTTCCCCCTTTACTCCCGCCCACCGGTGATCTCGCCGTTTTATCACTTCTTTTAAACTCCTTCATTTGTTTATCCCCCCTTCCTCTTCCTCCCTCTTACCTCTCCTTTCTCTTTTTACCCCATACACTTTCCACACTCCCCACACTCCCTACACTACTTTCACTATCCTTCCTCCATCTTTCTACTTTCTGCACCCTTTCCCCACCTTCCCTAACTTTTCCTTCCTCCTTCCCTCCTTCCCTCTTCCCCTTTTCCTTTCCTGCACCCATTTACCCTCTCACCCCTTGGCTTTCCTTTATTCCCTTTCACCTCTTCTCAATCCTCCTATTGCCCTCCTCTTCCCGCACTCCTTTCACTTCACTACCCGCTTAAATTTCCCTCCTTTCTGTCACCTGTCCTACCTCCTCCTATCTTCCGCAGAGCGCGCCACCTGCCTACCACCTCTCTTCCCGCCTTACACCACGCTCGTCGCACTGCCCTAACCACCAAATCTTTCCCTCTCACCTTCTCACCTCTATTCCCCACACCGCTCTCCCTTTCCCTTCACCCTCTTCCTCTCAAACCTAACACTTCCCCTTCTCCACTACTCACTGCCCTTTATTCCCTCTTTCACCACACTATCCTCTCTCTCAGATACACCGCACCTTCGCACCTCAATCTCCTACGCGACCGGAAACGGAAGTCCAAACACACATGTACTATAATTAAAGTAAATCGTATTCCTCTCGGGAAGAAGTACTGATAATCATCGAACTTGCGCCCTACTTCGCGCAGACCGATTACGCGGAGGGTAGTCGGGTCATACACTGCACAAATGATAAGCCGCGTCTAGACGTTGCGAGGCTGCAGCGCGAGGCGTGCCTCGCGGAGTGAAAAGTCTGGAGAGTCCTTAGCTCGCCTTGGTCACTTTGCAAAGCAACCTCGTGCTGCTGCCGTGGCGAGGACAACACCCCGCAGTGCCTCACCGAATTTTATGGCTTTCGAAGGGTTTGGAATATCATTAAGAAGTGAGAACTGTTCAGGATTTCAAATGTTTGCATCTTTTCTTCATCGTATCGAAGGGGAAGTGGCGGCAATGGATTCGTGGCATTCCGTTGATTAAAATCATACCAAATATCATGCAAATCGGACTACCTTGACACAAACTATTTGTATTCCTTATGTAAATGTTGTCCGATTTACACGACATTTGTAATGATTTTCATCAGAAAACCACAAGGAATCCATCGGCGACACTTCCATATCCATACGATAAAGAATAAAGAATTATTTTATTTCTTAAACAGATACAGGGTAATTCTGGAGGTACGCCCGTCACCCCGTGGCGAGAACAACACCCCGCAGTGCCCATCGAATTTTATGGCTTTCGACCCTCGAAGGGGTTCGAGTCCCTATTAAGAAGTGAGAAATCTTAGATTTCCGCATTTCTCATCAGATCTTTGCGAAAACAAGGCCATTTGATTCCTTATGTTTTCCGATGAAACTAATACCAAGAACGACATAATTCGGACCATAATGGAGGAAATTCCATGACAAATCGTTTTATATCATTTCAAGCTGACTTCACTTGGTTAAAAATAGTCCGATTTGCATGATATTTGGTATGATTTTAATCGACGGAACGCCGGGAATCCATTGCCGCCACTTCCCCTTCGATACGATGAAGAAAAGATGCAAACATTTGAAATCCTGAACAGTTCTCACTTCTTAATGATATTCCAAACCCTTCGAAAGCCATAAAATTCGGTGAGGCACTGCGGGGTGTTGTCCTCGCCACGGCAGCAGCACGAGGTTGCTTTGCAAAGTGACCAAGGCGAGCTAAGGACTCTCCAGACTTTTCACTCCGCGAGGCACGCCTCGCGCTGCAGCCTCGCAACGTCTAGACGCGGCTTATCATTTATGCAGTGTATGACCCGACTACCCTCCGCGTAATCGGTCTGCGCGAAGTAGGGCGCAAGTTCGATGATTATCAGTACTTCTTCGCGAGAGGAATACGATTTACTTTAATTATAGTACATGTGTGTTTTGTAATAAAGTGTTTCTATCGTCTCCTGAATTCAATAACTGGCATCCAGACATCTACGCTCCTACAATCCACCGTCAATGCGCCTCGTAGAGAGACACGGGAAGAAAAATGGTAGCCCGCTGTTGACACGTGGTCCTCTCGAATATAAACACGAGCTTTAATATCAAAACAAAAGCATGCGTTATCGTATTCTGTGCGAGAGAAGGTGGGCACTGGGGAGAAGGTATTGCTGTGAAGAAGGCCTCTTCAAGAGAGCAGCCGTTTGTGAGGGATGCAAATTCGATTGGTTCTAATATAATCTGCTCCCTATGGTTGAAACTTAGTCTAGCAACTTTCACACCTTCTAACCTAACCAATCGAACTTGCATCCCTCCCAAAAGAACCGGTCATCCGAGCGTAGAAGCAAGTGCGAAATAAAAGTAACGGTGCGCTTCTCGATACCGCAGATGTACCTACTTAAGTAGCATTTCTGACGGAAAAGAATTGTCCAGCCTTTGGGCCTGCCATTCCTGGCGTAGACCTTTGGCAGGTAGGTATCTGTTTCAACAGGCAAGGCCACCCGTGGCGCCAGCAAGACCGTCCGCGGTCCTTGCTATTCCAGCGAGTTTTCTTCCAGGGAAAATCAGTAAATTTGCAAGCGCAATATCTCAAAAACCAGTGGAAATCAAGTATATACATTAAAGCTTAGTGAATTTGTCTTAAAACGCACTATCAACTCAGGTCTTCAGAAAAAATAGTTCCATTTAAAAAACCGAACTTGACCATCGTATCTTTTAAAATAATAATAGAAAAAAATTCGTCCGCGCTAATAAATTGACCCCTTCGAACCATGCAATTCCTTATTTTTTAAATATTTTTGTCCACAATAGTTTAGGAGATATCCAGCTGTCCACTCTTCCCGCGGACACCCTGTATATATATATATATATATATATATATACTTGATATACTCTTATTCTTATTATATTTGCATTTTTTAACTTTATATATTTATTATATATATAATAAAAATATAAAAATGCAAATATAATAAGAATAAGAGTATGGATTAAGAATAAGAGTAATAAGAATAAGAAAAAACAAAAAATAAAAAGAATAAGAATAAGAAAAAAGAAAAAAGAAAAAAGAAAAAATAAAATAGAGAAAAGAGAAAAGAGAAAGGCGAAATGAGAAAGGAGAAAGGAGAAAAGAGAAAAGAGAAAGGCGAAAAGAGAACAGAGAAAAGAAAAAAGAGAAAAGAAAAGGAATATAAAAATATAAAAGAATATAAATATACAGTATAAAAATATAAAAAATGCAATATAAAAGAAAATAAAAAAATAATAATAAAATATAAAAGAAAGAATAAAAAATAAACTAATATTATATGTTGTCGAGGAGCGATGATGATGAAGAAGAAACCGATGCGATCGGTGAAGAAGGTGCTGATGATGGCGATGAATAAGCCGCACCCGCGCGGCCATCACGGGGCCAATCACTGGCCCCGACCGCTACATCCGCACCTCCAGACCTGTCGCCCGGTATGCGGCCTGCTCCGCCAACCAGTCTCTCAAAATGTGCAGCGGTATGCCTTAGAACACAGAGACAAATGTCGATATAACACTAACACATCAAATATAATAAACATCAAACACACAAAACAATGTAAAGTATTATGTACCTGCTGAGGCGGTGGCGGCGAAGACGGCGGCGATGGCCAACGGGGCGGTGAGGGGGATGATGGCTGCGAGGGGGATGATGGCGGTGGCGAGTCCTAGAACCCACAAACATCGATATAATATTTACGACCGCGGGATCGAACTCGGTTTCAACGGTTTCAACGGTTAAACACAATAAATGTAAAAAATACTTTAAAGTACATACCTCGGGGATGCCTCGCCACATCATCCGATCAAAACCGGGCACATTCTTCCAGTATCCCATTTTTTTCACACAAAATTGTTACAAAATGTTTAACTATTCGTTGCAACTGTTTCTCGCCAAAGATTGATAGACAACTGGTCTCGCAGCATTTCCAGACTTACGCATCTAAACCCTTATCATGAAACCGAGAAGTGCGTAGCTTTGCAAAATAGGATATCTTTGTTCTTCAGCTTCTTCTTCGTTGACTATCCTCTTCCTCCCTGCACTTATCTTCTTCTTCGTTGACCATCCTCTGCTTCTTTGCATGCATCTCCTTCTAATTCTTCTCTTCTTTGCACTCATCTTTCAACTAGATCGTACCACTCTGAACGCGTATCGAACATGTATGCTACCACTCTGAACGTGTATCGAACATCTATTGAAACACTTTGAACGTGTGTCGAACGTCTATCGACCCACATTGCTCGTGTATAGAACCTCTATGAAACGTGTATCGTACCACTCTGAAAGTGTATGGTACCACTCTAATCATGTGTGGTATCACTTTGATCGTGTATCAAACGTCTATCGTACCATTTTGATCGTGTAACGAAAATGTATCAAACCACTTTGATTGTGTATTGAACATCTATCAAACGTGTATGGTACCACTCTGAACGCGTATCGAACGTGTATTGAACCACTTCTACATAATAATTTTAACTATCGTCTTAATCTAGCACACTTCCAAGACAGAAAGGAGAATGCATTCTTTCGCGTAAAGCATCTTGATTTTCACGATAAAATTTTTTTGTACGAATTTGGCACAGGAGAGGGCGGGTAAGTAGCGTGGCAATTTAATAGATTTTGCGCACCACATTTGTCAGCGGATTGTATTCAACCACCCGATCGTGCAGAATCAGACAGTAGGCCGTAGTATTTGCAGGCACATTCTCTTTACATTCGAATTCTATACGCACGTCCACGGTGCTATTCTTGATCGACTCATTTTGTCGCGAGCAATCAGTCATCACCAGGGGGCCAAATTGTAAAAATTCGGCCAGGGTAAATAATGCCTCGTTGCAACTATGCCCATAATACGATTTACGGAATTGCATATACATGTGAAACAAGATGGCGTGCCTATTCTTGTCAAAGTCCACGTTCAGGTCACCACATGGGTAAAATTCGGAGTTGAGAAAAAGTTTTACATTGGTCAATTTGCAGTCGTCGAGCTCAATAAGATCTTTGTCCACCGCATTCTTTCGATTAGTCTGTAGAGCAAAGGCAATGCCTCGCGGCTTCTCCAGTTGTACAGATGCCTTCACGTCCCTCGAATGCTTGGTTGTGCTCTGTAAGAATTGAAGAAATGGGATAACAAAACTTTTTTTCATTTACTTGATATGGCAATATTCAATGCAATTTGTTGTGTATAATGTTATTCATGTTGACAGAAAGATAAAATTTCTTGATTATCGCATGCGATTGGCTAAGGAATTGCTATAAAAACATGGTTATACACTTACTTATGCAAGAAAAAAAAGATTTTCTCATGAAAATCCAATTAAATTTGCAAATCGGCACTACCCGGCTGCTATTGTAGCAGGTGAAAAATCTGTTAGAAAACGATGTGCTTTATGCTATAAAAATAAGAAGACAAAGTGGGTTACTACAATGTGTGACATTTGCAACAACATTCCATTGTGTGTAATACCTTGTTTTAAAAATTATCATACTCACCAGAATCAAAATGAATGAAGAAAATTTAAAAAGATGAGAACAAATAGTATAAGTATTGAAAAAAGTAAAAAAAGCATAAAAATAATAAAAATAAAAAAATAAAAAATAATGCAAAAAAGTAAAAAATAAGAAACAAAACAAAAAAAGTGGAGTTGTAAAATCTTCCCGAAACCACCTCGTCGGTACTCTCTGGGCTCGTGAAATTTTCACCAGCCAACTACGGGAGTAAGAGTTAATTTATGAAATTGAATACAGTACGAATAATTTATACAAATCCCAACAATTCGCTAGACATTTTGGTGCGGCCATATTGAGTTTGCCATATTGAAATTTAAAATTCCAATGCCAAATTCAGATTCAGTGACCCGAAAACCCCTATACAGAATTGAGGAACATCCCGGAACATGCAATATCCTGATGCAAAAAGATATCGAAAAGTCATTCCCCGTTTTGGGATTCGAGGTTTCGTTTTCGAGATATTAAGAAAAATCCCCGACGAATCAGAGCGCGAGCCTTCCGCTGGAGCTCCCGCGCTAGCGTGGCCGCGCGCCGGGCCGCGCTGCGACTACAGCGAACAAGCAAAGCGGCATGTATCGAAGGAAATTACGTAGAGTGGCAAATGAAAAAGACGTAACAAAAAAATCTAACCTTTTGCCATGGGTTGTTTGCCATTTACTGTGAATAATGAATAAAGGATAAATGGATGAAAATCATGTGTAACGTAAAAAGACGAATACACAGTTGTTGTTGTTTTTTTAGAAGAATCGAAAATAATAATTATTTCGAGTGAGAGGATAAAGAACACGTAAATTTCACTTTTTAATAACGTACAAAAGAAAAGGTAATGTAACAGGGAACGAGTGAAAAGTGATCGTAGTTCGTTATTGTCATAAGAATCGGTAGTTCAATAACGGCCAACACTGTTGTTGATAATGACTAATAATAAATCCGTTTAAAAACTGCGAAGAAAAATTTACGTACGGAAATTTGGAGAATTATCGCCGGAAATAAGCCATAGCCTGCATTAAATTTAAAAACTATTAGTCGCCAATAATGTAATTAAAACTCACCCGTTCGGAGATTCACCAGCAGCTTGAAAACCTGTGTCATTAGGTCTCTGAACCGATCCTGGTCATCGACAAACACGCCGAGTGCATAGCTGATCTCAGATACACGACACCATCCAAAGCTACGGGTCGCACGTCAAGTGCGTCCGGATTAATGTACCGAATTCACTTCACTGCACGCCTAATAACACTCATCACTTAATTTATTTTTCATGGAACGTGTTTGTTCCTACGCTATAAAAATAAGTGGAAATGAATTTTTACTTGGAGTTCATAGCCGTGGGTATTTCCGCGCAAATTCTCACGCTGCAGCACTTGCGTCCCCGGTGTTCGGGGGGTACACCCAGAACATCGCGTAATACTCTTGAGCAGAGAACATTTCTGCGACGTGATTGCTTGCTGACTGACAAGACTTTTTCCAAGCAACTTCTTCAACCCCCAAATAGTTTCTCTCGTTCCATTATGAGTTGACCCCCACCAGGCCAAGAGGCTTCAGGTAAAAAGAAGTCAGCACATTTTCGAAACACACGCGCTTCGCAGAAGTGCAACGAACGGACTATCGTGCACTTTTACAAAAGTCCGCGTTCCGTTCTTTTACTGCCAATGTACCCATTGCTTCAAGGTAGGCAACAGACACCACGTGTTTCGGTTCGAAAGGGTCCGAAGAGAAGAGAAACAAAAAGTCTTCGAGTTGCTATAAAGAAAAAATCCTGTTTCCTGTTTCTCTTTTCCGATACCCTGAGTTCACGTCTGCTACGAGGCGGAACCAACTAAGCCATAAATTACCCAACACTGTAGGAAACCGTTCTCTACCGTCGACTAGCGGGACAATACTTTCATAAACCGCGACCCTAGCGAAATACTCTGGCCATAGCTTCAAATGCCGCGATTATGCGTTGTCGTAACGTTTCTACGGTATGAATTTCAATGAAGTAGACCTTTTGTTTCACATACCCCCAGAGGAAGAAGTCCAAGAGAATAAGATCTGGAGATCGTGGTGGCCAATTTATTGAACCCACACGGCCTATCCAACGACCCGCGTAGGCATTATTTAAAAAGTCCTTCACAGTATTCGCATAGTGTGGTCCAGCTCCATCTTGCTGGTACCACATGTTCCGCTGCAAATTCAATGCAACATTTTCCAAAAGAATCGACACATCGTTCTCCAAAAAATTTAAATACGCTTCACCTGTCAATCTTGCTGGTAGAAAGAAAGGGCCCAAAATGTGATCACCAATTATCCCAGCCCAAACGTTGAGGGTCCACTGAGTTTGAAAACTTCTGATAGTGGTTGCATGTGGATTATCATAACTCCACACATGTGAATTTCTTGTGTTAAAAACACCTTCTCGCGTGAACGTACTTTCGTCTGTCCACAGAATCCTTTTTAAGATGTCTGGATTTTCTTGATACTCGTTCAAGACCCATTGACAAAACTTCAATCGAACTGGCATGTCACGAGGCAGTAGTGCTTGTACCTGGCGCAGGTTGTATGGATATAATCCTTCTTCTAGTAAAATTCGATGTGCCGTCGATTTCGGTATTCCTGATCTTCTTTCAATGTCCCGCACACTTATAGTTGGATTTTCTTCCACGAAATCGATCACTGCATCCTCATTTTCCACGGACTCGTTGCTTCTTGTTCTTCCCCTCGTACTGTTATCAGAACGAAATTGACCATTCCTTCTTACGTTCCATATCAACCCCATCGTTATTTTTCTGTTTATGGGACGCCGATTGGGATACTTCTCATTGTATGCGCGTACAGGAGCCACGATGTTGGTGTCACAGCTCCCGTACACCACGAACATATCGTAATACTCTTCGTTTATATACATTGCCTGCCAAGTATATGATGATAGCTCTATTAAAATCTGTTCGCTTTCGCTCCAGAAGCAGTTCTGACTGTCCCATGTCAGGTACTAACAGTCGTGCCCCCACTTCGTCCTCGGAGGTAGGTACGTTATTGGTCATTTAAATATTTCGAAAACAAAAAAGATTGGTTGTGGAAGAGATAGGCAGGCGAAGGAACGGTGTCGGTTAGGCGAAAACGTTATGATCATTTCGTTATAAAATTTATTATGAGGCTAAGTCCGGAAACGTAACACGGGAGTGCTATTGACAGTGCGTTTCGTTTCTATCCTATAAGCCCTTCGTTTCGTTCGTAAAACTCATTTGGTTTACTAAGGGTTTAATCAATATACTGCTTCATTATCGGGTGGGACAACATGGTGATCGGGGTGCACTGTTCTCGACTGTCAACTCAGGGAACAATACGGTCATAAACCGCGACCTTCTTTAGTCTACGTTGACGATCAACGCAGTTAGTTTTTACGATTGGTCAGAAACAATGTCGAAGGAGTAATGCAGAAATGTGGGAAGTCCGGCAATCGAAAGAATTAAGGTATGTGGCCGGTCACTGGTGTTTAAAATTTATGATCGGGCCATCTTACTTTCAATCGTTAAGGGAGGATTCTGGTGTAAAAACCGATTTTTTGCTTTAATCTATAGTACTACTTGCATAGAGTATATTTCTAAAGTTACAATTGGAAATTCCAAGTTTCAGGAGCCTTTTGTGTTGTGACCTTTGCTCGGTCCGCTCTGCGACAATAGCTAAGCAGATGTTCTCTTGAATCCTTAAGTGAGTCATAGTATACCTGCTAAAAGGTATATTTGTAGTTTAGGTATAACAGCACAGCAAATTTCTCTCTAGTCAGTGCTGTGCGGTATTCTAGACCGGTTTTGCCTTCTAGCGTCAGTCGTACTCCGAATGTCGTTCTGTACGGACTTCTCAGTCAATATATCCTATCCGAAAAGAAACAAAGAAGACAATACTTGCGCGTTGAAGCCTCCAAAGCGCAGGTTTCACGGCAATCAGTATCTTCGGCAAGAAGACGGACCTGTAGAAGAAAGTGCGTCCGCGAAAAAATTATCTACCGCGAGTACTTTAAAAATTTCTTGTGCTCCTGCGTTTGCTTATAAAATAATAGAATTCGTCAGTTTTGTCGATGCGCTTTCGGAAATAGTTGTGTACAAAGATTGCAAAAAAAAAGGTGCAATTCGCAGATGAAATTATTCGTGGCCTCGGATTTAAACTTGTTCTTACATGCCACTGCAGCCGTCGTATAATTTCGTCAGGGCCTTTCATAAAGAACGGTTATGAAATCAATCGTCGAATAGTTTTCGCTATGCGACTTTTGGGCGTCGGTAGAAAGGGCATAAACTTGTTCTGCGGCATTATGGACATCGGGCAAGGACTGAATAAATCTATGTACGACCTTATAGCCGGACATACTCATAGTGCCGCGAAAACAGTGTTCGACCGTTTGTGTCAAAACCAATAAAGGAGGAAAGAGAAGAAATAGAGAATAAAAAGAATGTCACCGACAAATTTAAAAGTTTCCGGGGATGGGTCATGGAAAAACGCGGTTTCACTTGGTTATTTGGTGTGACAACGCTTATTGGGTATTATAGCGGGAAAGTGATAGACCTCGTTGTGAAAAGTAGTTATTGTCAAGCGTGTACGGTTTGGCATAAAAAAGAAGGCACAGCGGAGTACGCTGAATGGTATGAAGATCACCAGAAAGAATGCGCATCAAACCATGACGGTTCAGCAAGAAAAATGGAGGTCGATTCCATAACAGAAATGTTTTCTACGTCAGAACAGAAATATGGAGTGAAGTATGGGAACTATATCGGAGACGGTGACTCCAAGACGTTCAAGGAAATTTTAGATTTAAATCCATATGGAGACGATTTTCAGGTGAAGAAGAGTGAATGCGTTTCCCACGTTGAGAAACGAATGGGCAGTCGGTTTCGAAATGTACAGAAAGAACAGAAGCTTGGCGGGAGAGCGAAGCTGACGGACACACTGATAAAAAAGCTAACCAAATATTATGGATTAGCAATTAGAAGAAATATTGAATCGGCTGATGAAATGCAGAAAGACATAATGGCAACATATTTTTATTTATGTTCTACGAACGAAAATCCGAGGCACGAAAATTGCCCGGAAGGTGCAAACAGCTGGTGCGGGTATCGTGCCGCTTAGGCCACAGATAGAATTTTCGAACATCCGCCTCCACTTCATTCAGATCTTCAGGAAAATATTTCCCCCATTTACCAAAGCCTTTCTAATCCTGACCTATTAGAAAGGTGCTTAGGCAGGCATACACAAAATGCCAATGAAAGCTTCAATACTACAGTTTGGCGACTAACACCAAAGCCTTTGCACATAGCCGCTGGCATATTTAACAAAGATTATGTTGCTATTTTGAATATAATGGAAACATTAGAAATAACGATCGGACCTAAGTGTAAGTTGTACGCCGATACTTACAAAGTCGAGCGGGCGAAGAGGCAGGAGCATCGCAGCTTATAGAGTAGCAAAGAGGCTCGAATGGCTCGAAGACAACTGCAAATCGAGCAAAACGAGTTGTTCGAGGAAGCGGAAGGATTATTATACGGACCTGGGATAGCAGACTATCAGAAAACAGCTGTAAGTATCCAAAAACCAATTCCTTTTCTACTTTTCTTTACCAAAAACATTAAAAGTGGTTTTCTCGAAACCACTTTCTTATGATTGGCGGGTCAAGTAACTCAAAAACTATTTCACTAATCGGGTTGCAATTATACACACATATAGTTTATTATACGTACTAGTCGATGGACCTATAACATAAATAAATTAATTAATTTAAAGCGTTTTTATTGCATGAATAAAGATGAATTTTCCAGTAAAAAATCGCGTTTTGTTTTCAAAGTGCCGCCATTTTGTCCCTTTTCAACTTTTTTTCACTTTTCAATGTTCATCGACAAACTGTGATCATAAAAAGTAAGAAATATTTCGGTATTTTTGTTTCAGACGAGTACAAAAAGCGTTAGAATACCCGCCAAATCACACGTTCGACGCCGAGACACTGTGCATATGCCGTTCTAATTTTGTTATATATTTTTTTTACAACTAAGCAAAATTTTTTTTACATTGTTTAATCACCAACTATAAGAACCGCATAGCTCCGAATGCGATTTAATAAATATTTTCTTTAAAATAAATTCCCAAAAATTCCTTCATTTTCGGTAATCTACACCAGGATCCCCCCTTAACCCCGTCATTTTACTCTTATCCATGCCATCTTCCTGACCCATCCTTAATCTCTCCTGATGGAGAAGCCCACTACCTTCTCGTGGTTTCCATTGAGCAATGACACTTTTTCAACAAATAATCAAAATAAGGACAAGCTGGAACATACAAATCCGATTATTATAAAAACAGTGTCATTGGCCAAGAGTGGGTTAGTAAAATTCTCCTGCAATTCTTCTGTCGACCTAATTTTTTACCTTACTGAATAAATATGTAATGGTAGCGGTACGGTCAGCTGACTGTAATCGCGCGCGGTTGTTTTACCTCAGACGGGGCGCACCATTGTCTTTAGCAGCTTACTACGACGTTAATATCAGCTGCGTTACTCCAGAAATAAGCTTAATTTACAGAAAATTCGGTACATTAATCCGGACGCACTTGACGTGCGACCCGTAGCTTTGGATGGTGTCGTGTATCTGAGATCAGCTATGCACTCGGCGTGTTTGTCGATGACCAGGATCGGTTCAGTGACCTAATGACATAGGTTTTCAAGCTGCTGGTGAATCTCCGAAAGGGTGAGTTTTAATTACATTATTGGCGACTAATAGTTTTTAAATTTAACGCAGGCTATGGCTTATTTCCGGCGATAATTCTCCAAATTTCCGTACGTAAATTTTTCTTCGCAGTTTTTAAGGGGACTAGGCAGTCAAAAAACGCATTTTTTGCCTTTTTTGGAAGTACTATCCTTCCCGAGTAAAATGCCGTTTGAATTTTGTTGATATTCGTAAAATTAAGGATTTTACAGGCGAGAAAGTCCGAGCGCGCCATCAAGCGTTCTTGTCTGCGCGCAGGTAGACGAGGGGCACCGAGTAGGACGGCGCTTACTCCCTTTTGAAAAGGGATTTGCAGCTGGCCTGTCCCCGGGCCAGTCGAATCTTTTGTCTATTATATCTAGGAAGGTTCACACAGACTTAGGTACTCACTGTTGTATTTAATACCAATACACTGAAATACTAACGTTCCCCTAAACCTTAACGCTTAGAAGCTGCGCCCTTCAGTTGCGATCGAATATTCTAAGCAAAAGGTGCGTCGTATACACTGAGCGAAATCCATTTTGTTTGCTGTAGTTTTATTCTTTTATAAACTATGAGCGATACAGTGAGAACTGACCGGAAAAACAGAGGAGGCCAACCGAAAAAGCGCAAGTTCTTTGGCAATCAGTTTGTTAGCAAAGGCGGAAGTACGGAAAGTGAAGCTTCTACGTCAACAAGTAGAGAAGGAAGTCATAATTTTTCTTATGAAGTGACTACTAATCTCAATTATGAGATAATAGACTTTTTTGCCGTTTTCAATATTATTGCTTCGCTCGTGACATGTAAAGAATGTGGTGAAAATGTCAGGTTTGAAAAATGTCTGTATCGCGGACTTCGTTTTCAAATTAAAATGTCGTGCGATAAATGCAATGACAGATACATACATTCTTGCACTGCTTCATTCACTCACAGTAATGTCGCGTATGAAATAAACTCAAAACTGATTGCAGTTATGAGATATCTGGGCATCGGGTACAATGGTGTAAGTCTTTTTTGCGGTCTTGTGGATCTGCCCGCAACTTTGGCTCGACGCACGTACGATTTATTTGTGAAACAAATACGCAACGTTTCCATGACTCTCGCCAAATTATCGATGACCACGGCAATAATGGAAGAAATTAGTGAATCAGAAGATGCGGAAAGCCTAATAGTTTCTGGAGACGGCACCTGGAGGAAACGAGGGTTCCAATCATTACACGGCGTAGCATCTCTAATTGGACACCACAGTGGAAAAGTTGTTGATGCCATTATTAAATCTAGTTATTGTGCTGTATGTAAACTTTGGGAACCTCGCAGTGGGACACAAGAATACGTCGATTGGTTGGAAAACCATGAAGACGAATGCCAGGCGAATCACGAAGGTTCATCTGGCAAAATGGAAGTCGACGCTGTCGTTGAAATGTTCAGAAGATCTGAGGAAAACTACGCCGTTAGATACAAATACTATGTTGGAGATGGCGATTCTAAAACATATAAAGCCATTACAGAGGAGCAACCGTACGGTGAAAACTTTCAAGTTTTCAAAAAGGAGTGCGTGGGGCACGTCCAAAAGAGAATGGGCACTCGACTGCGCAAAATTAAAAAAGGCACTAAAGGTCTCGGCGGTAAAGGAAAACTGACAGATAAAGTTATCGGAGAGTTATCCAAATACTATGGGAACGCCATACGAAATAATAATGAAAGTGTTGAAGGAATGAAAAAGGCGATTATGGCTACGCTGTATCACAAGTGCTCGACAGATGCCCACCCGCAACATCAGTTTTGTCCGGAAGGAGAAAGTAGCTGGTGTACCTGGCAAAAAGCAAAGGCTGAAAAAACACTAAGTAATTATCAACACAAGCCTGCGATCGCCGAAGATGTGTTTAAAGTTTTACTGCCTATTTACGAAGACCTAAGCAACGATAGTTTACTCATCAGATGTATCGGCGGATATACACAAAATGCAAACGAGAGTTACAATAACTTGGTATGGCGAATAGCACCAAAAATTGCATTTAGCGGAATGGAAATTGTGGAAATTGCCACCTACTTGGCTACATGTATATTTAACGATGGTTACAAAATATTACTACAGTTGTTAGAACAATTACATGTGCCAGTTGGTGAGCGCGCCATGGCGGTGTGCGCGGAAAAGGACACTCGGCGGCTGTTCTACGCGGAGGCGGATGCTCAAAAACGATCCAAAGAAAGCCGAATCAAAAGAAGAATCGCTGAGCAACTACAGGCTGATGCAGAAGAAGCCATGGAAACCTCCTATTATGCTGCAGGAAGTTTTTAAGCGAGGTCCGTTGGAGTTATTGTACTCAAATGTTCTTCAAAACTTTAAATGCCATTTTCTCGGAATCACGTTTTCTCTTCGTTTTGCAGTTATTGCAGAAAAACGGAGGTTCCAATAGATTTGAAAAAAATTGAGTATATGTAAAACATGTCTAGTTTAAGGCTGAACCTACGCATGAGTCTATAAAAACACCTGTTTTGATAAAAAAAATTGAATACCTCAATTTTTTAGTGAAAAAAACACAACTTTTTGAACTTTGCCGTATTACAGCCGCCATTAAAAAATTTTTTTTCCCACATAGGTTCAGTGCAGAAAGAGAACCTTCAGGATGCTAAATTCACCAAGGACGTCGCAAAATTCATTTGTTTACGGCAAGAATCGTTGCAAAACCGCAGCGACTTTCGAAAAAAATAGCGACAATTTGAACGACTGCAGCGCTGCTATATATACATATTTACCATTCGAAAACATATTTTTTTGTAGCTTATAATGATAGCAAATGTAACCTAAGAGCACTAATCACTATCTGTATACACTTTTTTTTGAGTATTTGCCTAAAGAATGTTACATTTTTAACAAATTTGACTGCCTAGTCCCCTTAAACGGATTTATTATTAGTCATTATCAACAACAGTGTTGGCCGTTATTGAACTACCGATTCTTATGACAATAACGAACTACGATCACTTTTCACTCGTTCCCTGTTGCATTACCTTTTCGTTTGTACGTTATTAAAAAGTGAAATTTACGTGTTCTTTATCCTCTCACTCCAAATAATTACTATTTTCGATTCTTCTAAAAAAAAAACAACAACTGTGTATTCGTCTTTTTACGTTACACATGATTTTCATCCATTTATCCTTTATTCATTATTCACAGTAAATGGCAAACAACCCATGGCAAAAGGTTAGATTTTTTTGTTACGTCTTTTTCATTTGCCACTCTATGTAATTTCCTTCGATACATGCCGCTTTGCTTGTTCGCTGTAGTCGCAGCGCGGCCACGCTAGCGCGGGAGCTCCAGCAGAAGGCTCGCGCTCTGATTCGTCGGGGATTTTTCTTAATATCTCGAAAACGAAACCTCGGATCCCAAAACGGGGAATGACTTTTCGATGTCTTTTTGCATCAGGATATTGCATGTTCCGGGATGTCCATCAAGTCTGACGCGACACTTAGTCGGTATATAATACAGGGAATGACGCTTGGTCGATTTAATATGTTTAAGTTGAGGTATTGAGAGGTTTCCTTCCCTCGGATTGGTAGTGGCTTCCTGTTGCCTATCAGCTTGCCCACACTTTCTATGATGGTAGCCAGGTAGCCGGTTAGGGCGTCCCCAGATGGTAGTGGCTTCTGGTGCCTATCAGCTGGCTCACGCTTTCCAGGAAGGTGGTTGAGGGGCTAGCGAAAGCGACCTCGCTTGGAAGTTGAGGGGCTAGCTAAAGCGACCTCGCTTGAGGTTGGAAGTTTGTAAGATGTGAGTTAGGACGTTGATTTAAAATAGACTTCCTTCAGATTTGCGAGACTGAGGGGATAGTTAAAGCGACCTATGTGAGGTTGATTCAGTGGCAGAACCACGTCTCCTTATTGTTGCTGGCGGGCCTATATTTATGCTGCTAGCTGGTACTTAGCCCGCAACAATCACTCGCTGTGCGATCTCGCGCACCAATTAGAATTAACATCCGGTTCGCGCCACTCGCGTACTACACTCGGTTTATTCGGCGTCCGGTTGAACGTGTCTGCGCACGCGCGCTCGATTCACTCGCAGCACTGAGTTTACTGTTTGAATGAGCGATTATACGCATGCGTTGCGCGTCGTTTAGTTCACTGTTTCCCGCTACATATCGTGTCGCTCGCACGTGTTTCGTATGTTCTTAATACTAACGTTATAATTTTGATATACAATGAATTGATATACAGAAAAAATTTATGGCGGTAGGTAGCCGTACGTTACATATGGTGCATCTCGATCGTACTTCTGCTTTGACGCATTTGATAGCTGCGGACCTTTTTGCTGAATTCTTCGGGTCGGTATATACCTCTATCCAGGGTGGCGCCTGCCTTAAATCCCGGTCCGCCCTCTGGTAGTAATGTAAATATACAATCGATATCCATTTCTATAGGTCAAATATGTTCCAAGCTAGAGTCGCTAGATATGGCCAAGGTCCCGGGCTACGATGGCATTCCGCCTCGGTTTTTAAGGGAATGTCGCTTCATTCTTGCCAGGCCCCTCTGGCATATTTTTAATTCCTCACTATCAAGGGGGACTCTCCCTGCAGCTTGGAAGACCAGCCTAGTTACACCGGTTTTTAAGGCAGCTGACCGCTCGGATGTTAGAAACTATCGAACGATCTGTAAATTATCGGTCCTGCCTAAGATCTTCGAGGAAATTATAATGGAGTACTTAACGCCCTGTCTCGCAAATGTCATATGCGAGGAACAGCACAGTTTTGTTCCTGGACGATCGACGATAACAAATCTGGCGGTATACCACTGTTTCGTCTCAGCGTCACTGGATGAGGGTCTGCAGGTCGACACCGTATACACTGACTTCCGGAAGGCCTTTGATTCGGTGGATCATTCTATCTTGCAATATAAATTAGCCTGTATCGTGATTAGTGGGTTACTCCTAGCTTGGATTGTTAGCTATCTTGAAGGCCGTGTGCAGATTATAAGGGTGCAGGATCACCTATCTAATCCGGTTAATGTGACCTTGGGTGTCCCTCAGGGATCGCATCTTGGCCCCCTCTTGTTCTTTCTCTTTGTTAACGATCTCAAAGAGGTATGTAAATTCCTGCATAGTAAATTCCTAATGTACGCTGACGACCTGAAAATATTCCGTACTATTAGTGGTGTTTTCGACGTGGATTTGTTGTAGGTTGACCTCTGTAGGTTCGAGCAGTAATGCGTGATGCGCGATGCACACATTACCATCACTCCTATAGGCGTTCCCGCACCCAAATAATCTTGTTCATCGAAGAACATTCCCGGCAACGCTGATGTTGTATGTATATATTTTCGTGTAGTATAGCGTGTAAATAGTGTGTATATATAGTTTAGCGTTTGCGTGAATGTTACTGTATCTAATAATAGCTACTTTATTATACTGTATTCTCATATATGTAAGAATTCAATTTCAACCTATAATAAATTTTGTATACCTATTACGTTCCCGTTCGTTCCTATTTCCTTATTTAATAAAGAATTGTCCGCTTTCAATGAAATAGTTTAATATCAAACCATTTAAATTCATCGGGCAAGTCAATATAATCTGAAATAAAAAAAATGATGCTCGTACAGAAATAAATGATTTTAACAAACATAAGGAATTACCGTTAATATATATCCATACTCCATTGGGACCCTCCGAAATATGAAACTAAACGCGTTACTTCTTACTACTACTATTACTACTAGATGCTAACAAGATGAAGACATTATTTAGGAGCTTATCCCGAGGTGTATACGAATTAAATTATGGGTCAAAATGGAACCCGCATCCAATGTGTTGTTAAAATATCCACCAGGCAAGGATTAAATTACTTGATATGATTTTCATATCTATACATCTCATATTATACATCTATTTTATTTTATATTCGGTGCCTATAAAACGTTTCAGCTATACCAAGCTATCACACTGCACCGTACAGTCGACTACCTAAAATTACCGTTATTAACCTAAAGTTACCCGAAACATGCGAGCTGTTTGAAAAAATCGAGCTAACCGAAACACATTCGAGCGGCCCGAAATAATCGAGCTACCCGAAACACATTCGAGCTGCTCGAAAAAATCGAGCTACCCGAATCATTCGGGTTACCCGAAACCGTTCGGGTCTCGGCTCGGTTGTTTCGAGTCTCGGAACAGCTCTACTCCACACCAGTTCAATCGAAGCGGAAACGGCAGAATGCATCAAACGAGTCCCCGGTTCCTCCCACGCCAATAAATATATTTCCCAGTGTACAATTGCTCACAACCAACAATGACGACGTTTTCGACACTACTCGCGATGAGTCGTTTGTAACATCTATTAGACAGCAACTTCAAACATCCGCGGGGCAAGAAACGTTTCGCAGCAATTTGGAACCGCTGGGGCAAGAATACACGAGCGCAATCCTAAGTATGGATAAGGATACAACAATGAACTATGTGTATGGTGTATACTTTGGCAATAGTAAAACGAAGCTTGGGGAAAAGGCTTTCGATATAGACGAGGCTGATAATATAATCATAGATGGTGTAAGATACAGAGAAACACCTGGCTTTTACGAACAGATTTTTAAGAGAATTCCCGACGATGCCCTGTACACCGATGTCGATAAACAAAAATACAAAAGTATCCTGCTGGCGACGAATGCCAACAGACGCGGTCATGGTGCTCAAAATTCCATATTGAGCAACAAGGGATACAAGTACAAACACGTAATTGCGCCACTACTCCCTCGCGTGTCAACGAATAAAGCAGAAAGGTCTAACGGTGCAACGAGTCGTGGTGGTAAACGATAACAAGATCAATTACATGCACTGGGACGATCCCAACGAGCTGGTGGATCGATTGTGTTTGCTTGAAGCATTGCGTCAGGCGGGTAACAACTCACACGATCCCGAAATTCTATGTATTTACGAGGAACTCCGCGAGGTAGGCCTCATTATAAATTAAACTGCACGCCGATGATGTGTACTGTATGCATTAATCCCGATCAACAAATTTGGAGTATCGCTCGAGAAGAGTGGAGCAGCTAGAATGGAATACTACAAATGGAGCGGTTTGCTTCGAAATTATATGCGAGATAACGCTCTTTGCGTGGTTGGTGCCGACATTGATGCAAAATCACTCAAGATACGACGCGTGGCGCAACCCACGGCCGACACCGATGCCGTCGATAAACTATACATGGAAAGGAGCATTAAACTTTTGAGAGAGCAGCAGGAAGAATTAGAGAGGAAGCTGGTCGTGTTTCAGAGAGATATGCTGACGTTGCAAAACAGCGTTCAAAAGATATCACAGACGTTGAAATCTATTCCGCAGCCGGACAGCGAAATTCGTAAAGTTAAAGAGGCTATAACCGCTTTTGCTACAGAGCAGCAACTTGTCCAGAATATCCTCGGACCGACGGGAAGCACATAATGCGCGTACATGATAATTATTGCATCATTCGTATCAAGGACACCTCTGCGATCAAACATGCCAGGATTATCGAAATGCAAGAGTAAGTAAGAAAACCATGGTCACAAGAAGCGACAACTTGTTGAGGAATTGCACGCTCCAGCTCGAAGATATTTTCCACGGAGCCGCGTCATAGTGCACGGATACGATGATTTGTGGCAAGCTGACGTTGTAGAAATGCGCCCATACTCGCGATTCAACTAAGGTCACCACTACATACTCACCGTCATCGATGTGCTGAGCAAGCATGCATGGGCGGTGCCGCTCAAGACTAAAAGTGGCGCTGAGGTGACTAAAGCGTTTGCAAAGATATTTAGAGATCGATATCCGAAAAATTTGCAAACCGATCAAGGAAAAGAATTTTACAACGCCGATGTGCAGAAACTCTTGACAAAGCATGACATTAACCATTATTCAACGTATTCAGTGATGAAGGCCTCAGTCGTAGAACGTTTCAATCGAACTTTGAAGAACAATATGTGGAAACTGTTTACGTTTAATGGAACCTATAGATGTATCGATGCGCTATCAAGTCTTCTCGCAGAGTATAACACGCGAAAACATAGAACCATCAGAATGCGTCCTTGCGATGTTACCCCTGCGATCGCCGATAAGCTGCTAGCCACCGTATACAGCAACATAAAGCTCGCTGCACCAGCGACATTCAAGTTGGGCGAGTTTGTGCGCTTGAGCAAATTTAAAACAATCTTCGGTAAAGGCTTTACGGCGAATTGGACAACGGAGGTGTTCAAGATAGCCAAAGTGTAGACAACTAATCCCGCGACGTATCTGTTCGTCGATTCCTGTGGAAAACCCGTTGCTGGAGGATTCTATGAACACGAGCTGCAACACGTCACCGATCCTGATGTGTATCTACTGGAAAAAGTGTTGCGTAGGAAGGCGGATCAGGTATACATCAAGTGGCTGGGGTTTGATAAATCACACAATTCTTGGATAAATAAAAATAATATATTGTAACATAATAATACATGATTCAATTAAATACAATGATATATATGTGCTTGGGAATGCATTAATTCCCAAAGACGCCACACTCACTCCCACCGCAGCACCTTCCGAGCAACGAAACTCATCGGCGGATCGACAATCGATCCTCCAATCAGACATCACTACAACCGATCAATCTACCAATTAGCAATGCAGATCAACGTTCGATCTACCACTTAGCGAAAGCGATCCTCCAATGAGAGACGATCGATCGGTCAATCAGCGCGCCGCATCGATGCTCCAGCGGAATCGATGCGAAGCGCGGACGGAAGTTCAGCCATGATTCACTCTGTTATCTCTTGTGTAACGAATGCGTCGCGTGATTATGCAGTTTTGTTCAAAGCGAATTTGGAAATCTCTCGTTTGCCTACTCATGTGATGGAAGTATCTTTGTTCTCATCTCATTCTTACATTCTGCTCTGCTCGGACTCTTGCTCGCTCAGTGTGCAAGGAAAGACGTGTTGCGTGTGGAACCACATTGTGAACACTCAAACGGCAGCTCGCGTCCATCTTGTATTCATTGTGTTGTATCAGTGCACGGAACAGCCTGCGTTGCTCAATTAGCACATCTCAAATCAAACTTGTGTAATCGCAGATTGCTCATGTAGTCAATTTACCATCGTTCAAGTTTAAGTGGATCTCCGTGCATTGATCATTCTCGAAGCTCAATTAAATGTCAGCTCACGCACCCTCGATTAATATAATCGTAACGGAGACCACGTAGTCGCAGATCCACGCGGATACATTTTATATCATCTCATTCTCAGCAGTCAATCATTGCTATCAATAATCATTGAGTCAATCTCTTTTCACTGATGAGCAGAATTTACAACTCTGCTTCAGCATCATTGCTGAACTCTCAATGTGTTTAAATCATCATCGCTCCGTGAACTCTCAATTGTGTTTAAATCATCATCGCTCCGTGCACTCTCAATTGTGTTTTAAATAAACTTGACGCTACTCATTTTAACTGCTGTGTTGTGTGCAACTTTTCACCGTCGTTCCTAACCTCACTTGCATCCAGCGCACTCAAACATTAGAATTCTCAAACAATATGTAAAAGAGTGAATAATTTTATTTTTATACATTAATTCCACCATTTATAATAATTTCTATACAGACATGAACAATTTTATTTAGCATAATTCCACTATTTATAATTTCTATACACGTGCGAACAATTTTATATTACACAATAAATACAATAAATACAATTTCTATTTTACAATGGTATATTATAATGTCCCCACGGCATAGTGTCGGTTGAATCGGGTACGATATATCGCTTGTCGTCGTATGGACTTACAGCGATTTTGGATTCCAAAATGGTGTACACTTTGTGCAATTTAGACCTTATGCATGATTGTCTGCGAACCATTTCGATCTCCCTTTGCAAACACTGCGCGTAGTCGTTGAAAGTTATCGTTCTGGCTATGACGTTGGTCTTGACGCCTTTCGCCTTTTTCGTATTTTTTTGCCGTCTACGCGAAGTGCATACATTTTCGCTCTAAGACCTACGAATTCGGTCATTATCGCGCCATTATTTTCGTCCTTCATCAGCCCTGGAACCTTCTTATTTACGCGCGGCATATTATATGAATTGTTGGTAGGATAATCGCTTGTGTCGAATCTATCGATATTGCGTTTCATGGACTCGTAGATATCTTCGCATCGAATGTGATAAATGAGGCTGTCTGTGTCAGTGTATAGAATTTTACAATTTGTTCCGTGCAGGGGAGACATGTACTCGTGATGAAATTCATACAAACAAATTTTTGATATGTCCACAATGCACATACCCACGTATATCGGTTGGTTGAATTTCACCTGGAGTTTTCGCAATTCAACAGCTATTAAATTTTCCGAAAAAACGCTTCTGCTGTGGAAATTCGGTTTGGCGATCATTGCCTCCGCGCCATATCGCCCTTCGCAATGTGTCAAAAGTTTTACATCCACATGATTTCGTACATTTTCCATAGTTTTACCGAATACCGCGTTGTTCATCAATTTATACAAATTTTTTTCAAAGTCGTTTGTCGCTCTTGTTCTAAACCGTGTGTTGAGTTCGATGTAATCGCGGAGCCAGGGGGATTGAGCGAATTGAAGCACGCGGTGTATCTTTGTAATACGAAGACCGTGACGCGTGCACTGCAGCAGGTTGCGATAAAGGATAACGTAACGCTGCTTATCGTATACCGTCGCGAGTAACTTGTCTTGTCTGCTGCCAGGTGGTTTGGCACGAGTCTGGCAGAACGGTAGATCAGCATGAGCGTCGTGCAGACGTTGGGGATATTCCAGATCTACCTCGAGAATGTATCCCATGGATGAATCGACAGCGATTGAAGACACATTAAAATTTGCAACATCTTCGACCCATTGAAATTTTGCATACGGCAGGGTTTGACACATTGCCCATCCATACAAATTGTTCACATCAAAGTACATCAAGTACAATGATTGTTCCGATGCGTCGTAAGATGGCATGTACTTGTTATTGGCATGTGCGTATCTTCCGGAACATTGACTTAAATCCCCACGTATACCGCGTTCGATAAACATGACCATATCGACGTCAGTGAACAATTCGAATTTAGTTTTGGTGTGTTTTAGCATTGCATCCCACGTGAAACCAGGTAGAGTATAATAATGCGCTGAATCTAATCCGTAACTCTTAATACAACTTTCCCGAAAATTTTCAAAAATATCTGCCAATAACAAGACATCAGTTTTCAAATACAAGTCGCTGTATTCGCCCAAGGTTCTAATGCCGAAACGCTGCCAGACAGTCTCGGCGTGCGCGTAATCGCTCTCGGATACAGTCTTACCCTTTAACGAACTGTAGAATGACTCACGCGGTGGTAAGCACGGATCCTGCAGCTTGTTTGCGCAATCAATGTATTCATGCGGAAAGACACCCTTTCGCGTCAATAAATTAAAATCCTGCGCTAAGAAAAGATGCTAATTTATCGAGATTGGTATTGAGAAATTTGTACGAATCGATGAATCGCAATTTAATACAATTTCGCGAGTCTGATGCAGCCGTATCATCGACATTTTTTGTGATAGAAATATACATTTCTTTAGTGATGGACAATACGTCAACGTGACCTTCGAAAACGGTAGCTATTTCCTCGATAATGAAATGTAAATCGTAGCCAGATAAATTATGGGAAACTATGGGAATGTAAAACGCATTTTTATAATTTAAATTGCACTCTGAATGTACGGGGCCTCTAAACCGTCCGGATAGAATGGCGATGATTGCGGACTCCTATATCGCTAGCCTTGAATGGTTCTTCGTAAATATGGCAATGTGTTCCATTGCGAAATGTCGTCCACTCTTCGGTAATTAAATCCAGCATTTGAGTATTACTGGTCAGAATAGGCTTGACAAAATATGCAAAATTTTTCTGTTCGTCTACGAACCATGAAACACAATCCGCTTCGCGACGACATCGATACATAGATAGCGATGTATCGTACGAACAAAGAATATAATATGCAATGCTGTGCACATTGTGGTGCTGATATTTTCACAATTTATTGTCTATATCACCCATTCGGTGGCTGTCTTCCGTTTTCGCCAAGATGCACTCAAGATCGGCGTACACCACGAAGAGAAGTCGCTTCTTCCTGCAGTGGTTGCCGAAACTGAGCAAGTTGTTGCCTTCGCTGGGCTGCAGAATGACACAATCATTCATCTTCCCGCCATCCAGCGAATGATGCTCTAACTTCTCGGCAGATCCGAAGTAGTGCATACATCTGTTAAAAAAAACAGCAAATTTTTTATTTCATTTGTTTCACTAGACATTTCAACATTTCATAAGTTTATATACATACCGATCACAGATGAATTTCTTTTTTCCATGTGTGCACAACTGGGTGCTCACCAGCCGGGACAAGACCTTCATCGACATGAAGTGCCCTACATCGCCATTCTCTTTATTCGGCGTGCAGAGCAAGTTGACGTGTCGATCCCTCTTTTGGCTGGTGAGACGCAGTGGAAAGACTGTTGGCCCCTTCGTCCTTTCCACCTCGAAGCTGTAGACGTTGATGGAGATTTTGTTCTGCCGCTCAAAATTCCCATTTTGCACCAGGGACATTGGACATTCAATGCCTGGGAGATTTAGCGCGGAAGCATAGTCGGGTTACGAACTTGAGCGATCGACATATCTTTCCGCGGGATGGAGAGCGGCGTCCATTGCCCACGCGAAACACGCATTGTCTGTGGATTGTACACTAATCGTTGCTCTCTTTAGCGCCAATTCTCACGGCAACTTGCAGTGGTACCCCGCGCGCAGCAGATTGTACTTATAGACATTGACGGTCAGGTTGATGATTCTCGTCAATGCCCATTCGCCGTCGCGGATGATACATCGCTGGTTCCATTCCTGCAGGTCGGATGTATCGAAGAGTTCGCAGTTTCGGGTAATGATGCTTTTACAAGCATGCTTGTCGCCAGCCACAAATTTACCGTTAAACACCGTGTTCACTTTGAGGTTTCGATGTTTCCTCAAAGCGTCCCGCACATGCTCCAGTACAATGGTCGCCGCATCCTGGAGGAAGTTGCGCGACTCGATATAGTTCGAATTTAGCACGGCACCAGTTAATACGCGGCTATTGAACGCAGTGTCTATTTCGCGCTACAAAAGTCCTGTGCTCGAATGTCCGGCACCTTCATGCATGAAACGTCCGCGCAATAAATATTTCAGTCCTTCGAGCCGCGCGATTCGAGCAACCGACGATTGTTGAACACCGATCGATAATCGTACACGTTTCACGCGGCTGTGTTCTTCCAACGATTCGATACACTCGTTGCATCGTTCTTCCCACGCGAGGTATTCTTCCCGTGAAATCAGCCGTTCAGATTGATCCCGCAGTTCACGTTCTACTTGCGCGAATATTTCCATGGTTGTAAATGGAATGTAAATGTAATGTCTTTTTCATGCAACACGTTGCAACGATTTGAGGCTTTGTGCAGTTTAGAGCGCGCTTTTATGGTTGGTACCACGATTTGGTATCTCTGTGTAACTCTTTTGGTGTACCCCCCTTTCCTCGGATGTATTGCATGCAAAAAAACGACAATCCGTCTCAACATGGTTTTATGCACTTTCTGCTGATACCGCATAATTTTTTCCATGATTCACGCGTATTACGAATTAGCGCGCAAGATCGTACGACACAGTTTCTGTTGACACCGCATAATTCTAAGATTCGACGCTTCCCAAGGTATTGTTGCGGGCACCCTATGGATAGAATCCATGGCCCCCTGGTGCCCGCGGCGAAGACAAGAGGACAGCGACAAGAAGGCGATCGCACCGATCGCCTGTCAAGCTGTCATTCGAGAGTCAGCCGCCATTACAAGCAGACGTATCGATACTCACATTCCCCTGCCTAAGAGATTGTATTCCGTTACCTTTGTTCTTTTACCAGTCCTGTTAATGTTTTGTTACTCTTGTTATACATTAAAGTCATATTATGTCGAGCGCGAAACGTAACAGTATTATATTACATTCAACATGTATCGAGACTTTTATCCTTGAGGATGGTGCTCAAATTACATGCAATCATGTGATATGTTGCGACGTTAAGATTGAAACACATTATGGAAAAACTGGTAGCTTTAGAATAAAATCCGGTGGTGGGGGAAGCAATTGCACCTCTATTTAAGCCGGCTACAGGACGCTATTCCATCAATCGCTCAGTAGCCTCAGTGACTTTGATGAACGAGATACGGCTACAAAAATTGTGTAGTGCCGAATTACTCGTTGGGTGCGAGGATTATTTCGTTCCAATCATGCGGGATGATGGCATACTTCCATGTGGGGAGAATATATATTATAACAGGTAAGGCTTATTTTCACATATTCTCGACATTTTTTATGTTTATTCCTGATGCGAGCGGGCAATTTCATAGCTTTGATTGTTCTCTTAGTCCGCACCGAGGATCGTGTATCATGGTCAGAATATACGCATTAACATCCATGGGTAGCAAATATTTGGAAATTGGAATCAACGTAGGACCTATGGCCAATGTAGAAGTTCTTCTCGGCGACGATCATGGGAATCATCTCATATTACCATGGCATACATGGGGTGTGCTATTCGACAGCCGTGAAACCATCGAAGAACGTGCACAATTGCCTGAATCAGCGTCGATGCGGATTGATGATTTAATGGTGGAATTTTGCCGGATCTTTGATTCACCGATTGTAAAGATGACACAATGTGATAAATCACTGTATTTCAAACTGAATACGGTATCATTTTTATGCAATCTTGAGCCATGTGTAAACTATGTGTATCTGCGGCTGTATCAAACTGCAGAAGATGTGAGGACAAAATTTGAAACTTTTGTTAACGTGTTGCAACAGAGTGACGTGGCCTGCGAAACATTGGATACGCGTCGTGCTGCTAAAATAATACGTGATAGCGAATATTACGACGCAGAGTATCTTGTAGATTGCGAACTGTTAGCATGCGCCATCAATGATATTGTAGCTGATGTTCGCAGGAAAAAAATGTTAAATTATATTTTTCTCCATTTTATTTACCCGTGTTCCTCCTCATTCTTTCCTCGTCACATAATTTTAAGATTCGACGTTTCCGAATTCTGCAGACGCCGTTTAATCATATTTCGTTCGAACGTACTTCGCGCCACCGAATGACATCATCGCATGCAGGTGTCGTGAGAATTAAAATTACGCGAGATCGCGCGATAAGCTGCGATGTTAAATCGGAACGCTTTAGAATGCTTGCTACATATTGGTTCGCTGGATCGTTGATTAAAAATTATTATTATTGTTTCTCTGCATTTGGGAGAACAAAATTCTGCTGCATATTGGTTTGGAAAAAAATATTTCGGCGGTCGTCCCCTCCCTCTGAAAAATTTCTGGGTTGGATAGGGGTTTGAAAAAGATTTGGGGAAAAATTTTCTGGGGGCGGATCGAGTCTGAAAAAAGATTTTTCAGGCAAGACCCGCCCCCAGAAATTTTTTCAGAGGGTCATTCTCTCCCTCTGAGAAATTTTCGACGGTGGGCCAGGTCCCTGCGGCGTCTCGGCCTGGACTGATCCCCTCCATGATTCCGGCTTCCCCCACTCCGCGGCTCGTGCGCGCGCAGCCAGTCTTCCACTCCCCGCTCTCCCCGCGCCCAGGGTTGCCCTCCGCCGCGCTCCCCTCAGAGGACCTGAGTTAGAATCGGCATAGCTATACTACTTCTAGCTAACTACGCCAAGTGCCACCGTCACTCCAAACAGTTCTTCAATTTGCTTGCTACTGTAAGGGATCCAAACTTTTTTGGTTACTGGACCATCTTGAACAGCTCACAACAGGCGGTGTTTGTGCTACGGCTTCATCTGTGTGCGTGTAGCTACGATCATAACATCCACAAACCTCTCCATGTTTAAACCTTTATTACAGTTAAATTATATGAGATATAACAAAATTTATTCAGACTCTTTTACTCTACTAATGGTCTCCAAGGGATCTGCAAAATTATGGAATCCTGCGACTATTAGTTTTGTATATAGACATGTGCACTTTAAGGCATTATTACTGTAAAATGGAGACAGATCTGACACTACGTAATACGACCTTTTATGTTCCATTGCACCTCGCCTACCACCCCCTAAAATATCGCTACGTATACTGTTTACGCCCTGTATGTAGAAACTAATGCTGGGAGTGATACCACTCTTTCTTATAAGTTTTATGCAGTTCGATACCTAAATTATTTGTTTGGAATATACGATACGTATCGAAATTTTGAGTACTTATACTATTATACTTATAGTATCGATACTATTCAAACCGGAATGAAGCATGCATAGGTATCGAAATAGTAATGAGTACTGTAGGCATCGAAAAAAATCGATTCCCATGTCACGTCCCGGGTGGAGGTCTTTAGGACGATGGCATAGTGGGGTTATATGGGAAGGTTTTGGTACGAAGGCGAGCTTCGTGGTGCAAAGAAAGAAGAAGATTCAGGCGTGAATGCCAGATTCGTGGCACTGAGGGTTGGAGGAAATTCAGGCGCGAATGCCAGATTCGTGGCACTGAGGGTTGGAGGAAATTCAGGCGCGTATGCCAGATTCGTAGCACTGAACGACCAGGGTTGGTTTACACAGTAATCGCGCCGGTGGAGACACCCGTTAGAGCACTTTTGTTTTGTTTAGGCTTGGTAATTGGATTTACCGTTGAATTATTGTAAAAAGCCACACGTAATATTTCCGCGAAATATGTCTAGACGTATGGTCGTGCAAGAGCTATACGAAAGTAAGTGGTGTAAATATTATAAGAACTCTCGCGTTCGCGGGCTGAGATCAGCTGTTGCGGTAGCTTGTTATGGTCTGGAATCTTCGTAACCGAAGGATAGATACAATAATTCGAAACGTGATTCAAAGTAAAAAAGTTTATTCAATTCGAAGCACCTGGTAAGCCATGCACTGTTAATGCGATAGCGTGGTTAAGGGTTTATAATAATGCGTTGGACGATAAGCATTAGCACGTAACATATATATAAATGGTTATCAATAGTAAAATATATGTATGAACATGAAACACATGGTTATAAGAAATGAAGAATTATAATGAAGGCAATAAGCAATTAGCTATAATAAAAATATAATGCAATAAGCATATGATAATAGTGTAAAGCAATGAGTACTAGCAATAGATAATTATAAATGTCAATATGTTTTATGAAAAGCGCAAGCAATACAAATTAATAAAAATGAGGATGATATTCAGTTTAACAATGGTAGGTAATAATCGCTTACAGTAGTTTCCGTAGATCGATAATCCGTAGAACACTGAATTGAATTTTAGTAAAGTATAGCACAGTAGTGAATAAGGCTTGGTGCTTCGCGGGAGTGGTTTCCGTAGAAGAGACCTCCGGTCTCTCGGGCCCTCGTATTTATACGATTTACAGGATTGTCAGGTATGAAGGGTATGCGCGGTATACACCTTGACCTATTTACGAAATATGCGTCGCAATAGGACTTCCGGAGTTTTTATGAAATATGCGTCTATAATTAGAACGTGTTTGGTGATAGAATAGGACTTCCGGGGTTTTTATTTGGGCTTCTGAAAAGGGGGTACTCAACCCATTGGGTGGATTTTGGGGTGTTTTGACTGGAGAGGGATGAGAGTGGCTTTGATTTGGAGGGTCGTAGAGAGGGGGTGAGACGTGGTCTCGAATTAAGAGGGTTTTTTGAGACGAGGGACTGGTTTAAAATTAGATATGAGGGAGGAGATCATGCCTCGTAGGGCGAAGAGGGGAAGGGGATATCGTAGTTGACCATCTCGAGATGGGGACCGCTAAGGTACATCGTCTAAATGATCAGTGATTTGGAAAAAGGGGTAAGAGTTGAAGTTTGGGGGATTTCGGTGGAGTTGTGGAGTGATTTATGAGGGAGACTTGAAATAATACCGCGCGAAAAATAGTGGGACGTCACACCCAAATGATACCTACAAAAGTCTTGATTCTTTAAGCTCAACTGAGTTCGGGTCTGACCTTGAACATACAAAGTCTCGCATTAAGGAATTTCTGAATAGTTCGACAAGGAAAGAGAATGAATATAACGAGAGTAAGCGAAATAGACGTACAGGGTAATTAGGGTGTATACAAAAACCGACTTTTGAATAATAAATATTTTCGAATTCCACTATTCCAAGAAATCGGTTTTCGAATTGTAACAAAAAAATATAATTAAAATCGTAAATAAATATTTGTATTTATTTTAAAAAATTTCAATTTCCTTAACATTGTGGAATTACAAAAATACAACAAAATAAAGTATATTTTATCTATACAAAACCAAATAAAAAATAAAATAACTAAACTCCGTACAAATACGTACAATTTTTGATTTCATAATCATAAATGGTGAAATGTGAACGTTAAGATTTTTTATCACGTTTTTGGCTACTCAGGCCACTGTGCGACGGCAAGCGCGGCAGCCGTAAAAGAGAAAGGGCAGTGGCTTAATGTAAATGACTAAAGATGGACGAGATCGCCCCGGTCTCTACAACTGCATTCATAATATTTCCCCACCATGGGATTTTTGCTCTTGGGGCCACGAGTGGCCTGGCTCGCTGCCTTCAAGAGCCAAGAGCAACTCGCGGCTGTTCGTACGAACAAATGCTTGAATGGCCCTCATATAACATATGGATTGTTACCATAAAATTAAAGTTTTATAATTTTTCGGTTTCACCGGATAACAGCAGACCATAATGTTCCAGAATGATTTCATAAATGATTATTTTACCAATATACTTTCATTCGTAGAAAATGGAGATAGAACGTCAGCTAGGCGAGTTATTATCACGAATCTATATGTGTGTATTCTAAGGTTCTAGTTACTTCTGGAATAAATAGCTATAAAAGAATCTTCTTTTGCGATGACTTCCAAAAGTCGTTTTCTAACATTATTCTTTATTAGCATAAAAGTGCATATGTACATGTGCCCTACTACTTATGTATCGTCATATGTAAATTAATGGACAATATTTAACGACCATATTTAATTCAATTTGTTGTATCTGTTTACTCCTTGGTTTATTACAGATGACAAATAAACTTCCATGGCAATATATTAAATCCGGTTACTCTAATGCAAGTTCACCAGGTACTGGATCTTCAGGAAGTAGCACCAATTCCCAGTGTTACGGTCAATCTCTAGATGATCTTAGCGTTGACTCCTTGATTCATAGCCTCCTCCAAGTTGTAAGCGGTGATAAATTCAATGGACCAGCTTCCTGCAATATTCAATTTTCGCACACTAGCTATTCCACTAGTAACAGATGCAAGGATTGCATTGACGCAGTTTGCAATTCGTGTTCTGCGAATCGACATTTGGTAAGCATTAAATTAAGTTTGATATTGCTTACAATTAGATTGATTGTACTTTGAAATTCAACGTTAATTGTAAGTAAAGTATTCCCCACTTGTATGCGTGCATACAACCTGAGAAGACGATCATCAGCAACAAACCCTCAACTGACGCCTGGCAGCCAAGAGTGATGAGCCCTGCGTACGGCATGAGTCACTACTAAAAATGAAAATTTTCATGCTCTTTATTACATCTTCATAAAGGTATTACTAATGGTTTGGTGTCACCTCCCGGGTGGAAGACCTTAGGACAATGACATGTGGGGTCGTATGGGAAGGTTAGGCACGAAGGCGAGCTTCGTGGTACAAGGGAAGAAGGGGATTCAGGCGCGAAGGCCAGCTTCGTGGCACTGAGGGTAAGAGGGAATCCAAACGCGAATGCCAGATTCATGGCATTGTGTGTTGGAGGAAATTCAGGCGCGAATGCCGGATTCGTGACACTGAGGGTTGGAGGAAATTCACGTGCGAATGCCAGATTCGTGGCACTGAGGGTTGGAGGAAATTCAAGCGTGAGTGCCAAATTCGTAGCACTGAACGTCCAGGGATAGTTTAAACAATAATCGCGCCTCTGAGTGACACCCGTTAGAGCACTCGCGGTTTATATTTAGGCTTGGTAATTGGATTTACCGCTGCATCTTTACAAAAGTCCACACGTAATATTTCCACGAAATACGTCTAACCGTATGGTCGTACAAGACCTATGCGAAAGTAAACCTTGTAACACTATAAGAACTCCCGGCGTTCACAAACCGAAATCAGCTGTTGCAGTAGCCTGTTAGGATTCTGAACCTTCGTAACCGAAGGATTGATACAATAATTTGAAAAGTTATTTAGAATAAGCGCGTTTATTTACTTTAAAGCGATGCCATGCATCGTTAATTCGATAGCGGTTAATTGATATAATACTGCGTTGCACGTTAAGCATTAACGCGTAAACATTTATATAAATGGTCATCAATAGTAATATATATATGGATGAGTACGAGACACATGAATATTAGCAATGGTGAATTATAATGAATGCAATATGCAATTAGCAATAATAACAATGAAATACAATAAGCATATGATAATAGTATAAAGCAATAAACATTAGCAATAGATAGTTAATATGAGATATAGGTATTTGACATTAGATAAAATATAAAGCAATGAATATTAGCAAAGATAATTATATAAATCACTAGGTATTAATATGAAATATGAAAAGCTCAAGCAATACAAAATAATATAAAATGAGGATGACATTCAGTGTAACAATAGTTAGTAATAATTGCTTACAGTAGTTTCCGTATATTGGTTATCCTTGGGACACTGAAGTTAGTTTTATATGTAACACAGTAATAAATGAGAACGTAGATACTTCGCGGGAGTGTTTCCTGTAGAAGAGAGCTTCCGGTCTCTGGTAGAGCTGTTCGGGAACTCGAATAAAGCGAGCCGAGCCTGGCCGGGTATCCGTAAAATCCGGGCGGCCCGAAAAATTCGGGTAGCTCGAATTTGTTTCGGGCGGCTTGAAAAATCCGGGTAGTCCGAATCGTTTCGAGCCGTTCGGAAGAACCGAATAGCCCGAATTGTTTCGGGCCGCTCGAAAGAAGGGGCTAGCTCGAATTGTTTCGGGTGGCTCAGAAAATCCGTACGCCTTGAACGTGGTTCGAGCAGTGCGACTGTGTTGAGTAGGTGAAATATTTCGAACGGTATGGAATATTTTAAGAAATATTTTTCTACTGGGATGTAAATGATGGTTATCAATAATGTGAAGAATTAAAATGCAAACGTTAAATAGAAATATTCGGTAACAATTGAAAATATCACTAGTTTACAGCCATTTTGCGCAGCAGATGCCACTATTTTTTTCTTATGTAAAATGGGCCGCTGATTCCGAAAATAAGGTCTAAAAAAATTTCTATGGATACGTTTTCGAGATATCAACAGGTGAACTTTTTACCTATCTATCGAAAAGGTGATCCCACTTAATTGCGAATATCTCGTGTTGCGAATGTTGCTATAGACAATTGTGTGAAAACACTAAAATTTCATATTTTCTCGGTTTTGTGTTTTTTTTTTCATTTTATTGTTTTATTTCAATTTTAATTCATTCTGTACATTTTTCTAGTATTTTGTTAATATATGTGTGTTTTAGAAATAGTTCTGGCTAGAAATTAGAAATAGTGTTTTCTCACTTTAAATAAAATCGGGGAGCAGGATATTTCATAACAGAATATGAATCACTTTAATATAGCATCAAGCGTCGAAATGAATTTGTTGTGAGATATCCTGCGCCATGATTTTATTTAAAGTGAAAAAACACCATCGAAATTGTAGTTCAAGAAAAGAATTATTTTTTAGTTTTTATTGCATTTTTAATAAAATCGTTTAATATAATTTTTTTCATATATATGTATTTCAGTATTTTGTATGCAATTAATGTAAGATCATAAGATTAATATATTATAATGAGAATGGGAAATATTTATAGAAGCGTGTATGAAATTATGGAAGATAGAAAAATATATTCAAGTGATATTTACATTGTTCGCTAATGTGGTAGAGTATAGCACGCATATTGTGCAACATACATAAGCACTATATATCAGAGCTGTTTCGAGCGGGACTCGGTTTTTCGAGCCGAGCCGAGACTCGAACGGTTTCGGGTAGCTCGAATGTGTTCCGGGTAGCTCGATTTTTTCGAGCCGCTCGAATGTGTTTCGGGTAGCTCGATTATTTCGAGCCGCTCGAATCTGTTTCGTTTAGCTCGATTTTTTCAAGCAGCTCGTATGTTTCGGGTAACTCGAATGTTTCGAGCCACTCGAATATACTTATTTTAGGTAGTCGACTGTATGGTGCAGTGTGCTAGCTTGGTGTAGCTGGAACGTTTTGTAGGCACCGAATATAAATTAAGTTAGATGTATAATATGAGATGTATAGATATGAAAACCATATCAAGTTATTTAACCCTAAGTTCTCGCAGGAAAGAAGTCGACTCAACATCAGAGAGAATTTGAACTTAAACTTGAATAAGTTTGAAAATATCCTGAATGTGATTAAATTTTTCAAAGAGATAAATTCGCTTGATCTCTTGTAATGGAGCACTAGTTAGCTCTATGTATGGTCGAATTATGTTGTGATTTATATTTTACACCTTCTGGGAAACCAGATTCAATCCAATTACTGCTCTCGGGGATATAATAAAGTGAACACTTATATTATATATAGAAAACTTTACTAAAGTTTATTTCGTATGCAAGAACAAAAGTGACAAAAGTGAAAACATATATGAGAATATATTATTATTATTATTATTATTATTATTATTATAATATCAACGGGACAAGATCCCATAATTTAAAAGTACATAAACAACGACGCATTACAAAGAATAGTACTTATTGCACAGAATTATCATCAAAGATGCCACACGACAGACTGTATAACGGGGAACGGAACGAACTGCGAGAACAATTAAAAAAGTCAATGTCATAGTATAATATATTGTATTATATACAGTAACATTCACGCAAACGCTAAACTATATACATACACTATTTACACGCTATACTACATTAAAATATATACATACAACATCAACGATGTCGGGAATGTTCTTTGATGGACAAGATTATTTGGGTGGGGGAACACCTACAGGAGTGGTGGTAATGTGTGCATAATGCATCACGCATCACGTGTGTACACCATACAGTCGACTACCTAAAATAAGTATATTCGAGTGGCTCGAAACATTCGAGATACCCGAAACGTACGAGCTGCTTGAAAAAATCGAGCTAAACGAAATAGATTCGAGCGGCTCGAAATAATCGAGCTACCCGAAACACATTCGAGCGACTCGAAAAAATCGAGCTACCCGGAACACATTCGAGCTGCTCGAAATAATCGAGCTACCCGAAACATTCGGGTTGCCCGAAACCGTTCGAGTCTCGGCTCGGCTCGGTTGTTTCGAGTCTCGAAACAGCTCTACTATATATTGCACAAAAATACACCCTCCAAAAATCTATATACGCACACTAGATACTATACACACATATATACTACATACATCCTATATACATACTACACACATATACACTATATACATTATCGTCGCAAATTAGCGGATAAAAAGCAAATTTGTTCGACTTTGTCTGTTAATAACGAAGTTCGCTTTGCACTTATAATATTGCCTGCCATTGAAAATAACCTTTCGCTGAATGCTTGTGAAGCAGGTATTCCCAAGTAATTTGTAGCCACGGGAGCCAATTTCGGGAAACGGGACGCATTTTCCCTCCACCAATTTAAAATGCAGGTTTTTCGTGGTGCAGCATTCTCTGCTATGTATGTTGTAATCTCCTGCGTTAGTGATACATATACATTTTGGTTGGATTCTTGTTCATCTTTTGCAATACTATCGTAAAATTCATACAGAGTTCCCGATGACGGTGACTCTGTGATAAAAGAGAAATATATAACATACAACAGTCAGCAGAATCTCGCATAATCTTCTCATTGTTTTATACTCACCTGACGTTCGGTTTGATGGCAGAGTTGTCTCATGCATGTCGCTTGCGTCGAGGTACTCGGTCGCAACTGAATGCAATAAACTTTGAGCCGACGTTTTCCTTTCTGCGGACAACAACCTGTCTTTGACGCGAGGGCCCATGATCATTGCAATTAATAAGGGTTCGCAATCCTCTATGAAATTAAACCTGTTGTTTAATTCGTCTAATAATGTTTTTTTAAGATTTAATGAGTGACACTTATTATCTTTTCTTATAAAATCTAGCAGTGTGTGTCTTAAGACATATATCGTGGGTATGTAGTTGGATAATGTTGGTATTTTGTCCATGGTCATGATTAGAGTCGCTTCCTTAAGGGGGTAGACACGGGTAATGCAGCGCGCTGCATACCGACACAATCTGGCCCGAAACATGGGTTTGGGAAATTACGTTGTTTGTCCTTATATTAGCAGATTTTGGGCTGGGTGAGGCCTCATTCGAAAGAGGAAGGTTCAGTGCAGCGCGCTCTGGTCATGGTTCGACGAGATTGTGTTGATATCTAATAATATGAGTGTTCAAAGTAGAGCAGAAGTCGACAAAATACACCCGTAAGAATCTAAGAATTTTTAGGTCACTAACAGAGTTTTGTGACCCAAACGATGACCAGAGCGCGCTGCACTGAACCTTCTTCCTTCGAATGAGACCCCACCCAGCCCAAAATCTGCTCATATAAGGACAAACAACGTAATTTCGTGACTGCATTCCCAAACACGAGTTCCGCCATGTTGGCGATAATACAGGGCAAGTCACGTGACAAATTTAGTTCAGGTAGTGGATACGAGATGGCACCTACTCGGGAGAACTGCAAATCATAGCAAAACTGAAGCGTTAGCTGGATACATGTGCCACAGTAAAAGCGTGATGCAGTCAATGTATGCATTTTCGTACGATTGTAGGTTAGGTTATATGCATTTTAGCCATATATTAACCAGGAACTGCTGGGAATTGTATACATTTACTAAATTAATGCTTTTACCGTGACACATACATCACTGGAAATCGCTGTCGAATTTATGTTATAATTATATGATCACATTATTTAAAATAAGAAGAGAGAAATTGGAACATTTTTACTAATACTGGAAATATTGATTTACTGATATCATATTTTCAGAATGTGGAAGTTCTGGCAATTATTTGCAATTATTGCTCTTATTATTATTCTTCCGACTGTTGTATGTAACATGTAACAAGGAAAAGTCTCCAAATCGGTCAACAGTTGACTCCCTGATTTTTTTTTGTAATTCTTTACGGTCCTATGCAGAGATGGGCATTATTTAAATAAAAGAATATACTTCCGAATGGCCCCAGTGGCCGATCGACACGAGGTTTCGGGGAGGGTGTGTGTACCCTAAATCTACAATTCTGTTTAGCTTCGGATATTTAGTTTCCTTTGATTATTCGAAGGCCTTTCATCTTGAGCTTCGAATACTATTTCATCTGTCATCGTATTTTTATCCTAAGATCGTATGCAGATATATTGGCCGGTCGATTCGTTTTCGTGAACAGCGATCGAGGAGAAATCAGTCACCACCATCTGACGATCGTGGATTTGTCAGTTGGAGTTCCGTGGGCACTGAAGGGTATATCTGAATACGATCTTAGAAACTCGAATAACCGACGAGAACCTTTGTGGTCCGAGCCGCGCGAGATCACCGTTGCTTGGTGATGTGTCATCGATTACAGTAAAGTCTCGTTACGGTCTAGGTTTGGTGTACACGATACGGACTTTTCGCTATCCCCACCAGTAGATAGGCTATGCCGATTCTGGCTCAAATGCGGCGAGGGGGTGAGGCGGGGCGGGGGGGTACCGCCGCGCTCTTCCGCGACATGGGCGAGGGGGTGAGGCGGGGCGGGGGGGGGGGGGGGGGGGGGGTACCGCGCTCTTCCGCGACATGGGCGAGCGGGTGAGGTGGGGAGGGGGGGTACCGAGTTCGTAGACGAGGGGGATGACGTCACAGGGGAGGGGGATTCAAAATGGCGTCTACCGAGTTCGTAGGTGAGGGGTATGACGTCACAGGGGAGGGGAATTTTCAAAATTTTCAAAATGGCGTCGCGCGCGCAGGTCGAGTTCGTGGACGAGGGGGCTGACGTCACAGGGGAGGGGGTGGATTTTCAAAATTTCAAAATGGCGTCGCGCGCATTTCGTATTGGCGCCACCTATTGGATGTTTAAGGTACTTTGGGCCCGCGTCGGTATTTGGGCCCGCCTTGGTAAATTTTCCAGGTTTTTCATACACTTCGTATTGGCGCCACCTATCGGATGTTTAAGGTACTTTGGGTCCACGTCGGTATTTGGGCCCGTCTTGGTAAATTTTCCAGGTTTTTCATACATCTCGTGTTGGCGTCACCTGTTGGATGTTTGAGGTATATTTGGGCACACGTCGCCGCCGCGCAATCTCCGTACGCGTGCGGGGATCGGCGCGCAGGCGCGACCGCGACCGATTCGTGAAAATTCAAATCGAGTCTTCGATGATGATGATTTCTGAGAAAGAGGGTGAACCAGGATTTCTGAGAAAAGATATATTTGAATCGTGGGACCGATGCACACCCACGTGCAATGACGTAAACATAGAGCGATAATTATTGTAAATCAATCATCGCGATAGCCCATGGAATAAACATTGCACCGCGCCATGCCGTGTGTTTATATCTGAGCAGGATTGAACGCGTTTTGATATTTGAATCGTGGAACCGATACAGCGCACGTGTAATCATGCATGCATATAGCGATAATTATTGTAAATCAATCGGCGCGATAGCCCATGGAATAAACATTGCACCGCGCCATGCCGTGTGTTTATATCTGAGCATTGACTTTTCCCAAGACCATGCCTCTAAGAAGGAAGTACCCTCGAGAAAACGCAATGTCCCTGAAGCAATAAATTAGGCGTTGCGTTCACGCGAGCAACTAAGCGATAATTATTCGGGGTAGAGTTCCGAGTATTTTCACGATCGAGAACAGGGCGACGTCTCAAGCACCCTTCTCGAGGGTCTGCGAGTCAAGCGTCGTGGGAGCGTGTAAGGGCGAAAAGAATTCGTACATAAACCCGCGGACATCTGGTTTACAGCAGACCGGGGTTATGGTCAAGCGTCGTGGGAACGCGATTGACATTCGCTAAGACCGCGCCTCTAAGAATTAATATATGGATATGAATATGTAGGAAAGGATATTATAAATGATACTTTACAGGTATTGATATGAAAGTTGTACATTTATTATTAAACATATATACACGTACTATAGTGGCATACTGACATATTAATATTAAGATTTTTAAGATTTAGTAATTTTTTGAACTTAATTATCCCACTCAATAACATTGTCAGCAAATAGATTAGTTAATGACAAATCCTCGGGAACTTGCACAGGGTCAGTTTGAGCTGCAACAACGCTAGCCCGAAGCCCCGATATTTTATTCGTGCAAACGGCGTTAAAATCAATCTTTTGCGCTTTAACGTTTCGCCAAACCACACTCTTTGGAGCATACGCACGATTCCGCAGAGGTATATTTCTATGTACATAATCATCATCGTCGTCATTGCCTAAAAACGTGTCTTCCACATATCGATTTATCCAAAATTGCTTATCCTCGTAGCGGTTATTCTCATAGTATTCATCTAGTAGGTCATCGCGTATTTCCTCAGCATGACGAAAAACTTTTAAATAAATGTCGCCATCCGGATTTGCTTCCGCCTCATGAAGTTCTGCACATCGAATTTCTTCGGTTTGAACCGCAACATTTCGACACGCCACATACACTTTCGGGCTGCACGAATGGATAAGTGTCGCAGCAGCGGTGATCGTAGCGGTAGCTGGACGTTTCAAATTCACGGGCAATGACATAATCTGAAACCATTTTTCTTATAATTCTCAAAGTTGCTAACACAACGATTCACTAAAATATGGTTATGGAAACTTACGGTATTAATCGATTGTACTTCCGTGCGTTGAACGGTGGACGATATCCTTCAAAGCAATCTCGCTTGCAACAATAACAACAACAATAACAACAACAACAACAACAACACTTTGATGCGATAGTCTTCGATGTAATTGCAATGGACTCAGACACAATAAATTTTTAAAACGTTTCTCGTAGTAACGTAAGACCTGACTGATGCAGTGGTACGAGCGAACTGTTTTTAACGTGGCCGTTTTTAACGTGGTCGTTCCAGTGATTAGACATACGTAAACATATAGCGTTAATTATTCGGGGTAGAGTTCCGAGTATTTTCACGATCGAGAAGGCTGTAAGTCAATCCATGGTGTATACATAACGGTGCACCGCGCGATATCATATGTTTATATCTGAGTCGTGAGAGTAGTACAGTGATCGTGTAAGGGCGAGGAAAATTTGAAGATACGTTCGAACTGCAACTAACGTAAACATAGTTCGATGACATCGTAAGGATCTCGGATAGGGTAGGCGACTAGTATATTAAATTCGGCAGTTGCTCGGTAGAGATTGTGAAATACGTTACGCGTGCATAAGTATCACGAGACATGGACTTTTTCGTGAATTCGTACGAATTGTTGCGGGGGATGATCCCACTGCTGCGTACCGACGAACAGTGCTACGAATGGTTCGTATCGTGTGACGAGCTCGTGCGCCTTATCCACGAACATTTTAAGACCCGAAGAGTATCGGAATCGGAACAACAACGTTTGACATTACTTATGAGTAGTGTTGAAATAGTGCGAACGTGTGTCCGAAGTAAAATAGCGTGCATAGTCGCTGAACTGGACGCGCGAGACGCATTGCTCGCGTCATCATCTTCCGATGACGATAACGATGGCGAGGTGAATCATTTGTCGACGTTGCTGCAGTTGGATGACGAATCACTGACGATCGAGAGGCATAAGATCCGCGTCGCGTTAAGCCCACCATCATTATTCGAGAGGTCGTGGATCAGCGTCTTTCGACACGGATTTATGCAATTGTCGCGCGAGCATCGTCAATTGTTACGGTATATCGCGCGAAACAGTACTGTGGGTAAATGTACATTGCATTGCATCGTTGCAAACCGATCGAAAGAATCGTTCAAATAAACCCGCGTGGATATTCGACCCGAATAATCTCACAAACTTTCGACTCTACCTAAATTCCGAGACGTATCCGTACGATGACATGCAAATAGATTTTTCTAAGTATAAATTCGCGATCATGTACAATATGTATGCGAATTTCATCCGATCGTACTACGGTCACGGAGAACCATTGCTGAGCGCGAACGAATTCCTTAAATACGCGCCTATCGTGTAATAGATTGTTCTAGGCAAAACGAATCGTTGAAAAGCGCTACCGTGGACGTGCGAATAGATTTCGAATGCAAAGAAAATATCCCCGCTAATACTTCCGCCTTCTGTTTGTTCATACACGATCGTATAGTCGAATACGGCCCTTTAACCAACATGGTACGCAAATTAATATAGTGTGCGTACGAGATCGATTACTACTACTACTACTACTACTCCTACTCCTACTGCGGATACTGCTACTGTTTTAAAACGTCGATGTCGAAGACCTCAGTTGCTGTTCTGACACCATCGCCGACGGTGCTACCTAAACAAGTAATAATAATGTTCGCCATTGTCGATCTGCAAGGGTTCAATATTGAACGCGAGTTCGTCGCCAAAGAGATCGCGATTCGCGTAAACAGCAACAACGATAAAACGACGATCAGCCATTGGATCTTCGAACCGCCATATTTCTGGAATCATCTGAATTCCTGTGAGCACCGTCAAGCGTCCTGGCTCGCGAAGCATCATCACGGGCTTCGCTGGTCCGACGGCTACGTTCCATACTCCAAAATTCCGGGGCTCCTCACCAGCGTGCTCGCGAACATTGACTTCGTCATCGTGAAAGGTGCGGAAAAGAAAACGTGGATGCTACAACTTCTACTTGACATAATCGTTGAGGATGTATGCGATTTGGATGAACTGACGGCGCGTAAGATCAACAACACCAACAACAACTGCAACAACAACAACAACAACAATGCTCGAACTGTCGAAGACGACGGCGGCTACGACGTTGACGATGATTATTGCGGAATCATGCCTGACGTTCCTAATCTGAAGTCTATGTATTCAACGAATGCCCTTCGATGTGCATTTCATAACAACGGCGGTGTTTGCGCGCTGGAGAATGTCGGGAAAATATGGGATTATATACGTAGCGTCACCTAATGTAAGTCATACGCGCACATTACAATCTACTTTACGCGTCATATGCCGAGAAACGAATATGTAAGAATTATTATCTTTTTTTTTCTGTTTTCTATAGCGATGAACACAACGGCGACGGCGGTGATGAGCGTAATGACAGCGGCGACTGATTCCTCTACCCACGAGCAAGAAGATCCCTCCCATACGAACGTTATTTTACACAAATACTTATTCTATAGTTTAAGTACGCATGCATGCGTGGATGTACATTAATAAATATATACTGTTTTCAAAGAAAAAAATATATACATTTATTTTAAAAATTATTACACATTTATTTAAAAAAAAAAAAAAAAAAATTTAAATTTAAAAAAAAAATTTAAAAATTAAAAAAAATCTTCGTGATGCTACGTCCTGCAACACACAGAGAAAACACCAAATTATTATTATATATAAAACGTTAGTATTAGCACGCGAAACACCAAACAATTAAAATTCACTTATACTCACTCATTAAATAGTTGTGGGAGGTCCCAAAACTCCTCGTCAATATTACACTCACGCCACTTGCGCCTAGCATCTTGAATTTTCTGTCGTAATTCGCGGCAGATCCGCCCGTCTCTCCTCGTCGGGTATTGGCGATGCTGAAACAAACACATGATTCGATTCAAACATCATTGAATGGTGTACGCGCACCAATATAATTTTTATGAAACATCACTTACGAGTAGCTGGATTACGACATCGCGGTCCCCAGCACGCGCCCGGGCCTCGATGTCAGCTCGACGCTGAAACAAACGTGCGAAACGATTAAAACAACATCGATTGGTGTACGCGCATCAGAATCATTTTCCCGAAACATCACTTACGAGGCGTCCAACCGCTCCTAAGAAATCTTCGCTCCATTCAGTTATTTCAACCTCTCGTTCCTGCTGTAACAAACACGCGATTCGATTAAAACACTGTTGAATGATATACGCGCACCAATATATTTTTTCTTTACTAAACAACACTTACTAGATATCGAATGGCTTCATGTCGCTCTACGCGCCACACTCGCACTAAATTATCAAGTACATACTGAAACAAACGCAGAACTTTGTTAGAAAATTGCTCAATCGAATGAATACATCAATTCAATTTACACAAAAAAAAAAGTATACTTACGATTTTTCGCGCCAATGTATCTCGCTCCTCGTGCCACGCCCGCTCGATTTCGCCATGTCGTTGCTGTAACAAACGCACAACTTCAAAATAATATCGGCGAATGAAATACTTGCACCAATTCAATTTACACAACTATACTTACGATGCATCGTTGCATCATAGCGGCATTCATTCTTTGATCCATTTTTTTTTTAAAAAAAAATACTTCTTTTAAAATGTATTAACTATACTGATCCGTGCGGGTGCGGTCGACGTCCTTATATGCATTTCGGTTCTCTAGGCTGGAGGGTTAGTCCTACACGTTACAGGGTAGGGGTAGTCGTGGAGTAGGTGTGGTGGGGGTGCCCGTTTCACAGTTTCTTCTTCTTCAATGATTTGATACTAATTATTCCAGCTTATAGTATACTTTTATCACTTACACTTTTTATGTTTTGCCTCACGAATCGTCTCTAACTCTTCTATGACACGCATGCCATTTGAATTTACCGCGTAATCTCTAACCCTTGTGCGGTATACATACATACATGTCTTAACCATCACCATCACTAATATGATATACTTTCATACATTGACGTGTACGTGTACGTGAATCCGTATAAAATGTCGTTGGGCAGTCTTGCAGACTTCATAACGTCACGTACGCTCGAGTGTTAACAAGTATCGCTCGCGTCATTTTTCCGTCGATGAGAATCATACGCAGTGCATATCAAAATGTACAAACGCAGCTTAAACGATTCATCCTGCGCATCCGACAACGATGGTGGCATTCCAAATAAACGCCAAAGACAACAACATCATCAACAATCCGATATGAGGTACGTAAGCGTTATTATACACTTTTCACTTTTCACTTTTCACTTACTTCATTCACTTACTTCATTCACTTACTTCTTTCACTGTAACCGTATACGATCAAAGTATTAATTTCATATACATGTTTCTTACAGTTCTGGATTCACCACGGCAAAAGCGTTGAAAACACCAAAACCATCAGTCGTACGGATCCTGGGACGTGATTACCCACTGACCGCAACAGCGTATAAACATCTAAGTATTGGAATTCGCATTGGCATGGATTCGTGCCATGTTGAGATTACCATAGCCGACAATAAAGGCAGCGAGTTGAGCTTTTCAATGTCTACGTGGAAGCTCCTGCTACAAAACGAGGTGGACATACTTCAGCGATTACGTAGCAACGCAACATCGCCTCAAACTCACATCGTAATTGATCATTTACGACTAGAGTTTACGCGTATGCATGATGATCAACTTATTAAAATCACTGATAATCGCACTGTCATATATATGACTGAAGCCACGATGCGTAAACTATTCGCGTACAATCATTGCATTGAACATATGTTCACCTGGCTAACTGAAAATATGTACTCTGTAAGCAGTAAATATGCCACCTTCGTAGAAGTTCTACGTACCGCGTCCGTACCAACGAATTATGTAAAATTAATTTCCGAAAGCGAGCACTTCGAAAAGCATTCATTGATCGATTGTGAATTGTTGGCGTTAGGATTACAATCTATGCTGCGTGATGTAAACCACGTACCACTATAGTACGTGTATATATGTTTAATAATAAATGTACAACTTTCATATCAATACCTGTAAAGTATCATTTATAATATCCTTTCCTACATATTCATATCCATATATTAATTCTTAGAGGCGCGGTCTTAGCGAATGTCAATCGCGTTCCCACGACGCTTGACCATAACCCCGGTCTGCTGTAAACCAGATGTCCGCGGGTTTATGTACGAATTCTTTTCGCCCTTACACGCTCCCACGACGCTTGACTCGCAGACCCTCGAGAAGGGTGCTTGAGACGTCGCCCTGTTCTCGATCGTGAAAATACTCGGAACTCTACCCCGAATAATTATCGCTTAGTTGCTCGCGTGAACGCAACGCCTAATTTATTGCTTCAGGGACATTGCGTTTTCTCGAGGGTACTTCCTTCTTAGAGGCATGGTCTTGGGAAAAGTCAATGCTCAGATATAAACACACGGCATGGCGCGGTGCAATGTTTATTCCATGGGCTATCGCGCCGATTGATTTACAATAATTATCGCTATATGCATGCATGATTACACGTGCGCTGTATCGGTTCCACGATTCAAATATCAAAACGCGTTCAATCCTGCTCAGATATAAACACACGGCATGGCGCGGTGCAATGTTTATTCCATGGGCTATCGCGATGATTGATTTTCAGTAATTATCGCTCTATGTTTACGTCATTGCACGTGGGTGTGCATCGGTCCCACGATTCAAATATAAACACACGGCAGGAAGCGCGTGCACGTAGGCATAAAAACGCGTTCAATCCTGTCGCGCGCCATGATCGCCTTATCTTTTCTCAGAAATCCTGGTTCACCCTCTTTCTCAGAAATCATCATAATCGAAGACTCGATTTGAATTTTCACGAATCGGTCGCGGTCGCGCCTGCGCACCGATCCCCGCACGCGTACGGAGATTGCGCGGCGGCGACGCGTGCCCAAATATACCTTAAACATCCAACAGGTGACGCCAACACGAGATGTATGAAAAACCTGGAAAATTTACCAAGGCGGGCCCAAATACCGACGCGGGCCCAAAGAACCTTAAACATCCAATAGGTGGCGCCAATACGAAATGCGCGCGACGCCGTTTTGAAATTTTGAAAATCCACCCCCTCCCCTGTGACGTCAGCCCCCTCGTCCACGAACTCGACCTGCGCGCGCGACGCCATTTTGAAAATTTTGAAAATTCCCGTCCCCTGTGACGTCATCCCCCTCACCTACGAACTCGGTAGACGCCATTTTGAATCCCCCTCCCCTGTGACGTCATCCCCCTCGTCTACGAACTCGGTACCCCCCCTCCCCAACTCACCCCCTCACCCATGTCGCGGAAGAGCGCGGTACCCGCCCCCGCCCCGCCTCACCCCCTCGCCACCATTTGAGCCAGAATCGGCATAGCCTATCTACTCCCACCACTTCTGTTTCAGTCTTGTCCGGCGAAGGCGAGAGCGAGATGAAACGAGAGCGAGCGACGGCACTGAAAGCGAGTCAGGACAGTACGAGCAGACGACGCGATGATGTTTTGTCTCGCTCCGTCTTTCGGACACCTGACACTCCGTCCTTTGTGCGCGCGAGAGGCGTGCGCGATGGTCACAAGCGCTTACGCTGGCACGGAAACCGCTTCGCAAATCTTGAGGCAGGCCCGGCTCAAATCTTTTTTGCGCTCTAGGCGAACTTGTCAAATTGCGCCCTTTATTATAATACATTTATTTCAGATTATTTATGACTTTACTCTTAAAAAATAGCTAAGTGCTAGGGCGTAAGGTTGACAAGAGGTGCAAAATGGTATTTTCATTGTTGGCATTGTTAAAAATAAATTTGTAAATGAAATACTACAAATTGTACTACAACGGTTTTATACTACGAGTAAAAATTAAGAGTAAGGACATCAATGTACTCAAATAAATGTATTATAATAAAGGGCGCAATTTGACAAGTTCGTCTAGGGCGTAAAAAAGACTTGAGCCGGGCCAAAAGATTTTGCGAAGCAGTTCCCATGCTCACCGTAACTCGTAAGCGCTTGCGACCATCGCGCACGCCCGCCGCGCACGCAAAGCATTCCATCTCGCTTCCCCCTTCGGCCAGAAGGAAGCGATAAACTCACACTTGGAATTAGGGCTCCGTTCACGATACGGGCTCACCGCCGGTCCCGACCAGCGAGCGGCTAACGAGACTTTACTAGAAACAGAATTTGTTTATTTTTCATCGTATCAATATGAAAGTGACACAAATGGATTCCTGGCATTCTCCCGATTAAATTGACAGAAAATAATTTAAATCGGACTATTTTTAACGAAACGGGCTTTCAATCGTTCAAACAATGTTTCACGTAATTTCCTTCAAAATATGGTCCGAATATTATAATTTTTGGGGCCAATTTGATCGAGCAAATATGAGGAATTGATGGACGTCACTTTTGCAAAGATCTGATTAAGCCATTTGCATCCAAGCGCGGAATATTTCGCGAGCCGCGACTGTCTAGTATCACCAAGCGCGGAATAATCCGCGAGCCCGCGACTGTCTACTATCACGCGCGGTGATACGAGCCAGTCGTCAGTTGAACGTCGGTGATGTTTCAGCGCGGCAGCTTAAGTAGAGTTATGATGCAAATGGGTTAAAAATGCAGAACTGCAGATTTGTCACTGCTTAGTGCGCAACATTAGGCCCCGCTAGTTTCGGGCGTCGAAACCCACGAAACTCAGCGAGTCGCATGATTGCCAGCGTGAAGGACAAGAGGAGACTTTTTAATGGCGAAGGAAAGTCAGCCTTCTATAGAACTCAAATCAAGAAAGACTTTGCTGACAAACTTTATATTCACGTCAAATAAATACTTTAATTGTAAAATTTAGACGATGAACTATTGTTGAATTTCGCCAGTTCTTTCATATGCATTACTTGGTTCGGAATTCCTGATCCCAAAGTTTCATGCATTTCCCTATTAGAAATGTTGCTTCAAGTCTTGATTCAAGTCATCATTGCTTTTTCTCGTACATAGAACATATATATGTTCGCGAGTAGGGGTCACGAATGACGCGACTTTGGTTTCCCAAATAAATTCACATTTATCAGGGCCCTCGCCCGAACCGCTTGACAAGGAGACTGAATGACGTAAACCGAGTGCGAGTGAAATAGCGGCGCACCAGCGAGAGACCCTCGGTCGACGGCGACTTGACTCATGGAGTATTGAATATGAAAATGTTCATATTTCTCATTACACCTTGATAAGAGTGTTATCACCGATGGATTGGTGAGTTTATGTCCACGAAAATGAGTCGAGACGCGAAGCAATTCAGTCTATTTTTTCTTATGAATACATGATTAGGACACACACTACGTTCACTAAAAATGGACCGAATTGCTCCATGTTTGGCATCATTTTCATCAAGAAACCCTAAAAACTCCATTGGTAATACTTTCATCAACAGTTATCAAAAACATAAACATTTTATCTGGTCCGTTGGTTTTATTACTCTCGGCTGTCAACGTGTGGTCTACTCTGGCCCGAAGGTCCTCGCTCGCAGCGAGAAAGCAAAACAGTGGGGTGGGTAGGTCTTTCCCGATAATCCGAGCCTAACCATTTGCGTACTTCACACTATCGTTTATTAGCATTTAGACGAGGTGATTCGCTAGCTAGAATCGTCAAATGCAATGCTTGCCAAAAATCATGTGTCTCGCTGAGTTTTGTAGGCTTCGACGCTCGAAACCAGCGGGGCTATACAATGTTGCACACTAAGCAGTGACGAATCTGAAGTTCTGCACTTTCTAATCAGATCTTTGCGAAAGTGACGTCAATCAATTCCTTATGTTTTCTCGATCAAATTGGCCCCAAGAATGATATAATTCGGACCATAATTAAGGAAATTAATAAACAATAAATGTAGAGCGGCTACTTCATTCTTTTGCTCTACATTTATGAACTTTTTATCATCCTTCCGAAGCATTATTATTACGCCGTAACAGTATCTTCAGGAAATCGGGTATAGCATAGAGGTTATATTTTCTGTCACTTCGAGGATAGAAAATCCGCTCCTCCAAGTGACAGAAAATATAACCTATATGCTATATCCAATTTCCTAAAGATACTGTTGTGGCGTAATAATAATGCTTCGGAAGGATGATAAAAAGTTCACAAATGTAGCGCAAAAGAACGAACTAGCCGCCCAACATTTTTTATCATATAGCATATACATAGGTTTTATTTTCTATCACTTCGAGCAGGGGACCACATAAGAATCACGCGTCTCCAGCCTGCGCATTTTCACTAGCCCAATTCAACATCCAACACAATTTTATATATAATGTTTGTTCATAACTGCTTTCTGTTGTAATAAGTGTATTTCATGTTCTGTTTCAGTGCTTTGCTAATAAAAAATGTGTAACCTAACAAACTTCATTTTCTGGAGACATTTCCTTATCTATTTTTCCTTTTCACTTATAATTCCTTACTGCCAACGTAGAATATTGTAGCATAAGTTCATTTCAAGTAATTAAAATGTACAATGAATTTTCTACGTTTGCACTACCAGCAGACCTTCCGTTTAAATATTTACAAGTAGGTACAGCGCAACAGCTGAGAATTTCTTTTCTTATTCAGAATTGTTTACGGAAATAGCAAACAGCTCCCTCTCGCGTTACCAGGCAGCCGCGTATCTGTGGGTATTACCATTTCTGTGTAGAAAAAACCTGCTGTAATACCGACCGGCCAAATCGGCCAGGTCACGTGACGTGTCTACCCCTTAAATATTTTTAATGATTTGGAATATTCTTCGATCATGGACCACTCGCCACTGTTTATAGTGTCCGGCATTTGTGGCTTGCCGAGAATTATATTTAATGATCGTCGTACCTCGAACAAGCGACTTAGCATTTCCTATTGCGAGTTCCATCTAGTCTCGACATCGCCAATGAGCTTCAGCGTTTCGGAATTGGGTGAATCTTTTTTTGGTTGCATCCTCAATTTTTGGTCCGCAGATGTAGAGCGGTGAAAGAAAGTGACAATGTTTCTGCATTTTTTTAAAATTGCGAGCAGTTCCGCACAACTTTTAATTGAATCTTTGATAACCAACTGAAAAGAATTCGGTGCATTAAATATGAAATGTACACGATTTATTATTTATTTTAACATTTAATTATTTGTTATTGTTTATTTACCTGCAGAGTGTGCGCGAAGCAAGGGATACGCTCCCACGTAGGGCACAGTCTTACTGCTTTCACAATATTCGCCGCGTTATCAGTGATGAAAATTATTTTAATATTACTTTTGTCGAAACCCCACTCACTTAGGCTATTTTGCAATAGTTCGTTTAAATGTTCACTTGTGTGGGTTGTCTTCAAATAGTAAACTCCTAATGTATAATTATGTAAGTCAAAATTCTTATTTACATAGTGTAGAGTTACGGAAACGTAGCCGTCATTTCCCCGCGATGTCCAACCGTCTGTTGTGAACGCAAATCTTTTCACCTAATCGAAAACAGTTGAAAAATATTTATAAATTTCATCTAGAGTTAGAAAGGTATTTTAATATGGTCTAAAGCATGCTGATAGATATCAGAATCATTGGAAAAGTTTTACTTACAGTTCCGATATCCTTAGTGATGCTTTCCTTAACCTTTTCCCTTTCATTGTGGAACATTTCAGGTATTATTTCGTCAGAAAAGAGTGCTCGATTCGGGATGTCGTACCTCGGTTCAGCTATCTGCATGAGATTTTTAAATCCTGGGTCGCTTACCAGTGAAAACGGCTGACAATCGGCTATTATCATCTTCGCAATTGCGGCTGTCAATTCTTTCGCTCTTGGAGAATTTTTATCTAACATGACGACTTTCCTGCTACTGTCAGTGTCGTTCACAATATTTATATTTCCTATATCTACACTGGTCTCAGGCGTCTCCAGAGTTTTATATACATCACCATGTTGGATTTGCATATGCCTCCTCAGGGATGACGTACATCCCGCCTTTGTTTTAAATGTTTTTTTGCAGTGGTTACACATCCCTTCCTCGCGATTTAATTTTGAAAACCACCTCCACACGGAACTGTGATTTTTCCGCAGTCTCTCAGGAATGGAATAATGTTCCTGATTAATATTGGAGCTACTTTAAAAAATTTCCATATTTTCGGGATGTTGCAGCTGTATCTCGCTATTATCACAAAACTGGGCCATTCTTTCTACGCACGTCCGTTCACTATCGCTTTCAGCACAAGCGTAGCTCCTCTCAACAGCTTTTACAAAGGCAATCGCTTTACCATCTTTTGTTAATTACAAAATGTCCTTAAAATCTAATAGCCAATCAAATATTTATAAGCTAAATTCCTATTGGTCAATATATTTCCTTTCGGTTATCGATTTTTAAAAACAAGCGAGCTCGCCGAGCCACGTCTCCGTCTGATCGGTCATGTCAGTCCGTCCAGTGGTTCTCGAGATTAGCGCAAACAAACAAACAAACAGAGATCTACTGGGGACTTTATTTTATACTATGTACATATGTAGAGAAACCCGGACAATGCCAGGTACTTTAAGCTAGTCTTAGATGTATACAAGTTATTTAATGTTAAGGGGAGGTTCCGGTCTAAACATTGATATTTTTATTTCACTTTTCGAATGCTCAGCCTTTTAGGAATACGTGTTTGGAAGGATTTTTTGAAATTCCTAAAATTCCCGAAGTTATAGGCATTTGAGTAGCGACAAATGCATGGATAATACCGTGAGAATACAGTGGCCAGGCAAGGTATTCTCAGATCATCAAAACCCATACCATTCCTTTCCCAGGTTTTCAGATAATTTGACAATTTAAAACGCTGACAATGTGAGTACATTTTCATTATATTGCATTTTAAAATAATTCCATGATCATTCATCGACACCGATACCTTTCCTCTGACAAGCGTGCAGATAATTTGTTAATTTAAAACTCTGACAGTATGAGTACACTTTCGTTATTTTGCGCTTTTAAATAATTCTTATTTATGGACACCTTGACCTTGTCTGGCCACGCCAAGTATTTGACTTCCAGGCCGCGGACATCTAGGCAAATGACTAGATGTTACATTTTATCTTTACATTATTAAAATCTTCACGAAAAGAGTAATGGAATGTATGAACACAGCATTTCAGCTGTGTATATGTAGTTGTGTCATCTTAAGCACAGTTGAAAAGCACCTTTATGTACTTTCAGCTCATTTTGATTTCACACCTTTTTTTTATATACTAATTATTATTATCTTCTATACTTTTGTGATTTATTTGATAATATTCTTTCCCGTCCTCGACTTTTTTTTATGTATTTAACGTAATTTTTTTACTTTTTTCAAGTTTTTATGGGGATCTCACTTCTTTTTCAAAGATAATTTGCATAGGGAATGACTTCAGATAATATTTAATATTATAAATTACAAAAGATCATCATCAAGAGCCATGAACAGTCTTATCACGGGGCAGAATAAAGGCTAAATTCTACGTAAGTTTAACAACTACGACAAGAAACCATGTGCACCGCATTGCCGATCTATATATATTATATGTATAGCACTTTGTGTACAGTACATGGTGCGCGAAGCAGCTTATGGCGCTGAACGTATTTAACATTTAACTGTAATAACGACCACAATCTACAATTTTCGAAGAAAAATATGTATGCATTTTTAGCATTTCGTGGCCAAGCTTTTTTTTCTATTCGTAAATTATCAACGGATATAAAAAAAATTATGTTAAACGATTTTATTAAAAATGCACTAAAAACCAAATTAAAATGCGCTAAAGACTAAAAAATAAAGCTTATCTTGTATTGCAATTTTATTCCTATTCGAACGTAAGGAATCATTTCTCGTTATAAATTTGGTATCTACTACGGAAATCGCGAGGCCACTAGCGTCCCAAACGCAGCGGCTTTTTGTCTTTTTCGTAAAGAACGCGAGTGACTGAATCCAAGTCGTTTTGTGGTTATGGGTTATATATATTGATGACTGGGTAATTTTTTCACCCCTTCGGGGTTAATTTTTTTTTAATATTGTATTGTCATCCAAACTATGGATGCCTGCAAAGCTGCAAGACAACTCGATAGTTGGAAATTGGTTAAATTTGAGTTGCCAGATTTGTACCATACATACATCAAACATACAAAAATGCAAACAAACCGAGGATCGAAGCTGAATGAAATCGTTTCAAATAATCTGATCAATACCGTGTTTAAATTCATTTTCATCTGGGAAATCTCAGAGGTATGTTACAGAAACGTTCATGCCGATACGATGGAAAATGTGAAAGTTTTACATTCTATTAAAACAAACAAACTAAACAATCATTGAACAATCATATCATTATATTTTTTCACATGTAAACATAAATATTGCACAGAATGATAGAAGATAATAAGAATTGCGAAGTTTAGAAGGGATAGGATAAATCCGGGAGACGCGGTCGACCTAATATAAAGTGGCTATTAAAACTAATACAGATATTACTTATTTTATCAGAACAAACCTAATATGTTCTGAATTTTATGCTGATTCAGAAAAACGCGATATTTGCTTTAAGGCAATATTTACTGTAAATCGGGTTGAAAAGTGAAGTCATGACATCTGACCACCTCTCCCGAGGTGCCGGGAGAAATAGTTTTCGTCGTTGGCAGAGACCACTGACATAATTATTCATAGAAAAATAACAAAGATGAAAGCAAAATTATTTATGAGTGAATACAACTACAGATTCATTGATATTTAATTTGTTTACGCTAAACAAGTAAAGAACACATCAATGATAAAGCGAACTACCTACCGGCGATTACCAAGGCAAATGAATACAAAAGTGAATAAATAAAATAAATAAACAATACTAATAATAAAATAATGATAAAAAATAAATATATAAATAAAAATAATAAAAAATCATAACTCCACCATCTCTCCTCTTTGCAGCTAGAGATGGTCTTCTCGTTAGTTTTGAGAGGAAGACTTAATATGGCTAAATACTTTGACTGCATTGTTCCTCAATATATCCACTATCTTATCATTTCCAAACATTAAACGAAAATAAACGTAGAAGTATATTTTAAATACGATTCTGTTCACCGTTGTTTAACAAACGAGGTTAAATGTAACCTCAGTTTACATTTTATAGCCTGTAAATCTAGACAAATACAGAAGGAACTGAAGTGACGCTTTTCATTCCATTGTTTGGCTTTTAGAGAAGTAATTAGTCTGTACTTTAACGCGTTTTTACGTATAGAGTCTGAAATATAGCGACTCGACCAACTCTCCGGCCCGACCGCGTCTCCCGGATTTACCCTATTGATACGCAAATTTGTATTGTTTCATAAATTATTGAAATAAACTATCAGATTAAAAAGACTTTATCTTTATTTGGCGCCGGATAAAAATAACTCAGAGTTAGTTTCATTGGAAACGCCGCGGATGAATCAGTTTATTCGACGGGAATTCACCCGTCGGCTACAAATAATTTTCTTAATCGATGGTCTTTATTCTTGTGGTCGGCCGAAGCTGGAGCCGAGCGACATTGTATCGCTCACCCGTCTAACCTGTCGCCTGGAGTTGCTCAGCGATGTATCATCGATTATGCAGAAACAGAATTTCTTTATTTCTCATCGTATCAATGTGAAAGTATGTATGTTTGTTTATTTGTTTTCCCTTGGGGATTACAATTCGCACCATTCCACTTCCTCTTATACCTACATTTCCCTTAAACCTATTCCTTACATCTATTCCTTAAACCTATCCCTTAAAACTATTCCTTAACCTCTTCCTTAACGTACTCCTTAGACCAATAAGAAATATCTTAGACCTACTCCTTACATCTATTTCCTTAACCTACTCGCCTCTTAACCCTTAAATCTCCCTCCTCGCCCACTCGCCGCTTGCCCACTCGCTCGCTCTCCTCCGCCACGCATGCCACCCACGCCTTCCTTCCCTTGACCCCCGCTTCCGCACGCCAACACTCACTCTCATTCCTTCCTCTCTCACTCCTATGCTCCCTCCTCCCCTCTCCTTTCCTCCACTCTCCTCATCCACACTTCCCCTCCTCCCTCATCATCCAGTACTTCCCCCACTCTCTCCTGCCACCTCCCTCCTCCCACCCCATGCACTCCTCCCACACATGCTCCCATGTTTCCTCTCTCCATCCACATACCCTACACTTCCTCCTTTCCTCCTCCTCCCAAGACCTCCCTCCCCTCATCCCATTACCCAGCCTAAATCTCGCCACCCTTTGCCACCTGATTTCCCCCCATCCCTTTTTCAAGTAACCTGGTACCCCCCACCCCCTTCACCACCTTATACCACTTGTTATATTCCGAGTCTCTTATCCTTTCCCACCTTTCCTCCTCCTGCATTCTTCTCTCCCTACCCACCAATTCCTCTCCCCTCAACTCCCCTCCTCCCCTCATTCCTTCTATCCCCTCTATTATCCACCCCCTTTCTTCAAAATACTCCTTCCATTCCTCCTCCCACCCCCCAGTACTTTTCCCCTCTTTGCCCTTCCTTTCATCTCCTCCCAACACCTCCGTGCCAGCTCCCCCCACCCCCTCCTCCAGCTTCCTTTCGTACCCCCATGCCCTCATCCCCGCCTTCCCTCCCAACATCTCCCTCTGCAGCTCCTCCCTTACCATATATCCTGGTGTGCATCTCTCCACGCCTAGCACCCATTTCAAGTATCTTTCCTCCAGTCTCTCCACTCTGTCCCTTCCCTTCCATCCCCATATCTCCACTCCACAACTTACCGTAGCCCATACTAATTTGTCGAATAGCCATACCCTCCTCCCCCAGTCCTTCCCAAACCTCCTCTTTCCTATCCCCCACACCTGACCCATCACTGCTGCCCCCTTCATCACTCTCTCCTCTACGTGCGCCTCCTGCCCCCCATTACTCATCAACACATACCCCAGATATTTAAATTTGTTAACCTCCTCCACCACTTTTCCCTTCCACCTCCATGTCACCCTCTTCCATCCCCCCTCTTTCTACACCTCATTACCTTCGTCTTTCCCACGTTCAGCTGTAGTCCCTTCTGATACAGATACCTTTCCAGTTTTCCCATCATCCCTCTCATTCCTTCCTCCTCTTCCGCCAGCACCGCGATATCGTCCGCGTATGCCATCGTATATATTTTCTCCCCCCCCCCCCACCCTCACTTGCCCCACCCTCCTTTCTCCATCTCCTCATCTATATCCGCCAGCAAAATTGTGAACAAGCTGGGGCTCAGTGGGCATCCCTGCCCCACCCCCCGCGCCGTCCAAAAGTCCTTCCCTTCCTCTTCCCCCACCCTCTCCCTGCATATCGTCTCTCTTAACACCTCCTCACACCTCTTCACCAGCCCCTCCCTCACTCCTCTCTCCCTCATCGCCCTCACCAGCACCTCCCTGTCGACCAAGTCGAACGCCGCTTTCATATCCACGAATAGCACGACTAACTTCCCTCCTTTTCTCTCCACCTGCCTGTTCATCAGGTAATTCGTCACGTACACGCTGTCCACGCATCCCATCCCCCTCCTAAAACCCGCCTGACTCGGTGGCAATATCCCCCTTTTCCTCCACCTCCTTCCTCAGCCTCTCCGCTCACACCGACGCATACACCTTGTATGCTGTCTGCGTCAGTGTTACCCGTCTATACTGATCCACCCTTTTTCCCACCCCTTTTTTCACCACCGGCACCACTACTCCTACCTTCCATTCTTCCGGCCATGCGTCCCCTTTCCATACCCTATTACATACCTCCCACAACCATTCCTCCACCTCCTCCCTTCCATACCTCATTCGGTATTCCGTCCCCTCCCATCGCCTTTCCGTCTTTCAACCCCCTCAGCACCCTTCTTCTCTCCTCTTTATCTATATCTCCCTCCTCATCCTCTCTCCTCCTTCCTTCTACTCCCCTTCTTACCCTCCACTCCACTCCCCCTAACAACTCCCTAAAGTACTTGTCCCACTCCTCCATTTTGATCTCTTCATAACCCCCCTTCTCTTCTTCCTTTCTCTATTCACCATCTTCCATACTTGTCCCTCTGTCCTTACCCCCTCCACCCCCTTCTCCCACCTTTCCACCTCCTTTTTCTTCTTCTGCTCACACATCCTCCTGTACTCCCTTTTCCTCTCCACATACACTTTCCTATCCCCTCCTTCCCTTCTCCACCTCCTTAGCTCCCGCCTCACCCTCCCTTTCTCCTCTCTACACTGCATGTCCCACCATCCCCCTTTCTTTCCCCTACTCTCCCCATTCCCTACCTTCCCCATTGCCCCTTTCATTCTTTTCTTCAACTCCGCCCATTCCTCCTCTATTCCTCTCTCTCCCACTTCTCTTTTTCCAAACTTCTCCACGAACTCCTCCTTGCCTTCTACTGCCCATTTTCCTCTCCCCTCTATCCTTGCCCCACCTTTCTTCCCCCTTTCCTCCTGCCCCCCCTCTTCCCCCCTCAGCCAGACTATTACCGGGTGGTGGTCTGAGTCTATTCTCTCCCCTACTTCCATCCTTTCTACCCCTCCCTCGTTTCTTCATTCCCCAATACGTAATATATCACCGAGTTCCCCCTCCCCCTGTGTATGTCCATTCCCCCTCCTCACCCCCTCTTCGTTTCCATTAATAATTCCCCACCCCCTCTCCCCCAAGTACCTGCATAGCCTTCTCCCATCTCCATTCACCACCTTATCCTTCGACCTCCTACTTTCCATTCCTCCCCCCTCCTCCCCCTCTTCCTGCATCCCTCCCCCTTCCCCTCCTGTCCTCGCATTGAAGTCCCCCCAATCACCACTCTCACTCCCTCCTCTCTCTCATCTCTCCACTCCTCCAGTTCCTCCAACTTCCTTTGTAAGTCCTTGTTCACGTACACCCCTATAACTCTCCACCCCCCCCCCCCCCCATTTCACCTTCCTCATCATTATCCCTTCATTTTCCCTTTCCGCTTCCTGCCCCAATTCCAATCCCTTTCTCACCCCCCATTATCATCCCTCCCATCGCTTTTCCTTTTTTACTTTCCCTCCTGGCCCATTGCTTTTCCCACACGTAACCCTTCGGCAGTCTACCCCTCACATACTCCCACTCCCTCTCCTCTATCCATGTTTCACTTAACACTATTACCTCCCACTCCTCCAGACCTCTCCAAAACTCCTCGTCTTTATTCCTCACCCCTGCCACGTTCCAGAATGCTATCTTATATCCTCCTTCTCCTCCCATCCCTCTCCCCCTCTTCCTCTCCTTCCCCTCCCCCCTTTCCCTTACCCTTCGTTTCCCTGCTCCTCCAACCACCTTTCTCCTAATTCATCCCACCTTCTCATCTTTCCGTTAACCCACATATTCATGTATCCTACCTGTACCTTCTTCCCTCTCTCCCTTTCCCTCTCCGCCTCTCTTTCCACCTTCCACCTCGCCCTCCTTTCTTCCTGCGTTAAGTCGTCATCTACCCTTTCCCTCCTCCCTTTCAGTTCTCTCCTCGCCTCCATCGCCTTCCTCTTCTCCTCCCTCCCCTCCAGTTTCACCAGTACCAACCCGTTCCCTTCTTTTCCTGTTCTTCCCACCCTTCTCACTTCCCTTATCCCTCCCTCGTCCACCCCCATCCTTGCCCACAACTTCTTCACCTCCTTCTCCACCTCCTCTCCTTCTATCCCCATCCCCCTTACCACCACATTGTTTCTCCTCTCTTCCCTCTCCTTCTTATCCTGTCTCAACTCCATCCTTCTCAGTCTTAGCCTACTGTTCACGTTCGAATGAGAAAGGGATAGACTGTATAGATCAGTTTACTAAAATACACCTCTTAGCACCAAAAGTTTGTCTTTAATTTATAACTATGTTATCACTCACGATCCACACAAAACAGACACAAATAACAAAACTATATTTACAAGAATATTAAAGAAGAGTGAACTCGCGAACAGAGTGACTGTATGAATGTAACTGATTGATATAAATGGCGCGCGATCGCGGTACATGTGCTCCCGATAACGTCTCGATGGAGAAGAAGGAAGATTCTTCCCGGAATTCAGACGTGTATTCCGGGAAGTCACGTGATTACATAATTCGTGACTCACACGCCGCCAGGTGATTTACCTAATAGTTACAATTACGCATTGTGGCCCAGAGATGGCCTAATTAGTACAGATCGGTGAAGACTCGAGTCGGCTGCCGCGCGTAGCAGACGACACGACTAGTGACGCGTTTGACGTCGACGGTACACACGTCCAACACTACATTCCTCTATCTCTCCTCCATCCTCCGGCTCCCTTTCTCCCCTCCCTTCCTTCTCTTTTTCCCACCTATTTATATTCTCTATCATCGCCTCCACCCTCCCATCCCTCTCTTCCATTCTCTCTACCTTTTCTTCCATCTTTCCCCACCTCTTTTTCTCCTCCCACCCCCTCCTTTCCTCTCTCCATTCCTCCATCACCTTTCTTATTTCCTTCCTCTCCTTCCTCATCTCCTCACCTCCCTCATCCCCTTCCTCATTTCCTCCTTCTCCTCCCTTACCTCCTTCATCAGCTCCCTTATCATGTTTACCACATTTCCCAGCCCCTTTCTCTCCTCTTCCCTCCCCTTTCCCCCTTCCCTCCGGCGATCTCTTCGTCTTCACACTTTTCTTGAACCCAGCCCCCTTCCCCTCCTCCATCCCTTCCTCCCCCTCCCTCTCCTTCCTCTTTTTCCCCCAGTACAGGTCCAAACTACCACCCACACCGCTGCCCACGCTACTCGCGCTACTTACACTATCCTTCCTTCGCCTTTCTTCCCCTATCATCTTTACTTTTTCCTTCCTTATCCCATCTCCATTCCCCTTTCCCCCTTCCGCTCCCTTGCCCTCCTCCATTTAATCTCCTCCTCTCGCTCCACTCTCCTTTGCCCTCTTATCTTTTACCCTTTTCCCTATCTCTTTTCTTCCTCTTCCTTTTTACTCCTTTTCAAACCTCCCGCCTCTCTGGCAGCTCCTCCTAGTATCTCTTCTGTCCGCCAGATCCTTTACCTGCTCCTCTACCTTTCTCTTCTCGCCACTCCGCACCTCTCTCACTACCTAACCTCCTAAACGCTCACTTTCCCTCCTCGCACCTCACCACCCACTATCCCTGCCCTGTTACCTTCACCCTTCACAACTCCACACCTCTTCCCCACCTTCCCCACTCACCCTCTATCCACTCCCTCACCACTTTCACACACTCTTCCCTCACCCACCCAGCACTCCAAACACACGCTTCTACCACGCTCGCGTCCGGAAACGGCATCAATATGAAAGTGATTCTGCCGATTAAATTGACAGAAAATAATTTAAATCGGACCACTTTGAACGAAACGGGCTTTCAATTCTGCAAATAAATTTTATGTGTAATATCGTTAAGAATCTTACATTCCCGACCCTTTCTATCTTTCATTATTGCTACTTTCAGCGAGGCTTTGACGCTAGACGCAACTCTCGTGCTGCATTCCTTCAAGTCTTCTAGATAGAAAGAGCTGTGGCAACAGCGCGCAGAGACAGAAAGAACAGAAAATGTGGCAACTATACGTAAAAAATTCGTGTACATAGAGTATCTGGAGATGTCACTTCTGTACAACTTCTTTTTATCGACCGCAGTAGTTTCATTAGGGTCCGTCTGTTTACAAGGGACGCTTCAATCGATTCCCGACCATAACAAAAATGAGACGACAAGTTTGTAACAGTGATGGATATTTCGCATTTTCACCCTTCGACTGCGGAGGGTCAACCTGAAACCGCAACGGTCGACCGAGGATTCATACCTGTTTCAATAAACAATAATTCTTTATTATTTATCGTATCGATATGGAAGTGGCACCAATGGATTCCTTATATTTTTCCGATGAAAATCATACCAAATATCATGTATTTCATGGAATTTCCTTCATTATTTTCCGAATTACGTCGCTCTTGATGTCAGTTTCATCGGCGAAACATAAGGAATCAATTAGCGTCATTTTCGCAAAGAGCTGATGAGAAATGTGGAAGTCGAAGATTTCTCACATCTTAATAGGCACTCCAACCCCTTCGAGGGTCGAAAGCCATAAAATTCGGTGAGACATTGCGGGAGGTTGTCCTCGCCACGGAGTACTAGATGGCATCTCTTTGACAGGCGCACCCTGTACAAAGACGGGCGACGATCCCTGCCGAATGATCCCGAGAGTCGACGAACGAAACATGTCTTAGTCTCTTTTTGGCTGGAGAATCACAAGAATAAGACGAAGAAGAAGAAAATCTTACAATTTTCGTATGATACATGACAATATGTTACGATATCTGTGTCATGCGTGGACCAATTTGATTGAATTTAGTCTTATTTGAATGCTTACATGCGATTTACATAAGAAAAATACCTTCAAATTTAGGAAATATTGCAAGCGTGATGAGATATTAATGAAATAACTTTCTGGTAAGGTTGGATTAGCCGGTTTGTGAGTAAAAGATACGCGGCAGCGACAGTTGACATATACAGGGGGTCGAAAGATGTACTTGGCGTCGAGACGCTGCCGCGTCTTTAGATATTTTCATTCATATCCTTTCCTTCGCGTCTGTAAAGAAAAAAAGGCGAAATGATAATCAATATATCGATCCGCAGAAACACAGCTGGGCTTCTTTAAATGCCACTTTAATAGCCGTTTTGGACCCGTGTTTCACGAAATATAAAAATGCTGATAACTGTGAATCTCAGTTTTACAGGACATGTTCGTATACCAACTGGTTTTAGTATTTTGATGAGTGGAACCTATCCTAAAGAATTATCCTACATATTTATAAATACCCTGTATACAGGTTTTTCGGCTACACGTGGAAATAAATATAAGGGGAGATTCTAGAAACCAAAAGAAAACGAAAATTAAGATATTGTGATTTTGGCTTTGTTTGTTCGTTATAAACGTTTAAAGATATGCCTAAAAGGAGTCAATCCGCGTGCAGCAGTGTACGGTGGGCAACACAGGTGAGGGGTCGAAGAGTGTTATTCAATGCCACTGTTGCAAGGGATCACTCACCTCAGAGAAGCGGCGACGAAATTTATCCCTTCTTCTTTATCACTTCATCCCAAGTTGAAGGGTATCGTTGTATTACATCAGATCTGCCTACTCGCTAAAATCCATTGCTTCCGTTATATCCACTGTCACTATGCAATGGAGACACATGAGCACAGAAATCGCACAAAACTCAGTCACAACGCCCCCCCCCCTAAAAAAAATATCAGATCTCTTGCACTAAAACAGAAGGTATATAAGGCAGGTTCTGGATCAACGCATGGCAGGGGGGAGCGGGCGGGGGGTACCGCATCGGTGTCCAGGGGGAGACAGGTGGGGGGAACACGACCCGTCGGCGTGGGGATGAGTTAGTGGTGGGGGAACACGAACCGTGGAGCAGGTGGGACACACACGCGAGCGGGGGGGGGGGGATGTTACCGCCGATGACTCATCACGCGTTGTAGGAAGCGCCGCGACAATTCGAAGCGATAATCAACCCTCTTATCGCCCCAAGGCGAGATCGCGCCCCGATAGCTGCGACGTTCTAAACAGGTGTACGAAATAGAGGTATGATATTTACATCTCTCTCTCCCTCCCTCTCCCTCCCTCCCTCTCGCTCTCTCTCTCCCTCTCTCTCTCTCTCTCTCTCTCTCTCTCTCTCTCTCTCTCTCTCTCTCTCTTTAGGACCATAGTCAAAACGTACGGAGGCATTACGCGTAGAAGATGCAAGTCGAAACCTGCATGTTCCTATTGCGTAATAACCGCGCCAAAAACACATAACGATCGAATGTCAACTTCCGAGAATAATGAGGTATGACGCGGAAAAGATGCAAGTCGAAATCTTGGCATGAGTATCGCACGCCAAAAAACATATAACTTGGAAGGTACACTACCGAGAATAATATGCTGCATCGGTGCGCACTTTATCTCTGAGATGAGAAAATTCAAAGCGGACCGGCGCGCTTCTATCGTGCGAAGGCGCGATTGTGCCCGCGATAGTAGCGACGTTCGAACTAGGAGTGCGAGAGAGACACGATATGTTTCTATCTTTCACAGTCCCCGTATAAAAAACATACGCTGGTATGACGCGTCGAAGATGCAAGTCGAAACCTGCATGGTTATCGCGCGATAACCGCGCCTAAAACGTATGACTGTAACGACAGGAGGTACACTCCCGAGAATAATACACATATGCTTTGCGAGTGTAAATATAGATGTGTTGACGTTGTGTAGCTCATGTGATTTATGGGTACACGAGTACAGTTTCATTGCAGGAGAATGTACCTAGCACGGAATGAAGATTGAAAATTACATCTACCGCGGGTAGGAAAGGATCGTGTAAGGTATTAGACAATACAGGTATTCGTATGAAAAAAGTGTTGTATTTATTGGGAAAGTGTATAGACATGTGTACATTATTATGGTACGTTGCGAGCATCGTCTATCATCGAATCCATACCTAACGCTAATAATTAACAATCTAACAAAGGATGCGGTTCGAAGTATTAGCTTTCTGAAATGAGTTTTTCATAGTCCGCGGTCGATGTCGTAGCGGCATGTATAATGGCGACAAAGGACGCGTATTTACTGCTTACGGAGTTTAGAATTTCTGACAACCACGAGAACGTATGATCGATGAAGCGATCGTATTTGAACATTTGGCGTATCGTAACTTCGGCCATGTATATGATGGAACTACCGTCCGATATTTTGGCAATTTGTTGACTGTTGATTTGTGTGAAGTTGATGCGTAGTAGTATGTCTATGACAGTTCCAACTCAGGTCCTCTGAGGGGAGCGCGGGGGCGGGGGGAAGTGAGGGCGCGCGAGGGAGCGCGGCGGAGGGAAACATGGGCGCGGGGACAGCGGGGAGAGGAAGACCGGTTGCGCGCGCACGAGCCGCGGAGTGGGGGGAGCCGCGATGATGGAGAGGATCAGTCCGGGCCGAGCCGCCGCGGAGACCTCTCCAGACCTGACCCTTCCCCGAAAATTTTTCAGAGGGAGGGAATGACCCCCCCCCCCCCCCAGAAAGTTTTTAAAGGAATGAATGACCCCAGAAAACTTTTTTAGACCGGGCCCACCCCCGAAAATTGTTTTCCAAACCTATGTGCGGCATACAGACATTTTCGTGGTACAATCACATTTTTATTCTAAAGCTACCAATTTTTTTCAAAAATGATTTTCAATCTTAACGTCATAGAGTTTCGCGCAATCGTGTGGAATATGAGTCCTCCCCAGGACACATGCATCCGATGATGTCATTTTAACAGCACGAAGAACGCTCGACCGAAATAAACGTCGAATCTTAGAATTATGTGGCGAGGAGGAAGACGGGTAAATAAAATGTAGAAAGAATATACGTTTAAGGTATATATATTGTTACAAAAAATATAAAAATCGAATATAAAATATAAAAAATAGAAAAATAGAAAAATAGAGAAACCTAAAACTATTTTAAGAAGGGGGAAGGTGGTGAGGGGGAAGGTGGGCAGGGGGGTGATGGGGGCGACGGAAGTGATGGTGGTGATGGGTGTGATGGTGGCGATGGGGGTGATGGTAGTGACGGCGGCCGCGAAATTTGGTATGGGGCCCACCTCGGCCCAACATGCGGCTCCTGCCGCAGTCGATCCGCCATCATGGGGCCAACCACCGGCCCCGACCGCCGCATCTGCACCCCTTGGGGTGCAACCTGGAGCGCGCGGGCCTCCAGACCCGCCAGCCATGCCCTCAGTACAGGTAGTGGCATGTCCTAGATCACAAACACAAACGTTGATATAACACTGATACATTAAATATATTAAACATGAAGCACACAAAACAATGCAAAGTATTGCATACTTGCGGAGGCGACGACGGCGGCGATGGCGGCGGCGACCAACGTGGTGGTGAGGGTGGTGACGGTGGTGGTGATCCCCAATCACTCGACCACACGGGTGACGGTGGTGGCGAGCCCTACAACATAATTAGCAATATAATATTCGCACAAACGCCTGATTTAATCTCGCTCGATTTCAACGGTTAAACGCGATAAATGTCAAAATATTGATAAGTACATACCTCGGGGTCACACTCCGGCGCAATGCGAGTTAATCCCATTTTATTCAGAAAAAGTGTCACACAAAACTGCTTCAAAATTGCTTAAAATAATCCGACAGATGTTGTCAAAGATTTGAAGACAACTGGTCTCGCTGCATCTCCTGGCTCTCACATGTAACCCCCCCCCCCCCACCCTATCATGAAATCGAGAAGTGCGTAGCTTTGCAAAAGTAAGATACTGTTGTTCTTCACATCCCTTTTCGCTGACCATCCTCTCCATATTCACACGCATCTTCTTCCCTTCTTATTCACACGCATCTTCTTTCCCTTCTTCTTTGGACACATCAAGCGACTAGGCCAAATCACTTTGATCGCGTATCGAATGTGTATGGTACCACTTTGATCGGTTATCGAACGTGTATGGTACCACTTTGATCGGGTATTGAACGGCTTTGATCGTGTATCGAACGGGTATTGAACGGTATTGAACGGTTTTGAACGTATATCGAAACTGGTATCGAACGGGTATTGAACGGCTTTGATCGCGTATCGAACGGGTATTGAACGGTATTGAACGGTTTTGAACGTATATCGAACGGGTATCGAACAGGTATTGAACTGCTTTGATCGGGTATCGAACGGGTATTGAACGGCATTGATCGGGTATTGAACAGGTATTGAACGTGAATCATACCACTCTGAACATGAATCGAACATGAATCATACCGCTTCTGCATAACTATCGTCTTAATCTAGCGTACATCGCATGTAGGAGGTTGGGGAGGGTGAAAAAAAACATTTTCATATACATTAAAAATTGATTATATTTTATTTATGCATTTCTCTGGTGTTTAGACCACCAGTTGAATATTTTAAATACATTTTGCATGGCACAGTGTTTTGCATGTCTGCCGCATCACAGAGTATTAACTACATTTAGCTTATTTAGAGATTTGATATCCTCGTAGTCAATGTCCAGCGTCTCGATGACCACGTCCGTTCTCGTATTTTCATCCAGGAAATCTGCAAGCCAGTCGGGTTTCTGCAGCCCTTTAACGTATACGATATGGGATGCGTCATCTTCTTCATTGATCGCATCAGCAACAGCTTTCGTAATTAGCTGTTTAGCCATACTGTACGGAACGTCTCCATCGTCCCACCGTAGTCCATGATGTTTTGCCACCAACCATTGGATGCTTGATTTGTCGGATTTCGTAAGAAGAAATTGTGGCATCGAACTCCCAAAAATATAGTGCGAGAGAATTGTTCCCTTTTGTAGGATAGCCACTTCCTTCGCGACAAAGCTTCTATCGACGATGAACCCTTACAGGTCAACGAATGTTGGTATGACCATTACCGGTACAATTTGGAGGTCCGTTCGCTTCCAAGACAGGCGAGACAATGCAGTCTTTCTCGTAAAGCATCACGATTTTCACGATGAAATTTTGTGTGAATTTGGCACAGGAGAGGGCGGACAAGTAGCGTGGCAATTTAATAGATTTTGCGTAGCACATTTGTCAGCGGATTGTATTCAACCACCCGATCGTGCAGAATCAGACAGTAGGTCGTAGTATTTGCAGGCACATTCTCTTTACATTCGAATTCTATACGCACGTCCACGGTGCTATTCTTGATCGACTCATTTTGTCGCGAGCAATCAGTCATCACCAGGGGGCCAAATTGTAAAAATTCGGCCAGGGTAAATAATGCCTCGTTGCAACTATGCCCATAATACGATTTACGGAATTGCGTATACATGTGGTACAAGATGGCGTGCTTATTCTTGTCAGAGTCCAAGTTCAGGTCATCATATCAGTATAATTCCGACTTGAGAAAAAGTTTTACATTGGCCAATTTGCAGTTGTTGAACTTAGTAACGTCTTCGCACATCGCATTCCTTCGATCAGTCTGTAGAGCAAGGATGATGCATCGCGGCTTCTCCAGCTGTGCAGATGCCTTCACGGCCCATGAATCCTTAGTCGTGCTCTGCAAGAGAGGATACTCGTACAGATTCCACGATTGAAAACAAATGCTCAGGTTTTGTCCACATTCCAAAGTATGTAGCAACGATAGCTTATTAACGTCATTACATGTCACATAAGGCATCCGCCATTGTAGTTTAACTAATTCAATTTCTGGTTCCAACATCGGCGATCCTATTAGAGAGTTGTTGTCATTGCGCGATCGTATTAAAATCAATTCGTGACGCGCATTAACAATTATGCGTTTGTAGTCTTCGCAAAATCCCAGCAAACATTTGAGTGGGATGCAAAAATTGAAAAGATTTTTCACTATTGGCCCATCGCCTCGTTTCAAGCCCCATCCGGCATTCTCCATATTTTTGTCTACGCCAGATGTCAGCGATACATAGTTTTTAAGCGTGCTAGTTATTCCAACGTTTCTGTTGCGATCAATATCCACAACATTCAGCTCGTATCGAATCTCATCAAATAAGAACGCCACGCAATTATTTCCCAACATCACCGTTAATGCATCATTTGGCTTATTTATCTTCAATTTCCCCTGCACATAGAGGAAACTTTCACAAGGCAATGTGTATAAATCCTGCTGCTGTAGCGGTATTCTTATCTCATCGCTGTATCCAAACGTCCTGTTGACGTATTGGTTGTATGTGTGAGTCTGGAGCTTGACGATGCGATCCTCAAACGTCGGCTTCCCTCCAATGCTTAGAATGTCAGCTATTTTTTCAACTTAAATGCGCACAATGAATCCCAATGATTTCAAAAATGCAATGTTCGCAGCACTTAGCCTCTTCCTTTTAGCGTGATCGGAGCTGTTGCAGTTGTTGTTGTTGTTGTCGTTGTTGTTGTAAACAATTTCACTTGGAAGAAACGAGTTTCTGGAGTCGTTCAATACAAGAATCTCTTTTGTTCACACCACGCGTATTATCGTCGCCGTTGTACGTGCAGTCTGATGGTAATCTCTTCACCTTGAAAATCAAGCAACCGTCCGTCTTGATCCACAACGCGTATCGTCAGATCCGTAATGACTTGTGCGGTGATTGGAAGGTAAATGATCTGCGCGGGCGTTTCCGATATCTTATATCCAGGTGAAATTCTCGGAGAAAATTCATGTATCGTATGTACGTGTTTCCCATTGTTGTACGCGCCAGCGGTCACGCTATATTCAACGCGAATAATGTTCACGTTCATGATATTAATTGGATCATCCGATTCGTGCCACCGTCCTGGTTCTAATACCCGATTCGTCGAGAACCCCAGCAGCGATCCAATGTTATTGGGCTTTGTAAAGTCCACGGCGAACCTCAAAGTGAACTATAGGATACACAACGTTGTCACTGTCATCGGTGTCGCCGAGCTTTTTTTGAGGATACCGTTCGAGTAATCGTTGCTTCAAGTACTTGGCGATGGCGTCTAGTTCGTAGGAGCCGTGGGTAATCGTAATGTATTCATGAGTGGTATCGACACTGTTGTTGATGTCATAGTTTACGATGAAGTAGACTTTATCATTGCTCGAGTCGATGTTCGGTATTGTGTGATAAGTTTCAAAGGTTGTTAGACCAAGCTCGTAATTATCGTCGCTCAAATCTATGGGCGGAAAGTAGCTTACTGCGAGGGTGCTACTCTTGCTGGTTAGAGTGAATGTTAACGACATATTCCGGGCTGTACTGTTCGACTAGTACTGAATCAGAGGGGTGGGAAGTCAATCCTTAAATTTGGTGTCGATCGTTTGTAGAAAGCGTAAACATAGTTGTCCACAATTGCTCTGATTGTACTTCTGATAAGACGTTCGATTGTATTCAATTTTCACAGCATCTTTATCCAGATATTTTACCAATTCCTTAGGCGGTCGAAGATTCCCATATAGATCGACACCCTCTCTTCGTATACGCCACCCAATGAGTCCCACGCCCCTCGGCATTGTCCAAATTTACGATACCGCTCTCGTTTCGATGTACTCCACCCGCTGGTAGCGCGTTACGCATAAAAGCACCTCCAAAGAATGGAATACGTATACGTTTTGCCAACTCCTCCAAATGTGCATCGGTAGTTACGCCCGCGGGCATTTTTAATTTCTTTTCGGCGTTTTTTTTCGTTTCGATATTCCCTGTCCGCGCTTGTATGGTGCGAGATAAAGTCCACGACCTTCCATGGAGCGATTATGGCGATGCATTTCCTGCAGCTGATGTTGCGCCGCCTTATTACCGTTTACCGCCTTGACAATTCCCTCCGCTCCACCAGCTAATGATCCGAGAACACCTAGCAGTGGGAGAAGTGGTAATATGCCACCCCGTTTTGCTACTGGAAGAATCCGCTTTTTCGATGCTCTCTTTGGAGTCCTTTTGCGCAATTTTGTTTTCATCCCCATTCCGATTTTCGTCTTGGCCTTCGTAGCTGCCCAAACAGCTGTAGCAGCACCTCTTTCACCTAGTGTCGAGTCTCGCGCAACGATGCGTTTTCGCGCTTTGTCAGCGAGAACGTTATCTGCCGCGTGCCTTTCGCCGAGGTCGTTGCTACGCGAATACGCAATATCGTGTTCGCGACACGCTGCGTCCAACGGATTGATGCCTTGATCCCCTCTAGCCAATCGTTTAGCCAGATGAGTTCCTGGTCCACAAAATTGGTATCCCGGAATATGTAATTCGATAGGTAGCGCGTTTATCGCCCGATTTAACAAACCACAACCTTTCTTTACTCTCGTCGGCGACATTCGCCACAGTTTTTAATCAATGGTGCTGGACCGTCGATATGCGTTCGCTGCCAAGGGCGATTATAATGTTCCAGACACCGACGCTACTGCTGAACCTCAGAATCAGCTTTTATATGCTCGGGGTTTTATATGCTACATGGAGTCTGTCCCACAACTGATCTATGTGTCTCCCAAACTCTCGGAGTAAAATAATCTTTGGTATATATTTCAACTGCTCAGAGGTTAGGTCTCGAATATCGCAATTATCCGACAGGACCAGAAGCATTTTAAATACTGAGCCGTTTTGCTTCGGCGCGGACCTATATATAGGGCGCGTCGCCGCTTCGACGTATCAAAATCATTTTTCGCAGTTTGCGGAGAGGATGCGATTCGTTCGACAACCTGTAACGATACGTGTGACAAATTTTAACGATAAATCGCAAATGATGTCTTCGAAAACCAGACGCAGACATGGTGCCATGCTACCAAACACTATCCGCTGCGTCATTTGCGGCCCATCAAATTGTGGAAACACCAACGTGCTGGTGAGCTTGTTGGAAAGTCCTCACGGCGTCCGCTTCGAGAACGTGTACGTGTATTCCAAGTCGTTGCAACAGCCGAAATATTTGGAGAATTTATTGACTCCGATAGATGAAATTGGCTACTTTACGTTTTCGAATAACAGTGATGTCATCCCACCGAGCGAATCGCTTTCGAATTCCATTTTTATCTTTGATGACGTGGCATGTGACAAGCAAGATACGATAAGGGAATACTTTGCAATGGGGCGCCACTCGAACGTTGACTGCTTCTATCTGTGTCAGACGTATGCAAAGATTCCCAAACATCTTATACACGACAATGCCAATCTGCTGATTCTGTTTAAGGAGGGTGGTACCAACTTGAAACATGTGTACAACGATCATGTAACCACTGACATGTCTTACGAGGATTTCTGCGCTTTGTGTCGTAATTGTTGGCAACGGGAGTATGGTTTCGTGGTAATAGACAAGGATAGCGCGATGTCGAATGAACGTTGTAGAAAGGGATTTAACGAGTTTGTCGTACCGTGAGATGACCAATTGTCGTCAACACGTCGGTGGGAAAGCAACGTCTGCGACAAAATGATGACTGATATCGATACTCTGGAGATTAAGGACCGCGAGAGAATAGCGAAGGAAATTGCAAAAACCAGCGATTCCATTCGCAAGAAACATCAGGCTTTGAAGACTGGCAAGATGGAGGAAGATGTCGCGTTGAAGAGATACTTTAAACCTATTGTCGAACCCCTAAAACATATTGTGGAAAATACCGCAGCGACAGAAGCTGGCACATCACCGCTGATGAGCACAGACGTTGAAGGGAATGAAACATTAACGCCTAAAACAAAAATTCAGCCGAAAGGGAACACATTGCGCAAGACAAAGAGGAAACGACAAATGTCATTTGAATATTCACCGATAAGCTCCACACCAGTTCAATCGAAGCATAAACGGTGGAATGTTACATCAAAAGATTCTCCGGATCCTCCCACACCAATAAATACATTTCCCAGTGTACAACTGCTCTCAACCAAAGATGACGACGTTTTCGAAACTAGTCCAGATGCGTCGTTTGTAACATCTATTAGACAGCAACTCCAAACATCCGCGGGACAAGAAACGTTTCGCAACCATTTCGGCCCGCTGGGTCAAAAATACATGAGCGCAATTCTAAGTGGTGATAGGGATACAACAATGGATTATGTGTACGGCGTATACTTTGGCAATAGTGGAACGATGCTTGGGGATAAGGCTTTCAATATAGACAAAGATGATAATATAATCATAGATAATATAATCAACACCCGGTCTTTACGAACTGTTTTTCAAGAGAATTCCTGATGATGCTATATACACCGATGCTGATAAACAAAAATACAAAAGTACACTGCTGGCGACGAATGCCCACAGATGCGATCATGGTGCTAAAAAGCCTGTATTCAGCAACAAGGGATACAAGTACAAACATGTGATTGCACCGCTACTCCCCCGCGCATCAGTCAATAAAGCAGGGAAAGGTCTAAGAACGCCGCGAACCATGGTGGTAAACGATAACAAGATCGATTACATACACTGGGACGATCCCAACGAACTGGTGGATCGATTGCGCTCGCTGGAAGCGTCGCGTCAGGCAGTTAACAACTCTCATGGTCCCGAAATTCTATCTACTTACGAGGAACTCCGCGGGGTAGGCCACATTATATAAATTAAACCGCACGCGGATGATGTCCACTGTATGCATCGAGATGCCGATCAACAAATTTGGGGTATCGCTCGAGAAGAGTGGAGTACCTAGAATGGACTATTACAAATGGAGCGGCATGCTTCGAAATTATATGCGAGATAATGCTCTTTGTGTGGCCGGTGCCGACTTTGATGAAAAATCACGCAAGATACGACGCGTAGCTCAACCGGTGGCCGACACCGATGCCGTCAATAAACTATACATGGAAAAGAGCATTAAACATTTGAGTGAGCAGCAGGCAGAATTAGGGAGGAAGCTGGTCGCGTTTCAGACAGATATGCTGACGTTACAAACAGCGTTCAAAAGATATCGCAGGCGTTGAATTCTATCCGCAGCAGCACTGCAAAGGAGAATCATGCGAGGCGGCTGAACTTGTCCTTGGGCCGATGGGGAGCACTTAACGCACGTACCCCATAATTATCACATCATTCGTGTCAAAGACACCTCTGCGATCAAACATGCAGGCCTTATCGAAATCCAAGAGTAAAGAAAACCACGGCCACAAGAAGCTACAGCTAGTTGAGGAATTGCATGCTCCAGCTCGAAGACATTTCCCGCGGAGGCGCATCATAGTGCATGGATACGATGATCTGTGGCAAGCTGACATTGTATAAATGCGTCCATACTCGCGATTCAACCAGGGTCACCACTACATACTTACAGTCATCGATGTGTTGAGCAAGTACGCATGGGCGTTTCCGTTCAAGGCTAAAAGTGCTGCTGAGGTGACTAAAGCGTTTGCAAAGAAATTTAGAGATCGATATCCGAAAAATTTGCAAACCGATCAAGGAAAAGAATTTTACAACGCCGATATGCAGAAACTCTTGACGAAACATGCCGTTAATCATTATTCGACGTATTCGGTGATGAAGGCCTCCGTCGTAGAACGTTTCAATCGAACATTGAAGAACAATATGTGGTAACTGTTTACGCTCAATGGAACCTATAGATGGACCGGTGCGCTACCAAGTCTACTTGCAGAGTATAACGCACGAAAACATAGAACCATCAGAATGCGTCCTTGCGATGTTACCCCTGCGATCCCCGATAAGCTGCTAGCCACCGTATACAACAACATAAAGATCGCTGCTCCAGCGAGATTCAAGCTGTGCGAGTTTGTGCGCGTGAGCAAATTTAAAACCATCTTCGATAAAGGCTATACGCCGAATTAGACAACGGAGGTGTTCAAGATAGCCAAAGTGCAGGCAACTAACCCTGCAACGTATCTGCTAGTCGATTCCTGTAGAAAACCCGTGGCTGGAGGATTCTATGAACATGAGCTGCAACGCGTCACCGATCCTGATGTATATCTAGTGGAAAAAGTGTTGCGTAAAAAGTGGGATAAGGTATACATCAAGTGGCTGGGGTTTGATAAATCACACAATTCATGGATAAATAAAAATAATATATTGTAAAATAATAATACATGGCCTCAATAAATACAATCATACATATACATATACATGTGTGAACAATTTTATTTTTACACATTATTTCAACCATTTATAATCCAGTTAATATATACAATGATACATATGCAATAATTCCACTATTTATAATCATTTCCATACATGTGCGAAGAATGTTATATTACGCAATAAATACAATAGTTTCTATTTTACATCGATATTTTTTTATAACGGTATTTTACAATGGTATATTATAATGTCCCCAGGGCAGAGTGTCGATCGAATCGGGTACGATATGCCGCTTGTCGTCGTACGGACTTAGAGCGATTTTAGATTCCGAAATGGTGTACACTTTGTTTAATTTAGACCGTATGCATGATTGTCTGCGAACCATTTCGATCTCCCTGTGGAAACACTGCGCATAGTCGTCGAAAGTTATCGTTCTGGCTATGACGTTGGTCTTGACGCCTTTCGCCTTTTTCGTATCTTTTTGCCGTCTACGCGAAGTGCATACATTTTCGCTCTAAGACCTACGAATTCGGTCATTATCGCACCGTTATTTTCGTCCTTCATCAGCCCCGGAACCTTCTTATTTACGTGCGGCATATTATATGGATTGTCAGTAGGATAATCGCTTGTGTCGAATCTATCGATATTGTGTTTCATGGTCTCGTAGATATCGTCGCATCGAATGTGATAAATGAGACTGTCTGTGTCGGTGTATAGAATTTTACAGTTTGGTCCGTGCTTGGGCGACATGTACTCTTGGTGAAATTCATACAAACAAATTTTTGATATGTCTAGAATGCTCATACCCACGTATATCGGTTTGTTGAATTTTACCTCGAGTTTTCGCAATTCAACGTCTATTCAATTTTCCGAAAAAAAACACTTCTGCTGTGGAAATTCGGTATCGCGATCATTGCATCCGCGCCATATCGCCCTTCCCAATGTGTCAAAAGCTTTACATCCACATGATTTCGTACATTTTCCATAGTATTACCGAATACCGCGTTGTTCATCAATTTGTACAAATTTTTTTCAAAGTCGTTTGTCGCGCTTGTTCTAAACTGTGTATTGAGTTCGATGTAATCGCGGAGCCAGGGGGATTGAGCGAATTGAAGCACGCGGTGTATCTTTGTAATACGAAAACCGTGACGCGTGCACTGCTTCAGGTTGCGATAATGAATAACGTAATGCTGCTTATCGTATACCGTCGCGAGTAACTTGTCCTGTCTACTGCCAGGTGGTTTAGCACGCGTCGGGCAGAAGGGTAGATCAGCATGGGCATCGTGCAGACTTTGCAGATATTCCAGATCTACCTGGAGAATGTACCCCGTGGGCGAATCGACACCGATTGAAGACACGTCAAAATTTACAGCATCTTCGACCCATTGAAATTTAACGTACGGCAGGGGCTGACACATTGCCCATCCATACAAATTGTTCACGTCAAAGTACATCAAGTACGATGACTTTTCCGATGCGACGTAAGATGGCATGTACTTGTTATTGGCATGTGCGTATCTTCCGGAACACTGACTTAAACCCCCACGTATACCGCGTTCGATAAACATGACCATATCGACGTCAGTGAACAATTCGAATATAGTTTTGGTGTGTTTTAGCATTGCATCCCACGTGAAACCAGGTATAGTATAATAATGCGCTGAATCTAATCCGTAACTCTTGATACGACTTTCGCGAAAATTTTCAAAAATACCTGCCAATAACAAGACATCTGTTTTCAAATACAAATCGCTGTATTCGCCTAAGGTTCTAATCCCGAAACGCTACCAGACAGTCTCGGCGTGCGCGTAATCGGTCTCGGATACAGTCTCACCCGTTAAGGAACTGTAGAATGACTCGCGCGGCGGTAAGCATGGGTCCTGCAGCTTGTTCGCGCAATCAAGGTATTCATACGGAAAATAAATTGAAATCTTCGGCGGATAATGTTTCAAATTGGGATCGTAAAACTTTTAATTTATCTGTGCAAAGAAAAGATGGTAATTTGTCGAGACTGGTATTTAGAAATTTGTACTAATCGATGAATCGTAATTTAATACCATTTCGCGACTCTGAGTCAGCCGTATCTTCGACATTTTTTGTGAAAGAAATATACTTTTCTTTCGTTATGGGTAATACATCAACGTGACCTTCGAACGCGGTAGTTATTTCCTCGATAATAAAATGTGAATCATAGCCTGATAAATTATGGAAAACTATGGGGATGTAAAACGCGTTTTTATAATTTAAATTGCACTCCGAATGTGCTGGACCTCTAAACCGTCCGGAAAGTTGGCAATGATCGTGGACTCGTATATCGCTAGCCTTGAATGGTTCTTCGCAAATATCACAATGTGTTGCATTGTGAAATACTGTCAACTGTTCGGGAGTTAAATCAAGCATGGGAACATTACTGGTCAAGATGGGTTTGGCGAAGTTTGCAAATTTTTTCAGTTCATCGACGAACCATGAAACACAATCCGTGTCACGGCGACATCAATACGTCGATAGTGATGTATCATACGAGCAATGCATATAATATGCTATGGTATGCACTTTATGGTGCTGATACGATTGTAATTGATTATTTATATCACCACTCCGACTGTCCTCTGTTTTTTCGATGATGCACTCCAGATCTGCATATACCACGAAGGGGAGTCGCTCCTTCCTATCGCGGTTGTCGAAACTGAGCAAATTGTTGCTTTCGCTGGGCAGCAGGATGGCACAGTCGTTCACCTTGCCGCAGTCCAGCGAATGAAGCTCCAACTTCTCAGCAGATCCGAAGTAGTGCATGCATCTGTAAACCCCAAATATGTATTATTTCGTTTGTTTCGCGAGACATTTCAACATTTCATATGTTTTCTATACATACCGATCACAGATGAATTTCTTTCCATCATGCTTGCTCAGCTGCGCGCTCACCAGCCGGGATAAGTTCTTGATCCATACAAAGTGTCCTACATCGCCGTGCTCTCGTGTTGGCGTGTAGTGCAGGTTGACGCGTCGATCCCTCTTGTCGCTGGTGAGGCGCAACGGAAAGACTGTCGACCCTTTCTTCGTCTCGAAGGTGTAGACGAAACTGTTAGGTACCTATTATATCGCCTCAATTCTCTATCTCTAAATAAACCGCACTATTCTTAACATTTTTTTTAGTTCTTTCTATACAAATAGAATATAAAAATTAAAATAAAAATAGAATATAAATAGAATATAAAAATATAAAAATCTATACTATTGTATAAAAGTGAAGTTGTATACTTTGAAATGCGGTTTCTCAGTAAATATGAACTGTGGCCACAAGTGTATTACATCACTTTGTTCGTCTTGGCGAGAAGAAGGTTCTAACGTTTTGATTTTTTTAAAATAATGATTTATAAATAATAGTAGTTCGCGACGTGACCGCCAGGCGGCAAGCGGGCGAACGCTTCTCGCTTGCGAAACAGCACCGCGGCGGGAATATGTTGCCAAGGGCTCTATCATTCAGGGAATTTAAGATATATATATAAAAGAACTAAGCGAAACGTAGCGAAGCACGGGTACTTAGCTAGTACAATATAAAAAGAAAGAATATAAAAATATAAAATAAAAAAGAAGAAATATAAAAATACAATATAAAAAGAAAAAATATAATAATAATAATAATTTAATTTATTGCCCACTTCCGTGTTACAATTTAACGATCATATACTCTTTCCATTTCATTCCTGTGATTGTGTCAGTGTAAGTCCTGTCCTTCTAATGTATCCGGCCGTGTCTTAACAAATTTTCTATTTTATAAGTGTTTCCTAATCTATTCTATGTTGCACAATCTTCTATTATCACATTCCTGGTCTTCCCATCTTTTCATTCTTCCTATTATCTCCTGTAAATTAGCCAAGTTTCCCCATTCTCCTCTAATCCCTTTCTACAACGTCCATTGGACATCGCGCTATCCTTGTCTATTACCGCGAAACCATACTCCCGTTGCCAACAATTACGACACAACGCGCAGAAATCCTCGTAAGACATATCAGTGTTTACGTGATCGTTGTACACATGTGCCAAGTTGGTACCCTCCTGCTTAAACAGAATCAACAGATTCTCATCGTCGCGTATGTTTTGGAATCATTGCATACGTGTGGCAGAGATAGAAGCAGTCAACTTTCGAGTGGCGCCCCATTGCAAAGTATTCTCGTATCGTATCTTGCTTGTCGTATGCCACGTCATCAAAGATAAAAATGGAATTCGAAAGCGATTCGCTCGGTGGGATGACGTCACCGTTATTAGAAAATGTAAAGTAGTCAATTTCATTTATCGGAGCCAATAAATTCTCCAAATACTGATATTTCGACTGTTGCAATGACTTGGAATACACGTACACGTTCTCGAAGCGGACGCCTTGTGGACTTTCCAACAAGCTCACTAGCACGTTGGTCTTTCCACAATTTGATGGGCCGCAAATGAGACAGCGTATAGTGTTTCGTAGCATGCTACCATGTCTGCGCCTTGTATTCGAGCAAATCATTTGCGATTTATTATCAAAAATTGTCACGCGTATCGTCACAGTTTGCCACATGAATCGCATCCTCCCTGCGAACAGTGAAAAATGATTTTCATAGATCTAAACGGCAACGCGTCCTATTTATAGGTCCGTGTCGAAGCAAAACAGCTCAGTATTCAAAATGCTTCTCATCCTGTCGGATAATTGCGATATTCAAGACTTAACCTCTGAGCAGCTGAAATATATACCAAAGATTATTCTACTGCGCGAGTTTGGCAGACACATTGATCAGTTGTGGGACAGACTCCCCGAGCATATAAAAGCCGATTTGGAGGTTCAGCAGTATCATCGGTGTCTAGAACATTATAGTCGCCCTTGGTAGCGAACGCACATCGACGGTCGAGCACCATTGATTAAAAACTGTTGCGAATGTCACCGACGAGAGTAAAGAAAGGTAATGGTTTGTTAAATCGGGCGATAAACGCGTTACCTATCGAATTACATATCCCGGGATACTAGTTTTGTGGCCCAGGAACTCATCTGGCAAAACGGTTGGCTAGAGGGTATCAAGGCATCAATCCGTTCGACGCAGCGTGTCGCGAACACGATATTGCATATTAGCATAGCAACGACCTGAACGAAAGGCACGCGGCAGATAACGTACTCGCTGACAAAGCGCGAAAACGCATCATTGCGCCAGACTCGACTTTAGGTGAAAGAGGTGCTGCTACAGCTGTTTGAGCGGCTAAGAAGGCTAAGACCAAAATCAGAATGGGGTTAAAAACAAAACCCCGCAAAACTACTACAAAGAGAGCACCGAAGTAGCGGATTCTTCCAGTGGCAAACAGGGTGGTATATTACCACTTCTCCCGCTGCTAGGTATTCTCGCATCATTAGCTGGCGGAGCAGCGGGGATAGCCAAGGCGGTAAACGATAATAAGGCGACGCAACATCAGCTGCAGGAAATGCAACGTCATAATCACTCCATGGAAGGTCGTGGACTTCATCTCGCACCATATAAGCGCGGACAGGGAATATCGAAACAAAAAAAAAAACGCCGAAAAGAAAATAAAAATGCCTGTAGGTGTAACGACCGATGCGCAATTGGCTGAGTTGGGAAAATGTATGCGTATTCCATTCTTTAGAGGTGTTTTTATGCGCAACGCGCTACCAGGCTGAGGAGTACACCCAAACGAGAGTGGTATCGTAAATTTGGACAATGTCGAGGGGCCTGGGGCTCATTGGGTGACATATGCGAAGAGAGGGTACCGAGCTATATATTTCGACAGATTTGGCATTCTTCGATCACCTAACGAATTGGTACAATATCTGGATAAAAATGTCGTGAAAATCGAATATAATCGAAAGGCTTATCAGAAGTGCAATCAGAGCAATTGTGGCCAACTATGTCTACGCTTCCTACAAACGATCGACACCAAATTTAAGGATTGACTTCCCACCACTCTGATTCAGTACTAGTCGAGCAGTTTCTCGGAATATGTCGTTAACATTCACTCTAACCGGTGAGAATAGCACCCTCGCCGTAAGCTACTTTCCTGCAATAGATTCGAGTGATGATGATTCCCAGCTTGGTCTAACAACCTTTGAAACTTATCATACAATACCGAACATCGACTCGAGCAACGATAAATTCTACTTCACCAGAAACTATGACATCGACAACAACAGCGTCGATACCACTCATGAATTCGTTATGATTTCTCACGACTCCTATGAACTAGGCGCCATTGCCAAGAATTGGAAGCAGCGATTAATCGAACGGTATCCTCAAAATCTCGGCGGTACCGATGACAACAACGATGGCGATGCGTATCCTATAGTGTGGCGTCCCAACAACAACACCATGAAAAGCGAGCTGTACTGCTCGCTTGCCGTAGACTTTACAAAGCCCAATAACATTGGATCGCTACTGGAATTCTCGACGGATCGGGTATTAGAACCAGGACGGTGGCACGAATCTGACGATCCGATTAATATCATGAACGTAAACATTATTCGCATAGAATGCAGCGTGACCGCTGGCACGTACAACAACCGGAAGCACATACATACGATACATGAATTTTCTCCAAGAATCCCAACAGGATACAAGATATCGGAAACGCCCGCGCAGATCATTTACCTTCCAATCACCGCACGAGTCATTACGGATCTAACGATACGTGTTGTGGATCAAGACGGACGGTTGCTCGATTTTCGAGGTGAAGAGATAACCATCAGATTGCACGTACGACGGCGACGACGATAATACGTGTGGCGTGACCGAAAGAGATGCTTGTGTTGAACGACTCCAGAAATCCGTTTCTTCCAAACGAAATTGTTTACAAAAACAGCACCACCACCAACAACAACAACTACAACAGCTCTAAATACCCCAAAAAGAAGAGGCTCAGTGCTGCGAACATTGAATTTTTGAAATCATTGGAATTCATTGTGCGCATTTAAGTTGAAGAAATTGCTGACATTCCAAGCATTGGAGGGAAGCCGACGTTTGACGATCACATCGTCAAGCTCGAGTCTCACACATACAACCCTTACGTCAACACGATGTTTGTATACAGCTATGAGATAAGGATACCCATACAACAGCAGGATTTATACACATTGCCGTGTGAAAGTTTCTTCTACGTGGAGGGGAAATTGAAGATAAATAAGCCAAACGATACATTAACGGTGACGTTGGGAAATAATTGCGTGGCGTTCTTATTTGATGAGATTCGATACGAGCTGAATGGCGTGGAGATTGATCGCAACAGAAACGTTGGGATAACTAGCACGCTTAAAAACTATGTATCGCTGACATCTGGTGAAGACAAAAGTATGGAGAATGCCGGATGGGGCTTGAAACGACGCGATGGGCTAATAGTGAAAAATCATTTCAAATTTTGTATTCCACTCAAATATTGGCTGGGATTTTGCGAGGACTACAAACGCATTATTATTAATGCGTGTCATGAATTGATTTTAATACGATCGCGCAACGATAACAATTCTCTAATAGGATCGCGGATATTGGAACCAGAAATTGAATTACTTAAAGTGCAATGGCGGATGCCTAATGTGACGCTGAACGACGTTAATAAGCTATCGCTGCTACATACTTTGCACAGTGGACGAAACCTGATCATTTGTTTTCACTCGTGGGATCTGGACGAGTATGCTCTCTTACAGAGCACAACCAAGCACTCATGGGCTGTGGAGGCATCTGCACAGCTGGAGAAGCCGCGAGTCATAGCCCTTGCTCTACAGACTAATCGAAAGAATGTGATGTCCGAAGATGTTACTACGTTCAACAGCTGCAAATTAACCAATGTAAAACTTTTTCTCAACTCGGAATTTTACCCATATGATGACCTGAACTTGGACTTTGACAAGAATAGGCATGCCGTCTTATTTCACATACAGTGGGTAAAAAAAGTATTGGCACACCCACATTTTTTTTAAATATCTTGATATATTTAAGTAATATATTGATACAAAATATGTCCTTTAATGTCTTCTAGCATACAGAAGTAGTGTATTTATTCAGAACTCTGAATAATGTAGCTTAACGAAGTAAAAAAAGAAAAACTAAAATTCTTTACTCAAAAAAGTATTGTCACACTTGCGACTGTAATAGAAAGTCCACAATTACTTGTTTTTGCTTGTCTTAAACACAATGGTAAGAGCACAAATGTAAACACACATTGTTTACATGATGCAGTTCGCTCAATTCGTCCAGTTAGTCTGTGCTTACACTTCATAAAGAAACCATGGTTGCTAAGAAAAGCGAATTGTCTACTTTCGTGCGACATGAAATTATTTTCCTGCGTAAACGTGGCGAGAGTTATCGGAAAATCGGAAAAGCATTAAAGTTAAGTTTCTCTACAGTGAGACATGTGATAAAAAAGTATGAAGAGACTGCTACTACGGAAAACAGGCCAGGTCGATATCACCACCATGGTGGCCGCCGTCGACACCGTCGGACCCTTCTTCATCGCAGCCGTCGTTGTCGCTGTCGCCATCGTCTTCATCGTCGTCGTCGTAGCTGCCCCCGAAACCACTCGGGGGGTCACCACCGTCGCCCCTCGAGTGGTTCGGGGGCTGCTAACGCCGCAACCATCGCCGCCCCTCGATCCACGCAGGGGCTCCTGATGCCGTCGCCGCTACAGCCCGCCCCCCCCCCCCCCAGTAGTTCGAGGGGTTGCAGGCGCCGTCACCGTCGCCGCTCCCCGAGCCACTCGAGGAGCTTCTGATACCGCCGCCGTCGCAGGAGTCACCACCACCACCCGAGTGGATGTTTGATGAATTGAGAACACCATGCCGCGCTAACTTCGCCAGCGCGAACGCCGCTTGGCACGTGGCCACCTCGCGGCCGCACTCGGTAGCGGCGGGCCGTGGCGGGTGCGAGTAGTGAGGGAAAGATCGGCGTTCTATCGATATAATTCGTTATAAGTATTGTAAGTCCGGGAGAGTTCGACCACTTTTTGGAAAAGAAATTGTAGCATCGTTGTTTTTCACATTTTTGTCGTTTTGTGCAAATTAAAGCAAAGCCTAAGCCATTTAGTGTATATATAAATTATAGTGTGCGATAATTTCAAATATTTATTTTCATTTTCAACCAAAAACATTGGCACTGAAACTGGTTGGTCTCACCCGCATGTCGGTTAGACCGTCCACCCACTATGGGCGAGATCGTCCTAGAAAAATAACAAAAAGTGTAGCTAACAAAAAGTATAATACACGAAAAAGTTAATTGATATGTTATTTCTTCTTCAGTTTTCCATGTAAATCGCAAAAAATTCTTGTACTTGGTGCATCTGGTATCATGAAACCAACGGCTTCAGTGCACACATTTAATCTAATCATCGCTTTTCGAGATTTCGAAATAGTTTTCTCCGCATCCCACGCAGTCGTTTTCGTCCCAGTCTTTTAACGATATATCACTGTCTTTTAGAGTGGAATTTTCGCTCCCTGAATCTAGGGATGGGTTTACAGTAAGAAAAACACATGTAGGTAGTGTTTAGAAAACGTTTCGATGTCAGTTACAAGAATAAGAAATAAAAAATACGAGCATGCTACCTATGTCCCCCTCGATATCCCACAACTTTCATCTGCAATAATTTTTCGCACCATACATATTTTTCGAGATAGTTACACTTTTTCAGATACAACGGACACACTGTATACTTAACTAATGTGGTCGTACTGTCCCGCATTTATGTGATCGGATTATCCCACAATCAAGGGAGTGATCGACCATCTTGTTAATATAAATTAAAAACGAATACATACGTATTACTGGGCTGACACTGTAGTTTTATGCATATTATATCCCCCAATAACGGAATAGTGTAAATAAACATACCTGTCTTTCAAATATCATCAGCACTGTAACTTGGTTTAAAAACTTTCAGACTCGCGTAAAGTCTTAATTGTTTCCCATAATTTAAATATGGATTTGTGACAATGGTCAATGCAAGATCAACAACAAGCGCATTCATTTCTTTTTTGTCAATGACACACAGTGCCCTATCTTGCGTCAGTCTTATAGTATCAACACTGGCCGGACTCTCGCGGTGGTCGAACTGTACCGGACTTACCCTATATTACAATAGCTTCAGTTAAGCGTACAAATGTAAAAAATATTATTTTTTTTAAGAAATGGCGAACTTTGATAGAAAATATATAAAAAATCAAAACGTTTTTTCAATGTTACGGTAGAATGCATTAAGGCAAAGATCGCAACTGTATACGGTGTCATCATGGCCAGTGATTCTCTACCTAGCTCTAAACAATATATAAGTTCATAATCCCTCTTATTAGATACATTTAGTTTCTTGGAGATAAACTTTTCGGGCGATTGACACCAAGTTATCTATGCGTTCCCTCGATTATGAGCGCTGCGATACCTATACAAAACCTTCCCTAGCTCCCAGAATTTTTCGAGATCAACTTCGAAATTGTGTAGGTATATTTTTGAGATCAAAATAATATGAAAATGCACAAAAAGAAAAATTGGAAAAAATTTTCACAGTGGCTTCCCCCCGCAAGACGGTGTAAGCCAACTCCCTCGCTGATAGTCCACTGGCGAGAGAAAAATTCGACGTGACGAGATCGCGGGAGTGATTAACAAAGTATATCTGGCGCGAGAGATACGACAATGCATTAAGGTCTGGTACCGAGTGGTACCAGTTATCGCCCTATATTCGGCGAGTGTAAATATGGATGTATCGACGTTGCATAGATCATGTGATTCATGGTTACGCGAGTACAGATACATTGCAGGAGAATACACAATATACATTATTCAAAATGTAGAATAATAGAGATCAGTGAAGATAGCACCCCCAAATTCGAATTTTTGGAAAAACTCATCGGCATTCGTTCGTCCATCGTTTGCCCACGTTTGCCCAACAAAAACTTTCGTTTGCCCACCCTTCAAAAAAAAGTTATGGCAAAAAAAATTTTCATCAATACCCCCATCAAAACATTTTAATGATTTGACAGTGGGAAATGATTGCCCTCGTATGCCCACGTTTGCCCACTCAAAATTTTCGTTTGCCCACCCTTCAAAAAAAGTTATGAACAAATTAAGAAATTTGTCTTCAGCACCGACCATAAAAAATTTTGAATTTTTTACAAGTAGGATACGATTGTCCACAATCTGGCCACGTTTGCCCACCCAATGGTTTCGTTTGTCCACCTTCCAGAATTTAAATATTAATAAAAATCGCGAAAAGATGGGTGCTGGAGACGCGATCACGCATAAGTTCGATTTTTTTCGAATATATTATCAAAATCGTTCTTTCAACGATGCAGTTCGTTAGTGTAGATGTAGAAGAGATTTGCCCACCCAATAATTTCGTATGCCCACCCTCCAGAATCGAATTAAAAATTAAAAACCGCGACAAGACGGGTATTCATGAAGCGATCGCGTTTAAGTTCGATTTTTTTTTCGATTATTTTATCAAAATCGTTCCTTCAACCATACAGACCGTCAGTTTAGATGTGGAGGACGTTTGCCCACCCAATAATTTCGTGTGCCCATCGTCCAGAATCGAATTAAAAAATAAAAACCGCGAAAAGAAGGGTGCTCGAGACGCGATCACGTATAAGTTCGATTTTTTTCGAATATATTATCAAAATCGTTCCTTCAACGATGCAAACCGTTAATTTAGATGTGGAAGACGTTTGCCCACCAATAATTTCGTATGCCCACCCTTCAGAATCGAATTAAAAAATAAAAACCGCGAAAAGAAGGGTGCTGGAGACGCGATCACGTATAAGTTCGATTTTTTTCGAATATATTATCAAAATCGTTCTTTCAACGATGCAGTTCGTTAGTGTAGATGTAGAAGAGATTTGCCCACCCAATAATTTCGTATGCCCACCCTCCAGAATCGAATTAAAAATTAAAAACCGCGACAAGACGGGTATTCATGAAGCGATCGCGTTTAAGTTCGATTTTTTTTTCGATTATTTTATCAAAATCGTTCCTTCAACCATACAGACCGTCAGTTTAGATGTGGAGGACGTTTGGCCACCCAATAATTTCGTGTGCCCACCGTCCAGAATCGAATTAAAAAATAAAAACCGCGGAAAGATGGGTGCTGGAGAGGCGATCACGTATAAGTTCGATTTTTTTCGAATATATTATCAATGTCGAATGTTCCTACCGTAAAGGTTTAAGGTGTTTGGTGGTATATTATCCAAAAAATTTGCACACACTTCTTCCCGTCATTTTATTCGCATGACACTACAATTTATAGCTGTCATCGAATATTTCACACTTTTCACACATCTGCCTGCATTTGCAGAATAATACCAGATTCTATCAATACTTTTCTAGGCACTTTTCACTAATCACCACATTAAAATCGCAAAACGGGAAATAATATAATCTTCTCAAAGTTATTTCACAAGCCGCAAATAGGCGCACGATCTTGCAAGAGCTGTGTCCGAACTCTGAAGACTGACTGACTTTCGTGCGCCAGAATATTTCTAAAATCCTCTTAATGATGAAATATAAATCGGTCAATGTTCCACTTGTTTAATCCATTACAACAAAAACATGCATTTGCATAAAATTCCGCAGTCCATATTATACCTATTTCTTTATTTATTCATTTATACTTTTTAGCCATTAACGGGTCACACCCTTTATTAAGGGGTTACGCCACCCTGAGACGCTCGAGACAGCAACAAACTAGGCGAATTTTTTTTTATGTGGGTAGATACTGTGGGTTTGAAAATTATTTTTTTACTTCTTATGTGTATAGCATGTGTTAAGTATTAAGGCATTTGTTGTATACATATTGTACAAAAATATTAAAGAATGGCCGAGTTATTTTTTGTTCCGTGAAGCTCCTCCGCTGTTACGCGCGTGAACGATGTATCCAATTATGACGCCCAGGTATATCTAACATGAGAAAGACTATGATTCCAGTGTTCATTAATATAAAATATCTACAATGTAGCATACGGATTTGAGAAGAAACAAAATTTATTGTACAAATGAAAGCAAAGTGAATATCATTGTTCATGGTTTATATAACAAGGCAAACTTAAAACATTTATCATATACGAATGGGTTATCGCATAAAAAAATTGACGTACTACTTTTTAGATAATACCATTAAGAATATGTGTACGAAGTTTGAAGTAAATCCGACAAATAGTTTTGGAGATATTTGATAAACCGCTTACGCGGAGGAGCTTCCCGGGACAACAAATAACTCGACAATTTTTTAATATTTTTGCACACCCTGTAACAGGGACAGGACTGTATAATTTATTACGACAGGCAATGCTTGAGGTCTAGTCTAGTCGTCTGCGTAGCAGATGTTTACAACTCAGGGTTAGGCCCGAATTTTCGTCGATGTTAGATGGGACTTGACCTTGAGTGTTACCAAATGCACGTTTGGGGAAAGTCGAGTTGTCTCAGCCCGCGACGGTTTCCCATCGTGGTCTGGCTTTCGTCCACTGTTTTCAGGCGGGCAATAGCAATCGTGTAAAAAACATTTAAGAAAATTGTTTGTAATAGATTTTAATAATAAGACACAAGCCAAGATTTTAAACAACATTTTCTTAATTTTGTTGCGCAATTCTTCAGTATACACATATGTATAAAATTATGCAAAAATAAGATATTGCAGTAATAGTAGATACTACGAAGTTGGAATTTTCTTTTTTTAACCGCTCCTTTTACATTCATTTGGTTTAATCTCTGGAGCGCTGATATAAAATTTTCAATTTTGGGCATGACTTTTAGTCCCGTTACGCACTTGCGACCAGTCGCCGGCAACTTGGTCGCCGAGAGACCAGAAATCTTTGTTGTTCGCCGCGACCAAGTGCTTACGAACTCATATGTCCCCGTGCACCTCATGGTCGTCGGCGACCTGGTTCGCGCGACCAGATAGCGCGAAGCTGCAGCAGGAGCTTGCCACGCGAGGCTGCTTTGGAAAGTCAAGGATGGTTTCCATGGTGGAGGTATAGAGTTTTTAGACATTTCACTCTGCGAGGCGTGCCTCGCGAAGAATCTTCGCAAAAGTCGATACGTACCTTTACGGAACAAAGGCGGACTCGGAGCAAGGCGAAGATGCATTTATTATTTTATAATCGGGCAAAACTTATTTCCGAAGCATTCGTGGGGGAACATTAGCCTGCCAGATGTCGAATAGGGGACAATCGACATCGTGCCATTTTTTCTGGGGCTTCGACTTTCCTCGCTTCGAGTTAAGCGGTATATTGCTCTGTCGGCGGGTGGTACATTTGGTAACCATCCCCACGCGCGTGTACCGTTGTCCAGGGCCGACTCACGAGAAAGTACCGCCATAAACGACGATCCTGGCGAGACCCTCTGTCCGATTATTCCGGCTAGTTTTTCGAACCAGCTAGTTGTGCTTATCCTGTCGGTACGAACAGGATAGACAATAGAAAAAACTTTTCGTCGACACACGTGGAATAGTGAAACGTCACATTTCTTTCAAAATGTAATGAGTAATTAATGTAAAGCATTCATTCTCTAAGTTTTTTTTTAAGGTGGACAAAGATTTTGATCAAAATTCCACTTAAAGGTGGTCATTGTCTCGGATTAATATTTATCCATCACTTCTCAGATCATTATCTGAGAAGAAATTACATTTAATATCACAATATAATTACGGCAGTATGTTATTTATTTTATTTGGATTATTGTAAGGCTAGAATTCTCAAATTCTAGTATTAAATTCGTTAGAAATATTAATGCCATCCACTATTAGTTTTTCTTCTTCTTCCACTGAAATTTTGAAATATTTTTCAAATTTGTTAACAAATTCCCCCGACTCTTTTTAATGTAGCAGTTTCGTGTATTTGGTGACAACCTATCGCTGAAGGCACGCAACGCTTACGCCCTAAAGGGCCACGGCGTCAAGTGCCGCTGCTAAAACGTAAACAGATGTCTGCGATACTCCCCAATTCTATCAAACGGCGCACGAAAGTCAGTCAATCTTCACAGTTCGAGCACAGCTCTTGCAGGATCGTGCGTCTATTTACGGCTTGTGAAATAACTCTGAGAAGATTATATTATTTCCCGTTTTGCGATTTCAATATGGTGATTAATGAAAAATGCCTAGAAAAGCATTGATAGAATCTGGTGTTATTCTGCACATGCTGCAGATATGTGAAAAGTGTGAAATATTCGATAAGAGCCACAAATTGAAGTCTCGTTCGAATAAAATTACAAGAAGAAGTGTGTGCAAATTTTTTGTATAATATACCACCAAACACCTTAAACATTTACGGTAAGAAACATTCGACATTGATAATATATACGAAAAAAATCGAACTTATACGTGATCGCGTCTCCAGCACCCATCTTTTCGCGGTTTCTATTTTTTAATTCGATTCTGGACTGTGGGTACACGAAATTATTGAGTGGGCAAATCTCTTCTATATCTAGACTAACGAACTGCATCGTTGAAAGAACGATTTTGATAATATATTCGAAAAAAGTCGAACTTATACGTGATCGCGTCTCGAGCACCCTTCTTTTCGTGGTTTTTATTTTTTAATTCGATTCTGGAGGGAGGCCTTCGAAATTATTGGGTGGGCAAACGTCTTCCACATCTGAACTAACGGTCTGCATCGTTGAAGGAACGATTTTGATAATATAATCGAAAAAAATCGAACTTAAACACGATCGCTTCACCAATACCCGTCTTGTCGCGGTTTTTATTTTTTAATTCGATTCTGGAGGGTGGGCATACGAAATTATTGGGTGGGCAAATCTCTTCTCCATCTAAACTAACGGTCTGCATGGTTGAAGGAAGGATTTTGTTAAAATAATAAAAAAAAATCGAACTTAAACGCGATCGCTTCATGAATACCCGTCTTGTCGCGGTTTTTAATTTTTAATTCGATTCTGGAGGGTGTGCATACGAAATTATTGGGTGGACAAATCTCTTCAACATCTACACTAACGAACTGTATCATTGAAAGAACGATTTTGCTAATATATTCGAAAAAAAATAGAACTTATACGTGATCGCGTCTCGAGCACCCTTCTTTTCGCGATTTTTTTATTATTTCAATTCTGGAGGGTGGGCAAACGAAACCATTGGGTGGGCAAGCGTGGCCAGATCGTGGACATTCGTATCGTACTTTTAAAAAATTCAAAATTTTTTATGGTCGGTGCTGAAGACAAATTTTTTAATTTGTTCATAACTTTTTTTTGAAGGGTGGGTAAACGAAAATTTTGGGTTGGTAAACGTGGGCATACGATGGCAATCATTTCCCACTGTCAAATCATTAAAATGTTTTCATGGGGGTATTGATGAAAATTTTTTTGCCATAACTTTTTTTTGAAGGGTGGGCAAACGAAAGTTTTTGTTGGGCAAACGTGGGCAAACGATGGACAAACGAATGCCGATGAGTTTTTCCAAAAATTCGAATTTGGGGTTTCTATCTTCACAGACCTGAATAATAGGTATAGCTTTTTCGAGATCGGTACATATGTAGCCAGGAATACCGATTTAAAGAACACTAGTTTTCGGATAAGTAATATTTACCCCAAACTAGTAATACGAGCATAATACGAGTATTCGTGTGAAATAGTGATTCATTTATTGGTAAAATATATAGACATTTGTGTACTATTGTAGTAGGTGATATGCATCGCGTATCATCGATTCCAATCCTACCGCTAATAGTTCACAATTTAACAAAGAGTATGGTTCGTAGTATTCATTTCTGGAAATGATTTTCTCGTAGTCCGTGGTCGTTGTAGTAGCGGTACGTATACATAGATGTCGACAAAGGACTTGCTGAGTACGGAGTATAGAATTTCCGACAACCACGAGAACATTTGCACAATGCAACACACAGTGAGGAAGTTTTCCGATTTTAAGGCTGAAACACGTACAAAAATTACGAACCATAAAGATTTTTTTATTATTCAGATTTATATAGATAAACGTATGAAATTATATGCCCGTAAAACTAGTACTCCCAGTCGAAATCGCTTGTTCTTTGTCAGAGTATGTCTCTGCTACAGTGAAGCATCAGGGCGTAGAAGAAGTGTTATCGCTTCTGACGACAATCTTTTTAATTTTTTATCAGGAAGTTTTCTAAGATTACGAATTAGTAGATTTGATGATAATAGAAGCCAATTATTGAAAACATCCTTCATTGTTTTTATCCCTTGAGCATTCTGAAGAAATTTTTTTTCGGTACTAAAAAGTATTAAAAAATGTCCTTACTCCGTGCTTCTTGAGCTTCCTCCGAAAGCTGTCCAAATGGAAGGACAGCATTTTCGATTATGTACGGGCCATGAATTAAAATTTTATGTACAGTAGTAGGCATCATGTATAATGCAAATAATTTTTTTTACCGTTTCTACAGCATAGGAGCGAATAGGGTACAATGGAACGCTTAACTTTGGAGGGTGATAACATAAAATCGAAGGAAGAAATCTCACGGAACTTCACAAGTAAATATTCATCTATAGTGAATGGAGTTTCCCGATTTGGAATATATTTTTTGGAAGTAACTAAGAAACTAGTAACTAGTTAGTAACTAGGAAGTAACTAGTAACTAATTAATCCTGAAAATTGTATCTGCAATGGACCTATTTTATTTTTTATCTTTTATATTTCATGTCATTGAGGCGTTTGCAAAAAACGGCAAAATCCTCTTATATCTGAATAATTTGCTAAAATCTGGCATCTGTGTGTTTTTTGTGGTGCTGAATCCGAATATGATGTTATTTTTGTGTAAAAAATTTCCTAAGGTAGTTCTCTTAATAAAAAATCGGTTTTTGGAGATAACTGAAGAAGGAAAGGCCGGGGAATTTTTTAAATACACACTTCAAAATTAACATGTGGGCGCAAATAACATAACTATGAGATGAGTATATGTATGAGTCATAAATTGTTCGACGATCTTCATATTGACTACTCTACCGTATTCGAATAAAATTGCAAGTGTTTTCGTCATGTTTCCCCATGTTATCTTTGAAGTCATCATTTAAAAAATTCAACGGTCTTTCCTTATTGAGTTATCTCCAAAAACTCGATTTTTTATGAAGAAAACTACCTTAGGAAATTTGAGGACTTTCATTTCCGGTGCGGTAGAGGCGAAAAGTGTGAGTGAGTGGAGTGAAAGGAAAAGGCATAAAGGGTGGAAAAGTGGGTGTTGGGAGAGAAGAGAGGGGAGAAGTGGAAAGGGAGAGAGACGGAAGGGAAGGGAGAGAAAGGGTGAGGAAAAAGAGGGTAGGATTGAGAAGAAAGCAGGTGGTAGAGAAGAAGAGTGAGGTTAGGACAAGGTGGGGAAGAAGCGAGCGGCAAAGGGAAAGACGGTAGAGGGGAGAAGGAAGGAAGAGTAGAGAAGGAGGACAGTGGTGACATCGGGCGGTAGGGAGAGGTAGTGAGGTAATAGCGGAGCAGTAGGAGCAGTAGGTAAAGAAGGGAATAGAGGAAAGGAAAAGAGGCAGAAGGGAAAGTAGAAGAGAGAAGGAGGGAAGGAAAGGGAAAAGAGTGAGAGTGAACTATGGGAGGATAGAGATAGATGGGAAAATGTGGTTCTGGGATGAGCAGGAACAGGTATTAAAGGATTGGAGAGGGAAGGACAGGGGAAGGGCAGAAGGGAGAACAGGGGAGGGGGAGAAGGAGGGAGAGAGGAGGGAGTTAAGAGAGGTAGAAAGGAGGCAGGGGAGGGAAGAGACAAAAAACTAAGAGGGGAGAGGGAGGAAGCGGTAAGGAAAGAAAGAAAGAGAGAAAAGAAAAGCTGGAGGATAGGATTCTGGAATGTAGCAGGAGTGACAAATAAGGATGAAGAATTTTGGAAGGCGATAGGGGAATGGGAGGTAATAGTGTTGATTGAGACATGGATAGAGGAAAAAGGATGGAGCAGGGTCAGGCACAGGCTGCCGACGGGTTACAAATGGAGTGGGCAAGTAGACAGAACAGGAAAGGGAGAGCGATGGTAGGCATGGTGATAGGGGTGAGGGAACAGATGATAGGAAAGCAGGAACGAGGGTGGGGAGAAGAGGAAGGGATAATGGCGGAAAGAGTAAAGACGGGGGAGGAGGAATGGACGGTGGTGGCGGTATATGTGAATAGGGACATGGAGAAGAAGCTGAAAAATATTAGAGGATAGAGGGAGAGGAGGAAGAGGAGGGAGGGGGAAGGAAGTCGAAAGATAGGAAGGTAAATGGGGATGGAAGAAAGTTAATAAAGATATTAGAAGAGACGGGGTGGGAAATTTTGAATGGGAATATTGAAGGGGACGAGGAGGGGGAATATACATACACGGGAGGAAGGGGGGAAACGGTAATAGACTATGTGTTGGGGGCGATGAGAGGACGAGAAGGGGGATAGAAAAGATGCAGGTAGGAGACAGAGTGGAGTTGGATCATCACCCGTTGGTAGTGACAATGAAGGAGGGAGGATTGGGGAGGAGAAGTAGGAAAGAGAGAAAAAGAAAAGTAGGACGGGGGAAATGGTTGGAGCGAATGAAGGAAGAGTTTGAGAAGGGGATGGAAGGGACGAACATAGGGGATGGAGGGATTCAGGAGGAAGTGAGTAAGGTGATGGAAAGAATAACGGGGGACATGAGGAAGGGGGAGGAGGCAGGAGGAAGGGATACGAGACGAAGGGGTGAAGGATGGTGGGACAGAGAATGTAGGAAGGCGAAGAAGGAAGTGAGAAGGGAGGTGAGAAAGTGGAGGAAATAAGGGAAGGGGGAGGAGTACAAGAGCAGGAGGAGGGAATACAAAGAGTTATGTGAGAAGAAGAAAGAGGAAGAGAGAGAGAGAGAGAAAGAGGGTGATAAGGGAGGTGGCGGAAGCAAGGACAGAGAATAAGGTCTGGGAAATAGTAAATAGGGGAAGAATGACATGGAGAGGTGTGAATGAAGGGATAAAGAAGGAAGAGTGGAAGGAGTATTTTATGGGCTGTTAGGGGAAGTAGAAAATAGGGTGAGGATGGGAGGGAAGGAGGAGAGGAGGAAAGGAAAAGAGGAAGGAATAAGTAAGGAAGAGATAAGGAAGGTAGTGAAGAAACTAAAGGAGGGGAAGGCGATGGGAGGAGACGATATTCCGAATGAGGCATGGAAGTATGGGGGAGAGAAAGCGATAGAGATAGCATGGGAGATATGTGGAAGCGTGTGGAAAGGAGAAGGATGGCCACAGAAATGGAAAGAGGGGATTATAGTGCCGTTGGTGAAAAAAGGAGGAGGCGACGGGGTACATAATTATAGGGGAGTGACGTTGATGCTGTCACTATACAAGGTATATGCAATGGTACTGGCAGGGAGATTAGAGGAAGAGGTAGAAGGGAAGAAGATGATACCAGGTAACCAGGTAGGATTCAGGAAAGGGGTAGGGACAATGGATAACATACATACGCTGAACTACATAGTAGGAAGGCAGATAAGCAAGAGGAAAGGAAAATTGGTAGCGATGTTCGTGGATCTGAAAGCGGCATTTGATTCAGTAGACAGGAGGGTGCTATGGGAGGCGATGGAAATGAGAGGAATGAGGACAGGATTGATGGAGAAGGTGAAGGAAATATACGGGGAGACGACAGCTAGGGTGAAGGTTAGAGGGGAGGCAGGGGAGAGGTTTTGGATGGCAAAAGGATTGAGGCAAGGATGTCCATTAAGCCCGATCCTGTTCAATTTAGTAACGGCAGACTTGGAGAAAGAGTTAGGAGGGGTGGAAGTAGGGCAAAGAAGGATATGCTCGCTGGCGTATGCGGATGATGTAGTGATAATGGCGCAAAGAGAGGAAGAAATGGAAAGCATGATAAGGAGGTTGGAAAAGTACATGGAAAAGAAGAGGTTAGAGGTAAACGTAGGAAAAACGAAGGTAATAAAATTCAGGAAAGGGGGAGGGAGAGAAAAAAAGGTGGAATGGAGGTGGAAGGGAAAAAGAATAGAAGAGGTTAAGGAATTTAAATATCTGGGCTATGTGTTTAAGAAGAATGGAAGACAAGAGGCGCACATCAGGGACAGAGTGAAGAAAGCGGGGGTGGTGATGAGGCAGGCCTGGGGAGTTGGAAAGAAGAAGTTTGGGAAGAACTGGAGTAGGAGGATGTGGCTTTTTGACACGCTGGTGTGGACGGTGTTGGGGTATGGAGCAGAGATCTAGGGGTGGAAGGAAAGGGGGGAAGTGGAGAGGGTACAGGAGAGGTATATAAGGTGGACGCTAGGAGTAGAGTGGCGAAAGCTAGGATATACAGGGTGTCCGTGGGAAGAGTGGACAGCTGGATATCTCCTAAACTATTGGAGACAAAAATATTTAAAAAATAGAGAATTGCATGGTTCGAGGGGGCCAAATTACTAGCGCAGACGAATTTTTTTTCGATTATTATTTTAAAAGATACGATGGTCAAGTTCGGTTTTTTAAATGGAACTATTTTTTCTTGAAGACCTGAGTTGATAGTGCGTTCTAAGATAAATTCAACAAGCTTTAATGTATACACTTGATTTGCACTGGTTTTTGAGATATTGCGCTTGCAAATTTACTGATTTTCCCTGGAAGAAAACTCGCTGGAATAGCAAGGACCGGGGACGGTCTTGCTGGTGCCACGGGTGGCCTTGCCTGTTGAAACAGATACCTACCTGCCAAAGGTCTACGCCAGGAATGGCAGGCCCAAAGGCTGTGTCACGTCCTGGGCGACGGAGGTTAGGACTGTGGCAATGTTGGGGAATATTGGGAGGTTTGGCGCGAAGGCCAGCTTCGCAGTTCTGGGGAGTTAGGAGCTCAGGCACGAAGGCCAGCTTCGCGGCGCTGAGGGGTAGGAGGAATTCAAGCGCGAAGGCCTGCTTCGCAACTCTAAGGGGTGGAAGGAGTTCAGGCACGAAGACCAGCTTCGCAGCTCTGAGGGGTAGAAGGCGTTCAGGCACGAAGACCAGCTTCGCAGCTCTGAGGGGTAGATGGTATTCAGGCACGAAGGCCAGCTTCGCAGCTCTGAGGGGTAGAAGGAGTTCTAGCACGAAGGCCAGTTTCGCAGCATAAATCGACCAGGGAAGGTCAGGGAGTAATCGCTCACCAGAGTGACACCCGTTAGGACTCTTGTGGCTTGTATTTATGCCTCGATAATTGGTTTAACTACTGCATTGCAATAAAAAGACACACGTCGTAGTTCTTTACAGTGGGTGTAGTAATGGGCATGCGGGACCCTAAGCAAAAGTAAGCTTGTAAACACTGATAAGAACTCCCGGCGTTCGCGAAGAGAGATCAGCTGTTGCTACGGCTTGTAATGATTCTAGGTATTCGAAGCATAATTGCAAGAATTCAAACGTCGGGTAAAACAAAGCGTTATTTATTGGAACGCATGCGAATAAGCCATATACTATTGAAGCGATGGCGATAGAAGTATAATAACAATGCGTTGGACATTAAGCATTGGCACAAAACATTTATATAACGGTGATCAAAAATAATAATATATATATAAGCATAAGAAATGTTAGAATTAGTTATAAACAAGTTAACATAAAGGAATTTGCTTAAGAAATAATATAATTAGGCGGTAAGTATAAGCAATGAAACGATATAAAGCGATAAGCATAAGCAAAAGGAAACAATATAAAGCAATAAGCGTGAGCAAAACTAAATGATATAAGTGTAGATAAGCATAAGTAAATGAAAATAATAGGAAGCGATAAAGTTAGTGATGACAATAAGATAAAATGATAAGCGCTTACAGTGATGTAGAAGGTTCGTAATCCTTTTGGGGACGTTGCACAGAAGCGAAATTTAACACTACACAATATACTTAAGAGATTTTAGAATATCGTGACAAAGTGACGCGCGTAGCGGATGTTGCCGAACTAGCTGTGTGCGGTCCATGCGGCGCTGGTATTTATACAAAGCGATGGAATGTCAGGTATGCGGGGAATTTGCGGTATGCGCGATGACTCATGCTTAAAATATGTGTTATGTAATCGGAATGTCTCGATGAGTCCTGCGCGAAATATACGTCGCAATAGCTTAGTTGGCGGTCCTTTGGGATTTTGAAAAGGGGGTACTCAAACCGTTGGGTGGATTTTGTGGGTTTTGATTGAGGAGTTTGAGGGTGGCTTGTATTTGATGTTGATTGGTAAAGAGGGGAGGAGAAGAGGTCTTGGTTTAAGAGGGCTTTGGGACGAGGGACTTGTGAGGGAAAAGATCGTGCCTTCTAGGGCAAAGAGGGGAGGGGTTTTTGTATGTAATTGTCTGGAGATGGGGACCGCTAAGGTACATCGTCCAGGCGACTGATGATTGGGAAAGGGTTAGAAGTTACTATTTTATAGATAGTAGGGAAGACATTAATTAGGACCGCGCGAAAAATAGTGAGATGTCACAGCTGCACAATTCTTTTCCGTCAGAAATGCTACTTAGGTAGGTACATCTGCGGTATCGAGAAGCGTACCGTTACTTTTATTTCGCACTTGCTTCTACGCTCGGATGGCCGGTTCTTTTGGGAGGGATGCAAGTTCGATTGGTTCGGTTAGGAGGTGTGAAAGTTGTTAGACTAAATTTCAACCATAGGGAGCAGATTGTATCAGAACCAATCGGATTTGCATCCCTCACAAACGGCTGCTCTCTTGAAGAGGCCCTCTTCACAGCAATACCTCCTCCTCAGTGCCCACCTTCTCTCGCACGGAATACGATAACGCATGCTTTTGTTTTGATATTGAAGCTCGTGTTTATACTCGAGAGGACCACGCGTCGACAGCGGACTACCCCTTTTCTTTCTGTGTCTCTCCACGTCGGGTGTATTGACGGTGGACTGTAGGAGCGTAGATGTCTGGATGCCAGTTCTTGAAATCAGGAGACGATAGAAATACTTTATTACAAAACACACATGTACTATAATTAAAGTAAATCGTATTCCTCTCGAGCAGAAGTACTGATAATAATCGAACTTGCGCCCCACTTCGCGCAGACTGATTACACGGAGGGTAGTCGGGTCACACACTGCACAAATGATAAACCGCGTCTAGACGTTGCGAGGCTGCAGCGCGAGGCGTGCCTCGCGGAGTGAAAAGTCTGGAGAGTCCTTAGCTCGCCTTGGTCACTTCGCAAAGCAACCTCCTGCTGCTGCCGTGGCGAGGACAACACCCCGTAGTGCCTCACCGAATTTTATGGCTTTCGACCCTCGAAGGGTTTGGAATATCATTAAGAAGTGAGAACTGTTCAGGATTTCAAATGTTTGCATCTTTTCTTCATCGTATCGAATGGGAAGTGGCGGCAATGGAATCCTCATGTTTTTCTGATGAAAATCATACCAAATATTATGCAAATCGGACTACTTTGACACTAGCTATTTGTATTCCCTATGTAAAAGTTGTCCGATTTACACGACATTTGTAATGATTTTCATCAGAAAACCACAAGGAATCCATCGGCGACACTTCCATATCCATACGATAAGGAATAAAGAATTATTTTATTTCTTAAAAAGGTATGTACAGGCTGATTCTGGAGCTGCGCCCGTCACCCCGTGGCGAGGACAACACCCCGCAGTGCCCATCGAATTTTATGGCTTTCGACCCTCGAAGGGTTTGGAATACCATTAAGAAACGAGAAATGTACAGGATTTCAAATGTTTGCTTCTTTTCTTCATCGTATCGAAGGGGAAAGTGATGCCAATGGATTCCTGGCGTTCCGTCGATTAAAATCATACCAAATATCATGTAAATCGCACTACTTTGGCACAAGCAATTTGTATTCCTTATGTAAAAGTTGTCCGATTTACACGACATTTGGCACGATTTTCATCGGAAAACCCCAAGAAATCCTTCGGCGACACTTCCATATCTATACGATAAGGAATAAAGAATTATTTTATTTCTTAAACAGATACAGGGTAATTCTGGAGGTACGCCCGTCACCCCGTGGCGAGGACAACACCCCGCAGTGCCCATCGAGTTTTATGGCTTTCGACCCTCGAAGGGGTTCGAGTCCCTATTAAGAAGTGAGAAATCTTCGATTTCCGCATTTCTCATCAGATCTTTGCGAAAACGAGGCCAATTGATTCCTTATGTTTTGCCGATGAAACTAACACCAAGAAGGACGTAATTCGCACCATAATGAAGGAAATTCCATGGAAAATCGATTTATATCATTTCAAGCTGACTTGACTTGGTTAAAAATAGTCCGATTTACGTGAAATTTGGTATAACCGTCATTGGAAAAACATAAGGAATCCATTGGTGCCACTTTCATATCAATACGATAAAGAATAAAGAATTATTTTATTTCTGAAACAGGTATGAACTCTCGGCCGTCCGTAGCGAATTGAGGTTGGCGTCCCACAATCATGGGGTGAAAATGTGAAATATCCATTTCAGCGTATTAAGTAATTCTTTATTCTTGGCCCCCTCGAACCAGGGGAAAAGATAATGGAAATACTAGATGAAGGAGGGAAAGGGAAGGAATGGATGAAGAGGTTAGAGGGAAAGCGGAGGGAGAAAGAAGGAGGGGCGGGTGTAGGAGCGGGAGGGAGGGAGGGATAAAGGAAAGAAAGAAGGAATGGAGTGAAAGAAAGGAAATGAAAGTCGAAAGTGGCGGGAATGGGCGAGAAGGTGGAGGAGGAAAAGAGAATTCTAAGAGGAGAAAGTGTAGGATATGCGTAGGTTAAGAGAGGGGAAGGCGGCGAGGGCGTGAAAAAGATGCGAGAGAGCGAGAGCGGCGAGAGAGCGAAATAAGTTTAAAATAAGAGTAAAAATAAGTTAAGTTAAGAATTAGAGTAAGGATAGAGAATAAGGATAGGTTAAGAAAACTGTAAAGTGGAGAGAGAGAAAGGAGAAGAGAAAATGTAAAGGAGAATGTAACCCTCAGGGGAATCATTAAATCATATACATACATACATACCTCAGGAATTTTTTTTACATAAAAAGTAACATCATATTCGGATTCAGTAGTATAGCTATGGGGATTCTAACTCAGGTCCTCTGAGGGGAGCGCGGGGGCGGGGGGAAGTGAGGGCGCGCGGGGGAGTGCGGCGAAGAGAAACATGGGCGCGGGGCCTGCGGGGAGTGGAAGAGCGGTTGCGCGCGCACGAGCCGCGGAGTGGGGGAAGCCGCAACCGCGGAGGGGATCAGTCCGGGCCGAGCAGCCGCGGAGACCTGACCCACCGTCCTCGCAATTTTTCAAAGGGAGAGGCCCACCCCCGAAAAGTCTTTTTCAGATTTTGGCCCACCCCGAAAATTTTTCAGACCTAACCCAGGGAGGGGACGGTCCCCGAAATTTTTTTTCCAAACCAACATGCGTCGGAAATTGTTTAATAATTTATTTTTTATCCGAAATTGTTTCGGACGATGTCGGGAAAGATCGATGTTCTTTTCTTTTACGCACCGCGTCTTCGGGACGGAAAGAGAGAGCATTACTTTAAAGCTAAATTCGGAGGAGGGAAATAGAGAGAGAGCATTACTTTAAATCTAAATTCGGAGGGTGGGAAAGAGAGAGCATCACTTTTAAAGCTAAATTCGAGAGAAAGAGACGGCACTACATAGCGGTACAATCGCTTTCGTTCTAAAAATTTTCAAAATGATTTTAAATCTTAGCGTCGCAGCGTATCGCGCGATCGTGTGTAACTTGACTCCTCTGGAGCAGCCGCGTGCGATGACATCATTTTGGCGGCGCGAAGAATGTAATATAATTATGCGACGTCAGCAAATCTTAAAATTATGTGGCGAGGAGAAAGACGGGTAAATAAATGGAGAAATAATATAGGTTTAAGAAATTTATTTCAAATATAAAGAATATAAAAAAAAAGAATATAATAAAAAAATTATCGTTGTGGTGGTGGCGATGGGGACTGCGGCCGCGGCCGTCGCAGTGGCGGCGCCATTGGGCGGTTCGGCACCCATGGGCGCCGCAGCCGAGCCGCCATCGCAGGACCAATGACTTGTTGTAGGTCCTAGAACATATACACAAGCATTGATATAATATTTGCATATAATAAACAGCAAATGTATAAAACAATGCAAACTACTACATACCAGCGGAGGTGGCGGCGATGGAGGTGGCGACGGCCAGTGAGGTGGTGGGGGAGGCGACGGTGGTGGCGAGTTCTGGAAAAAAAATAGAAATCGACGATATAATATTGACACAAACGTCTGATTTGATCTCGCTCGATTTCAACGATTAAACGCGATAAATATAAAAATATTTAAAAATACATACCTCAGGGTCACACTCCGGGGCGATCCTCTCCAATCCCATTTTTTCGCGTCAAAAAAAAGTGTCACAAAACTTTCAACTGTTGTCGTCAAAGATTTGAAGACAACTGGTCTCGCTGCATCTCCAAGCTCTCGCGTATAAACTCCTATCATGAAATCGAGAAGTGCGTAGCTTTGCAAAAGTAAGATACTGTTGTTCTTCGCCATCTTCATCACAGGCCACCTGCATTTTCGCCGACCATCCTCTCCTTATTCACACGCATCTTCTTTCCCCTTTTTTTTCTTTGAACACATTATTCGACTAGATCATACCACTTTCAACATGAATCGAACATCAATCGAACATGAATCGAACCACTTTCAACATGAATCGAACCACTTTCAACATGAATCGAACATCAATCGAACCACTTTGATCATCAATCGAACCACTTTCAACATCAATCGAACATGAATCGAACATGAATCGAACCACTTTCAACATCCATCGTACCACTTTCAACATGAATCGAACCACTTTCAACCACTTTCAACCACTTTCAACCACAATCGAACCACTTTCAACATGAATCGAACATCAATCGAACATCAATCGAACCACTTTCAACATGAATCGAACCACTTTCAACATCAATTGAACCACTTTCAACCACAATCGAACATCAATCGAACCACTTTCAACATCAATCGAACCACTTTCAACATCAATCGAACCACTTTCAACATCAATCGAACATCAATCGAACCACTTTCAACATGAATCGAACCACTTTGAACATGAATCGAACATCAATCGAACATGAATCGAACCACTTTCAACATGAATCGAACATCAAACGAACCACTTTCAACATGAATCGAACCACTTTCAACCACTTTCAACCACTTTCAACCACAATCGAACCACTTTCAACATGAATCGAACATCAATCGAACATCAATCGAACCACTTTCAACATGAATCGAACCACTTTCAACATCAATTGAACCACTTTCAACCACAATCGAACCACTTTCAACATCAATCGAACCACTTTCAACATCAATCGAACATCAATCGAACCACTTTCAACATCAATCGAACCACTTTGAACATGAATCGAACATCAATCGAACATGAATCGAACCACTTTGATCGTGTATGGTACCACTTTGATCATGTATTGCACGTGTATGGTAACTTTCAACGTCTATCATACCACTTTGAACGTGTATCATACCACTTCTACGTAATTATAACTACCGTCTTAATCTAGCATACATCATGTGCAGGAGATTAGGTTGGAGAGGGTTAAGAAAAACATTTTATACATTAAAATTGATTATATTTTATTTAAGCATTTCTCTCTGGCGTTTAGACCACAAGTTGAATATTTTAAATACATTTTGCATGGCACAGTGCTTTGCGTGTCTGCCACATCGCAGAGTATTAATTACATTTAGCTTATTTAGAGATTTGGTATCCTCGTAGTCAATGTCCAGCGTCTCGATGACCACGTCCATTCTCGTATCTTCATCGAGGAAATCCGCAAGCCAGTCGCGTTTCTGCAACCCTTTAACGTATACGATATGGGATGCGTCATCTTCTTCGTCGATCGCATCAGCTACAGCTTTCGTAATTAGCCGTTTAGCCATACAGTATGGAACGTCTCCATCGTCCCACCGTAGGCCGTGATGTTTTGCCACCAACCACCGGATGTTCGATTTGTCGGATTTCGTAAGAAGATATTGCGGCATCGAACTCCCAAAAATATAGTGCGAGAGAATTGTTCCCTTTCGCAGGATAGCCACTTCCTTGACGACAAATCTTCCATCGACGATGAACCCTTGCAGGTCAACAAATGTTGGTACGACCATTATCGATACGATTTAGAGGTCCGCTCTCTTCCAAGACAGACGAGAGAATGCACTTTTTCTCGTAAAGCATCTCGATTTTCACGATGAAATTTTCTTTTGGTAGGAATTTGACACAGGAGAGGGCGTGGCAATTTAATTGATTTTGCGCACCACGTTTGTCAGCGGATTGTATTCAACCACCCGATCGTGTAGAATCAGACAGTAGGCCGTAGTATTTATCGGCACATTCCCTTTACACTCGAATTCTATGCGCACGTCCACCGTGCCATTCTTGATCGACTCATTTTGTCGCGAGCAATCAATCACCACGAGGGGACCAAATTGTAAAAATTCGGCCACGGTGAATAATGCCTCGTTGCAACTATGTCCATAATACGATTTATGGAATTGCGTATACATATGATACAAGATGGCATGCTTATTCTTGTCAAAGTCCAAGTTCATGTCATCGTATGGGTAAAATTCCGAGTTGAGAAAAAGTTTTACATTGGTCAATTTGCAGTTGTTGAACCTAGTAACATCTTCGCTCATTACATTCCTTCGACCAGTCTGTAGAGCAAGGATAATAACTCGCGGCTTCTCCAGCTGTGCAGATGCCTTCACGGCCCACGAATGCTTGGTCGTGCTCTGTAAGAGAGGATACTCGTACAGATCCCACGATTGAAAACAAATGCTCAGGTTTTGCCCACGTTCCAAAGCATGTAGCAACGATAGCTTATTAACGTCATTTAACGTCACATGAGGCATCCGCCATTGCACTTTAAGTAATTCAATTTCTGGTTCCAGCATCGGCGATCCTATTAGAGCATTATTGTCGTTGCGCGATCGTATTAAAATCAATTCGTGACGCGCATTAATAATAATGCGTTTGTAGTTCTCACAAAATCCCAGCAAATATTTTAGCGGGATGCAAAAATTGAAATGATTTTTCAATATTGACCCATCGCGTCGTTTCAAGCCCCATCCGGCATTCTCCATATTTTTGTCTTCGCTAGATGTCAACGATACATAGTTTTTAAGCGTGCTAGTTATCCCAACGTTTCTGTTGCGATCAATCTCCACGCCATTCAGCTCGTATCGAATCTCATCGAATAAGAACGCCATGCAATTATTTCCCAACGCCACCGTTAATGTATCGTTTGGTTTGTTTATCTTCAATTTTCCCTCCACGTAGAGGAAACTTTCACACGGCAATGTGTATAAATCCTGCTGCTGTATGGGTATTCTTATTTCATCGCTGTATCCAAACGTTGAGTTGACATATGGGTTGTATGTGTGAGTCTCGAGCTTGACGATGCGATCGTCAAACGTCGGCTTCCCTCCAATGCTTAGAATGTCAACCATTTTTTTTTCAACTTAACTGTGCACAATGAATCCCAATGATTTCAAAAATGCAATGTTCGCAGCACTGAGCCTCTTCTTTTTAGTATAATCAGAGCTGTTGCAGTTGTTGTTGTTGTTGTTGTTGTTGTTGTTGTTGTTGTTGTTGTTGTATACAATTTCGTTTGGAAGAAACGGATTTCTGGAGTCGTTCAGCACAAGCATCTCTTTCGATCACGTCACACGTATTATCGTCGTCGCCGTCGTACGTGCAATCTGATGGTAATCTCTTCACCTCGAAAATCGAGCAACCGTCCGTCTTGATCCACAACGCGTATCGTTAGATCCGTAATGACCCGTGCGGTGATTGGAAGGTAAATGATCTGCGCGGGCGTTTCCGATATCTTATATCCTAGTGGGACTCTCGGAGAAAATTCATGTATCGCATGTACGCGCTTCCCATTGTTGTACGCGCCAGCGGTCACGCTGCATTCTACGCGAATAATGTTCACGTTCATGATATTAATTGGATCGTCCGATTCATGCCACCGTCCAGGTTCTAATACCCGATTCGTTGAGAATCCCACTAGCGATCCAATGTTATTGGACTTTGTAAAGTCTATGACGAACGAGCAGTACAGCTCGCTTTTCATGGTGTTGTTGTTGGGGCGCAACACTATAGGATACACATCGTTGTCACCGACATCGGTGCCACCGAGATTTTGAGGATACCGCTCGAGTAATCGCTGCTTCAAATACTTGGCGATAGCGTCTAGTTCGTAGGAGCCGTGTGGAATCGTAATGTATTCATGAGTGGTGTCGATGCTATTGTTGATGTCATAGTTTACGACAAAGTAGAATTTATCGTTGCTTGAGTCGATGTTTGGTATCGTGTGATAAGTTTCAAAGGTTGCTAGACCAAGCTCGTAATCATCGTCGCTCAAATCTATGGGTGGAAAGTAGCTTACCGCGAGGGTGCTACTCTTGCCGGTTAGAGTGAATGTTAACGACATATTCCGAGCTGTACGACTGGACTGGTACTGAATCAGAGTGGTGGGAAGTCAATCCTTAAATTTGATGCCAATCGTTTGTAGAAAGCGTAGACATAGTTGTCCACAATTGCTCTGATCGTACTTCTGATAAGCCGTTCGATTGTATTCGATTTTCACGACATCTTTGTCCAGATATTGTACCAATTCCTTAGGCGGTCGAAGATTTCCAAAGCTGTCGAAATATATAGCTCGACACCCTCCCTTCGCATACGCCACCCAATGAGTCCCCGGCCCCTCGACATTGTCCAAATTTACGATACCGCTCTCGTTTCGACGTACTCCTCCGGCTGGTAGCGCGTTACGCATAAAAACACCTCTAAAGAATGGAATACGCATACGTTTTGCAAACTCCTCCAATTGCGCGTCGGTAGTTACGCCCGCGGGCATTTTTATTTTCTTTTCGACGTTTTTTTTTTCGTTTCGATATTCCCTGTCCGCGCTTGTATGGTGCGAGATAAAGTCCACGACCTTCCATGGAGCGATTATGACGTTGCATTTCCTGCAGCTGATGTTGCGCCACCTTATTATCGTTTACCGCCTTGGCTATCCCCGCCGCTCCACCAGCTAACGATCCGAGAACACCTAGCAGCGGGAGAAGTGGTAATATACCACCCCGTTTTGCTATCGGAAGAATCCGCTTTTTCGGTGCTCTCTTTGGAATCCTTTTGCGCAATTTTGCTTTCATCCCCATTCCGATTTTCGTCTTGGCCTTCATAGCTGCCCAAATAGCTGTAGCAGCACCTCTTTCGCCCAGAGTCGAGTCACGCACAACGATGCGTTTTCGCGCTTTGTCAGCGAGTACGTTATCTGCCGCGTGCCTTTCGCCGAAGTCGTTGCTACGTGAATATGCAATATCGTGTTCGCGACACGCTGCGTCCAACGGATTGATACCTTGATCACCTCTAGCCAATCGTTTTGCCAGATGAGTTCCTGGGCCGCAAAACTGGTATCCCGGGATATGTAATTCGATATGTAGCGCGTTTATCGCCCGATTTAACAAACCACAACCTTTCTTCACTCGCATCGGCGACATTCGCTACAGTTTTTAATCAATGGTGCTGGACCATCGATATGCGTTCGCTGCCAAGGGCGATTATAATGTTCCAGACACCGACGATACTGCTGAACCTCGGAATCGGCTTTTATATGCTCGGGGAATCTGTCCCACAACTGATCAATGTATCTCTCGAACTCTCGCAGTAGAATAATCTTTGGTATATATTTCAACTGTTCAGAGGTTAAGTCTCGAATATCACAATTATCCGACAGGACCAGAAGCATTTTGAACACTGAGCTGTTTTGCTTCGGCGCGGACCTATAAATAGGGTGCGTCACCGCTTCGATGTATCAAAATCATTTTTTGCGACAACCTGTGACGATACGCGTGACAAATTTTGACGATAAATCACGAGTGATGCCCTCGAAAACAAAGCGCAAACATGGCAGCATGCTACCAAACACTATACGGTGTCTCATTTGTGGCCCATCAAATTGTGGAAAGACCAACGTGCTGGTGAGCTTGTTGGAAAGTCCTCACGGCGTTCGCTTCGAGAACGTGTACGTGTATTCCAAGTCGTTGCAACAGCCGAAATACCAGTATTTGGAGAATTTATTGGCTCCGATAGATGAACTTGGCTACTTTACGTTTTCGAATAACAGTGATGTCATCCCACCGAGCGAATCGCTTCCGAATTCCATTTTTATCTTTGATGACGTGGCATGCGACAAGCAAGATACGATAAGGGAATACTTTGCAATGGGGCGCCACTCGAACGTTGACTGCTTCTATCTCTGTCAGACGTATGCAAAGATTCCCAAATATCTTATACGTGACAATGCCAATCTGTTGATTCTGTTTAAGCAGGATGGTACCAACTTGAAACATGTGTACAACGATCATGTAAATACTGATATGTCTTACGAGGATTTCTGCGCTTTGTGTCGTAATTGTTGGCAACGAGAGTATGGTTTCGTGGTAATAGACAAGGATAGCGCGATGGCCAGTGGACGTTATCGAAAGGGATTTAACGAGTTCGCCGTACCGTGAGATGGTCAATTGTCATCAACCTGTCGGTGGGAAAGCAACGTCTGCTGCACAATGATGATTGATATCGATAGTCTGGAGATTAAGGATCGTGAGAAAATAGCGAAGGAAATTGCAAAAACCAGCGAAGCCATTCGCAAGAAACATCAGGTTTTGAAGTCTGGCAAGATGGAGGAAGATATCGCGTTGGAGAGATACTTTAAACCTATCGTCGAACCCTTGAAACATATCGTGGAAAATACCACAGCGGCAGAAGCTGACACATCACCGCTGACGAGCATAGACGTTAAAGAGAATGAAACATTAACGCCTAAAACAAAAATCCAGTCGAAATGGAGCACATCGCGCAAGACAAAGAAGAAACGACACACATCATCGGAATATTCACTCATAACCTGCACACCAGTTCAATCGAAGCGAAAACGACAAAACGATTCCTCGGTTCCTCCCACACCAATAAATACCGATGTACAATCGCTCACAACCATTGATGACGACGTTTTCGAAACTAGTCCAGATGAGTCGTTTGTAACATCTATTAGACAGCAACTTCAAACATCCGAGGGACAAGAAACGTTTCGCAACCATTTCGGTCCGCTGGGGCAAGAATACATGAGGGCCATCCTAAGTATGGATAAGGATACAACAATTGACTATGTGTACGGCGTATACTTTGGCAATAGTGGAACGATGCTTGGAGATAAGGCTTTCGATATGGACAAGGATGATAATATAATCATCGGTGGTGTAAAATACAAAGGAACGCCCGGCCTTTACGAACTGATTTTCAAGAGAATTCCCGACGATGCCCTGTACACCGATGCTGATAAACAAAAATACAAAAGTATACTGCTGGCGACGAATGCCTACAGACGCAGTCATTGTGCTCAAAAACCCATATTGGGTAACAAGGGATACAAGTACAAACATGTAATTGCACCACTAGTCCCCCGCGCATCAACGAGTAAAGCAGGAAAAGGTCTAAGGACACCGCTAGCGATGATGGTAAACGACAACAAGATCGATTACGTGCACTGGGACGATCCCAACGAGTTGGTGGATCGATTGCGTTTGCTTGAAGCGTCGCGTCAGGCGGGTAACAACTCCCACGATCCCGAAATTCTATCGATTATCGAGGAACTCCGCGAGGTAGGCCTCATTATAAATTAAACCACACGTCGATGATTTGCACTGTATGCATCGAGATGCCGATCAACAAATTTGGAGTATCGCTCGAGAAGAGTGGAGCAGCTAGAATGGACTATTACAAATGGAGCGGCATGCTTCGAAATTATATGCGAGAAAACGCTCTTTGTGTGGACGGTGCCGACTTTGATGCAAAATCATGCAAGATACGACGCGTAGCTCAGCCGGTGGCTGACAGCGATGCCGTCAATAAACTATACATGGAAAAGAGCATTAAACTTTTGAGAGGGCAGCAGGAAGAATTAGAGAGGAAGCTGGTCGTGTTTCAAAGAGATATGCTGACGTTGCAAAACAGCGTTAAAAAGATATCGCAGGCGTCAAATTCAATCCCACAGCAGCGCTGCGAAGGAGAATCATGCGAGGCGGCTGAACTTGTCCCCGGGCCGATTGGGAGCACATAATGCATGTACACGATAATTATCGCATCATTCGTGTCAAAGACACCTCTGCGATCAAACATGCAGTCAGTATCGAAATCCAAGAGTAAAAAAAACCATGGTCCCAAGAAGCGACAACTTGTTGAGGAATTGCATGCTCCAGCTCGAAGACATTTCCCGCGGAGGCGCGTCATAGTGCATGGATACGACGATCTGTGGCAAGCTGACGTTGTAGAAATGCGTCCATACTCGCGATTCAACCAAGGCCACCACTACATACTCACCGTTATCGATGTGTTGAGCAAGTATGCATGGGCGGTGCCGCTCAAGACTAAAAGTGGTGCTGAGGTGACTAAAGCGTTTGCAAAGATATTTAGAGATCGATATCCGAAAAATTTGCAAACCGATCAAGGAAAAGAATTTTACAACGCCGATGTGCAGAAACTCTTGACAAAACATGATATTAATCATTATTCGACGTATTCGGTGATGAAGGCCTCCGTCGTAGAACGTTTCAATCGAACTTTGAAGAACAATATGTGGAAAATGTTTACGCTCAATGGAACCTACAGATGGATCGATTCGCAATCGCGTCTTCTCGCAGAGTATAACGCACGAAAACATAGAACCATCGGAATGCTTCCTCGCGATGTTACCGCTGCGACCGCCGACAAGCTGCTATCCACCGTATACAGCAACATAAAGATCGCTGCTCCGGCGAGATTCAAGTTGGGCGAGTTTGTGCGCGTGAGAAAATTTAAAACCATCTTCGATAAAGGCTATACGCCGAATTGGACAACGGAGGTGTTCAAGATAGCCAAAGTACAGGCAACTAATCCCGCGACGTATCTGCTCGTCGATTCCTGTGCAAAACCTGTTGCCGGAGGATTCTATGAACACGAGCTGCAACGCGTCACCGATCCTGATGTATATCTGGTGGAAAAAGTGTTGCGTAGGAAGGGGGATAATGTATACGTCAAGTGGCTGGGGTTTGATAAATCACACAATTCTTGGATAAATAAAAATAATGTATTGTAACATAATAATACATGATTCAATAAATACAATGATATATATATATGTAAATGAGTGAACAATTTGTTTTATTTTTACACATTAATTCCACCATTTATAATTTCTATGCATGAGTGAACAATTTTATATTACACAATTCCACTATTTATAATAAATACAATAGTTTTTTACAATGGTATTTTATAATGTCCCCAGGGCAGAGTGTCGGTCGAATCGGGTACGATATGCCGCTTGTCGTCGTACGGACTTAGAGCGATTTTAGATTCCGAAATGGTGTACACTTTGTGCAATTTAGACCGTATGCACGATTGTCTGCGAACCATTTCGATCTCCCTTTGCAAACACTGCGCGTAGTCGTCGAAAGTTATCGTTCTGGCTATGACGTTGGTCTTGACGCCTTTCGCCTTTTTCGTATCTTTTTTGCCGTCTACGCGGAGTGCATACATTTTCGCTCTAAGACCTACGAACTCGGTCATTATCGCACCGTTATTTTCATCCTTCATCAGCCCTGGAACCTTCTTATTTAAGTGGGGCATATTATATGGATTGTTGATAGGATAATCGCTTGTGTCGAATCTATCGATATCGCGTTTCATGGTCTCGTAGATATCGTCGCATCGAATGTGGTAAATGAGACTGTCCGTGTCTGTGTATAGAATTTTACAACTTAGTCCGTGCAGGGGAGACATGTACTCGTGATGAAATTCGTACAAACAAATTTTTGATATGTCCAGAATGCACATACCCACGTATATCGGTTTGTTGAATTTCACCTCGAGTGTTCGCAATTCAACAGCTATTAAATTATCCGAAAAAACACTTCTGCTATGGAAATTCGGTTTCGCGATCATTGCCTCCGCGCCATATCGCCCTTCCCAATGTGTCAAAAGTTTTACGTCCACGTGATTTCGAACATTTTCCATAGTTTTACCAAATACCGCGTTGTTCATCAATTTGTACAAATTTTTTTCAAAGTCGTTTGTCGCGCCTGTTCTAAACCGTGTATTGAGTTCGATGTAATCGCGGAGCCAGGGAGATTGAGCGAATTGAAGCACGCGGTGTATCTTTGTAATACGAAGACCGTGACGCGTGCACTGCTGCAGGTTGCGGTAATGGATGACGTAACGCTGCTTATCGTATACCGTCGCGAGTAACTTGTCCTGTCTGCTGCCAGGTGGTTTGGCACGCGTCGGGCAGAACGGTAGATCGGCATGAGCGTCGTGCAGACGTTGTGGATATTCCAGATCTACCTCGAGAATGTATCCCGTGGGCGAATCGACCGCGATCGAAGACACGTCAAATTTTTCAACATCTTCGACCCATTGAAATTTAGCATATGGCAGAGGCTGACACATTGCCCATCCATACAAATTGTTCACGTCAAAGTACATCAAGTACGATGACTCTTCCGATGCGTCGTAAGATGGCATGTACTTGTTATTGGCATGTGCGTATCTTCCGGAACATTGACTCAAACCCCCACGTATACCGCGTTCGATAAACATGACCATATCGACGTCGGTGAGCAATTCGAATGTAATTTTGGTATGTTTTAGCATGGCATCCCATGTGAAACCGGGTAAAGTATAATAATGCGCCGAATCTAGTCCGTAACTCTTGATGCAACTTTCGCGAAAATTTTCAAAAATATCTGCCAATAACAACACATCTGTTTTCAAATACAAATCGCTGTATTCGCCCAAGGTTCTAATGCCGAAACGCTGCCAGACAGTCTCGGCGTGCGCGTAATCACTCTCGGATACAGTCTCACCCGTTAACGAACTGTAGAATGATTCGCGCGGTGGTAAGCATGGGTCCTGCAGCTTGTTCGCGCAATCAAGGTATTCGTACGGAAAGACACCCTTTCGCGTCAGTAAATTGAAATCCTCGACGGATAATGTTTCAAACTTGGATCGTAAAATTTTTAATTGATCTGTGCTAAGAAAGGATGCTAATTTGTCGAGACTGGTGTTGAGAAATTTGTACGAATCGATGAATCGCAATTTAATACAATTTCGTGAGTCTGAGTCAGCCGTATCTTCGACATCTTTTGTGAAAGAAATATACTTTTCTTTAGTTATGGGTAATACGTCGACGTGACCTTCGAAAGCGGTAGCTATTTCCTCGATAATAAAATGTGAATCGTAGCCTGATAAATTATGAAAAACTATGGGGATGTAATACGCATTTTTATAATTTAAATTGCACTCCGAATGTGCTGGACCTCTAAACCGCCCGGATAGATGACAATGATCGCGGACTCGTACATCGATAGCCTCGAATGGTTCTTCGCAAATATGACAATGTGTTGCATCGCGAAATGCCATCAACTGTTCGGCGGTTAAATCAAGCATGGGAACATTGCTGGTCAGGATGGGTTTGGCGAAATTTGCAAAATTTTTTAGTTCATCGACGAACCATGAAACGCAATCCGCGTCGCGGCGACATCGATACACCGATAGCGATGTATCGTACGAGCAATGCATGTAATAGGCTATACTATGAACTTCGTGGTGTTGATACGTGTGTAATTTATTATCATCACCCATTCGGTGGCTGTCCTCTGTTTTCTCGATGATGCACTCCAGATCGGCGTACACCACGAAGGGGAGCCGCTCCTTCATGTTGTGGTTGTTGAACCTTAGGAGATTGTTTCCTTTGCTGGGCAGCAGGATGGCGCAGTCGTTCATCTTGCCACAGTCCAGCGAATGAAGCTCCAACTTCTCGGCGGATCCGAAGTAGTGCATGCATCTGTAATAAAACAAAAAAATTTTTTTATTTAATTTGTTTCGCGAGACATTTTAACATTTCATATGTTTCTATACGTACCGATCACAGATGAATTTCTTTGTCCTATGTCTGCTCAGCTGCATGCTCACCAGCCGGGACAAGTCCTTGATCCATACAAAGTGTCCTACATCTCCATCATTCGGTATGTAGAGCAGGTTGATGTGCCGATCCCTCTTGTGGCTGGTGAGACGCAGCGGAAAGACCGTCTTCGTCTTCTCCGCCTCGAAGCTATAGACGTTGATCGAGATTTCGTTTAACCGCTCAAACTTCCCAATTTGCTCCTGGGACATTGGAAACTCAATGCCCTGGAGATTTAATACGGAAGCATATGGCGGATATGAACTTGGGCGATCGGCATTTCTTTCCGCAGGATGGAGAGCGGCTACCACTGCCCACGCGAAACACGCATTGTCCGGGGATTGCACACTGATCGTTGCCTTCTTCAGCGATATTTCCCGCGGCAACTTGTGATGGCACCCCGCGCGCAGCGGATTGTACTTATTGACATTGACGGTCAGGTTGAGGATTCGCGTCAATGCCCATCCGCTGTCGCGTTCCTGGAACTCTTCCAGCGATGCCAGGGTGGGTTCGACGACGCATCGCTGGTACCACTCTTGCAGATCGGATGTGTCGAAGAGTTCACAGTTCCGGGTGTTGATGCTTTTGCAAGCATGCTTGTCACCCGCCACAAATTCGCCGTTGAATACAGTGTTCACTTTGAGGTTTCGACGTTTTCTCAAAGCGCCCCGCACGTGCTCCAACACAATGGTCGCCGCATCCTGGAGGAAGTTGCGCGGCTCGATATAGTTCGAATTGAGCACGGCACCGGTTAACACGCGACTATCGAACGCAGTGTCTATTTCGCGCCACAAAAGTCACGTACTCGAATGTCTAGCACCTTCGCGCACGAAACGTCCGCGCAACGAATGTTTCAGTCCCTCGAGCCGCGCGATTCGAGCAACCAACGATTGTTGAATACCGATCGATAATCGCGGGCGTTTCACTCGGCTGTGTTCTTCTAAAGATTCGATGCACTCGTTGCACCGTTCTTCCCACGCGAGGTATTCTTCACACGAACTCAATCGTGCAGATTGATCCCGCAATTGATGTTCTACTTGCGCGAATTCCATGATTGTAAATGGAGTGATTGTAAATGGACTGTATATGTAACGTCTTTTACGCGCAACAGGTTGCAACGATTTGAGACTTTGTGCAGTTCGGAGCGTGCTTTTATGACTGATACCACGATTTGGTATCTCTGTCTAACTCTTTTGGCGTACCCCCTCCCTCGAATGCACCGCATGCAAAAAAAAACGACAATCCGTCCCAACATGGTTCTGTACAGTTTCTGCCGATACAGCATAATTCTTTCTATGATTCACGCGTATGACGAATTAGCGCGCAAAATCATCCGACACAGTTTCTGCTGACACCGCATAATTCTAAGATTCTGCGCTTCCACAGGTATTATATTACATTCAACACGTGTCGAGACTTTTATCCTTGAGGATGGGGATTAAATTACATACAATCGTGCGATATGCTGCGACTTTAAGATTGAAAAACATTATGGAAAAATTGGTAGCTTTAGAATAAAATGCGGTGGTGGGGGAACCAATTGTACCGCTATTTAAGCCTGTCTCCCGGTCGCTATTCCATCAATCGCTCAGTACCCTCAGTGACTTTCGACGGAACAAATAGTGCTCTGAAAAAAAAAATGTGCAGTACCAGTGTCGAAGGAAACGTTGAATGTATGAATTATTATGTTCCGATCGTGCGAGATGATGGCGTAGCTCCATGTGGGGATAATACATTTGACAGGTAAGACTTAATTTTCGCATATTCTCAAAATTGTATTCCTGATACGAGTGGACAATTTCATAGCTTTGATTGTTCTCTTAGTCCGCGCCGAGGATCGCGTATCATGGTCAGAAGATACGCGTTAACATCCATAGGCAGCAAATATTTGGAAATTGGAATCAACGTAGGACCTATGGCTGATGTTGAAGTTCTTCTCGGCGATAATCATGGGAATCATCTTATATTACCATGGCATACATGGAATGTGCTATTCGACAGCCGTGAAACCATCGAAGAACGTGCACAATTACCTGGATCACCTTCGATGTGGATTGATGAATTAACGGTGGAATTTCTTCGGATCTTTGATTCATCGATTGTAAAGATGATGCGAGCTGATAACTCACTGTATTTCAAACTGAATACAGTATCATTTTTATGTAATCTTGAGCCATGCATAAGCTATGTGTATCCGCGCCTGCATCAAACTGCAGAGGATGTGAGAGTAAAATTTGAAACTTTTGTCAACGTGCTACAGCAGAGCGATGTTGCGTGTGAAACATTAGTTGCGCGCAGCGCTGCTAAAATAATACGTGATAGCGAATATTACGACGAGGATTATCTTGTAGATTGCGAACTGGTAGCATGCGCCATCAATGATATTCTAGCCCATGCTCGTAGGAAAAAAAAATGTTAGATTGTATTCTTTTAATTTTATAATAAATTTCTTAAACCTATATTATTTCTCCATTTATTTACCCGTCTTTCTCCTCGCCACATAATTTTAAGATTTGCTGACGTCGCATAATTCTATTTCATTCTTCGCGCCGCCAAAATGATGTCATCGCACGCGGCTGCTCCAGGGGAGTCAAGTTACACACGATCGCGCGATACGCTGCGACGCTAAGATTTAAAATCATTTTGAAAATTTTTAGAACGAAAGCGATTGTACCGCTATGTAGTGCTGTCTCTCTCTCGAATTTAGCTTTAAAAGTGATGCTCTCTCTTTCCCACCCTCCGAATTTAGATTTAAAGTAATGCTCTCTCTCTCTTTCCCTCCTCCGAATTTAGCTTTAAAGTAATGCTCTCTCTCTTTCCGTCCCGAAGACGTGGTGCGTAAAAGAAAAGAACATCGATCTTTCCCGACATCGTCCGAAACAATTTCGGATAAAAAATAAATTATTAAACAATTTCCGACGCATGTTGGTTTGGAAAAAAAATTTCGGGGACCGTCCCCTCCCTGGGTTAGGTCTGAAAAAATTTTCGGGGCGGGCCAACGTCTGAAAAAGACTTTTCGGGGGTCATTCCCTCCCTTTGAAAAATTTCGGGGACGGTGGGTCAGGTCTCCGCGGCGGCTCGGCCCGGACTGATCCCCTCCGCGGTTGCGGCTTCCCCCACTCCGCGGCTCGTGCGCGCGCAACCGCTCTTCCACTCCCCGCAGGCCCCGCGCCCATGTTTCTCTCCGCCGCGCTCCCCCGAGCGCCCTCACTTCCCCCCGCCCCGCGCTCCCCTCAGAGGACCTGAGTTAGAATCCCCATAGCTATACTACTGGATTCTACACTTCAAAAAACATACAGATACCAGGTTTTAGCCAATTATTCATACATAAGAGGACTTTTCCGTTTTCTCGCACGCCTCAATAACATGAGTAAAATATGTCCATTGCAGATACAATTTTCAGGATTTTTTATTTACTATGAGTACTTTCAAAAAATATATTCCAAATCGAGAAACTTCATTCACTATAAGTGAATGCTTCTTTGTCAGCAGGAGTCTTTAGTGGACCTTTGACTATAAGACAATCAAAGGCTTTGTTGAAATATATATTTGACAACAAAGGAAAATGAGATTTACCGGAGGTATTGAAATATTCGTCTCGTTGAAGTAGTAGGGTAAAACGGAACATCCATTTGAAAACCATGTAAACGTACAAAATCTTTATTTTTATGATTTAAAAAGTATTCATTTATGTAAAAAACTATAAATATATGTTTTAGGTATAACTATTATAGATAAAATGTAACAAAAATATATATTATACGCATAAGAAAAAATATTTTACCAGATAACATGATTATTACTGAAAATAATCAAATACACATCGATTTTTACATGAATATCAACAGGTGCATGGGGAACATATCTGCATTAAATGATTATATTATTTATTACAATTTAAACTAACAGTTTGATCGAATGAAAGATGTATCTCATACATCATAATTTTTCAAGTATACAAAATCAATTTTCTTGGAAACATGGATAGTAATTATAATTTTAATCTGCAATCTAATAATTAAAAGAAAAAATAAACACGCACTAATAGGTGTTCCGTTTTACCCCACGCAAAAGTGTTCTGCTTTGCTCCACATGAAGTAATATAGTAAACATTTCATATTTACACTTCAGCGTGAGGTAAAGAACTGGGTAAGACGTCAAAATGTAGTGTAAGGACTATAGAATACAACGGTGTTCTTGCCGTTTCAAATTTTCTAAATCTAAGTGAAGAAAAGTGGTCGAAACAACGTCATAATATCGAAACTTCGATATCGAAAGTTTTTACAGCACTGTTAATCGAAAAGTAACGTGCGTGCGGCTCTATGGTCTGTCACGAAATGCTGTGAGGACAGTTTGGTTCCATATCACATGACACCAACTCATTCGCAGCTCTTGTCTAAGAAAAACATTGATGTTCCGTTTTACCCACCCGTTCCCCTTTACCCTACTCTCCCCTACATTTGAAATTTTTTAACATCTACTGCGTAGCCACTTGATATTATTTGTAAAATCACATGAAATCAGGTTATTTCTGCAGATACAACTGAATTTTGAAAATACAAGCAGCTGTATTCCCGTCATTTGTATTTCCTTATCCGGGTTTCGGGGAATCAACAATAAGATTTGCCTAACTGAATCTTGAACTCTTCTTGAATTTTCATTTTACGCTCTTTAACAGCTTTTTTATCTTCTTCGGACCATGTTTTCTTCAAACTGAATCCACATATGTAACGAAGATATTCCAAATTGTAGATTCGGTAAACTTGTCGAAAAGCTACCTCCTCACCGATTTCAATGACCTTGACATATGTTGTCAAAGTCGTCATTCTGTAACCGTGAAACCCAGAATTACCGGTGAAACGGTGGAGGTACCGTATCGCCACCTCACGACGGTTGTGCAGGGCCGTCCATCGAATGACTGTACGCCCAGGTAAGGTAGAGTACGAAAATTTATTCGAGACTAAAGCTGTGTACAGAATATCCCGGCCAGGTCTATGCTGCCACACAGTGGGAGATCGGCTTAATCTATCGCGGGTCATGATGTGTATCGCGGCGCGTGGCGCGGTCGTCGGCAACGGTTCGGCGAAATGGAGGGTGGGGGGGGGGGGGACGGCTTGACCGTTCGGTGTCCTGGCGGGCCAGCCCTGGCACTGGATCCTGGTCGGAGAGTCTGTGATCCGGTTACCCAGTGGGCACAACCCGTGGGTGAATCGGACACTGTGGGAAGACTCTCGAGAACAGAGGTGAATCTGTTTAGAGGATGGCTCACGCTGTCCTTCTGGGAACCGAGGAAGAGGAGTGTTCAAAAAGGCGCAGTGACTCAGCCTGTCGTCACACAAGGACTGGTGCTTACAAGAGAGCTTTATATTTCACAAGAACTAATGTCAGCACCAGAAGGTGGAATCGCACAGGAGGTCTCTGGGGCAGGCGTACTGATCGTACTAACGCTCTAGGCGGTGTCTGCCAAATAGGCCTTTGCCCCGGGCTATATGTCCTCTTCCGCGGATTTTCGGCAGCGAGAGAGTAACTCGGTGCGTGACCCTCTCGCGCCTGTTCTCGGTAACAGCGGACGAGTGGTGGGGGACAAGACCGTTGGTGCAGCGCGGTACTCGCTACTTCGATCGGACGCGTGGCGGGGGTAAGATCGTCGTCCCACCGACGTAACTCGTTAGAATTCTGAACCACATTTCCATTTGAAATTGTGGCGGTAAAGTTTGCGTATGATGGCAGACCTAAATCATATTCATTGGGTTTATCCGATGCAACAGATGAATCCTTACTTGTAGAATATAGAGGGGTAGACTTGTCGCCGATACAACTGGATTGCGTGTACATGATCTGCGCAAACGAGTGACGGGTAGGAGGAGGCTTGCCAGAAATAATGGGCACGTGACGTAGTAAGGAGTAATAGAGGATGAACAGCTATTGGAAGTGGAAACTCGTGACGTAGTAGGGAGTAGTAGAGGGGGCATGTATGGAGTTATATATACTAATACGACTTGTGCACACACCATGCGAGGATTCCTCCGCTGCTACTCTCTACTACGTCACGAGTTCCTACTTCCAATAGCACTTCCCTCTCTACTACCTCTTACTACGTCATATGCCCGTTACTTCTGTGAAGCCTGTGTAGGAGATACATAGAGTAGGAACGTTTCCCCTCCCACACTTTCTGTTTTTTGGTGGGGGAAGCGTTTCACTTTTCGTGGCGTCTGAGAAAACTTACGCTACCGAGGCTAAAGAAGTTTCACTTAAAGAATATTGCGTTTATTTATGCATCAAATGCCCATATAATATATAAGATACACGAAACATACTACATAAGATATAAAATGTAAGAAATATAACCCCCTAATACATAGATTTTTAATTCAGATGGAAAAATGAAACTGGTCTAATTTGTAGATATAGTAATAATAGTAAATAATAGTAAATAATAGTAAATAATAGTAAATAATAGTGAATAATAGTGAATAATAGTGAATAGTAGTGAATAGTAGTGAATAATAGTGAATAATAGTGAATAATGTTGAATAAAATGGTGAATAATGGTGAATACTGGTGAATAATGGTGAATAATGGTGAATAATGATGAATAATGGCGAATAATGGCGAATAATGGCGAATAATGGGGAATAATGGCGAATAATGGCGAATAACGCAGATGCGTCTGTAATCCTCGCAGAATCCCAGTAACGCGTTCAGAGGTGTACAAATTGAAGGTTGTACTATTAAAAGCGTCTTTATCGTATGCGATGGTATTGTCCCAACCGGCGATCGTCGACGCTTTGCTTCTGTCGATGGTCAACGACGCGCAATATTTCAGCGCGATGGTTATTCCCGGATTTTTTAAACGATCGATCTCCACGCCGTCCAATTCGTATCGAATCTCGTCAAACATGAACGCGACGCAGTTGTTGTCCAGAAAAACGGTCTTTCTCGTTCCAAGGGAAGTATAGTCGTCACGCTCAGTATGGTAGACATCGTGTTAGACGCGCGTGTATGTGTGTATGTAAGTGGTATGTTAGTATGTTATGACGAATCCACAGGGAGCGTAGGAAACGTGCGTTTCGATGAATCAACGGCTTTCCTCTTCTTCTTCCCCTTCCGTTCCCCGTCTTTATTCGTATGCCTGTTGGTGTTCTTGTTGTTGGTGGTGTTTCGCTTTGACCATGACGCGTGACACAGACGAGAGGAGTAGCAGCAAAAGCGACAGTGAATGATGAGTTAGACGTGTGATCGATAACCAACATGTTATGTGCTCACGTGCGCGGTCACGTTATCTTACCGCGCGGACGCCGTTGCAGGTGCAAGCGAATCGTTATTTCTTCTTGGCGAAAATCTATGGGGCGATGGCTTTGATCAACCATGCATACCGTTAGATCGCGTATCGCTCGTGCAACGATCGGCAGGTAAATGATAAATGGTGAATCGTGTGTACCGGTTTGTCATTGTTGTATGCACCGGTAGTGACGTTGCATATTATTCCGATCGCATTAACGGTTATAATGTTCACGGATTCGTCGGTCTCGTGCCAGGTTCTCGGTGCCAAACGCGCATCGCCGAGAATCCCAACAGCGCGCTCACGTCGTTCGGTTTCGTGAAGTCCACGACGAAGGAGCAGTACAGCTCGCTTTTTATGGTGTTGTTGTTAGCTCGTAGCACTAAAGGATACTTGTCGTCGTCGTTGTTGTCGTCGGCGGTGTTAGATGCATTGCTGTTTTTGCAATCGCGAGGATGTTGATCGAGCAGTCGACGCCTTAAGTGCTCGGCAGAGACGTAAAAATTATTTCAAATATAAAATTGAGTTCGAATAAACGACAAAAATTATATTCGAGACTCGTGCATAAGAATAACCAGAGTCAATGTTTAATCGAAGCGTCATGATTATATTAATTTGATCATGGGGATTCAATTGTCGACCATGATTGAATTATTTCAGTCATGGAAATTCAATTATCGACATGAATAAGTTTCTCGTATTCATTCATACTTCAGTCGATTGATTCTCGACTAACTTTGATGAGCCTCGAAACTCTCGAGAGCCTTTGATCGAAACTCTGCGAGACCCAAGACAAGCGACATTGTATCGTTCACCCGATTAAACTGGCGCTTGCAGTTGCTCGGCGATGAGTCATCGATTATACAGAAAGTGAATTTCTTTATTTTTCTTCATCATCAATGGATTCCTTGCATCCCGTTTAAATGGGCAGAAAAAATTTAAAGCGGACTACTTTTAAGGAAACAGGGCTTTCAATTCTGCAAATAAATTATATGTGTAATATTGTTAATATTATAGTTCAAATTATGTCAGGTTTAGTATCATTTTCGCCGGGAAAACACTGTCGTGCAGATCCGATGAAGAATTTCACATTTTTCCTTTCTTAATGGCTAGTGCTATCCTTGTCTTTTATGGCGCCATGGTTTTTGGCGATCCATGTCGAGCGCTCGCTTCTGAAAGGTCTTACGTTCTCAGTAAAGAAAGAATAGTATTGAGGATGATTTTCGAATTTGAATCAGCTTAACGAGCACTACTTACACATACATACAAATCTCTGGAAACAATCGTACATAGTAGTTTAAAATGCGATTCCAGTTAAAGAAAATTATTTGTGTCATTAGTTTTTCCTGTACGTATATATACTTTAATAGTATTTACTCATTTTTTATTTTTAGTGTTTGTTTACTTATTCATGATTATTTTTTGCATGTTTTGTGTGTAAGTAAAAATACAGGTGTTCTCGATAAAACTTCATATTTCCACCCTTATAATGTTGTTTCTAGCATGTAATTAAATTAGGCGTCAATAAAATCATGCACTTTTCTGCACTGGGTATTTTATCTGGCTCGTCGGTTTCATTGCTCTCGACTGTCAACGGGCGGTTTACTACGACCCGAAGGTCCTCGCTCGCAGTGAAAAAGCAAAACGGTGGGGTGGGTAGGTATTTCCCGATAATCCGAACCGAAAGACTTTCCAACAATCGGAAGACTGTATTCTTTTTTATACTGGCGCCGATGCGCGCAACTATTTGCGTACGCAGCTTCATGTTGCATGAGGTCCCTCGTTGCGCATCCACAGTCTATACACTAAAATCGACCCTTTCAAGCGTGTTCTGTACCGCGCAATACACATGTTTATAACCGTGCCTTAATAGCGGAGCGAGCGGCCCGCTTACCTGCAACGGGGCGCACCGCTGTTTCACAGCTTACTGCGACGTTGAACATGTTACCAACTTATTTTATAGAAAACACTTCAGCGGATATGGTAGTATTTTTATCCGATGTTTAAAATCGGGAGCTTGAGTCGAATTGAAAGCCCCGCTTCGTTAAAGGTAGTTCGATTTAAATTATTTTCTGTCTACTTAATAGGGAGAATGCACAGAATGAACCACAGAATGTATCCATCATGTTTGGCTCATCTGCTATTATCTCATCTGATCATATTATAAACCTGGGGGTGACTCTTGATTCGAAATGGAGTTTTGAGCAGCATGTTATGAAACTTTGTAGATCGGCATATGCTAGGCTTCGTATCCTTTTTCCATCAAGAAATATTCTTTCCACTTCCCAGAAGCTTTCCCTATCACAGTCTCTAGTAATCTCCTTGTTTGACTTCTGTGATGTGGTTTATGGTCCCTGTCTTTCTGTATCCAGCGTGTGCAGAATTATTGTCTTCGTTTTTCATATTGTCGTAGGAAGTTTGATCATGTATCCCCGCTATATGTGGATTCCGGCTGGCTCAATATGCGTCAGAGGTGGATCCTCCATTTGTGTTGTCTTGTTCACAAAACACTTTCCAGTCGTACTCCTCCTTATCTCTATTGTCTTCTTCCTTCCAATTTATCATTTCACTCTGACTCTGCCCTGCCCACCCGTTTTCAATCAGCACTGTCTATCCCTTCTCATCACACCGCCAAATTTTGGGCCTGTTTCTCATACACTTCTGCATCATTTTATAACTCTCTTCCTGCTGATGTTCGCTCTATTCAATCTGCTTCCTCCTATAAATGTGCTGCCACAACTTTCATTCTTAATAAATATTCTTAGCTTTAGTTTCAGTCTTTACTCTAGTCTTATGTTAATGGATAGGTATACAGCAGCGTTTACGCTGAACCTCGCCTTTTGCACTGTTGTAACTGTATCGGTACTGTGGAAATAGTACCTGCCTGTAAATATAGGCTATATGTATGTATATATGTAGACGCAATAAAGACGTAATAATAATAATGCAATATTCCACTGGTCTCACTTTCATATTGATACAATGAAAAATAAAGAAATTCGCTTTCTATACAGTCGATGACACATCGTCGAGCAACTCCAGGCGCCAGTTAGAACGCGCCGGGTGAACGATAGAAAGCCTCGGTTCGGGCCTCGCGCGGCTTCGATTAAAGGCTCTCGAGAGTCTCGAGGCTCACCAAAGTTAGTCGACCTTCAATCCACTAAAGTACGAATGAATACGACAAACTTATTCATGGCCGACTATTGAATTCCCATGATTGAAATAATTCAATCTTGGCCGACGATTGAATCCGCATGATTAAATTAATTTAATTGAAAATTAATTCATGACGAATAAAAATAAAGTCTCTTTTATTTGAAATAATACCCATTATTTTAATGCTCAAATATTTAAATAAAAACCATTTCTGGTGCTTGGCGATATCGTCTAGTTCGTAGGAACCGTCGGGAATCGTATTGTATTCACGAGCTACGTCGACGTTGGGGATTGCGGCGTCTTTGTTCGCGACGAAGTTAAATATATCGTAGTTCGAGTCGGTGTTCGATATCGTGTGAAACGTCTCCAAGTCGGCGAGTCCTAGTTCTTATTGATTGTGGCTCAAATCTGTCGGTGGAAAATAATTAAACGTGACCACGCTGCTACGACCTGTTAACGTGAGCGGGTGCGACATAGTACTACCACCCACTACCGGGTAGGCTAGTGAGACAGAGAGAGAGGGGGGGAGGGGTGGAGAGGGAGACGTACGATTGTAATGTCGAGGCCAAAATTCCAAAGGCTTTTGTCGCAGAAATTGCACATACAAACGACCGCAATTCTTCTCGTCGAAACGCTGAAAGCGGTCGTGGTTGTACTGGATCTCAGTCATCGCCGTTTCTCGTCCGAAATTGTCGATCAGTTGTGTGGGTGGTTGCAAATTCCCGAAACTGTCGAAATAGAGCACGCGTAATCCGCGTTTCGCATACGCGACCCAGTGCGTGCCATCGCCGCGATTGTCGTCTAGAATCGGGATACCGCATTCGTTCGGTCGTATGTGTGTGGACAATGTGTCGCGCATACACACCCACCGAAAGAATGGTCTAATTGCAGGTTCGCCATAGGTTGTTGTTGTTGTCGTTGTCGCGTTATTGCCGCAGTCGCCGCCACAAGCCTGGTCGATTGATGTATACTATCCTCGGTCGCCGCCGTCGTCGCCTCAGGTTCAAGTCGGTGCCGCGCTTGTATGGTGCCACGTACATTCCACGCCCTTCCATTGCCCGATTATGACGCAACGTCTCTTCCAGCTGCTTTCGCGCGGACTTCGCGTCGTTGACCGCTTTGGCGATACCTGCCGCTCCACCGGCTAATGCCTTGACAGCTGACAGAGCGTGCAGCACAAATGGAAGAAGCGGAAGAAGACCTCCGCATTTCGTCACTGATAGGCCACGATGCCGTAGCGAATGTTGTCCTCGGGGCTTCCGTTTCCTTCCTCGTAGTTCTTCTTCTTCTTCTTGCTTTCATACCCATGCCAAGCCGCGTCTTAGCTTTTATTGTGGCCCACACTCCAGTTGCTGCTCCCTTTTCACTGAACGTCGCGTAGTTTAGGAACACTCGTTCTCGCGCTCGTTTTTACCACGTCCAGTTGCTGTGAGTCCGCGATATCGTGCTCTCGACAAGCGACGTCTAGCGAATTTATATCTTCGTCGCCGCGAGCCTATCGCCTCAGCAAACGTGTTCCCGGTCCGAGGAACTGATAACCTGGAATGTGTAGCTCTAAGGGTTTATGATCCTGTTCACGAGACCCGACCCTGTCTTCGCCAACTTCTTCTTCTTCTTCGATTTGCACGTTACCGCAACCATACCTGTGAAAATGTAGATACACGGGGCTGCAAGGACAGTCGTAAGCTGCCGGTTCTTCAATAGCGATCGGTTCAACGAATGCTGCGATTCTGATTACCTCGAATGGTGCCGTAGGTATAAATACCCGTCGCGATACAGGACCGGCGAGGAGAAAACATGCGATTCGCGGAAACAGCCAAACGCTATTCATGTGAACGTGGGCACGACGTTAGAGGATTTGGCGTGGGATAGGAGTCGATTGCGCAGACACGGTTTTTTGTTGCCGAACAGCGTGCAACCCGTGATCTGCGGTCCGTCCGGGTACGGGAAAACGAACGTGCTTCTCAGCCTGCTGGAGAATTTTCTCGTGAATTTTCTCGTGTTATTCAAACAGGACGGAACGAACTTGCATCGCGTGTGCGACCTGTGCACGAGATGTTGGAGACGACGATTCAACCTCGTGGTCATCGACAAGGACAGTTCTATGTACGATGCTCGGTATCGACGAGGATGTAACGAGTTTGTGGTAGCGCGAGGACATCGGTAGACCACGAGTCTTTCTTCGAGTAACACGGGGATGGCTAATGAACCAGCCACGGAGACGACTAGCCGTGTCAACATGGAGGTCACGCAACAGCAACAGTAGCAATAGGGAATGAAACAGAAACGGCGTCGTAGACAACAGCCGCGAGACGTCGAGATGGAAAAGAAAATTGCTAAAATCAACGACGCTATACGAAAGACATATACGAGCCTGAAAATTGGTAACTTGGCGACGAAAGCTGCCGCTGAGGAAAACGCGCGTCCGATCTTCGAACCGTTAAAACACTTGGTCGAGAACACTGCAGTGCTGAAAATAAGCAAACCGAAGCTACAAGTAATGCTCGTCAAGGGGAAACATCAGCAACAACAACAACCACAACATAGGTTGAAGAAGAAACGATTATCCTTTACTACGTCCACAGCCGAAGCGACGATACGGCCCGAAACGACTCCGCTTCCGGATTCGAACAACGACGATGACTACGACCACGATGGCCACGACGACAAACTCCACCAACACCGTACATGCTTCGAGTGCATTTCGTGTGCTTTCGAGAACCTGGTCCGGTATCTGCTGCGGGTCGTGGAACGTTATCGTCATCATCGCTATGGGCACGAGTAAAGAGCGAATACAATTTGTCAACCAACTGCACGCTCCCGCAAGACGAAATTTCTGCTGCGACGCGTCGTGACTCGAGGCTACGATGATCTGTGGCAGGCACACTTGGTGGAAATGCGCGCCTACACGAACCACAATCGTGATCACAACTACATATTCACGATAATCGATACGTTCAGCAAGTACGCGTGGGCCGTGCCCGTGAGAACGAAAGGCGGGCGCGAAGTTACCGAGACATTCGCGTCCGTTTTGCGACGGAGCGGCAGATGCCCGCGAAACCTACAAACCGACATGGGAAAGGAGTTCTACAACGCGGAGTTTCAACTATGCGTCACATCTCGCGGGATCAACCACTATTTGACGTACAGCGTGATGAAAGCGTCGATCGTCGAGCGTTTTAATCGTACACTGAACCTCATGTGGAAACATTTCTCCTTGGACGCGTCCTATCGCTGGTTGCATCTGTTACCAGGACTCGTGCACACCTACAATCATCGCAAGCATCGCCCGATCAACGCGGGACCCGTCGACGGGACTTCCGCCACTCGTTTCCGTTCAACGCACGTGAATCGTCCGTGTCGTCAGGTTTCGAGCTACGACCACGAGGACGACGAACGAAATTCCACGTCGGCGACAAAGTACGCGTGAGCAAATTCAAGACGATCTTCGAGAAGGGATACACGCCGAACTGGTCAACCGAGATGTTCGAAATCACCGCGGTTCAACGAACGCGTCCGGTAACGTACACTCCGATCTCGGTCGCGAATCCGGACGTCTATCTGGTCGAGAATATTGTTCGACGCAAGGGGAATCGAGTGCACGTGAAATGGTTGTGCACGGTATGGCTACTACCGCTACCGCTACCGCTACCGCTACCGCTACCGCTACCGCTACCGCTACCGCTACCGCTACCGCTACCGCTACCGCTACCGCCGCCGCTGCCGCTACCGCTACCGCTACCGCCGCCGCTGCCGCTGCCGCTGCCGCTGCCGCCGCCGCTACCGCCACCGCCGCCGCCACCGACACCGCCGCCACCACCGACACCGCCACCGCCACCGCTACTGCTACTGCTACTGCTACTGCTACTGCTACTGCTACTGCTACTGCTACTAATAATAACAATAATAACAACAATAATAACAATAATAATAACAACTCCGCGTGGGCCCCGGAGTAAAAGAATAGGCCAACGTAATCCCCGCGTGTCAGAAAAGGCGACTAAAAGGGAAACCACTTCAAGGGCTAACCACCCACAAGTGTGTAAGCTGGTTTCAATCACAAGAAGCCAAGCCTCGGACGAGCGATGTGACGGTCGGAAACATCGTGCGAACAGAATGCCCGACCACAATGGTAACAACCCGGCCAGCCAAACGGAAAACAGCACAAATCCAAATAGAGATGTTTTGCAGGACATGCTCTCAGCAACCACTTTAGGAGGAAAACATAGACAGAGTATGAGATGGTCAGATGAAGTAAACCGACACCTTATGTTCTGTTACTACCAAACCACAAATCTCGAAACTAACAAAACAGGATATCGATCACAACTGCATACAGCATTCACCAAGAGATACCCAGAACTTAACTTTTTAACAGAGCAAGGATTAGCAGATCAGGTACGAGTAATAACTAAAAACAGTAGAATACATTAAACTAGAACACATTAAACAACAGGTACAACAATTACTACAACAACCTCCAGAACAAAATAATGCACAAACAGAGGAAGAGGCAAACATACACAACATAGAACAAACAAACAAAGAAGCGAAAACACAACCACCCAATCAGCCACAAGGAAACCAAAACATAGAACAAGAGGAGCAAATACAACCACAACAGGAATCAGTACACACAGACATAGACGAAAAGTTTGAACTAATGTACATAGAATACCAAGATACAAGCACAGGCGGTAGACCATACATACAAAAACTACCGGATAAACCACAAATTAAAAGAACAATAGCCCATATCAACACAATTATACGTTATAAAATAAACAACAACACAACCATGGAAGAACTCTAGCTACTCTTCTATACAGGAGCACTCACTACAACAAGAATACACACCAAACAGAAAGAAGAAGCATCAATGAACAGCAAAACAAAACCCACGACATAGGCATGGCAACATAGATTAGAGACAAAAATAGAAAATCTAAGCAAAAGTATCGGGAAACTAACACAATTCACACAACATAAATTATCAGATAAAAGCCAAAATGCCTTAGGAAATATATCAAAACAAGAAGCAATAGAACAGTTAGCAGGGAAGAAACAGAAACTACAAGCACTAGCCAAACGACTCAGACGATACAAGAAGAGCGAAAATAAAAGACAAAACCAGACATTCAACACAAACCAAAAGAAATTCTACCAGACATTGGATGGCACAAAAATCACAATTAAGAACCCACCAAACCTAGAAGACGTCGAACATTTCTGGAGCGACATATGGGAAAACCCGGCATGACACAACCAACACGCTCAATTGATACAAACAGAAACAAACAAATACAATACAATATGTCAAATGCACGATATGACAATTACCCCTGAGGAAGTCACTAAAGCAACCAACGCCACACACAGCTGGAAAGCACCCGGAAAAGATAAAATAATGAACTTCTCGTTAAAGAGATTCACATCAACACACGCAAACATAGCCGAACTGTTCAACAGATACATTGCATACCCACACACAATGCCACACACACTCACACAAGGAATAACGTACCGGAAACCTAAAGACCCAGCAGACACAGAAAACCCAGCAAAATACCGTCCCATCACGTGCCTACCAACAATATATAAAACACTGACAGCAATCATCGCACGGAAAATAACCACACACATAACACAAAACAATATAATCAATGAAGGACAGAAAGGGTGTTGCAAAGAGGCACGAGGATGTAAAGAACAATTGATAATAGACACAGAAATAACATACCAAGCAAAAATCAAACATAGATCGCTACACTACGCATACATCGACTATCAAAAAGCGTTTGACAGTGTACCCTACTCATGCCTAATACAGATACTACATATATATAAAATAGACCCGACTCTAATACAATTTCTGGAAAAGATAATGAAGACATGGAGCACTATCCTAAACATACAAACAAACATAGGTGGTACCACATTACGACCTATACAGATAAGACGTCGGATATACCAAGGCGACTCACTAAGTGCCCTCTGGTTCTGCTTAGCTCTGAATCCGCTATCGAATATGCTGAACAACGCAAAATATGGATACAACATCACTGGAACATACCCACATAAAATAACGCATCTACTATACATGGACGATCTCAAACTATTAGCACCAATCAACCACCAACTCAACTACTTGCTCAAGATAACCGAAACATTCAGCACAGACATAAATATGACTTTTGGAACAGATCAATATAAGAAAAACAGCACAATCAAGGGAAAACAGATCAAACAAGAAAACTACACATTAAACAACAATAGCAGTATACAAGCAATGGGAAGTACAGGGTTATCCGTTAAAACTGCAACCTACGCGCGCGCGAACAGACGAAAATGGCAACACCGCCTCACGGACGCATTCCACTACAACCATGCATCGGCCCGGCGTTCGGAGGGTTGCCAGCGACCGCTGGGCAGCGGTGATGTCCGAGCTTTGAAAATTTTAGGATGGTTTCTTTCAAATTAACGTCACAAGGAGCTATTTGAAATTTCCCGACCGGGATTGAAGAATTTGGGGCTTTTTTCGTATAACTTTTGAATTATAAAAGATATCAGAATGCAATTTGCGCCGAAAAATGAGGAAAAATTATTCCCTCTTAATGATGGATAATTCAAAATATTTTACGTTTACTTAATTTTTCTTTTATGAATTTTTTAACCATAATTGTTGTGAAAAGCTTTTGCAAACTGTTTATTTAATACCGTATTTAATGCTCTTTTTAAAAATCATGATGTTGATAAACAATACGCTAGTTATTTCTGTGTCATTACAGTATTGTCTCCGTATGTGCTCGCTGGTCGGGACCGGCGTTGAGCTCCTATCGTGAACAGATCCCTAATTCCGAGTGTTCGTTTCTCGCTTCTTTCTGGCCGAAGGGGGGAGCGAGATGGAACGCTTTGCGTGCGCGGCGGGCGTGCGCGACGGGTGCGAGCACTCAGATGGAATCGTGACTGCTCGACGCATGCTCGCGACGGTCAGATAGCCAGGCACGGCACGAGTCTTTTTTGCGCTCTAGGCGAACTTTTCAAATTACGCCCTTTATTATAATACATTTATTTGAGATTATTGACAACCTTACTCTGACTTTTTATTCGTAGTTTAATTCACTTATAGTACAACTTGTAATATTTAATTATAAAGTTTATTTTTAACAATACCAGTAATGAAAATATCATTTTGCACCTCTTGTCGAACTTCCACCCTAGGCAGTCGCCTAATTTTGCAGAGTGAAGTCATAAATAATCTCAAATAAATGTATTATAATAAAGGGCGCAATTTGACAAGTTCGCCTAGGGCGCAAAAAAGATTTGAGCCGGGTCTGCATCAAGATTTTGCGAAGCGGTTCCCGTGCTCACCGTAAGTGCATGCGACCATCGCGCACGCTCGTCGCGCATGCAAAGGACGGAGTGTCACGGTGCCCGAAAGACGGAGGGAGACAAAACATCAACGCGTCGTCTGTCTCGTACCGTCCTCGCTCGCGTTCAGTGGCTCTCGCTCGCTCTCGTTCGATCTCACTCTTACCTTCGCCGGACAAGAGTGAGACAGAAGTGGTGGGGATAGCGACAAGCACGTATCGTGTGCACCAAATTGAGCACATACGGAGACAATACTGTACTTTCATAAATTGAGAAATTAAATTTTTATTCAATTATGTGTTAGTTCTGCAGACCTCAGAATCTATTGTTCTGGTTTTCTTTTTTATAATTTTATCCTTATATGCAGTGCATGCATAGATCGGACGTAAGGAGTAACTAATGAGTCGTGTCTTTGATTGTAGCGGTGTTTGAATCTTTTTTCTAGAATTATTGTGTTTGAATGTTTAACCTTTTAGCTACTCAACGCCACGCATATACCGACTTCCGTTAATGTCATTTTTTGGAACGATGCTTAATTATTGTGGCTTTTACACGCAGGTGGCGAAAAATCTCTACGTACAAGGGTATAGCGCCGCGGTCAATCCTGTCGTAGCTAAAATTTTTGAAATTAAGACGGGTACGAGATCAGTTGACATTGTTTTCAAACCTCATTACAGTAATCCGGGATGCGAGTGGTAAACCTATCATAAAAGCGGAGCGTGCGGCTCGCTTACCTGGGCCGGGAAATTCTGCACAGCTCTTTGCGGCCTTAATTTGAAAGAGACCATCCTAAAATTTTCGAAGCTCGGGCATCACTGCTATCCAGCGGTCGCTGTTAACCCGCCGAACGCTGGGCCAGTGCATGGTTGTAGTGGAATGTGTCCGTGAGGCGGTGTTGCCATTTTTGTCTGTTGGCGCGCGCGTAGGTTGCAGTTTTAACGGATGACCCTGTACAGACAATTACAAATACCTGGGATACAGACAGAAAATAGGAATAGAAAACGCAGAAATAAAAAAAGAATTAAAACAGAAATACAAATAGAGACTAACGGAAATACTGAAGACAGAGTTGACAGCAAGAAACAAAACGAGAGCAACAAACACATTCGCAATACCGATACTAACATACTCAGTAGGGATAGTCAAGTGGAGCGACATAGAGTTGGAAGCTCTCAACACATTCGCACGATCACAATGTCACAAACACCACATACACCACATACACTCAGCAAAAGAAAGATTCACATTAGACAGAAAAGATGGGGGGGGGGGAGGATTCATTGACATTAAAAACCTAAACTACAAACAAATAGACAATCTAAGAAAATACTTAATAGAACGGGCCGAAACCAGCAGTATTCACAAAGCAATCGTACATGCAGACACATCAATCACACCATTACTGTTTCGTCTTAAAGGACAAAAGCGGGCTCAGGGAGAGGCAAAAATTCAAGTCTTTTACGGTGGGCAATTGTTTGTTCTCGAAGCGTTCGTTGGGAACCATTTGCCTACCAGATGACTAAGAGGCAATCGACATCGTGCCTTTTTTTCTGGTGTTTTCGACTACTTTCGTCCTGAGATAATCCGTTAAATTGCTCTGTCAGCGAGGGTACACGGTTACCTCGGACCGGTACCTGCCGTCGTCCACCGCTGACTCACGGAACAATACAGTCATAAACCGTAACCCTGGCTAAACGCTCCAACCGAACAACCTAGCTAGGTTTGTTAGCCAGATGTCTGGTTTTTCCTCCGCTACGTCACCAAGAAGGAGAAGCCTTCCTCCTCCACCATCAAATCGCGGAAGGAAGGTTCCTCCTCTTCGAGGAAGGGCTAGCCAATCAGCAATTTGACACCTCCCGAAAATCTAATGTCTTGTCTACTTTCGACGCCGAAAGGCAAGACGAGTTCAGAATTCAATCGTCTCTCGAGCGAACGCATCTCTCTCGTGACAAAATCTCGATCAGCACTCTAACGATATAAACAACGAGACAGTGGACTCTAGTGAGCTAGTCAAGCATTCGTGACCAGACTCACAGGTCAGCCGATTTTCGGACTCTAGTCATCAGACGGACTAGTCCGATTGGTTTAATCAAGCATTCCTGATTAACACCACTCAATCAAACTGTCTTACTCAAGTCATCGTTCGGACTTGAGTAATTAGTCTAATCAAACGTTCATGATTAAGACCATTGTTCAAACATTCGTGTTCTTGTTTATCAATCATCCGGACCAGCATGTTCATTTTGTCGCATAAGCAAAACAGTCACTTAAAATTAATTTGGCGAGTGATAAAGCCACCGGCACCGCGTACCACGGAGTCTCTTGGGCCTTACAACCCCAAGAGGAAAAAACAACTTTCGCGTGTGTGTCGGTCGCAACAATTACAATTTCACAACCAAACATACAACCCAATAGGCTACATAACAACAACAGATAGGAAGAAGGAAAACTGGAAACAGAAAACACTACACGGGAAACACCCACACCTCTTAACCCAACCACACATCGATCAGCAGGCATGCAATAAATTGCTAACAAAAGGTATATACGACGAAACAGAAGGATTCATGATAGCAATACAGGACCAATAATCAAAACCAAGTACTACAGCAGGCATATCATCAAAGACCCGAATACAATAACGGACAGATGCAGACTATGCAAACAACAAATAGAACCAATAGATCACATCATAGGAGGATGCACAATACTAACAAACACAGAATACACCAGAAGACACAATAACGTTGCAAAGATCATTCATCAACAACTAGTCATACAATACAAACTTGTACAACATCGTACACCACATCTAAATACATACCACAGAGAGTATTAGAGAACGACAAGCACAAATTATATTGGAATAGAATCATCACAATGGACAAAATTATACCACACAATAAACCAGACATCATTATTATCCACAAACAAAACAAAAAAAACACAATTAATTAAAAAAAACAGGTGAGGAAATTGAGAAATACATCAACCTAGCTGAGGAAATTAAAGATATGTGGCATCAAAATGAAGTAGAAATAGTACCACTAATACTGTCAAGTACATGAGTCATACCACACAACATTCACCAATACACCCGCGCATTACTACTCCCTGCAACCACATACATACAGTTACAAAAATCAGTAATTATCGATACATGTACAATCGTCTGAAATTTTTTAAATGCACCATAATTCAATTACTGACATAAAGAAAGTACGCTTGACTGAGGTCCGCGTGCTTTCTAAGATCGTCCAGACACAAGTCTGAGAAAAAAAGGGAATAATAATAATAACAATATCCATAACAATAACAATAATAATAATACTAACAATAAGAACAGGAATAGGAATAGGAATAGGAATAGGAATAGGAATAGGAATAGGGATAGGGATAGGGATAGGGATAGGGATAGGAATAGGGATAGGAATAGGAATCGGAATAGGAATAGAAATAGCAACAGCAACAGCAATAGCAAGAGCAATAGGAAGAGCAAGAGCAATAGCAAGAGCAATAGCAAGAGCAATATCAAGAGCAATAGCAAGAGCAATAGCAATAGTAAGAGCAATAGCAAGAGCAATAGAAATAACAGTAACAATAACAATAACAATAACAATAGCAATAGCAATAGCAATAGCAATAGTGTGATGTACCGCGCGCCGATTAAATAGGAATCTATATGTAAGTACAACACAAATCATGTATTGCGAGAGTCACACTTCCTCAGTCATACGCCGGTGCTCAATCAGAGCACCTGTGTAAATAGGTGTCGGCTCCATTAATAAACTATACTTGTGTTAATTAGGTATTTATAAGTCTATTCACTTGTTCACCATCTTGCCCATTCATACAATATACAACAAATAGCAATAGCAATAGCAATAGCAATAGCAATAGCAATAGCAATAGCAATAGCCATAGCAATAGCAATAGCAATAGCCATAGCAATAGCAATAGCAATAGCAATAACAATAGCAATAACAATAGCAAAAGCAATAAGAATGATAACGATGATAACGATGATAACGATGATAATCATGATAATAATGATAATAATGATAATAATGATAATAATGATAATACTGATAATAATGATAATAATGATAATAATGATAATAATGATAAGAATGAGAGTGAGAGGGAGAGTGAGAGTGAGAGTGAGAGTGAGAGTGAGAATGAGAATTAGAATGAGAATGAGAATGAGAATGAGAATGAGAATGAGAATGAGAACAATAATAAGAATAGTAATACGAATAATAATAGGAATAATAATAGGAATAATAATAAGAATAACGATGACGATGACGATGTCGATGTCGATGACGATGATGATTATAATGATAATATCCTCCGTGTCGCAGATCAGGGGGGGGGGGTGCTTACCGCGGAGGATTGCGCCTCGGCTCGGCTTGGCTCCGCTCGCCTCGCGACGCTTCATCACAAATTAACTACATGTATATATAGATACATTATACACTTATATCGTTATTCTTTTATTTGATTCTTTGCATTATGAAATAAAAAAGAATATATATATACTGATAATTTTACAATATATTGGTACTTTTATAATATGTTTGTCATTACTCTATGCTACGTCGGTAATAGTATATTTTTACGTGAAAAATATCATACGGGAGATTGATGAAAGGTATATACATATGTTCATGCACGCGCGCGTGCACGCACGCACGCACGCACGCACACGCACACATTACATCACGAGACATTCATACATGAGTCACGTGTCGCTGCCGTTATCGTTGTTATTGTCATCGCCCCCGGGGAAGTCGATAGTGACCCCACGGAAGAGTGCTGACCTGATTGGGTAATACAGGGTGTCCCAGAATTGAGGGACATCCCGGAACATGCAATATCCTGATGCAAAAAGACATTGAAAAGTCTTGTCTGTTGTTGCCTTGTGAAGGCGTTGTGGATCACCACTGGGGTTGGCCAGGGAAGGGACGCACTCCAACGGATTGACGAACACTGCTTTATTTGTCGAATGGACGTCGTTCACAACGCGGACGAGCACTCCACAGAAATACAACACGAGCAAACACGACGTAACACACGCAATTAACACGAAACAGAAAGTATGTACAACTATGTACAATGCGCTGGGCGCGAGGGCTCGAAGGGCCGTTTTCGTGTGGTTACGTAAACCGTGGGTCGCTGGGCGACAAAGACTTTTAACAGCTGTGCGTGCGAGAGCGTGTGGTGGTGTCTCAGGTGTTCGTGGAACTAACGGCCGAATTCCCGGAAGAGATCCCCGCTCGAATCTCCTGCAAAAACGGGTGACGCGCGTAACCGTCCGAACGGCGGCGTGTCACCACTGTTTACACTCTCTCGCACGCACATTTAAACGGCGCGCCGGATCTCGGCGCGCCGGATCTCGGCCGCAACAAAAGTCCTTAACCGTTTTGGGATCCGGGGTTTTGTTTTCGAGATATTAAAAAAAAAACTCGACCAATCAGAGAGCGAGTCTTCCGCTGGAGCTCCTGCGCTAGCGTGGCCGGGCGCCGGGCCGCGCTGCGACTACGTACAAGCAAAGCGGCATGCATCGAAGGAAATTACGCAGAATGGCAAATGAAAAAGACGTAACAATAAAATCTAACCTTTTGCATGGTTTGTTTGCCATTTAAAATGAATAATGAATAAAGGAAAAATTAATGAAAATCATGTGTAACGTAAGAAGACGAATACACAGTTGTTTTTTTTTTTAGAAGAATCGAAAATAATAATTATTTGGAGCGAGAGGATAAAGAACACGTAAATTTCACTCTTTAATAACGTACAAACGAAAAGGTAATGCAACAGGGAACGAGTGAAAAGTGATCGTAGTTCGTTATTCTCATAAGAATCAGTAGTTCAATAACGGCCAACACTGTTGTTGCTAACGAATAATAATAAATCGGTTTAAAAACTGCGAAGAAAAATTTGCGTACGGAAATTTGGAGAGTTATAGCCGGAAATAATCCATAGCCTACGTTAAATTTAAAAAATTTTAGTCGCCAATAATGTAATTAAAACTGACCCTTTCGGAAATTGACCTGTAGCTTGAAAACCTGTGTCACCAGGTCACTGAACCGATCCTGGTCATCGACAGACGCGCCGAGTGCACAGCTCATCTCAGGTACACGACACCATCTAAAGTTGAGGGTCGCAACATCAAGTGCGTACGGGTTAATGTACCGAATTCACTTCACTGCACGCCTACTAACACAGATCACTTAATTTATTTTACATAGAACGTGTTGTTCCTACGTTGTAAAAATTGATGGAAATGAATTTTTACTTGGCGTTAGGAGTCGTGGGTATTCCCGCACAAATACTCACGCTGCAGCACTTGCGTCCCCGTTGTTCGGGGGGTAAACCCAGAACATCGCGTAATACTCTTGAGCAGAGAACATTTCTGCGACGTGATTGCATTCTAACTGACAAGATTTTTTCCAAGCGACTTCTTCTACCCCCAAATAGTTTCTCTTGTTCCATTATGAGTTGACCCCCACCAGGCCAAGAGGAATCAGGTAAAAAGAAGCCAGCACATTTTCGAAACACACGTGCTTCGCAGAAGTGCAACGAACGGGCTATCGTGCTCTTTTACAAAAGTCCGCGTTCTGTCCTTTTACTGCCAATGTACCCATTGTTTCGAGGTAGGCAGCAGACACCACGTGCTTCGGTTCGAAAGGGTCCGAAGAGGAGAGAAACAGAAAGTCTTCGAGTTGCTATAAAGAAGAAAATGCTGTTTCCTGTTTCCCTTTTCCGGTACCCTGAGTTCACGTCTGCTACGAGGCGGAACCAACTAAGCCATAAATTTCCCAAAACTCTAGGCAACCGTTTTCTACCGTCGACTAGTGGGACAATACGGTCATAACCCGCGACCCTAGCGAAATGCTCTGGCTGATCAGCCTGATTAATTTTTGGGAACTAGCAATAAAAAAGTATTATTTAACATCAATACGGCTCGGGAAGAGATACAGGAAGAAAGAGAGCATGTAGTTCACTGACTGCGCGTAGTCCCGCCTACTTCGTCCTACCTTCAAATTAAACACGGATTCCTTATCTCTCGAGTATAAACACGCGCTCGAATTTCAAAACAAAAGCACGCGTCGATGTATTCCGAGCGAGAAACGGTGGGCTTGAAGTCCTGTTGACCCTAATCTAACCAATCTGCACTGCATCCCTCCCAAACGGCCACTGTTCTGAAGAGGCCCTCTTCATAGCAATATCTCCTCCCCAAGGCCCACCTTCTCTCGCATGGAATACGTCGACGCATGCTGTTGTTTTGAAATTCGAACGCGTGTTTAGACACCAGAGATAAGCAGGGCCGATTGATTAGTTTGGAACCAATCGAACTTCAAGCCTACCTTCTCTCGCACGGAATACGTCGTCGCGTATTGTCCCTGAATTGAGGGACAAGCCGGGGCATGCATTATCCTGATGCCAGACTACATCGAAAAGTCTTTTACCGTTTCACTTCGAGGTCGTGATTGTAAAAATCCAAAAATATACTACCACATTCTCTGATATGTTTTCTGTAAATTAAGCTTATTTTTCTAGAGTAACGCAGCTGATATTAACGTCGCAGTAAGCTGTTAAAGACAGTGGTGCGCCTCGTCTCAGGTAAAGCAACCGCGCGCGATTACAGTCAGCTGACCGTACCGCTACCACCCCATATTTCTTCAGTAAGGTAAAAAAACAGATCGACAGAAGAATTGTAGGAGAATTTTACTAACTCACTATTGTCCAATGACACTGTTTTTTAAAATAATCAGGTTTGTAAGTTCTAGGTTGTCCTTATTTTGATTATTTGTTGAAAAATGTCATTGCTCAATGGAAATCACGAGAAGGTGGTGGGCTTTTTCCATCAGGAGAGGTTAAGGATGGGTCAGGAGGATGGCATGGATAAGAGTCAAATGACGGGGTTAGCGGTTGGAAGGAAGAAGTCAGTCGAAAGTACTTACATCGTGTCCCAATTTCAATAAAATTCGAGTCATGGAGAGAAAGCAGTGATCGATTTGCCGTAGAAGTATCTTAGTGTATGTTACTCACTTCACTAAAAACAAGCACTCACTCACTGGCATTATTAATGTACATTCTGTTGCACTACACTGCTCAATCTCTCACTCACTCACTCACAGGCATTATTAATGTTCACTCTGTTGCACTACACTACTCACAATAAATGTTCAAACAGGTCTCCTCCTGTCTCTACGCACTTTTGAAACCTTCTGATGGAGGAATTGCGAACATTCTCGCACAACCCTTGTTCTTTAATAGCTTCAAATACCGCGATTATCCGTTGTAGTAATGTTTCTACGGTATCAATTTCAATGGAGCAGACCTTTTGTTTTATATACCCCCAGAGGAAGAAGTCCAAGGGAGTAAGATCTGGAGATCGTGGTGGCCAATCTATTGAACCATCACGGCCTATCCAACGACCCGCGTAGGCATTATTTAAAAAGTCCTTCACAATATTCGCATAGCGTGGTCCAGCTCCATCTTGCTGGTACCACATGTTCTGCCGCACATTCATTGCAACATCTTCCAAAAGAATCGGCACATCGTTCTCCAAAAAAATTAAATACGCTACACCTGCCAATCTTGTTGGTAGAAAGAAAGGGCCCAAAATGTGATCACCAATTATCCCAGCCCAAACGTTGAGGGTCCACTGAGTTTGATAACTTCTGATGGTGGTTGCGTGTGGATTTTCATAACTCCACACATGTTAATTTCTTGTGTTAAAAACACCTTCTCGCGTGAACGTACTTTCGTCTGTCCACAGAATCCTTTTTAAGATGTCTGGATCTTGTTCATACTCGTTCAAGAGCCATTGACAAAACGCCAATCGAACTTGCATGTCGCGAGGTAGTAGTGCTTGTACCCGGCGCAAGTGGTATGGATACAATCCTTCATCTTGTAAAATTCGATGTGCCGTCGATTTCGGTATTCCTGATCTTCTTTCAATGTCAAGCACACTTATAGTTGGATTTTCTTCCACGAAATCAATCACGGCTTCCTCATTTTCCACGGACTCATTGCTTCTTGTTCTTCCCCTCGTACTGTTATCAGAACGAAATTGACCATTCCTTCTTACGTTCCATATCAACCCCGATGAACGCGGAATGGGAATAATGCCGCGAGAGGCAGAGGTCCCAATCGCGAGAACGGTTAAGACCACGCGCTTTTTGGTATTGATCCTGATCGTAATAAAATTTACTACTACGGTTGTTTGTATGATAATCTTATTTCCAACCTGATTACCTACATGTATATGGTATATGTATATAACCTATATAACCTTATAAATATCAATTTAAACTTTATAATCAATGTAATATGCACTTAAAATGAATGTAAAATATTCTACATTAAACCCGCTTTTAGAAAAATTGAAAAATACAGGACAAAATTGCACTGTTTGATTATTATCAGCTAAAATAAACTGGTAAAAAGTTACATGTAAGCACAAAAGGTTTTGTTTCAAAAGCCGCCTAACCAACTCCCCCGACGCCAACTCTCTGACATTAGTCTTTCCCAAATGGTACATATACCGAGCGTCACACGCACACACACACGCACACACGCACACACGCACGCAAACGCACGCACACACACACACACACACACCGTTGTCAAACATCAACGCATAATAATTATCGGATGATGTCGGGCAATGTCAGCTTTTTACGTGCAACGTCTTCGGGGGTGGGAAAGAGACAGAGCATTATTTTAAAGCTAAATTCGAAAGACGGAAAGAGCGTAAGGCAAAGAGGAAACCACACACGTCATCGGAATATTCACTCGTAACCTCCACACCGGTTCAATCGAAGCATAAACGGCAGAATGCTACATCAAACGATTCTCCGGTCCCTCCCACACCAATAAATACATTCCCCAGTGTGCATTCGCTCTCAACCAATGATGACGACGACGTTTTCAAAAGTGGTCCCAATGAGTCGTTTACAACATCTGTTAGGCAACAACTCCAAACACCCGAGGGTAAGAAACGTTTCGCAAACATTTCGGCCCGCTGGGGCAAAAATACGTGAGCGCAATCCTAAGTGATGATAGGGATGGAGCAATGGACTATGTGTACGGTGTATACTTTAGCAATAGTAGAACGATGCTTGGGGATAAGGCTTTCGATATAGACAAGGATGACAATATAATCATAGATGGTGTAAAATACAGAGGAAAACCCGGTCTTTACGAACTAATTTTCAAGAGAAGTCCCGACGATACCCTGTACACCGGTGTCGATAAACAAAAATACAAAAGTATAATTGCACCGCTAATCCCCCGCGCATCAGTCAATAAAGCAGGGAATGGTCTAAGGAGACCGCAAACCATGGTGGTAAACGATAACAAGATCGATTACGTACACTGGGATGATCCCAACGAGCTGGTGGATCGATTCCGTTTGCTGGAAGCGTCGCATCAGGCGGGTAACAACTCTCATGATCCTGAAATTCTATCGATTGTCGAGGAACTCCGCGAGGTAGGCCTCATTATATAAATTAAACCGCACGCCGATGATGTGCACTGTATGCATCGAGATGCCGATCAACAAATTTGGGGTATCGCTCGAGAAGAGTGGAGCAGCTACAATGGACTATTACAAATGGAGCTGTTTACTTCGAAATTACATGCCGACTTCGATGCAAAATCACGCAAGATACGACGCGTAGCTCAGCCGGTGGTCGACACCGATGCCGTCAACAAACTATACATGGAAAAGAGCATTAAACTTTTGAGAGAGCAGTTGGAAGAATTAGAGAGGAAGCTGGTCGTGTTTCAGACAAATATGCTGACACTGCAACACAGCGTTCAAAAGATATCACAGGCGTCGAATTCTATCCCGCAGCAGCACTGCGAAGGAGAATCATGTGAGATGGTTGAACTTATCCTCGGGCCGATGGGGAGCACTTAATACACGTACCCGATTTTTATCACATCATTCGTGTCAAAGACACCTCTGCGATCAAACATGTCGCCATTATCGAAATCCAAAAGTAAAGAAAACCACGGTCACAAGAAGCTACAACTTGTTGACGAATTGCATGCTCCAGCTCGAAGACATTTCCCGCGGAGACGGTTCATAGTGCATGGATATGATGATCTGTGGCAAGCTGACGTTGTAGAAATGCGTCCATACTCGCGATTCAACCAGGGTCACCACTACATACTCACCGTCATCGATGTGTTGACCAAGTATGCATGGGCGTTGCCGCTCAAGACTAAAAGTGGCGCTGAGGTGACTAAAGCGTTTGCAAAGATATTTAGAGATCGATATCCGAAAAATTTGCAAACCGATCAAGGAAAAGAATTTTACAACGCCGATGTGCAGAAACTCTTGGCAAAGCATGAGATTAATCATTATTCGACGTATTCGGTGATGAAGGCCTCCGTCGTAGAACGTTTCAATCGAAGTTTGAAGAACATTATGTGGAAACTGTTTACGCTGAATGGAACCTATAGATGGACCGATGCGCTACCGCGTCTGCTTGCAGAGTATAACGCACGAAAACATAGAACTATCGGAATGCGTCCTTGCGATGTTACCCCTGCGATCGCCGATAAGCTGCTAGCCACCGTATACAGCAACATAAAGATCGCTGCTCCAGCGAGATTCAAATTGGGCGAATTTGTGCGCGTGAGCAAATTTAAAACCATATTCGATAAAGGCTATACGCCGAATTGGACAACGGAGGTGTTCAAGATAGCCAAAGTACAGGCAACTAATCCCGCGACGTATCTGCTCGTCGATTCCTGTGTAAAACCTGTTGCCGGAGGATTCTATGAACACGAGCTGCAACGCGTCACCGATCCTGATGTGTATCTAGTGGAAAAAGTGTTGCGTAGAAAGGGGGGATAAGGTGTACGGCAAGTGGCTGGGGTTTGATAAATTACACAATTCTTGGATAAATAAAAATAATGTATTGTAAAATAATAATAATACATGGCTCAATAAATACAATGATACATGTATATACATGAGTGACCAATTTTATTTTTACACATTATTTCAACCATTTATATGAACGAGATAATATATACAATGATACATATGCAATAATTCCACTATTTATAATAATTTCCATACATGTGCGAAGAATATTATATTATACAATAAATACAATAGTTTCTATTTTACATCGATATTTTTTTTACAACGGAATTTTATATCGGTATTTTATAATGGAATTTTGTAATGTCCCCAGGGCAGAGTGTCGATCGAATCGGGTACGATATGCCGGTTGTTGTCGTACAGACTTAGAGCGATTTTGGACTCCGAAATTGTGTACACTTTATGCAATTTAGACCGTATGCATGATTGTCTGCGAACCATTTCGATCTCCCTATGCAAACACTGCGCCTAGTCTTCGAAAGTTCTGGCTACGACGTTGGTTTTGACGCCTTTCGCCTTTTTCGTATCTTTTTTGCCGTCTACGCGAAGTGCACACATTTTCGTTCTAAGACCTGCGAACTCTGTCATTATCGCACCGTTATTTTCGTCCTTCATCAGCCCCGGAACCTTCTTATTTACGCGCGGCATATTATATGCATTGTCAGTAGGATATCGCTCGTGTCGAATCTATCGATATTGTGTTTTATGGACTCGTATATATCGTCGCATCGAATGTGATAAATGAGGCTGTCTGTGTCTGTATATCAAATTTTGACAACTTACCTTATTTCACACTCGCCAGTTTATAACCTGACTGTAAGCTGTCAAAATTTGGAGCCGATTACATAGTGAAGATCAAAATTTGGAGTCGATTGCATAGTGAAGCCATTGAGGAACGAAACATGTATTAGTTCGTTTTAGCTGAAGGTGTGCGTGTAACGTATAGTATACGAATTATGTTGACGAAAATTTTCTTGGAGAAGAAAAATGAGAAGAAGAATTTTACCGTTTCCGACAAATCCATGAGACGATATTACGATATCTCTGTCATGCGTGGACCGATTTTATTGAATTTGGTCTTATTCGAAAGCTTATATGCTGTTTACCTGAGAAAAATGCCTTTAATTTTAGAAAATATTGCAGGCGTGATGAGATATTAATGAAATAAGTTTCAGGTTAGGTTAGAATAGCCGGGCGACGAGTAAATGATAAGACAGTCAACATATACAGGGTGTCGAAACATGTAATTGGCGTCGAGACGCTACCGCGTCTCTAGATAGTAATAGTCGATTCTGTTGCCAAGTAAGAATAAATGAATGTCAGTCGTTCCAAGCCTATTGTCATGGAATGTCGACGGAATGAGTTTAAGGCTGCCGTCTCAGCGCGCCTTGAGTGTGTGCGTATGCTCACACAAGCTAGGAAAAGCGTATACGCGTGTAGTAAACAAACCGTAAATTACAACTTTCGTCCTGGAATTGGCCAGAAAGAAGTTTTTGCGGGTACAGTTGCCTTCAGTAAACATCTGTGCAGGGTGGTCTGGTGCGTTTGAATGCTAATAACCACCGTACGTTGAAATAATAATGAATTTATGAATCGAAAACTAACAGAATGAGGCTTCAAGGCTTCTCCGTTGGTGGCGCTAGTGGTGTACCGCAGCCACGTAGCACCAGCGTGACGTATACGCAGGGCCAACACGAGGTTAGTTGGCGGCCTTATGCAAGAAAATTTTTGGTGGTCCCCAATTTTTGCATCTGTTTTCTATTTAATATGATTTGTCTTTACGGGGTGTACATTTCGTTTATATGGGGGTTGGATTCCTTTATTCTTAAGCGTACGATATAGTTTTCTAGCATCCCATTCGGCTGGCGCCCTTATGCAGCTCATAACTTGCATAATGGTTCCGCCGGCCCTGCGTATACGCGATGTAGTAAACAAACCGTAAATTACAACTTTCTCCCTGGAATCGGCAAGAAGGAAGATTTTGCGGGTATAGTTGCCTCCAGTAGATATCTGTGCAGGGTGGTCTGGTGCGTTTGAGCGCTAATAACCACTGTTCGTTCAAATATTAATGAATTTATGAATCGTGTACTGAGACAGACTCGAGAAATGACAGAATGAAGCTTCCACGATTCTCCGTCACCGGCGTTGATGGTATATTCGCGCTATGTACCATCAGAACCGGTGGAAGACCAAACTAGCCGATAAATGTAGGAAAGACATAGTTGCCGAGACGTATCGAGAGTCGAATCGCGCTGTTGCCGCATTTCCCCTATCACTATTTTGCCATCAAGGAGGCTTGAATGAATCAAGGCGAAGCGGTTGGAGAACAGAGACGGGCAAAGATAATATCTGGATAAACTCAAATAAAAGATACTACAGTATTGTCTCATTACGGGCTCGGTTTGGTGTACACGATGTGGACGTTTTCGCTATCCCCACCACTTTCGTCTCACTCTTGTCCGGCGAAGGCGAGAGCGAGCGAGAGGCACTGAAAGCGAGCGAAGACGGTACAAGACAGACGACGCGTTGATGTTTGGTCTCGCTCCGTCTTTCGGTCGCCTGACACTTCGTCCTTTGCGTTCGCGCCCGTCGCGCACGCAAAGCGACCCATCTCGCTCCCCCCTTCGGCCAGAAAGAAGCGAGAAACGAACATTCGGAATTAGGACTCCGTTCACGATACGGGCTCAACGCCGGTCCCGACCAGCGAGGACTTGGGCTGTTCGGCGGCGGCTTGTAATCTCGGTTGGAGAGGCATACATAAGGTTGCCACCCGTACTTTAAAATAAAGTATCTTACGTTATTATAGGTAAATGTACTCTATACTTTTGAATAACAATAAACTACGCGAAAATACTTTATTTCACAATTAATGATATTACGTGAAACGTAACGCAATAATATTATCTTCTATCTGTTCCCGCCACTTCAGCATTTACTGAGAGAGTTTTCTCTGTCATGAATGTGAAGTGGCGGGATGAAATAAATAACACCTCTCTCAATCTAATAAAAAACGAATGATTTATATATTTCAATATGAATATTGAGTGCAACGACGCCATTGAGATATTTCAAAATAATAAAAATTTACTCTGCAATGCTAGAAGCAATAGAAAATATGTTTGGAAGAAATAAAAACTAATAAAATTAAAATTTACTTTTAATTTGTTGAGAGTACTTTTTTGTATACCCCACAAAAGCAAATGTACTTTATTTTTCTGTAAAAAAAAGGTGGCAACCCTAGGCATACAGTGTTGATAAAATGTAAAACGTGACATTTTCAGTATTCAGTAACATACTGCTGAGATTGTCCAGATGAAAATGAATTCAAACACGGTATAAATCGGATTATTTCTAGAACTGTACTAGATAATTAAATATAAATGCGTAACATTTCTAATCTAATAATGCTAAAAATAATCCGATTAATACCGTGTTTAAATTCATTTTCATCTGGAAAATCTCAGCAGTATGTTACTGTAACGTTTATGCCGATACGGTAGAAAATGTGGAAGTTTTACATTCCATTAGAATAAACAAAATGAACAATCATTGGACAATCAAAACGTTATATATTTTTTAATTTTAATAATTATTAATAATGACAGTTTTGCCGCGTCCTCCACGGCGGCCTCCACGGCGCCCTTGTCCATATTTTAATCGTTTCAGCTCCTTTTTCATCTGAAACAGTATAATAAAAATTACATTTTCTAGTTCGACCCGCAGATATGAGCCGTTATTTTTGAAAGTGGTATAAGTACATTTATTCATACATTGAGATATTTAAGGGTTTGCGTTTGAATCAACTTAAAAATATTCGCATTCGTTAATCAAATCGGGTAATCTTTTTAAAATTATAAACTTGTTAAATTTTATTATGGAATAACAATCAATAAAAATGTTGAAGAAAATAAACGATTTTTTAGCTACAGATCGACTTATGCTACTTTCAAAAACAACGGCTCATATAGTGAATTCCAAAAATATTCGGACCCAAAAAATATTCGCCGTTCATACCAAACAAACTTCAGAGAAACACACACACATTGAACATAACTTACTTTCGCTATATCCTTCCTCATTTTTTCGGCCTCCTCCTCCTTCTCCTCCTTCTTCTCCTGCTTCTCCTCCTTCTCCTCCTCCTCCTTCTCCTCCTTCTCCTTCTCCTCTCTTTCTTTCATCTCCTCATCCTTTTCCCACGCCCATGTCGGGACAGTATCTGTCATCTGGAAATGAAATGATGAATGTATTATTTTATGGCAAATAGTAAGATTGTACAGCGTGATTCTCTCGCTAGAATCCTCAAAGACAATAGTCTAAGAGCTGGCTACATAGGGGTCAACATGACTCGATGCAGTCACAGTTCTTATTGTTGGATTAGTGTTGCCGAATACGAAATCGCCGGTCTGCCGCGTCAGTCCGGGGAACTAACGCGGGGCTAGACGGTCAAACAGGTAAAATTTCTAGCGTAATAACATCATTCTTGTAGTTCTGAATTCTCATATTGGAACGGCAGCCGTACGGCAGCATTTAGGGCCGTTCCAATATGCGACCGGCGGCGGTCCCACTACTTAGTGTAAAGAAGAAACAGATGTATACTTCTCCCTTGCACTAGCGCGCAAGACACGTATCGCGCTTTTCATCGGTCTTATCCCCCACTTGGTGGTCTGCCATTTTGCATATCATTCATTAAATGCGTAAACAATAAGTATATGAAATTTCAGAACTGCAAGAATGACGTTATTACGCTAGAAATTTTATCTGTTTGACCGTCCACCCCCGCGTCAGTTCCCCGGACTGACGCGGCAGACCGGCGATTCCGTATTCGGCAACACTAATCCAACAATAAGAACTGTGACTGCATCGAATCACGTTGACTCATATGTAGCCAGCTCTCGGTTTCAATGTCGCCAATAAACCGCGCCTCGCTGAGTTTCGTGGAAGTGACGAATTCCACGTTCTGCATTTCTCAACAAATCTTTACGAAAATGGCGTCAATCAATGTCGTGCCGACGAAAATGGCCCCACGCTAATTTCGTTAAAAATAGTCCGATTTAGATGACATGATTTTAATCAGGAGAATACCAGGAATTCATTGGTATCACTGCCATATCAATTCGATGAAGAATAAAGAATTTTTTAATACGTCGCAGTGACGTATTTGCGCGAGCGTCGAAATTCACGAAACTCAGCGAGGCGCTGCTTATTGGCGGCATCGCCTTTGAATACTCTAGCCAGAGAATCACTCTGTATAATAGTATACAATCTAATACTTACATTTTCCAGATTTTGCATTTCCGCAAAATTATATGTGCCAAACGTATGCAGTCGCTTGCAACGGATTGACTGCTACGCAGGGACCGGCGGACTGCAGATATCGCTGATGGAGGGGGGAACACAATGAACTGTGCCTGCGTTAGTCACGCACACATAACCACTGCTCCTGTAGATGTGTCCCCCTCTGCAGCTCGCCGATCCCCGTCTTTGTCTGGTGTGTAAAGCGTCGTTTGTTTTAGAACGCACCACAGACGAATCTTCGGATTCACGTTTCACGTTCACGGTTCGCGTTTACGTGTTTTTATAACGGGCAGAAGGAGTTTGAGTTGTGTTGCGTTGTGTTGTATTGTGTTTGTGTTTTGTTGGATTAGTGTAAAATGAGTGACACTCTAAATGTGAATATACAAGATGTGCAAGAAGGTATGGACAATAATTCTTAGTTTCGTCCGCGAAAATTACGTCCGTGCGCTAGGAGATTTTCGAAACGGAAAGTATATCGCATAAAGAGAAGGCCTTTGACCCTTCAGAAAGAACAGGAAAGGGCAGAAGTGGCAGACGACACTACCGTAGGACAACATTCAGAAGTGGCCGAGGAACCATCAACATCCGATGGACGAAATCATACGTCCCAAGAGATAATGCACTCGCCATCCGATGAAGAGACTGATACGGCCAGTTCGGGAGAAACTGAAGTGGCGCTGGATGAACTGAGAACCGAAACACCAGAAGGCACGGATGTAGAAAGCAACGAAGAAAACTTCGATGTAGAAAAAGTTGCGAAGAGCGAGTCGCAAGTACAATCGCGTCTCCTAAATAGCAACGATATAATGAATTTCGCAAACGTGCTTGCTCAATTGCAGAAAATAGGTCCGCATGCAAAACGTAGGGAAGACTGTGGCATTGAACACCTACGAATAACTGGTGTGAAACGGTGTGGCTTCAAGAGAATCTTCAGCGCAACGTGCACTTTATGCCATTACAAAGCTGAAATCCGCAATCAATCGGACGAAGCCGAAGAAGTGGATAGCAATCAGGGCGCCGTTAATGCAACAATTTTATGTGGAGGCAGTTATGCCCAGCTGGGACACACTTTTGCAGCAGTGAACATACGTTGCATGTCGAAGAGAGACTTCGTGAAGAATCAAGATGAATTCGTCAAGTCTGCAATTGCCTCTGCAGAAGAAGAAATGTTAGCAGCGGCTGAAGAAAAAAAACGTTTGGCGATTGAAAGAGGCGATCCGGGGTTCTTCCCGGATCAGGAACCCCTCACATCCCCGTTGTGATCCTACCGCAGTGGATGTTACGATTCTGCGTCTGCAGTCGGCGTGATAGTTGGCTATCACACGAAAAAAGTTTTATTTTACGGCGTTCGAAATAAAGTTTGCAGAATTTGTCGAATTCCTGCGAAAAACGAGAAAGAACCCCGAAAACACACATGTTTCAAAAACTGGAACACATCTCGAGCATCAACTGCTATGGAAAGCGATGCTATAGTAGAAGGATTCAATACTAGCGTAGAAAAACGTGGGATCGTTTATTCTACTCTGATTGGTGATGGGGACAGCAGCGTGTATAAGAAGATTATTGATGCTGACCCATATAAGAGAGAGATTCGCGTAAAAAAAATTGAATGCACGAATCATTTGTTGCGAAACTTCTGCAACAAAATGGAAGCGATTGTGAAGAAGACTACACCTGGACCATTGAGGCAAGCTGTGGAAAGTAGCATTCGCCGGATACGCAGGGACGTCGTGAAAGCCGCAAAGTTTCGATACAATCAGAATGTGTCAATTGAGGAGAAAACGAAGAATTTGAATGACGACATACAGAATGTTCCAAGCCACGTGTTTGGTGAACACAAAGAGTGTGCACGACTAAAATATTTCTGCCATGGAAAGAATAAAGAGAATGAAAGAAACATCGTTCCCGAATTGATGAAAATTGGTGTGTACCAGGACGTAAAGGAAATACTTCGTCCACTGTTTGCTCATGCGGAGAGCTTACTCTATAATACTACTAATAACGCTGTGGAAAGTTTGAACGGACTAATTGCTAAGTACACTGGCGGAAAAAGATTAAATTTTGCCGAAAGAGGATCGTATACAGGAAGATGTGCTGCTGCTGTCGTGGAGTACAACAGTAACCGAGTGCACTCGCGATTGAATGCGGTAATGAAGAAGAAAACGCCCGAGGTTGTGCGCCAAATGGAAGAAAAGAAGAAGAAAGAAAAGGAAAAGAGAGCTGCAAAACAGAAGGAAACGAAGGCTGCGCGATATGTACGTAAGCAATAGCCCTCGCAGAAAGATTCTGATTATGGGCAAAATGCACAGAAGCCAGACATGCCATCCAAAATGTATGAACTGGAGCGGGAAAAGCATATGCAAATGCTCCGTGAGTGGCAAGACAAAAGACATGATATTCAAGACGAAACCATCGGACAAGCGAAGAACCCCATATGGTTGCAGTATAGGTCCAAATAGTTGACGGCATCCAATTTTGGACAAGTGTGCCGTCGCCAACCTGACACGCTATGCGCAAATGCAGTGAAGTCATTTGTGTATCCGAAGTTAATTAGTAAACCCGCAGTGGAATACGGGAAAGAATGCGAGAAAATTGCTCGCGAAGAATTGAAGAAGCAATATAAAGATATTGAAGAATGTGGAATTTTCATCGACAGCTACACCCCCTTCTTAGGAGCTTCCCCGGATGGAATCATCGGTCAAGAGGGTATTGTGGAAATCAAATGCTCCAACTCAGCGCAGAACTTTTCGCCGGAAGAAGCTATTGAAAAAGTACCCGCTGTCCAGCGCATGTTCACATGTAAAAAAGGTATTTCAATGAACAAAACGCATCACTATTTTTATCAAGTACAAGGTCAGTTACATATTACTGACAGAAAGTACTGTATATTTTGCGTTTGGACCCCGAAGGGTCTGAAATCTATAAAAGTAGAGAGAGATGATGCGTTTTGGAAAAGAGAAATGGAGCCAAAACTGGTACAATTTTATTTTGAATGCATGCTACCCGAATTAATAGACAGTCGGCACAATAGGTGCATGCTTATTCGGGAGCCTCAATTTATATTAGCAGAAAGAGCGAAAGAAAAAGCGAAAAGCTTGAAAAAGCGAAAGAGATCTCCCTCCGAAAATAGTAAAACTATTGTATCGGTCCGGCGCCGCCGTCACTTTTCCAAGAAAGTGACGAAGGAAATAATAAATCTGATCGATCCGGCGTCGCACCGCTGACTCTTGTCAGTGGTCACAAGTGCCAGCAATGGCACTTTTACTCGCGAATCATACGATTACGCGAGTCGATCGACGCCGCCGTCACTTTCCCAAGAAAGTGAGGAAGGAAATAATAAATTTAATTCACCCTTTAATTTTTTCAGACACAATTCTAAGTTCACAGGAGCAGACAGACGGAATCCGGTTCGGTCAAAGTGCGCCAGGCTGATACATATGGGCGTCGCAGCAATGCATGATGTTCGACGAATTATTGAAACAAACTTTTACTTTTATACCAAACTTACCGAAATGTCTGCGATCATGTCTTACAGGCGGACTTTTTACCAAATTACCGGAAACGTAGTGTATGGGACAGTAATGCCAGGGCAAATGGAATAATAAGTACCATATTTCAGGTAAAATTTGACAGCTTATAAATCTACGGTAAAATTTTGTACGCTTATAAAACAACAATTAACTATTTCCTAATGTATTTCATAATGTGTTACAGATCCACACTGTCTACGCCACATTTCGTTATGAGCGACCTGGCAAAATTGTGGGAAGACCGTCAATGGAGAAGAGGAATTACACAGAATGAGAGAAGATAATATAATTCTTCGAAAAATGTACACTTTTTTTTATCTATTATTGTCCATTTCAAGGGAGAGCTTGAATGTCTTATTTCAATTCTTCAATGAAGTTGGATTGATTTATTGTGATGACTGTACCTTGCTTAAAGACAAAAAAAAATATATAAAAAAATGTTATGTTAAACAATTTTATCAAAAAGGCACTAACAACTAAAAAATAATTCTATTCTTGTACTACAATTTCGATGGTGTTTTTTAACTTTAAATAAAAACGTGGAGCAGGATATTTCATAACAGAATATGAATCAATTTAGTACAGCATTAAGTGTCGAGATGAATTTGTTGCGAAATATCCTGCTCCACGATTTTATTTAAAGTGAAAATACACCATCGAAATTGTAGTATGAGAAAATAATTATTTTTTAGTTTTTAATGCATTTCTAATAAAATCGTTTATTATAAATTTTTTTTATATACTTTTTTATTTTCTAGTTTTTAGTGTTTGTGGACTTACATTTCACAGCTCAAACTTCTTTACAAATATCTGTTATTGCTGTATGCAGTTTAACAGTTTGCTTGAACCCTACAGTGCTAAAAGTTCGTAAAGAACGCGAGTGGTTGATTTTAAGTCGATTGGATTTGTGGTTATGGGTTATTATTTATTGGTGACTGGGTAATTTTTTTACCCCCTGGGAGTTTTTTTTTCATAATTTTCAAGACAATTGGATAGTTGGAAGTGGATTGAAATTGAGTTTCCAGATTTGAATCAAACATACAAACAAACAGAGGATCGTAGCTGAATAAAATCGTTTAATGAGACATTCCAAAATATACGTATTGTTAGTACTGATCTCTAGTTTATATTGATAAATTTTTACAACCGTGGAATAACAATTCCGAAGAAAAGCATGTACAAAAGTATTAAATGGAAATATACTTTTGTACAAATTGATGTTTTGAAAAAATGATTACGTTATTAAATTTGTATTTAAACAACAGACAATTCTTGTTGACATAAAAGATAATTTGATGTATAGTTAGATAAAAAAGAAAGAGTCATATGTTTTTAGAAGAATTATAGCATTCATAAATCTCATTACGATCGGCGTGTTACACTTCAAATTGTATGCTTTGAAATTGCACATTGATTATACAAAATATTATATCCTTCTACGTATAAATAAAAACTATTGATACGCAAATTAGTATTGTTTCATTGACATGTTTCCTAACTTCACTCCCGAACCTCTCTATCTTTCATTATTGCTATCCTCTTTTACGTTCAGCGGGGCTCTGATGCTAGACGCAGCTCTCGTGCCGTATTCCTCCAAGACTTCTCGAGAGAAAGAGATAACTCTGTGGCAACAGCGCGGCAGAGACAGAGAGAACAGCAGATGTGGCAACTATGCGTAAAACATTCGTCTACATAGAGTACCTGGAGATGTCACCTCTGTACAAATTCTTTTTATCGATCGCAGTAGTTTCATTAGGGTCCGTCTGTTTACAAGCGGCGCTTCGATCGATTCGGACCATAACAAAAATGAGACGGCCCCCTTAAGGGGGTAGACACGTCACGTTACCTGGCCGATTTGGCATGTCGGTATTACAGCAGGTTTTTTCTGCACAGAAATGGTAATACACATAGATACGCGGCTGCATGGTGACGCGAGAGGGAGCTATTTGTTATTTCCGTATTCTATTCTGAATAAGGAAAGAAATTCTCAGCTGTTGCGTTGTACTTATAAAAATTTAAACGGAAAGTCGGCTGGTACTGCAAACGTAGAAAATTCATTGTACATTTTAATTACTTAAAATGTGCTTTTGCTACAATATTCTATGTTAGCAGTAAGGAAATATGAGTGAAAACGGAAAATAAATGAGGGGATGTCCCCAGAAAATGAAGTTTGATAGGTTAGAAATTTTTTTATTAGCAAAGCAACGAAACAGAACATGAAATACACTTATTACACGTCCTATGCAGAAAGCAGTTATGAACAAACATATATAAAATTGTGTTGGATGTTGAATTGGACTAGTGAAAATGCGCAGGCTGGATGCGCGTGATTATTATATGGTCGGCTCCTCGAAGTGACAGAAAATATAACCTAAGTATATGCTATATGACAACAAATGTTTAGTGGCTATTTCATTCTTTTACGAAACATTTGTGAACATTTTAGCATCTTTCCAAAACATTATTATTACGCCGCAACAGCATCTTTAGGAAATCGAGTATAGCAATTAGGTTATATTTTCTGTCACTTCGAGGAGAGAAAATCCGTTCGTGAAATCCGCTACTGAAAATGCGCAGGCTGGATGCGCGTGATTATTATGTGGTCGGTTCCTCGAAGTGACAGAAAATATAACCTATATGCTATATGACAACAAATGTTTAGTGGCTATTTCATTATTTTACGAAACATTTGTGAACATTTTAGCATCCTTCCAAAACATTATTATTACGCCGCAACAGCATCTTTAGGAAATCGAGTATAGCAATTAGGTTATATTTTCTGTCACTTCGAGGACAGAAAATCCGTTCGTGAAATCCGCTACTGAAAATGCGCAGGCTGGATGCGCGTGATATGCTATATGACAATAAATGTTGGGCGGCTAGTTCGTTCTTTTGCGCTATATTTGTGAACTTTTTATCATCCTTCCGATGCATTATTATTACGCCACAACAGTATCTTTAGGAAATTGGATATAGCATATAGGTTATATTTTCTGTCACTTGGAGGAGCGGATTTTCTATCACTTGGAGGAGCGGATTTTCTATCCTCGAAGTGACAGAAAATATAACCTCTATGCTATACCCGATTTCCTAAAGATACTGTTACGGCGTAATAATAATGCTTCGGAAGGATAATAAAAAGTTCACAAATGTAGAGCAAAAGAATGAAGTAGCCGCTCTACATTTATTGTTTATTAATTTCCTTAATTTTCTTGGGGCCAATTTGATCGAGAAAACGTAAGGAATCGATTGACGTCGTTTTCGGAAAGATCTGATTAGAAATTGCAGAACTTGAGATTCGTCACTGCTTAGTGTGCAACATTGTATAGCCCCGCTGGTTTCGAGCGTCGAAGCCCACAAAACTCAGCGAGACACATGATTGTTGGCATGCATCGCATTTGACGATTCTAACTAGCGAATCACCTCGTATAAATGCTAGTAAATGATAGTGTGAAGTACGCAAATGGTTAGGCTCGGATTATCGGGAAAGACCCACCCACCCCACTGTTTTGCTTTTTCGCTGCGAGCGAGAACCTTCGGACCGAGTAGACCACCCGTTGACAGCCGAGAGTAATAAAACCGACGGACCAGATAAAATGTTTATGTTTTTGATAACTGTTGATGAAAGTATTACCAATGGAGTTTTTAGGGTTTCTCGATGAAAATGATGCCAAACATGGAGCAATTCGGTCCATTTTTAGTGAACGTAGTGTGTGTCCTAATCATGTATTCATAAGAAAAAATAGACTGAATTGCTTCGCGTCTCGACTCATTTTCGTGGACATAAACTCACCAATCCATCGGTGATAACACTCTTATCAAGGTGTAATGAGAAATATGAACATTTTCATATTCAATACTCGATGACTCAAGTCGCCGTCGACCGAGGGTCTCTCGCTGGTGCGCCGCTATTTCACTCGCACTCGGTTTACGTCATTCAGTCTCCTTGTCAAGCGGTTCGAGCGAGGGCCCTGATAAATGTGAATTTATTTGGGAAACCAAAGTCGCGTCATTCGTGACCCCTACTCGCGAACATATATATGTCCTATGTACGAGAAAAAGCAATGATGACTTGAATCAAGACTTGAAGCAACATTTCTAATAGGGAAATGCATGAAACTTTGGGATCAGGAATTCCCAACCAAGTAATGCATATGAAAGAACTGGCGAAATTCAACAATAGTTCGTCGTCTAAATTTTACAATTAAAGTATTTATTTGACGTGAATATAAAGTTTGTCAGCAAAGTCTTTCCTGATTTGAGTTCTATAGAAGGCTGACTTTCCTTCGCCATGGAAAGTCTCCTCTTGTCCTTCACGCTGGCAATCGTGCGACTCGCTGAGTTTCGTGGGTTTCGACGCTCGAAACTAGCGGGGCCATACAATGTTGCGCACTAAGCAGTGACAAATCTGCAGTTCTGCATTTTTAATTAGATCTTTGCAAAAGTGACGTCCATCAATTCCTCATGTTTTCTCGATCAAATTGGCCCCAAAAATTATAATATTCGGACCCTATTTTGAAGGAAATTACGTGAAACATTGTTTGCACGATTGAAAGCCCGTTTCGTTAAAAATAGTCTGATTTAAATTATTTTCTGTCAATTTAATCGGGATTTAATTAATCAATTTTTTCGGTCAGTTTCATATCGATACGATGTTTCTAGTAAAATCTCGTTAGCCGCTCGCTGGTCGGGACCGGCGGTGAGCCCGTATCGTGAACGGAGTCCTAATTCCAAGTGTGAGTTTCTTGCTTCTTTCTGGCCGAAGGGGGGAGCGAGATGGAATGCTTTGCGTGTGCGGCGGGCGTGCGCGATGGTCGCAAGCGCTTACGAGTTATCGTGAGCATGCGAAACGCTTGGCAAAATCTTGACGCAGGCCCGGCTCAAGTCTTTTTTTACGCCCTAGACGAACTTGTCAAATTCCGCCCTTTATTATAATACATTTATTTAAGTACATTGATGTCCTTAGTCTTAATTTTTACTCGTAGTATAAAACCGTTGTAGTACAATTTGTAGTATTTCCTTTACAAATTTATTTTTAACAATGCCAACAATGAAAAGACCATTTTGCACCTCTTGTCAACCTTACGCCCTAGCAGTTACCTATTTTTTCAGAATAAAGTCATAAATAATCTCAAATAAATGTATTATAATAAAGGGCGCAATTTGACAAGTTCGCCTAGAGCGCAAAAAAGATTTGAGCCGGGCCTGCCTCAAGATTTGCGAAGCGGTTCCCGTGCCGCCGTAAGCGCTTGTGACCATCGCGCACGCCTCTCGCGCGCACAGAGGACGGAGTGTCAGGTGTCCGAAAGACGGAGCGAGACAAAATATCAACGCGTCGTCTGCTCGTACTGTCCTGACTCGCTTTCAGTGCCTTCGCTCGCTTTCGTTTCATCTAGCTCTCGCCTTCGCCGGACAAGACTGAAACAGAAGTGGTGGGGATAGCGAAAAGTCCGTGTCGTGTACACCAAACCGAGACCAAAGAGGAGATATAATAAGAGACGTCACTCCGGGCGGAACGTTTGAAGTCCTTACTTGACCTTGGCATTTAAATTGGTTGTCTATTCGAGCGGGATATTCAAATCAACTAAATCTACCTTACCGCAGTTGGCTGATTATTGTCGAAGTTTACCGATCCATGCCGAATAGACATTTAAATTGGTTGTCTAGTGATTTCCCCAGTTTATTTCTGTCCTTGTCGAGTGACGCCTCTTATTATATCTCCTCTTTGCCGAGACCGTAACGAGACTTTACTGTAATCGATGACACATCACCAAGCAACGGTGATTTCGCCCGGCTCGGACCACAAAGGTTCTCGTCGGTTATTCGAGCTTCTAAGATCGTAATCAGATATACCCTTCGGTGCCCACGGAACTCCAACTGACAAATCCACGATCGTCAGATGGTGGTGACTGATTTCTCCTCGATCGCTGTTCACGAAAACGAATCGACCGGTCAATATATCTGCATACGATCTTAGGATAAAAATACGATGACAGATGAAATAGTATTCGAAGCTGAAGATGAAAGGCCTTCGAATAATCAAAGGAAACTAAATATCCGAAGCTAAACAGAATTTTAGATTTAGGGTACACACACCCTCCCCGAAACCTCGTGTCGATCGGCCACTGGGGCCATTCGGAATTATATTCTTTTATTTAAATAATGCCCATCTCTGCATAGGACCGTAAAGAATTACAAAAAAAAAATCAGGGAGTCAACTGTTGATCGATTTGGATACTTTTCCTTGTTACATGTTACATACTGTTGCGAGCACCCTATGTAGAAGATTCATGGCCCGCTGGTGCTCGCGACGAAGACAAGAGACAGCGAGAAGTAGGCGATCGGATCGATCGCCTGTCAAGCTGTCATTCGAGAGTCAGCCGCCATTACAAGCAGACGTATCGATATTGTATTCCTAACTGATTATATTCGTTACCTGTTCTGATATTATTCTTATTACCCCGTATTTAATGTTCTGTTATCGTTGCTGTTCAGTAAATTTGTATTATGTCGAACGCAAAACGTAACAATGGTGTCAGAAGTGGGATGCCCACTAGAAGTGGGATGCCCACTCGTGCGTCCGCGGCCTCCGCGAACCCTTCTCCTGCAGCGACGGGTGGTGCCTCTCTACAGGAGATGTTCACCTCTCTTCAATTAAGTATCGCGGGACAGATGAGGGAGCTGCGAAGGGATAACGAGGCCCGCTGGCAGAGGGAGGACCGTCGCAGGGAGGAAAAGGAAGCCACCGACCGAAAAACACAGGCGGCTCTCGAGGCCCGGTTGTCAGAAATGGAAAATCGCATCCAGGTCGTAGTCTCCTTATTACAAAATATTCGCGGATCGGTTGACAGCGGCGCGAGTCCTCGGGGTAGAGAGACAGTCGCCAATGTAAATAATAATGTAAACAGTGATGTACATAGTGATGTAAATAGTGGTGTAAATAATGTCCCCTCGGCGCATGTCTCTACCTCCGTCGGTATGCCCGCCGCTGCTCCCTTTTCGGGACCGCACGTACTCAGCTTGGGGTACGCGGTGAAACCGGCAATTTTCGATGGAAAAACGTCGTGGGAGGAGTACAAGGTACAGTTCCAGATTATCGCGCGCTCTAATGGGTGGAATGACGAAAAAAAGGCTACAGCCTTGATCGCTTCCCTCGGGGGGTCGGCGAGGAGCGTCCTCACGACGCTCTCCGCTGCCCAATGCGAGAACTTCGTGGAATTGGTTTCCGCGCTCGAATTCCGCTACGGGGCGAAGAATCTGTCAAATTTGAACTATGTACTCTTCCAGAGCCATAGGCAACGGAGAGATGAGAGCATCTCCTCGCTGGCCACCAAAATTGAACGTTTGGCGCAGTCCGCTTTCGCCGATTGCCCGGCAGAAACCCGTGACAAACTTGCCGCGTCTCAGTTTGTAACAGCATTGTCGAGCTCTGTCATACAGCGGGAACTGCGACTTGGCGGGTTCACCTCCCTAAGAGCCGCCGTAACCAGAGCTCTGGAGATGGAGGCCATCGAGACGATGTCTTGCGATCTCGCGACAAAGTCCCGTGATCGCGACGCGGAAAAACGGAGAACTAAATCTTCCCACACTTTTGAGAGCCCGAAGAAGAAGGGGAGGTTCGAGGGGTCGGACGATCGCTCAGACGACAACACGAAGAAAACTTGCTGGCAATGTGGAGGGGCCGGTCATCTTCGCAAGAACTGCTACCAGTTGAGGGATTGAGGAATACGACCGGGGTTACTGAAGACGCGACGGAGGGAGTTCGAGGGCGAATACCGTCGCTGCGATTGCTGAGCCGCGACGAAGGGAGTTCGATGGCGAACATCGTCGCGGGATAGCCGTGCGGAAAGTCGTGACGGAGGGAGTTCGAGGGCGAATACCGTCGCGACGCCGCGACGAAGGGAGTTCGATGGCGAACATCGTCGCGGGATAGCTGTGCAGGAAGTCGTGACGGAGGGAGTTCGAGGGCGAATACCGTCGCGACGCCGCGACGAAGGGAGTTCGATAGCGAACATCGTCGCGGGATAGCTGTGCAGAAAGTCGCGACGGAGAGAGTTCGAGGGCGAATACCGTCGCGACGCTGCGACGAAGGGAGTTCGATGGCGAACATCGTCGCAGGATAGCCGAATTGGACGCCGCGACGGAGGGAGTTCGAGAGCGAATACCGTCGCGGAAAGAGAGACAGTCGAGGATGCTGAGTTCAGGAGTTCCAGCCTGGAGAACGAGTGTGGTTGCTACCACGAAGAGTACCCGAAGCTACAAGCGACTGGGAAGGACCCTACACGGTGGTAAACAAGATCAACGACGTCGTCTACAGAATTCAACGCTCGCCTAGGAAGAAGTACAAGGTGGTCCACGTACGACGCCTTGCAAAATATGAGGGACAATTACAAGAGGAATGAAGACTTCCGAGAGAAGACTCAAGAAAGAAGATTAGTTTAAGCTAATCTGGTGGACTGGGCTGCGGAGGTTGCCTTCGTAGTCCGGTCCCGCTCTTGAGTTTGTTACAGGTGCACAATACCCCACGACGAGGGACAAGGTGTCGGGGGACTGCTACCGCGGCTTGGATGCGGTCCCGAATTCCCCGAATGTGCCACAATAGCGTGGCGGTCCGCAGCGGGGTGCGGACATACGTGGAACCACCCCGCTACCCTCCTGGCTGGGATCCTGGCCGCGTCCCCGGTACAGTGTCTACCAAGGGGTCCCTTCCTACGAGGTGGACAGCAAACGGGAAATGGTGTCCCCAATCACCGGACGGACGTGCGACGCAGTCGCACGGATCGGTCGGAGGGGGCATCGCGGAGACGGGACCGCTGACGAGCTGCACCGAGACGGTCCCCTGGAGCAGCACCAGATGCCACGAAGAGGAATGGGGCCAACAAGAAGCCAAGGATTGGAGAACTGGAGGTGACAAGAAGAAAAGTGAAGACGAGCTGACAGTTCTGGGCGATTGATCGAGGAACGGGCCGATAGCATGCTCATGAATTGTGACCCCCTGCTTTCGGTCCCCGTCTCGTCTTTCCGTCTTCCCGATTCTGTCCGGCTCCACCAGATTCTCGTGGAGAAAGAGAGAAAGTAATGTCCGTCCATTGTTTACCAGGGAACCCGGAACGGGAAATCATCGGAGCAGCGGAGGGTTTCACGTGTCCAGAGCCACCAGAGGATGAGAACTTCGGGCAGGGCCGAAGGAGGATACAACACCGCAACCTGCCGCGACCGTCGGAGGACGTTCGAGGGAACGAAGAATGCAGCGAATCGACGAGGGATGTTCCGGAAGCACGTTGGAGATCAGGACGACGAACGGCGGAGCTGTCACAGGATTCTTGACTTGAACCCCGACGGCTGAAAAGTCGAAGAGTCCCGACCGTCAGAAGAACCGGACCTCTCCGCCTGTCTCTGCCCAAGAACAAGATGCGCCATCGAAGAAGAGGAAAGCCGTGCAAGAAAGAAATATACAAGTACGAAGACGCAAGTGGAGGGCAGAGACATGGAGATACGGATCCACGTACCCACGCCTTGCCCAGGGTTTTTGGGTGGTTTTCCCCTCGGGCGTGAAGACGAATGTCGAGGTGACGGCCTGAAGAGGCCACCCAGCATTCTCCACTCTTCTGGACCAGGGTACGACTGCAGACGACGAAGAAGCTGCAGCGGTCGGGACGACCGCTCCTCGAGAGGGGGGAGCAGTGTTGCGAGCACCCTATGTAGAAGATTCATGGCCCGCTGGTGCTCGCGACGAAGACAAGAGACAGCGAGAAGAAGGCGATCGGATCGATCGCCTGTCAAGCTGTCATTCGAGAGTCAGCCGCCATTACAAGCAGACGTATCGATATTGTATTCCTAACTGATTATATTCGTTACCTGTTCTGATATTATTCTTATTACCCCGTATTTAATGTTCTGTTATCGTTGCTGTTCAGTAAATTTGTATTATGTCGAACGCAAAACGTAACAATACAATAGTCGGAAGAATAATATTAAGAGCAATAATTGCAAATAATTGCCAGAACTTCCACATTCTGAAAATATGGTATCAGTAAATCAATATTTCCAGTATTAGTAAAAAAGTTCCAAATTCTCTTTTCTTATTTTAAATAATGTGATCATATAATTATAACATAAACTCTACAGCGATTTCAAGTGATGTATGTGTCACGGTAAAAGCATTAATTTAGTAAATGTATACAATTCCCAGCAGTTCCTGGTTAATATATGCCTAAAATGCATATAACCTAACCTACAATCGTCCGAAAATGCATACATTGACTGCATCACGCTTTTACTGTGGCACATGTATCCAGTTAACGCTTCAGTTTTGCTATGATTCCACGTAGGCAGTCCTCCCGAGTAGGCGCCATCTCGTATCCACTAGCTCAACTAAATTTGTCACGTGACTTGCTCTGTATTATCGCCAATATGGCGGAACTCGTATTTGGGAATGCAATCACGGGCTGACGTTTTTTGTCCTTATATGAGCAGATTTTTGACTTGGTAAGGTCTCATTCGAAAGAGGAAGATTCGATGCAGCCCGCTCTGCTCATCGTTTGAGTCAGGAAACTCTTTTAGTGACCTACAAATACATGGAATCTGCGAGTGCATTTTGTCGATTTTTTCTCTACTTTGGACACTCGTATTATTACATATCAACACAATTTCTTTGAACCATGATCAGAGCGGGCTGCATTGAACCTTCATCTTTCGAATGAGACCTCGCCCAGCCCAAAATTTGCTCATATAAGGACAAAAACGTTAGCGCGCAAACCCATGTTTCGGGCCAGATTATGTCGGTATACAGAGCGCTGCAATACCCGTGTCTACCCCCTTAAGACCCCGCTGAGTGACTTCACACCTAAGGGTCACACCTTAGTCACTATAGCTCGTATAGGCACTATACCTACCTACCAAAGGTCTACGTCAGGAGTGGCAGGCCTAACGGCTGGACGATACTTTTCCGTCACAAATGGAAGGTATATCGAAATGCTAGGTACAGGAAATGCGAAATAAAAGGCTATTGAAGGTGGAAATTGACTCAACTTTTCCTACTTCTGCTTGCATACAAAATTTAAGTAAATTTTATGACGTTTTAAAACATTAACGGTACACTTTTCGATAATGTAGATGTACCCAGCATTTGTGGCGGAAAAGAATTGTTCAGCCTTTGGGCCTGCCACTCCTGGCGCGGAACTTTGGTAGGTCGGTATTTGTTTCAACAGGCAATGCACAACGCGTGCCATCCGTGGCGCGAACAAGACCATCTCCGGTGCTTGCTATTCCAGCGGGTTTTCTTCCAGCGATAATCAGTAAATTTGCAAGAGCAATATCTCGGAAACCAGTGGAAATAAGGTGTATACATTATAGGTTATTGAATTTTCCTTGGAACGCACTATCAAGTGATCTCTGAAAACTGTAGTTCCATTTGAAAAACCGAACTTGACCATCGTATCTTATAAAATAATAATCGAAGAGAAAATTCGTCTGCGCTAATAAATTTGCCCTCTAGAACCATGCAATTCCATATAAATATCTTTTTCTATCTCTAATATATTAGGATCCAGCTGTTCGGTGTTCCCGCGGACAGACTGTATATTGTAATATAATATTACTTACACATTACTAATTAAAATAAATTGTTACTATTTTCTGTGCAGAATTGTATGGAGTTAAATTATGAAGATGAACATAGTTCAGTGCAAAATATACCCACGGAAATACCGAGTTCTCCGGTAATCGATGTACCGAAGTTGACTTCTACAGGATTGCCCTTGTTTTGTGATGTTCATCGCGATGCACAAAAATTCTATTGTCAAACTTGTAGTAAACCTCTTTGTGGGGAATGTGGAATCCATCACCATCAGGGCCATATTACAGTAAATTTAATGGAAGCTGTTGAAGGTGCTGGAATGCAAGCAAATCAAGTGTTTAAAGAAGCCAAGCTTGGCATTTCAACTCTCACAGAAGAACTAGATGCTGTACAAGTACGTACAATCTGCCAAAGCCTGTAAATATGAATATTTCTGTGACAGTGTTTTTTGAAAAGTGTTGTATGAACGCTTTAAAATACTTTACTACACATTGATCAATTTTTTTACTTTTGCTGGTGAACTTGTCTATTTATATAAAAATTTCAGCTGAATACACTAATAGTCTTTTGAAATCTACTAAATCTTATATAGGTGCTAATGTTATAAATTAATTAGATTTATTTGGACCACAAAGCGTTTGGCGAGTGCTAGAATGCTATGGCCAAGAAAACCCGAACATTTTATCCTGAAAATCACATGCCAACATTTTTAACCCTCAGAGACTACACTGGGTTACTGTAACCCAGTCCGTACGGAAAATATCTGGTATTTCTGAATAGCAAAGTGTGCGGGGCTAGGGCTTTGAGGGAAAAAGTTTGATACCTCTTCTACAAATCCCCCCCCCCCCCCCAGGATCGCTAGTATTCCTGAGGTAGCCGAGTAAATCATTTAAAAAGGTAGTTTGTGGGTTACATTAACCCATGTGTGTCCTTTATCGGGTGACACTGATAGTGTCGTCTCTGAGGGTTAAACAAAAGAACTTGATGTTTGTAACTTCGAGATCGCAGTAAAGAAATGAATGGCAAAATTCCACTTGTGTCGAAGATCTACGAAAGCACACCGGAATGTCGCGTTACAGTAATCCCCCGTTATGAGCCCGACGAACGGGGCTGGCGGCGGGCTCATAGTGGCTTGCGGACAGGTCAACCGGAAAAACGAGCGAGGGGACACGAAAACGTCGATTAGGTAGGAACACCCAATTAGGATGGCCCACTCAGCTCCTTTGTAAACATTACCGATTTGTATCGGTCCGCGGCCGAGCCCTAGGAGCACGCATCGCCTCGCTCGTGACGTCGACGGCTCCCCTCCTCACTCTGTCTCCAACAAATATGTTAATTTTAATCCTATAATATGAAACATCCTACTGTAATTGTAGACGCCGGGGCGATCCCTTGAGGTAGGCTTGAACGACTGGGATTCTTGCGTGCTCAAGAGGGCCGCAAAAGGGCCGGTGTTTCAGTCTATGGGTACGAGCCTGCACCGCTCACTACTACTTACAGTTTCCTCTATCCGTTGTACGCCCGCGGTATCATTGGTTTCGAGCTCCCCATCCGCGCGGCTGTGGAAACTCCATAGATGCTTGTGCTCCTCCATGACTGACACAGAGGTATGCGTCAAAGAAGATATTTCGATTCTGTTAAGGGGTTAGGCCACCTTGGACGAACCAAAGTTACAGTCAATTTCGGCAATTTTTTCGGGGAGATAATGAAATAAAGGGAAAATTCAATATTAACCTGTTATTGTACAATCCTCAACGGAAAATGTCTTATTTCTTTCGTACAAAATGGCGGCATTGGAGTCATGATATGCAACATCATGCCAAGTGACGTTTTCCACGATGTTTATCGTCGCGGCTATACCGTTTGATCTAGAACAAAAAACCAAATAGTTTTATTTTCCACATGCCTAAAATTAAAGAAGTACATACCGATTTTGTGATATCTTAAATATATTATTTGCAATTGACACTTTTAGAAAAACAAAAATTGCATTTTTGCTCCGCATTTTCATCATTTCGGGAAAAATGAATGTTCGGGAATATCCATATGTTCTTCTTCAGTTTTAGGCATGTAAAAAATAACATTTTGGGTTTTTGTTCCAGATCAAACGGTATAGCCGTGAGGATAAACACCGTGGAAAACGTCGTTCGGCGAGATTTTGCGTATGACAGCCACTACAGCCACTTTTATACGAAAAAAAATACGATATTTTCCGTCGAGAGTTGTACAAGAAGAAGTTCATATTGATTTTTTCATTTATTTCATTATCTCCCTCAAAAATGCCAAAAATGACTATAACTTTGCTTCGTCCAAGGTGGCCTAACCCCTTAATAGTACAGTCTACATAAAGGGTGCCCCTTCATTCCATGGCCTCCTTAACCTTTTAGCTGAGGGATCTCCAGCGTAGAGGCCCCTCACGCGCCTGCTTCCCCTTCTAATCTTTCTTTCGCGCAGCGTGCCTTCCGTTGTCAAGGAGACCGCGCGACGCTACGAAGGCTGCCATGACGGGCTAGCCGGGTTAGCGTCGCGTGGTATCCCTGACAACGCGGATGAGAGTGGGAGAATCCCGAGCTTACCCTAAGCGACCTTGGAAAGCCCTGTTTTAGCTACTGTACGCCACTGTAGTGGCTTCTGTTTATGCATAGGAATGTAGTGCAAAATCACTAACAGTGATTTATCACAGTGATCGCAGACTCACGATCACGGTCGTGGTTGAAGTTAGATCACGACCGTGATAGTGATTTTTTTTAACTTGAGTGAATTGTTTACTGTGATCGTAATTCTTGATCTTGATTGAATTATGTTTCATAAAATATTTCAATATAGCTTGTGTTACAGTCAAAGCGTGCTAATGTAGCGAATTTATAGAATATACATTCATAAATAGTTAATGTATGCACGCACTGATTTGATTGGCTAAAGTATTCACATATACATTACACTTTTTAACTAAAGTGAAGAAATATTTGTTAATTTAAATAGATCAAGAACGATTACATTGATTCAAAATATACAACTGAGATTCTATAAGAACAGTGAGGACTTGAGAATGTTTCGAGAGAAAGTAGAAATTGGGGTTATGTGGCGCGTGCAAAGATCAGTTATGCTCTCCATCAATCAGAAATGATCACAAAAATCGCGAATCACTGCTCTGCCTGCACCAATCAGAAGCGATCACGGATCACTGTTCTGTCTGCACCAATCAGAAGCGATCACGAAAATCACGGATCACTGTGAAAAATCACCGTGATTGGGAACGAACGTGTTCGGATCACTCGTGATTCACAAATCACGGTTCTAGCCAACACTATTTATGCAATCTTCTGGAATGATACGCCACTATAGTGACTTTTACACGCAGATTGCGGGAAATTTCTCTGTACAGAGGTATAATCTGGCGGTCAGCCCCGCCGAAACTAAAAGGGGAAAGAAGGTGGAAGAAACATGATGTCAGTCACATACATTTTATGGGATAAACGCCGTCAAAATAGTAATCAGAGGTGAAAAACCAGTAGGAATACCTTAAAAAAATGGATTTTAAGCTTGTTAATAAAAGAAACAATACTAGTAAACTCTTGTGTAGACGAAAGAACATCAGAAGCGCATTCAAGTTATGTATGAACAATATACATATTTCTATCTTTCAATGGCAAGCTTTTAAATCTCTTTTCCAATCTTATTACATCAACATAATAACAAAAAACATATTTGATATTTAAACTTATGAGTACAGTAATTCCCCGTTATGAGTCCGTTTTTCCTCCCGTTCACAGCCCAGCGACTATACCCACCATTTCTTGGAAGCCTGCGGACGAGAGTGAGAGAACAGGACAACGAGCGAGAGAAAACGAAAGAGTCGACACGAAGGTACCGTCGGGTACGAAAGAGAGAAAGCATGATACTTTGTCTCGCTCCGTCTTTCAGCTCGAGCTCGAGCTCGACCCGCGTGCGGGCCCCTACAATGCATCGGCGCTTTCCGTATTTATAATACATATTGTAATTCGTTTCGCGACAGCCGAGTGTGACAAATATTCGCGGAACGTAAAATCCTCTGTAGTATTGAAACCTGATTTTTTTAATTCTGTGCTGTATTGGCGAAAGAAAAGCAAACACGATATCAGCCGACCACTTATGAATTACATACTCTAATTACATATTTACATATGCGCGTCCCTTATCCCCCTCCCATTCTTTCTTATTCGTATTTACACATATTTACAATAATAATTCTGTATTAATCAGTATTTACAATGCAGTGTTCCATTATGCCTTCGCCGTTGGACATGGAACGATACGATAAAAAATTTAAAAGCCACTCAGACCGGCATACATACTTAAAAAATATATCTTACCGTACTTCCATCGATGACTTTAGGAGTCTTCTCTGGAAAAATGTTCCTTCACATTTTTTAAAAATCGATGGACGTGTCGCGGCGTCTTTTCGTACTCCCTTTTCAATATTCTCAGAGCTCTTAATGTCTCGATCTTTCTTAATTTTTGTACCACTAACGTTTTTATCCTTATTGTGTACTAACGACACGTGCATACCTGGCTAACAAAGGACAATGTTAAAAATAGGTTAATTTTGGCATTGACGACCAAAGAATAATTCTTTCACAGATCGATTCTATACCTTCCAAGGAACAAAAAATGTATTGGTCATTTTTCCGAGAAGTGACGGAAAAGTTGTGAAAAATGAGGCCAAAGTGCAAGAATATGACTGAGACCAGGGCGCGAATTTTTCGGTTTGATTCTCTTCGGAGCATGATCTACTGGCAGAATAATCACTTAAAAAATCATAACAAGGATTATTTATATCAATTATAATGAATTAGTATTCTGTATAAACATCAAAGTGGTGATAAATAATGCTTTATCGATATTATAAACATCGAAAACAAGAAATTCTTCTAGTAATAGAACGTAAATAAGGATAAGTAATAAGTGTTAAACTAAGTTGAATGTGCAATAATTAATCTACTCTTGTGGTCATTACTTACATGTTTCGTCTGCATACGTCTGTGTCACTTTCTTCGGATGACGATGCATTTATGAAATAATCATTCAGATAGCTCGCAGACAAACGGACTGAAGATTTGTGTCGAGCGAAACCGAAATACCATAAAATCATCGCTACATGTGAGCAGCAGCCTACAACTCGTTCACCGATTTTGCATCCGCATGTATGTCCAATAATTGCATCAAGCCCGGTTTTGGTTTATGTCCCGTAATACGTAAACAAAATATTTTACACTGTTTGAATGTCGCGAGCGTAACTGAGTTTTTAATAAAAGGCTGTTACGAATATCTATTGCTAGTTGATATTTTTTGATAATCGATTACCGAAGTTGTGTTAGCTATTGTGAATTCAAAGTCACCATTCTCATTAATATGATCCGCATAATAGCGAGGAGCATGTTTTAACTGATACGTTCCACACGTGTAACATACCGCTACCTATCGCCATAAATTTTTCCTTTGTTTTCATCACATATTGTTAATTTCCTTTATATTAGACGTAAGATAGTATACAACGCGTGCGAGAGCGTTTCAAACAGCGCGCGAGAAAGTATAGTGACGCGCAACGCATGCGCACAGCCGCCGATTCAAACTACATACTCAGTGCCGCGAGTGAATCAAGCGCGTGTGCGCATATCGTACGAACAACCGGACGCCAAATATTCTGAGCGTAGTACGCGAGTGGCGCGAACCGGATGTTAATTCTAATTGGTGCGCGAGTTCGCGCAGCAAGTGATTGGTGCGGGCCAAGTACCAGCCACCGGTATAAATACAGGCCCGCCAGCAGCAGTAAGGCAGACTTGGTTCTGCCACCGAACCAACAAGACCTAGCCCCCTTTGTCTCGGAAGTGTAACGAAGTATATTTTATACTCAACTTCCTTCCATACGAACTACCAACTTCCATACGAGGTCGCTTTCACTAGCCCCCTCACATCCATACGAGGTCGCTTTAACTAGCCCCCTCACATCCATATGAGGTCGCTTTAACTAGCCCCCTCAACTTCCATTCAAAATCGCCTAACTAGCACCTCCACCACATCCAGAAAGCGTGGGCCAGCTGATAGGCACCAGAAGACCAAATCAAATCAGAGAGAAGAAACCCTCTCAAAGTTTCAATCGACCTAGCGTCGTTTCTTGTATCACACCAACTACGTGTCGAGACTTTACGTTGAATTAACGATTTAGTATCGTACCTTTATACTAGATTTTCTATATTAATTAACGTCTAAATCATAATTACGTTCTTTATTACCGACTTAGCGTTAAGAACCGAAACCAAAACGATATTCTTTATTACCGACCGATACGCAGTTACGTATTACCTTTAGTTCGTTTAATTAATTGTAACAAGTTCACACGACTAGGTGTCGTAATTTATGTACTATTCCGACCAAGAGTCAAAATTATTTATTTTGAATAAACCATTGTTATTTTTATGTTAAAAGAAGGACTCTCGTATCATGAAATTCATTTTCTAATCGCACGCTACCCGAACCAATCCCACAAATTCACAGGTAAACCGCTCTACTTGTGAATCTCCTGTAAAGAACGGCAACGTCACGTTCACGAACGTTACACACGTGTATACACGGAGATCGCTATCACTTAATTCGGGGAAAAAATCTAATGTTGTAGCTTCGATACGTATAAATTGTGGTCTGCGTGCATTCAAGTTTTCTCGACGTACTAATTCAGATAGGCGAGTAGGCTCGTTTGATTGCTGCAGCATTTTATCAATCATGAGCTGATCTAATTGAGTTGTAACTATTGGTTTGAAGGTAGCATTTAACAAAGCACACGCAATTCTGAAATCATCAAATAACGTGAGCAGTGTAATATTGTGAATTGTACTGTCAAAGAACTTAAATCGTTTTTTTATCCGACCATTAATAACTTCAACAATGTATCTACTTTTTGTGACTAATCGCGATTGATTTGCTTCCTGTGTCGTCAATGTTTTTCTATTTGCAGTTGGAAATGATGGCATTTTGGCTATGAAACCTTTTTGTGAAATGCAATCTAATGAATCCCTAAAGCCGCGATCCACAAGGAAAACGTCCTCTGATGTCAACTGATTCCATTCGTTAGTCTGTAATAGCTCATTTAATATAGATGCATCATTTTTATTTCCTGGATAAGGTCCCCATACGCCTGCAATGTAGCCATCTGTGCAGACAGCCATCATAGGCTTTATTAAGTTACGATGTTTGTGTCCTGAATATGAGGATCGCTGAAATTGAAAGTTGTTGCTTTTTTCTATAAAGAGATAAGTTCCGTCGAATACAAGGATTACGCGGTCACCTGTGGGTGCGTGAAGGCATTTTGCATTTTCAGTAGTATGATTTAATAATAGTGTGCGAGTATGAAGTGGCGAAAGGTATTCTTTGCACAAGTTACTGACAAGACACTGCCTGACTAGTTTACGATAATGACTTGCTGTTTGCCTTGTAATGTCCCAACGAATTGCCAATTGTTCGTAAGTATAATTACGTCGTAGTCTTGCCAAGTAAATTCCTAACGCTAGTTCAGTGTTATGAATATGTAGCAGATCCCGTAGGTTTTTTAGAATATCATTAAATGTTACACGATTTAAGCCAGTTTCGAACAATAATTGGTCTTCTGTCATTTCCGAAAACGGTATTACATGAGATCTCTGATGTCTCTCTGTCAGAATCATGAACTTGAAGGTATTGAATACTGCCACCACTTCTTCGGCGCTTAATGATATGCCCTTCCTATATCCTGTAAATTCTTTTGGGATTTCAAAGGCATCACTCAACCCATGTACGTAACATGCACGTGATCCATAGTGAACAAATATATTTGTTGTAATGTATATATTTAGGCATTCTTCTTTGCTTAGTCTCCTGAAACTGCGCTGCGCTTCACACCCAAATACACATTTCGATGATATACTAGATCGATTAATATCTAGAATGACCTCTCCTCTAGACTTATTTTCCAAAGTACCATGAGTATCATTTCTAACTACATTTGCGCCTGCTCTAGAAAGAGCGGCTACATTTATAGGGGCAGTAGCTTCTTCTACATGCTTCATCCTTTGATAGCATGATTTACAGTACCACTGTCACGTCCCGCGACGTGGAGGCTACTATATATTAACCTTTTAAATCACTATATTTACTATTTCGTACTCTGAGGTATTGTAACCACCTCGTATGAAAACATTATACAAAATATTGCGTAATAAATAGCCAATAAGGCATTATCATCATAAACAACGATAAGAAGAGATCGAGAGAAGAATGTGCAGACGGCAGCGAGCAGGACAGCCAGATCGAGGAGGTGGCGGACAGCCAGATCGAGGAGGTGGCGGACAGCCAGCTGTATACCAGATAGCTGACCGCACGAACACCAAGAAGGCCCAGCCAACACCAGCTGATGTTCAGCGTGGTACAGAGGCCCATATCAACCAGTAGAGACGATACATCTTCGCGGAGCTGTGCCCCTAATCCTCGACAGAAAATTACCCTCCCGTCATTTCCCACAAATCGATCACCGATACCCATACCAAGTACTTAACTTCAAACCCTAGTACGTAAGCTGCACGGAACTAACCGTACAGAAAATATTATAAACTTATAAATCTAAATATGTATTAAGAATCTTGCTATCGTCGCCGCTGGGAATCAGATAAAATTAACACGTATTAGTCACGAAGAATGCGAACGAAAAGGAACGTGACTAAGTAGTAAACAAAACTCTCGGATTAGAACGATGGGAAGATTCTTCCTGGAAGATTCCAGGTTGAGGCTGTGGGATGGGGTCTCCCACCTATAATTTGTCATGTGACAAATCATAGAGAAGGAGTGATCGACTGCCCTATAAAAAGGGACTGACCACCCGCGGAGCTCATTATTATAATTATTATTATTATTACCATGTTCATCGAAAAACATATTTTTATCAATAACAAAGTGTAAAAGTCTAAAGTGACAAATAAAAGTGTTGTTAACATTTTAAACAGTGAGTGAAGAGTTTCCATCCTTTTATCCTATCCTCAAAAGCGAGCACTCGTCTTTTAATTAAGTAAACTCAATTACGAAAATGTGTATTGACAGTTCACGGGTTGCGCTGATTGATGGGAACTCCTATGAGCAGAACATTGCCCGCGGTTTTACCAGAAATTAAGCGCAAGGCGTGATTGACGCGATTAGTTCTAATATCAACGAAATTCTAATTAAATGTTGCAAAAATATGAAAAATCACGCTTGCCTCCGTCGATGGTGCCGCTGAAGAGCAGAACGTTGCCCGCGGTAGCACCTGGTACGGAAGGTGGAGAGTGATTTATTGGTCGATAAATAATAACTATTTTAAATTATAAAAGACGAATGCCGCGAAAAATCGTGCGACGTGTGCAATTAAAGAAACTAAACATCGAGAAGCGCCAGTGACAGTCTACCAGGCCCCAGGAGATATCAGAGGTTCATCAGGTTCCATCTCGAGAAAGTTAAAGCTAATATCGAAATAAGAAAGGTAGGGTACTTCACAGAATAATAATATTGAATTCATAAAAACATTGTCTCAACTATCCCAGAGCGTAAATCCCTGGATTTGCTCAAAAGCGGTTAAATATGAGAACTCTATAAAATCGCGCCCCAAATAGGAAGTAGGGACGTAACACCACACATCGCAACATTTGTGGTAATTACTGCGTGGCATTTTATTAAGGACTTTACTGCACTCTGCACAAATCTTGACATTTATTAAATCTACTACAAACAATAATAAATGTAATCAATAAAGAATGGATATACTCAATAAGAGATCAATAAGAATTGAATGCCGCTATGCCGTTTATAATATGCCTTCTACGCTGTGCCGTTCACGCTGTGCCGTCCAGGGCTGTCAGGAAAGGTTCCATGTTTGTCGGTAAGGTAGCAGTGGAGCAAGGAGAGGTAGACTGAAGAAGAGTGGGAGTGAATCTCTCTTCGCCTAAAGTTCCCCTCCAATTCCTAAACCTGAGAGAAGAGGGAGTCACTCACTGCGTGTGCTTTGTTAAATGCTACCTTCAAACCAATAGTTACAACTCAATTAGACCAGCTCATGATTGATAAAATGCTGCAGCAATCAAACGAGCCTAATCGCCTATCTGAATTAGTACGTCGAGAAAACTTGAATGCACGCAGATCACAATTTATACGTATCGAAGCTACAACATTAGATTTTTTCCCCGAATTAAGTGATAGCGATCTCCGTGTATACACGTGTGGAACGTATCAGTTAAAACAAGCTCCTCACTATTATGCGGATCATATTAATGAGAATGGTGACTTTGAATTCACAATAGCTAATACAACTTCGGTAATCGATTATCAAAAATATCAAATAGCAATAGATATACGTAACAGCCTTTTATTAAAAACTCAGTTACGCTCGCGACATTCAAACAGTGTAAAATATTCTGTTTACGTATTACTGGACAAAACCAAAACCGGGCTTGATGCAATTATTGGACATACATGCGGATGCAAAATCGGTGAACGAGTTGTAGGCTGCTGCTCACATGTAGCGATGATTTTATGGTATTTCGGTTTCGCTCGACACAAATCTTCAGTCCGTTTGTCTGCGAGCTTTCTGAATGATTATTTCATAAATGCATCGTCATCCGAAGAAAGTGACACAGACGTATGCAGACGAAACATGTAAGTAATGACCACAAGAGTAGATTAATTATTGTACATTCAACTTAGTTTAACACTTATTACTTATCCTTATTTACGTTCTATTACTAGAAGAATTTCTTGTTTTCGATGTTTATAATATCGATAAAGCATTATTTATCACCACTTTGATGTTTATACAGAATACTAATTCATTATAATTGATATTGTTGCGAGCACCCTATGTAGAAGAGTCATGGCCCGCTGGTACTCGCGACGAAGACAAGAGACAGCGAGAAGAAGGCGATCGGATCGATCGCCTGTCAAGCTGTCATTCGAGAGTCAGCCGCCATTACAAGCAGACGTATCGATATTGTATTCCTAACTGATTATATTCGTTACCTGTTCTGATATTATTCTTATTACCCCGTATTTAATGTTCGGTTATCGTTGCTGTTCAGTAAATTTGTATTATGTCGAACGCAAAACGTAACAATGGTGTCAGAAGTGGGATGCCCACTCGAAGTGGGATGCCCACTCGTGCGTCCGCGGCCTCGGCGAACCCTTCTCCTGCAGCGACGGGTGGTGCCTCTCTACAGGAGATGTTCACCGCTCTTCAATTAAGTATCGAGGGACAGATGAGGGAGCTGCGAAGTGATGACGAGGCCCGCTGGCAGAGGGAGGACCGTCGCAGGGAGGAAAAGGAAGCCACCGACCGAAAAACACAGGCGGCTCTCGAGGCCCGGTTGTCAGAAATGGAAAATCGCATCCAGGTCGTAGTCTCCTTATTACAAAATATTCGCGGATCGGTTGACAGCGGCGCGAGTCCTCGGGGTAGAGAGACAGTCGCCAATGTAAATAATAATGTAAACAGTGATGTACATAGTGATGTAAATAGTGGTGTAAATAATGTCCCCTCGGCGCATGTCTCTACCTCCGTCGGTATGCCCGCCGCTGCTCCCTTTTCGGGACCGCACGTACTCAGCTTGGGGTACGCGGTGAAACCGGCAATTTTCGATGGAAAAACGTCGTGGGAGGAGTACAAGGTACAGTTCCAGACTATCGCGCGCTCTAATGGGTGGAATGACGAAAAAAAGGCTACAGCCTTGATCGCTTCCCTCGGGGGGTCGGCGAGGAGCGTCCTCACGACGCTCTCCGCTGCCCAATGCGAGAACTTCGTGGAATTGGTTTCCGCGCTCGAATTCCGCTACGGGGCGAAGAATCTGTCAAATTTGAACTATGTACTCTTCCAGAGCCATAGGCAACGGAGAGATGAGAGCATCTCCTCGCTGGCCACCAAAATTGAACGTTTGGCGCAGTCCGCTTTCGCCGATTGCCCGGCAGAAACCCGTGACAAACTTGCCGCGTCTCAGTTTGTAACAGCATTGTCGAGCTCTGTCATACAGCGGGAACTGCGACTTGGCGGGTTCACCTCCCTAAGAGCCGCCGTAACCAGAGCTCTGGAGATGGAGGCCATCGAGACGATGTCTTGCGATCTCGCGACAAAGTCCCGTGATCGCGACGCGGAAAAACGGAGAACTAAATCTTCCCACACTTTTGAGAGCCCGAAGAAGAAGGGGAGGTTCGAGGGGTCGGACGATCGCTCAGACGACAACACGAAGAAAACTTGCTGGCAATGTGGAGGGGCCGGTCATCTTCGCAAGAACTGCTACCAGTTGAGGGATTGAGGAATACGACAGGGGTTACTGAAGGCGCGACGGAGGGAGTTCGAGGGCGAATACCGTCGCTGCGATTGCTGAGCCGCGACGAAGGGAGTTCGATGGCGAACATCGTCGCGGGATAGCCGTGCAGAAAGTCGTGACGGAGGGAGTTCGAGGGCGAATACCGTCGCGACGCCGTGACGAAGGGAGTTCGAGGGCGAACATCGTCGCGGGATGGCTGTATAGGGAGTCGTGACGGAGGGAGTTCGAGGGCGAATACCGTGGCGACGCCGCGACGAAGGGAGTTCGATATCGAACATCGCCGCGGGATAGCTGAATAGGAAGTCGCGACGGAGGGAGTTCGAGGGCGAATACCGTCGCGAAGCTGCGACGAAGGGAGTTCGGTAGCGAACATCGTCGCAGGATAACCGAATTGGAAGCCGCGACGGAGGGAGTTCGAGAGCGAATACCGTCGCGGAGAGAGAGAGGGAGTCGAGGATGCTGAGTTCGGGAGTTCCAGCCTGGAGAACGAGTGTGGTTGCTATCACGAAGAGTACCCGAAGCTACAAGCGACTGGGAAGGACCCTACACGGTGGCAAACAAGATCAACGACGTCGTCTACAAGATTCAACGCTCGCCTAGGAAGAAGTGCAAGGTGGTCCACGTACGACGCCTTGCGAAATATGAGGGACAATTGCAAGAGGAATGAAGACTTCCGAGAGAAGACTCAAGAAAGAAGATTAGTTTAAGCTAATCCGGTGGACTGGGCTGCGGAGGTTGCCTTCGTAGTCCGGTCCCGCTCTTGAGTTTGTTACAGGTGCACAATACCCCACGACGAGGGACAAGGTGTCGGGGGACTGCTACCGCGGCTTGGATGCGGTCCCGAATTCCCCGAATGTGCCACAATAGCGTGGCGGTCCGCAGCGGGGTGCGGACATACGTGGAACCACCCCGCTACCCTCCTGGCTGGGATCCTGGCCGCGTCCCCGGTACAGTGTCTACCAAGGGGTCCCTTCCTACGAGGTGGACAGCAAACGGGAAATGGTGTCCCCAATCACCGGACGGACGTGCGACGCAGTCGCACGGATCGGTCGGAGGGGGCATCGCGGAGACGGGACCGCTGACGAGCTGCACCGAGACGGTCCCCTGGAGCAGCACCAGATGCCACGAAGAGGAATGGGGCCAACAAGAAGCCAAGGATTGGAGAACTGGAGGTGACAAGAAGAAAAGTGAAGACGAGCTGACAGTTCTGGGCGATTGATCGAGGAACGGGCCGATAGCATGCTCATGAATTGTGACCCCCTGCTTTCGGTCCCCGTCTCGTCTTTCCGTATTCCCGATTCTGTCCGGCTCCACCAGATTCTCGTGGAGAAAGAGAGAAAGTAATGTCCGTCCATTGTTTACCAGGGAACCCGGAACGGGAAATCATCGGAGCAGCGGAGGGTTTCACGTGTCCAGAGCCACCAGAGGATGAGAACTTCGGGCAGGGCCGAAGGAGGATACAACACCGCAACCTGCCGCGACCGTCGGAGGACGTTCGAGGGAACGAGGAATGCAGCGAATCGACGAGGGATGTTCCGGAAGCACGTTGGAGATCAGGACGACGAACGGCGGAGCTGTCACAGGATTCTTGACTTGAACCCCGACGGCTGAAAAGTCGAAGAGTCCCGACCGTCAGAAGAACCGGACCTCTCCGCCTGTCTCTGCCCAAGAACAAGATGCGCCATCGAAGAAGAGGAAAGCCGTGCAAGAAAGAAATACACAAGTACGAAGACGCAAGTGGAGGGCAGAGACATGGAGATACGGATCCACGTACCCACGCCTTGCCCAGGGTTTTTGGGTGGTTTTCCCCTCGGGCGTGAAGACGAATGTCGAGGTGACGGCCTGAAGAGGCCACCCAGCATTCTCCACTCTTCTGGACCAGGGTACGACTGCAGACGACGAAGAAGCTGCAGCGGTCGGGACGACCGCTCCTCGAGAGGGGGGAGCAGTGTTGCGAGCACCCTATGTAGAAGAGTCATGGCCCGCTGGTGCTCGCGACGAAGACAAGAGACAGCGAGAAGAAGGCGATCGGATCGATCGCCTGTCAAGCTGTCATTCGAGAGTCAGCCGCCATTACAAGCAGACGTATCGATATTGTATTCCTAACTGATTATATTCGTTACCTGTTCTGATATTATTCTTATTACCCCGTATTTAATGTTCGGTTATCGTTGCTGTTCAGTAAATTTGTATTATGTCGAACGCAAAACGTAACAAATATATGATATAAATAATCCTTGTTATGATTTTTTAAGTGATTATTCTGCCAGTAGATCATGCTCCGAAGAGAATCAAACCGAAAAATTCGCGCCCTGGTCTCAGTCATATTCTTGCACTTTGGCCTCATTTTTCACAACTTTCCCGTCACTTCTCGGAAAAATGACCAATACATTTTTTGTTCCTTGGAAGGTATAGAATCGATCTGTGAAAGAATTATTCTTTGGTCGTCAATGCCAAAATTAACCTATTTTTAACATTGTCCTTTGTTAGCCAGGTATGCACGTGTCGTTAGTACACAATAAGGATAAAAACGTTAGTGGTACAAAAATTAAGAAAGATCGAGACATTAAGAGCTCTGAGGATATTGAAAAGGGAGTACGAAAAGACGCCGCGACACGTCCATCGATTTTTAAAAAATGTGAAGGAACGTTTTTCCAGAGAAGACTCCTAAAGTCATCGATGGAAGTACGGTAAGATATATTTTTTAAGTATGTATGACGGTCTGAGTGGCTTTTAAATTTTTTATCGTATCGTTCCACGTCCAACGGCGAAGGCATAATGGAACACTGCATTGTAAATACTGATTAATACAGAATTATTATTGTAAATATGTGTAAATACGAATAAGAAAGAATGGGAGGGGGATAAGGGACGCGCATATGTAAATATGTAATTAGAGTATGTAATTCATAAGTGGTCGGCCGATATCGTGTTTGCTTTTCTTTCGCCAATACAGCACAGAATATAAAAATCAGGTTTCAATACTACAGAGGATTTTACGTTCCGCGAATATTTGTCACACGGCGTGACAATTTCTCATTCGTGAGGCGGTTGAGTAAACTTATATAAATACTTGTACATAGTGAAGTGGTTTATTAAGTGGTAATTGTCTCTTAGTGTAAATCCCGTGAACAATCAATTGTGTGCGTCTGTACATTTCTTTAACTCAATTCGTAACATTATTTTGTGGTCCTTCTAGCCGGAGCTCGGCCTGTGCAGTTTATCGGGTAACAGTGAGTGAGTTTCTGGAGTGTTCTTCGCACGTGCACGGCCGTTGTTCATCCATATTCCGCTGGTTAACATGGCCGACCCGATCGAGGAACAGAAGGAGACCATCAGGAGAATCTCCAGAGTGGTGGAGAATTTAAAAAAGCTGGGCGCAGCAGAAATTACCGAAAGCGCAGTGCGCTCGCACCTAGACACGCTTGAGGACATGTGGGCAGATTTCAAAACGCAGCATCGGGGCATCGTCAAGGCCGCTAAGGAGCACATTGAACTCAAGTCAGACGATTATTTTACTAAAGTTCTGTTTATGGAACCTTATTTGGTTGGAACCTGTTTATGGAATCTTATATGGAACAGAGGGACCTTTTATTGGACATTTTAAAACCAGCTGGAAAATTATTACCGGCCAGAGGTACGAATTCAAACGCAATGGATGTTGAGGTTGAGTCGAGGTCACACGCTGTTTTGCCTCGAATCCCTCTTCCATCGTTCGACGGTCGCTATTGTGATTGGCCGTCCTTCCGTGATCTGTTTGTGTCGTTAATCGTGAAGGATTCTTTGCTCAGTGAGGTAGATAGACTTCACTATCTGAAAACATGCCTAAAGGGAGAAGCCGCAGGGCACTTGAAAAATTACACAACCACGGAGGATAACTTTATCTTGGCATGGGAGGCTCTGCAGGGGCGTTAGAAAAATAAACGCAAGCTCGTGCGGGCGCAGCTCACCACGCTGACGAGTTTGGCTCCAGTGAAAAAGGAATCGTCCTCCGAGCTGAAACGACTACTCTACGATACCGTTGCTGTGGTCGGAGCCTTAGATAAACTCGGACGACCTGTCACGAACGCTACTGACTGGTTGATACACATCACCGTGGAGCGGCTGGATAGCCAGTCACGTCGAGAGTGGGAAACGTCCTTAGGCAGCTCCGATGAGGTTCGACGAGTTGAAGGCTTTTGTGGATAAGCGAATTGACACCGTGGAGGCCCTTGAGTCTCCGCCCAGTCTAACCCTGCGAAGGAGTGCAGCCTCTGTAAGGGTAAGCATTATGTGGCATTCTGTCCTGTCTACCAGAAGAAATCTCCAGCAGAGAAGCAGGAGGTCACCGAGTCACTGCACCTTTGTGTGAACTGCTTGGTAAAACATCAATTCGACGCATGTCAGTCAACCAGGAAGTGCAGAATTTGTGACGAAAAACATCATACCTCTCTTCATGATGTTCAGCCCCCCCCCCCCCCCGAGCAACCAACGGTCCATCACGCCGGGCTGCAAGGTTTTCGTTCAGCCCGGGTGATTCTCAGTACCGCTCGGGTGAAGCTACTGGATCCCAGTAGATCAGCTGTATTCGTGCGAGCACTTATCGATCCGGCGAGTGAGGTGTCGATCATCACGGAATCCCTAGTGCAACGACTAGGACTCAGTCGTAATGGTGCTCGAATACCCTTGCTCGGAGTGGGTGGTGCTGGGTCCCGCTCCACGAAAGGATACACGGTGATCACTGTTGCCTGCAACGAAGAGTGCCGTCACGAGGTGTTAGCATTAATTTTGCCGGAGCTTTCTGGATACGTACCGCGGAAGTTCCAAGAAGAAAGGACGTGGCATCGCCTGCAAGTGCTAACACTTGCAGATCCGTGGTACCGGCGGAATGATCCAGTGGAGCTGCTCCTGGGTGTCGACGTGTATAACAAAATCCTACGCTGCGGGGTGAGGCTTGGAGGCCCTAACGCTCACGTTGCCCAGGAGACCAGTCTGGGGTGGATCCTCAACGGAGGTATCAAGGACAACCCGAATTACGCTGACCAACTACCAGGCGCACCTTCTGTCCACCACTGCACTGTGGACAAGGAGTTGGTAAGCATCTTAACCAAATTTTGGGAGCAGGAAGAAATTTCCGTAGTTGTACCACCAACGCCGGAGAATGAAGAGTGCGAGCGGCACTTCCTGCGGACATATCGACGCGATGATGAAGGTCGCTTCATAGTGAGAATGCCCTTCAAGACAACTCCAAGCTTGGGCGATTCCCGACGTGCAGCGTTGAGGACACTGGAGACCATGCAGCGTAGGTTCCGACGATCGGCGAGTCTGCAAAAGGCGTACGAGGATTTCATGACCGAGTACGAGTCTATGGGGCACATGATTCGCGTCCCGAATTCAGACGGGGACCTCAGCAAGGATGCCGGGTTCTACTTGCCGCATCACGGGGTGTGGAAAGAAACGAGCACAACCACTAAACTTAGAGTGGTGTTCAATGGATCGTTGAAGACCGACAACGGAATGACACTCAACGAGTTCCTCCAGACAGGGCAGAATTTGCTCCCTCCGCTGGCGGAGGTGCTCCGATGGCGAAAGCACGCGGTGGCTTTCACGGCTGACGTAGCCAAAATGTGTCGCCAGATTCGGGTACAGAAGGACGAGTGGCGATGGCAGAAGATTCTGTGGAGCCAACATGCTGGTGAGACCCCTCAGGAGTATCACCTGTGTACAGTCACGTACGGTTTGGCATGCGCTCCATACCTGGCGATCCGGTGCATCCACCAGCTGGCAATTGAGGAAGCTGATAAGTTCCCAGGAGCGGCGAGAGTCATCCGTCGCAACGTCTACGTAGACGACGTCCTATCTGGAGGTCCCACGCTGGACGAAGCACAGCAGCTTCAACGCGAGCTGTAAAAGCTCCTCATGGCGGGCGAGTTTCCGCTCCGAAAATGGGCATCCAATTCCAGAGAATTGCTGAGCGGCATAACCTCAATCGACGTAGAGGCTACTCGCAGCTGGACATCTTCGGGCTCACACAGTGTGTTATACCTCGAGTGTGTGTTATACCTCACACGAGTTGTCACGGTGAAAACCGCTAAAAGGGAAGTCAAACGACCTATCAACAAGGTCATTCCATTGCCCACGCAGGCGGAAAGGAGTCTGGACGTAGCCCACTCTTCCAACCAACGAAACTAACCTCAAAATTGGTATAAAATTTCGTTCACTCACCTTCTTTTTTGTTTGTTAACGTGAAAATATCCGTCCTGTGTGTCTGCGGTAGTCGTGTCTTTTCACTCGGCGATTTACGACACGATCTAGCGCTCGTAACATCATTTCACTTTCGTTTCACACGTGTATTATATCCGTATTCTTTTGTAGGCACATTCTGCGCATTTACTGCTACGCAGGCAGTCACTGTTCGCGCTTGGACGCCGGCGGCGCCCTCTCACGTCTGTTGCGGTTGAGGCCCACGATGGAACACACGCATTTCAAGATGCACGGTCCGGAGTGCAATATTTCGTCAAGCTCCTTGACGAGGCGGGCAGGAAATGTTGGAGACAGAGTGAGGAGGGGAGCCTTCGACGTCACGAGCGAGGCGAAGCGTGCTCCTAGGGCTCGGCCGCGGACCGATAAAAATCGGTAATGTTTACAAAGGAGCTGAGTAGGCCATCCTAATTGGGTGTTCCTACCTAATTACGATGGCTTACTCAGCTACTAATTACGTAATCATGACACGTGACTTCCCGGAATCCTGGCGAGGATTCCGGGAGACGAGATTTCCGCCTTCTTCTCACGTTGAGTCTCAAATCGAAAGCACGTGTCGCGATCGCGCGAGTCTGTTCTAAATCGAGTACGGTAGCAATCGCTATAAATTGCCAGATCGCTGGCGTAGTGGACAAGTGTCCTTAAGAAATATAATTAAACTTATATTTCGTGAGGCGATTGAGTAAACTTATATAAATACTTGTACATAGTGAAGTGGTTTATTAAATGGTAATTGTCTCTTAGTGTAAATCCCGTGAACAATCAATTGTGTGCGTCTATACATTTCTTTAACTCAATTAACTCAATTAAAGAAATGTACAGACGCACACAATCGATTGTTCACGGGATTTACACTAAGAGACAATTACCATTTAATAAACCACTTCACTATGTACAAGTATTTACATAAGTTTACTCAACCGTCTCACGAAATATAAGTTTAATCATATTTCTTAAGGACACTTGTCCACTACGCCAGCGATCTGGCAATTTATAGCGATTGCTACCGTACTCGGTTTAGAACGGACTCACGCGATCGCGACACGTGCTTTCGATTCGAAGCTCAACGTGAGAAGAAGGCGGAAATCTCGTCTCCCGGAATCCTCGCCAGGATTCCGGGAAGTCACGTGTAATGATTACGTAATTAGTAGCTGAGTAAGCCATCGTAATTAGGTAAGAACACCCAGAGATGGCCCACTCAGCTCCTTTGTAAACATTACCGATTTGTATCGTCCCGCGGCCGAGCCCTAGGAGCACACATCGCCTCGCTCGTGACGTCGACGGCTCCCCTCCTCACTCTGTCTCCAACATATTATATTTTGTTTTTACTTTGCACATGCCCCGATTCTTATTAATATAAAAAAATATCTGACAAATTCTAGGAAGATTGAGTAATATTTAGAGGTTGCACACTTTGCACACTAAATAATATGTAGTAGGCTAAGGAAACACGATTTCCAATGATAATTATTTTTATTCTCAAGTCTTTAAACCAGAAACTAAACTCCGAAGAAGTTTTCCCTCCAGAGAATTTTATAAAAATTCTGTATCTTATTATTTTATCTACGTTTTTAAAACCTGAAAAAGCGAAAATATGTAGAGTAGACCGGGGGCGCTAGTAACCAAGAAGCGAATGTAATACACATAAATTGTGTTGAATCTCAAAACATATAATGAATATTAACACCAATTTTAAATATACATATGATAACCAATGACATCTGGAATACACACATCCATGTTCTAGCAGTATAGATACGCAATAGACATGGATAGTGAACAAAATAACGTTCCGATACCCTAAACTAATTTTTTCTTACTGACTTATGAATCTAATGTAAACACTCCCTTTGCAGGTATGTGTGTTTTTTAACCTGTAATTTGACTTTTATTAAAGTAATACTGATTGTTACCTAGCACTTTTAAGTGTCTCGTTAGTCACAATTTATAACTGAAGTTCAGAAGCATGGTCGGGGGTGATTGTAACATCGGTAGTCCGGGTCGGTTGTACCGCAACAGAACCGAATAGCGTTAAAGAAAGCGAATAATATTATCTTGTTTGAATAGAATCCATGTAGTGTTACAACCGACCCGAGATCAGATACGATTACAACACATTACACTGCATCGTTAGGGCTATAACACTCCGCTTCTCATTTTTTATTATATTGTTGCGAGCACCCTATGTAGAAGATTCATGGCCCGCTGGTGCTCGCGACGAAGACAAGAGACAGCGAGAAGAAGGCGATCGGATCGATCGCCTGTCAAGCTGTCATTCGAGAGTCAGCCGCCATTACAAGCAGACGTATCGATATTGTATTCCTAACTGATTATATTCGTTACCTGTTCTGATATTATTCTTGTTACCCCGTGTTTAATGTTCTGTTATCGTTGCTGTTCAGTAAATTTATATTATGTCGAACGAAAAACGTAACAATGGTGTCAGAAGTGGGATGCCCACTAGAAGTGGGATGCCCACTAGAAGTGGGATGCCCACTAGAAGTGGGATGCCCACTAGAAGTGGGATGCCCACTCGTGCGTCCGCGGCCTCCGCGAACCCTTCTCCTGCAGCGACGGGTGATGCCTCTCTACAGGAGATGTTCACCTCTCTTCAATTAAGTATCGCGGGACAGATGAGGGAGCTGCGAAGGGATAACGAGGCCCGCTGGCAGAGGGAGGACCGTCGCAGGGAGGAAAAGGAAGCCACCGACCGAAAAACACAGGCGGCTCTCGAGGCCCGGTTGTCAGAAATGGAAAATCGCATCCAGGTCGTAGTCTCCTTATTACAAAATATTCGCGGATCGGTTGACAGCGGCGCGAGTCCTCGGGGTAGAGAGACAGTCGCCAATGTAAATAATAATGTAAATAATGATGTAAACAGTGATGTACATAGTGATGTAAATAGTGGTGTAAATAATGTCCCCTCGGCGCATGTCTCTGCCTCCGTCGGTATGCCCGCCGCTGCTCCCTTTTCGGGACCGCACGTACTCAGCTTGGGGTACGCGGTGAAACCGGCAATTTTCGATGGAAAAACGTCGTGGGAGGAGTACAAGGTACAGTTCCAGACTATCGCGCGCGCTAATGGGTGGAATGACGAAAAAAAGGCTACAGCCTTGATCGCTTCCCTCGGGGGGTCGGTGAGGAGCGTCCTCACGACGCTCTCCGCTGCCCAATGCGAGAACTTCGTGGAATTGGTTTCCGCGCTCGAATTCCGCTACGGGGCGAAGAATCTGTCAAATTTGAACTATGTACTCTTCCAGAGCCATAGGCAACGGAGAGATGAGAGCATCTCCTCGCTGGCCACCAAAATTGAACGTTTGGCGCAGTCCGCTTTCGCCGATTGCCCGGCAGAAACCCGTGACAAACTTGCCGCGTCTCAGTTTGTAACAGCATTGTCGAGCTCTGTCATACAGCGGGAACTGCGACTTGGCGGGTTCACCTCCCTAAGAGCCGCCGTGACCAGAGCTCTGGAGATGGAGGCCATCGAGACGATGTCTTGCGATCTCGCGACAAAGTCCCGTGATCGCGACGCGGAAAAACGGAGAACTAAATCTTCCCACACTTTTGAGAGCCCGAAGAAGAAGGGGAGGTTCGAGGGGTCGGACGATCGCTCAGACGACAACACGAAGAAAACTTGCTGGCAATGTGGAGGGGCCGGTCATCTTCGCAAGAACTTCTACCAGTTGAGGGATTGAGGAATACGACAGGGGTTACTGAAGGCGCGACGGGGGGAGTTCGAGGGCGAATACCGTCGCTGCGATTGCTGAGCCGCGACGAAGGGAGTTCGATGGCGAACATCGTCGCGGGATAGCCGTGCAGAAAGTCGTGACGGAGGGAGTTCGAGGGCGAATACCGTCGCGACGCCGTGACGAAGGGAGTTCGAGGGCGAACATCGTCGCGGGATGGCTGTATAGGGAGTCGTGACGGAGGGAGTTCGAGGGCGAATACCGTCGCGACGCCGCGACGAAGGGAGTTCGATAGCGAACATCGTCGCGGGATAGCTGAATAGGAAGTCGCGACGGAGGGAGTTCGAGGGCGAATACCGTCGCGAAGCTGCGACGAAGGGAGTTCGGTAGCGAACATCGTCGCAGGATAGCCGAATTGGAAGCCGCGACGGAGGGAGTTCGAGAGCGAATACCGTCGCGGAGAGAGAGAGAGAGAGAGAGAGTCGAGGATGCTGAGTTCGGGAGTTCCAGTCTGGAGAACGAGTGTGGTTGCTACCACGAAGAGTACCCGAAGCTACAAGCGACTGGGAAGGACCCTACATGGTGGTAAACAAGCTCAACGACGTCGTCTACAGAATTCAACGCTCGCCTAGGAAGAAGTACAAGGTGGTCCACGTACGACGCCTTGCGAAATATGAGGGACAATTGCAAGAGGAATGAAGACTTCCGAGAGAAGGGATGCAACATGCAGAGAAGACTCAAGAAAGAAGATTAGTTTAAGCTAATCCGGTGGACTGGGCTGCGGAGGTTGCCTTCGTAGTCCGGCCCCCGCTCTTGAGTCTGTTACAGGTGCACAATACCCCACGACGAGGGACAAGGTGTCGGGGGACTGCTACCGCGGCTTGGATGCGGTCCCGAATTCCCCGAATGTGCCACAACAGCGTGGCGGTCCGCAGCGGGGTGCGGACATACGTGGAACCACCCCTCTACCCTCCTGGCTGGGATCCTGGCCGCGTCCCCGGTACAGTGTCTACCAAGGGGTCCCTTCCTACGAGGTGGACAGCAAACGGGAAATGGTGTCCCCAATCACCGGACGGACGTGCGACCTAGTCGCACGGATCGGTCGGAGGGGGCGTCGCGGAGACGGGACCGCTGACGAGCTGCACCGAGACGGTCCCCTGGAGCAGCACCAGATGCCACGAAGAGGAATGGGGCCAACAAGAAGCCACGGATTGGAGTACTGGAGGAGATGAGAAGAAAGAAGAGGAAGACGAGTTGAGAGTCCGGGGAAGATTGATCGGGGAGCGGGCCGGTGACAAGCTCATGAGTTGTGACCCTCTGTTGTCGTGCCCGTCTCGCCTTTTCGTCTCACTGACTCTGTTCGACTCCACCGTTCCTCGTGAGAAGAAGAAAAAAAATTAAGGCATGCAATGTTTTTCTGAAAGGGACTGTTGGAGTTCCGGAGACGTCGTGGGACAATGAGCTGGAGTCCAGAGGAGCTTCGTCGCTTGACTTCCACCGAGGGACTGTTGGAGTTCCGGAGACGTCGTGGGACAATGAGCTGGAGTTCAGAGAAGCTTCGTCGCTTGACTTCCACCGAGGGACTGTTGGAGTTCCGGGGACGTCGTGGGACAAGGAACCGGAACCTCCAGAAGAGCGTCGTCGCTGGACTTCCGCCGAGGGAACACCAGGAATGAATCGTTGGACGAGCCCGACCAGAAAAAGGATTGGACCTCTTGCCAGTCTCTACCCAAGAAGAAGATGCGCCATCGAAGAAGATGAAGCCCATACAAGAAAGAAGTACGCAAGACCGAAGACGCAAGTGGAGGGTAGAGACGCGAAGAGCCATGCACCCACGCCTTGCCCAGGGTTTTTGGGGTGCTTTTTCCCTGGACGTGAAGGTGAATACCGAAGCGACGGACGGAAGAGGCCACATAGCGTCCTTCCCACTCTTCCGAGCCAGGGTGCAGCTGCCATCAACGGAGAATCTGCAGCGGTCGGGACGACCGCTCCTCGAAGGGGGGGAGCAGTGTTGCGAGCACTCTATGTAGAAGATTCATGGCCCGCTGGTGCTTGCGACGAAGACAAGAGACAGCGAGAAGAAGGCGATCGGATCGATCGCCTGTCAAGCTGTCATTCGAGAGTCAGCCGCCATTACAAGCAGACGTATCGATATTGTATTCCTAACTGATTATATTCGTTACCTGTTCTGATATTATTCTTGTTACCCCGTGTTTAATGTTCTGTTATCGTTGCTGTTCAGTAAATTTATATTATGTCGAACGAAAAACGTAACAATATATATGTTCTTTATTGGTCTCCTGGGGGTTCCAATCTCCCGCCTTACACCTCTCCTTCCTCCGCCATTACACACATAACTTACACCTAAAACCTACACTAACTTAAGCTAAACCTTTACCTACGCCCTTATAACCACGCTACCACGCTCCGCTCGCACACACACCTCTCCCACTCTAGCCCCCGCCCACGCACACACACCTTTCCTATCCTTGACCATCCACTTCCGCTCGCTTTCTCTATCACTTCCATCTGTCTATTCTCCCTACCATCCATTTCCTGTTCACTCACATCCCCCTTCTCTCTATTTATCCATTCTCCTCAACCACCTCTTCCCCTCTCCATCATCCCCTAGCACCTCCCCCACCATACCCTGCCATCCTCTTTCCTCCCTTCATCCCAAGCAAACCTCCCACACATACTCCCATGTCTCCATCCCCCACCCGCACATTTTACATGTCCTTTTTTCATCCTCTTCCCAATACCTCCCTCGCCTCATCTCACTCCCCAGCCTATACCACGCCATCCTTTTCCACCTACTCTCCCCCACCTCTTTTTCAAATATCCCGGTACATCCCCTTCACCGCGATGGTGGTATGGACCACCTGTTGTACTACGAACCCCTTATCATTCCCCATCTATCCTCCTCTTGTAACCTTCTGTCTCTATCCACTAACACCTCTCCCCTCAATTCCCCTTTCACCCTCAGCCTTTCCACCTCCTTCACAGTCGACCCCATTTCCTCGAAAAATTGCTTCCTTTCGTCCTCCCACCGTCCCAAAACGTTACCTCTTCTAGCCCCTTTCTTCATCTCCTCCCAACATAATATGGCCAACTCACCCCCCCCCTCCTACAGCTTCTTCTCAAACCCCCGCGCCCTCATCTCCGCCCTTCCCTTTAACAGTACCCACTGCAGCTCCTCTCTCAATAGGTACCCAGGTGTGCACCTCTCCGCTCCCAGCACCTACCTTAGGTACCTCTCGTGGAGTGACTCCACCTTCTCCCTTGCCCTCCATCCCCACACCTCCACCCCGTACTCCACCACTGCCCATAGCAGCTTGTCGAACAGCCATATCCTCCTTCCCCAGTCCTTCCCAAATCTCCTCTTGTCTATACACCACACCCGCCCCATCACAGCCGTTTCCTTCCCTACCCACTCCTCTATGTTTGCCTCCTGCCTCCCAGTCCTTCTCAATGTGTACCCTAGGTACGTACAAGGTTTGTCTCAGAAGTAATGCGTCAGAAGATGTTTCCAGTGTTTATTGATCAGATTGATATAGAATCACTTAAAAATCTTTAAAGTATGACCCTCCTGCAGCAATACATTTTTGCCAGCGAGATTACCATGCGTTGTATCCCCCCGGAAGTCCTCAACGGGGATGTCCTTTAAGAGCCTCGTCGAAGTCATTTTGATGTTGTCAATGGTGTCCAAATGACGTCCTTTCAGGGATTTCTTTACCTGCGGAAACAGAAAGAAGTCTGGTGGGGCCAAGTCGGGATTGTAGGGCGGTTGCGGAACCGTTATAACACCGATCCGACTTCAGTAACTCGCGCACTTGGGCCACAGTATCGTCACCGCGTGATGTTGCAGGGCATCCAGAGCGGAATTCATCGGTGACGTTCTCTCGGCCTTCTCTGAATACCTTGTGCTACCTATCCGACTGGGATTTGGTCAAACAGTCATTACCGTGTGCCTTTTGAATCATCCGATAAGTGTCGCCTGGGGTCCTGCCCGGTTTGACGCAAAATTTGATAGCCTATCGCTGCTCCAGGGATTTCTCCATTGCGACTTCGACGTCACTTTCAAACAGGGGTTCACTTTCTTGCGCACCCTGACGCTCCGGGAGCTCGGAACCACTTGCTGCGCGATGCGCTGTGTTTCCAAAGCCCCCCACTGCACACCTCCTCTGGCGGGAACGTTCAGCAACGGATAGTCGCGTCTGAAAATAATACAACGCATTACTTCTGGGACAAACCTTGTATATTCCGCTACCTCCTCCAGCTCCTTACCCTTCCACCTCCACAACACCTTTTTCCATCTCCCACCCTCTTTCCTACATTTTATTACTTTTGTCTTCTATACGTTTACCTCAAGCCCCTTTCCATCCAAAACCTTTCCAACCTCACAATCATCTCTCATACCCTCCTCATCCTCCGCTAGCACCGCTACATCGTCGGCATACGCCAACGTGTACACCTTCCTATCCCCCAAATTCGCCCCCCCCCCCCCAACCACACTTCTCCAATTCCTCGTCTAGGTTGGCCAGTAGCATGGTGAAGAGACTAGGGCTCAGAGGGCATCCCTGCCTCATACTCCAAGCTGTCCAGAACCTCCCCCCTTCCTCATAATCTACTCTAATCCTACACACCATCTCCTCGAGAATCTCCTCACATCTTCTCACCCCCCCCTCATCCCTCCTCCTCATTGTCTGCACCAGCAACCCCCTGTCCACCGAGTCAAACGCCGCCTTCAGGTCCATGAACAATACCACCATCCTCCTCACCTTCCTCCCCACCTGCCTATTAATCAGGCAATTCAGAACATATTCAGAACAATTCAGAATATTGTTGTGTTTTGTGCTCGACATAACGGAAGTTTAATGTACAACAAGGGTAACAGAACATTAACAAGAACAATAGTAACGGAATACAATCTCTAGTGCAAGGTAATGTAAGTTTCGATACGTCTGTTCGTAATGGCGTCCGGCTCTCGAATGACAGCTTGACAGGCGATCGGTGCGATCGCCTTCTTCTCGCTGGCCATGGATTCTCATCCATAGGGTGCTCGCAACACTGCTCTCCCCTCCGGAGAAGCGGTCCTCCCGATCGCTGCAGCTTCTTCTTCGCGTGCAGCCGTACACTGGCCCGGAAGGGTGGGAAGGACGCTGCGTGGCCCCTTCCGTCCACTGCCTCGGCATTTGCCTTCACGCCCAGGGGCAAACCACTCCAAAAACCCTGGGCAAGGCGTGGGTACCTAGATCCTCGCGTCTCTACCCTCCACTTGCATCTTCAGACTTGAGCACTTCTTGATTGGAAGAGCTTCACCTTTTTCGACGACGCATCTTCTTCTTGGGCAGAGACGGCCGGGGAGTCTGTTCTTCTAACGGTCGGGACTCTTCGAGTCTTCAGCCGTCGAGATTCAAGTCGAGAATCCAGCAACGGCTCCGCCATGTTCTACGGGAATCTCCCTCGGCGGAGGATTCCTTTGGGACTCTAATTGGAACTCCCACGACGCTCCGGAACATTCCTCGACGACTCTGGGCTCCGCTCCCTCGAACGTCCCACGACGATTCCGCTGCTCCGACGTCGTATCCTCCTGGTGGGCTCGGTTCTGCCACTGCCTCTTTTTTTGGTGGCCCTGCTCGACATTCTTATCCCAGGATGCTCCGGGGTTCCCTTGGCAAAATGGACAACAAAACATTAATTAATTTTTTTTCCTCTCACGAGGATCCGGTGGAATCGGACAGGGCCGGGAAGACGGAAAGACGAGACGAACATGAAAGCAGGGGGTCACACTTATGAGCATGCTATCGGCCCGATACCCGATCAATCCGCCTAGAACTCCCAGCTCGTCTTCACTCTTCTTTCTTCCAGTCTCCTCCCATCCGCTAAGCCTTGGCTTCATGATGGCCCCATTCCTCTTCTTGGCATCTGGTGCTGACCCAGGGGACCGTCCTGTGCTGCTCGTCAGCGATCCCGCATCCGCAATGCCCCCTCCGACCGGTCCGTGCAACTGCGTCGCACGTCCGTCCGGTGAATGGGGACACCTGTTCCCGCCTGCTGTCCACCCCTTCCGTACTGCTACCTAGGGATTCCCTGAGATCCACCACACCAGGGGGGGGGGCTAACGGGGCGGTTTCACGTATGTCTGTGCCCCGCTGCAGACCACCACGCTATTGTGGCACATCCGGGGAATTCGGGGTCGCATCCGAGCTGCGGTGGCAGTCCCTCGACACCTTGTCCCTCGTCGTGGGGTAACATGTATCTGTAACAAATTCAAGAAAGGAGGCCGGGCTACGAAGGTAGCCTCCGCAGCCCAGTCCACCAGATTAGCTTAGCCTAATCTTCTTTGTTGAACTCTTCGGAATCTTCCAGCTTTTCGTCCTTCCGTCCTCGGATCCTGAGTTTTCGCCGTAGTGGTTTCTTTCGACGTCTTTATTCCTCTTGAAATTGTTCCTCGTATTTCGCAAGGCGGCGCACTTGGACTACCTTGCACTTCTTCCTAGGTGAGCGTTGAATCCTGTAAACGACGTCGTTGATTTGGTCCACCACCAGGTATGGGCCTTCACAATCCGCTTGCAGTTTCGGACACTTTCCTTTCACTCTTCGTGGTTGGAACAACCACACTCTGGGCTGGAATTCTACCGCATGGACACGACTTTCGTACCAGGACTTCATCTTGGAGATGTAGATATCCAGACGGCGCCGAACAAATTCATGGATTCTCTTCATTTTTCCACGGATCCATTCAGAATATCCCCGTTCGACGGCCTCTTCTTCTTCCACTTCTTGGGGCAATCCTCTCCATAACTGCAGGGGTAGATGAAGTTCCTGGCCATACAGGATTATCGCTGGCGTTAATTGGGTGCTGATCTGTAAGCGAGGAGGAACATGGGAATCCACTCGTCTCAATCCCGCTGGTGCTCTGAAACAAACATTGCGAGATATTGGAGCAATGTCCTATTCAAACGTTCTACCAGCCTGTCGGATTGAGGATGCAGGGGAGTTGTTCGTGTTTTCCTGATTCCGAGCAGCTTCAGCAATTCCTTGAACACGGAGGATTCGAAGTTCCTTCCTTGGTCCGTGTGTATCTCCAAATGTACCCCCATGACGACATACTACGTTGTGCAAAAGAGCTCTTGCCACTGTGGCAGCTCGCTGGTCTGGCATCGCGACTACTTCTGGCCACCGGGCGAAGTAATTCGCCACGACCAGCATAAACCTGTTTCCGGCCTGAGACCTCGGGAGCGGACCCACAACGTCCAGGGCAAGCCTCTCGAACAGAGCTCCCACGTTGTACACTTTCAGGTTCCGTGCTCCCCTCTGACGTGGTCCCTTCTTCGCCGCACAGGTGTCACACCGCCGGCACCACTCTTGAACGTCTTGTCGACACGTGGACCAGAAGAACTGTTGTCGGATCTTCGCCAAGGTCTTGTTCACTCCGAAGTGTCCAGCTGCTAGCGCATCATGGAACTCCTTCAGTAGCTCTGCAACCCTTGCGTGTGGCACCACCAAAAGCCACGAGGTCGTTGCACTATCGTGGGACTCCCATTTCCTGAAAAGTAAACCTTCCCGAACTTCCAGCGAGTCCCCGATTAACCAGTAATATTTCAGTTGTGGGGAGAAGTGAGCGACGTTTTGCTAGACTGGCTTCTCTCCTTCCTCTTTCTTTTTAAGGATGAAACCGATTTCTTCATCCTTCTTTTGGCTTTCTCTCCATCCCTCGGTGTCCTCTTCTACGGCGAATAGTCGGTGGATCTTCCTCCTGAAATCTCCTTCCTCTTCTGCTTCTTTCTTCTCTAGACGGTTGCAGTTCTTAAAATCTTCTTCGATGCAAGGTCTTCGTGAAAGTCCATTAGCGTTTCCGCGGGCTTTCCCTTCTCGGTGGCGAATCTCGTAGTCGTATTCCTGTAGTCGCTCGATCCAACCCGGGACCTGTCCTTCGGGGCGCTTGAAGGTCAGCAGCCAGCGAAGCGCCGCGTGGTCCGTCCTTACCAGGTCGCTCCGGGTGACGCAATAGTTCCTCTCCGCTTTTCCCAAGGTCTTAGAGAAATAAGCCACGACGTTTTCCTGTCCTTCGTGTTCCTGTGAGAGGACGCCGCCTATGGCGAAGTTAGAGGCGTCCGTGTTCAGGATGAAATCCTTTCCTACCACTGGGTAGGCTAGCACCGGGGCTCCGGTTAGTCTCCTCTTCAGCTCCTGGAAAACTTCCTGACATTCCTTGGTCCACTTGTAGTTTTGTTTGGCCTCGGTGAGGCGATGCAGGGGCTTGACGATCCTGGAGAAATCCTTTACAAATTTCCGGTAATATGTGCACAATCCTATGAAACTTCTTAATTCCGTGACGTACGCTCGCATTACTTTTAACGGCAACAGTCCCTTGCCGTTTTCTACATTACTCAACAAGCTGTTCCTCCAAAATTCGGATTCTTTTTCGTAGGTCGGCTTTCCGCGCTTCCAGAGTCGACCCAGCGATGGCCTTCTGGTTTCCTTCGATTTTCCAGTAGGATCCCTCGTCGCAGTCTCTCCGGAGACTGCACTGCTTGTCGGCGGGCTTCTACCGCCGTCGCTACTCCCGCTTTTCGTGTGTCCGTCCTTCGATATCGGCGGGCCTCGACCGCCGTCGCCGCTCCGCTGCTCTTGTGTCCATCCCTCGATGTCGGCGGGCCTCGACCGCCGTCGCCCCTGCTCCTGTGGCTGTCCCTCGTTGCTACCGCTGCAGGCTGAATCGCACGTAACGGCTCCTTGCGTATCGCATGCAACAGCTCCTTGCGTTTTTTCGAGATCCGTGGTCACGGATCCCACTTCTAACACCAGTGTTGCGCCGGGGTGTTTCCATTGCAGGCCACCCTGACGCAAAGGAATAGAATGATACGTGGGTGAATACACGACATAACTACGAGGGTAATCCCAAAAGTAAGGTCTCCAAAGCGCTGAGGACGTCGGGAAACTATTCGTGCAGCTTTTGGATACACTGTTGTGTTTGTTACTTCCCCCACTCCACAACAAGCCTATGCGCACCTCGCTGGGACACTCGGTCTTCACTTGGCAGCCGTTTGTAATGGAGCTCCCGTTTGGCGCTACCGCCAAGTGCGAAATTCGCGCAGTTATTCGGTTTTTGAACGCGAAAGGAGTGGAACCTATTGAAATTCATCGCCAATTGAAAGAAGTGTATGGCGAGTCGTGCATGGATGTCAAAAACGTCCGCAAGTGGTGTAGGGAGTTTGCAGCTGGTCGAACTGAAGTTCACGACGAAGAAAGAGGCGGCAGACCGTCAATTTCCGACAAGACAGTCGTGAAGGTTGAGCAAACCATGCGTGAAGATCGGCGGATCACTCTGGATGCTCTCTGCATTTTGGTTCCCGAGGTTTCCCGGAGCACCATTCACAGGATTTTGACGGAAAAGTTGCAGTATCGGAAGGTGTGCGCAAGATGGGTCCCGCGAATCCTCACAGAAGACCACCAACGGCAACGAGTTGAATCTTCCCGCGAATTTTTTCGCCGCTATGCAGACGAAAAGGACAACTTTTCGGATTCGATTGTCACGGGCGACGAAACCTGGGTGTTCCACTACACACCTGAGACCAAATAACAATCACGTCAGTGGTGCCATCCCTCTTCTCCCAAGCCGCGAAAATTCAAACAATCACCGTCTGCCGGTAAAGTCATGGCAACTGTGTTTTGGGATCGAAGGGGGGTATTGTTGGTGGACTTCGTGCCTACTGGGACCACAATAAACGCTGACAGGTATTGTGAGACACTGAAAAAACTCAGACGGGCGATTCAGAACCGGAGAAGAGGAATGTTGAGCAAGGGCGTAAGCATTCTCCACGACAATGCTCGTCCCCACATCGCCCGTACGACCGTCGCTCTCCTGCAACAGTTTGGATGGGACATCATCACCCACCCACCCTATAGTCCGGATTTGGCACCCAGTGACTACTACCTGTTTCCTAAGCTGAAAGAACATTTGGCCGATACGCGCTTCAACAACGACGACGAGGTGAAAGATGAGGTTCAACGCTTCCTCAACGGCATGGTGGCGAGCTGGTATGACATGGGCATACAAAAACTGCTGCAGCGCCTACAAAAGTGCATCGACAGAAATGGCGATTATGTCGAAAAATAGATAAATGTTCAAGCTTTAAAATGATGTGAACATTATTGAAAATAAAAATTTCTTTGTATTTCTAAAAAATAGGAGACCTTACTTTTGGGATTACCCTCGTATATTTGCATATACAGAGTAATAACACAACATAACCCGCACGTCCGAACACTACCGATTCGGTACAAGACTGTCTTCTCGCCGTTCTTCTCGAAGGGGGTTGACCCTCTTCTGTCTTCAGCTACGAGCACCAGCATGCTATGCACGGGTCTATACCCGGTGCTCGCAACAATATTGTCCATTCACTCCAACCCCCTTCTAAAGCCCATCTGACTCGGTGACAACAGCTTCTTCCCCTCCACGTCCTCCCTCAGCCTCTCCGCCAACACTGACGCGTACACTTTGTACGCCGTCTGCGTCAGCGTTATTCTAATTTTTTATTAATAACTTGGATATTACTTGACATACAGTGAAACTGTTGTGACTCAATAATGTCAAATAAGTAAGTAACATTTCCGTATAAGGGTTTTTGTTGTAAATGTAATAGTTCCTGCGTAAGTGTATTCCCAAGCCAAAGTGTTATTACCGCCCCAGGCTTACGCTAGTGACAAAACTATGCAGCCCCTAAATATTATTAAATTTGTCTAAAATTTGGCATACAGATCATGTTTCAGATTCGAGTAGTACCGATCTCCGCCACACCCCAACTCACCGCAGCACCTCCTGGACTGCGGAACTGCCCGACCGATCCACAATCGATCGGCCAATCATAAGTCAGCGACAAAACGCTCACCCAATCAAATTTCCCCACGTCGATCGACCCTCTAGAGATTTTTGGAGAAGACGACTAACAGAAATCGATCAGCCATGTTTGATTTACCTTCCGTTCACGCAGCGTACGATTGAAGACGCGTTTTCCTCGTGACATTCGTTGTTCAAGTAACTCGTGAATATCTCACTCTAATTGTGCTCAGTAGTGCTCATTACGTTAATCACTCGTCTCTCATCCTGCTCACGCTCACAAAACATCGCATTCTCAACGATTGTGGATCGTGGTCGGTGCGCGACCGCGTGTTTCTAGTAGCGCGATAAATCTCAATCTCAGCACAACGTGCTTCCTCTCACCGCTCACCTCCTTTTTATATATTGTGACTCACTCCGCGAGTGTTTAAAAATAAACTGACTCTGTACATTTCTCACGAACACTGTGCTATACTTTCTGCGCCAAACCTAAAACCGGTATCAACTCACGTGGCCAACGGTCAGACGCTCAAACAGATCACTTAGATGAATAGAACCAAGGGGGAAAGTAAATTTATATGAAAATATCCCCTTTGGAAAATTGAAACACCCTAAACTACAGTCATAATATTTTCCTACCATGCGATTTTTGCTCCTGGGGCAACGAATGGCCTGGCTTGGTGCCTTCAAGAGCAAAGAACAACTCCCGGCTGCTCGTACGAGCATTTGCTTGAACGGACCTGGCCTATATGCACCTATAGTTTTCCCCACTCGCTGTACGCTTGCGGTATCATAGGCTTCGGGCTCCTTTTCCGCGCGGCTTTGGAAAACACATTTAATGCTTGTGTTCCCAAATGCTCCGACTGGCCCCGAGTGGTCTATGTAATGTATTCATACATAACTCCCTACCTCCTGCATGCAACCATAAAAAACATTCACTTTATGCGATTCCGCATGAAAAGAGATATACTCATATAAGTGTAAATATATACTGCTGACATGTAAATCAAAGATCAAGGCTTAGACTGAAAAACGTAATGGACTTATTAATTTGGCGGTAGGAATGATTTACATGTGTCGGCTTGTTTTACAATTTTGAAACACTTTGTTTTATCATATTCGTAAACTTCATTCACCATTAAATGTGATTTATTTATAGAAGTTTCTATTTCTTCGAATTTACTTCACTAGAAGATAATTATGTTTACAATAACTATGTGATACTATCTTGCCGTGTTAATTCAAAAGGGCGTACATATCTGCAAGTTTCGCTTAAGGGGTCAGTCCATTGTGAAGTCGTGTAGAATTGTCATTTTTTAGGATTTATTTTTTAGTAAACTGAATATCCAACGTAAATAATGTTTTATCTACTTATTAGTACACATAGTGACAGTATAAAAAAAATCTATTTTAAATTTTTAACAGTTTTTTTTAAATATATATTGCACTGATGTGAGCGCCTTGAAAAAGCAATGTAGTGCTGGTGCAGATGATTCCGGGACAACAACGCATCTGAAACAAAAAATTCAAAGTGAGCTGTAATCATTATGAATGTGGTTATCGCCGGAACTAGGATTATATTTACTGATAAAAAATTAACAAAATGCCGGAGGTTTGAAATTTAAGTGTCTAAATACGGCGAATTTTTCAAGAATTTTGCTTTGTAAAAAGTATAAAATGGTTGATCAAAAAAGGTTTTCGTAGTCGCGGCCATAGCCACTGATGTGCTGAATAACATATGAAAATTTAAGACTGATTGGTCAAATAGTTTTTTGCAATCACTGCACTAGTTGAAAAAATGTCGTTTTGAGATAATCGCGTTTAAAGTTTTAAGTTGTGATTTTTCATTAATATGTTCACTTACAACTAATTGGCCTGCTCCATAAAGTATGCCTTCAGCCTCTTCAAAGTGCTCATTCTGAGCTGATTTCTCATTTCTTCGTACAATCCGAGCTTCTTTTGAATCCCATGAGCTGCGATTGTCAGCGGTCGTTATGCGCGCGGCGTCGCGGCGCTCGGTGAAAGTGAAAGCTTTTGGCCCAATTTTCACTCCCATCACCTCCATATTTTGCAGAATAGGTGCAAAACCTTCGTTAAAAACACGCTGCACAACACGTAGCAATTTCTGAAACCTTTTTTTCACAGAAGATATACTTGTGTGCGAGATGCCAAACGCACGAATTAAAACTTTCGTTATTGTTTTGTGTCTCGTTTCCTAAGCATCTTTGTAATAGATCATCTGATGTTAGATCCTCTTAAATTGGTTTAAGAATTTGTGCAGCTTCGTCACTGAGTGCAGGTAGATGGCTATAATTCTGCTGAGTTCCTGCATGTTCATTTGTGCGATACTCGCACCAAGAATCTGGTCCCGCTGGACAGAGTAAGTACTGGGGATTTTCATTTGTAGATATCTTGTGTCTGTAGGTTGCCCATATTGCATTTTTCATTTCTTCTAGTGAATCTGGATGACGACATATACACAAACCGTAGTATATTGAAAAATCTTGCATCAATTTATTTGTTAAATCAACTGTCTTTGGAGCGACACTACCTTTTCTTTTTCTTTTTGGCTTTTCTTTATCCTCATTTGTTTTTACATTTTTTAATTAAGGTCAGCTGTTTTTTCGCCTCCTTCGCTCTTCTATACATGCGTTTCTTAACGTGTAATACGCATTCCTTTTTTTTCACTGTAAAATTATCTTCACAAGGTTTTTTATCCAACAAAGCCTTGAATGCTTTTGTGTCGTCATCTCCAATATAATATGCATATTTTACTTGGTGCATTTCCTCAAATCATTCGAACATTTCCAGTATCCCGTCGACCTCCATTTTACCAGCACTGCCAGAATGATTTGCGTCACACCGCTCTTTGTGATCGGTGTACCAAGCCTCATATTCAACTGCATTTTCTTTATCGGCCCATTGATGACAACCTTCACATACACTCGATTTTACGAGCACATCCAGAATTTTGTTAGAATATTTGCCGATTGGTGTGGCGATGCCTAAAAGCGAAGAAAAGCCACGCTTGGACCATGATCCGTCACCTGAAACTGTAAGTTCAGTTGCTGGTTTTCCTGCTTCACCATTCAATCTTTCCTCTTCATTAACGGCTTTGTTTAAAACCGCATCAAAAACTGATTTCACAGCGTTCCTTATATTGTCAACAATTTTATAATATAAAGATTTGTAGAATCTCTGGCCTAAGTCCATTAGTCCACAAAAATTGTTGATTCCGCCCAAACAGATGCCGAGCATTCGCATGATGAACACAAATCGACGGTTAATGTCAAACGCATTGTTGATCAACGGGCAAGAATTTGTAAATGTTTCTTTGCACGAGCATTTTACACATAATTTAAAACCTAAGCCTCGCTGTCCATGTTTTGAAAATGTCACATCACTATTGCAATCCTTGCAGTTTATTAATTGTTGCAAAGTGAGAAAAACTAAATTAAATTTTATAAAACAATAGTTCACACTCGGATCAATGCACACGTTGAAATTAGAGCCGGCATTTCTCTGCAGTTTTGCCGACGATGTACTCGCAAAACTCGCATCCAGTGTGTGCTTATTCCCGTGAAATTTGCGTTTCCGAGCAATATTGCTCGGTCGCTGAGAGCTCCCTCTTTTCTGTTTCTTGTCCATATTTCGAGGTGTTGCCATTCAGAAATACGAAAACGTACTGAATTCACAGGTATAACCAATTTACTTTGCTTCCTATTTGTAAGCAGGATTCTACGGTGAATCAGTTATTGCCTGGAAGAGGCCGCTTTAGATAATGAATAGTTTTATGGTTAAATGATGCATCCAATAAAAGTAGGTATAGAGACAAGCCAGTGCCCGAAACTTCATGTGCCGAGTACCTCTGGAGCGGTTGTCAGCGCGCTCCGTCTATTCTACAACTTTCGGCTATAGCAGCCAAACTAAAGCGAATCAGACCACGATACTTTACCAGCACATTCTTGAATATATGTACTTACGAAAATTGAAAAGAAAAAAAATCGATTTTTTTCAAACCGTCACAGTGGACTAACCCTTTAAATTGAGTTATTGCTGTCAAGTAGCATAACAATAGTTGATCTATGTTTATGTACACTCCTGGAAAAAATTAAAGGAATACTATAATTTTCCGAAAATTTTGGTCATTTGCAAATGGCTGTATCTCCGCGAAAAAAGGTCGCAAAAAATATTTAAAAAAAGCAATTTAACGCTTGAAGTCTCTAGTTTTTGAAACAATGACTCAATTTTTTTTCTTCGCTTTATGATACTGTTTTATCAAGATGAAGCGCAGGAAACGAAGTTTCAGAAATTTTTGCCTAGTTTGGACGTATGCACGGGCCAAAAAGAATTTTCTCAGATAAATCCAATAGAGTGACCTTATAGAGCAAACATTTCTCTTTAATTCCATTTTTTTGGTTTGTCGTAAGATTTTTATTGACCGAGTTATGCGCCATCAAAGCAAAAAAGGAACTTTTCATTTTGAACGCCTATAACTTGCGAAAGCATGATCGCAGAAATTTTTTCATGAGTGTATTGGAAAACTAAGAAATTATCCGTTCAAAATCTTTATTTCCCAATTTAGTGAGATTTTTTTTGCATCGTATAAAATCCATTTAAAGATAATCCCAAAAATTACATATTTACCATTTTTGGGGAAGCATGATGCCACTTCAAGGGAAATCAAGAAATCATTTAAGTGTCCACGTTTTTTACGAGTTAAGACTACCCGTAAACACTGTGCAAATGGCCGGACCAAACAGATTGTTTTCCGTATGTCCCCGATGGTCAAACATGCGATATGGTCTGAAAAATTGAAGGATCACTTGTTTTATGTTATGTTTCTCTGTAAAACCCTTTTTTTTTGTTCTCGCGGCTTTTGAACGATTGTTGAACGTTTTTTTTGTTAGTTCAACGTCATTTTAGTAAAAAGAAAGGATTTCAAAAATTTAATAAAAACATTTTTATCCAATCTCTTCGCAATGACAAAAACTGTACTTCAATAACTGGCATTAGCACCACCCAAAGCGCGCCACGTGTTGGCGCATGCGCGGTCGGATTTACACTTCATTGTGTGTGCGTCAGCGTAGACAGATGAGACCCTGCGGTTCGTCACTCCCGCAGTATTTTCTGACTCCAAACTCACTCTCCGATGTGTGTATGTATGGAGGCACGCGCGCGCGTTGTGTGTGTGTGTGTGTGTGTGTGTGTGTGTGTGTGTGTGTGTGTGTGTGTGTGTGTGTGTGTGTGTGTGTGTGTGTGTGTGTGTGTGTGGTCTAATAATGGGTGTTGCTACCTCTTCGCACGATTACTTCCCTCAATCGGTTGCGCATGTTAATGCATTTCCGAATTTTCACTTGAGGAATTCTGTTCCAAATTTGGCAGAGGGCGTATGCTAATTGCCTCAAATTCGCCAGGTTCGGGTAGTGCCGTCGCAAACGTCGCCCAAGAATGTCCCAAACATGCTCAATGGGATTCAAATCTGGACTCACTGCTGGATGGTCGAGCACTGATATCCGATTTTGGCGCAAAAATTGAAGCGTATGGCGTGCAGTATGCGGTCGTGCATTATCCTGCATAAGTACGAAGCGGTTTCCCATGCGTTGACGCAGAGGGAGTAAAACGGGGCGCAGAATCTCGCCGACGTACCTCTCAGCGGTCAATCCACCAGGTGGGAGGAGAATTAATGGGGTACGTACTCACGTACGGTACTCACCGTGATACCCCGGCCCAAACCATAACCGATCCAGCACTAAACGCAGTGACCGGCCTTGTATGGTTGGCATTATGGCGTTCACCACGACGACGCCAGACCCGAACCCGTCGATCGTTCCCGTGGAGGCAAAATCGGGACTCGTCAGTAAAAAGGACATTTGTCCATTGCTGCTGACCCCAGTGCACATAACGGCGAGCATATGCCAAACGCTGCCGTTGATGTGTGGGAGTGAGCAACGGGACTCGCATTGCGCGCCTCGAACGCAACCCAACGTCCCTCAATCGATTCCTGCCGGCCCTGCTAGAGATCGGACGTGGGGGATTGTGTCTGTGGTTCACAAATTGCCCTGCAATAACGCGTGAAGTGACGGTTGGCTCCCGAAGAGCATGTCTGGTAATCATCCTATCGTCTCGCGAACTTGTCGCACGTCTGCGTCCTTGCCCTGATCTGCGAGAGTACTGCCCAGTAATTCGAAATCGAGCATAAAGACGATTGACAACCGACGGACTTACACCAAAAGAATTGGCAACTTGTCGCTGACTCCTCCAACAAAGTCACAAGTCGAGGGACTTCGTACTCAGTTAGGTGACGTCGGGGCATAACGCGATTCAAAAAAGAAGTGAGCTAAAATTCGAATTTAGAGTCGCAGGTTGCTGCGTGAGTGCGGCACAGTGTCTTGTCTTGCTGTGTTGGCGCATGCGCAGTCGTAGGTCCAACCGTGCATGCGCCAACTCGTGGCGTGCTTTGGGTGGTGCTAATGCCAGTTATTGAAGTACAACTTTTGTCATTGCGAAGAGATTGGATAAAAATGTTCTTCTTAAATTTTTTAAATTTTTTCTTTATTACTAAAATGACGTTGAACTAACCAAAAAAAAAACGTGCAACAATCGTTCTAAAGCCGCGAGAAGAAAAAAGGGTTTTACAGAGAAACATAACGTAAAACAAGTGATCCTTCAATTTTTTCAGACAAAAAAATCTGATTGGTCCGGCCTTTTGCACAGTGTTTACGGGTAGTCTTAACTAGTAAAAAACGTGGACACTTAAATGATTCCTTGATTTTCCTTGAAGTGTCATCATGCTTCCCAAAAAATGGTAAATATGTCATTTTTGGGATTATCTTTAAATGGTTTTTATACCATGCAAAAAAATCTCACTAAATTGGAAAATAAAGATTTTGAAAGGATAATTTCTCAGCTTTCCAAAACGCTCATGAAAAAATTTCTACGATCATGCGTTCGCAAGTTTTAGGCGTTCAAAGTGAAAAGTTCCTTTTTTGCTTTGATGGCGCATAACTCGGTCAATAAAAATCATACAACAAAACCAAAAAAAAAAACGAAATTAAAGAGAAATGTTTGCTCTATACGAGCACTCCATTGGATTTATCTGAAAAAAATCTTTTTGGCCCGTGCATACGTCCAAACTAGGCAAAAATTTCTGAAACTTCGTTTCCTGCGCTTCATCTCGATAAAACAGTATCATAATGGACGAAGAAAAAAAATGAGTCATTGTTTCAAAAATATGCTTTGTTTAAATATTTTTTGCGACCTTTTTTCGCGGAGATAGAGCCATTTGAGAATGACCAAAATTTTCGGGAAATTATAGTGTTCCTTTAATTTTTTCCAGGAGTGTATATTAGATCAGAAAGCCAAGAAGATATAACAGTTTATATTTCGCACGTATGTGAAATCGATTCGGCGTATCTACTACAACCGTTGATTCCCGGGAGATTAGGTACCCGAGTATCCGTGGGGTATCCGGGAAGAGAAAAATTTCGCAGTTAGGCGCTACCCGGGTAAACTACCCGAGATATTTGAGACACCCGAGATCTCATAGAGTACCGTTCCATAATTGAAGCCACACTGAGCGTCATGGCCTTTGGGTCGAAGGCTTTGACCCCCGGGGAGACAGGAATACCCATTAAGAAATGAGAAATCTCCAGTTTCGAATTTCTCATCAGAACTTTGCGAAAACGACGCCAATGGATTCTTTTGTTTTTCCGATGAAAATAACACGAAGAATGTCGTAATTCGGACCATTGTGACGTCCCACTATTTTTCGCGCGGTATTATACTAAAGTCTCCCTCATAAATCGCTCCACAACTCCATCAAAATTCCTCAACTCAAGTCTTACCCCTTTTCCCCAATCACTGATCATCTTGACGATGTACCTTAGCGGTCCCCATCTCCAGATGATCTAATTTCAAATCCCCTTCCCCTCTTCGGCCTTCGAGGCGCGAACTCCTTCCACGTTTAAACCTTAGACAAGTCCCTCACTAAGAACTCGCTCATCTCGAGACTATGTCTCACCCCCCCCCCTGCTTTTACAACAAACGTATTCAAACCTCCACTTTTCAAACCCCAATCAAAACCCTCCAAACCCATCCAACGGGTGGAGTACCCCTTTTCAAAGCCCCGAAAGAGCCGCCGAAATACGCAATAACGACACATATTTTACGCATGAATCATCAATACGCGCCGATTACATAACACATATTTTAAGCATGAGTCATCACGCATACCGCAAATTCCCCGCATATCTGACATTCCATCGCTTTGTATAAATACCAGCGCCGCATGGACCACACACAGTCAGTTAGTTCGGGAACATCCGTTACGCCAGACTCTTTCTTCTAAAAGTACAGTGTATAATATAAAACTTCGCTTCAGTGCAACGTCCCCAATAGGGTTACCAAACCTTCTACATCACTGTAAGCATTTATCATTTTATCTTATTGTAGAACACTAACGCTATCGTCTTCTATTATTTTCATTTACTTATGCTTATCTATACTTATATCATTTGATTTTGCTCACGCTTATTGCTTATGTTATTTCCTTTTGCTTATGCTATTTGCTTTATATTCTTTGCTCACGCTTATTGCTTTAAATTATATCCTTTTGCTTATGTTATCTGCATTTATATCATTTAGCTTCTTACTCTTATTGCTTTATATTGTATTCTTTCGCTTAAGTTATTTGCTTATATTATCTTCTCTGCTTACGCTTATCGCTTTAAATCGTTTCATTCCTTATATTACCGCCTAATCATATTATTGCTTAAGCTTATTGCCTTATGTTAACCTGTTTATAACCAACTCTAACACTTCTTATGTTTATCTTATCTTATGCGTAATATTATTATCATTGAACATCGTTATATAAATGTCTTGTGCTAATGCTTAATGTCCAACGCATTGTTATAATACGTCTACCGCCATTGCTTCAGTAGTGCATGGCTTATTCACACGCGTTCCAATAAATAACGCTTTTGTTTTACCCGACGTTTGAATTCTTGTAATTATCCTTCGAATACCTAGAATCGTTACGAGCCATAGCAACAGCTGATCTCTCTTCGCGAACACCGGGAGTTCTTATCAGTGTTTACAAGCTTACTTACGCTTAGGGTCCCGCATGCCCAATGCTACACCTATTGAAAGAACTACGACGCGTGTCTTTTTATTGCAATGCAGTAGTTAAGCCAATTATAGAGCCATAAATACAAACCACAAGAGTTCTAACGGGTGTCACTCTGGTGAGCGATAACTCCCTAACCTTCCCTGCTGCGAAGCTGGCCTTCGTGCTGAACGCCTAAATTCGCCAGAGCTGCGAAGCTGGCCTTCGTGCCTGAATACCTTCCACCCCTCAGAGCTGCGAAGCTGGCCTTCGTGTCTGAGCTCCTAAACTCTCCAGAGCTGCGAAGCTGGCCTTCGTGCCTGAATACCATCCACCCCTCAGAGCTGCGAAGCTGGCCTTCGTGTCTGAGCTCCTAAACTGCCCAGAGCTGCGAAGCTGGCCTTCGTGCCTGAATACCTTTCACCCCTCAGAGCTGCGAAGCTGGCCTTCGTGTCTGAGCTCCTAAACCCCTCAGAGCTGCGAAGCTGGCCTTCGCGCCTGAGCTCCTAAACTCTCCAGAGCTGCGAAGCTAGCCTTCGTGCTCAACCTCCCAATATTCCCCAACCTTGTCACAGCCCTAACTTCCGCCACTCAGGACGTGACACCATAATGAAGGAAATTCCATGAACAAATGTTTTGTAGAATTTCAAATTCACTTCCTTAAAAATAGTCCGATTTACATGAAATTTGGTATGATTTTCTTCTGAAATACATATGAAATCCATCGGTATTACTTCAATATCGATACGATAAAGAGTTAAGAATAATTTTATTTCTGAATCAGGTATGAATTTTCGGCCGACTGCAGCGAATCGAGGTCGGTCGCCCCGTAGTCGAGGGTAAAATATTCATTACAGTATATTAAGAAGTTTTTGATTGTTCATTGTGTCGATATGAAAGTGACACCAATAGATTACTGGCGTTCTCCCGATTAAAATTATACTAAATGTCATGCAAATCAGACTACATTTACACTAGCAATACAATCATAAGAAGAGTAAACTTTTTTTACCACACTCTCTTATTTTAGTGAGCAGTGAAAGGATTAAATAAACATAAAATTGGATGGAAATGTTAGAGGGGTTAAAGAATCAAATAAAGAGAAGTGGGAAGAAGAAAGCGCGAAAGCCTGAAAAGTCGCTAACAGGAATGACCTGAAGGTCGTTTATGATTTTATTGGTTTATGATTTTTTGGTGAGACGGAGGACTGCCATGCAGATGTGCAGTTGGAGTGCTTTAGCTGGTAACCCAAGAAAGTTACTGTTAGGCACGTAGAGAAAATCACAATAGTAAACGAAAAATAACGTTGGACGGTCAATTGATGCGGCCGCACACGAATCTACTGTTACGATGTACCAGCTTCGACGAAGGTCAATTCTGTGATGAACTGAATACTTTAAATTTGTTGAAGGGTAATAAGATACAATCCGAAAGTCTGATCGATCCTTCGAATACCTAATTAAGGTTGTCCGCCCGCTCCCGTTAGCGGTCCGCTCCGCTGTTACGCATCCGCGTCGCACGCGTGTTCGTTGTAGCCCCTCTCCCTCACCTATGCCACAAAATTCGATCACAATTTCAAATTGTTCATTCTCATTTTCACATTGTCATTTTCACTTCAATCATTGAAACTGGTCGAAGCCTGAATGCATAAGTGAAATCAAATCATCCGCCACCACAATTTTGTGTTTATTTAACCCTTTCACTGCTGACTAAAATAAGAAAGTGTAGTAACAAATGCCTATTCTTTTTATGATTTGTATTGCTCGTGTAAAAGTGGTCCGTTCTTGGTGCTTATTTAATCGGGAAATAAGGAATCGATTAGCGTCGTTTTCGCAAACATCTGATGAGAAATACGGAAATCCTGGACATTTCTCACTTCTTAATATTATTCCAAGCCCTTCGAGGGTCGAAAACCATAAAATTCAGTGAGGTACCACAGGAGGTTGACTTCGCCATGGAGTGCCAGGCGGAATCTGTCTGACAGGCGTCGCTTCAGAATCACCCTCTGTACTCTGTAAGTTCTCGGATATCTCGAGTATCTCGGGTAGTTTACCCGGGTAGTGCCTACCCGGGAATTTTCCTTGTCCCAGATATCTCACGGGTACCCGGGTACCCGGTCCCCAGCTATAGCTCTAGTATTTACCAAAGCCTCCTTTGGACATTCTGAAATATTTTTCGGGTTTGTCACAAACATTTAGATACCTTTTTATCCATATTTTACCTAATCCGATTTATACGAAATACCGATGGTGTAACACAAAATACTAAAAGTCATTTATCTCAGAATCACCTTTTCACCAGATACGCCCTATTGAATTAATCCGGTAGTATTATTGTAATATACATATTATCTTCATAATAACACTTTTCTACAGATAGCAGCCGAAATTTTGGAACAAAAGGCAAGACAAGCAACTACAGATGTAATGCTGTGTATAAGGAGAGTAGCTTCTGCTTTAGAAACAAGAGAAAAAGAATTATTAGGTAAAATCGAAAAAGCTAGGCTGCTTAAGTTTGCTGCTTTGAAAGTAAGAGATGAAGGACTCAGAAACGGTATTGCTCGATTGTCCAGAGCTGCTGATAAACTTAGTGAAGCTATGGAATCAAAAATACTTCCTAATAATCCACTAAAGTTATTACTTACTAAGGATATGGCTTCAGCTGAGGTATTTATTAACATCAAATATACTAATATCTAAATCGACTTATTAGTACATAATGAATGATACTAATGGTTATATTCCTTATAAATTATAAATCATAATAAATCAAAGATTTTAGAAGAAACAAAAAGATTTTCTTATAATATATTTCTAGGAGATGTGAGATTATTTTGATTCGCGTTAATAATGTACTACCTTCTTCCTCCAAGAAATTGCTACCTTCTAAACAACAATGTATTATATAGGGTCAGGTGGGGTAGATTGTAACACCGGGCACAGTATAACAGTGAAAGTATTTCTGTTTCTTTGTAACATTTTTATTGCGTCATTCTATGTTTTTGACAAACGCACCTGCCGCCTTCGCGATTCCTTTCCCGTGATAATACCTACCAAAATAGGTTTTATCGTGTATAAACGTGACGAATTCAAATAAAAGATTTTTGTTTCTATTCCAACATGCAGTAATTCTGGTAAGTAATAATATTTTGTAAACAAATTACATATAGGGTGTCCGCGGGAAGACTGCACAGTTGGATATCTCTTAACGTATTGGATATAAAACAAAATATTTACACGGAATTGCATGGTTCGGGAGGGCAAATTTATTAGCGCAGACGAATTTTTTCTTCGATTTTTATTTTAAAACATACGATGGTCAAGTTCGGTTTTTTAAATGGAAATGTGTTTTTTTAGAGATCACACGATAGTGCGTTCCAAGACAAATGAAATAATCTATAATGTATACACCTTATTTCCATTGGTTTTCGAAATATTACTGTTGCAAATTTACTGATTTTCATTGAAAAAAAACCCGCTGGAATAGTCAGCACCGGGCATTGTCTGTTGAAACAGTTACCTGACATAGTTCTACGTCCGAAGTGGCAGATCCAAAGCCTGGACAATCCTTTTCCGCCCCAAATGCGAGGTACATCGAAATGTTAGGTACAAGAAGTGCGAAACAAACAACTACTGAAGTTGAAAATTGACTCATCTTTTCCTACTTCTCTTTGCGTACAAACTCTAAGTAAATTTTATCGCTATCGCAGATGTACCTAGCATTTGTGACAGAAAAGTATTGTCCAGCCTTTGTGCCTGCCACTTCTGGCGTAGACTTTAGGTAGGTAGGTATCTATTTCAACAGGCAATGTCCACCGCGTGCCACCCGTGGCGTGAACAAGACCACCTCCGGTGCTTGCTATACGAGCGGGTTTTCTTCCAGTGATAATCAGTAAATTTGCAAGCGCAATACCTCGGGAACCAGTGGAAATAAGGTGTACACATTACAGGTTATTGAATTTGTCTTGGAACCCACTATCGAGTGATCTCTAAAAAAAAACGTAGTTCCATTTAAAAAACCGAACTTGACCATCGTATCTTTTAAAATAATAATCGAAGAAAAAATTCGTCTACGCTAATAAATTTTCCCCCTCGAACCATGCAATTCCATATAAATATTTTTTTATCTCCAATACGTTAGGAGATATCCAGCTGTTCACTCTTCTCACGGACACCCTGTATATTTGTTACTTGATATAGAAATAAAGTATGCTGGTATTCATACCCTATAAAATATCAGTTTATATTTTATTGTTTATACGGTCCGGGGCACAGTGTAATGGGGTACAGTGTAACACAAATATGACATCAGTTACTTGCGCAAAAATGGGAAGGTAGAACTGTTGCAATGGATGATATAGAACTTATATTGCCATTTCCTGAAATAGCAAAGAAGACAAAACGTCATACACATTCTTATTCATTTTCAGATTTTTTTTTGTATTTTATTGGTATTTTGAAGGTTTTGTGCAATTGTTATAGTGTGTCCTATTCTATTACATTATACCCCTAAGGCTGCTAAACTGTACCCCGGATCTGGAGCACACTTAACAATTATGTGATCTCGAAAAGTATCAAATTGATTAGTTTTCAGGATAATTGTTAACATCTGCTAATTCTGATTTGAAGCTGTTGACTATTTATGTCCAAAAGAAAAGTTGATTTATTATACATCCTGTTGTCTACGATCATTATAAACTTTTTTGTTACACTCTACCCCACCTGTCCCCAAAAACATATATGGAATGAAAACTTCGAAATTACCATCATGACTTACATCAATACTACTATGTATCTTCTTCTTCTTCTCTACACTTCCCTTCTTCTCTTCTCTACATATATAAATGGAAACGTCTATTTCCTTGTTCCCTTATAACTCAGGAATTAATAGAGGAATTTCGATCCTACTTTTTTTAACGTGTGGTACAATTTGCAGGAAAAGTTTTAGACTATACAGGGTGTCCCAGAATTGAGGGATATCCCGGAACATGCAATATCCTGATGCAAAAAGACATCGAAAAGTCCTTAACCGTTTTGGGATCCGGGGTTTCGTTTTCGAGATATTAAGAAAAAAACCTAACCATTCAGAGCGCGAGCCTTCCGCTGGAGCACCCGCGCTAGCGTGGCCGCGCGCCGGGCAGCGCTGCGACTACGAACAAGCAAGGCGGCATGCATCGAAGGAAATTGCGTAGAATCGCAAATGAAAAAGACGTAAAAAAAATCTAACCTTTTGCCATGGTTTGCCATTTAAAGTGAATAATGTATAAAGGATAAATGGATGAAAATCATGAGTAACGTAAAAATACGAATACACAGTTTTTTTTTTAGAAGAAACGAAAATAATAATTATTTGGAGTGAGAGGATAAAAAACACGTAAATTTCACTTTTTAATAACGTACAAACGAAAAGGTAATGCAACAGGGAACGAGTGAGAAGTGATCGTAGTTCGTTATTGTCATAAGAATCGGTAGTTCAATAAGGGCCAACACTGTGGTTGATAATGAATAATAATAAATCCGTTTAAAAACTGCGAAGAAAAATTTACGTACGGAAATTTGGAGAATTATCGCCGGAAATAAACCATAGCCTGCGTTAAATTTAAAAAATATTAGTTGTCACGTCCCGGGTGGAGGTCTTTGGGACAATGACAATGTGGGCTAATGGGGCCGGGCTCGAATATGGAATTCGTAACCCTGAGGGTTGGAGGGATATTCAGGCGAGAATCTTGAATCCTACACACTGGGGCAGAGGGAGTTTAGGCGAGAATCTTAAATCTTTCACACTGAGGGTTGGAGGGATATTCAGGCGAGAATCTTGAATCCTACACACTGAGGGTTGGAGGGATATTCAGGCGAGAATCTTGAATCCTACACACTGAGGGTGGAGGGAGTTTAGGCGAGAATCTTAAATCCTTCACACTGATCGACCAGGGAAGGTGTAATAGGTGAACGCCCACAGGGGGCCACCCGTTAGATCACTTGTGGTTTTTCTTAGGGTTGGTAATTGGGTTTACCACTGCATTACTTGTAAGAAGCCGCCCGCAATATTCCGCGAAATATGACTAGACGTATGGTTAGGCAAGAGCTATACGAAAGTACGCCTTGTAAACATTATAAGAACTCTCACGTTCGCGAACCGAGATCAGCTGTTGCGGTAGCCTGTTATGATTTGGAATCTCCGTAGCCGAAGGATTGACACAATAATTCAAAGCGTGATTCAAAGTAAAACTGTTTATTCAATTTAAAGCACCTGGTAAGCCATGCACCATTAAAGCGGTAGCGTGGTTAATATAATAATGCGTAGGACGTTAAGCAATGGCACATAAACATTTATATAAATGGTAATTAATAGCAAAATATATGTATGAACATGAAACACATGAATATAAGCAATAGACAGTTATAAAGTATGCAATATGCAATTAGTAGTAACGACAAGCAATATAGAGCAATAAGCATTAGCAAAAATAATAATATGAAGCAATAAGCGTTAATAATATAAAATGATATAAAGCAATAAGCGTTAGTAAGACAAAATAATATGAACGCAATAAGCGTTAATAAGGCAAAATAATATGAACGCAATAAGCGTTAATAAGGCAAAATAATATGAACGCAATAAGCGTTAATAATATAAAATGGTATAAAGCAATAAGCGTTAGTAAGACAAAATAATATGAACGCAATAAGCGTCAATAAGGCAAAATAATATGAAAGCGATAAGTAATAATATGAAAAGCGCAAGCAATACAAAAGATATACGTGAAGATGATATGCCGTGGTAATAATGGTAATTGTAATTTCTTACGGTTGTTGCCGTAGAGTAACACCGTAGCACTGATTTTAATTTATTATAATAGATAAATTTCCTTAAAAACGTATTTACTTCGCGGAAGTGTTTCGCAGGAAGAGTCGCTCCTGTCTCGCGGGCCCTCGTATTTATACTATTTACAGGAATGTACGGTATGTGGGGTATGCGCGGTATGCACCATGACTTATGCTCGAAATATACATCTATAATTATAACTGGTTTATGAGTTATGTTCGAAATATGCGTTGGAATAAGACTTCCGGGGTTCTTATTTGGGCTTCTGAAAAGGGGAACACTCGACTCATTTAATGGATTTTGGGTGGTTTGATTGGAAAGGGATGAGTGTGGTTTTGACTTGGAGGTTCGTAGAGAGGGGGTGAGACGTGGTCTCGATTTAAGAATGTTTTTGGGACGAGGGACTTGTTTAGATTAGACATGATGGAGGAGATCATGCCACATAGGGCGAAGAGGGGAAGGGGATTTCGTGGTTGACCATCTTGAGATGGGGACCGCTAAGGTACATCGTCAAAATGATCAGTGATTGGGGAAAAGGGGTAAGACTTCAGTTTTGGGGATTTCAGTGGAGTAGTTTTGTAACTAATGAGGGAGACTTGAAACGATACCGCGCGAAAAATAGTGGGACGTCACATAGTCGCCAATAATGTAATTAAAACTCACCCTTTCGGAAATTCACCAGCAGCTTGAAAACCTGTGTCACTAGGTCACTGAACCGATCCTAGTTATCGACAGACGCGCCGAGTGCAAAGCTGATCTGAGGTACATGAAACCATCCAAAGTTAAGGATCGCAACGTCAAGTGCGTCCGGGTTAATGTACCGAATATTCACTTCACTGCACGCCTACTAACAATGATCACTTAATTTATTTTTCATGGAACGTGTTATTCCTATGTTATAAAAATTGGTGGAAATGAATTTTTACTCGGCGTTCGGAGCCGTGGGTATTCCCGCGCAAATTCTCACGTTGCAGCACTTGGGTCACCGTTATTCGGGGGGGGGGGGGGGTACACCCAGAACATCGCGTAATACTCTTGAGCAGAGAACATTTCTGCGACGTGATTGCTTGCTGATTGACAAGATTTTTTCCATGTGACTTCTTCTACCCCCAAATAGTTTCTCTCGTTCCATTATGAGTTGAACCCCACCAGACCAACAGGCTTCAGGTAAAAAGAAGCCAGTCATTTTCGAAACACACGTGCTTCTCAGAAGTGCAACGAACAGACTATCGTGCACTTTTACAAAAGTCCGCGTTCCGTCCTTATACTACCAATGTACCCATTGCTTCGAGGTAGGCAGCAGACACTACGTGTTTCAGTTCAAAAGAGTCCGAAGAGAAGAGAAACAGAAAGTCTTCGAGTTGCTATAAAGAAAAAAAATCCTGTTTCCTGTTTCCCTTTTCCGTTACCCTGAGTTCACGTCTGCTATGAGGCGGAACCAACTAAGCCATAAATTACCCAAAACTGTAGGAAACCGTTGTCTACCGTCGACTAGCGGGACAATACGGTCATAAGCCGCGAATCTAGCGAAATGCTCTGGCCGATCAGCCTGATTAATTTTTGGGAACTAGCAATTCAAAAATATTATTCAACATCAATACGGCTTGCGACGAGACACAGGAAGAAAGAGAGCATGTAGTTCGCTGACTGCGCGTAGTCCCGCCTGATATGTCCTACCTTCAAATTAAAGACGGATCCCATTGGTTAGGCCCGATTGGTTAGTTTGGGACCAATCGAACTTCAAGCCCACTTTCTCTCGCACAGAATACGTCGACGCGTGCTTTCATTTTGAAATTCGAGCGCGTGTTTAGAAACGAGAGATAAGCAGGCCCGATTGCTTAGTTTGGGGCCAATCGTACTTCAAACCCACCTTCTCTCGCACGGAATACGTCAATGCGTATTGTCCCTGAATTGAGGGACAATCCGAGGCATGCATTATCCTAATGCCAGAAGACATCGAAAAGTCCTTTACCGTTTCACTACGAGGTCGCGATTGTAAAAATCCGAAAAAGTACTACTACATTCGCTGATAGGTTTTCTGTAAATTAAGCTTATTTCTGGTCTAACACAGCTGATATTAACGTCGCAGTAAGCTGTTAAAGACAATGGGGCGCCTCGTCTCAGGTAAAGCAACCGCGCGATTACAGTTAGCTGACTGTACCGATACCACCCCATATTTCTTCAGTAGGGTCAAAAAACAGGTCGACAGAAGAATTGCAGGAAAATTTTACTAACCCACTTTTGGCCAATGACACTGTTTTTATAATAATCAGATTTGTAAGTTCCAGCTTGTCCTTATCTTGATTATTTGTTGAAAAAGTGTCATAGCTCAATGGAAACCACGAGAAGGTGGTGGGTTTTTTCCATCAGGAGAGGTTAAGGATGAGTGAGGAGGATGGAATGGATAAGAGTCAAATGACGGGGTTAACGATTGGAAGTAAGAAGTCAGTCGAAAGTACTTATATCGTGTCCCAATTTCAATAAAATTCGAGTCATGGAGAGAAAGCAGTAATCGATTTGCCGTGGAATTATCTTAGTGTATGTTACTCGCTTCACTAAATACAAGCACTCACTCACTGGCATCATTAATCAACACTCTCTTGCATTACACTACTCATTCTCTCACTCACTCACTCAATCACTCACTGGTATTATTAATGTACACTCCGTTGCATTACACTACTCACAATAAGTGATCAAACAAGTCTCCCTCTGTCTCTACGCACTTTTGAAACCTTCTGATGGAGGAATTGCGAACATTCTCGCACAACCCTTGTTCTGTAATAGCTCCAAATGCGCGATTATCCGTTGTCGTAATGTTTCTACGGTATCAATTTCAATGGAGTGGACCTTTTGTTTCACATACCCCCAGAGGAAGAAGTCTAAGGGAGTAAGATCTGGAGATCGTGGTGGCCAATTTATTGAACCCCCACGGCCTATCGAACGACCCGCGTAGGCATTATTTAAAAAGTCCTTCACAATATTCGCATAGCGTGGTCCAGCTCCATCTTGCTGGTACCGCATGTTCCGCCGCACATTTAATGCAACATCTTCCAAAAGAATCAACACATCGTTCTCCAAAAAATTTAAATACGCTTCACCTGTCAATCTTGCTGGTAGAATGAAAGGGCCCAAAATGTGATCTCCATTTATCCCAGTCCAAACGTTGAGGGTCCACTGAGTTTGAAAACTTCTGATGGTGATTGCATGTGGATTATCATAACTTCACACATGTGAATTTCTTGTGTTAAAAACACCTTCTCGTGTGAACGTACTTTCGCCTGTCCACAGAATCCTTTTTAAGATGTCTGGATTTTGTTGACACTCGTTCAAGAGCCATTGACAAAACGCCAATCGAACTGGCATGTCACGAGGCAGTAGTGTTTGTACCCGGCGCAGGTGGTATAGATACAATCCTTCTTCTTGTAAAATTCGGTGTGCCGTCGATTTCGGTATTCCTGATCTTCTTTCAATGTCACGCACACTTACAGTCGGATTTTCTTCCACCAAATCGATCACTGCTTCCTCATTTTCCACGGACTCGTTGCTTCTTGTTCTTCCCCTCGTACTGTTATCAGAACGAAATTGACCATTTCTTCTTACGTTCCATATCAACCCCATCATTATTTTTCTGGTTATGGGGCGCCGATTGGGATAATTCTCATTGTATACCCATACAGCAGCCACAATGTTTGTGTCACAGCTCCCGTACACCATGAACATATCGTAATACTCTTCGTTGGTATACATTCTCTGCCAAATGTTTGATGATCTGTTAAAATCCGTTCGCTTTCGCTCCAGAAACAGTTCTGACTATCCCATGTCAGGTATTAGCAGTCGCGACCCCACAACGTCCTCGAAGATAGGTACATTATTGGTCATTTCAATATTTCGAAAATATAAAGAGCTTGGTTGTGGAAGGGATAGACATGCGAAAGAGCGGTGTTTGTTAGGCGAAAACGTTATGATCATTTCGTTATAAAATTTATTATGAGGCTAAGTCTAGAAACATAAGACGGGAGTGCTATTGACAGTGCGTTTCGTTTCTATCCTGTAAGCCCTTCGTTTCGTTCGTAAAACTCATTTGGTTTACTAAGGGTTTAATCAATATACTGCTTCATTATCGGGTGGGACAACATGGTGACCGGGGCACACTGTTCTCGACATTCGACTCAGGGAACAATACGGTCATAAACCGCGACCTTCTTTAGAATACGTGGACGATCAACGCAGTCAGTTTTTACGATTGGTCAGAAACAATGCCGAAGAAGTAATACAGAAAAGTGGGAAGTCCGGAAATCGAAAGAATTAAGATACATGGCCGGTCACTGGTGTTTAAAATTTATGACTTTTGAAAATTTAGGGCCTTCTTACTTCCAATCGTTAATCCCGTCATTTGACTCTTATCCATGTCACACTCCTGACCCATTCTTAACCTCTCCTGATGGAAAAAGCCCACCACCTTCTCGCGATTTTCATTGAGCAATGACACTTTTTCAACAAATAATCAAGATAAGGACAAGCTGGAACTTACAAATCTGATTATTATAAAAACAGTGTCATTGGCCAAGAGTGGGTTAGTAAAATTCTCCTGCAATTCTTCTGTCGACCTGTTTTTTGACCCTACTGAATAAATATTGGGTGGTAACGGTACGGTCAGCTAACTGTAATCGCGCGCAGTTGCTTTACTTGAGATGTGGCGCACCAGTGTCTTTAACAGCTTACTCCGACGTTAATATCAGCTGCGTTACTCCAGAAATAAGCTTAATTTACAGAAAACATATCAGCGAATGTGGTAGTACTTTTTCGGACTTTTACAATCGCGACCTCGAAGTGAAACGGTAAAGGACTTTTCGATGTCTTCTGGCATTAGGATAATGCATGCCTCGGATTGTCCCCCAATTCAGGGACAATACGCATTGACGTATTCCGTGCGAGAGAAGGTGGGCTTGAAGTTCGATTGGCCCTAAACTAAGCAATCGGGCCTGCTTATCTCTCGTTTCTAAACAGGCGCTCGAATTTGAAAACGAAAGCACGCGTCGACGTATTCTGTGCGAGAGAAATTGGGCTTGAAGTTCGATTGGTCCCACACTAACCAATCGGGCCTAACCAATGGGATCCGTCTTTAATTTGAAGGTAGGACAAAGCAGGCGAGACTACGCACAGTCAGCGAACTACATGCTCTCTTTCCTCCTGTATCTCTTCGCGAACCGCATTGATGTTAAGTAATACGTTTTAATTGCTAGTTCCCAAAAATTAATCAGGCTGACCGGCTAGAGCATTTCGCTAGGATCGCGGTTTATGACCGTATTGTCCCACTAGTCGACGATAGACAACGGTTTCCTACAGTGTTGGGTAATTTATGGCTTAGTTGGTTCCGCCTCGTAGCAGACGTGAAGTCAGGGTATCAGAAAAGGGAAACAGGAAACAGGATTTTTTTCTTTATAGCATCTCGAAGACTTTCTGTTTCTCTTCTCTTTGGACACTTTCGAACCGAAGCACGTGGTGTCTGCTGCCTACCCCGAAGCAATGGGTACATTGGCAGTAAAAGGACGGAACGCGGACTTTTGTAAAAGAGCACGATAGCCCGTTCGTTGCACTTCTGCGAAGCACGTGTGTTTCGAAAATGTGCTGGCTTCTTTTTACCTGATGCCTCTTGGCCTGGTGGGGGTCAACTCATAATGGAACGAGAGAAACTATTTGGGGGTAGAAGAAGTCGCTTGGAAAAAATCTTGTCAGTCAGAAAGCAATCACATCGCAGAAATGTTCTCTGCTCAAGAGTATTACGCGATGTTTTGGGTGTACTCCCCGAACAACGGGGATGCAAGTGCTGCAGCGTGAAAATTTGTGCGGGAATACCCACAGCTCCGAACGCCAAGTAAAAATTCATTTCCATCAATTTTTATAACGTAGGAACAACACGTTCTATGAAAAATAAATTAAGTGATCAGTGTTAGTAGGCGTGCAGTGAAGTGAATTCGGTACATTAACCTGGACGCACTTGACGTTGCGACCCTTAACTTTGGATGGTGTCGTGTACCTGAGATCAGCTGTGCACTCGGCGCGTCTGTCGATGACCAGGATCGGTTCAGTGACCTAGTGATACAGGTTTTCAAGCTACAGGTGAATTTCCGAAATAGTGAGTTTTAATTACATTATTGGCGACTAATATTTTTTAAATTTAACGCAGGCTATGGTTTATTTCCGGCGATAACTCTCCAAATTTCCGTACGCAAATTCTTCTTCGCAGTTTTTGAATGGACTTATTCATTATCAACAACAGTGTTGGCCGTTATTGAACTACGGATTTTTATCACAATAACGAACTACGATCACTTTTCACTCGTTCCCTGTTGTATTACCTTTTCGTTTCTACGTTATTAAAAAAGGAAATTTACATGTTCTTTATCCTCTCACTCCAAATAATTATTATTTTCGATTCTTCTAAAAAAAAAAACAACTGTTTATTCGTCCTTTTACGTTACACATGATTTTCATCCATTTATCCTTTATTCATTATTCACTTTAAATGGCAAACAAACCATGGCAAAATGTTAGATTTTTTTGTTACGTCTTTTTCATTTGCTATTCTACGCAATTTCCTTCGATGCATGCCCCCTTGCTTGTTCGTGGTCGCAGCACGGCCACGTTAGCGCGGGAGCTCCAGCGGAACGTTCGCGATCTGGTTGGTCGGGGTTTTTTCTTAATATCTCGAAAACGAAACTCCGGATTCGAAAACGGTTAAGGACTTTTCGATGTCTTTTTCCATCAAGATATTGCATGTTCCGGGATGTACATCAATTCTGGGACACCGTGTATAGTCTGAAACCTTCCCTAAGAATTGTACTACAGGTTTAAAAAGCCGCATCGAAACTGATTTATTAGTTCCTGAGTTATAAGGGAACAGGAAAACAGACGTCTCATTTGCACACACGCGCGCGCGCGCGCATACACACACACGCGCGCACACACTTCTGTGTACATCTCGACAAATAAAGCCGAGCGACGGCCAGATGTATAGGAAATAGTTGTTCAGAATCATGCTCCCGACGACATATCCCAATATCATCGAAGTCGGTGAGGACTCGCCTTTTGTAAATAATTAAATTTGGTTCATAACTGTGCAAATAATTATATATTTTTTATTAATAGTTATATGATTATTAGCAAATAACAAATAACCAAATTTGTGTATATAGAAAATATTACAATGTTGAGAGGAGCTAAGTTTATAGCGTAGCCGATCGTCAGGGTTTTCCCTACAAGCAGCGTTCGTCATCTGGCGGACACATGGCTTACCGTCCACATCCATAAACTCGGGACCGTTATTAAAAGCACAATTGTGAGCCAACTAAGTGTCGGTATTAGCGCAGTCAATTTGGAGAGTTCCGAGGGATTAGGATGGGAACCAGATGCGCGTTTTATTGCAGCCGCGCAGTCACCACGCCAAGGCCCAAAGTCCGTGTCGCGTAAACCTGCACTTTTCACCGACTCCCAACACGTGGGAGGGACATAGCTTTTCTCGCGCGATTTCACCCTCACCACTGTCCTTTATGACACGCCTTCATCAATAATTTTGTGTTCGACACTCCTCCTGGAACCACCACTAGTAGGGTGGGCCGAAAAAAATTAAAATTTTCGAAACTCAAAGCAGCCTAGCGTAGAAAAGTTGCATCTGGAGAAGACAAATGGAGGCAACATTTTTTTTAAATCGGTCAATATTTGACCGGGCCGAAACGGAGTCAAAGTTTTTAGTTTTTGACCAAGTTTGGCGACTTCTGTATATTTTCATAACATTTGCATATTTCACTATTGAGCATCAGAAAATATTATTTAAGCACATAAACACGTGAAATAGTGTTTTATGTATTGTGGCGAAGCAGAGTATCTGTGTTTTTGTTTTTGGTTGTAACGCGGTTGTAGTGAAAGAGAAACATATCATATTGATTCAAGTGCTGGTCTAACAGCCATTTTGATCTGTAACATTCAATAGCCATTTCTGATAGATTTTCGTGTGCTGAAAACGAATTCGTAAACCGTTTGTCGCCACCACCCTCTGTTTTCGAGAAATTCGATCTTGAAAATAAAATTACAAAATTTCAACTTTGAACATCTTTTGAGTTCAAACAGTAATGGTTATTCGGTTACCTGTTCCGCCAAATTATTCCATGAACCCACGCAACAAAACGATACAAGTTATTTTTGAATTATAAACATTTAAATATCTTTAAACAACGATCAAAGGGAAAAGGACACCCAAAATGCATCAGTTTTTGCAGATATCTTTCTATATATTTAAAAAATTAAGGGTGCAGAAGAAAATCTGACAACTCCACGCGATGTAGAAGACATTTTCCTCCAGAAATCATCAATAGAAGTGGTAAGAAATGTTTTGTTCTCAAAACAGAAGCAAACAGCGGCGGGCGTGCCCACTGCCGCTCAGCGATAGTCACTACCATTGTCGGCGCCACACGTTTTGCCAAATTCTTTCGCTACAGTATTGAAAACAAAATGTGACTTACCAGTTTTGTTTCTGCTTTCCGAGGGGAAAATGTCTGCTGCATCGCATGGAGGTGTCAGATTTCCCCCTAGACCTTTAGTTTTTGATATATATGTATATATACAGGGTCATCCGTTAAAACTGCAACCTACGCGCGCGCCAACAGACGAAAATGGTAACACCGCCTCACGGACGCATTCCACTACAACCATGCACCGGCCTAGCGTTCGGAGGGTTAACAGCGACCGCTCGGTAGCAGTGATGCCCGAGCTTCGAAAATTTTAGGATGGTCTCTTTCAAATTAACGCCGCAAAGAGCTGTGCGGAATTTCTCGGCCCAGGTAAGCGAGCCACGCGCTCCGCTTTCATGATCGGTTTACCACTCGCACCCCGGATTACTGTAATGAGGTTTGAAAACAATATCAACTGGTCTTGTACCCGTCTTAATTTCAAAAATTTTAGCTACGACAGGGTTTACCGCGGCGCTATACCCTTGTACGGAGAGATTTTTCGCCACCTGCGTGTAAAAGCCACAATAATGATGCATCGTTCCAAAAAATGACATTAACGGAAGCCGGTATAGGCGTGGCGTTGAGTAGCTAAAAGGTTAAAATATTCAGATAAAAATTGTAGAAAAAAATTCAAACACCGCTACAATCAAAGACACGTCCCATTAGTTACGCGCTACTTCCGATCTATACATTATAAATTATAAAAAAGAAGACCAGAACAATAGATTCTGAGGTTTGCAGAACTAACACATAATTGAATAAAAATTTAATTTTTCAATTTATGAAAGTAATGATACAGAAACAACTAGCCTATTATTTATCAACACCATGAATTTTAAAAAGAGCATTATGTACAGTATCAAATAAACAGTTTGCAAAAGCTTTTCACAACAATTATAGTTAAACAATTGATAAACGAAAAATTAAGTGAACGTAAAATATTTTAAATTATCCATCATTAAGAGGGAATAATTTTTCCTCATTTTTCGGCACAAATTGCGTTCCGATATCTTTTATAGTTCAAAACTTATACGAAAAAGGCTCAAAATTCTTCAACCCGGGCCGGGCAATTTTAAGTAGCTCTTTGCGACGGTAATTTGAAAGAGACCATCCTAAAATTTTCGAAACTCGGGCATCACCGCTGTCAGTCGCTGACAACTCTCCGAACGCCGGGCCGGTGAATGGTTGTAGTGGAATGCGTCCGTGAGGCGGTGTTGCCATTTTCGTTTGTCGCGTGCGCGTAGGTTGCAGTTTTAACGGATGACCCTGTATAAAGACAGAAGTATCTGCAAAAATTGATACATTCGGGGGTCCTTTTCCATTTGATTTTTGTTTAAATATATTTAAATGTTAGTAATGCAATAATAATAAGTTATTATAACGATATAAGTATCGTTGAATTCGCGAGGGTTCATAGAATAATTTGACGGAACAAGCAACCGAATAACTATTACTGTTTGAACTCAAAAAATGTCCTAACTTGAAAATTTATTTTTTTTTCAATATGGAATTTCGCGAAAACAGATAGTGATGGCGACAAACGGTTTGCGGATTCGTTTTCAGCGCATAAAAATCTATAAGAAATGGCTATTGAATGTTACAGATCAAAATGGCTGTTGGACCGGCTCTTGAATCAATGAGATATGTTTCTCTTTCACTACAACCGCGTTAAATCTAAAAATAGAAACACAGATACTCTGCGTCGCCACAATATATAAAACACTATTTCACGCGTTTAGGTGCTTAAATAATATTTTCTGATGCTCAACAGTAAAATATGAAAATTTTATGAAAACATACAGAAATCGCCAAACTTGGTAAAAAATGAAAAACTTTTGCCCCGTTTGGACCCGGTCAAATATTGACCGATTAAAAAAAAAATGTTGCCTCCATTTGTCTTCTCCAGACGCAACTTTTTCGCACTAGGCTATTTTGATTTTCGAAAATTTGATTTTTCTGGCCTAACTAACCACTGTTCCCACAAGTTGCATGGAGAGGGAAATTTTAGTTTTCCTGCGAGCAATCACAACCCCACGATGACAGAATTCAACCACTTGCAATCAGAACTTCATTACTCTAAAACTCGGTCAACTCCTGGTAATTCCATAGCACCCACTCCTTCAATAGCACTCATTGTACATCTGTACCTGTTGTGAAAATATATCTTTCACGGGTAAGTTATTATTAAAAAACAAGTGTGCTCTTGTGATTTTAACCTATCACAAGAGTGTGGTAACGTAAGACTGGTCGTCAATCAGGCACGATTTAATCTTCCACGTCGCAACATATAATGTGTACATACTTGCGTAGTCGCGCACAATGGTTTCAGCGCGACGTTATACGCTAATTGTTATGGTACAATTCAAAGATTTTGAGTATACTGTTTGAATCCACACACAAATGATATGTACTACTATACACCTAAGAAATTGTACTTTTATTTTAAAAAAAGCATTCACTAATTCCTCTATAATAGCGAAACACAACGATGTTCGGAACTGACCAGAAATCACTAAAATTTCAAAACTTTAACTCAAATGTGCCACGGGCTCCAGTTGTTGAATCACCTTGAAATTTTACACATATCATTTTCTCATCAGGTGTTACAATTTATGGGGGTGCAACAAAAAAAAATAAAAAAAAAGTTTGACCCCTATAACTAAGGGCACCCTAATGCAGCCTGTACTCTGGAATCTATCCTTGCTCTTTCCTCCAAGTCGTATGTCGCAGTGCTGTGCGCCACAGCGTCCGAAACGTCTTCATCCGCAATAGTCACTGTATGTGATAAAGTCGATGCTCAATCATTAATGTGATTAGAAGGCATCTTCGTATCGTTCTGAAATATATTGAGAGACATAATGTCACCGAAATTATGTCACGTACCGGGTGGAGGTCTTTAGGACGATGGCATAGTGGGGTTATATGGGAAGGTTTTCGTACGAAGGCGAGATTCGTGGTACAAGGGAAGAAGGGGATTCAGGCGCGAATGCCATATTCGTGGCACTGAGGGTTGGAGGAAATTCAGCCGCGAATGCCAGATTCGTGGCACTGAGGGTTGGAGGAAATTCAGGCGCGAATGCCAGATTCGTGGCACTGAGGGTTGGAGGAAATTCAGGCACGAATGCTAAATTCGTGGCACTGCGGGTGAATAGGAATACAGGCGCGAATGCCAGATTCGTGGCACTGCAGTGAGTAGGGATTCAGGCGCGAATGCCAAATTCGTAGCACTGAACATCCAGGGATGGTTTAAACAGTAATCACGCCGGTGGAGACACCCGTTAGAGCACTTTTGTTTTGTTTAGGCTTGGTAATTGGATTTACCGTTGCATTATTGTAAAAAGCCACACGTAATATTTCCGCGAAATATGTTTAGACGTATCGTCGTGCAAGAGCTATACGAAAGTAAGTGGTGTAAACATTATAAGAACTCTCGCGTTCGCGGACCGAGATCAGCTGTTGCGGTAGCCTGTTATGGTCTGGAATCTTCGTAACCGAAGGATAGATACAATAATTCGAAACGTGATTCAAAGTAAAAAGTTTATTCAATTCGAAGCACCTGGTAAGCCATGCACTGTTAATGCGATAGCGTTGTTAATATAATAATACGTAGGACATTAAGCATTGGCACATAAACATTTATATAAATGGTAATTAATAGCAATATATGTATGAACATGAAACACATGAATATTACCAATGTGAATATATATATATATATATATATATATATATATATATATATAATGCAATAAACATATGATATTAGAGTAAAGCAATAAACGTTAGTAAGCAATATAATAATATAAATTAATAAGTATTAGCAAAAATAATAATATGAAATAATAAGCGTTAGCAATATATATATATCATTTTGTATTGCTAACATATATATATATATATATATATATATATATATATATATGCCGTTGGACAATAATTTGTAATAATAATTGCTTACAGTGGTTGCCGTAGATAATCCGTAGAACACTGATTTGAAATAATATATATGCACTTTATAATCTTAAATAGCGGACTGTTCCGCGGTGTTGCTTCCGTAGAAGAGGAGCTCCGGTCCCTGGGGCCCTCGTATTTTTACGATTTACAGGATTGTCAGGTATGAAGGGTATGCGCGGTATGCACCTTGACCTATTTACGAAATATACGTCGCAATAGGACTTCCAGGGTTTTTTTTATGAAATATGCGTCTATAATTAGAACGTGTTTGGTGATAGAATAGGACTTCCGGGGTTTTTACTTGGGCTTCTGAAAAGGGAACACTCAACCCATTTGATGGATTTTGGGTGGTTTGATTGGAAAGGGGTGAGTGTGGTTTTGACTTGGAGGGTCGAAGAGAGGGGGTGAGACGTGATCTCGAATTAAGAGGGTCTTTGGGACGAGGGACTTGTTTAAATTTAAACATGAAGGAGGAGATCGTGCCTCGTAGGGCGAAGAGGGGAAGGGGATGTCGTAGTTGACCATCTCGAGATGGGGACCGCTAAGGTACATCGTCTAGATGGCCCGATGGTTGGGGAAAGGGGGTAAGAGTTGAAGTTTGGGGGATTTCGGTGGAGTTGTGGAGTAATTTATGAGGGAGACTTGAAATAATACCGCGCGAAAAATAGTGGAACGTCACATTTGCTAGAGAATCTCTAGATTCTCTTATCACCAATTGGTTTTGCTGAGGGATTATATCCTCACTTCTACTTGTCGTTGTTCGGGGTGATAAACATGGCGGTAATGAAAGTATATCTATTATTTCCATCGGTTCTTCTTCTCGTGATGTTCCTGTAGTTTCGATTGGTTCTTCTTCTTGTGATATTCCTGTAGTTTCGATTGGTTCTTATTGGTTTTTCCTTTCTGGTGAAGGACCAGCAATTGATGAATCGCTTGATAGAGTTCATTTTCGTTTTTGTTCCCAATTTTGAGACGTTTCTGACGATAACGTATTTAGTTCCATATTTTCATCTTCTGACTCGTCTAACATTGGTATACGTTTAGGTGTTTTTTGGGGGGAATTCTAGATATTTGAGTTCCCTATTTGGGAAGGCTAATTGTCTGCTTTTCGTTAGTCCTGGTCCTTTAAAGTCTTCCGGTAAGTTTAACAGTAAGTTTTTCTTTTGAGGCGGTTCGCCTTCTGGAGGATCCTCTTCCTCCGTTGCTCTTATGGGTAGGCATATCTTTGGTGGATTTCGAGATAACGCATCAGTGTTAAGATTACTTTTCCCTTTCTTATAACTTATTTCGAATTCATAATCGGATAATTTAAGTTTCCATTTCCAAATTCGAGAATTTGGATCTTTTATTGAATTCATCCATACTAGAGGTTTATGGTCTGTTTCTATTTTAAATTTACGACCATATAAATAGGGTCTAAAATGCGTTACGCAATAAATAATTGCTAAACATTCCTTTTCGATTGTGGAATAATTCTTTTCCGCTGGATTTAATAAGCGGGACGCATAAGCAATAGGAAGATCGTCGCCGGTAAATTCCTGACTAAGCACTCCTCCTATGGCCTAACCCGAAGCATCCGTCGTTACCTTGAACGGGTGCGAAAAATCTGGGTATTGAAGTATCGGCTTGGATATTAGAGCTTTCTTTAATATTTGAAATGCTTCTTCTTCCTCCTTGTCCCAAATAAATTTCTTTGTCTTTTTCAATAAATTTGTTAATGGTTTCGATTTTCTTGAGAATTCAGGTATAAATCGTCTATAGTATCCAATTAATCCCAAGAATTGTTTAATGTTCTTAGGGGTTTTAGGTCTAGGAAAATTTTCTGCTGCTACAATCTTTTTTGGATCTGGTTTTACTCCATGTTCATCAATTATGTGTCCTAAATAGATCACTTCATGTAGTAAAAATTCGCATTTATCTGGTTGAAGCATTAGTTTTGCTTCTCGTAGTCTTTTCATTAATCTTGTAAATTTTATTTCGTGTTCACGAAAAGACTTGGAATATATTACTATGTCATCTAGGTAAACAAAAAGTTCGGTTCCTTGAAGTCCTGATAGAACGCTATTCATAAGGCGTTGAAATGTTGCAGGAGCATTTTTTAATCCAAAGGGCATTCTTGTAAACTGGTAATGTCTGTATGGTGTAGAAAATGCTGTCTTGTGTGCGTCGTCTGGTGCCATCTTAATCTGATGAAACCCTGATGCTAAGTCGAATGTAGAGAAATATTTTGCGCTCCCTAGTTGATCCAATATCTCTGTGATATTTGGTAGAGGATACGCGTCGCCTACGGTCTTTTCGTTTAATTTACGATAATCTAATCTCGATTACTAATCTCCAACGTTTTTTCCCTGTTGCATCTGATTTCTTAGGAATGATCCATAATGGAGAATTATATGGAGATGTGGATGATTCTACCACACCAGTTTCTAATAGTTCTTTTATTTGCTGATTTATTTCATCTTTATGGATTGGTGGATATCGATACTGACGAGTATTTATTGGTATATCATCCGTAGTATGAATTCTATATTGTATGCTATCTGTTGCTTCTGTTCCGATCAAAGCCGTTCGATACACGTTCAAAACACGATCAAAGCCGTTCAATACCCGTTCGATACACGATCAAAGCCGTTCGATACACGTTCGAAACAGGATCAAAGCCGTTCAATACACGTTCGATACATGTTCAAAGCCGTTAAATACACGATCGATACACGTTCGAAGTGGTACGATAGACGTTGACAGTGGTACGATAGACGTTTGATACACGATCATAGTGGTTCAATACCCGTTCGATACACGTTCAATACCCGATCAATACCCGTGGAGAGTGGTACGATTCACGATCAAAGTGGTATGGTCTAGTCGCATGATGTGTCCAAAGAAGAAGAGGAAGATGATGCGTGTGATTAAGGAGAGGATGGTCAGTGAAAATGAAGGTGGAGAACAAAGACATCCTACTTTGCAATTTTAGGTATAGGTCCTCATGTGATAAATCCCGTTATTGTGGATAGTGAAAAGAAGCTATAGTGATACTCGGTTGGTATAATTGCGGGTTTTTCTAAATCGTTTTTGTAAGTCTCCTAATATGTTTGCTAACTTGATTTAATTCTTCCGGGTGTTTGATTATCCTTTTAAACTTGAAATTTGTGTTTCCGTACGAATATACAGTGGTCTGTGGATGTGTAATTTCATCTAATAACAAAATCGTAGCCAGGTAAGTAGTACCATGTTTTTCTATTTCGTATTGTTTTCTAGTTTCTATTGTGAATTTGGCTGTAGGGGTTGTATATTTGTTTCTTATTGTTATTATACGAGAATCCTTAATGCTATACATATTTGTGCTCTTGTCGTCGCAAGTTACTGCTAGTTGTATCGGTTTCGGCGCGATATAAATCCACGTGCCTGGTTGTTGTAATTCTATCTGGAACGTGTGATTCAGTGTCATAATTCGCATTTGACAATTGTTTGAGGTTTTTGTTAATTTTGTGTACAACTGTACTTCGCACGGTCCGTATGGTATCGCATTGAACATTGGGTGATTAGAGGTGCAGAGGTACAGATCGTTTATTGTCTTACATTTTGCTAGGCTTTGTTTGCTTAGATGTATATAACCTTGCACCGAGGTAGCAAGTACCACGTATGAGTCGTGGGGTTCTATACGCGTAGAACGATTCGTTTATCTTCGTGGGTACCAGGTGCACCTTGCTCAATTTGAATCTTTTTCACGTTTTGACAATGGAGTATCTAATGGTACAAATTTCGTACAGGACGTGCATGTTTTCTATTTTTATTCTGATTCGGAAGTCTAATCCTTTCGGAATATGTGCGAGTGCGGAAGTGAGGTACGTTATGATTTATGCTGGTGGTATTAATCGTGGGTTTAGGACTCCTTTTTTTATATTCATAATGAATTCTATCAAGTCTTGTGTGTCATGCAATACTGTTTCCGCAACGCTCTTTATTAGTATGAGGTGTTCGTCTACTGCCTCTCGAAATTTAGTAATGCCATTTTGCTGTTGGAGTAAGTACTAAATTTGCCAAGTCCCGTTTAATAGTGTGTTTTCGTTGTCTCGTATGTCATGTATAGTCTCGTTGAGAAGTTCGGTATTTGCTCTTACAATTTGCATTTGTCCCTTAATTGCATTTTTTAGTCTGTTACCTTGTTTTTTTAAAAGATCTATTTAATCATTGATTTTCTTTCTGTCCTCGGAATCCATTAGCTCGAAAAGTGATTTGTCTATGTAACCTAATCCGTCTATTTGTCCACGACGCTGTTTTGTGCTGAGCTTTTAGTTTGCTGGACGTAGGTAAGGAGTTTGGCGACGCGGTCTACCTCGTCTTGGATTTTCGTGGCGAATGTTTTACATAATTTTGGTAAGTTGTCGGTAGAAGGTTTTTCTTACATTGCACAAGTATATCGTATAGTGAAGCTTGAAGGTTCGCTTCGCGTCGGTAGATGTAAGATATGTCGCCGTGTATTACTAACTTCCAGCTATCTCAATAAACCTGCAGATCGCTTAGGTTTTCGGAGTAAATGTCGGGGTGGTGTTGGAATTCTTTTATTGTGAAATCTGTGTCGTCGTTTGTACGACGGAAATCCAGTAAATCATAATGTCAAGGTTTAGTCAGAGTTTCGTTTCGTTGATCGCGAATTCTTTCTATGTGTGTGCGCGAGATAATTTTTTTGCTAACGTAGGACAGTTTATCCTCTTTGTCCGGGCTTGAGTAGAAGTGAGAAGTGAGGGCATATGGGACTCGATTTCCTTGGTCACTTCTTATTTCGTTGCAATCTACCGGCCGAACATGTTGACTTTGTTAACCATCCCGCGAGAGCTCGCGATGTTTTTGTTGGTACGTTAAATGCAAGTTCGTTAGTGTTTTCGCGTCTTCGCAGGAGTGTGCATGTGTTCAACGTTCGTTATTATTTGTAGAGTTTGGAATTTCCGGTCCCGCCGGGTTACATGAACATACAATACCGGCGGGCGGTACGGGAGTACCGCACGCAGCGACGTCGGTTTGAGGCCGAGAACGCTACCTGGTTATATGACGAGGACGCGTCGAGCGTGCGGGCCTTGTTCGGTAAGTTTCCCGTTATTTACGTTTTGTTTATTTTCCGTTATTCGAAATTAATTATTTCGCGTCTGGTGATTTTTCTAGAGCGTTACGAGGACCAGTTCGTTGGGCCCGTGCGACGGCTACGTCTGTGGTCCCTTTGCGAAGCCGCCATCGCGGCCACCCTAAGAAACGGTGAATATCCAGATTAGATAGATTGCTTATTTTAAATTCTCTTTTAAAATTCTTAAAAAATAAATAAATATTTTTCGTCCCCATTTTTCAAATCAACTTGGTCGTGCTGTTATTTTCCTTCATAACTGCGACCATTTCCCTATTCCTGCCCTATTCTATAAAGTGTTTAAGTCGGTTCGTATGAACGCGGATTGTTCGCCCTTTATACTGTAATTATTGTTATCGTGCATGTTTTGAATCGTGTAGGGACCTATCCACGCGGGTGTTAGTTTTTTACCTTCCGCGTCTTAGCGTCTCATCGTGCAGTAGCACTTGGTCTCCGATTTTAAAGGACCTATCCGCGTTTTTGTCGTAGCATTGGAATTAAAATTAAAATAAATTTAATATAATATTTTAATTTAATATTGAAATTTATATCAATCCAATAATGAATAACTTTCAATTAATAAAATTACAGAAAATATTTTAAAAATAAACTTGCTTCATAAGAAACTGACCGCGAAATTGACCCAATCGCTCCTAATATTGAATAATTAGAATTTGAAGCCCAACCAACAATTATCACAGGGTAAACACCTATTCTTAATAAATATAAAATTCCAAGTTTTATTGAATATAGCAAAAAAATAATTTATATATTAAGTCCTTTCGTACAAAAATTTATTAGATAAATATAGATAGAAACCGATCTCGCTCACGTCGATCTGAACTCAGATCATGTAAGATATTAAAAGTCGGCGAGACTTAAAATTTAAACTCCTGCATTTAAATTATATCTTAATTCAACATCGAGGTCGTAATTATCTTCATAAATATAGGTAATCTAACAAAAGTGATAAACAGAATATGGAAGAAAGGGGACTTTTCGGAAGAATGGAAAGAAGGAATAGTCCTGTGTTCAAAAAAGGAGAACAAATGGAAAATAAAATGTAGTAGTTAAAACGGCTATATATATATAATTTCTTCTCTTTTCAATCTATCAAATGCACCATTCAGATCCGCGAATAACAGATATACCTTCCCTCTTTCTTTTGATGGTTTTATATATATAAGAGCTAAACTCTTACAAACCTTCATCACGCAAGGTGTGATGAACATACGTATGGGAGAGTCTCATTCCTCGAGCAATACTCCTCGTACTGCGGGCAGAGGTATTGCGAATATGGTCAAGGATTTCTTCTTCCCTGTTGATAGTCCTTCGTGGTCCTCTTCCTTAGATGTGAGGGAAAAGGGACCCCGTAGTGTGCAATGTCTCGCACAAATTGATGAAAAATTGCCGGGAAGTGCCGCGTATAATCGCTTCGCACGTAATGCGCTGCAGCCAGCTTCCCCATACATGACAATCACGTTAAACATGTCGTTGCATGAATACCCCGCATAGGTCTGCATGCTTCACAAAATAACTTCTCCACTTTTCCACTTAATGGGAGTTCGCGAGCACGCGTCGTACGACCAGCAATTTCGCACGGATGGCGTCAGTAAAATCTAAAAGTCTTGTCAGGTTGCGGAGACCGATTGTGGTGACTGCTGTGACTTGACTGAGTTTTCTACGTTTTCTGTGGCAAAAGAAACCACCAACGTGGAATATAGTCGCAGAGGCAGTGATTTCCATAGCCAATCAGGTCTGGTATAGGACTTCGTGTGAACCCTGATTGGCAGTACGGCGGCGCATACCTGCTACCGGAAGTATGTTTTTCTGTCGCGCGGAAAACACGGACATCCGGATTATACGTAAAGGGCTGGTAGTCCTGCTACCCCCTAGACCAGGGCTGCACAAGGGGCTGTTTTCGGCGCCTAGCGGCGAACAACCCGCCAGTCCCGTTGCTGAGGTTAGAATCGGTGAGGAGAACTGCAGTAGTGTACGTGCATTTGGTATAACTTGAACCCAGCCATATATACTTACGCTAGAAGCCTACGAGCACGCACATACACTACTGCAGTTCTCCTCACCGATTCTAACCTTAACAACGGGACAGGCGGGTTGCTTGCCGCTAGACGCCGAAAACAGCTCCTTGTGCAGCCTGCCCTAAACCCTTCACCACGAGTAGCCAGAGTCGCGTACCCGACCTGAGAGACCCTTAAAACGGTCAGGCGTTTATGATTCAAGTAAAAAGAAGCCAGCACATTTTCACAAAACCCCGCGCTCCGTCTTTTTATTGCCAATGTATCCATTGCGTCGAGATAGGCAGTAGGTACCACGTGTATCGGTTCGAAAGGTTCTGAAGAGAAGAGAAACCGAAAGTCTTCGAGTTGCTATAAGGAAGAAATGGCGTATCATTCCTGTTTCTGTTATCCGATACCCTGAGTTCACATCTGCTGCGAGGGGGAGCCAATTAAGCTAAAAATTATCCAAAACTGTAGGAAACCGTTCCCTACCACCGACACGCGGAACAATACGATTATAAACCGCGACCCTGGCAAGATGCTCTGGCCAATCAGCCTGATTAATTTTCGGGAACCAGGCGCGGTACACAAGTCCGCATGTTCCGTTTTTAATTAAATATGCTAAATGTAAGAAGATGCTACCAATATATCAATTAAAATGTATTATTCTCCATCAATACGCCTCGCGGAGGGGCACAGAAAGAAAGGGAGTACCTATGTAGTTCGCTGACTGTGCGTAGTTCCGCCTGCTTCGTCCTCCCTTCAAATTAAAGATGGATCCCTTATCTCTCGTGTATAAGCACGCGCTCGAATTTTAAAGAAAAAGCACGCGTTGACGTATTCTGTACGAGAGAAGGTGGTCTTTAAGTCCGTTTGAACCCCACCTAACCAATCTGCCCTGCATCCCTCCCAAACACCCACTGTCGTAAAGAGGTCTTCTTCACAGGAATATCTTCTCTACAAGGCCCACCTTCTCTCTCAGGGAATACGTCAACGCGTGCTTTTGTTTTGAAATTCGAGCGCGTGTTTATACCCAAGAGATAAGGGATTTGTCTTTAATTTGAAGGGGGGACGAAGCAGGTGGGACTACGCGCAGTCAGCGTACTAAATAGGTACTCCCTTTCTTCCTGTGTCTCTCCGCCAGGCGTATTGATGTTGGATATTTCTTCTTAATTGCGAGTTCCTAAAAATCAATCAGTCTGGTCGGCCAGATCATTTCGCCAGGGTCGCGGTTTATGACCGTATTTTCCCGTGAGTCGACGGTAGAGAACGGTTTTCAACAGTTTTGAGTAATTTATGACTTAATTGGTTCCGCCTCGTAGCAGACGTGAACTCAGGGTATCGGAAAGGGGAAATAGGAATGGTATGCATTTTCTTCTTTCGCACCGAAAGACGTGGTGTCCATTGCTGTCGGCAATGTGAAGCAATGAGTACATTGGTAGTAAAAGGACGGAGCGCGGGCTGTTGTGAAAGTGTACGATGATTCGCTCCCTGCACTTCTGCGAAGCACGTAAGTTTCGAAAATGTGCTGGCTTCTTTTCACCTAAAGCCTCTTGTCCTGGTAGGAGGTAACACAGAATGGAACGAGAGAAACTACCTCGGGGTAGAAGCAGTTGCTTGGAAAAGATGCTGTCAGTCAGCTAGCAATCACGTCGCAGAAATTTACTCTGCTCAAGAGAATTACGTAATGTTCTGCGTGTACACCCCAAACAACGGGGACGCAAGTGCTGCTCCGCGAGAATTTATGCTGTAATAAGGACTCCAGGGGAAGCCAGGGCTCCGAACGCCAAGTGAAAATTCATGTGCACCAATTTTTTTAACGTAGGAACAACGCGTTACATGTGTTAGTACCTAGCCGTGCAGTGGAGATAAATATTCGGTTGACACATTAACCGGAACGCACTTGATGTTGCGACTCTTAACTTTGGGTGGTGTCGTATACCTCGAACCAGCTATGCACTTTGCGGATCCGTCGATGACCAGGATCGAGTCAGTGACATAGTGACACAGGTTTTCAAGCTGCAGGTGAATTTCCGAAAGTGAGTTTTAGTTACTTTATTGGTGATTATTATTTTTTAAATTTAACGCAGGCTATGGCTTATTTCCGGCAATAATTCTCAAAATTTCCGTACGTAAATTTTTGTTCCACGTTTTTAAACAGTTCTATTCATTATCAGCAACAGTGTTAGGCGTTATTGAACTACGGATTTTTATCTCAATAACGAACTACGATCACTTTTCGTTCACTTCCTGTTATATTACTTTTTCGTTTATGCGTTATTTGAAAACGAAATGTACGTATTTCTAGTCCTCTCACTTCAAATAATTATTATTTTCGATTCTGCTTTGAAAAAAATGTGTATTCGCCTTTTTACGTTTGACATGATTTTCCTCGATTTAGCTTTTATTCGTTATTCACTTTAAGCGACAACCAAAAAATAACGAAAGGTATCGATTGCCGCCGTTTTCTCACTTCTTTCTTTTCTCTCACAAGAGTTCTCACTTCTTAATGAGTATTCCGACTCTTTCGGGGGTCGAAAGTAGGGCATTCAAACCCGGGATATCACCACAGCGATCCCGGCTGTGTTTGGGATTCCAATAGTCCCGGGATTTGATATATCTAATCCCGAGAATTTTGAAGATTATTTAAAAATGTGAATTACTTTAGAACCACCCGAAAAATATATAAATAAACAGAATAAACAAACATAGTCATTTTATAATAATAAGTACAATAATAATAGTAATGATTTATTAAAATAATAATATTAAGTCGTATACAACTAACTAAACCATATTTATTTTTACAATGCTATTCTCACTTTCCGCTATTTCGAAATCGCGCGAGTTGCAAATCGCAACTTGTCTGAACACGTAAAGCCGAAACATTGTACTTAGATATGTACGTACTTTAAGTGCTTTGTTGTTTCTTCGTTCGTACTAATTGAGACACTATTATTCTTCATTACTGTTTTTATTGTGAAAAATGATTTTTGTTCATGTGTCAGACTACTGATAGAAAGTAAGTTTGTTTACATTAAATAAAGATTTAGAATTTTAGCACATGATAAATAGTTTTAATTACTGAAATTTTGTATTACCCAATCCCGGGATTAGTCCCGGAATCCCGAGATAGACTTTAAAAAATCCCGCAATCCCAGAATGGTAAATAATGGCCGGGATTGTATTCCCTAGTCGAAAGCCATAAACATGCGGTGAGGCATCGTGGGTGTAACGTACCGCTACGAACCACCATAAATTTTTCCTTTTTCTTTTATTATAAATTGTTATTTTTCGTTCAGTTATACCTAAATTGTAACACTAGTGTTAAGGACATGTGAAACACGTGTGAGCAACACGCTATGTGGCGGGAAACAGTGAACTAAACGACGCGACACGCATGCGCATAACCGCTCATTCAAACAGTGAACTCAGTGGCGCGAGTGAATCGAACGCGCGTGCGCAGACCGCACGTTCAACCGGACGCCGAATAAACTGAGTGTAGTACGCGAGTGGCGAGAACCGGATGTTAATTATAATTGGTGCGCGAGATCGCGCAACGAATGATTGGTGCGAGCCAAGTACCGGCTAGCAGTATAAACACAGGTCCGCCAGCAGCAGTAAGGCAGACTTGGTTCTGCCACCAAACCAACACCGAGGTCGCTGTCACTAGCCGCCTCAGCACCGGAAGGTCTAAAGGAAGTCTATCTTAAATCAACGTCCTAACTTACAAACTTCCAACCTCAAGCGAGGTCGCTTTAGCTAGCTCCTCAACTTCCAAACGAGGTCGCTTTCGCTAGCTCCTCAACTTCCATCCTAGAAAGCGTGGGCCAGCTGATAGGCACCTGAAGACATCACAATTCCGAAGGAAGCAAGCAATCCACTAACTTCAACTTCAATCTGAGGACGCTCTAACCGGCTACCTGGCTACCATCCGAGATCGTTTTAACTAGCAACTCGGCTTCCATCCTAGAAAGCGTGGGCAAGCTGATAGGCAACTGGAAGCTACTACAAAATCCGAGAGAAGGAATCCTCTCCAATTCTCAACTTCACATACCAACTCGACCAAGCGTCATTTCTTGTACTACATTATACCGACTCCGTGTCGAGACTTTATGTTCAATTAACGATTTAGTATCATACCATATCTTTAATAATAATTAACGTGATATACTTAATTATCGATTTAGCATCAAAACCGAAATAATACTCTTTATTACCGACTCAGCGTCAAAACGAAATCAAAAGATATTCTTGATTACCGACTCAGCGTCATATTATTCTCTAAATACCGACCGATACGTCGTAACACAATTACTTTATGTTCAATTGTATTAATTTATCGCCATAGTTCTCACGACTCCGTGTCGTATTATATGTTCCACTTCGACCTAGCGTCAAAACCATCTTTTGAATAAACTATCTTTTTATCTATCGTTCAAAGAAGGACTCTCGTTTCGTGAAATTCGTTTCTTTATCGCACGCCACCCGAACCAATCCCACAATTTCACAGGTAAACCGCTCTACTTGTGAAATCTCCTGTAATTAACGGCAACGTCTCGTTCAAGAATGTTACACGGGATGTTGTCTTCGCCATGAGGTACCAGGCGGCATCTCCTTGAGTCGAGTCGCTGGAGGATCACCCTTAAGAGTTTTTCCTTCCGAAAAACACACCACTTTAGGAATTACATGAAAGGTCAAAGGTCAACACACTATTTCAATGTGTCAGTCCCACCAATATGCACGAGCTACTATCCGTTTCAAACGCATGGTATAAATGTTAAGGCGTTATGACTGTAAAATGGAGACAGATCGGACACTATGTCATCGGACTTTTATGTTCATTGGGCCTCCCCTACCACCCCCTAAAATATCGATACGTATATCGTTTACACTCTGTATATTGTGGCGAAGCGGAGTACCTATGGGTTTCTATTTTTGGACGCAACGCGGTTATAGTGAAAGAGGAACATATTTTATTGATTCAAGAACCGGTCCAACAGCCATTTTGATCTGTAACATTCAATAGCCATTTCTTACAGATTTTTGTGAAATTGATAACGAATCCGCAAACTGTTAGTCGCCATCACCCTCCTTTTTCGAGACATTCAATTTTGAAAAAAAATGTAAATTTTCAAATTTGGACATTTTTTGAGTTCAAATAGTAATAGTAACACGGACTTCCGTTTCCGGTCGCGTGAGTGGCAGGTGCGTGCAAGAGTGAGTGGAGTTTGTAGAGGATTGAAAGGCGAGCGAAGTGGTGAGGGAGAGTGGAGAGTGTGGGTGAAGGGTAGTGGAGAGGTGAGGAAGGTACGGGGGATAAAGGGAAAGGACGGTGATAGAGGGTGGCAGAGGTACAGAAGGGATAAGGGAGGCGTTGGAGGTTAGGTGGCAGAGAGAGGAAAAGAAAGGCGGGAAGGAGCGTGAAGAGTGACAGGTGGTGACGCGGGCGGGAGAAGAGAGAAGCAGGAGGGAAGAGCTGGTGGGAAGGCGGGAAGTTTAAAAAAGAGAGAAGGCAAGAGGTGTGAGGAAGGAAGAAGAGAAATTAAAGGATTAAAGGAGCAGGAGAAAAAGGATTAGAGAGGTAGGATAAAGGGATAATAGAGCGAGGAAAATGGGAAAGGGGAAAAAGACAAAAGGGTGTAAGAAAAGAAAACAAGAGATGTCGGCGAAAAGGGGGGGAGAAAAAGAAGTGGCAAAGGTGGCGTATGAAGAAAGGAAAAGAAAGGACAGTGTGAGCAGCGTGGGGAGCAGCGCGGGGAGCTTGGACAGTTTGTGGGGAAAAAAGAGGGAGAGAGAGGAGGACGCGGGGGCTATAGAGGAGGAAAAGGTGGGAGGGTTCAAGAGAAGTGGAAAGACGCAGAGGTCACCGGAAAATGGGGGTAAAGGGGGGAAGAAAGAAGTAGAGGAGGAAGGGAGAGGGCTGGAGGGGATGATAAGGGAAATGATGTTGGAGATGAGGAGGATGAGGGATGAAATGAGAAGGGGTAGGGAAGAGAGAAGAAGTATGGAGGAGGAGATAAGGAAGAAGAGGGAGGAGATGAAGAGGGAAAGGGAGGATAGAAGAAGAAGGGAGGAAGAGTGGAGAGGGGAAAGGAGGAGATGGGAGGAGGAGATGAGGGAAGAGAGGGTAGGGAGAGAAAGGCTGAGAGAGAAGATAGGGAAGATAGAAGAATTGGATAGGAGGATAGAGGAGGTGGTGGAGAAGGTGGGGAAATGGGAAAAGGAAGGAATGGGGAGTGAGGGGGAGGGGGAGGGGAAGGACAAGAGGATTCCTCCTGGAGGATAAGACTCAGAAGGTTAGAGGTGATGCAGGATAAGAATGAAAGGGAGAAGAGGAGAAGTAATGTGATGGTAAGGGGGATGGGGTTGGAAGGAACTGATGCGAAGGAGGAAGTGGGGAGATTATGGGAAAGGATGGGGTTGGGGACGGAGGGGATAAAGGAGGTGGTGAGATTGGGAAGAGCAGGAAAGGAGGGGAGTGGAATAGTGCTGGTGAGGTTGAAGGGGAGGGAGGAAAAGAGTAAGGTGATGGGCAAAGAAAAAACTGAGGGGAAGAAGGGAGAGGGTAGAGGACGACCTAACAGAGGAGGAAAGGAGGGCGAAATGGAAGATAGAGGGAGAGGCGCAAAGGGAGAGGGAGAGAGGAAGGAAGGTGCAGGTGGGATATATGAAAATGTGGGTGGATGGGAAGGTAAGGTGGGGCGAGATAAGGGAGAAATGGAATGAGGGGCAGGGAAACGATTGAAGTGGGAAGGGGGAAAGAAGAGGGAGAAATAAATGGAAGGGGGTGTTGGAAGGTGGCCTTCTGGAATGTGGCAGGAGTGAAGAGGGAGGATGTAGGCTTTTGGAGGGAATTGGAAGAGTGGGATGTGATGGTACTGAGTGAGACCTGGGTGGAGGAGAAAGAATGGGAGTACGAGGAAAGGGGGCTACCTAGGGTGTATGTATGGGAAAAGCAGTGGGCCAGGAAGGAAAGGCAGGAGGGAAGAGAGATAGGGGGTATGATAATGGGGGTGAGGAAAGAGCTGGAAATGGGAGAGGGGGTGGGGGAGGGAAGGAGATAATGGCGAAGAAAGTGAAGATTGGGGAGGTGGAAGATAGTTGGGGTATATGTGAATAGGGACCTGAAAGAGAAGTTAGAGGATCTTGGGGAGTGGATGGAAGAGAGAAAGGGGGGGGGGGGTAAGAGTGGCGATAGGGGGGATTTTAATGCGCGCACGGGGGAGAACGGGGGGAGGTACGGGAGGAAGAGGAGGATGAAGGAAGAGTGGGAGGGAGAAGGAGATCTAAGGATAAGGAGGAGAATGGGGAGGGGCGGAGGTTGTGTGGGTGCTTGGAGGAAAGGGGGTGGGGAATAATGAATGGAAATACAGAGGGGGACGAGGAGGGGGAGTGGACTTTCACAGGGGGGAGGGGGAATACTGTAATAGATTATATAATAGGGAACGAGGATACAAGGGAGAGGGTGGAGAGGTTAGAGGTAGGGGAGAGGGTGGAATCAGATCACCACCCGGTCGTGGTGTGGCTGCGAGGGCAGAGGAGTGATGAAGGGGGAAGGGGGAGGGGAAATGAGCGGCAAGGGATGGTAGGAGTGACTGGACAGAAGAGGGAAGAATGGAGTTTGTGAGAAAGGTTGGAAAAAGGAGTGGGGGGAGAGGGGGGTAGAGGAGGAGTGGTGTGAGCTACGGAAAAGGATTAAGGGAGCGATGGGTAAGATGGGGGAGGGGGGAGAGATGGTAAAGAAAGGAGGGTGGTGGGATAAGGAGTGTAGGGAGGAGAAAAGTAAGGTGAGGAGGGAATTGAGAAAATGGAGGAAGGAAGGAGGGGATGGGATTAAATATAAGGAGAGGAAAAGGGAATATGGAAGGCTGTGTGAAGAAAAAAGGACGAAGGAGGTGGAGAGGTGGGTGAAGGAAGTGGAGGGAGTAGGAACGGAGGGGCAAGTTTGGAAGGTGGTGAATAGGGGAAAGGAGAGGGAGGGTTAACGAAGGCATAACAATGGGAGAATGGGGCGTGTATTTCGGGGAATTGCTGGGGGGTGGAGTGGAGAGTGAGAAGGGGTGGGGAGACGAGGAGGAGGGAGGACGGAGAGGCGGAGATAGGAAGGGAGGAAATAGGAAAGGTGATAATGAATTTGAAGGATGGGAAGGCGGGAGGGGGGGATGGGGTTTCGAATGAGGTATGGAAGTATGGAGGCGCGGAAGTGCAGGATTGGCTATGGGGTCTGTGTAAAAGGGTGTGGAGGGGGAAAGCTGGGTAGAAGGGTGGAAAGAGGGGGTGGTGGTGCCAGTAGTCAAGAAGGGGCTGAGGAAGAAGGTAGACGAGTATAGGGTTATAACCCTAAGGCAGACGGCGTACAAGGTGTACGCGTCGGTGTTAGCGGAGAGGTTAAGAGTGGAGGTGGAGGGGAAGGGACTGCTGCCACCGAGTCAAACGGGGTTTAGGAGGGGGGTGAGGTGTATGAATAACATATATGTATTAAATTATTTGATGAACAGGCAATTGGGAAGAAAGGGGGGAAATGGTTGTAATGTTTATAGATATGAAAGCGGCGTTTGACTCGGTGGACAGGGAGGTACTGGTGAGGACAATGAGGAGGAGGGGGGTGAGGGAGCGTCTAGTGGCGAGGAGTGAAGAGATTCTTAGGGAAACGACGTGTAGGGTGCGGGTGGGGGATGAGGAGGGGGAGAGGTTCTGGACGGCGAGAGGGGTGAGGCAGGGGTGCCCGCTGAGCCCGAGCCTCTTCACACTGCTCATAGCGGATATGGAAGAGGAGTTGAGAAAGGGAGGATGGGGAGGAGTGAAGCTGGGGGAGGGATACGCGTTGGCGTACGCCGACGATGTAGCGGTGTTGGCGGAGGATGAGGAGGGGATGAAGGGACTGATGGGGAACCTGGAAAAGTACGTGGATGGGAAGGGATTACAGGTTAACGTAGAAAAAACAATGGTGATGAGATGTAGAAGGGGAGGGGAGAGATGGAAGAGAGTGACATGGAGATGGAAGTGGAAGGAGGTCGAGGAGGTGAGGAGTTTTAAATATTTGGGGTACACGGTGATGGGAAACGGGGGGCAGGAGGAGCACGTGGGGGAAAGGGTGAAAAAACGAGCAGCGGTAATGGGGAAGGTGTGGGGGATTGGGAAAAAGTTATTTGGGAAGGATTGGGAAAGGAGGTTATGGCTATTTGATAAGTTGGTGTGGCCGGTGGTGGGGTACGGAGCGGAGGTGTGGGGGTGGAGGGAAAGGAAGAAGGTGGAACGACTGCAGGACAGGTTTTTGAAGTGGGTGTTGGGGGTGGAAAGAGATACGCCGGGTTATATGGAGAGGGAGGAGGTGCAAAGGGGGATGTTGGAGGGGAGGGCAGGGATGCGGGCGTGGGGATACGAAAGAAAGTTGGAAGAGGGGCAAGGGGGAGAGCTGGCGAGGAGATGCTGGGAAGAAATGAAGGGGAGGTTAAGGAGAGGAAATGTTTTGGAGGGGTGGGAAGAAGAAAGGAAAGAGTTTTACGAGGAAAGAGGCTGGACGGTGGAGGAGATGGAAGCGGTGAGGGAAACGGGGGGAATAAGAGGAGAGGAGGTGGTGAGCAGGGAAAGGAAATTGCAGGAAGAGGAGAGGTGGAAAAGGATAGGGGAATCCAAGTATAATAAGTGGTATGGTAGGGTGAAGGGGGAAGGGCTGCCGAGGTATTTGAAGAAGGGATGGGGAGAAAGTAGATGGAGAAGGGTGGCAAGATTTATGTTAGGAAATGAAATGGGGGCGGAGGTACTGAGAGGAGGAGGAAAAAGGACATGTAGGGTGTGCAGAGGAGGGGAAGAGACGTGGGAGCACGTCTGCGAGGTTTGTATGGGGTGGGGTGAAGAGAGGGGGTGGCAGGAGATGACAAGGGTGGTGCTGGGTGATGAGGGGGGGGGAATGGATGAGAAAGATTGAGGAAAAGAGAGAAGGAATGGACGAATGAGTGAGGAGATGAGAGTGAAGGGGGAGACGAGTGGAAGCGGAAGTCCGGGAGAGACGGGGGTGCGTGCGCGAGCGGCGGGGACGGATCTGGAGGGCGAGCGAGAGGGGAGGGGGAGAGGAGAAGGAGGAAATAGGATAAGATAGGTTAAGATATGTTAAGATAGGTTAAGATAGGTTAAGATATGTTAAGATAGGTTAAGATAGGTTAAGATAGGTTAAGATAGGTTAAGATAGGTTAAGATAGGTTAAGGTAGATATAAGGTAGAAGTAAGGGAAAGAGAGGATGCTGGAAGTGGAGGAAAAAGGAGATTGTAACCCCGAGGGGAGTCAATAAAGTACAATATACTATAGTAATAAACTTGTTTCTACGCTCGGATGGCCGGTTCTTTTGGGAGGGATGCAAGTTCGATTGGTTAGAGTTAGGAGGTGTGAAAGTTGCTAGAACAAATTTCAACCATAGGGAGCAGATTGTATTAGAATCAATCGGATTAGCATCCCTCACAAACGGTTGCTCTCTTGAAGAGGCCTCTTCACAGCAATGCCCACCTTCTCTCGCACGGAATACGTGAACGCATGCTATTGTTTTGATATTGAAGCTCGTGTTTATACTCGAGAGGACCACGTGTAACGTTCTTGAACGAGACGTTGCCGTTAATTACAGGAGATTCCACAAGTAGAGCGGCTTACCTGTGAAATTGTGGGATTGGTTCGGGTGGCGTGCGATAAAGAAATGAATTTCAAGAACTAGAGTCCTTCCTTTTAACAATAAGTAACAAAAATGGTTTATTAAAGAAAATAGTTTCGACACTAGGTCGTAAATGAACATAAGATTTTACGCTGAGTCGTTGAATCGTGATTATAAATTAATATAACGGAACATAAAGTAATTTCGTGATTATGTTTCGGTCGGTAAGAAAGTATAATGCTTGATTTAGATTTAGACGCTAAGTCGGTTATAAAGAGTATTATGTCGGTTCGAACGCTGAGTCGATAATTAAGAATATTGCGTAATTAGTATTAAAGATATAGTATAATGGTACGATGCTAGATCGTTAATTGAATGTAAGATCTCGACACGAAGTCGGTACAAGAAATGACGTTTGGTCGATTTAGTATGTTTAGTTGAGAACTGCAGAGAGTTTCCTTCTCTTTGATTTAGTAGTAGCTTCCAGTTGCCTATCAGCTTGCCCACGCTTTCTAGGATGGTAGCCAGGTAGCCGGTTAGGACGTCCCCAGATGGAAGTAGAATTATTGGTTGCTCTCCCTTAGTTTAGTAATAGCTTCTGGTGCCTATCAGCTGGCCCCACGCTTTGGAAAATGAGGTGGAGGTCTTAGTATGACCTCGAAGGGATGTGGAGGAGCTAATTAAAGCTACCTCGAGGAAGTTGAGGAGCTAACTAAAGCTGCCTCGGATTGGAAGTTGAGGAGCTAACTAAAGTTACCTCGGTATGGAATTTTGAGGAGCTAACTAAAGCTACCTCGGATTGGAAGTTGAGGAGCTAACTAAAGCTACCTCGATATGGAATTTGAGGAGCTAACTAAAGCTACCTCGGTAAGGAATTTGAGGAGCTAACTAAAGCTGCCTCGATGTGGTTCGGTGGCAGAACCAAGTCTGCTTTACTGCTGCTGGTGGGCCTGTATTTATACCGGTGGCTGGTACTTGGCCCGCACCAATCACTTGCTGCGCGAACTCGCGCACCAATTAGAATTAACATCCGGTTCACGCCACTCGCGTACTACGCTCGGAATATTTGGCGTCCGGTTGTTCGTACGATATGCGCACGCGCGCTTGATTCACTCGCGGCACTGAGTATGTGGTTTGAATCGGTGGCTATGCGCATGCGTTGCGCGTCACTATACTCTCTCGCGCGCTGTTTGAAACGCTCTCGCACGCGTTGTATACTATCTTACGTCTAATATAAAGGAAATTAACGATATGTGATGATTAACATAGATAGAAACGGAAAAATGTACGGCGGTTCGTAGCGGTACGTTACACACGCGTCAACAGCGGGCCTTTTCTTCCTGTGTCTCTCCACGAGGCGTATTGACGGTGGATTGTAGGAGCGTAGATGTCTGGATGCCAGTTATTGAATTCAGGAGACGATAGAAACACTTTATTACAAAACACATATGTACTATAATTAAAGTAAATCGTATTCCTCACAGGAAGGAGTACTAATCATGATCGAACTTGCGCCCTACTTCGCACAGACCGATTACACGGAGGGTAGTCAGATCTTACACTGCACAAATGATACAGGGTGATTCTGGAGATAGGCCCGTCGAAGAATGCGGCTAAGTACCCCGTGGTGAGGACAACCCCCCCCCCCCCCCCCGCAGTGCCTCACCGAATTTAATGATTTTTTTCCAGAAAAAGGTATGAATCCGCGTAGAAGCAACTGCGAAATAAAAGACTGTTCAAGTTGAAAATTGAGTCATATTTTCCTACTTCTCCTTGCCCACAAACTCTAAGTAAATTTTATGACGTTTTGAAACATTAACGTTGCGCTTCTCGATACCGCAGATGTACCTACCTAAGTAGCATTTCTGTTGGAAAAGAATTGTCCAGTCTTTAGGCCTGCCATTCTTGGCGTAGACCGCCCCCGGTGCTTGCTATTCCAGCGGGTTTTCTTCTAGGGAATATCAGTAAATTTGCAAGCGCAATATCTCAAAAACCAGTGGAAATAGAACGTATACATTAAAGCTTATTGAATTTGTCTTGGAACGCACTATCAAGTGATGTCTTAAAAAAAATGTTTCCATTCAAAGAAACCGAACTTGACCATCGTATCTTATAAAATGATAATCCATAAAAGATATAGTCTGGACTAATAAATTGGCCTCCTTGAAACATGCAATTGCATGTAACATAAAATTTTTTATCTCCAATACTTTAGGAGATATCCAGCTGTCCAATCTTCCCGTGGACACCATGTATATCAAAAACTAAAGGTCTAGGGGGAAATCTGACACCTCCATGCGATGCAGCAGACATTTTTCCCTCGGAAAACACCAACAAATGTGGTAAGTCACATTTTGTTTTCAATACCGTAGCGAAAGAGTTTGGCAAACCAGCGGCGCGGACAATGGTAGAGGCTGTCGCTGAGCTACAATGGGAACGCCCGTCGCTGTTGGCTTCTGTGCTGGGAACAAAACGTGTCTTACCATTTCTGTTGATGGTTTCCAGAGGAAAATGTCTGCTGCATCGCATGGAATAATCTGATTTTCTCCCAGACCCTTAATTTTTTAAATATATAGAAGGATATCTGCAAATACTGGTGCATTTTCGGTGTCCTTTTCCCTTTGTTCGTTGCTTAAACATATTTAAATGTTAATAATGCCGCTCAGCGACAGCTACTACCACTGCAGGCGCCGCACGTTTTGCCAAACTCTTTCGCTACGATATTGAAAACAAAACGTGACTTACCACTTTTGTTGGTGTTTTCCGAGGGAAAATTGTCTGCTGCATCGCATGGAGGTGTCAGATTTTCCCTGGACCTTTAGTCTTTTATATATATAGAGAGATATCTGCAAAAATTGGTGTAGTTCGGGTTTCCCTTTCCATTTGATTGTTGTTTAAATACACTCCTGGAAAAAATTAAAGGAACACTATAATTTCCCGAAAAATTTGGCCATTTTCAAATGGCTGTATCTCAGCGATAAAAGGTCGCAAAAAATATTTTAAAAAAGCCATTTAACGTTTGAAGTCTCTAATTTTTGAAACAATGACTGAATTTTCTTTCTTCGTCCATTATGATACTGTTTTATCAAGATGAAGCGCAGGAAACGAAGTTTCAGAAATTCTTGCCTAGTTTGGACGTATGCACGGGCCAAAAAGAATTTTTTCAGATAAATCCAATGGAGCGGTCTTATAAAGCAAACATTTCTCTTTAATTTCGTTTTTTTGTTTGGTTTTGTTGTATGATTTGTATTGACCGAGTTATGCGCCATCAAAGCAAAAAAGGAACTTTTCACTTTGAACGCCTATAACTTGCGAAAGCATGATCGCAGAAATTTTTTCATGAGTGTTTTGGAAAGCTAAGAAACTATCCTTTCAAAATCTTTAGTTGCCAATTTAGTGAGATTTTTTTTGCATCGTATAAAATCCATTTTAAGATAATCCCAAAAATTACATATTTACCATTTTTTGGGAAGCATGATGCCACTTCAAGGAAAATCAAGGAATCATTTAAGTGTCTACGTTTTTTGCGAGTTAAGAATACCCGTAAACACTGTGCAAAAGGCCGGACCAATCAGATTTTTTTTCCCGTATGTCCTCGATGGTCAAACATGCGATATGGTCTGAAAAATTGAGGAATCACTTGCTTTATGTTATGTTTCTCTGTAAAACCCATTTTTTTATTCTCGCGGCGTTTGAGCGATTGTTGCACGTTTTTTTTTTGTTAGATAACGTCATTTTAGTAAAAAGAAAAGATTTAAAAAATTTAATAAAAACATTTTTATACAATCTCTTCGCAGTGACAAAAACTGTAGTTCAATAACTGGCATTAGCACCACTCAAAGCGCGCCATGAGTTTGCGCATGCGCAGTCGGATTTACACTTCACTCTGTGTGCGTCAGCATGGAGAGATGAGACCCTGCGGTTCGTCACTCCCGCAGTATTTTCTGACTCCAAACTCACTCTCCGATGTGTGTGTGTGTGTGTGTGTGTGTGTGTGTGTGTGTGTGTGTGTGTGTGTGTGTGTGTGTGGTCTAATAATGGGTGTTGCTACCTCTTCGCACGATTACTTCCCGCAATCGGTTGCGCATGTTAATGCATTTCCGAATTTTCACTTGAGGAATTCTGTTCCAAATTTGGCAGAGGGCGTATGCTAATTGCCTCAAATTCGCCAGGTTCGGGTAGTGCCGTCGCAAACGTCGCCCAAGAATGTCCCAAACATGCTCAATGGGATTCAGATCTGGACTCACTGCTGGATGGTCGAGCACTGATATCCGATTTTGGCGCAAAAATTGAAGCGTATGGCGTGCAGTATGCGGTCGTGCATTATCCTGCATAAGTACGAAGCGGTTTCCCATGCGTTGACGCAGAGGGAGTAAAACGGGGCGCAGAATCTCGCCGACGTACCTCTCAGCGGTCAATCCACCAGGTGGGAGGCGAATTAATGGGGTACGTACTCACGTACGGTACTCACCGTGATACCCCGGCCCAAACCATAACCGATCCAGCACTAAACGCAGTGACCGGCCTTGTATGGTTGGCATTATGGCGTTCACCACGACGACGCCAGACCCGAACCCGTCGATCGTTCCCGTGGAGGCAAAATCGGGACTCGTCAGTAAAAAGGACATTTGTCCATTGCTGCTGACCCCAGTGCACATAACGGCGAGCATATGCCAAACGCTGCCGTTGATGTGTGGGAGTGAGCAACGGGACTCGCATTGCGCGCCTCGAACGCAACCCAACGTCCCTCAATCGATTCCTGACGGTCCTGCTAGAGATCGGACGTGGCGGATTGTGTCTGTGGTTCACAAATTGCCCTGCAATAACGCGTGAAGTGACGGTTGGCTCCCGAAGAGCATGTCTGGTAATCATCCTATCGTCTCGCGAACTTGTCGCACGTCTGCGTCCTTGCCCTGATCTGCGCGAGCCCAGTAATTCGAAATCGAGCATAAAGACAATTGACAACCGACGGACTTACACCAAAAGAATTGGCAACTTGTCGCTGACTCCTCCAACAAAGTCACAAGTCGAGGGACTTCGTACTCAGTTAGGTGATGTCGGGGCATAACGCGATTCGAAAAAGAAATGAGCTAAAATTCGAATTTAGAGTCGCAGGTTGCTGCGCGAGTGGCAGGCTGCGGCACAGTGTCTTGTCTTGCTGTGTTGGCGCATGCGCAATCGTAGGTCCAACCGTGCATGCGCCAACTCGTGGCGTGCTTTGGGTGGTGCTAATGCCAGTTATTGAAGTACAGTTTTTGTCATTGCAAATAGATTGGATAAAAATGTTTTTCTTAAATTTTGTAAATCTTTTCTTTTTACTAAAATGACGTTGAACTAACCCAAAAAAAAAACGTGCAACAATCGTTCAAAAGCCCCGAGAAAAGAAGGGTTTTATAGAGAAACATAACGTAAAACAAGTGATCCTTCAATTTTTCAGACCATATCGCATGTTTGACCATCGAGGACATACGGAAAAAAAAATCTGATTGGTCCGGCCTTTTGCACAGTGTTTATGGGTAGTCTTAACTCGCAAAAAACGTAGACACTTAAATAATTCCTTGATTTTCCTTGAAGTGGCATCATGCTTCCCAAAAAATGGTAAATATGTAATTTTTGGGATTATCTTAAAATGGATTTTATACGATGCAAAAAAAATCTCACTAAATTGGCAACTAATGATTTTGAAAGGATAGTTTCTTAGCTTTCCAAAACACTCATGAAAAAATTTCTGCGATCATGCTTTCGCAAGTTATAGGCGTTCAAAGTGAAAAGTTCCTTTTTTGCTTTGATGGCGCATAACTCGGTCAATACAAATCATACAACAAAACCAAACAAAAAAACGAAATTAAAGAGAAATGTTTGCTTTATAAGACCGCTCCATTGGATTTATCTGAAAAAATTCTTTTTGGCCCGTGCATACGTCCAAACTGGGCAAAAATGTCTGAAACTTCGTTTCCTGGGCTTCATCTTGATAAAACAGTATCATAATGGACGAAGAAAAAAAATTGAGTCATTGTTTCAAAAACTAGAGACTTCAAACGTTAAAATGCTTTTTTCAAATATTTTTTACGACCTTTTTTCGCGGAGATACAGCCATTTGAAAATGACCAAAATTTTCGGGAAATTATAGTGTTCCTTTAATTTTTTCCATGTATATTTAAATGTTAATATTGCAACAATAACTTCTATCGTTTTGTTCGGGATGGTTCATAGAATAATTTAGCGGAACAAGCAACTGAATAAGAATTACTGTATGAACTGAAAAGATGTTCAAATTTGAAAATTTGCCATTTTTTTTCAAAATCGAATTTCTCGAAAACAGGGAGTGATGGCGATAAACGGTTTGCGGATTCGTTTTCAACGTACAAAAATCTATAAGAAATGGCTATTGAATGTTACAGATCAAAATGGCTGTTGGACCAGCTCTTGAATCAATGAGATATGTTCTTCTTGCACTCCAACTTCATTACAACCAAAAATAGAAACACAGTTACTCCGCTTCGCCACAACATCGAAAACACCATTTCACGTGTTTATGTGCCTAAATAAAATTTTCTGATGCTCAACAGTGAAATATCAAAATTTTATGAAAATATACAGGAGTCGCCAAACTTGGTCAAAAACTAAAAACTTTGACTCCGTTTTGGGCCCGGTCAAATATTGGCCGTTTAGAAAAAAAAACAACTTTTCCGCACTATGTTGTTTTGAGTTTCGAAAATGTGATTTTTGTGGCCCACCCTACTGTACATGTAATGGCGGCGGACACACGACATGTTTACCTCCCCCCCCCCCCAAATATAATCTTACACCTATCCCGATACCTCGTGGCTATATATACTCAAGCATTCTGGGATATTGGTAACTTAGTATATGGAGGCACGAGGAGTTTGTTTAATATCTCGGAAACTAAGCCCAACCGGTGGGGCGGTAATATGTATATTTTATAGAGAATATAAAATTATAGAATATTTTATAGAGAAAAGTTATTCAGAATCGTGGCCCCCGACACCATATTTCGAGGTCATTGAAATCGGTGCTGAGGACCATATTTCCAATAATTACCTCATCTTTTTATATTATATGATAAAATTAAAATATATTTAATTTATGATTAAATTATAAAGATTTTAATACACGAAATATAAACTAAAATTTAATACAAAAGATAAGAAGGTTTTCAATTGCTGGAAGTTTATTATTTTTTCTAAATAATAAATTAATATATTATACTTGTGTAAATTATGGTGAAGCTTTGTTAAGCAATATGGTTCAATCTTACTATTATAATAAAGCTAAACCGTTTGTTTGTATGTACACAAATATCTCAAAATGTGCTGAACCAATCATTACGAAATTTTAACTATAGCATCCTTGAACAATAAGAACGGACATAGGCTATGTAATATGTCTAAAAAAAACGCGTTATTAACATGTAATTTATATACAAAAATTTCATGTGTACAGCAGCTTTGCAGACCACGTGACCCGTGTATACGACAGTCTACTTCGCACGCGCATGCGCATATTCGGTCCGCGCGATATCTCGCCCGTAGCAGCACCGCGATATCACCACAAGGTGGCGAAGCTTCTCGCGCGCTTTCTTGCGAGAGAACTGGATTATCGCGGATATATATGTCAGAATGATCGTCGAGGTACAAATTGCTTTTGTAGATTTATCCGTACCCTCTTTGGATGTTACTATGCCCCGCGTGTGATCAAATTTGTCAAGATCATCCGCCCGAGCTCGACGTATGCAACACTAATGTCAGAAAATCATCTTACCAAGAATATTATTTTTCCCGAAATATTATGAGGAAATTAAGCTTTTTTCAAAATACTTAATTTTAATAAACATGAATCAGTCACGCTAATAACACGGGCGAAGCCGACACGAGGCACGCTAGTAAGATAAACATAATTACTATCTTTACAATGGAAGACAATAACCTTTTTGGAAGTCAAATGCATTGAATGAACTTGTTTTACTTTTGAAAATACAGAATAAAATCAGTAACATTAGTTTGATATATTCCGAAGATTTTTAACTCATTCTTTTGATTCATTGTAGGTTTTCCAAATTCGTCAAAGTCGACAATCACTTCCATCACAAGAAGAAAACTGGATCTCTTTCAACGGTTTGGAAGGGACGTTACTTAATGCAATCACAAATCTCGGATCTGTTGTAGTGAATAACCCAGGCCCCATAGGCGATCGTCGCGCTGTAAGGGGTCGTGGGAACTCGCCTCAAATACTTCTTAGGCAAACAGCTTCGATTCCTCTAGTTTCAGTACCAAGAGGAAGACCTGTTCCTTCGAATACATTCCCAGTTACGGTTAGGAGAAATCGCAAGTCAGATTTATCAGTGCAACCATTGAAAATCATCGGGAATGATGGTGATGCGCAAGATAATCTTTGCCGACCTTGGGGTGTAGCATGCGACAACGAAGGGCACATAGTAATTGCAGACAGATCAAATAACCGTATACAGATATATCGACAAGATGGATCTTTCCTCAAAAGGTTCGGTACTCATGGTACCGCACCAGGACAATTCGACCGCCCGGCTGGTGTAGCGGTGGATGCTCGTCGCCGTATAGTTGTAGCTGATAAGGATAACCATCGTATACAGGTAACGAAAGTGAATACCGTAACTACTGTACAAATTTCTAAACAACTTAATATGTTATGTTCATTGATTATAATCAGTACTGTATACAGTACTGTCTCAAAAAGAATCCCCGCTACATTTTTTGTACTTGTCACGGCAAGTGAGAGGTGCCAAAAAGACTTATACTGTCTTTTTTCGACACACTGCACACAGTGGATCGATACGCGAGAAAACGCGCCAAATGGTCGAAGATTCGATTCTAGACTTCCGTTTGAAAATTATTATGAATGTTAGATGCCGCGAAGGAAACTAACAACGTTTTGTCGCATTCATGCATGCCCTTTCATAATAAACATTAAAAATGTTGTAATTTTCTAAGTAGCAAAGTAAACTCTTCCCTTCGCATCAAATTTCGTTTAGATATTAAACCATTTTCAAGCAGCTTAGTTCGTATTATCTTCTTTGAACTTTAATCTAAACATCTATAACCATTAATTACTAATAGGTAAGTTATAAATTTGTCATGTCTTTTTCGCTTATTTAATTACATGAAATTTCTATTTTCGCGTAGAGTTATAGATAAACGCCTGTTACTGTGTACCTTCTAAAACATCACTAAACTCACGTTTAAAGAAATGCTGCTCTTAAGGGAGAATGGAATAATTACGGACACTTAAGGGGTAACCCTAAAAATGTTCGAAAATTCGATTTTGGGAGTTTTGTATATTCCGTTAGCCACATCTTTCTTATGCATTTTAAGCGCAAACGGGCCCCGAAATTCCAAGAAAATGAAGGAATTATAGCCAAAAATGTACGAGCCTGCACATGAGATCGAATAATGACATAACTGTATGTCCAACTTGAAACGCAATTTCCCAGAAACTACGTTTTCCAAAACGATAAACATAAAATCTCGAAAACCGCTCCAACGACCCACACAGCACCATAGCATTGCAGCAACGTTGTGGCAATATTGCGGTGCAAGATTGCAATGTTACACCGCATCATTGCAGAGACGTTGCAGGTTCACACCTATGCCCGTCCTGGGCAATATTGCAGGAGTGTATTTCCGCAGCGTTTCGGAGATTTCACACAACAATGGTCCCGCAACGTTTCGGGTAGTAGGGCCAAAAATAAAAATAACGGTATATGTATTGTGTCTGTGAAGGACGCGACGACATGAATGTGTGCAGAATCGTAATAGTATGAAACGATTATATATTTGTACAGGTATAATGCCCATTAGGGCAGTTTATTGCATTATAATAACCCACCACCGATTCAGACTAAAGATCCCCATACACGAGCGAGCCGCTCGCCGAACCGATCGCCGAACCGCGAGCCAAGCCGCTCGCTAAGCGGCTAGCCAAGCCGCTCGCGGGGAGCCTACACACGATACGAACATTAGACGAGCCTCAGTTGTGCCGAACACGTCGCGAGCTCACGGCCAGAATGAATTATAACCAAACCATTGCGCTTATAGGCGGCTATTTATTGATACATGAAGAGGTTCGTGCTGAAAAAAGGTTATGGACGAAAAAGTGGCTTACAAAACGTTCGAAGTATAGCCATATTAATTTATTGCGTGAATTAAGATCAAGTGCACCAGTCGATTTTAAAAATTATTTGAGAATGGATAATGATTCCTTCCATTCTCTCTTAAATATGGTTACGCCACTAATTTAAAAAAAAACACACAACAATGAGGGAATCAGTGAGTGCGGAAGAACGTCTGGTGGCCACGTTGCGTTTTCTAGCTACCGGTCGTACATACGAAGATTTGAAATTTACGTGTGCGGTATCACCACAATTATTAGGAAAAATAATACCGGAGACATGCCAGGCCACATATGAAGTTTTGAGACACGATTATTTAAAGGTAATGGCGTACACCAATAACATGTAATTCCCACGAATTCCAACAATGAAACGGAGGATTAATTGTATGGGTATTAATGGGCAGTAAAGTTAGATTATTTTAGTGTTGTTGCGGCAGTAACGAAATATTTGATGACTCGTTCAAACGTTTGAGTTTCGCATGAAACAAAACGTCATTAATTAATTTTTCGGCAATAACCCTTTGATGAGGATGGAGCTCCTCTAATTCTAATCCAATATTATGTCCAAACACATTGGAGCGTCCTTGGTTGGACAAAACGTTAAATGCGGTGTCCAAAAATTTCTCTTTTTTTTCTCAATTATAGTTAACCGAAGTTTCCGATTCGTGGCATCGTTATTCGGTCCTGGGGATGGAGTAGAGGATGGACTTGAAATGGAAGCACTATGTTCCTGCAGAAATGTTTCACTGCGAATCTATAAAAAAATGCAATATTACAAAATTTGTTAAACACAAATTTTTAATATGGAAATTAGTTCACAAATTACACCTGTCTTTCGATTTATACTAAAGATAATCGAGTGAAAAAGTAATTAGGAACATTTCAAATTCATTCCGTTAGTTTTAGGACGAAAAATTTATCTAATAAAAATATCGAAAAAGAAACGCGTATCTATATAAAGTACCGCATAAATCGAAGGGTGACTGCAGACCATACGTGAAACGTAAAACTGCAACCTGAACGAACGCAACACATAGTACTTGCTAATCTTCATTTTCTTTCAGTTTCTTACCACGCCATCCGAATGGAGGGAAATATCTTCAGATTTTAAAGAACTATGGCAATTTGATAATTGTTTAGGGGCTATAGACGGTAAACATATCGCCCTTAAAGCCCCGAAGAAAAGTGGTGCCTATTATTATAATTACAAAGGATTTCATAGTGTAGTTCTGTTTGCAATTGTGAATGCACAATATGAATTCATATACGTCCATTGTGGAACTAATGGCAGAATTTCAGACGGGGGTGTCTTGCAACAGACTGATTTTAATGATTTGTTTGAAAGTGGAAAACTAAATATCCCTCCTCCAGTCACTGTTTCCGGTAGGGAGTATATACGTTTGCCTTACGTATTTATTGGCGATGAGGCGTTTGCGTTAAAGGAAAACCTAATGAAACCATACTCTCATAAAAAAATTGCCCATGATGAAAAAATATTTAATTATCATTTGAGTCGCGCCAGACGCGTGGTTGAAAATGCATTTGGCATCTTAGCAACTCGATTTCGTTGTTTGCAAACATCTCTTGGTATGGATTTGGCGAAAGTAGACATTACAGTTTTAGCATGCTGTACGCTGCACAATTATTCGCGGAAAACGAATGGCAACTATTACCCGCCACATACTTCTATAGTCAGGGAAGATATCGAATCAGGACAAATTACTGAAGGTGAATGGAGGAACGAATCTGTACAGTTAACCAGCCTTCAGAGAAGAAACCACGGAACGCCCTCTTCATTGCCTTCACAAGTTCGAGATAGTTTTAAGACTTATTTTAATAACGAAGGTAGTGTTCCGTTTCAAGAGCAAATGATGAATCGACGATAGAAGCACATAATGTACCAATACATATTAACAAAATCTTATCTAGTAATACTAAAATCTTCTTACCCGTGTATTTGGATTTCCTTCGTTTTCTTGCCCAGTTTCTTCTTCCTCTTGGTTTTGTCCTGATACACTAGTCTGTAAGGAGGACATTCCTGCCCTCACAGTTTCACAATCTGTGGTAAAAAGGAGCAGGTCGAAATACCATAACGTTGGCTGGTATATGGAATCAGCAGAGCTACCTGTTCGTTTCCTACTTTGTTTCACTTTCCGTAATTCCCGACGAAAAGACGCTCGTAATGAATCAATTCTTTTTCTTACAAACTCTGCATCCGCTTCCGAAAATTTTTGTTTGGCCTTTTCAACTAAAATTTCCATTTGTTCCCTTCTTATATGTTTATTAGTATATTCTCTTCTCCGAACGTCCCACAATGCTGGGAAACTTCGATATAAATTTATGAATTGTGTCCAAAAAGGTTTGGCTTCGTCCACCGACATGTTTAATATTTATTTATTTACACTACTACAGAATAATAGATTTTACAGATGCCGCGAGGCGACTACTTTTAGCCAGGGATCGGCGGGTTTAAGCTACATTGATGGACGGGAAAACACCTACAGGAGCGCTGGTATTGTGTGCGTGACTCACGCAGGCGCAGTTCATGCACACATACCACTGCTCCTGTAGGTGTCCCCCAACCCATCCAGCATAGCTTAAATCCGCCAATCCCTGCTTGTAGCCGTTGGCACGGACCTTGAACGTGCCTTATATGGGCTTTCAACCATAATTGGGCACCTCGGGCGATCTCGTCAAGTTTCGGCCGTCTACGGCGAGACAAAGCATCATGTTTTCTCTCTTGCGTAGTTGACGACAACTTCGTGTCGACTCTTTCGTTCCCTCTCGCTCGCTCTTGGGTTTTCTCACTCGCGGCATTGGCGGCTCGGAATAGTGTCCGCAACTCTGTATCACAGGCTTGTCCAATTTTTGCTCTTGCCCTCCAAGAGCAGCCGCAGGTGGTTGCGAGTGAAGGCAAGAGCGACGGCAAGAGCGGCAGCCGCAAAAGAGTGGGGATAGTAGCATTCACAGATTCCCCCATCAAGACGACCTTTCCCTCTTGGGCCTAGCTCGGTGCCTCCGAGAGCGAAGAGCAACTCGCGGCTGTTCATGCGAGCAAATCCCTGGACAGGCCTGGTGTATCGTATAAGAATTTATTGTAGCTGGTTTATAGAGGACTAGCAAAATACCCCCGTGCTTACCTAGATTTAATATCTAAGAGATATCAAAGACTCCGAGAAAGCACATTTTACCCATTTTCACACTATTAGGGACGGAATTTCCAAATATCCTTCCTTAGTGAGTGCCTACGTCATAAAAACACTGTACCTTCCAAATTTCACGTTCGTAGGTTAAACGGTTTGAGCTGGGCGTTGATAAGTCAGTCAGTCAGAACTTCTTCTTTTATATATATAGATATCATAAATGCTGTTTATTGTAGGGCACACTGAAACATCTGTTTTTACGGAACAACATTTAGTTTACCTGAAGGTGTTATAAATATGTTATAAGTGTCGTTTATGACTTAGAAAACGACTGTAAAATTTTACTTGCGTACATTCAAAAATATCCACATGTTTTCTGACAATGCGATGGCAAATATTACGAGTAATTATTATGTTATTGCTTTTTTTAATATAATAACTAATATTGATAGACAATGAATACATATACAGGGTGTTCCAAAAATGCTGCGGTTCCTTGAAGGAGGTGACTCAGGAGGTAATTGCAAACAAGTTTTTCCTTTACGAAAATGCTCTCCGAGGTTTCGTTAACGAGATATTAACAAAAAGCACCGACCAATCAGAGCGCGCGCCTTCCGCCCGAGCTCCCGCGGTAGCGTTGGCTACGCGGTAGGTGGCTGCGATTGAACTACGAACGTACGAACAAGCATGTCGGCATGCATCGAAGGAAACCGTGTTACATAGCTTTTTTTTTACAGCAGAATCTTAAATAATAGTTACTTGAAGTCAGAGGACAAGAAATACGTAAATTTGGTTTTCAAATAACGCATGAACGAAAAAGTAATGTAACAGAAAATGTACGACAAGTGATCGTAGTTCCTTATTGAGGCAAAAATCCGTAGTTTAATAACGGCCAGCACAACTAAATTTAAAAAATAATATTAGGTGTATGAATAAATTCTTTCCGACTGGATTTACATAATCAGTAGGTACAAAGCTACCGAATTTCTATCGCAGTGGTATTCGTAAGCTGCCAGAAAAATGGCAGAAGATAATTAACAATAATGGAAATTATTTCGATGATTGAGTTGCTTTCATATTTTTTAAATCAAACTGTCATTGTACCCTAAAATCGGAAAGAATTTATTTCTACACCTAATAATCACCAATAAATTAAATAAAACTCATCCATTCGGACATTCCTTTCCTTCCTTCTCGGAAACCTGTGTCACTGGGTCACTGTACCGATCCTGGTCATCGGTGGACGAATAGATTTATGGTAGGGTAACGCCCAGTGCTCAGCTGATCGCAGGTACATAAGACACCATCATAGTAAAGAATCGCAACGTCAAATGCGTTCCGATTAATGTAACGAATATTCACTTCACTGCACGGCTACTAACACTAATCACTTAATTTATTTGATTACCTATATTTATGAAGATGATTGCGACCTCGATGTTGAATTAAGATATAATTTAAATGCAGGAGTTTAAATTTTAAGTCTGTTCGACTTTTAATGTCTTACATGATTTGAGTTCAGATCGCTGTGAGCCAGATCGGTTTGTATCTATATTTATCTAATAAATTTTTGTACGAAAGGACTTAATTCATAAATCTTTTGTTTTTGCTATATTCAATAAAAATTGGAATTTTATATTTATTAGGAATAGGTGTTTACCCTGTGATAATTGTTGGTTGGGCTTCAAATTCTAATTATTCAATATTAGGAACGATTGGGTCAATTTCACAGTCAGTTTTTTAGGAAGTAAGTTTATTTTTAACAATATATTCTGTAATTTTATTAATTGCAAATTAATCATTATTAGATTTACATAAATTTCAATATTATTTTAAATGTATTTTAATTTTAATTTCAATACTACGACAGGAAAATCACGGATAGGTCTTTTAAAATCGGAGACCAAATGCTACTGCACGATGAGACGCTAAGACGTGGGCGGTCAAAAACTAACACCTGCGTGGATAGGCTCTTACACGATTCGAAATACGCACGATAATAATAATTACAGTATAAAGGGCGACGAACAATCCGCGTTTACACAAACACATTATAGAATAGGGCAGTAATAGGGGAAAGGTCGCAGTTTTGAAGGAAAGTAACGATATACTAACAATTATATAAGGATAAGACTAAGAAAAGTAATTTATTGAAAAAAGATGGTAAATAAGCGCACAACTAGGCGTCGTCGTCCCAGCCACGTAGGGTACGATCGGCCTCCAATAGCGACCACAGTCGAGGCCGTGGAGCAGACCCAACGAAGATGTGCCCATGACGTTCTACACAAAAAAACCATTTGCAAATCTATTACCACACGCACGGAAATAGAAACAATAACCAGACCTACAATCCCCGGTGCAATAAGACACTCACCAAATAGGACCGTCAGACCCCATGAGTCTTCGTCATCCTCCCAGAATTCTACGTGCTGGAAGAACTGACGCCAATGCGCCCGATACTCCCTAATTGCCTCCATATAGGCAATGCTGATACAACCCGGCGGGGCGGGGCACTGGAAACGCTAGAGGAATTATTCGGATAAATACAACAATAAATTTACACAACACGATGCACAAAAAAACCCCACTCGCACGTACAACTAAACCAAACATGATTTCCCGTGGCACGTTCAAAACAACTGACAACATATTCGTTCTGCAGATCACAACGAAATAAGAAGTGCTCAAGAAAATCGAGTCCCATATGCCCTCACTTCTCACTTCTACTCAAGTCCAGACAAAGAAGATGAACTGTCCTACGTTAGCAAAAAAATTTATCTCGCGCACGCCCTAAGAAAGGTTTCGCGACTAACAAAAAGAGACGAATCACCGATTACACCTCGACATTATAATTTTACAGGATTTTCGTCCTATAAAACGATGATACTACCCGCAGGAGGAACAACCTCCGACACAGATTTCACTATAAAAGAAGTCCAACACCATCCCGGCATTTACTTCGACAACCTGGGCGATCTACAGATTTATTGAGATATCTGGAAGTTAGTATTACACGTAGACATATCTTACATCTACCAACGCGAAGCGAACCTCCAAATTGCACAGTATGATATATTTGCGCAATGTAAAAAACCTTCCACCGACAACTTACAAAAATTATGTAAAATATTCGCCACGAAAATCCAAGACGTGGTAGACCGCGTCGCCAAACTCCTTACCTACGTCCAGCATGCTAAAAGCTCAGCACAAAAACAGCGTCGTGGATAAATAGATGGATTAGGTTACATAAGAAAATCACCCTTCGGGCTAATGGATTCCGAAAATAGAAAAAAAATCAATGATTAAATAGATCTTTTAAAAAGACAGAATAAAAGATTAAAAAATGCAATCAAGGGACAAATGCAAATTGTAAGAGCCACCACCCGAACTTCTCAACGAGACTATACACGACATATGAGACAGCGAAAACGCACTCTTAAACGCGACTTGGCAAATTCAATACATACTCCAACAGACAACTGACAGTACTAAATTTCGAGAGACAGTAGACGAACACCTCATACTAATAAACAGCGTGGCGGAAACACTATTGCATGTTCAGAGTGGTACGACAGAAGTTCGATGCACGTTCAGGGTGGTACGACACACGTTTGATACACGATCAGAGTGGAATGATAAATGTTTGGTACACGATCAGAGTGGTACGATAAATGTTTGGTACACATTAAAGTGACATGGTCTAGTCAAATGATGAGTCCAAAGAAGGAGAGGATGATCTGTGAAGAATTCGAAGAAGATGAGTGCCAGGAGGAAGGGGATGGTCAGTGAAGAAGAAGGTGAAGACCAGAGGCATCCTACTTTGCAACTTTAGGTATAGGTCCTCGTGTGATAAATCCCGTTATTGTGGATAGTGAAAAGAAGCTATAGTGATACTCGGTGGGTATAATTGCGGGTTTTCTAAATCGTTTTTGTAAGTCTTCTAATTTGGTTGCTAACTTTATTTAATTCTTCCGGGTGTTTAATTATCCTTTTAAACTTGAAATTTGTGTTTCCGTACGAATTTACAGTGGTTTGTGGATGTGTAATTTCATCTAATGACAAAATTGTAGCCAGGAGAGTAGTGCCATGTTTTTTCTATTTCGTATTGTTTTCTAGTTTCTATTGTGAATTTGGCTGTAGAGATTGTATATTTGTTTCTTATTGTTATTATACCAGAATCCTTAATGCTATACATATTTGTGCTCTTGTCGTCGCAAGTTACGACATGTACGATGTACGTAATGTTACATTACGACATGTAACATTACGGTTGTATCGGTTTCGGCGCGATATAAATCCACGTGCCTGGTTGTTGTAATTCTATCTGGAACGTGTGATTCAGTGTCATAATTCGCATTTTGCAATTGTTTGAGGTTTTTGTTAATTTTGTGTACAACTGTACTTAGCACGGTCCGTATGGTATCGCATTGAACATTGGGTGATTAGAGGTGCAGAGGTACAGATCGTTTATTGTCTTACATTTTGCTAGGCCCTGTTTGCTTAGATGTATATAATCTTGCACCGAGGTGTCAAGTACCACGTATGAGTCGTGGGGTTCTATACGCGTAGAACGATTCGTTTATCTTCGTGGGTACCAGGTGCACCTTGCTCAATTTGAATTTTTTTCGCGTTTAACAATGGAATATCTAGTACTACAGTAATTAATTTGGTATCCGAAAATGCGGTGAACGTAAGGATTTCGTACAGGGCGTGCATGATTTTTAATATTATTCCGATTGGGAAGTTTAGTCCTTTCGGAATATGTGCGATTGCGGAAGTGAGGTACGTTATGATTTGTGCTGGTGTTATTAACCATGGGTTTAGGACTCCTTTCTTTATATCCATAATGAATTCTAACAAGTCTTGCGTGTCATGCAATAGTGTTTCCGCAACGCTGTTTATGAGTATGAGATGTTCGTCTACTGTCTCTCGAAATTTAGTACTGTCAGTTGTCTGTTGGAGTAAGTATTGAATTTGCCAAGTCGCGTTTAAGAGTGCGTTTCCGCTGTCTCATATGTCGTGTATAGTCTCGTTGAGAAGTTCGGGTGGTGGCTCTTACAATTTGCATTTGTCCCTTGATTGCATTTTTTAATCTTTTATTCTGTCTTTTTAAAAGATCTATTTAATCATTGATTTTTTTCTATCTTCGGAATCCATTAGCCCGAAGGGTGATTTTCCTATGTAACCTAATCCATCTATTTATCCACGACGCTGTTTTTGTGCTGAGCTTTTAGCATGCTGGACATAGGTAAGGAGTTTGGCGACGCGGTCTACCTCGTCTTGGATTTCCGTGGCGAATATTTTACATAATTTTTGTAAGTTGTCGGTGGAAGGTTTTTTACATTGCGCAAATATATCATACTGTGCAATTTGGAGGTTCGCTTCGCATTGGTAGATGTAAGATATGTCTACGTATAATACTAACTTCCAGATAGTAGTAGGGCTAGGACAGTTCTAACTCAAGTCCTCTGAGGGGAGCGCGGGGGCGGGGGGAAGTGAGGGCGCGCGGGGGAGCGCGGCGGAGAGAAACATTGGCGCGGGGCATCCGGGGAGTGGAAGAGTGGTTGCGCGCGCACGAGCCGCGGAGTGGGGGAAGCCGCAACCGTGGAGGGGATCAGTCCGGGCCGAGCAGCCGCGGAGACCTGGCCCACCGTCCCCGAAATTTTTCAGAGGGAGGGAATGACCCCCGAAAAGTCTTTTTCAGACCTTGGCCCACCCCGAAAAATTTTTCAGAGATAACCCAGGGAGGGGACGGCCCCAGGATTTTTTTCCAAACCAATATGCAGCAGAAATTTTCCCCCAACGCGGAGAAATAATAATTTTGAATCAGCGATCTACAGAACCATTATGTAGAAATATTATTTCAAGCAGATATGTAGCATGCATTCTGAAGCTAACAGTATTCTAAAGCGTTCCGATTTAACGTCGCAGCGTATCGCGCGATCTCGCGTAATTCGAATCCTCTGGAGCAGTCGCGCGGGATGACGTCATTTGATAGCGCGTAGAACGCTCGAACGAAATAGAATTATGCGACGTCAGCAAATCTTAAAATTGTGTGGCGAGGAGAGAAGGTGGGTGAATAAAATTGATAAATAATATATGCTTAAGGTATATATATTGTTACAAAAAATTAAAGAATGATACAAATATAAATATAAATGAATATAAAAAATAGAAAAATAGGAAAAAATATAAAACTATTCTAAGAAGGGGGATGGTGGCGATGAAGGCGGCGAAGGTGGCGAAGGCGACGAAGGCGGCCGCGTATCCCACTCGATAGGATCATCAGCAAATAGTTCACTTAATAATAAATCTACAGGAACTTGCGCAGGGTCAGTTTGAACTCCAACAACGCCAACAAAAACATTTTCCACATATTGTTCTTCAAAGTTCGATTGAAACGTTCTACGACGCAGGCCTTCATCACCGAATACGTCGAATAATGTTTAATGTCATGCTTTGACAAGAGTTTCTGCACATCGGCGTTGTAAAATTCTTTTCCTTGATCGGTTTGCAAATTTTTCGGATATCGATCTCTAAATATCTTTGCAAACGCTTTGGTCACCTCAGCACCACTTTTAGTCTTGAGCGGCACCGCCCATGCATACTTGCTCAACACATTGATGACGGTGAGTATATAGTGGTGACCTTGGTTGAATCGTGAGTATGGACGCATTTCTACAACGTCAGCTTGCTACAGATCGTCGTATCCATGCATTATGACGCGCCTCCGTGGGAAATGTCTTCGAGCTGGAGCATGCAATTCCTCAACAAGTTGCCGCTTCTTGGGGCCATGGTTTTCTTTACTTTTGGATTTCGATAATGGTTGCATGTTTGATCGCAGTGGTGTCTTTGACACGAATGATGTGATAATTATCATGTACGTGCATTATGTGCTCCCCATCGGTCCGAGGACAAGTTCAGCCGCCACGCATGATTCTCCTTCGCAGCGCTGCTGTGGGATTGAATTTGACGCCTGCGATATCTTTTTAACGCTGTTTTGCAACGTCAGCATTTCTCCCTGAAACACGACCAGCTTCCTCTCTAATTCTTCCTGCTGCTCTCTCAAAAGGTTAATGCTCTTTTCCATGTATAGTTTATTGACGGCATCGCTGTCAGCCACCGGCTGAGCTACGCGTCGTATCTTGCGTGATTTTGCATCAAAGTCGGCACCGTCCACACAAAGAGCGTTATCTCGCATATAATTTCGAAGCATGCCGCTCCATTTGTAATAGTCCATTCTAGCTGCTCCACTCTTCTCGAGCGATACTCCAAATTTGTTGATCGGCATCTCGATGCATACAGTGCAAATCATCGACGTGTGGGTTAATTTATAATAAGACCTACCTCGCGGAGTTCCTCGATAATCGATAGACTTTCAGAATCATGAGAGTTGTTACCAGCCTGACGCGACGCTTCCAGCAAACGCAATCGATCCAACAGCTCGTTGGGATCATCCCAATGCACGTAATCGATCTTGTTGTCGTTTACCATCATAGCTAGCGGTGTTCTTAGACCTTTCCCTGCCCTACTAGCCGATACACGGGGGAGTAGAGGTGCAATTACATGTTTGTACTTGTATCCCTTATTGCTTAATATGGGATATTTAGCGTTATGACTGCGTCTGTGGGCATTCGTCGTCAGCAGTATACTTTTGTATTTTTGTTTGTCGGCATCGGTGTACAGGGCATCGTCGGGAATTCTCTTGAAAATCAGTTCGTAAAGATCGGACGTTCCTCTATATCTTACACCATCAATGATTATATTATCATCCTTGTCTATATCGAAAGCCTTATCTCCAAGCATCGTTCCACTATTGCCAAAGTATACACCATACACATAGTCCATTGTTGTATCCCTATCACCACTTAGGATTGCGCCCATGTATTTTTGCCCCAGCGGGCCGAAATGGCTGCGAAACGTTTCTTGTCCCTCGGATGTTTGGAGTTGATGTCTAATAGATGTTGCAAACGACTCATCGGGACTAGTTTCGAAAACGTTGTCATCAATGGTTGTGAGCGATTGTATACCGGTATTTATTGGTGTGGGAGGAACGGGGGAATCGTATGACGTGGCATTCTGTCGTTTCCGCTTCGATTGAACTGGTGTGGAGGTTATGGGTGAATATTCCGATGACATGTGTGGTTTCCTCTTTGTCTTGCGCGATGTGTTCCCTTTCGACTGAATTTTTGTTTTAGGCGTTAATGTTTCATTCCCTCCAACGTCTGTGCTCATCGACGTTGATGCGTCAGCTTCTGCTGCTGTGGTATTTTTCATGATATGTTTTAAGTGTTCGACGGCAGGTTTGAAGTATCTCTCCAACGCGATATCTTCCTCCATCTTGCCAGTCTTGAAAGCCTGATGTTTCTTACGAATGGATTCGCTGGTTTTGGCAATTTCCTTCGCTATTCTCTCGCGATCCTTAATCTCCAGACTATCGATATCAATCATCGTTGTACCGCAGACGTTGCTTTCCCACCGACGTGTTGACGACAATTGACCATCTCACGGTATGGCAAACTCGTTAAATCCCTTTCTATAACGTCCATTGGACATCGCGCTATCCTTGTCTATTACCACGAAACCATATTCCCGTTGCCAACAATTACGACATAAAGCGCAGAAATCCTCGTAAGACATATCAGTGTTTATGTGATCGTCGTACGCATGTTTCAAGTTGGTACCATCCTGCTTAATCAACAGATTCGCATTGTCGCGTATAAGATGTTTGGGAATTTTTTAATACGTCTTGCAGAGATAGGAGCAGTCAACGTTCGAGTGTCGCCCCATTGCAAAGTATTCTCGTATCGTATCTTGCTTGTGGCATGCCATGTCATAAAAATAAAAATTGAATTCGGGAGCGATTCGCTCGGTGGGATGACGTCGCTGTTATTTGAAAACGTAAAGTAGCCAATTTCATCTATCGGGGTCAATAAATTCTCCAAATACTGATATTTCGGCTGTTGCAACGACTTGGAATACACGTACACGTTCTCGAAGCGAACACCGTGAGGACTTTCCAACAAACTCACCTACACGTTGGTCTTTCCACAGTTTGATAGGCCGCAAATCTGACAGCGTATTGTGTTTGGTAGCATGCTACCATGTTTGCGTCTTGTTTTCGAGGACATCATTTGCGATTTATCGTCAAAATTTGTTACGCGTATCGTCACAGGTTGTCGCAAGAATCGCATCCTCTCCGCGAACTGTGAAAAATGATTTTGATACGTCGAAGCGGCGACGCGCCCTATTTATAGGTCCACGCTGAAGCAAAACAGCTTAGTATTCAAAATGCTTCTGATCCTGTCGGATAATTGCGATATTCGAGACTTAACCTCTGAACAGTTGAAATATATACCAAAGATTATTCTACTGCGAGAGTTTGGCAGACACATTGATCAGTTGTGGGACAGACTCCCCGAGTATATAAAAGCTGATTCTGAGGTTCAGCAGTATCATCGGTGTCTGGAACATTATAATCGCCCTTGGCAGCGAACGTATATCGACGGTCCGGCACCATTGATTAAAAACTGTGGCGAATGTCGCCAACGGGAGTAAATAAAGGTAATGGTTTGTTAAATCGGGCGATAAACGCGCTACCTATCGAATTACATATCCCTGGATACCAGTTTTGCGGTCCAGGAACACATCTAGCAAAACGATTGGCTAGAGGTGATCAAGGCATCAATCCGTTGGACGCAGCGTGTCGCGAACACGATATTGCGTATTCGTGCAGTAACAATCTCGGCGAAAGGCACGCGGCAGATAACGTACTCGCTGACAAAGCGCGAAAACGCATTGTTGCGCGTGACTCGACTCTAGGTGAAAGAGGTGCTGCTACAGCTGATTGGGTAGCTATGAAGGCCAAAACGAAAATCGGAATGGGGATGAAAACAAAAACTCGCAAAAGGACTCCAAAGAGAGCATCGAAAAAGCGGATTCTCCCAGTGGCAAAACGGGGTGGTATATTACCACTTCTCCCGCTGCTAGGTGTTCTCGGATCATTAGCTCGTAGACCGGCGGGGATCGCTAAGGCGGTAAACGATAATAAGGCGGCGCAACATCAGCTGCAGGAAATGCAACGCCATAATCGCTCCATGGACGGTCGTGGATTTTATCTCGCACCATACAAGCGCGGACAGGGAATATCAAAACGAAAAAAAAAACACCGAAAAGAAACTAAAAATGCCTGTCGGCGTAACTGCCGACGCGCAATTGGAGGAGTTTGCAAAACGTATGCGTATTCCATTCTTTAGAGGTGTTTTCATGCGCAATGCACTACCTGCCGGAGGAGTACGTCAAAACGAGAGCGGTATTGTGAATTTGGCAAATGTCGAGGGGCCGGGAACTCATTGGGTAGCGTATGCGAAGAGAGGGTGTCGAGCTATATATTTCGACAGTTTTGGGAATCTTCAACCGCCTAAGGAATTGGTACAATATCTGGATAAAGATGCTGTGATAATCGAATACAATCGAATGGCTTATCAGAAGTATGAACAGAGCAATTGTGGATAACTATGTCTACGCTTTCTACAAACGATTGGCACCAAATTTAAGGATTGACTTCCCACCACTCTGATTCAGTACTAGTCGAGTCGTACAGCTCGGAATATGTCGTTAACATTCACTCTAACCGGCAAGAGTAGCACCCTCGCGGTAAGCTACTTTCCACCCATAGATTTGAGCGACGATGATTATGAGCTTGGCCTAGCAACCTTTGAAACTTATCATACAATACCGAACATCGACTCGAGCAACGATAAATTCTACTTCACCGCAAACTATGACATCAACAATAGCATCGACACCACTCATGAATACATTACGATTCCCCACGGCTCCTACGAACTAGACGCCATTGCCAAGTATTTGAAGCAGCGATTACTCGAGCGGTATCCTCAAAATCTCGGCGGCATCGATGACGGTGACAACGATGTGTATCCAATAGTGTTGCATCCCAACAACAACACCATGAAAAGCGAGCTGTACTGCTCGTTCGCTGTAGACTTTACGAAACCCAATAACATTGGATCGCTACTGGGATTCTCGACGAATCGGGTATTAGAACCTGGAAGGTGGCATGAATCGGACGATCCAATTAATATCATGAACGTGAACATTATTCACATAGAATGCAGCGTGACCGCTGGCGCGTACAACAATGGGAAGCGAGTACATACGATACATGAATTTTCTCCGAGAGTCCCACCAGGATATAAGATATCGGAAATGCCTGCGCAGATCATTTACCTTCCAATCACCGCACAGGTCATTACGGATCTAACGATACGCGTTGTGGATCAAGACGGACAGTTGCTCGATTTTCAAGGTGAAGAGATTACCATCAGATTGCACGTACGACGGCGACGACGATAATACATGTGACGTGACCGAAAGAGATGCTTGTGTTGAACGACTCTAGAAACTCGTTTCTTCCAAGTGAAATTGTTTGCAATAACAACAACAACAACACCAACAACAACAACACCTGCAACAGCTCTGATTACACTAAAAAGAAAAGGCTCAGTCCTGCGAACATTGCATTTTTGAAATCATTGGGATTCCTTGTGCGCATTTAAGTTGAAAAAATGGTGGACATTCTAAGCATTAGAGGGAAGCCGACGTTTGACGATCGCATCGTCAAGCTCGAGACTCACACATACAACCCATACGTCAACACGACGTTTGGATACAGCGATGAGATAAGAATACCCATACAGCAGCAGGATTTATACACATTGCCGTGTGAAAGTTTCCTCTACTTGGAGGGGAAATTGAAGATAAATAAGCCAAGCGATACATTAACGGCGACGTTGGGAAATAATTGCGTGGCGTTCTTATTTGATGAGATTCGATACGAGCTGAATGGCGTGGAGATTGATCGCAACAGAAACGTTGGGATAACTAGCACGCTTAAAAACTATGTATCGCTGACATCTGGCGAAGACAAAAGTATGGAGAATGCCGGATGGGGCTTGAAACGACGCGATGGGCTAATAGTGAAAAATCATTTCAATTTTTGCATCCCACTTAAATATTTGCTGGGATTTTGCGAGGACTACAAACGCATGATTATTAATGCGCGTCACGAATTGATTTTAATACGATCGCGCAACGACAACAATTCTCTAATAGGATCGCCAATGTTGGAACCAGAAATTGAATTACTTATAGTGCAATGGCGGATGCCTCATGTGACGTTAAATGACGTTAATAAGCTATCGTTGCTACATGCTTTGGAAAGTGGAAAAAACCTGAGCATTTGTTTTCACTCGTGGGATCTGTACGAGTATCCTCCATTACAGAGCACGACCAAGCATTCGTGGGCCGTGAAGGCATCCGCACAGCTGGAGAAGCCGCGAGTTATTATCCTTGTTCTACAGACTGATCGAAAGAATGTGATGAGCGAAGATGTTACTAAGTTCAACAACTGCAAATTGGCCAATGTAAAACTTTTTCTCAACTCGGAATTTTACCCATATGATGATCTGAATTTGGACTTTGACAAAAATAAGCATGCCATCTTGTACCACATGTATACGCAATTCCGTAAATCGTATTATGGACATAGTTGCAACGAGGCATTATTCACCGTGGCCGAACTTTTACAATTTGGTCCCCTCGTGGTGATTGATTGCCCGCGACAAAATGAGTCGATCAAGAATGGCACCGTGGACGTGCGCATAGAATTCGAGTGTAAAGAGAATGTGCCTGCAAATACTACGGCCTACTGTCTGATTCTGCACGATCGTGTGGTTGAATACAATCCGCTGACAAACGTGGTGCGCAAAATAAATTAAATTACCATACTACTTGCCCCGGCCTCTCCTGTGCTAAATTCATACAAATATTTCAGCGTGAAAATCGAGATGCTTTATGAGAAAGACCCCATTCTCTCGTCTGTCTTGGAAGCGAGCGGACCTCTAAATCGTACCGATAATGGTCGTACCAACATTTGTTGACCTGCAAGGGTTCATCGTCGATGGAAGATTTGTCGTCAAGGAAATGGCTATCCTGCGAAAGGGAACAATTCTCTCGCACTATATTTTTGGGAGTTCGATGACGCCATATCTTCTTACGAAATCCGACAAGTCGAGCATCCGGTGGTTGGTGGCAAAACATCACGGGCTACGGTGGGATGATGGAGAAGTTCAGTACAGTATGGCTAAACAGCTAATTACTAAAGCTGTAGCTGATGCGATCGACGAAGAAGATGACGCATCTCATATCGTATACATTAAAGGGCTGCAGAAACGCGACTGGCTTGTGGATTTCCTCGATGAAGATACGAGAATGGACGTGGTCATCGAGACACTAGACATTGACTACGAGGATATCAAATCTCTAAATAAGCTAAATGTAGTTAATACTCTGCGATGTGGCAGACACGCAAAGCACTGTGCCATGCAAAATGTATTTAAAATATTCAACTGGTGGTCTAAACGCCAGAGAGAAATTCATAAATAAATAAAATCAATTTTTTAATGTATAAATGTTTTTACTTCACCCTTCCCAACCTCCTGCATGTAATGTACGCTAGATTAAGGCGATAGTTATAATTATGTAGAAGCGGTTCGATTCACGTTCAGAGTGGTATGATTCACGTTCAATACCCGTTCAATACCCGATCAAAGCCGTTCGATACCCGATCAAAGCCGCTCGATACCCGATCAATACCCGTTCGATATCCGATCAAAGCCATTCAATACCCGATCAAAGCCGTTCAATACCCGATCAATACCCGTTCGATACCCGATCAAAGCCATTCAATACCCGTTCGATACCCGATCAATACCCGTTCGATACCCGATCAAAGCCGTTCAATACCCGTTCGATACCCGATCAAAGCCGTTCAATACCCGTTCGATACCCGTTCAATACCCGTTCCATACCCGATCAAAGCCGTTCAATACCCGTTCGATACCCGTTCGATATACGTTCAAAACCATTCAATACCGTTCAATAGTCGTTCGATTCACGTTGAAAGTGGTGTGATCTAGTCGGATGATGTGTCAAAGAAGAAGGGAAAGAAGATGCGTGTGAATAAGGGGAGGACGGTCAGCGAAGAAGAAGAAGAAGATAAGTACATGGAGGAGGATGGTCAGCGAAAATGCACGTGGCCTGTAATGAAGATGGTGAAGAACAAAGGCATCCTACTTTGCAAAGCTATGCAACTTTAGGAATGGGTTCGCATGTGAGAGCCAGGAGATGCAGCGAGACCACTTGTCTTTAAGCATTAAATACGATCAGTCGTTTTGACATTTTTGATTTTTGTGTGCGACTTGTTCAACGATGGGATTTTCAAGGATTGCCCCAGAATGTGATCCGGAGGTATGTGCTTAACAATATTTTTTTGACATTTATCGCGTTTAACTTTTGTTATTCAGTGAGATTAAATCAGGCGGACATCTCAATATCGTGGTGTTCTATGTTCTAGAATTCTAATTCGCCGCCGCTGTCGCCAACCTGGTCTAGCGATTGGGGGTCGCCGCAACCGTCGCCGTCGCAGCCTTCGTCACCGCCGCCGCCTCCAGTGGTATGTAATACATTGCATTGTTATGTGTGTTTGATGTTTATTATGTTTAATGTATCATTATTACATCGACGTTTGTATCTGTGTTCTAGGACATATTTTTCATGATGAGGGCGAGACTGGTGGGCGAGGAGGACGCGCCCCCAGTCCCCCAAGAGCCGCGGCGGCGGAGGCATTCGGGGTCGAGCATCGGCCCCGTGATGCTCGCGCGACGGCGGCGATTGGAGCACCCCCCCAGGATGCGACAACCGTCACCCCCCTGGGGTGATCATCAACACCTTCGCCACCACCACCCCCCTCGCCACCTTCCCCCCCTTCTTAGAATAGTTTTTTTATATTTTTTCCTATTTTTCTATTTTTTCTATTTTTGTAATTATATTATTATTATTATTCTATTTTTCTTTTCATTTTATTTTATATTATATATTCTTTTTATATTTATATTCTTTTTATATTGTATTTTTATTTTTCTAATTGTATTTTCTTTTATTTTATTTTATTATTCTATTTTATTATTATATTCTTTTTATTATATTTATATTTATATTTATATTTTTTTCTTTTTATATTGCATTTTTATATTGAATTTTTATATTTTTTTCTTTTTGTATTGTATTTTTATATTGAATTTTTATATTGAATTTTTATATTTTTTTCTTTCTTTATTTTATATTTTTTTTTATATTCTATTTATATTCTATTTATATTCTATTTTTATATTTTTATTTTCTAATTGCATTTTCTTTTTTTTATTTTATTATTCTATTTTATTATTATATTCTTTTTATTATATTTATATTCTATTTTATATTCTTTTCTATGTAACAATATATAATCTCTTATACGCATATTATTTCTACATTTTATTTACCCACCTTCTCTCCTCGCCACCGCCTAATTTTAAGATTCGACGTTTCAAAAATTATTATTTCTCTGCGTTGGAGAAAGAAATTTCAGCTGACGCCGCATAATTCTATGATTCGCGCGTTCTACGCGCCACCGCCACATGACGTCATCCCGCGCGACTGCTCCAGAGGATTCGAATTACACACGATCGCGCGATACGCTGCGACGTTAAATCGGAACGCTTTAGAATACTGTTAGCTTCAGAATGCATGCTACATATCTGCTTGAAATAATATTTCTACATAATGGTTCTGTAGATCGTTGATTCAAAATTATTATTTCTCCGCGTTGGGGGAAAATTTCTGCTGCATATTGGTTTGGAAAAAAATCCTGGGGGCCGTCCCCTCCCTGGGTTAGGTCTGAAAAATTTTTCGGGGTGGGCCAAGGTCTGAAAAAGACTTTTCGGGGGTCATTCCCTCCCTCTGAAAAATTTCGGGGACGGTGGGCCAGGTCTCCGCGGCTGCTCGGCCCGGACTGATCCCCTCCACGATTGCGGCTTCGCCCACTCCGCGGCTCGTGCGCGCGCAACCACTCTTCCACTCCACGCAGGCCCATGTTTCTCTCCGCCGCGCTCCCCCGCGCGCCCTCACTTCCCCCTGCCCCCGCGCTTCCCTCAGAGGACCTGAGTTAGAACTGTCCTAGCCCTACTACTCCAGATATCTCAATAAATCTGTAGATCGCCCAGGTTTTCGAAGTAAATGCCGGGGTGGTGTTGGAATTCTTTTATAGTGAAATCTGTGTCGGGGGGTGTTCCTCCTGCGGGTAGTATCATCGTTTTATAGGACGAAAATCCTGTAAAATTATAATGTCGAGTTGTAATCGGTGATTCGTTTCTTTTTTTGTTAGTCGCGAAACCTTTCTTAGGGCGTGCGCGAGATAAATTTTTTTGCTAACGTAGGACAGTTCATCTTCTTTGTCTGGACTTGAGTAAAAGTGAGAAGTGAGGGCATATGGGACTCGATTTTCTTGAGCACTTCTTATTTCGTTGTGATCTGCAGAACGAATATGTTGTCAGTTATTTTGAATGTGCCGCGGGAAATCATGTTTGGTTTAGTTGAACGTGCGAGTGGGGCTTGTTTGTGCATCATGTTGTGTAAATTTATTGTTCTATTTATCCGTTTATTCCTCTAGCGTTTCCAGTGCCTTCTTGCTCCGCCGCGCCGGGTTGTATCAGCATTGCCTATATGAAGACAATTAGGGAGTATCGGGCGCGTTGGCGTCGGTTCTTCCAGCATGCAGAATTCTGGGAGGATGACGAAGACTCATGGGGTCTGAGGGTCCTATTTGGTGAGTGTCTTATTACACCGGGGATTGTAGGTCTGGTTATTGTTTCTATTTCTGTGCGTGTGGTAATAGTCTTGCAATTGGTTTTTTTGTGTAGAACGTCATTGGGACATCTTCGTTGGGCCTGCTCCACGGCCTCGACTGTGGTCGCTATTGGAGGCCGACCGTGCCCTACGTGGCTGGGACGACGACGCCTAGTTTTGGGCTTGTTTACCACCTTTTTTCAATAAATTACTTTTCTTAGTCTTATCCTTATATAATTGTTAGTATATCGTTACTTTCCTTCAAAACTGCGACCTTTCCCCTATTACTGCCCTATTCTATAATGTGTTTGTGTGAACGCGGATTGTTCGTTGCCCTTTATACTGTAATTTTTATTATCGTGACTGTTTTGAATCGTGTAAGAGCCTATCCACGCAGCAGAGATGGGTAAAAAGTTATTTTAAATGAAAAATTGATTTCGAATAAAAGACAAAAATTTTATTCGAGAGTCGTCGAATAAAAATAACTTTGGGTAATTTTTATTCGAAGCGCCTCAAAATAACTTTTTTATTCAACGGGATTCATTCGACGGCTACGTATGATTTTTTTATTCGACGGGAATTCATTTTAAGCTTGAAATGATTTTCTACGTTTCAGGCGTCTTTTATTTTAAAAGTTATTCAAAGTTAAAATAACTTTGGATGAGCCTCGAGAGCCTTTGATCGAAGCCGCCGGCTTCTCGAGCCGAGCGACATCGTATAGTTCACCCGTATACACTGCAGCGCGGAGTTACTCGGCGATGTGTCATCGATTATACAGAAACGGAATTTCTTTATTTTTCGTCGTATCAATATGAAAGTGACACCAATGGATTCCTTGCATTCTCCCGATTAAATTGACAAAAAAATATTTAAATCCGACTACTTTTAACGAAACGGGCTTTCAATCTTGCAAATTAATTTTATGTCTAATATCGTTAATTAAAGTTCAAATTATGTCAGATTTGGTATCATTTTCATCGGGAAAACACAAGGAGACAATTGATATCACTTTCGTGCAAATTCGATGAAGAATCTGATTTCACATTTTTTCGTTCTTAATGGCTTGTGCTATCTATGTCTCTTATGGCTCCGTGTTTCTCAGCTGTCGAGCGCTCGCTTCTGAAGGGTCTCAGGTGTTAACACGGTCAGGCAAGGCATTTTAACTGCAATACTTATTGGCAATTCAGATTTTAAGCGCAATTAAACTAAACGTCATTACAATCATGCACAATTCATTAATTATAACTAACTTACTAGTTGGCCAATCCATTTATTTTTCAATTGATTGATACGAAACTCTGGTTAAGAACATCGCGATACAAAGCTAATATTCTAGGTCCTAGAATCTTCGGTATTGTAAGTACTGCAGTTAAAATGCGTGCCTGACCTTGTTAACACCTGAAACCCTTCAAAAGCGAGCGCTCGACAGCCGAGAAACAAGGGGCCATAAAAGACATACCTAGATAGCACAAGCCATTAAGAACGGAAAAATGTGAAATCAGATTCTTCATCGAATCTGCACGAAAGTGATATCAATCGTCTCCTTGTGTTTTCCCAATGAAAATGATACCAATCCTGACATAATTTGAACTTTAATTAACGATATTAGGCATACAATTAATTTGCAAGATTGAAAGCCCGTATCGTTAAAAGTAGTCCGATTTAAATATTATTTGTCAATTTAATCGGGAGAATGCAAGGAATCCATTGGTGTCACTTTCATATTGATACGACGAAAAATAAAGAAATTCCGTTTCTGTATAATCGATGACACATCGCCGAGCAACTCCGCGCTGCAGTGTATACGGGTGAACGATACAATGTCGCTCGGCTCGAGAAGTCGGCAGCTTCGATCAAAAGCTCTCGAGGTTCGCCCAAAGTTATTTTAACTTCGAATAACTTTTAAAATAAAAGACGCCTGAAACGGAGAAAATCATTTCAAGCTTAAACTGAATTCCCGTCGAATAAAAAAATCATGCGTAGCCGTCGAATGAATCCCGTCGAATAAAAAAGTTATTTCAGGCGCTTCAAATAAAAATAACCCAAAGTTATTTGTATTCGACGACTAATAAAAATGAAGTCTCTTTTATTTGATACGTTATTTAAATAACTTTTTATTGAAATGATGCCCATCTCTGCCACGCAGGTGTTACTTTTTGACCGCCCACGTCTTAGCGTCTCATCGTGCAGTAGCATTTGGTCTCCGAATTTAAAAGACATATCCGTGATTTTCCTGTCGTAGTATTGGAATTAAAATTAAAATAAATTTAATATAATATTGAAATTGATGTAAATCCAATAATGATTAATTTTCAATTAATAAAATTACAGAATATATTATTAAAAATAAACTTACTTCCTAAGAAACTGACTGTAAAATTGAACCAATCGTTCCTAATATTGAATAATTAGAATTTGAAGCCCAACCAACAATTATCACAGGGTAAACACCTATTCCTAATAAATATAAAATTCCAATTTTTATTGAATATAGCAAAAACAAAAGATTTATGAATTAAGTCCTTTCGTACAAAAATTTATTAGATAAATATAGATACAAACCGATCTGACTCACATCGATCTGAACTCAAATCATGTAAGACATTAAAAGTCGAACAGACTTAAAATTTAAACTCCTGCATTTAAATTATATTTTAATTCAACATCGAGGTCGCAATCATCTTCATAAATATAGGTAATCAAATAAATGTGATAAACAGAAGATGGAAGAAAGGTGACTTTCCGGAAGAATGGAAAGGAGGAATAGTAAGTCCTGTGTTAAAAAAAAAAAGAAGAAAGGGAAATGGTTAAGAACTATAGGGGCATAACTTAGATGGACACGGATTGTAAGATATATGCGGACATTCTAAGGAGGAGATTAGAAGAACAAATGGAAATTTGGAAAAGACTTTAAGAAGAAGGAGTAGGCGAACAACTAAGAATAAGGATACAGGATATGTACAACAGAACTATATGCACTTTAGGAATGACGAAGGAACTGATAGAAAAGTTTTTTTAACAGGAAAGGGTGTTAGACAAGGGTGCCCGTTAAGCTCGACACTTTTCAATGTCGCATTTGCAGACCTGGAAAAAATGAACAAAGAACAGGAAGGAGGAGTCGTAATAGGTAGAAGGAAAATTTGGACAATTTCATATGCGGATGATGTTGTGTTAATGGTAAATAATGCACAGGGACTGAAGAATATGATAAAGAGATTCGAGAGATACATAAAGAAGAATGGCTTGGAGTTAAATGTGTAAAAGTCTAAGATAATGATATGCAGGAAAGCAGGAGGAAGAAGAAAAGAGGAAAGACTCCGTTGGAATGAAGAAGAAAGAGTAAGAGAACTGGAATATTTAGGTTATACAGTGAGAGGGAGAGAACAACGAGGATAAACACCATATTAAGAAGGTAGTTAGGAAAGCGAATATGATACTAGGAAAAGTATGGGGAGATTGGGGAAAGATTATTCAGAGGTGACTTTGAAAGAAAGTATGAGGATATTAGAAAAATTGTAGGCGAAATACATACAATTGGTAATGAAATTGGAGAGATCAACACCAACATACTGGCTGTTAAAAGAAACAGGAAGAGGTGATATAGCAATTAAAATGGGAGTAAGGGCAATGAAGTTTGAAGTGAGACTAATAAACTCGGAAGAAGGGTCGATAAGATATAAATGTGTGAGAAGACTAATGAGAGGATATGAAGTAATGAAAAGGGAAAGAATGAGAATCAAATTCTTGGAAGGGAGAGGATGGTCAAACGAAGAATGGAAAAGAAGAAGATTAAATGGGGAAGAAGTGTGGATCAAAAATAGAGCAGATAAGTAAAAGGCATTCAAGAACAAGAAAAAGAGATGAAAGTAAAAGAGTCAACGTTCCTAAGAGAATTAAGAGAGGTGGCAAGGAAACCAGGAGATAACCCGGAATGCTTATGGGGGAAAAATGAAAAGAGGAAAGGATAATTAGAAAGGATAGGAAGATTCATATAGGGTAGTGAAACAAGCGCGTGCAAATATTGGCTAATGAAAGAAGAAAGGGTATATAAGAAAGAGGAAGAAACAGTGAAACACGCGATTGAAGCATGTGAAGTAAGTGGAGGGAGTGGTAGGAATTGGGCAGAGGTGAAGGGAAAAACTTGGCTACCCTACAGGAGATAATAGGGAGAAGGAAAAGATGGGAAGAACAGGAAAGTGATAAAAGAAGATTATGTAACATAGAATAGATTACGAAACACTTGTAAAATAGAAAAAAAATTGTTAAGACACAGCAGGAAACATTAGAAGGGTAGGACTTACACTGACACAATCACGGGACTGAAATGGAAAGAGTATATGATCGTTAAATTGTAACACGAAAGTGGGCAATAAATTAAATTATTATTATTATTATTATATTTTTTCTTTTTATATTGTATTTTATTCTTTTTCTTTTTTATTTTATATTTTTATATATTTTCTTTTTATATTATATTTTATATTTTTTCTTTTTATATTGTAATTTTATATTTTTATATTCTATTTGTACAGAGAGAACTCAAAAATGTTAAGAATAGAGCGGTTTATTTAGAGATAAAGAATTGAGCCGATACAATAGATACGTAACAGTTTCGGCGAATAATGACGAGATACTACTGTTCTGTGTAATTGAGGACTCGGGGCGGTCACGAGAGCGTGAGTGTATATGAGTGTATGTGAGGTGTTGCGTGGAAGAATATGTATGTATGTATGATGTCGCGAAAAGTAAATAAGAAGTCTATCAGCTGTTTGAGAATGTTCAAATTGTCTTGCGATTGATGTAAAAAAGAGAAAAAGAGAAAAAGAGAATGAGAAAGAAAGACAGACTGATAGAGAGAGAGAGAGGGGGGGGGGGAGAGGGAGAGGGAGAGGGAGAGAGGGGGAGAGAGGTGGAGAGAGGGAGAGAGAGGGAGAGAGAGGGAGAGAGGGAGAGAGAGGGGGTGAGAGGGGGAGAGAGGGGGAGAGAGAGGGGGAGAGCGAGGGAGAGAGGGAGAGAGAGAGAGAGAGAGAGAGGGAGAGGGTTCTGCCGAGACACTACTTATATTCTATTTTTATATTTTTTCTTTTTTACATTTCTATTTTTTAATTAATGTAACAATATATAATCATTTTACATATATTACAATCTATTTATTTACACGTCTTCCTCCTTCTCTCTTCACCAATTTCTGCTGAAACCACATAATTCTTTCTATGAATCGTACGTTCTTCACGCCCCCAAATGTCATCTTGCACGGCGGTCCCATCACGGGGGATTCAAATTACACGTGATCGCGCGATACGCTGCGATGTTAAGATTGAAAAAACATAATGAAAAATTTTTAGCTTTAGAGTGTCTGTCTGTTTGCTACATATTGGTTCGACAGATCGGCGTGGGAGGGGATTAAAATTATTATTTCTCTGCGTTGGGAAAAAATGTCTGTTGATATGGAAAAACTTTTTCTGCTGACGCTACATAATTCTTTCTATGATTCGCGCCTTCTTCGCGCTGCCAAATGACGTCGTCTCGCACAACTGCTCCACAGGATTCAACTTAGTCGCTATCGCGCGATACGCTGCGATGTTTGAAATATTGTCGGCTTTAGAATGTCTGTTTGCTACGTATTGGTTCGGTAGATCGTTGATTAAAAAATGATTATTTCTCTGCGTTTGGGGAATAAATGTCTGTATGTCTGTTGGTATGGAAAAAAATTCAGCTGATATCGCATAATTCTAAGATTCGACGTTTCCAAAGTGTTATATTTCATTCGTGCATTCTTCGCGCCGCCAAAGGACATCATCCTGCACGACTGCTCCAGAGGACTCAAATTACGCACGTTATCGCGTGATACGCTGCGATGTTCGAAATACTGTTAGCTTTAAAACTGGCTATCTTTAGAATGCTTGCTGTATGTTTGTTTGAAAAAAATATGTCTGTTTTCTACATAATGGTTAGCTAGATCGCTGCTTTAAAAAATTATTATTTCTCTGCGTTTGGGGGGAAAAAATTCTGCTAATGCTGCATATTGGTATAGATAAAAAATTTGCACAGAGGGAGAGAATGTCCCTCTGAAAAAATTTCTGGGGGCGGGTCTAGTCCGAAACTCTATCAATGATATTGTAGCTGAAGCTCGTAGGAAAAAATGTAAAATTATATTTATATTCTATTTTTCGTTTGTAACAATATATATTTCTTAAACGTATATTATTTCTCTATTTATTTAGCCGTCTTCCTCCTCCTCCTCTCGCCACATAATTTTAAGATTTGACGATTCAAAAATTATTATTTCTCTGCGTTGGGGAGAAACATTCTGTCGACGCTGCATAATCATATTTCGTTCGAGCATTTTTCGCGCTGCCAAATGACATCATCCCACACGGCTGCTCCAGAAGATTCAAATTACACATGATCGCGTGATACGCTGCGATGTTAAGGGGGAGACACGTCACGTGACCTGGCCGATTTGGCAGGTCGGTATTGCAGCAGGTTTTTTCTGCACAGAAATGGTAATACCCATAGATACGCGGCTGCCTGCAGAACGCGAGAGGGAGCTGTTTGCTTTTCCATATTCTATTCTGAATGTGGAAAGAAATTCTCAGCTGTTGCGTTGTACTTGTAAAATTTTAAACGGAAAGTCTGCTGGTACTGCAAACGTAGAAAATTCATTGTACATTTTAATTACTTGAAATCTGCTTATGCTACAATATTCTACGTTGGCAGTAAGGAATTATATGTGAAAAGGAAAAATAGATGAAGGGATGTACCCCAAAAAATGAAGTTCGTTGAGTTAGACATTTTTTTATTAGCAAAACACTGAAACAGAACATGAAATACACTTATTACAATATAATTATATCATATGCAGAAAACAGTTACGGACAAACATTATATATAAAATTGTGTTGGATGTTGAATTGAGCTAGTGAAAATACACAGGCTAGAGGCGCGTGATTATTATGTGGTCCCCTGCTCGAAGTAACAGAAAATAAAATCTATGTATATGCTATATGACAATAAATGTTGGGCGGCTAGTTCGTTCTTTTGCGCTACATTTGTGAACTTTTTATCATCCTTCCGAAGCATTATTATTACGCCACAACAGTATCTTTAGGAAATTGGATATAGCATATATGTTATATTTTCTGTCACTTGGAGAAGCGGATTTTCTATCACTTGGAGGAGCGGATTTTCTATCCTCGAAGTGACAGAAAATATAACCTATATGCTATACCCGATTTCCTGAAGATACTGTTACGGCGTAATAATAATGCTTCGGAAGGATGATAAAAAGTTCACAAATGTAGAGCAAAAGAATGAAGTAGCCGCTCTACATTTATTGTTTATTAATTTCCTTAATTATGGTCCGAATTATACCATTCTTGGGGCCAATTTGATTGAGAAAACATAAGGAATCGATTGACGTCACTTTCGCAAAGATCTGATTAGAAATTGCAGAACTTCACATTCGTCACTGCTTAGTGTGCAACATTGTATAGCCCCGCTGGTTTCGAGCGTCGAAGCCCACAAAACTCAGCGAGACACATCATTGTTGGCGAGCATCGCGTTTGACGATTCTAGCTAGCGAATCACCTCGTATAAATGCTAATAAATGATAGTGTGAAGTACGCAAATGGTTAGGCTCGGATTATCGGAAAAGACCTACCCACCCCACTGTTTTGCTTTCTCGCTGCGAGCGAGGACCTTCAGACCCGAGTAGACCACCCGTTGACAGCCGAGAGTAATAAAACCGACGGACCAGATAAAATGTTCATGTTTTTGATAACTGTTGATGAAAGTATTACCAATGGAGTTTTTAGGGTTTCTCGATGAAAATGATGCCAAACATGGAGCAATTCGGTCCATTTTTAGTGAACGTAGTGTGTGTCCTAATCATGTATTCATAAGAAAAAATAGACTGAATTGCTTCGCGTCTCGACTCATTTTCGTGGACATAAACTCACCAATCCATCGGTGGTAACACTCTTATCAAGGTGTAATGAGAAATATGATCATTTTCATATTCAGTACTCGATAACTCAAGTCGCCGTCGATCGAGGGTCTCTCGCTGGTGCGCCGCTATTTCACTCGCACTCGGTTTACGTCATTCAGTCTCCTTGTCAAGCGGTTCGGGCAAGGGCCTGACAAATGTGAATTTATTTGGGAAACCAAAGTCGCGTCATTCGTGACTCCTACTCCCGAACATATATATGTCCTATGTACGAGAAAAAGCAATGATGACTTGAATCAAGATTTGAAGCAACATTTCTAATATGGAAATGCATGAAACTTTGGGATCAGGAATTCCCAACCAAGTAATGCATATGAAAGAACTGGCGAAATTCAACAATAGTTCGTCGTCTAAATTTTACAATTAAAGTATTTATTTGACGTGAATATAAAGTTTGTCAGCAAAGTCTGTCTTGATTTGAGTTCTATAGAAGGCTGACTTTCCTTCGCCATGGAAAGTCTCCTCTTGTCCTTCACGCTGGCAATCATGCGACTCGCTGAGTTTCGTGGGTTTCGACGCTCGAAACTAGCGGGGCCATACAATATTGCGCACTAAGCAGTGACAAATCTGCAGTTCTGCATTTTTAATCAGATCTTTGCGAAAGTGACGTCCATCAATTCCTCATGTTTTCTCGATCAAATTGGCCCCAAAAATTATAATATTCGGACCATATTTTGAAGGAAATTACGTAAAACATTGTTTGCACGATTGAAAGCCCGTTTCGTTAAAAATAGTCCGATTTAAATTATTTTCTGTCAATTTAATCGGGAGAATGCCAGGAATCCATTTGTGTCACTTTCATATTGATACGATGAAAAATAAACAAATTCTGTTTTTAGTAAAGTCTCGTTAGCCGCTCGCTGGTCGGGACCGGCGGTGAGCCCGTATCGTGAACGGAGCCCTAATTCCAAGTGTGAGTTTCTCGCTTCTTTCTGGCCGAAGGGGGGAGCGAGATGGAATGCTTTCCGTGCGCGGCGGGCGTGCGCGATGGTCGCAAGCGCTTACGAGTTGCAGTGAGCATGGGAACCGCTTCGCAAAATCTTGACGCAGGCCCGGCTCAAGTCTTTTTTACGCCCTAGACGAACTTGTCAAATTGCGCCCTTTATTATAATACATTTATTCGAGTACATTGATGTCCTTACTCTTAATTTTTACTTGTAGTATAAAACCGTTGTAGTACAATTTGTAGTATTTCATTTATAAATTTATTTTTAACAATGCCAACAATGAAAATACCATTTTGCACCTTTTGTCAACCTTTCGCCCTAGCAGTTACCCATTTTTTCAGAGTAAAGTCATAAATAATCTCAAATAAATGTATTATAATAAAGGGCGCAATTTGACAATTTCGCCTACAGCGCAAAAAAGACTTGAGCCGGGCCTGCCTCAAGATTTGCAAAGCGGTTCCCGTGCCACCGTAAGCGCTTGTGACCATCGCGCACGCCTTTCGCGCGCACAAAGGACGGAGTGTCGGCGTCCGAAAGACGGAGCGAGACAAAATATTAACGCGTCGTCTGCTCGTACTGTCATCGCTCGCTTTCAGTGCCTTCTCTCGCTCTCGCCTTCGCCGGACAAGACTGAAACAGAAGTGGTGGGGATAGCGGATAGTCCGTATTGTGTACACCAAACCGAGACCGTAGCGAGACTTTATTGTAATTGATGACACATCACCAAACAATGGTGATCTCGCGCGGCTCGGACCACAAAGGTTCTCGTCGGTTATTCGAGCTTCTAAGATCGTATTCAGATATACCCTTCTATGGCCACGGAACTCCAACTGACAAATCCACGATCGTCAGATGGTGGTGGCTGATTTCTCTTCGATCGCTGTTCACGAAAATGAATCGACCGGCCAATATATCTGCATACAATCTTAGGATAAAAATGCGATGAAAGATGAAATAGTATTCGAAGCTCAAGATGAAAGGCCTTCGAATAATCAAAGGAAACTAAATATCCGAAGCTAAACAGAATTTTAGATTTAGGGTACACACACCCTCCCCGAAACCTCGTGCCGATCAGCCACTGGGGCCATTCGAAAGTATATTCTTTTATTTAAATAATGCCCATCTCTGCATAGGACCGTAAAGAATTACAAAAAAGAAATCAGGGAGTCAACTGTTGACCGATTTGGAGACTTTTCCTTGTTACATGTTACATACAATAGTCGGAAGAATAATAATAAGAGCAATAATTGCAAATAATTGCCAGAACTTCCACATTCTGAAAATATGGTATCAGTAAATCAATATTTCCAATATTAGTAAAAAAGTTCCAATTTCTCTTTTCTTATTTTAAATAATGTGATCATATAATTATAACATAAATTCGACAGCGATTTCAAGTGATGTATATGTCACGGTAAAAGCATTAATTTAGTAAATGTATACAATTCCCAGTAGTTCCTCATTAATATATGCCTAAAATGCATATAACCTAACCTACAATCGTACGAAAATGCATACATTGACTGCATCACGCTTTTACTGTGGCACATGTATCCAGCTAACGCTTCAGTTTTGCTATGATTCAACGTTAGCAGTCCTCCCGAGTAGGCGCTATCTCGTATCCACTACCTGAACTAAATTTGTCACGTGACTTGCCCTGTATTATCGCCAACATGGCGGAACTCGTGTTTGGGAATGCAGTCACGAAATTACGTTGTTTGTCCTTATATGAGCAGATTTTGGGTTGGGTGAGGTCTCATTCGAAGGAGGAAAGTTCAGTGCAGCGCGCTCTGGTCATCGTTTGGGTCACAAATCTCTTTTAGTGACCTAAAAATTCTTAAATTCTTATGGGTGTATTTTGTCGACTTCTGCTCTACTTTGAACACTCATATTATTAGATATCAACACAATCTCGTCGAAGCATGACCAGAGCACGCTGCACTGAACCTTCGTCTTTCGAATGAGACCTCGCCCAGCCCAAAATCTGCTAATATAAGGACAAACAACGTAATTTCCCAAACCCATGTTTCGGGCCAGATTGTGTCGGTATACAGCGCGTTGCATTACCCGTGTCTACCCCCTTAAGATTGAAAAAAACATTTTGAAATACTGTTAGCTTTAGAATGCATGCGACTGTACCACTATGTAGTGCTGTCTCTTTCCCTCCCTCCCTCCCCGAATTTAGCTTTAAAGTAATGCTCTCTCTTTCCCTCGAATATGTGGTTTGTAAAACGTCGATCTTTCCGTACATCGTTCGAAACAATTTCTGTTGCATATTGCTTTGGAAAAAAAAATTCGGGAGCCGTCCCCTCCCTGGGTTAGGTCTGAAAAATTTTTCGGGGTGGGCCAAGGTCTGAAAAAGACTTTTCGGGTGTCATTCCCTCCCTCTGAAAAATTTCCGACGGTGGGCCAGGTCTGGAGAAGTCTCCGCGGCGGCTCGGCCCGGACTGATCCCCTCCATGATTATGGCTTCCCCCACTCCCCGCAGGCCCCGCGCCCAGGTTTCTCTCCGCCGCACTCCCCCGCACTCCCCTCAGAGGACTTGAGTTAGAACTGTCCTAGCTATGCTACTAATAATAATTTCACACATTAAAATATATAGTATCTACTCTATCTAAAAAAAATTAATTGATCTTCGAATCTGCTCTATAATGAACTCTCGCGATAATACTTTTTTCATATCTTCAACGGCCAACGAGATATTCTAGCATACACAGTTAAATGAAACACGCTTAGAATCCACTCGACGTCATTGCTGTAATGTTTCCACAATTTTTCACTACAGTATTGCACGTCGATGAGCGCGCCATATTGCAGAATATTGTAGGACCGTTGCAATCGGAACATTGCAGTTGCAATGTGTGCGCAATATTGCTGGAACGTTGCCACTCCAATATTGCACGGCAATATTACAGCAACGATGTGTGCTGTATGGGGATTAGAATGAAAATTTACAGGGAGGTGCAGAAAACTATTCCCCACAATGTGTAGTAAGCACATCTTCAATATAAATTCTTAAAAAAAGGTAACAAATATTTTACTCACTAAAAAGGATAACATTATATACATCAACATAAAAATTGTACTAATTTATTTATCAAAATTTTGCTTCCGATGCAAGATGGGGACTGCCTTACAGATTATAAAAATGCCTTTACTGTGAAAGGCCTTGTGTGAGTATATAATCACAGACGAGGTATGGAATAGACCTATCACCTTATGGGACTTCGTGTCACCACCCAAACTGTGTTACCGACCCATAATTTAAGGACTGAATTTAGCGACCTCTGTTCACGAACAGCGTCCAACTCAAAAACTACTCTGAAATGTGTTGAAATACTGAAAGATGTGTGCGTGCTTGTATACATGTGACTTGTTTAGAGTGAGCGTTTAACATAGAGGGCGGCCTTTCGCTAAGCTGTGCTTTGGCTCGGTTTGTCAACGACTCACGCCGGATTTCTCTCTGAAAATCTATTTCGGGGATCAGGAGTCTATATGGCGCTGCAATATGGCACTTCTTGAGAGCTTATACAAACTATAAATTGCAAGATGAAATTGATTGTTAGTATTTTACATGTAGTGGAACTTTTATCTAATATTTTCACGTGTCGTACGCCGAAAAATATTAAAAATTGACGCTATTACTAACATTCCCGCAAATCTCGGCACATCGCACGTGTCTAAATAGACGGTACCCATCCTGCGACACGTGAAAATCATTGAAAATAATGAATTGAAACGTTTTTTGTAAAATTTATATTCGTAGTTTTTGGGACCCCGAGTCCCCTAAATCCCTACATTTCATTACAAATTGATTGGATCTGTCCTTATTAACTATTGAATGGATTTAAAAATTATAAAAACATCTAAGATGTAAGTACACGAGCGTAGGTATCGCTTACGTTAAGATTTGGGCACACAGCAGTTCCGTGAAAGTTCACGTAGAATTCAGGTACTCTTCCTTACTTTCCTCAATTACTTTACTCCAAGTACTTACCATTACAGTCATTAAAAATAATCAGGATTTTATCATGTTTGTGTGTCATTTTCATCAGAAAAATACTAGTAATCCATTTGTGATACTTCTATGATGGAAATTGGCATACTCATTACTGAATGGCCTCTCGCTGACTTTGTCTTTATGCCACTACTCTAGCGTTTATGACCCCCGACCCGCATCATTTGAAAACTTTTACCTAAGAACCCATCAGGGTCGTAAAAAAAGGTACGCGTTACCGTTCAACCGATTTCAAGAAAGCGTACAGTGAAAAGGCCAGAATGTCGTGGCCATCGAATTTTAACTTTCTGAGTACGAATACAGATCCGACACTGAAGGAAAAAGATGAATGAGTATAATGGTCTGGAATTTCAAAATTTTAAGCTACGATAAGGTTGACCGCGGCGGTATAAGGTAAATCCGGGAGACGCGGTCGACCTAATATAAAATGGCTATTGAAACTAATATAGATATTACTTATTTTATCAGAACAAACCTATATGTTCGAAATTTTATGCTGATTCAGAAAAACTAGTCGATAGTTGCTTTAAGACGATATTTACTGTAAATCGGGTTGAAAACTGAAGTCATGTCATCTGACCACCTCTCCCGAAATGCCGGGAGAAATGGTTTTCGTCGCTGGCAAGGACCACTCACATAATGATTTATGGAAAATTAACAAAGAAGAAAGCAAAATTATTTATGAGTGAATACAACTACAGATTCATTGATATTTAATTTGTTTACGCTAAACAAGTAAAGAATACATAAAAAATAAAGCGCACTACCTACCGGCGATTAGCAAGGCAAATGAATACAAAAGTGAATAAATAAAATAAATAAACAATAATAATAATAAAATAACGATAAAAAATAAAAATATAAATAAAAATAATAAAATCATAACTCGACCATCTCACCTTTCTGCAGCTGGAGATGGTCTTCTCGTTAGTTTTGAGAGGAAGAGTTAATATGGCCAAATACTTTGGCTGCATTGTTCCCCAATACCTCTACTATTTTATTATCCCAAACATTAAACGAAAATAAACTTTGAAGTATATTTTAAATATGATTCTGTACACCGCTCTTTGACAAAAGAGGTTAAATGCAACCTCAATTTACATTTTATAGCCTATAAATCCAGAAAAACACAGAAGGAAGCGAAATAACGTTATTCATCCAACTGTTTGGCTTCTAAAGAAGTAATTGGTCCGCACTTTAACGCATTTTTACGTATAGAGTCTGAAATATAGCGACTCGACCAACTCTCCGGCCCGACCGCGTCTCCCGGATTTACCCTACTCCTGCACGGAGAGATTTTTCGCCTCCTGCGTGTAAAAGCCACAATAATGGCGCATCATTCCAAAAAAAAATGGCATTAATGGAAGGCGGTATAAGCGTGGCATTGAGTAGCTAAAAGTTTAAAACATTCAGACACAAAAATTCTAGAAAAAAAATTAAAACACCGCTACTATCAAAGACACGTCCAATTAGTTGCCCCTTAAGTCCCATCTATGCATACACTGCATTAATGATAAAATTATGAAAAAGGAAACTAGAACAATAGATTCTGAGGTCTGCAAACAATTTGTTTGAGGTGGCCGAAACAGCGATGTCGAGCCCGTCGACATCGACAAAAGAACGAGATCGGTCGGCGGCCGACGAAGGCAATCTATTCGGAGAGCTGCCAGCGACCTCCGGACAGCAGTGATCCCCGAGCTTCGCAAATTTTGGTATGGTCTCTTTCAAATTCACGTGGCAAAGAGCTATTAGGAATTTCCCGGCCCAGGCAAGCGAGCTGCGCGCTCCGCTTTTATGATCGGCTTACCTCTCACCCCAGATTACTGTAATGAGGTTTGAGAACAATGTCGACTGATCTCGTACCCATCTCAATTTCAAAATTTTTAGCTGCGACACGGTTGACCGCTGCGCTATACTCCTGTACGGAGAGATTTGTCGCCACCTGCGTGTAAAAGCCACAATAATGGCGCATCGGTCCAAGAAATGGAAAATCATAATTAAAACCGACTTCAAAAAAATTAAAATGCGCTAAAAAGTAAAAAATAATTTTGTTCCTTATTTAATCTACGACACTCCATTTTTTTTATATCGGCGCCTCATCGTTTGCACTGTGTAAATCTGGCGCCGACTTAAAAAAATTGAGTGTCGTAGATTAAGTAAGGAACAAAATTATTTTTTATTATTATATTTCTGTATTATATCATATAGGCCGTCATTAATGTATGCGCAAACACATGATGAATGGGTGGAGTTCAGCAACAGGTGCAATTAAAAAACATTAAAGCACTCTTTTTACAAATTACGTTATTGCAAGCGAATGAAATTTGTTTTGCGTTAAATAAACCGGAATAGGACAGCAAAGTTAAAAGGAGAATGTGATATCGTTTTATTTTCACCCTCCTTTCTCTTCCGTTGAACGGAATATGTTCATAAGTTGATTTTTAAATTGTTACTCTAACAGAAACATTTGTAAATCGCGGGCTTCGACTATCAAAAAATAACCTAGATATACCCGTGCTGAATTCTAATTCCTACCACGCGTAGCGTTACAATCTGTTTCGAGACTTCGCCGGTAACGTTGCATGCGACACTAAAATGGTAAGGGGGTCCTAGGACCCCCCAAACCGGTGACAGAGAAATACATTGGTTGATAGGTCTATCCTATACCTCGTCTGTGATATAATTCACCTGCTCGGAATCGTGTTCACCATCAGACGGTGCATCGCGCATACGCTCGCACATTTATATTTATATATTTTTTCCTGTAAATATATTTACAATTTTCTTTTTGTGCATTAATTTACATAGTGGTACAATCACAGTTATTTTTAAAGCTAAATTCTGGGGAGGGAAAGAGACAGCACTACTTAGTGGTACAATCACAGATATTCTAAAATTTTTCAAAATGTTTTTGATCTTAACGTAACAGTGCATCGCGCGATCTCGCGTAATTTGAGTCCCCTGGAACAGCCGTGCATGATGACGTAATTTGGCGACGCAAAGAAGACGCGAACGAAATATAACACTTTTTTGCAATGCGAATGTAATATAATACTTTTTAGATGGTGAGGAGAGAAGGAGGAAGACGGACAAGTAAACAGAGACATAATATGTTTTAGAAATTTTATTTAAAATTAAAAGAATATAAAATACAATACAAATATAATTTAATATTTTTTCCTACGAGCATCAGCCAGAATATCATTGATGGCGCATGCTAACATTTCGCAATCTACAAGATAATGCTCACAGTAATATTCGCTATCACGTATCATTTTAGCAGCACGACGCGTATCTACTATTTTGCAGGCAATATCGATCTGTTGCAACACGTTAACGAAGGTTTCAAATTTTGTCCTCACATCTCCTACAATTCGATACAGCCGCGGATACACATGGCTCAAGATTAAACAAATATGTTACTGTATTCAACTTAAAATAAAACATACGTAATATCCATAGTCACCTTTACAATCGGTGAATCATTGAAAACATTATGCGGTGTCAATAGAACTTGGTGAGGAGAGAAGGAGGAGGACATGCAAATAAATATATTGCAATATATGTAAAATGATTATATATTGTTACATTAATTGAAAAAAAAGAAGTATAAAAAGAAAAATTATAAAAATAGAATATAAATAGTGTCTCCCCCTCTTCCCCTCTCCCTCTCTCCCGTATCCACTCTCTCTCTATGTGTTACGTCCCTACTTCCTATTTGGGGCGCGATTTTGAGCTAATCCACGGATTTACGCTCTGGGATAGTTGAGAATTCGTTAGGCGTACATTAACGCGATATTTTAGGCTGGTTACCTATTTATGGGTCGATGGGGATCAATTTCCAGATGATGGGCGCGTCGGGAATCCCGTTGATTTCGGGTAAAATTACGTTATGATTTGTGCTGGTGGTATTAATCGTGGTTTTAGGACTCCTTTCTTTATATCAATAATGAATTCTAACTAGTCTTGTGTGTCATGCAATAGTGTTTCTGCGACGCTATTTACTAGTATGCTATAGTCTCTCGAAATTTTGTAATGTCGGTTGTCTGTTGGAGTAAGTATTGAATTTGCCAAGTCGCGTTTAAGAGTGTGCCAACGTTTTCTCGTATGTCGTGTATAGTCTCGTTGAGAAGTTCGGTATTTGCTCATACAATTTGCATTTGTCCCTTGATTGCATTTTTTTAGTCTATTATTGTATCAGCATCGCTTACATGGAGTCGATCAGAGAATATCGGGCGCATTTGCGCCGATTCTTCCAGGAGGCCGATTTCTGGGCGGAGGCGGAGGATTCGTGGGGTATTTGGTGAGTGTCTGATTGTACCGGTGATTGCAGGTTTAATTATTTGTTTCTATATCCGTACGTGTAGTAATAATTTTACAATTTGGTCCGCCCCCTTTCTTTTTGGAGAACGTCATGGGGACGTTTTTGTGGGGCCAGGTCATGGCCTCGACTGTGGTCGCTATTGGGGTCAAGCCGCGCCCTTCAAAGCTGGGATGGTGACGCCAAATTGGGGTGCTTATCCTTGTATTTTTGCCCTTCCGTTTTCTTTCTCAATAAATTACATTTCTTAGTTTTATCCCTATATAATTGTTAGTGTATCGTTACTTTTCTTCATAACTGCGATCATTTCCTTATTCCTGCCCTATTCCATAAAGTGTTTAAGTCGGTTCGCGTGGAGGCGGAGCGTTCGTCGCCCTTTATACTGTAATTATTGTTATCATGCGTGTTTTGAATCGTGCAGGAGCCAATCCACGCAGGTGTTATTTTTTTGACCGCCTGCGTCTTAGCGTCTTGTCGTGCAGTAGCACTTGGTCTCCGAATTTAAAAGACCTATCCGCATTTTTTGTCGTAGTATTGGAATTAAAATTAAAATAAATTTAATATAATATTGAAATTTAATATTGAAATTTACATAAATCCAGTAATGAATAACTTTCAATTAATAAAATTATAGAAAATATTGTTAAAAATAAACTTACTTTATAAGAAACTGACCCAATCGCTCCTAATATTGAATAATTAGAATTTGAGGCCCAACCAACAATTATCACAGGGTAAACACCTATTCTTAATAAATATAAGATTCCAATTTTTTATTGAATATAGCAAAAAATAATTTATAAATTCAGCCCATTTATGCAAAAATTCATTAGATAAATATAGATAGAAACCGATCTGGCTCACGTCGATCTGAACTCAAATCATGTAAGATATTAAAAGTCCAACAGACTTAAAATTGAAACTCCTACATTCAAATTATATGAGAGGAGAATTAGAAAGGATAGGAAGATTCATACTGGGTAGTGAAACAAGGGCATGCAAATAGTGGCTAGAGAAAGAAGAAAGGGTATGTAGGCTTTGTAAGAAAGAGGAAAAAACAGTGAAACAGGTGATTGAAGCACGTGAAGCAAGTGGAGAGAGCGGCAGGGATTGGAAATAGGTAATTAGGGGAGAATGGAAAAAACTTGGTTATTTTGTCACGTCCCGAGTGAAGGTCTTTTTAGGGGAATGACATTTCAGGGGTAGGTAGAGAGGGAAGTTTGGCACGAAAACCAGTTTCGCGACACAAGGCAGGTTAGGAGGTTTTGGCACGAAAACCAGCTTCGCGACACAATGTAAGATGGGAGTTTTTGGCACGAAAACCAGTTTCGCGACACAAGGCAAGATGGGAGTTTTTGGCACGAAAACCAGTTTCGCGACACAATGTAAGATGGGAGTTTTTGGCACGAAAACCAGTTTCGCGACACAAGGCAGGATGGGAGTTTTTGGCACGTGAACCAGTTTCGCGACACAAGGCAAGATGGGAGTTTTTGGCACGAAAACCAGTTTCGCGACACAACGCAACCAGGGAAGGTTAAGCAGTAATCATGTACCAGAGTGACACCCGTTACAGCACTGGTGCATTAGCACTACACGCATTAGATTTCTTCACAATAGGCGTCTTTATATGGGGCATGCAATGCATAAGCGAAAGTAAGCCGTGTAAACACTATAAGAAGTCTCTGCGTTCGTTGACAGAGATCAGCTGTTACCGTAGCTTGTTATGATTTGATGGTTCTGTAACCGAAGGATCGATGGAATAATTCGAAGCGTTATTGAAAATAAGAATGTTTATATATTTTTTAGCACGAGAATATGTTATGCACTGTTAGCAATAGCTTGGTAGATTAATATAAGAATGTGTTAGACATTAAGCATTGGCACACTGACATTTATATAAATGGTAATCAATAATAATATATATATACAGGGTCAACCGTTAAAACTGCAACCTACGCGCGCGCGAACAGATGAAAATGGCAACACCGCCTCACGGACGCATTCCACTACAACCATGCATCGGCCCGGCGTTCGGAGGGTTGCCAGTGTCGTCGAGGTAACTCCGATTTAATAACTACTGGTTCTTTATTACTATAACTGGTACAATTTAGAAATTTTACAGTGTCGATTCGGAACGGCGTTGTGACTTGACTAGTCTTAGGTTTACGAATGCCCTGTCCCTTGGTTTGGGACCGGTATTTAACTTAGTTGTTGGAAGGAGTGGGAGGTGAGCTAGGCGAGCAGCCTGAGGAATTTGAAAAAAGGGGTGTTTGGGAAATCTGGTATCAGGAGGAGCCATCTTGGCGACACTCGGAATTTGGAAAAAGGGACTGCTCTGGAAATCAGGATATTGTTAAAAGGGATCTATTGTCCGGAGGGATAGCTATCTTGGCGACATTTGGAATGTGGCTTCTCTTACCGAATGGTCGAATTTCCGACCGGACCCATCTCGCTGGGTCCGTACAAGGGAAACCCATTCGTCTAATGGAAGGAAAGTGGGTGGTCGATTGGCGACTATCGCGATACCAGCGACCGCTGGGCAGCGGTGATGCCCGAGCTTTGAAAATTTTAGGATGGTCTCTTTCAAATTAACGTCACAAGGAGCTATTTGAAATTTCCCGACTGGGGTTAAAGAATTTGGGGCCTTTTTCGTATAACTTTTGAATTATAAAAGATATCAGAATGCAATTTGCGCCGAAAAATGAGGAAAAATTATTCCCTCTTAATGATGGATAATTCCAAATATTTTACGTTTACTTAATTTTTCTTTTATCAATTTTTTAACCATAGTTGTGAAAAGCTTTTGCAAACTGTTTATTTAATACCGTATTTAATGCTCTTTTTAAAAATCATGATGTTGATAAACAATACGCTAGTTGTTTCTGTGTCATTACTTTCATAAATTGAGAAATTAAATTTTTATTCAATTATGTGTTAGTTCTGCAGACCTCAGAATCTATTGTTCTGGTTTTCTTTTTTATAATTTTATCCTTATATGCAGTGCATGCATAGATCGGACGTAAGGAGTAACTAATGGGACGTGTCTTTGATTGTAGCGGTGTTTGAATCTTTTTTCTAGAATTTTTGTGTTTGAATGTTTAACCTTTTAGCTACTCAACACCATGCATATACCGGCTTCCGTTAATGTCATTTTTTGGAACGATGCGTCATTATTGTGGCTTTTACACGCAGGTGGCGAAAAATCTCTCCGTACAAGGGTATAGCGCCGCGGTCAATCCTGTCGTAGCTAAAATTTTTGAAATTAAGACGGGTACGAGATCAGTTGACATTGTTGTCAAACCTCATTACAGTAATCCGGGGTGTGAGTGGTAAACCGATCATAAAAGCGGAGCGTGCGGCTCGCTTACCTGGGCCGGGAAATTCTGCACAGCTCTTTGCGGCGTTAATTTGAAAGAGACTATCCTAAAATTTTCGAAGCTCGGGCATCACTGCTACCCAGCGGTCGCTGTTAACCCTCCGAACGCTGGGCCGGTGCATGGTTGTAGTGGAATGCGTCCATGAGGCGATGTTGCCATTTTCGTCTGCTGGCGCGCGCGTATATGAACGTGAGATATATGAATATTAGCAATAAACAGTAATATGAAAGGTGATATGCAATTAGTAACAAGAATTATAATAAAAGCAATAAACGTTTGATAATAGATATTATAAATATGCGTTAAGCATGAGCAAAGAAAATGATATAACACAATAAGCAATAGATAGTCAATATAAAGCAGTAAGTAATAATACGAAATATGAACAGCATAAGCAACACAGAATAATATTTATATGAATGAGGATGATATGCAATCTTAAATGGTAATCGTAATTGCTTACAGTCGATGTCGTAGATTTATATTTTGTAATGCACTGAATTGAGATATTCACTTTATAAATATACTTGGTCCTTAGAAAGGATTCTGTCGAAAAGTCGTTCCAGCCTTTGGGGCACTTGTATTTATGTGTTTCGCAGGAATGCCCGGTATGAGGGATATGCACGGTATGCACCATGACTCGTGTGCGAAATATGTGGTCTATAATTAGCCGTGTTTATGATTTATGCGCGAAATATGCATCGCAATAGGACTTCCGGGGTTTTTGTTTGGGGCGTTCGAAAAGGAATACTCAACCCATTTGATGGATTTTTGGTGTTTTAGTTGGAAAGGGGCGAGACTGGCTTTGATTAGGAGGGTCGTAGAGAGGGGATGAGACGTGGTCTCGATTTAAGAGAGTTTTTGGTACGAGGGACTTGTTTAAATTTAAATTTGATGGAGGAGATGATGCATCGTGGGGCGAAGAGGGGAAGGGGTTTCATACTTGACCATCTCGAGATGGGGGCCGTTAAGGTACATAGTCAAAAATGATCAGTGATTGGGAAAAGGGGTAAGATTTAATTTTTACGGATTTTGGTAGAGTTGTGGTGTGGTTTATGGGGAACACTTTAGTAGGTAAGCTATGAGAGTTCTGGTTCAAGTGGTAGCTAGGGGGTGAGGCGGGGCGAGGGGTACCGCCGCGCTCTTCCGCGACATGGGCGAGGGGGTGAGGTGGGGAGGGGGGGGTACCGAGTTCGTAGACGAGGGGGATGACGTCACAGGGGAGGGGGATTCAAAATGGCGTCTACCGAGTTCGTAGGTGAGGGGGATGACGTCACAGGGTAGGGGAATTTTCAAAATTTTCAAAATGGCGTCGCGCGCGCAGGTCGAGTTCGTGGGCGAGGGGGCTGACGTCACAGGGGAGGGGGGTGGATTTTCAAAATTTCAACATGGCGTCGCGCGCATTTCGTATTGGCGCCACCTATTGGATGTTTAAGGTACTTTGGGCCCGCGTCGGTATTTGGGCCCGCCTTGGTAAATTTTCCAGGTTTTTCATACACTTCGTGTTGGCGCCACCTATTGGATGTTTAAGGTACTTTGGGCCCGCGTCGGTATTTGGGCCCGTCTTGGTAAATTTTCCAGGTTTTTTTCATACATCTCGTGTTGGCGTCACCTGTTGGATGTTTAAGGTATATTTGGGCACGCGTCGCAGCCGCGCAATCTTCGTACGCGTGCGGGGATCGGTGCGCAGGCGCGACCGCGACCGATTCGTGGAAATTCAAATCGCGTCTTCGATGATGATGATTTCTGAGAAAGAGGGCGAACCAGGATTTCTGAGAAAAGATAAGGCGATCATGGCGCGCGACAGGATTGAACGCGTTTTTTATGCCTACGTGCACGCGCTTCGTGCCGTGTGTTTATATTTGAATCGTGGGACCGATGCAGCCCACGTGCAATGATGTAAACATATAGTGATAATTATTGTAAATCAATCATCGCGATAGCCCATGGAATAAACATTGCACCGCGCCATGCCATGTGTTTATATCTGAGCAGGATTGAACGCGTTTTTGGTGCCTACGTGCACGCGCTTCGTGCCGTGTGTTTATGTTTGAATCGTGGGACCGATGCATCGCAAGTGCAATGATGCATACATATAGCGATAATTATTGTAAATCAATCGGCGCGATAGTGTGTGTGTTTATATCTGAGCATTGACTTTTCCCAAGACCATGCCTCTAAGAAGGAAGTACCCTCGAGAAAACGCAATGTCCCTGAAGCAATAAATTAGGCGTTGCGTTCACGCGAGCAACTAAGCGATAATTATTCGGGGTAGAGTTCCGAGTATTTTCACGATCGAGAACAGGGCGACGTCTCAAGCACCCTTCTCGAGGGTCTGCGAGTCAAGCGTCGTGGGAGCGTGTAAGGGCGAAAAGAATTCTTACATAGATTTTCATGATTTCAGTAATTTATTTAACTTAACTAAGTTAACTTAATCCCACTCGACAACATTATCGTTGAATATAGCATCGTCGATATCATTCGTAAAGAATGCATTGTCGGTGATCTCAGTAAATAAATCAGCATCAGTAAAAAATGCATCAACTTGCGTGGGTACAGTCGTATTAAAATCAAACTCGTCAACCTGAACTGCATTATCACGAACGTCAATCCCCGATATCGCATTATTATTAACTGCGATATAATCAATTTGTTCCGCATTAATACATTTTCGCCATACAACAAATTGTGGGGCCTCCTCCCACCACGACGGATCCACATCATCCCTATCAATATCATCACCTATGATGTATGAAGTTTCCGCATGCAGACCTATCCAATAATATATGCTTCCGTATTGACCCGGCGGTACGTAGACGTTTTCGTAGTTGCCATTATAAAACACCTTCAAATATACTGACGATCGAGACTCATAAGATCCGCGACATGTTAAGCCCACTGTCATTATTCGAGACGTCGTGGAGCAGTATCGTTCAAAACGGATTTATTCAATTGTCGCACCACCATCGTCACTTGCTACGCCATATCGCACGATACAGTACTGGGAGTAAATGCACATTGTATTGCATCGTTGGTGATACGGACGTGCATCGCAAGCAAGTGAAGTACTTCACCGCGACCGTGTGTACGCCGTTAACGCTTCTACAGGACATTGAGAACGGCACGGTTGAAGTGTACAAAGTGTTGTACCCTCGAACATTGACTATTACCGTGGACTCGTTTTTGTGTCGTGAATTATTCAGATTTTTGGATGAGCACCCGACACCGATTGTACGACTACACTCGAAGCGTGTCATTTTGCCGTTGGGTTTCCGATATCCGAACACGGACCACATCACCTGGAAGAGCCGTGTCACCCATTCGGCACTATTCGTGCGTGTCTGGTAGATAAAATAAAAGCTTTTTGTAAATACGTAAACATGGAGGTATTCATGAACACGTTCAATGTCATTCACCGGATGTCCAAGCTTTTACATAGTGTTGCGGAATTCCGAGACTGGATTGATCATTGCGACGCGTGCCTGCAGCTCATCATCCAGTATCAGAGCAGCGGAGGAGTGCCCGTGGCCGCGAAACAACGCCTGGTGTCGCTGATCGCGCGAATAAAGACATTGCGCGCGAACGTGCGGGAAAAGTTTTCGCGAGCCGGGTGAGGGGTTTCGGGTCCATCGACGGCACCCAAAGTCGTATGGGAAGACGTGGAATCTGCGTTTATAGGCCGTATTTCAACGGGTGCGGTCATCAACGTGGGACACGTCGATCCGCGTCGATTTTTAGAGGGTGCTCGACGAACTGTGATCTCGCGCGTCATGGACGCTATCACGACGCATAAGAGCGTATCCGTGAATACAAACTTGAACGCGGAGTTCATGTTGGGCGAGAATACGGACATGAAGAGTTTCGGTACGCGAAATCGCGTACTGTTAATGACTTCGAATGTGCGCGAGTGGTACTCGAAGCAGGTGGTCGCTCCGACACTAGTGATGCTCGAGGAGTTTCAAGATCGCGACAGTGGATGGACCCTAAGGGCTGTGCTAAATATTCTAGTGAATATTAATAAGCACAATCCACTTCGAGGCGGTTGTGACGTACCGCTGCCGCGTGCCATCGTCCTGAAGAAAGCGGTGGTCAACGTAAAGAACAGAGACAATGCGTGTTTCTTGTGGGCTGTCGTTGCCAGTTTGTACCCCGTTGCTGCGAATAGTGATAGGATCGCATCGTACCATCACTACTCGGAGGTGCTTCGCACGGGCGATATGACTCTACCCGTAACGTTGGACCAGCTGACGAAGTTCGAGAGGATGAACGACGTGTCGGTAAATGTGTACGCGTGGTCCGACGGAAGCTGCGTGCCTCTGCGTTTGACCGAGGACAAGCGAGAGAGACACGCGAACCTCCTACTGGTGCAGGACCCCAACGAGCCCCAACGATACCATTTCGCATGCATTCGGAGCATGTCGAGACTGATTTCGAAGCAGCTCGGCAAACACAATGGACAAGTATTCGTTTGCGAAAGGTGAGTAAAATATGGTATATTTCGATCGATGTATTATTGATTATTATGTTTATTATTAATACTATTATCGTTGCAGATGTCTCAGCTTCTTCCATTCGAACGTGCAATTGACCAAGCACAATGTGGACTGCCAACGTCTGAACGAGTGCGCCGTCGAATTGTTGCAGTTCAAGAACTTCAAAAATAAGGAACGAGCGTCATTCATCATTTACGCGGACTTCGAATGCATGCTGGAGGAGGTCGAGCCTGCGGAGCGGAGTCGGACGTACACGTACCAGCAGCATAGAGCGTACCGCGTGGGATATTACATCCATTGTTCCACAGACGCGTCTCTGAGCCGTTATCGCGCGTATCGTCACGAATCCGAGTGTGTGAAGTGGTTCGTGCAAGAACTTCGAGACTTTGCGAACATTGCGTATTCGTGGTTGCGGAACGCGAATCCAATGAACTCGTTGACGCGTCAACAATGGGATAGTTTTAATAACGCGATCGTGTGTCACGTGTGCGGGCAATCTTTCGTCGAAACGGACAAAAAAGTGCGCGACCATTGCCACTCGACGGGCGAGTACCGAGGCGCGGCCCACGTATCGTGTAACTTCCAGTTTCAACGATCGTACACGATACCGGTAGTGTTCCATAATTTATCAGGCTACGACGCGCATTTCATGATTAAGGAGTTGGCGTCCGCGTTCGAGGGACAGATCGACCTGCTGCCGGTGACGAAGGAGCGGTACATATCGTTCACCACACACGTCAAGGGAATCGACACCGAGAACAATGATTGGAAGCGGGGGTTGAAATTTCGATTCATCGATTCGCTGAAGTTTTTGGCCGCGAGTCTGGAGAAACTCGCTTCGGACCTTGGAAAAGAACGACTCGCGATTCTACGGCGCCAGTTTCAATCCCTGTCGGACGATCATTTCGATCTCCTGACTAGGAAGGGCGTCTTCCCGTACGACTATGTATCGTCGTACTCTAAACTGAACGATACGCGTTTACCATCCCACGAAGCGTTTTATAACCAGCTGAACGATCCCGCCGCGTCGGAGCCTGATTACGCGCACGCCGCGAACGTGTGTAACTCTTTTCGCGTACAGACATTGGGCGAGTACAGTGATTTGTATTTGAAAACAGATGTGTTATTACTCGCCGACGTGTTCGAAAGTTTCCGCACAGACTGTAGCGCGAGTTACGATCTGGATCCCGCGCATTATTGCACGCTACCAAGTTTCACGTGGGACGCGATGCTCAAGTACACCGGTGTACGATTAGAGCTTCTGACAGACGTGAACATGTTACTGTTCGTGGAGCGTGGCATACGCGGCGGTCTGAGCCAGTGCTCGCACAGGTACGCGCATGCCAACAACAAGCACCTGCCTGCGGGGATGTACGATAAGTCGAAGGCGTCGACATATCTGATGTACTTCGACGTCAACAACTTGTACGACTGGGCAATGTCGCAGGCTATGCCACACAGAGGGTTTCAATGGTTGAACGATGCGACAGTGGCCGCGCTCGACGTGTCATCTTTGCCCGACGATGATGGACCCGAGGGATACCTGTTGGAGGTGGACATTGAATATCCCAAGGAGATTCACGACGCGCACGCGGACCTTCCATTCTGCCCGGTGCGCGAGCACGCGCCACACGGTAAACAGACCAAGCTACTTGCCACGCTCGACGATAAGGAGCGATACGTCATCCACTATCGCTACCTGAAACAGTGCGTGCGACACGGATTACGCGTGAAGAAAATTCATCGAGTGTTGCGATTTGATCAATCACATTGGTTGCGCGATTACATTCGATTGAACACCGATTTGAGGACACGCGCCACCAGTGAATTTCAAAAGACTCTATACAAGTTAATGAATAACGCGGTGTACGGGAAAACAATGGAGAATGTGCGGAATCGCGTAGACGTGCGACTGGTGACGCGGTGGGACGGTCGTTACGGCGCGGAAGCGCTGATCGCGAAACCGAACTTTCACAGTCGCACGATTTTCTCCGAACAGTTGGTGGCAATCGAAATGCGAAAACTCAAAGTGAAGTTCGACAAGCCGATATACGTGGGAATGAGTGTACTGGACGTGTCGAAAGAATGCCTGTACGAGTTTCATTACGCGTATATGCGTGCGGAGTTCGGTAATCGGTGTAAGGTCCTGTACACCGACACCGATAGTCCAGTCGCGCGGTCGCGATAGCCGTTTCGATTTTTTGGTTAAAGCGTTCGTCCATCGAGGACAATAATCTCGTCATTGTCATTCTCGCTTCGTCGCTGTTGTTGTTGTTGTTGTTGTTGTTGTTGTTGTTGTTGCGTAACGCGGTGCCAAACTTGTTCACCGACATAACGATGCGTGTGCGCGAACACTACTGACGCGATGATCACCGAATCGTACAATTTAAGATGCGTCCGTCCTCGCGAAGTTCCTCCACGATGGATGCGATTTCGTTATCATGACCCGTGTGACCTGCCGCGCGCGATGCTATGAGTAATCTAAGTCTATCGACCGATTCGTTCGGGTCATCCCAGTACACGTAATCGATCGCGTTATCGGTGACAGTCATCGATTCGTCAATGGGCAATCCTCGACCTTGTCGCGTGCCCGCGCCGCCCCTAAACGTGCCATTTCCAATGCGCGGCGCCGCCGCGGCGCGCCACGGTACACTGGTACAATGGAAAAGCATTCATCTGTTCTCCTATCTGCGACTTCGACCGCGCGCGGCTGCGGCAGGTTGCTACAGTGTATGCAAGTCTGCTCCAGGAGCAGCCTAGGCTACTGTAAAAGCAACACAATGGGACGAGTGTCTGTTTTCCGCCATTGTGGCAGAATCTACTAGCCGCTCGACGGCCTGCGGCTGCCAGTCGCTACACTGCTCCAGAAGCAGTGTAGCGGCTGGCCGCCCCGCGGCCCATCGCCACAATGGGACAGAATCCCCAGAAATAAGGAAACAAGTCAGAATTTAAAAGTTATGGAATTATGTTTTTATATATTTTTTGCAACCTATTAATATGAGGTCTTAAAAACGTAAAAATATCATGGCAGCCACTTCTGCTGTATGTGTAAACATGTGTCAAGGTTTGTATGTTTTTTTGTGCAGAATTTTAAATCGAGTCGTTTAAATTTCGGTGATATAAAAGGAAAATATTTTTTGGGGACCAAAATGAGTAGTACCTATCGATTCTGCGAAGTAATAGCGAATAATTAGTTCCATATAGTTCTTTTTCCATAAGAAACCCATTGAAAAAATATCAGTATTGGCTGTTTAGTTACTTTCCGGGAACTTCCAAGCAAATTTCTTTTCTGTTGTATAATTAATATATATTTGTCCTGGTATTTCGAAATATTTGCCAATAATGAAGTAATTACCTGTATTCTATATCGTACAGTGCGGCTGAATCCCAAGAAATAGGGGAAAATGCAACATCCCATTTTTCGCACTGAAAATGCCGAGTATTATTAAGGAAGTTCATAAGAAGAGTGTTAATCTACAACTCATACAAAGGTTTGACGTTATATAAAAAAATAACAGCATAATTCCAATAAAACTAAAACAATTTGATAAATATACGTACTATGGAAAGTGCAGAAATATTTGTAAACCTGTATTCATGTCGTTCCGGTACCAATATACTAAATGAGTAGGGGAGAGTCGTGCAGTACCGACCGCTCTAAATTTTTTTGTTATATTTTGGGGTAGAGTCGATAAAAATCAGAAATTCAAAAACGTGTTTGTAGTATAGATGGAACTTAGTAAGAGGAGGGAAATTATTTTTGTGAAATTTAATAATAAGAATTGATAATTTGCAAAAGTAAAAAAGTTGTAATTTCTAGGAAACGAAAAATTGTCGTCCTGTACCGACCAACTATTAAATTAGTAGATTTTTAGGTCTAAATGATTAAAAATGTTAATAAAGACATTTAATTAGTACAATACAAGATTTTTTCAAATTTGGTTTGTACAAACTCGCAAGTAAAATAATTAATATTCTCCTGATCTGTGCATTCGACATGTGCCCAGCCGTCACATTTGGTACACTGCACCTATTCTTTGTCAAATGATTCCTTGCAAACAAAGATGGGAAAATTTTTTATTTAAATAAAATTTCGAATAACGGATGAAAAATTAACTTTATTCGTGGAATAAAAAAATTCTGATTGAATAAAAGAATTAACTTTATTCGTCGAATAATCTAAAGTTAAAGTAACTTTCATCCTTATTTACATAATTTTTTATTTAGTTAATGTCCAACTCTGCTTGCAAATAACACACTGGATGACTTCATCATTAAATCCTAGCTTCCTGTTTGTTGGGTTATCATACCTATCCTTATTTACTTTATTTTTCTGCGGGAAAAGGTAGAAGGAAGGTTAAATGAACATTTTATAAATTAATCTGAGTTGCTAACAGATTGAACTCATAGATAAGAAAAATTTCGTCTCTACTGGTTGACAGAGTCTGTTGGTCGGTACTGCACGACATTTGCGTGGTCGGTACTGTACGACAAACACGGGGAAACATTTTAGATCATGGTATATTATGCACAAAAAATATTGCAAAACTAGGATGTTTTATTAAACTTAATAGACTAGAGATAGTATACATAATAGAACAAAATCAGTTACTTACACGAGAAACAAAAGATCAGCTTTAAAAAATAACTTCTAACCCACTGAATGTCAACGTATACGTTTAATTCCTCAGAACATCGAGAGCAATGGAGTAAACAATATGGCTCCGAAATAGGTTATAGAGAATTGTGATTTTCATTGGTTATTTCAAATAAAGTGGTAATATCTGGTCGAAGAAGTGAGAACTAGCTTTGGTCGGTACTGTACGCTGGTCGGTACTGCACGACTCTCCCCTACGGTCCCTAAAGTATTAATACATTCCAACTAAATTATACAATATTTGGGCAACTTTCCAATCGGCTAATTAGGTGAGGTGACCCAAGAAGCCAGAAATAAAGATTTTAAAAAGTAGGGAAGACCAGGGATAGTTGATTAACGAGGTTAGTTGACTACTTCCATTCAATTGTTGTATTATGGAATAAATTATGCTGCGATTCGCGATATTGAAGCATATGAATGACCAGCTTGTCATTTAATGTGTCACCGTGACAAAAACCTGCGTGTTCTGTCAGTGAGAATGAAAAATCTAAAAAGGTCGGCGGAAGTAAATATTTTTGTTTCGACTATTTATGAATTTTTGTCCACTAAGTATTGCTTGATGTTTTTTCATGAATATTTTGTGGAAACGCGATACCGTGACTATAATTTCCGGTATTTTACATTATCCGGTGCGTGGAGGTTTTGTACATACGGCCCCGGACGGGGTTACTTGACTAAGCATAGGAATACCACTAATAATTGCATTTTTTACCCTTAAGATGCAGTCGAGGCAAAGAGTTTAGCTGCTCAAGTCCACTTCCCCCAGCACAAATCCTTCCAAACTCACCTCTACCAGTTTTACACCCTATCCTCCCTTCAGACTCTCAGGCCTTCCAAATAGACCATAACAAACAAGTACAAAATAATTACAATATCTAACACCATGATAATTAATAAAAAAAATAACACTGTGAAGGAGTGAATAAAAAATATATTGGTCGTATTTTACATATGTACGCGTTTCGTATACTATATTGATGGGATTGGCAGCGTATATATACGTTTTTCATATATACTGATGAACTGTGACAGCGTATATATACGCCTTTCGCAGGCAAAGGGTTAAAACCGCAGCCGGGGTTTGTTGACTTATTCGTCTCACCACTCTAAATACAATAAAAACTACAACCTAGACTTTATTAAAACGATTTTCAAAATTAATCCTGTATACCTACTGAAATTTGTAAACTTTTGGTATGCAGCAAGTCAACAAAATACTAATGGTCTATTTATCAAAATTTGAAATGTAAAAAATTGATCAACTAGCCCCGGTCTACCCTATAGAAAAGACTGTACGCTCAAAATATACTCATTGCAATACACACGAAGATGTTTTAAACTTTTTATCGACTTCTTCAGATCTAGTACTAGATAGTTTTCTAGGCATCTTTGCAAAAAAAAAACTTTATGTTTTAAAGTAGCTCGATACGATTCGGCATCTTGATTGGAAAAAATAGCATGATGAATTTTTTCTCTATTCTTGGGATTGACGGCCATTGTGCGTTGGGACAAAATCGGGCTCAGAACCAAGCGAGAATTCATTCCTTGTTTACGATGGGTAATTTATTATTTTTCCATGAACGTTTCGAGAACATCTGTTTGTCAAATTTCTAAAGGCCAGTAAAAAACGTGGTAACATTGTTCAGTCTGAGTAAATCCGCACATTGCTCTGTCGATGGGCAGTGCGTACGATGCTTCGGCCGCGCAGGTACCGTCGTCAACCGCCAACCGCCAACTCGCGGGACAAAACGGTCATAAACCGGGGCCCTGGCGAGACGCTCTGATCGATCAACCTCATTAATTTTTGGGAACCAGATGTGGCATTTTCCTCCTGTACTAGCTAATCTCTCTATGTTCGGCAGACAATAAACCTCCGTTACAGTATAAAAAATAAATTATAATGATGTTCTGAGCGCTGACCGTGACGAACATTAATCTTGTAGTCCGCACAATGACCAAAAGAAGATGTTCTTATCATAGATTGAAGAATTTTTCCCTGGCAATTGGGTAAGAAACGAAATAACTCTGAACAAGTAGCAGAACGCCTCGCGATGAGACACAGGAAGAAAAGAGGTACTCCGCTGACTGCGCGATATTGCCCGTCTAGGGGCACCCAGCTTAAATATTGTGCAATATATTGCACAATAATATTAAACGTCTACAGGCCGCTTACTACATCTGGTTCACAAAAATTAATTAGGCTGATCGGCCAGAGCATCTCGTCCCGAGCGTATTGTCCCGCACGTCGGTGGTTGACAACGCTACCTGCGCGTCTGAATTCAGTTAGCTTTCATAGCTGGCAATTTAGTATTTTTGAAGCGAAATTTCTTTATTTCTTTACGACTAAGTAGGCGATTACTCGTTCTCGAAGCGTTCGTCGGGAAACACCCGTCTCCCAGATGTAAAGGGACAATCGACACCGTGCCGTTTTTCATGGATTTCGACTTTCTTCGCTCTGTGTTAATCCGTTGATTGCCTTGTAGCATTTAAGGATTAAACCTAAAAACTGTCCTGCAGTTGTACAAGTTTTTGGCAAATGTTTTCTAATTACTTTATAGCGTCTTGGAGATGAAATGTCTAGTGTCATAAAGCGGTAATAAACCGTGGCCCCCCCAGCAATCCATTTTAGGGTCTCACGCAGATGGCTACGTCATGGGAATCGCGCCCGGGGAAAACACAGAAAGTCACCTTTATTTGTGTACCTGTATTTTTCCACCTCTACACCCAATATTTGGAGTGTCGCACAAAGATCCGCCTTCAATGGGGTGTACACCCCGAAGGAAATAGTACTTAAACTGCGACTTACAGCGATAGTTCATCACACGGAAAGAGTTCGCTCGCGACGGTCTTGGTGTACGGACGTGTGCTCGTGTAGCTTTTTTCACAATCTTCCTCCAGTTCGCATTCAGAAATCCCGCTGAATTGGAACCAACTCGGGAGCAACGCTCTATTAGTGTGTTTCTCAGTATATCTGAAATGGCCACCGAAGTGACCAAGGTGCTGTTCACGCCGCAGGAGGATGACAAATTAGTGCAGACAGTAGCAGGTTATCCTGTTCTGTACGATTGTAAGCAGAAGGAGTACAAAAATCAAGGGTTGAAGGTGAACGTATGGCAAGAAGTATCCACTGCAGTGAACAGAACAGGTAAAGTATTGTTTAATTATATTTATTTGTAGCAACCATAAACTAGGGCTAATACTGCAATTGAAAAATAATTTTTTGGTAATTAAAGTATAGTGATTCACTATTTTGTGGATACAATATTCGAACATGCTTCTCATCAATCCCTCCAATACAGTTTGGAAAATTCCATTTCATCACTAAGTGTTTTACAATTTCTTTCAAATAGGAAATATTAGTTTACGTTAAAAACATCAAGTTCTGACTACTTGTACGTTTATTATCCTTCTTTATTTATTTAAATAAAATATCATTATTACATAGGATGTGTTTATTTAAGAGATTGATGTTTGATTTTTTAAAGATCCACTTGCAACAAGATCGAATTGAAATTACGGATATGCGAATGTCGGCGGGAACAATAAACAGCTGGATAATTCCCGACGTATTAGAGATAAAAAAAATGTGTAGAGGGTGATTTTCTCTGTGCGCCTGATTAAAGAGATAATAATAATAATAATATTTATTTACGGGACAAGCCCATTAAGACAAAGAATATCAATACAGTAATTACTTGGCACAGACAGAACAACCACCATCGTGTTTAACTCAAATGCCGCCTGGTCAACCGTGACGAGGTCATCCCCCCGTGGCGCCTCTCCTTATTCATGGATTTCGACCCTCGAAGGGGTTGGAGTACCTATTAAGAAGTGCGAAATGTCCCGTTTCCGCATTTCACATCAGATCTTTGCGAAAACGACGTCAATTGACCTCGTCACGGTTGACCAGGCGGCATATCTTTGATCTGGCGCACCGACAGAATCACCCTGTATATGCAATTGCCAGGTCCGAGAGGGCAAATATCAGCGCAGCCGAATTTTTTCTTCGATTATTATTTTAAGAAATACGATGGTCAAGTTCGTTATGTCTTTGGAGTAATTTCTTCATGGGAAGAAAAATGGTAGTCCGCTGACTGTGCGTGACCCCGCCTGCGTCGCCCTCACTATTATTTACAAATTTCTCGAGATTTTTCTAGAAATACGGAGTACTAGGTATTTCTTTTCTCGAAAAATGAAAAATGTCAAGAAAACAGAAACACTACTATTAGCGCGCGGAAAGAAGGCTCCTGGAAGGCGGTGCAGTCCGCCGCTAGCTCCGCCTGAATCTCCGTCTGTGTACATTGTAGTAAGTAGATGTAGTCGATTCCGCCAACAACAAGAATACATGTGCCCTGTCTTTATGAGTGTGCACCAATCGGTGGCAAAAACCAATCGTCGTAGCGGCGGTCTGCACCGCCTGTCAGGAGTCTTCTTTCCGCGCGCTAACAGTACTTATGTATCCGTATATTATTCTGAATGCAAATGACAACGATCCGAATGTTGATACAGTATTAATGAACATGCAAAAAATATATTATCTAATTATTGCAGATAAAGATTGTAAAGCTAGGTGGAAAAATATAAGGGACACAACAAACATGGTACGGGATCGGCAGCACAACCCAAAAACAAATGGCCGTTGATGAAGCAGTTAACATTTATGAATAGTGTGTCTTTTGAGAGGAGGCAAGTATTTTATACACACACAATGAATTCTAAAATACAATAAATTTCAAAAATTTATTTCATTCATCTATTATTTATTCTGTTTATTCCGTTTATTCTGTTTATTCTGTTTATTCTGTTTATTCTGTTTATTCTGTTTATTCTGTTTATTCTGTTTATTCTGTTTATTCTGTTTATTCTGTTTATTCTGTTTATTCTATTTATTCTATTTATTCTATTGTAGTACCCACAGTAATCTCGACGCAATACGCGAAGACGTTGCACATAATAATGCTTCCGAACCGCCGGCCAGCGGGGAAGATGTTCCTGAAACAGAAACATCACTAGAGGAGGACAATATCGCTCCATCAAGAAAACGGCCTTGCGGGAACGAAGCAAGTTCAGTGCCAAAAAGACATCGACATGATTCCAGCGGCGTGGTCAGTGTGTGGAAAGAAAGAGCTCGCGAACGAGAAACATTATTACAAAGTATCAACATCTCAAAGGAAGATGAGAATGATCCCACAATGTTATTTTTTAAGTCTATGGGGGCTACCGCTAAAACATTTCCGCCGAATGTACTTGCGCAAGCAAAGAGTGCTGTGTTCAAAATAATGAACGATTATGAATTAATATTAACACAAGACACCTGTGCTTGTAATAGTACGATTTGATGTTTTCGAGTTCTCCTCCACCAGCTGTAATAAAATAATTTTATGTAAAAATAAAATATGTGTCTGGAAAATTAACATGTGTAATGTCAGGGGCAACGTTTCCTGTGGTGAAATTTAATACTGCACCCTCCTACACGTCTGTTTTTTTAAATTCTTCCCAACAAATTTTAAAACGATATGAACCTGTTCTTTCCTTAAGGGGTTACACCACCCTGGCGCTCGGAAAAATAAGTATAAGAATGAACTTTTTTTGACGTTGCCATTAAGTATATAAAATGATCATTATTTTACACATATATATAGTAGTTTTATGAACAATTTACAATATTGACGATTAAAAAAAAAAAAATGGCGGAGATATTGCGTTTTTCTCGAAACTACTTTTTTCAAACTGGTGTACACGATATCTCGAGATCCACTTAACCGATTTGGTTAAAATTTACAACACTTATTTTTTATAACAGTATCTAAAATGTGACGTAGAATTTTTGTGATTGGGTGCCATGTTCGAAAGTTATAAATGTTTTAAACTGAAAATTTCGATGAAAATTCGATTATTTTTCTTCAAACAGCTGTCACTGCTACAAAAAAATTTTAAAAAATTTCCCTACGTCACATTTTATCTACTACCCTTTTAAATAAGAAAAAATTTATTTTGTATGTTTTGGACGATGCCTAACAAAGAAATCATGTACACCATCAGCAAGGATTTTCAAAAGAGGGTCCTACTTATCGGCTTATATTTCCGCCATTTTTTATTTTTTTAACGGTCAATATTTTAAATTGTTCATAAAACTACTATATACATGTGTAAAATAATGATCATTTTATATACTTAATGGCAGCGTCAAAAAAAAATTTCATTTTTATACCTATTTTTCCGAGCGGAGGGAAGAGTATGCTTGTGTGGTGCGGTACAGGCTCTAGGAGGGGGTACGCTTGGTCGTGGAGTGGTAGTAGGGTCCGTGGGCGAAAACCCACGGTTCTGGCATCACTGCTTGTGACGCATACATTACCACCACTCCTGTAGGTGTTCCCCCTCCGCTGAATATCTTGTCCGGCCGAAAGTTTCCTGCCAGTTCTGCTTATACGTAGAAGATGTCATAAATGCAGACACTTTATTACGTTTGGGTTAGGACATCTCCCACAGTTTGCTGGAACAGCACTCGTTACTGTGACTTCGAGGTGCAAACATCGTGAAAGAACAGAATCGTAGTTGTGCGAAGTGTTGAAGAATGAATCGAAAATTGCTTGCCGTTTTACTCCAAGAAGAAGAAGATGACGACGCCCTTCTGGTTGCCCACTTTGAAGGGAAGAAAAGGAAGCGAAAGGAAGTGAAGGCCTTGTATAAAACTCGCCCCACCGAGGGCTATTCAAGCATACTAATAACCAACCATCTTTTGGGAGATATCGAAACGTTTAAACAATTCTTTAGATTAAATAAAGATCAGGTCGGTTTTGTGTTAAATCTTGTGGGGGTGGATTTAAAAAAACAGTCGTGTAGGAGAGTGCAGTCTCCCATCTCCCCACAGGAAAAGGTGCTCCTCACATTAAGGCAAGTTAATTTCTTAAAAATATATTTTATTTTTTCCTAACATAATTTTATTATAGCTGTTGTATATTTTGACTGTTCTCTTAATAATCACCCGCCGACTACTGATTTTCACATACATACGTTGTACGCATTCGCTTCGCTCTTTGCATACTCCACATTTGGTGGGGCCTCGGGGACATCTCAGACACAGATCATTAATCAATTTAAGCACAGATGCATTTGCTTGTTCCGCAATTAAGTGCGGCCGAATATTTTTTAACCGTCATCGCCATACTTTTAAAAATATTGAAGTACAGTCGTAATCTTCTTCCATTGATTTGCCGATACTGCCCATTATAGTTTTTCGCTTTCGAGAGCTCTTTTTTCCAAAATATCCAGTACAGTTCTGAAATCATTTCTGTGCATTTTTGACACCGAACTGGAGGTACTGCCAGGTCATCTTTCCCCTCAAGCAGAAGTTATGATCTCTGTTTGTGTTTCTATAACACCTTCACACCTTGTAGGAGTTTCTGTAATATCCACCGATGTTCCTGGAATGTCGCTATCCGTACTGCTTCCAATCTGTTAAACCTCTTCGCTTTCTTCTACATTACTGTGGGTATTATAATAAAAGAAATAAATTAAATTTTTAAAATTGATTACATTTTAGAACTCATAGTATGTGTAAAACATACTTGCCCCCTCCAAAACGACAGACATTCTCCAAAAAACTTTGTTGCTCCAACAACGGTCATTTTGTTTTTGGCATTGGTGCCAACCCTATATCGTATTTGCTACCCCGCTTCATTTTCACGAATGTATCACGTATATTTCTCGATCTTTTTTTCCAATCAGCAGCCGAAATAATTAGCTGATATGTTTTTTACAGGTTCCTTGCTACTGGGGAATCATTCCAATCCCTATCATATGCATTCCGGATTTCGCCAGGGTATATCAGTATCATTGTAAAAGATACTCTTAAACATCTATGCCGCACATTAGTCCCAATATTTATGCCACAGCCCAGTATTTCGGATTTTAGAAACGTTGCAATGCAATTCTCTGAAAAATGGAATTTTCCAAATTGCATTGGAGCACTCGATGGGAAGCACGTTAGGGTATTTTGTCCGAAAAATAGCGGATCTTTGTATTTTAATTACAAGAATTATTTCTCGCTCGTGCTATTAGCATTAGTTGATGCCGACTATAAATTTATAGTAATTGACGTCGGGTCCTATGGAAAAGAAGGGGACAGTGGGATATTAGAAAAATCGGTGATGGGTCGACAGATTCGGACGGGAACTTTCAATTTTCCCACTGCGAAGGTACTGCCAAGATCTCGCATAGTGGTGCCACACGTCATTGTGGGTGACGAAGCCTTCAGATTGACCAAGCATATGATGAAGCCGTATCCGAAAAATCAAGCTGCGGGAGATCAAACAAAGAAAATTTTCAATTATCGTTTATGCAGAGCACGAAGGGTGTCGGAGAATGCTTTCGGACTGCTATCTCAGTGTTTCCATTCACCTATATTCTATTCACCCATCGCGGTATTGCCGGAGACAACGGATTCCATAATCACAGCAACGTGCTGCCTGCATAATATTTTTTGCGTGACGAGTATATGCAGAATAATAGTGGAAATCACAAAAATTCCGAAGCGCAGTTGCCAACGGGCAATATGTTGCCGTTGGGAAGAGCAAGACGCTTCGGGAATTTAGAAGGTTTCGAAGTACGAAATAAATTTCGAAGATATGTTAACGCGCCAGAAGGGGCTGTAGAGTGGCAACAAAACTGTCTGGCAGTATAAAACGAGACCTGTTTGCGTACTAAGTACGTGGATCCCAAAAACTATAAACTGTGTTTAGAGTAACGTTAAGGTAATTTTAAAATTTTTAAATTAAAACTACATACCCATCGTTGTCCCCAGGGTGTCCCAAAAATTACGGAGTCCCTTGAGAGGGATGACTCGTGGGGTGATTTGAAACAACTTTTTCCTTAGCGAAAATGTTCTTCGAGGCTTTGTTAACGAGATATTAACAAACAACCCAAAGCAATCAGAGTGCGAGTCTGCCGATATTCCGCGGTAGCGTGGTTACGCGCTGGGCTTGTACTACGAACAAGCAAGTCAGTATACATCGAAGGAAATTGTGTAAAATAACAGCTGGAAGAAAAAAGGAACGATTCTCCTGCAGCTTAAAAACCCGTGTCACTGGATCACTGTACCGAGCCTAGTCATCGATGGACGCGCGTAGTGCACAGCTAGTCTCAAGTATATTACCTAACCCAAGCGTAGCGGATATGTTAACGTCACAACCAAATTCTAGATTCAAAAGTAATATTAGAATTTGCATTCGTAATGATTCAATTGTCAAGTTACTATTCGTTTGTATTTATAATTGGTTTTTCCTTAATAATGTTTTAGATTTTTGGGCACTGGAGTGTCTTTTCGAGCATTGGACACTACATAATTTGGTGCTTTGTTAAGATAGCAGCAACGACAATAGCATGTATGCGCAAAATATTTCATCGTCGGTCGTTATGCAAGACTGAATAAACGAGCTATGGACATTTGCAACGCATTCGTAAACTGGCTCATTTCGCCCGCTGGAGAAGTTTCTTGCCAATATGAAGCCATAATAAAATAATATTTTATTATTTGATGTATATATTTATATTATGTTCTGCTGTACAATATCTTCTGAATTTTGAAATGTAAACTTTTAAAGTGTATTATTATTATTATTATTTCCATAGTATCATACTACTTTATATTTATCGTTTATTATCCAACTCTAATTTGATTAGCATAGTTGGTCAGGAACTACCTTAAAAGAAACAACCAAATGTCACTGATTTATTCAATCCGGCCCACTGTATCATTGTAAATCGGACTACTTTTATACAAGCAATAAGATAAGAAAATGCCTACTCTTTTTATGATTTGTATTGCTTCTGTAAAAGTAGTCCGATTTACATGACATTTGGTATAATTTTCAGCAGAAAAATATAAGGAATCTATTGCTGTCACTCCCTTATCGATACGATAAACAATAAAGAATTTCTTAATACGCTGAAATGAATATTTCACCCTCGACTGTGGGTCGCCGACCTCGATTCGCTGGGGTCGGCCGAGGATTCATATCTGTTTCAGAAATAATATATTTCTTTATTCTTTATCGTATAGATATGGAAGTTACACCGATGAATTCCTTATATTTCCCCGAGGGAAATCGTACCAAATTTTATGTAAATCGGACTATTTTTAACGAAGCTAGCGAGATATTATATAAATTAAGTTTTCATCTAATTTCCTTCATTATGCTCCGAATTATGTCGTTCTTGGTGTTAGTTTCATCGGCGAAACATACGGAATCGATTGGCGTCGTTTTGACAAAGATCTGATGAGGAATGCGAAAATCCTGGACATTTCTCACTTCTTCTTGATGGTATACAAAGCCCTTCGAGGGTCGAAAGCCATATTCGGTGTCGAAGACGGTCCTTCGAGACTTCATACAACAATAGACCTTTTCAAGTGCTCGAAAAGGGCCAGCGCGGCGCGTCGTGGGGCCCTGGCGGCGACGCTTAGGTATAGGAAATGCCGTCTGCGGCCGCACGAAGAATCCTGCGGCGTGCTGAGGCGGCGCCGCGTCGCTCGCCGCCGCGGCGAGCCGCGCATTGGAAATGGCACCTTAACGCGTCTGACTCCCGATGTCCGCACCCCACCGATTATCGCGGATATGATTTTCTTATACTTATATCCCTTGTTTCCCAGCGTGCGCTTGCTCGGCGAATGGTTTCGCTTATGCACGTTCGTCGATAGCAAGATGCGACGGTACGCGTGAATATCCGCGTTTGTGTACGTGCGAACGTTGGGTACTCGCATGAACAGCAATTCGTACAAACCCCGAGTCTCCACGTATCGCGTTCCGTTCACGCGAATGTCATCACCGTCCTCGTCGATGGTGAATACGGAATCGCCGATCATTAGGTCTTCGTCGGACCCCAAGTATACACCTTACACGTTGTCGATTCGTTTCTTGGTATCGGTGAAGAACAGTGGCAGGTATTCTCGCGACAAGGGTCCCTTGGCGTTCCGTACATACACTTCGACATCATCGATGGGGTTGCGCAGCGAATCCAAATCATGAACCTTTGCTGACGACTCATCATCCTGAATTTTTTCGTCGTCTTTGTGATCGATATCATGAACAACATCACCAACAACATCATCAACAACATTATCGTCAACATCATTGTTGTCATTATTAGTATCGTTGTCATTGTCATTGTCGTTGTCAGCGTCGTCATCATTGTCAGCGTTGTCGTCGTCGTCGTCGTCGTAGTCATTGTCATAGTCGCTAGAAACTGGAAGGTTATTCGGACGTTCCTTGGTTATCGACGGAGTAATGGGTCGAAGTCTCTTCGATGATTGTTGTTGATCGTATTCGTGTTTCCTCTTCACTGGTCGCGATCGAGGCGTTGAGCGCGTTATCAACGCGGACGAGTTCTCGATCAATCGTTTCAGCGGTTCAACGATGGGACGCGTACTCGCCTCCACAGCCGCTTCCGTAGCCATTTTACCAATTTTCAAGGCTAAGCACTTTTTACGTATAACGTCGCTGACTTGGGCGATTTCCACCTTTGCGTCCACGCTCCGACGTTTCGTCCCTTTTTGATGCTTTGTTCCTTTTTGATGTTTCGTTCCTTTTTGTCGATGACGTCGGCGATGTTTTTGCGAATGCTTCGCGTCGACGTTGCTCGAGGTTATAGCAGTCGTCGTCGTCGTCGTAGTCGTCGTCGGTTCGTTGGCCATTTCGTGTTGCCCGATGAATGACTCGCGGTTTACTGATGTCAACGAGCTACGACAAACTCGTTAAATCCTCTTCGATACCGACCTTGGTACATGGAACTATCCTTATCGATCACCACGAAATCGTATCGTCGACGCCAACATCTCGCACACAAGTCGTTGAACGACTCGAACGTCATGTCTGTGTTCACGTGATCGTTGTACACGCGACGCAAGTTCGTACCGTCATGTTTGAACAGAATGAGAAAATTCGCGTTGTCCCTGATCAAATGTTTAGGTATTCTACCGTACGATTGACATAAATAAAAGCAATCCACGTTCGCGTGGCGACCCATGGAGAAGTATTCGCGTATCGCGTTCTGTTCGTCGCGTGCCACGTCGTCGAACACGAAGATCGAATCGGGCCGAGCGTCTCTCGGTGGGACGATCTCAGCGTTGTCCGAGTAGGGAAAGTATTCGATCCCGTCGATGACCGACAACACCTGTTCGAGATATCGATACTTTGACTGATGCAACGATTTCGAGTATACGTACACGTTCTCGAAGCGTAAACCGTTCGGACTCTCTAGCATACTTAGAAGCACGTTCGTTTTTCCACTTCCAGACGGTCCGCAAATCACACCTCGCACACTGTTCGGTAATAACGGGCCCTGTCTGTTTGATCGACTCGGAACCCAATCATCCTCGAGCAGTCTGTTCGCGGTCACGCGAATAACGTCCGACTGTTTCGCGAATCGCATATTCGCAAGCACGTCTATGACGAAGGATGACTATTTATATTCATGGTGCGCGTCGCGCAGGTCACTATCACAGTGATCGGTGGAGCGTGCGTACGCGTTTATTATTGTAGTAGCTATCGTGACTATTCTAACGTATATGGTTGCATCAACGACTGTGACGTCTCACGGACTAGGGAAGAATCAGAGGAGGAAGAATAATAATCAGATGAAAAAGACTGGATCGGGTCTCGTGAACGGTATCATAAACCGTCTGCCGTTCGAACTACACGTTCCGGGTTATCAGTTCTGCGGACCGGGAACGCGTTTGCTAAAGCGATTGGCTCGTGGCGACGAAGGTGTGAATCCTCTGGACGCAGCGTGCCGCGACCACGATATCGCGTACTCTCGTCAAAAGGATTTAGAGGGGCGACACAAGGCGGATCGTGCGTTAGCCGAACGAGCGCGAGAACGAGTATTCGCGAAGAACGCGACCTTTGGCGAAAAAGCCGTAGCGACTGGAGTGTGGGCAACGATGAAGGCTAAGACCAAACTCGGCATGGGTATGAGAAGGACGAAACGTAAACAGGGAAAGTCTGGAAGGAAACATCCTCAACGGCGTCGACGACATCGTAATCTACGAGTGGCGAAACGCGGTGGCTTTCTTCAATTTCTTCCGTTCGTGCTGCCTGCTTTATCAGCTATCGGGGCATTGGCCGGTGAAGCGGCTGGTATACCCAAAGCGGTCAACGATTCGAAGGCCTCTCGAAAACAGCTGGAAGAGACGTTGCGTCATCATCGGGCGATGGAAGGGCGAGGGATGCACCTGACACCGTACAAGCGAGGCGCGGGCTTGAACCCGAGACGGCGGCGTCAACAACGAGTGCGATCAAACTAAAAAAAAAAACGCCGATCGCGTAGGCGCGTGGCGACGGTGGCGGCGATAACGCAACAACCTATGGCGAACCTGCAATTAGAACGCGAATGCGCCAGCATCCCGTTCTTTCGAGGGGTGTTTATGCGCGATACTCTTCCCACGCGTGTACGAAGCAACGGATGCGGTATCGCGAATCTGGACGAGAATCGAGGCGCCGGTACGCACTGGGTCGCTTACGCGAATCGCGGACCACGAGTACAATACTTTGATAGTTTTGGGAATCTGCGACCTCCCGCGGAATTGATCTACTATTTCGGACGCGGTACAACGATCACGTACAATCACGATCGTTTTCAACGTTTCGATCAGATGAATTGCGGTCGCTTGTGCATGCAATTTTTACAGCAAAAGTCTATGGAATTATGGCCTGTATAATAATAATAATAATAATAACGGTATGTACTAAGATTATGTCACAATGTGTCCATGTCCTAGTAGCATTTGTTGTTGGCATACAGTTGGGCCACAGTTAGATTTGGCACTTTTTTTTCAGGTTGGGCCAACAACAGATGGCCAAGGTAGGCTTTCCTACCGTTGCCCTATTATTTATATTCTTTTCAAAAGACGTCTTAAAGACGTCCAGAAGGTGTCTTAAAGAACTTCAAAAGACGTTGAAAACACGTCTTTTTCAGGCCTGGTTTAGGAAAAAAAAATCGCGGGTGAGGAGAATCGAACCCAAACATTCCGTTTACAAAGCAATCGCTGTTCGCACTTACCCAGCACGTTTCCTTGTAGACGCTTCTAATTTCTAGGTACATACCTAGTATCAATTGTTTATAAAAACTGTGCAGTGACGCGAAATATTCTACAAAATATCATTCGACCTTCAAATTCATTCCTTAAAATTTCACATTCGCCTCAAGACAGACGTCCTCATTACGTATTTATAAATAAGAAAAGAAAAATCACAACTTGGAATATAATAACAGGTTTTTGGATGTAGCAAATTTTCTGACACTTATAAGACGACATTTAATCACCGTTGTAAATTTTTGTTAATTAACCAACCATAGTAATTGTAGGCCCAACATTGAATATTCATAGGCACACTGTTGTAACTTTTTGTTAATTAACCAACCATAATAATTGTAGGCCCAACATTGAATATTCGTTGGTACACTGTCGTAACTTTTTTGCCGTAGGCTCTATGTTGGGAATTTGTAGGCAAAAACACTAACTATATCCCAACTAATTCCCAACTGTTGGCTACCGTTGGCCAACCAGAAATGCTACTAGGGTGCGTAATGGCGATTCACATCTTCTATAGTAAAGACTTATAATATCGATAAATTGCCGAGTATTCGTACGCGCGCGTCACTCCCCCTCTCTCCGTCTCGCGAGTGTAATCTATGATATGTCGTTCACGCTTACGTTAACGGGACACCGCAGCGCGCTCACGGTAAACTCTTTTCCACCGATAGAATTGAGCGATGGTCAATACGAATTAGGACTCGCGGACTTGGAGACGTTTCACACGATACCGAACATCGACTCGAACAACGATAAATTCTATTTCGTCGTGAACTACGACACCGAAATCAACTCAATCGTCGACGCAGCTAATGAATGCATTACGATACCCCACGGCTCCTACGAATTAGACGCTATCGCCGAGTACCTGAAGCAACGATTACTCGATCGATATCCTCGAAGACGTGGTAACAACGAGAACGACGATGACGACAAGTACCGTCTAATGCTACGAGCTAACAACAACACCATGAAAAGCGAGCTGAATTGTTCGTTCTTTGTAGACTTTACGAAACCGAACAATGTGGGTTCGTTGCTAGGATTTTCCCCGAATCGCGTTTTATTACCGAGAATCTGACACGAGTGCGACGGACCCGTAAATATTATAAACGTTAACGTGATCAGAGTAACGTGCAACGTCACTACCGGCGCGTACAGCAACGATAAACAGGTACATACGATCCATGAATTTTCGCCACGCGTGCCGCCAGGATATAAGATATCGGAAACACCGCGGCACCTCATTTACTTGCCAATCGTCGCACGAGCAATACACGATCTAACGTTGTGCATCGTAGATCAACACGATCGTCCTATAGATTTCCGTGGAGAAGAAATAACGATTCGTTTACACGTTCAACGACGTCCGCGGGATAGGTAGCGTGACCGTACGTGTATGTGGGTGTGTGTAGTATGTTAGTGTTAGATCACACGCACGAATCATCAATCGCCGCTGATACTTCTACCGTCTCTGTCACGCGTCTCGACCGGCCTTTGTCGACAGGCGAAAGAAGAAGAATAAAGACGGGAGGAGTGATAAGAAGAAGAGGATCGGTAAGAAGCATAAGAAAGCCGTTGACTCGTCGAAACGCGCGTTTCCTACAATCGTTAGGTTTCATCGTCGCCTATTAGACACGCAGTCACGATGTCGATTATTTTGGACGTGGCGAATACGCCAACCTTCGACAATCGTATCACGAAGATCGAGTTACACACGTATAATCCATACGCCAACACGACGTTCGATAATAGCGATGAGATAAGAATCCCCATACAGCAGCAAGATCTGTACACGCTTCCGTGCGAAAGTTTTCTCTACATCGAAGGTCGTGGCACGTTGTCTACGCAAGACGCGAAAGGTCCAGCAACGTCCACGACCGCCGTTCTCGATAATAATTGTGTCGCGTTCATGTTCGATGAGATTCGATACGAATTGAACAGTGTCGAGATCGATCGTTGCCGAAATCCAGGAATCACTACCACCTTGAAAAATTTCGTTTCGTTGTCAGCCGAGAGAAGCAAAGCGCTTGCGAATGCCGGTTGGAATTATGACATCGATTACGATAACGACATTTTTCATTCGGGTGCTTTCAATTTCTGCGTACCCCTGAACGTGTTATTAGAACTCTGCGAGGATTACAAACGCATCGTGATGAACGCGCGGCACGAGCTGATTCTTATACGAGCGCGAGACGATTCGAACGCGATGCACTGCACCTCCGCCACTGCGATCCCGAAACTGGAGATACGCAAGGTGCAGTGGCGTATGCCCCACGTCGTTTTGGAGGAAGTGAATAAACTATCGATACTGCGAATCTTGGAAAGCGAACGACCGATCGCGATGAGTTTCCGATCGTAGAGCCTACACGAGTATCCGTTACTGCAAGCGACAACGAAACATACGTGGACCGTGAAAACTACGTCGCAAATTGAGAAACCCCGATACGTGTTATTCGGCATGCAAACCGATCGAAAGAATCGTTCAAATAAATCCGCGTGGATATTCGACCCGAATAATCTCACAAACTTTCGACTCTACCTAAATTCCGAGACGTATCCGTACGATGACATGCAAATAGATTTTTCTAAGTATAAATTCGCGATCATGTACAATATGTATGCGAATTTCATCCGATCGTACTACGGTCACGGAGAACCGTTGCTGAGCGCGAACGAATTCCTTAAATACGCGCCTATCGTGGTAATAGATTGTTCTAGGCAAAACGAATCGTTGAAAAGCGCTACCGTGGACGTGCGAATAGATTTTGAATGCAAAGAAAATATCCCCGCTAATACTTCCGCCGCCTGTTTGTTCATACACGATCGTATAGTCGAATACGGCTGTTAGAAAACTTATGACGGATCGGCGCGAGGAAGCTAAGAGCTATTGTAAGCGATACTAAGGAAGTTAAGACTTTCTACGGAACACAAAACATTATAATTTAAGTGGTTAGGAGTTATTGTGTTTGAATTATGTACAAGGTCACGAAAATTAAACTAATATTTTACACAGACTATTTAAATAAACAACTTAATAATTGGATTGTTAAACGCAAGTGCGTAAGCAATTTGTAAGCGAGAAGCAGCAGTTACTCTGCAGATGAGTAATTCCCGTAAGCAGCGAAAGCAATCGAAGCGCGTAGCGTTAGTAAAAGGTGCGTGCTATTAGTTTTAGAGTCGCGAACAGAGTGCTGATCCAGGAAATCACCGTCGATTTCCTGGAAGGAAGAGCTTTCCCCTTCCATAGATCGTGAGTCGATGGAAGGGGCCGCGATCGCTGCTCCACATGAGCAAGCAGGCCGTTGCCTCTGCCTAATTAGCTTTGGGCCTGGGAGATGTCGCCAGAATGCTCACTTCTTGAACATTTCCCGCCCGCCTTCATCCATCGATGAATAATCGTGCCGTAGCGTGATCAGATCCCGTGGCGGTGGCGCCGCTTGACTCATGTGGAGGCGTCAGACAACTCAGGTGACGGTGTTACAATGAGATCTAGTGCGCAGTGAAACCCGGGAGTGAAAGTGCGTGATCCTAAGCCTGTACAAAGGGTAAGAAGACAAGTTTAGTAATTGGTCGTACAAGCTCGGAACGTGCAGTTTTAGCCGTAACAACGCGCGTTAATCCGTCGGACCCTGCGTGCAACCGAGTAATCCTCGCCAGTGGCCACTGTCCGGGTGGTGTCAGTTCGGACTTGATTAAACACAGATCTCCGATCTGGGGCTGCGGGTGTTGGTGTGCCCACTTGTTGCGAGCTTGCAACGCCTGCAAGTATTCATTGCGCCACCGTTGCCAGAATTGTGACCGCATTTGTTGCAGAAGATGCCAGCGAGAGAGACGAGATTGTGGGATGCCGTCCAGTTGTGGGTCGGGCACGCTGAGGAGTGGTTCTCCGATGAGAAAATGCCCCGGTGTCAAGGCGTTCAGGTCCCCAGGATCGTCGGTGATCGCCTGCAGTGGCCGAGAATTCAAACAGGCTTCTATCTGGGAGAGCAAGGTCGTCATCTCCTCGAAGGTGAGGTGCTGTTCGCCTAGCACGCGCCGAAGGTGATGATTAGTTGATTTTACAGCTGCCTCCCAGAGTCCTCCGAAGTGCGGGGCAGCAGGAGGGTTGAAGCGCCACTCTATGCCGTCCTTCAGTAGGGTGGATTGGATGGTCTCGTGACCATCGTCGAGGTGGACTAGCATATCCCGCAGCTCACGGGCAGCACCCACAAAGTTAGTCCCTCGGTCGCTCTGAATGACAGCACAGAGTCCTCGTCGTGAGGTGAACCGCCGCAGGGCAGCAAGGAAGGCTTCAGTGCTGCAATCTGAAACTAACTCTAGGTGGACGGCACGAGTACACAAGCACACAAAGAGGGCCACGTATCCTTTGTGTGTGCGGCGTCCTCTTCCCCGTATGGCTAGAAGTGTGAGGGGCCCAGCATAATCAATTCCCACGTGTAGGAATGGACGGGTTGGAGTCACCCTGGAGCTCGGTAAGTCCCCCATAAGTTGCCTTCCTGGTGTTGCTCGCCAGCGGGTGCAGGTGACGCAGCGATGAATAAGGGCTTTGACCCGTTGCCGGCCCTGTAGAACCCAGTATTTCTGTCGCAAGGTAGCAAGTGTCAGCTGCGTACCTCCATGCAGCGTGCGACGATGAGCCTCGTCAACCACGAGGTCAGTCAGCCTGTGGTCCCTTGGGAGGATAACTTGATGCTGGGCATCCAGAGGCAAAGCTGAATGTCGAAGGCGGCCACCGACTCGTAGTAGGTCCTGGTCATCCAAGTATGGATGCAGTTTCAACAGCTTGCTGTGGCTTAGCAGTGAACGCCCCAGCTTCAGCTGCTGAATGTCAGCCGCAAACTCCTGGTGCTGGATAATACGGAGCCAACGTGTGCGTGCTGTCTCAACTTCTGCTAACTTCAAATATCGTCCTCTCGTACTGACTGCTCTTTGTGGCAGCCACCGCAAGCACCAGGCGGTAATTCTAAGGAGAGAGGATAAGCATGAATGGCTGTTTAACAACTCCTCGCCCATTGCAGGATCACCCGAAGACATCACGTTGGCAGTGGTTCGGGCCTCGAGGTCGGTAAGTGGTACGTTGAGCTGCTTCCTGTTGTCCCATCCTATTGGTGAAGTCAGCCAGGAGGGTCCAGTCCACCAGAGTTCAAAGTCTGGCAGCTCGTCGGGAGAGAGTCCTCGTGAGGCGCAGTCGGCTGGATTGTCTTGGCTGGAGACGTGGTGCCAGTGAGCATCGGGCAGCGTGAGTTGAACCTCCGACACGCGATTGGCCACGTAAGTCTTCCAGCGTGATGGGTGGCCTTGGATCCAGGCAAGAGCGATAGTAGAATCACTCCATAAATGGACGGAAATTTTCTCCAAACCCACGCACTCGCAGGTGACTGCCATGAGGCGGGTCAGTAAGGTGGCGGCACAGAGTTCGAGTCGTGGCAGAGAAATCTTCTTCAATGGAGCCACCTTCGTCTTGGCAGTGACCAGCTGGGTTCGGATGGTGCCATCATGATCGACAACTCGGAGGTAGATTGCTGCTGCATAGGCTCGTTCCGAGGCATCGGCGAAGCCATGAAGCTCTAATTGTTGGGATGCTTGGTGTAGGTCGAGCCAGCGAGGTACGGCGATGCTATTCAATATGGGCAATTCCTTGAGGAAGCGGGTCCAGTATCCGGCATCAACCGGCGGCAGCGGTGTGTCCCAATCTAAATTGGTCAACCACAAAGATTGCATAAATATTTTTGCGCTAATCGTTACAGGGGATACCAAGCCCAGTGGATCAAATATTCTTGCTATTTTTGACAGGACTGTTCGCCGTGTCACTTCAGCGTCCTGATGGTTCTGCTGTACTCGCACCCTGAAGCAGTCGTCAGCCGGACTCCAATGGACTCCCAGTGCTTGGTGGGTTTCGCCAGCCTGCCACTTGCATTCTGGAATGGCGTCACCGATAGGCACCTGCTCCATCAATGCAGGATGATTAGATGCCCATTTTCGTAGGTTGAAGCCGCCCGCCGAGCAGAGTTGACGTAGTTCCTCTTGCAGTCCGAGCGCCTCTTGCACGGAGTCAGCGCCGGTCACGACGTCATCCACGTAGACGTCACGTTGAAGAATGGCCGCCGCTCTTGGATATCGTGGTTGTTCGTCCTCGGCTAGCTGTCGAAGCGTACGGATAGCTAAGAAAGGTGCGCAGGCTAGTCCATACGTCACAGTGTTAAGCCTGTAAACACTGATGTTTGTATCGTCCTTCCCTCTCCACAGGATCAGCTGGAAGCGGCGGTCGTCCGGATGGAGGAGTATCTGGTGATACATTTTCTCTATGTCGGCTGTGAGACAGATGCGATGTATCCGCCAGCGCAGCAAGAGTTGCGGCAGACTCGACAGGAGGTTAGGGCCGACCAGTAGCTTGTCGTTCAAGGAGTGACCCGTTGATGTGACGTACGAGCCGCTGAACACCACCCGCAATTTGGTGGTCATGCTGCTCTCCTTTAGCACCCCATGATGTGGCAAGTAATAGGCCGGTCCTGTAATGCTCCCTCGTACTTTTGTCATGTGCGTGAGTTGCATATACTCACGCATAAACTCTTCGTAGGCCTGAGCGAAGATCAGATCTCGCCTGAATTTGGTCTCCATCCGTAGCAGCATACGTTGAGCACCATGGTGGAAATCGCCGATCTCCACGTTCCTGTGGAATGGAAGTCGGACCATGTAGCGACCGGAAGGCAAGCGCTGGTGAGTTGTCCGAAAATGGTCTTCGCAACATTGTTCTTCGGCAGTATAGGCTGGCGTCACTATGATTTCCTCCTGTTCCCGAAACCGGCGCACAAGTGGCACGAGTTCCTCGTCGGCAGTGCATTGAAGTGACGTGGGGGCACTGCCCGTGATGTCGGTGCGTCTCGTCCTCGTCGTGGCTGGTCCGGACACGATCCATCCCAGCGTTGTATTCTGGGCTATGGGTTCACCGGTGCCACCCTTGATGAGCCCGTCACGCAGAATAAGGGCAAAGGCATCGGCTCCCAGCAAAAGCTCGATTGGCCCGTCTCCGTCATAGCTAGGATCCGCTAATGGAAGACCATAGAGGTGAGTCCATGTTGAAGCTCTATTGCCGATACGTGGCTGGTACGCAGTGATTCGTGGCAACACCAGAGCCTTTATCACATGACACTCCGTAGGGTTAGTGTGCGCGGTGAATTCCAGCTGTACCTTTCCTCGTACCCGCTCGGGGAGCTGATTCCCGACTCCGAGGAGACGTATGTTGGCTGTTCTCCGTGGTAGACGCAGCTGCTGAGCCAATGCAGCAGTGACAAGAGACACTTCGCTACCTTGGTCGACGAGGGCTCGCACAATTCTTGAATCACCGTCGAGTTGCAACACTTTCACACGCGCAGTAGCCAGGAGCACAGCAGGTAGGGAGCTCGACGCACCGCTTGAGGTATTAGCAGTAGCCTCTACGTCGTTGCTGGCAACCGCGCTGTCCTCATGAATGGTAGTGTGATGCTTTCCATTGCACAGCTGGCACCGTTTCTCCGAACTGCAATCCTTTACGTGATGGCGTCCGAGGCAATTGTAGCATAAATTCGCCGCCACTAGTGCTTCACGACGTTCCAGCACATTTCTTAATTTATAGGTGCTGCAGAAGAGCACGACGTGGTTGGCTCCACATAACACGCACGGTTCCTGAGAGCGGTTGGTCTTGGTCACTTGCAACACCTTGACCGACTTCTGGCCTCCTGTAGACTTGATGGTACGTGCCTCAGGCTGACCTTTAGCTTTGCCCCCTTCCAGAGCTCCGATGGTGGTAATGCGGTTTTTAATAAACGCCTTGAGTTCCTTAAAGGTAGGAGGGGTAGTCTGGGAGCCGAGCTGGGTTTCCCATTCTCTTCGTGACTGCTGATCGAGTTTCTCGACCATCCAGTAGATCAGCCAGTCCCCGGTGCTGTCAAACGGGTGTTCCATGGCAGCAAGGGCCTCGACGCAGTCGCAAATGGTGAAGTAGAATGTCTTGAGTTCCATGGCCGATTCGTTAGTGAGTGTTTGCAGTCCGAATATAGTCGCCAATTGCGCCTGTACCAGCAGCCTCTCATTTTCGTAATGGTCTTGCAGCAGGTCCCAAGCGCGGGCGAAGGTCGCAGCTCTCACCGGGATATTCCTGAGAGCAAGGAGGGCGTCGCCCTTTAGGCTGCCCCGGAGGTAGTGCAGGCGCTCTATATCCGTAAGGCTTCCATCGCTGATGACGAGGGATCGCAAGAGATCCCGAAATCCTGGCCAGGATTCGTAGGTCCCATCGAACTCAGGTAATGGTAGTCGAGGTAAGGAAGCCTTGGAGTGTACGACCGCTGGCGTGGAACTGCTCGACAGTCCAGACTCGTTGTGATCAGCATTAAAGGTCTGTAGCCGGTCGACGAACAGCGCTTCCTGAACAAGGAACAGCTCCTCAGTCACTTCGTGGCGACTTTCAGTATAATATGGTATATCTCTCTGCCCCGGAGCAATCATCGCAAGCAGCTGATCGTGCTGCTGGTTGAATTTTGCCCAATTTTTCCGTAACATTCCCAGACGCGATTCGACGGCTCCTTGAGTGATCTTGGCAGCACCTAGCTTCTTTAAATTCTCGAATGCCCGCGCGATTCTACCAACCAGGTCGTTTTGGCTCTCAAGTAACGGTTCCATTGTACTCAGGTGTTCAAATGCTCGCGAAATTCAGCCGTTAATGTCGTGCTGACTCGTTATGATGTGACTCACTGTTTGTAGATGGAGGTCACGCGCGACGGTTACACGGCACAAACGTTCAAGAACTGTTTTCACAGGCGCCGTATCCGGCTCGAAGGACCAAAAAATGTTAGAAAACTTATGACGGATCGGCGCGAGGAAGCTAGGAGCTATTGTAAGCGATACTAAGGAAGTTAAGACTTTCTACGGAACACAAAACATTATAATTTAAGTGGTTAGGAGTTATTGTGTTTGAATTATGTACAAGGTCACGAAAATTAAACTAATATTTTACACAGACTATTTAAATAAACTTAACTTAATAATTGGATTGTTAAACGCAAGTGCGTAAGCAATTTGTAAGCGAGAAGCAGCAGTTAATCTGCAGATGAGTAATTCCCGTAAGCAGCGAAAGCAATCGAAGCGCGTAGCGTTAGTAAAAGGTGCGTGCTATTAGTTTTAGAGTCGCGAACAGAGTGCTGATCCAGGAAATCACCGTCGATTTCCTGGAAGGAAGAGCTTTCCCCTTCCATAGATCGTGAGTCGATGGAAGGGGCCGCGATCGCTGCTCCACATGAGCAAGCAGGCCATTGCCTCTGCCTAATTAGCGTTGGGCCTGGGAGATGTCGCCAGAATACTCACTTCTTGAACAACGGCCCTTTAACCAACATGGTACGCAAATTAATATACCGTGCGTACGAGATCGATTACTACTACTACTACTAATACTAATACTACTACTCCTACTGCGGATACTGCTACTGTTTTAAAACGTCGATGTCGAAGACCTCAGTTGCTGTTCTGACACCATCGCCGACGGTGCTACCTAAACGAATAATAATAATGTTCGCCATTGTCGATCTGCAAGGGTTTAATATCGAACGCGAGTTCGTCGCCAAAGAGATCGCGATTCGCGTAAACAGCAACAACGATAAAACGACGATCAGCCATTGGATCTTCGAACCGCCATACTTCTGGAATCATCTGAATTCCTGTGAGCACCGTCACGCGTCCTGGCTCGCGAAGCATCATCACGGGCTTCGCTGGTCCGACGGCTACGTTCCATACTCCAAAATTCCGGGGCTCCTCAACAGCGTGCTCGCGAACATTGACTTCGTCATCGTGAAAGGTGCGGAAAAGAAAACGTGGATGCTGCAAGTACTATCTGACATAATCGTTGAGGATGTATGCAATTTGTACGAACTGACGGCGCGAAAGATCAACAACACCAACAACAACTGCAACAACAACAACAATGTTCGAACTGTCGAAGACGACGGCGGCTACGACGTTGACGATGATTATTGCGGGATCATGCCTGACGTTCCTAACCTGAAGTCTATGTCTTCAACGAATGCCATTCGATGTGCATTTCACATCAACAACGGTGTTTGCGCGCTGGAGAATGTCGGAAAAATATGGGATTATATACGTAGCGTCACCTAATGTAAGTCATACACGCACATTACAATCTACTTTACGCGTCAGTAGTAAGGCTAGGACAGTTCGAACCCAGGTACTCTGAGGGGAGCGCGGGGGCTAGGGGAAGTGAGGGCGCGCGGGGGAGCGCGGCGGAGAGAAACATGGGCGCGGGGCCTGCGGGGAGTGGAAGAGCGGTTGCGCGCGCACGAGCCGCGGAGTGGGGGAAGCCGCAACCGCGGAGGGGATCACTCCGGGCCGAGCCGCCGCGGAGACCTGACCCACCGTCCCCGAAATTTTTTAGAGGGAGTGAATGACCCCCGAAAAGTCTTTTTCAGACTTTGGCCCACACCAAAAAATTTTTCAGACCTAACCCAGGGAGGGGACAGCCCCCAGGATTTTTTTCCAAACCAATATGCAGCAGAAATTTTCCCCCGATGCATAATAATTAATTTTTGAATCAGCGATCTACCGAACCATTATGCAGCATTCATTCTAAAGCTAACAGTATTCTAAAGCGTTCCGATTTAACGTCGCAGCGTACCGCGCGATCTCGCGTAATTCGAATCCTCTGGAGCAGCCGTACGGGATGACGTCATGTGGTGGCGCGAAGAAGGCGCGAATCATAGAAAGAATTATATGGCGTCAGCAGAAAGAATCTTTTCCATATCAACAGACATTCTTTTCCCAACGCAGAGAAATAATAATTTTAATCCCCTCCCACACTGGTCTACCGAACCTTTATGTAGAAAACAGACACATTTTATCCGAACCATTATGTAGCGAGCATTCTAAAGCTAACAGTATTCTAAAGCGTTCCGATTTAACATCGCAACGTATCGCGCGATCACGTGTAATTCGAATCCTCTGGAGCAGCCGTACGGGATGACGTCATGTGGTGGCGCGAAGGCGCGAATCATAGAAAGAATTATATGGCGTCAGCAGAAATTGGTGAGGTGAGAAGGAGGACGACGAATAAGTAAATAGAGAAATAATATGATTAAGAGATTTATTTAAAATTAAAAGAATATAAAAATATAAATAGAAATGTAATATAATTTAACATTTTTTTTCCTACGAGCATTAGCTAGAATATCATTGATTGCACATGCTACCAGTTCGCAATCTATAAGATAATCCTCGTCGTAATATTCGCCATCACGTATGATTTTAGCAGCAGGACGCGTATCTAATGTTTAGCACGCAGCATCGCTCTGTTACAACACGTTAACAAAAGTTTTAAAGTTTTTCCTCACATCTTCTGCAGTTTGATGCAGCCGCGGATACACATATGTAGCTTATACATGGCTTAAGATTAAATAAAAATGATACTGTATTCAGTTTGAAATACAAAGACTTCTTATGTAGTGTCGTCTTTACAATTGGAGGCGAGAATCATAGAAAGAATTATGCAGAGTCGATAGAAATTGGTGAGGAGTGAAGGAGGCAGACAGACAAGTAAATAGTTTGTAATATATGTAAAATGATTATATATTGTTCCATTAATTAAAAAATAGAAATATAAAAAGAAAACATATAAAAATAGAATATAAATAGTGTCTCGGCAGAACCATCTCTCTCCCCCTCTCTCTCTCTCTCTCTCTCTCTCTCTCTCTCTCTCACTCTATCAATCTCTTTCTTTCTCCTTCTCTTTCCTTCTCTTTTTCTCTTTTTCTCTTCTTCACATCAATCGCAAGACAACTTGAACATTCTCGAACAGCTGATGGACTTCCTATTTACTTTTCGCGACATCATACATGCATACTCTTCCCACAACACCTCGTATAAATTCATACACAATCGCGCTCTCGCGACCAACCCGAGTGCTCAGTTACACAGAACAGTAAATAACTCGACTATATTCGCCGAAACTGTTACGTATCTATTGTATCGCCTCAATTCTTTATCTCTAAATAAATCGCACTATTCTCAACATTTTTTTAGTTCTCTCTATACAAATAGGATATCAAAATACAATATAAAAAGAAAAATATATTAATAATAATAATAATAATAATTTAATTTAATTTATTGCCACTTTCGTGTTACAATTTAACGATCAAATAATCTTTCCATTTCATTCCCATGATTGTGTCAGTGTAAGTCCCACCCTTCTAATGTATCCTGTTGTCTCTTAACAATTTTTTCTATTTTACAAGTGTTTCCTAATCTGTTCTATGTTACATAATCTTCTTTTATCACTATCTCCCGTAGAATAGCCAAGTTTTTCCCTTCTCCTCTAATTACCTCTGCACAATTCCTGCCACTCTCTCAACTTACTGCATATGTTTCAATCTCGTGTTTCACTGTTTCTTCCCCTTTCTTACATACCCTTTCTTCTTTCATTAACCAATATTTGCATGTTCTTGTTTCACTACCCTGTATGAATCTTCCTATCCTTTCTAATTCTCCTCTCCTTTTTTCATTTCCCCCCGTAAGCATTTCGGCTTATCTCGTGGTTTCCTTGCCACCTCTTTTAATTCTCTTAGGAACTTTGACTCCTTTACTTTCATCTGTCTTTCTTGTTCTTAGATGTCAATTACTTATCTGTTCTAATTTTTAATCCACACTTCCTCCCCATTTAATCTTCTTCTTTTCCATTCATCGTTTGACCATCCTCTCCCTTCCAAGAATTTGATTCGCATTCTTTCCTTTTTTCATTACTTCATTTCCTCTCATTAGTCTTCTCTTACATTCACATCGTATCGATCCTTCTTCCGAGTTTATTAGTGTCTCTTCAAACTTCATTACCCTTACTCCCATTTTAATTGCTATGCCATCTCTTCCTGTTTCTTTTAACAGCCAATATGTTGATGTTGATCTCTCCAATTTCATTATCCATCGTATGTATTTCGCCTGCAATTTTTCTATTTCCTGATACCTTCTCCATCCCCATATCGCTGCTCCATACGCCACCGTGCTTCTAACTAGCGCATCAAACAGTTTCATTCTTCTTTCAGTCATCTCTGAATAATCTTTCTCCAATCCCCCCATACTTCTCCTCGTATCATATTCGCTTCCCTAACTACCTTCTTAATATGGTGTTTAAATCTAAATATTTCAGTTCTCTTACTCTTTCTTCTTCATTCCAACGGAATCTTTCCTATTTTCTTCTTCCTCCTGCTTCCCTGCATATCATTATCTTAGACTTTTACACATTTAACTCCAAGCCTTTCTTCTTTATGTATCTCTCGAATCTCTTTATCATATTCTTAGGTCCCTGTGCATTATTTACCATTAACATATCACCCGCGTATGAAATTGTTAAAATTTTCCTTCTACCTATTACAACTCCTCCTTCCTGTTCTTTGCTCATTTCTTCTTTCCAGGTCTGCAAATGCGACATTGAAAAGTGTCAAGCTTAACGGGCACCCTTGTCTAACACCCTTTCCTGTTAAAAAAACTTTCCTATTAGTTCCTTCTTCATTCCTAAAGCGCATATAGTTCTGTCATGCATTTCCTGTATCCGTATTCTTAGTTGTTCGCCTACTCCTTCTTCATAAAGTCTTTTCCAAATTTCTTCCCTTTCTAATCAATCAAATGCTCTCTTCATATCCGTGAAAAACAGATATAGTTTCCCTCTTTCTTTTGAGGTTTCTATATCTATAACCATTTTAACTACCGCTATTGCGTCTACTGTTCCTCTCCTTCTCCTGAATCCCATATGCGTATCGTTTAATATCCCATTTTCCATTTGTTCTTCTAATCTTCTCCTTAGAATTTCCACGCATATCTTATAATCCGTGTCCATCTAAGTTATGCCTCTATAGTTCTTAACCATTTCCCTTTCTCCTTTTTTTTTTTTTTTTTTTTTTTTTAATACAGAACATACTATTCCTTCTTTCCATTCTTCCGGAAAGTCCCCTTTCTTCCATGTTCTGTTTATCACCTTTGTTTGATTACCTATACTTATGAAAATGATTGCGACCTCGATGTTGAATTACGATATAATTTAAATGCAGGAGTTTAAATGTTAAGTCTGTTTGACTTTTAATATCTTAGATGATTTGTGTTGAGATCGACGTGAGTCAGATCAGTTTCTATCTATATTTATCTAATAAATTTTTATACAAAAGGACTTAATTTGTAAATTATTTTTTGCTATATTCAATAACAATTGGAATTTTATGTTCATTAAGAATAGGTGTTTACCCTGTGATAATTGTTGGTTGGGCTTCAAATTCTAATTATTCAATATTAGGAGCGACCGGGTCAATTTCACAGTCAGGTTCTTATGAAGTAAGTTTATTTTTAACAATATTTTCTGTTATTTTATTAATTGAAAGTTATTCATTATTGGATTTATATAAATTTCAAGATTATATTAAATTTATTTTAATTTTAATTCCAATACTACGACAAGAAAATCGTGGATAGTTCTTTTAAAATTGAAGACCAAGTGCTACTGCACGACAAGACGCGAGCGGTCAAAAACTAACACCTGCGTGGATAGGCTCTTACACGATTCTAAACACGCGCGATAATAATAATTACAGTATAGAGGGCGACGAACAATCCGCGTTCAGACAAACACTTCATAGAATAGGGCAGTAATAGGGAAATGGTCGCAGTTTTGAAGGAAAGTAACGATACACTAACAATTACATATAAGGATAAGACTAAGAAAGGTAATTTATTGAAAAAGATGGTAAATAAGCGCACAACTAGGCGTCGTCGTCCCAGCCACGTAGGGCGCAGTCGGCTTCCAATAGCGACCACAGTCGAGGCCGCGGATCAGGCCCAACGAAGATGTCCCCATGACGTTCTACACAAAAAAAAAACAATTGCAAGACTATTACTATACGCACGGAAATATAAACAATAAGCAGATCTACAATCCCCGATGCAATAAGACACTCACCAAATAGGACCCTCAGACCCCATGAGTCTTTGTCATCCTCCCAGAATTCTGCATGCTGGAAGAATCGGTGCCAGTGCACCCGATATTCCCTAATTGCCTCCATATAGGCAATGCTGATACAACCCGGCGGGGCGGGGCACTGGAAACGCTAGAGGGATAAACGGATAAATAGGATAATAAAATAACACACACGAAGAACAAACAAACAAACATCACTCGCACTTATAATTAGAGCAAACATAATGTCTCGGGGCACGTCTAAGATGGCCGACAACATCTTTGTCCAGGAGATCGCAACGAAATAAGAAGCGACTAAGAAAATCGAGTCCCATTTGCCCGAACTTCTCACTTCTACTCAAGCCCGGACGAAGAAGATAAACTGTACTACGTTCGCAAAAAATTTATCACACACACACGCGCGCGCGCGCACGAGGAAAGACTCTATGAAACGCCGACTACACCTCGGCATTATAATTTACAGGATTTTTGTCCTACAAACGACGATACCACTCGCAGGAGGAACAACCCCCGACATAGATTTCACTATAAAAGAATTCCAACACCACCCCGACATTTACTTCGAAAACCTAGGCGATTTACAAATTTATCGAGATAGCTGGAAGTTAGTATTACACGTAAACATATCTTACATCTACCGACGCGAAGCAAACCTCCAAGCTGCACTATATAATATACTTGCGCAATGTAAAAAACCTTGTACCGACAACTTACAAAATTTTGTCAAACATTCACCGCGAAGATCCAAGACAAGGTAGACCGCATCGCCGAAACTCTTTACCTATGTCCAGTAAACTAAAAGCTCAGCACAAAACAGCGTCGTGCACAAATAGATGGATTAGGTTACATAGGCAAATCACTCTTGGGGCTAATGGATTCCGGGGATAGAAAGAAAATCGATGATTGTACTAGACCTTTTCAAAACACAAGATAACAGACTTTAAAAAAAAAAAAGTAAAACGCAATCAAGGGACAAATGCAAATTTTAAGAGCAAATACCAAACTTCTCAACGAGACTATACATGACATACGAGACAACGATAACACACTCTGTAACGCGACGTGACAAATTCAATACTTACTCCAACAGACAGCCAACATTACTAAATTTCGAGAGACAGTAGACGAACCCCTCATACTAATAAACGGCCTCGCAGAAACACTATTGCGCGACACGCAAGTCATGTTAGAATTCATTATGGATATAAAGAAAGGAGTCTTAAACCTACGATTAATACCACCACAAATCATAACGTACCTCACTTCCGCATTAGCACATATTTCAAACGGACTAGACTTCACAATTGGAATAAAATTAGAAACCAAGCCGCCATTATCGAAATCCTCCAGCTCTCCACATTTTCGGATACCAAATCAATTACTGTAGTACTGGATATATCATTGTTAAACGCGAAAAAATTCTAATTGAGCAAGGTACACCTGATACCCACGAAGATAAACGAATCGTTCTACGCGTATAGAACCCCTCGACTCGTACGAGGTACGTGACACCTTGGTGCAAAATTACATACAACTAAGCAAACAGGGCCTAGCAAAATGTAAGACAAAAAACGATCTGTACCTCTGCACCTCTAATCACCCCATGTTCAAAGCGATACCATAGAGACCGTGCGAAGTACAATTGTACACAAAATTAACAAACACATATTAAATGCGAATTATGACACTGAATCACACATTCCAGATAGAATTACAACTACCAGGCACGTGGATTTATATCGCGCCGAAACCGATACAACTAGCAGTAACTTGCGACGACAAAAGCACATATATATATAGCATTAAGGATTCTGGTATAATAACAATAAGAAACATATGTACAATCACTACCACCAAATTCACAATAGAAACTAGGAAACAATGCGGAATAGGAAGAACATGGTACTACTTACCTGACCACAATTTTTTGTCATCAGATGAAATCACACTTTCACAGACTACTGTAAGTTCGTACGGAAACACAAATTTCAAGCTTAAAAGGATAATCGAACACCCCGAAGATTTAAATAAAGTTAGCAAACAAATTAGAAGACTTACAAAAACGATTTAGAAAAACCCGAAATTATACCAACTGAGTATCACCAAGCTTCTTTATACTATCCACAGTAACGGGATTTATCACATGAGGACCCATGCCTAAAGTTGCATACGTTGCAAAGTAGGATGCCTTCGTTCTTCACCTTCTTCTTCACTGACAATCCCCTTCCTCCTTGCTCTGAACGTGTATCGAACGTGTATCGATACACGCTCATAGCCGTTCGATACACGTTCAACACACGTTTAGAGTGGTACGATAGACGTTGAAAGTGGTATGATACACGTTTGATAGATGTTCAATACACGTTCAGAGTGGTACGTGAATCGTACTACTCTGAACGTGAATCGAACGTGAATCGTACCACTCTGAACGTGTATTGAACATCTATCAAACGTGTATCATACCACTTTCAACGTCTATCGTACCACTCTGATCGTGAATCGAACGTGAATCGTACCACTCTGAACGTGTATTGAACATCTATCAAACGTGTATCATACCACTTTCAACGTCTATCGTACCACTCTGATCGTGAATCGAACGTGAATCGTACCACTCTGAACGTGTATTGAACATCTATCAAACGTGTATCATACCACTTTCAACGTCTATCGTACCACTCTGAACGTGAATCGAACATGAATCGTACCACTCTGAACGTGTATTGAACATCTATCAAACGTGTATCATACCACTTTCAACGTCTATCGTACCACTCTAAACGTGTGTTGAACGTGTATCGAACGGCTCTGAGCGTGTATCGATACACGTTCGATACACGTTCAGAGCAAGGAGGAAGGGGATTGTCAGTGAAGAAGAAGGTGAAGAACGAAGGCATCCTACTTTGCAACGTATGCAACTTTAGGCATGGGTCCTCATGTGATAAATCCCGTTACTGTGGATACTTCAAAACTGTGACCATTTCCCTATTACTGCCCTATTCTATGAAGTGTTTGTCTGAACGCGGATTGTTCGTCGCCCTCTATACTGTAATTATTATTATCGCGCGTGTTTAGAATCGTGTAAGAGCCTATCCACGCAGGTGTTAGTTTTTGACCGCTCGCGTCTTGTCGTGCAGTAGCACTTGGTCTTCAATTTTAAAAGAACTATCCACGATTTTCTTGTCGTAGTATTGGAATTAAAATTAAAATAAATTTAATATAATATTGAAATTTATATAAATCCAATAATGAATAACTTTCAATTAATAAAATTACAGAAAATATTGTTAAAAATAAACTTACTTCATAAGAACCTGACTGTGAAATTGACCCGGTCGCTCCTAATATTGAATAATTAGAATTTCAAGCCCAACCAACAATTATCACAGGGTAAACACCTATTCTTAATGAACATAAAATTCCAATTGTTATTGAATATAGCAAAAAATAATTTACAAATTAAGTCCTTTTGTATAAAAATTTATTAGATAAATATAGATAGAAACTGATCTGACTCACGTCGATCTCAACACAAATCATCTAAGATATTAAAAGTCGAACAGACTTAAAATTTAAACTCCTGCATTTAAATTATATCGTAATTCAACATCGAGGTCGCAATCATTTTCATAAGTATAGGTAATCAAACAAAGGTGATAAGCAGAACATGGAAGAAAGGGGACTTTCCGGAAGAATGGAAAGAAGGAATAGTAAGTTCTGTATTAAAAAGAAAAAAAAAAAAAAAAAGGAGAAAGGGAAATGGTTAAGAACTATAGAGGCATAACATAGATGGACACGGATTATAAGATATGCGTGGAAATTCTAAGGAGAAGATTAGAAGAACAAATGGAAAATGGGATATTAAACGATACGCATATGGGATTCAGGAGAAGGAGAGGAACAGTAGACGCAATAGCGGTAGTTAAAATGGTTATAGATATAGAAACCTCAAAAGAAAGAGGGAAACTATATCTGTTTTTCACAGATATGAAGAGAGCATTTGATTGATTAGAAAGGGAAGAAATTTGGAAAAGACTTTATGAAGAAGGAGTAGGCGAACAACTAAGAATACGGATACAGGAAATGCATGACAGAACTATATGCGCTTTAGGAATGAAGAAGGAACTAGTAGGAAAGTTTTTTTAACAGGAAAGGGTGTTAGACAAGGGTGCCCGTTAAGCTTGACACTTTTCAATGTCGCATTTGCAGACCTGGAAAGAAGAAATGAGCAAAGAACAGGAAGGAGGAGTTGTAATAGGTAGAAGGAAAATTTTAACAATTTCATACGCGGGTGATATGTTAATGGTAAATAATGCACAGGGACCTAAGAATATGATAAAGAGATTCGAGAGATACATAAAGAAGAAAGGCTTGGAGTTAAATGTGTAAAAGTCTAAGATAATGATATGCAGGGAAGCAGGAGGAAGAAGAAAATAGGAAAGATTCCGTTGGAATGAAGAAGAAAGAGTAAGAGAACTGAAATATTTAGATTTAAACACCATATTAAGAAGGTAGTTAGGGAAGCGAATATGATACGAGGAGAAGTATGGGGGGATTGGAGAAAGATTATTCAGAGATGACTGAAAGAAGAATGAAACTGTTTGATGCGCTAGTTAGAAGCACGGTGGCGTATGGAGCAGCGATCTGGGGCTGGAGAAGGTATGAGGAAATAGAAAAATTGCAGGCGAAATACATACGATGGATAATGAAATTGGAGAGATCAACATCAACATATTGGCTGTTAAAAGAAACAGGAAGAGATGGCATAGCAATTAAAATGGGAGTATGGGTAATGAAGTTTGAAGAGACACTAATAAACTCGGAAGAAGGATCGATACGATATGAATGTAAGAGAAGACTAATGAGAGGAAATGAAGTAATGAAAAAATTTGATTATTGCTGTTACTCTTTACTTATTTTTGTTGTAAGTATTCTTTTTTTACTTACGTTTTGTATTTGTTGTACAACAATCATTTCAGAATGAGGTGTATCGTCAGCCGGTGGATACCCCTGAAGAAGCAATTGCGCTTATTCACGCAGCGGTGGCAAACATAACGCCGCAAATATTACAGGGCGTCCAAAGGCAGCTGATTCTCCGCGCTGAAGCATGCGTCGACAATGGCGGTGGTCACGTGGAGCAGTTTTTGAATTGATAACAACCGGCCCCTTTCGGGGACACCAATTTTTAAAATGTAGGAACAACACATTCCATGAAAAGTAAATTAAGTGATTAGTGTTAGTAGGCGTGCAGTGAAGTTAATATTCGGTACATTAACCTGGACGCACCTGACATTGCGACCCATAACTTTGGGTAGTGTCGTATACCTGGGACCAGCTGTGCACTGGGCTCGTCCATCGATGACCAGGATCGGTTCAGTGACCCAGTGACACAGGTTTTCAAGCTGCAGGTGAATTTTCAACAAGGGTAAGTTTTAGTTACTTTATCGGTGATCATTCATTTTTTAATTTAACGCAAGCTATGGCTTATTTCCGGCGTTACTTCTCAAAATTCCCGTATGAAAATATTTATTCGGGCTTTTTAAACAGACTTATTCGTTATCAGCAACACTGCTGGCCCCTACTGAATTACGGATTTTTATGACAATAACGAACTACGATCACTTTTCGTTAATTTCCTGTTACATTACCTTTTCGTGGCTACGTTATTAACACAAGGAAATTTGCGTATTCCTTATCCTCCCACTTCAAATAATTATTTTCGAGTCTTCTAAAAAAAAAACTGTGTATTCGTCTTTTTACGTTACACGTGATTTTCATCCATTTATCCTTTATTCATTATTCACTTTAAATAACAAACAAGACATGACAATGTGTTCGATTTTATTTTTTACGTCTTTTTCATTTGCCATTCTACGCAATTTTCTTCGTTACATGCCGAGTTGCTTGTTCACAAGGCACAGCGCGGCGCGTAGCCACGCTAGCGCGGGAATTCAGCCGTCAGACTCGCGCTGTGATTGGTCGGTTCTTTTTGTTAATATCTCGTTAACGAAACATCGGAGAGCATTTTCGCAAAGGAAAAAGTTGTTTGCAATCACCCCCCGAATCACCCCCTTCAAGGAACCGCAGCATTTTTGGAACACCCTGTATATCTGCGAATAATAAAAAGAAAGCCCCTCACCCAGTGATCTCGCAAAACCTCGATATGGATTGCGAGTCTTCTGTCAGCAAAAGCAGTACAAAACCGTCCGACGAATATCTACTGACCACAATCGACATGCTAAAAACACTGTGGATAACCTTTCTAAACAACTGGAAGAAGCACTCCACTCTAAAGAGCGTCCTCTGGAAACGTCCAGTCATACTCATTCCGAGTTCCAGTCAGAACTGCTAGAGCCAGACGTGATTGACGTAGATGGAGAAAACCCAAAGGACGAATGGCCAGCTACCCTGACCAGCTCGAACAGGCCACGCGCACCGTCCCTCCAGGACCATAAAAATGAATTCAAGAGGAAGGCAATTGTACCAGGTACTAATGGCTCAACCAAAGCCCCGCCAATCTTGTCGACACCTTCACCTCCACCAACCTCCAAGGATCGCATCACGCCGCGCAGACCCAGCAACACCCATCAACACGCTCTGCAATCTAACAACGCATCGCAAACCCAGAGAAACAACGGGAACAACAACCAAAATGGTATCAAACCCCAAAAACCCACAAACTCCTCAAACACCCCAGCGTCGCATAAGAATCCCAAACCGCCCCCAATTATCTTACATGTTAACTCAACAAAACAAATTGTAAACCTGCTATCAGGGCATGTCAATGATTTTTACATCAGGCGCGTAAACGACAATAAGCACTTGCTACATACTATCACTCCTGACAACTTCAAGCTTGCAGTTCAAATTTTAAAACATAACGGAATACAATTCTTTACATACACACCAAAAACAGATAAAAACCTAACAGTTCCACTCAAAGATTTAGAGAGCGATTTCAATACCAAAGAAATTTTAGATGCCCTGATCAACCAAAAAATAGAAAATCTTCAATTCTTATGGGTTAAAATAATTGCAACTAGGCGCGCACTAGAAGAAGGCAGAAGTCTACCGATTTTCGTAGTCCAACTTTCTTCTAATAGCAATATTAACAATTTAAAAGAAATGAAAGTCCTTCTACACACATTCGTTCGTTAGGAAAAAATCATTAAGTAGGGCCGCAACCAATGCAAGAAGTGCCAATGAATTGGTCACGTGGCATTTAACTGCAATCACAACTACCGCTGTGTTAAATGCGACTCTCCTCATAACCCAGGAGAATGCCCACGTAATAACACAATTCAAACCGATAATGAATCCCAAGAAGAAGCTAGACCCTTTTGCATTAATTGTAAAAGTTTCGGCCACCCCGCTTCCTGTCGAGGATGCCGGAAATTGAAAGAAATCAGACAAAAACTCGTAGAAAAGTGGCTAGCTACCAAGTTAGGAAAAGAGAAAAAATTGAACTCAGTCAATAACATTATCAAAAAAGGCATCTCCTTCAGTTCCATTGTAACTGGCAACAAATCGACCAAACCTTCACCTCCATATACGTACAAAATACCAGAATCCCTCCCTGAAATCCCCCCCCCCCCCGCAGATCACACTCCTTGAACAAATAAAGAAAATAATTGATTCCTCAGTAAACGCCCAAACATCGCGATTACTAGAACACATTAATGTACACAAATAAAATAGACATATTAGCTGAATCTATGGATATTGTATTCAATGACTCGACAACATCGGTACCAACCAAGACATTAGTAACAGAGGGAAAATAACCCTTGAGAAGATAAATTTTTTTTAAATAAACGTAAACTCCTTAATCGCGAATGAAAGAAGAGCAAACCTCGCAGAATGTTTGCAAAAACATGACCTGGATGTGATCCTTCTTTGCGAAACAAAACTTAATAATAAGCACCACGTTAATTTTAAGAACTACATATTTATAAGAAACGACAGATTAAATGCCAAACAAGGTGGGGGTACTGGTATTCTAATAAAGAAAAATATTAAATTCAAGTCTGTCCAGCCAAACTACATCAAATCAACAACATTTGAAACTAGCATAATCCAGCTAAAAATCCAAAAAAATGTAAATCTTTTTCTAATAGCCGCATACGCCGCCAGTAATAACAAAAAGAAATTCATGCCGGAGCTAAATTTGGTTTTTGACAAGCTTGAATTACACAAAAATGAAAACTACTACCTCCTTGCGGGCGATCTCAACGCTAAACACTTGGCCTGAGATAACCCTACAGATAACAGTAGAGGGAACGCACTCAACAAGTGGATTGACCAAAATCAAATCAAATGCCGTCTCTCATTCCTTTATAGCGCAGTACCGTCCTTTCCTAGAAGTGGAGCTTTTATCGATATATGCCTAGCAGACAATAGACTTCAATTCCACGACTTGCCTATTCCAGACAGACTTGCGTCTTTCGATTATGATAGCGACCATAGAGCGGTTTTAATGATGGTTTCTCTGCAAGCTCACTAACATATCGAAATAGACGAAATAAACCCCACCACCACCTACAATTTTAACAGAGCAGACTGGAGCAAATTTAAACAGTACTTAATCGGAAATGACAATACAGACATACCAAACTCTAGAAACCTTACTACAAAGGAGATCGATGGCGTCATTGATCAACTGAAACTAAACATTACAAGCGCAATGGAACAATCAATACCTCGATCATCAAATAACTCTAATTCTACTGACAAATACATACCCCACTCATAAAAAGACTAAGGAAACAAAAGAGCTATTTAATAACTCGAATAAATAGATTAACTAAACCCGATAATTATATGGCCGCAAATGACAACCTCATAGCAGCACTCAAACAGATCTTAAAATTAGTTAGATACGATATAAAAAAGGCCTTCCATAACTCAGTAAGCAGCTACTGGAAAAATAAAATCATTAGCTTATCAGCTCATAAACCTAGAGAACTTTTCCCAGCAATCAACAACATCTTCCGCCCAAGATACCGCGGTAACATAGACACTCTTAAAAGTCCCACCTCAAACGTAAACCTAATCGCAAACGCTAACATAGACTGCAATAACCTACAAACTGACAATGACAACAACCTGATCATCACTGACATACAGGACAAGCTAAAAACCTTAGGCGCACACTTCGAATCAGTCCACACTCAGAATATCCACATGTGAAAACAACAACTAACAAACATAATCATACCGAAAATAGAAAACTTAAAAAATGAACTAGACAAAGACGTACAAAATAACACATCAGTCTGCATATTTGACAATAAATATGAATCTAATAACCCAAACGCAAACTTCATTCCACCTGACTTCTTGACGTCCACAGAAAATCTAAAACTAGTTTTCAAAAACTAAACAATAAGAAATCCTCGAGCTTCGACAATATCCCCAATATAGCGCTAAAAAACTTACCCTCACTATATATTTTCTACTACTCAATAGTATTCAACAATTGTATAAACATGTCATACTTCCCAAAAGCGTGGAAAACTGCCAAGCTTATTGCCATAAAAAAAAAAGATAAAAATAGCAACGATCCGGCAAGCTACCGTCCGATCAGTCTCTTACCTAACATAAGTAAAGTGTTCGAAATTGTAATAAACAACGCACTAAATACATTCTGTTCACTCCACAATATAATCCCAGAAACTCAATTTGGATTTAGACATAAACAATCAACCACTCATGCCATCATCAAATTTACATCCGATATTTGCTGGGCCAGGAACGCGGAGGACTGCGTCGGAGCCGTATTCATCGACTTAGAAGAGGCTTTTGATACAGTCTGACTAGACGGACTCTTCTACAAACTTCACAAAAAGAACTTCCCACCGCACTTATTAAAGATGCTTTGGAACATGCTCCATGATAAAGAGTTCATTGTAACCGAAGGACAACATACATCACCGAAAACCTTCAAAATAAGAAACGGACTGCAACAAGGCACCGTAAACTCCCTCAGCTTATTTAACATTTACACAAGCGACTTACTCCAGATGTTCAACCTAAATAGCGACAACAAAACATCCGCATTAGCTTTAGCAGATGACCTGCTTATCTACATAAGAGATAACAAACCGTCGAAAATTAAAATCGAACTACAAGAACTCTTCGGCAAAATTAAAAACTATTTGCACAACTGGAAACTAAAAATAAACTTAAATATATGCGAATCCACCCTATTTAGACCATACATCTCGAAAATATCAGACGCAAACAAAAACGTTAGAATCCACTCCAAAAAATTCTGCATTCATGACTCCTATAACACAAACTCCAAAATCCCGCACAAAGAAGTAGTTCGCTACTGTCACGTCCCGGGTTCAGGATTTAGGGGATAAATGACATAGTGGGGTTAAATAAAGCCCAGGCGCGAATATATAATCCAGCACACTGGGAGGTGAGGGAATCAGGCGTGAAATGTGTAATTCTGCCCACTATCCGTTTCGAACGTCCGGCGAGAAATGTGTAATTCTGCACACTAATAGCTTTGGACGGCAGGCGAGAATGTGAAATTCAGCACACTGAGGATTTAGGGAAAGTCAGGCGAGAAATGTGTAATTCTGCACACTGAGGGGTTGCGGAACGACAGGCGAGAAATGTGTAATTCTGCACACTAACCGTTTTGAACGTCAGGCGAGAATGTGTAATTCTGCACACTGAGGCGTTGCGGAACGACAGGCGAGAAATGTGTAATTCTGCACACTAACCGTTTTGAACGTCAGGCGAAAATGTGTAATTCTGCACACTAATCGACCAGGGAAGGTTTAATGAACTGGTTTGTATCGGGGAGACACCCGTTAGAGCACTTGTTTTGATTGGGGGGCTCGGTAATCGGATTTACCGTTGCATTATGGTAAAAGACACACGTAATAATTCCGCGAAATTCGTCAAGCCATACGGTAGAGCGAGAGCAATGCAAAAGTAAGTTGGTAAACACCGTAATACACTTTCCGCGGTCGTTGCCCGTGATCAGCTGTTGCGGCAGCTCGTTTGGATTTAGGGATCTTCGTAGCCGAAGGATTAACACAATGACTCGAAGCGTGAGTTAAGCAAAGCGGTTTATTAGTTTTAAGCAGGCGTTGCTTGCACTGTCTATGAGACAGGGTAGTTGACAATTAAATGCGTTAGACATTAAGCATTAGCACAGGACATTTATATAAAAGGTACTTAATTTTAGTATATGAATGTATGAATATGAAATACAATATACGATAATAAAGTAGAAAGATGTAAACGATAAGCGTTAGTAAGACAAATAATATAATCGCAATAAGCGTTGACAAGGCAAAATAATAATATGATTGTAATAAGCGTTAATAAGACAAGTAATATAATCGCAATAAGCGTTGACAAGACAAAATAATAATATGATTGCAATAAGCGTTAATAAGACAAGTAATATAATCGCAATAAGCGTTGACAAGACAAAATAATAATATGATTGCAATAAGCGTTAATAAGACAAGTAATATAATCGCAATAAGCGTTGACAAGACAAAATAATAATATGATTGCAATAAGCGTTAATAAGATTATATAATATGAGAAAGCAATATGAATAATAGTATGAAATGTGGATGATATCCAATGATATTAAAGATAATGATAATAGCTTACTATGATTGGTGAAATGATGATTGTTGCACTATGATTTAATTATACTCGTAGCGTTAACAATGGCTTTCGGAGATAGATTTCGTCGAAAGAGCCTTCGGAGATAGATTTCGTCGAAAGAACCTTCGGAGATAGATTTCGTCGAAAGAGCCCTCTCTTCGCGCGGGCCCTCATATTTATACTCTTTTCGGTTTAGGGTATGAAGGGTACACGCGGTAGGCACGGAAGATTTCCGGGATTTTTATAGATACGCAGGTGGAGTCTATAATTAGACTCGTAGACAATAGAATTTTGGTCTTCCGGGGTTTTTGCATGGTGTCTCCATTATCCGACGTGCTTATGACATGTACGCCAAATATTCATGGCTTAGGCTTTTGGGGTTTTTATGCTTACGAAGAGGAGACACTCAACCCATCGAATGGATTATTGGTGCTTTGATGGGAAAGGGGTAATTGTGGTCTTGAATTGGAAGGTGTTAGAGAAGGGGTGAGACGTGGTCTCGAATTAAGGGGGTTTCTGGAACGAGGGACTTGTTTAGTTTCAAATAAGAGTGTGAGGATTTTGCTTCACGGGCTTAGAGGGGAGGGGGTTTTTAGGGGTTGACCGTCTTGTGATGGGGACCGCTAAGGTACATCGCCAAGGCGGTCAGGGGTCAGGAAAAGGGGCAAGAGTTGGGGTTTGGAGAGATTTTGTGGAGTTGTATTGCGAATTTATTGGGGAGAGTTTAAAAGTTACCGCGCGAAAATTTGTGGGACGTCACACTACCTAGGTGTACATCTGGATTTCAAATTAAACTTTAACAAACACATAGATATACAAATATGTAAAGCACAAAAAGCATTTATGGCGAGCAGAAGAATGTTTTACTCCAAAGATCTAAATAAGAATGTGAAACTGTTACTTTATAAACTACTAATTCGACCAATATTAACGTATGGCTGCGCAATCTGGTTCAACATTAGTGCCAGCACAATGGAGAAAATAAGAATATTTGACAGAAAATGCATCAGGGCTTGCCTGAGTAGATAGCGAACATTAGAGGCAAACTATACTAAAAATGTAAGCAATCGCCAAATATATAACGAAGCAAAACAGTGACCCAAAAATGAGGCCTTTTTTGCCTCTTTTTGGGTCCACGATTTTGGAACTGAATTTTGTGCCAAATGATAGCTTATGATGAGACATCAATCACAACAAATTTTCAAGTTGAGGTGACAAATAGTTTCTGAGATATGGGAGGTGAAAGAAGTGAAAATTCGTTAAGGGGGGAAGCCACTGTGAAAATTTTTTTCTTCCGATTTTTCTTTTTGTGCATTTTCAGAACATTTGGGGTCTAAAAAATATACCTGCACAATTTCAAAGTGGATCTCGAAAAATTCTGGGAGCTACGGAAGGTTTTGTATACGTAGCGCAACGCTCAGAATCGAATGCATACATAAGTAACTTGGTGTCAATCGCCCGAAAAGTTTATGTCCAAAAATCCAAATGTATCTAATAAGAGGGATTATGAGCTTATATATTGTTTAGAACTAGGTAGAGAATCACTGACCACGACGAGACCGTATACAGCTGCGATCTTTGAGTTGCAGAAAATAATTTCTGTCGAAACTTTAAACGCGATTATCTCAAAACTACATTTTTCAAACTGGGCGCATTAATAACTCAGTGAATTTTTATCGGATTCGCTTGAAATTTTCAGGGAATATTAGTAATACAATTATCTTCAGTTAAGCGTACCAGTTTTTTGATCGAATAATTCATTTAATCGTAACATTAAAAAACATGTTGATTTTTTATACTTTTTGTTCAAGATTTCTTCTTAAGTCCGCCATTTCTTCAAAAATGAATATATTTGTTCAATCTGTACGTTTAACTGAAGCTATTGTAATATACATTAAGAAACCTTTCGAATTTTTTTAATTCGGAGCAAATGTTGGAAAGTTACAAGAGCGCTTGTTTTGTAATTTTTTTTGCACAGCCTAATGTTATCGTATGCCGTGACCATACTACCGAAAAAATTTTCAATCTGGGAGCGCAAAATATTAGTTAAATATATGCATTTTCAATTGGTAATAAAGATGTTTCGTAGAAAGTTACATTTCATTATAAAAGAATGTCTTGAAAATACCCTTTATTTTCGACCGTCACAGTGGCTTCCCCCTTAACGTGTCAGCCCATACGCTTCGGTATATGGACTTTTATGTCAGTCCGATAATATAAAGAATTGTTCTCACTGGTTTTGCTGACTGCTAACAACGAATTTGAACTTAGATTTTCAAAATTCACAATGCCCGATTCAATATAGCGGACCGTATATAAAAAAAAGCACCTATAATACAGACATTTATATTTCTTGATTTTGATTTTTGGAAATGGTGATGGATACATTACATATATCAGGATTTGGTATATCCAGCGTATGATATTGACCATTTCCGAGAAACCATACAATTGTCATAATGTGACTGCAACAGCCAACAGTTCGAGCACCACTTTCGCATGTGCAGTAATATTCTATGATTGATTCTCATTCGGTTTTATTTTTATCAATAAGTATGAAAATGTGATTGTGATGCTTGCCACTGCGATATCGAGATTTCATATAAGGTGAATGTCCCAATTTCTACTCATTTAAGAGGTTACTCGTCATAAAGAAAGTGTAAAAAATTTGTTTGTGATTAAAATTTGAAGAGTAATTAATTAATTCTTGAATAATAAATCAATTAATTCAAAAACTATTTAAGAAAGATATTTTAAGATGTTTAACTATTAGTAATTTGTAATTAAATACAATGCTCTATATGTCCGTATTTCTGCTCACGAAAAAATAGCGATGTACGTATTTCTACTCACCATTTGTACCAATTTCTGCTCACATAACATGTTGCCTTTTCAGGTTAAAATAAGTTACATCTTGTGTGGGGAGGTTTTCTAACACAATAGTAAAGCATAAAATAATGATAAATAAAAAATAAAATGCCTTCGAATAGGAATAGAAGTTACAGCGTACATTGAATTGTGAGGTTATGTTACTAAAAGTGTGGTGAGTAGAAATGCGGATATGACGGTGGTTCACTTGACCCTAAACCTACTCGCCTGTTTTCTACTTAACAAAATTGAAAATAGTAAAAAAATCTAAATCCAGAGCACAATACGGTATCTGTTTCTGTTACTAAATAAGAACTTTCACTGCAAAGATTATTTTCTGCCCAATTATCGAATACCAATAGTGTCGCTGTTCCTTAGCACAAACAGCTAGAACAGGATCGAAAAATCGTGGGTCTCTCGTTTTAAAAGTTTTTCGTTATTTATGCTGCACTTTGTTAAACCCCAAGCTCGTGCAAAACTCGCGTAAATGTTCAAATAATTTAGAATTATTTCGTTACTACGATAGTCCAAATGTAACACTTATAATAATAAGAAAACTAGAAAATGAGTAGAAATCGGCACATGAGTAGAAATGGGGACTTTTACCTTATGCCTTGACTAGCAAAGGTTTTTCAACTGAAATCCCGTATCTTAGATACTTAGCGCTGCGAAACCGAAAAATGTTAATTGTCTTAGTATTAATAATTTACAATAACTCCCTTCCAATCTAAAATACATGAACATATACATACACATATTAAGAATGCAGTCAGATTTATTCTACATATATTTAATTCTAATATAGTACGTAGCATATGCACACGCACGCAGAAGAAAGAAAGAAAAAGATTAAGGCAATTTATACTACATACTTATTCAATTTAGCAACACTAATTCGGAGAGCAGCGCCAAGTATTTTGAATAAATAAAATATTTATTCGTATTAAAATATTTATTTGTATAAAAATATATCTGTTTAATATTACTTAGTACATTTTTTCTTTGTATAAATAGCCATTGTGATAATTGGCGCAATTTTTGTACATCATTAATTTTGTAAAGCTATTAATTTACAATGTTTTTAAATGGGATTCTTTTTGATGGGGTAATTAAAATGTCCGCGATACGAGTAATGGAATGTATGAACACAGCATTTTAGCTGTGTATATGTAGTTGTGTCATCTTAAGCGCAGTTGGAAAGCACCTTTATGTACTTGCAGCTCATTTTGATTTCACATCTTTTTTTATATTGTATATTTTCTTCTATTTTTTTTCGTGATTTATATTATTATCTTCTATTTTTTGTGATTTATTAGATTTTCATTTACTTGGCATCATTTTTTTTACTTTTTTGAAATTTTTTTATGAGGATCTCACGTCTTTTTACAAAGATAATTTGTATAGGGAATGACTTCAGATAATTTTTAATATTATATTTATTATTATCTTCTATTTTGTGTGATTTATTTGATACGAGGTTCGATTGAAAAATTTCCGGCCTTATCGACATAAAGTAATTGTAGAAAAAACTTTATTTCGCGGTCAGTAGATGGTGTTGATATATATAAACCGTAAACATTTCAAGTCATTCTGATCATTACTTTATCTATGGCACTCTTCCAAAGTTGTCAGCTGACATTGTCTGTCAACAATGGAGAAATAGTACATTGCGTGACAAGGGAGAGAAGTAAGCGATGCCGACGCGCGTGAATTGCTGCCCTCGCTACGCTCGCGCAGCAAACTTTGACGCTCGTCGGCATCGCTTACTTCTCTCCCTTGTCACGCACTATATTTTTTTCAACACCTGCATGAAAGGTGTGTTTTTGAAAGCCCGCTGAGCGATTCGCAAAAAATATGGGTAGACTTGTCGATTAGCATGACCATCACCGATTTCGATGCGCTTGAAATATGTTGTAGGGGGCATGATTCTGAACAACTTTTTCCTATACATGTAACGTCGGTCGGTTCTAGTTTCCGAGATATTTCCAAAAATCTTTACTTATCATTTCTGAGCGCTACAGAAGCATCGCAAGACGGCGCGTAACATTTGTTGACTTTCGACGAAAACAGAAAATAAACAATTGAAACAGAAAAGAAACAATTGGTGCGCGCCGTCGCGCGATGCTTGTAACTGCAGTCTCCTTGGTAGCAGTTTCATAGAAGGACTAGTGAGAAAACATTTTATGTAAGACATGAAGTCTTTTACTGAATTTGTACGCGAAATAAATTCCGGAAAAATGTATAGATTATCTAATCGAAAAAAACATTTTTCAAAATGTTATTCAGTGCCCTAAATGTGAGAAGGCAATAAAACTTAATCGCGAAACATTGTTCTTTAACTGTCTTGCCACATCGTACGAAGCAAAAAATAAAACAAAGAAGAAAAGGGTTCGGTGTAATTATTTGAAATCCGTTAGAACCGACACGTGGTTTGAAAACGTTCGTTTACAGTTATTAACAGCTGTAACATTTATTGCCGAATGGCTATGGTTTCCACCGCCACGTTTCGGGGTAATTACCAATGACCTACATATTGGATCACACACCTTCGTCGATTGGAGTAGTTTTTGCAGAGAGGTAAGATTGTATGTATGGTCTTAAATTCATTATATTCTGAACAACTTTTCTTTATACATACATGCACCCGTTGCTCGACTTTAGTTTCGGGGAGTTGCAACGTCATTAAAATTGGTGAAGTCATCTGCTTTGTAAATAATTATCAAAACATTGTTAGAAATGAATTTGAAATGAAAACGAGTCTGTGCTATTTAATATACTGCGTTTCTTTAAACATTGAATTTTAAATTCACACTAATGTTTAAACAAAAATTATACTGTTATTATTCAACTCGTGTGGTACGTGTGCTTAAACTGGTCTGAAGATAATTGTACACAACTAGGAGGTCCCAATAAGATAGTAGAAATCGACGAAGCTAAATTTGGGAAACGCAAGTACCAACGTGGACGTGTATTGAAAGGAAAATGGGTGTTCGGAGGATATGAACGCGAGTCTAAAAAAATTTCATTGTTGCTGTAAATGACCGGAGTGCTGAAACACTTTTAAATGTTATTCGCAAGTGGATTCTTCCTGGGACAACAATAATGTCCGATTGTTGGAAGGCGTACAACTGCCTTAACAGCGAGGGCTATGTACATTTAACTGTCAACCACTCTTACAATTTCGTCGATCCCGATACTAGTAATTCATTTCAGCCGCATCACATCTAAATTTTTTTAAAAATACGCCATATATTCCTCAATTGCTTTCATGTAGATGCCAACACACAGTCAATCGAGAGAACGTGGAGAGACATCCGAGAAAATATTTCCAGAAATGGAAATAAAGAGGAAGATCTCTCATCGTACCTCGGCGAATATCTGTTTAAGAGAAGATACAGCCTTCCCGAACGAATTGACACATTTTTTTGCGAAGTTGCCAAATTTCAGCGTCAATTACATAATATCGATAACTAAAAATATATGTATATTAAATATGTAAAACATATGAAATACAATGTGAACGCATTTTAGCAAAAAATTATTCCGAACTTTTTCCTATACATTTGATCGGCTTACCTTACTTTCTGAGATATATGCACAAAACCTTGGTAAACTTTTTCTCATGAATTTGAAGAGAAAATTTTTTAATCACCTTACCACGATCGCCTCTGTGTATAGTACTTGACTATAGTAGTAGTTGACTTATTCCGACACAACGCATTCCACTTTCCAATTTGTCCCGGGTATTAGTGTTGGTTTGGGTTAGATGAGGGCGGGGGGCGCGCGCCCGCTTGCGGGCGCGTAAAGCGTGGTAGCGAACCGATGTGAGTTTAACTAAAACATAATTTTTTCGTTAGAAAGAGGGTGCTTTCAAAAACACCTCTTGGACATCCCGACTATACTCGGCGGCGCCGGCGCCGCTGGATATTAGGATGACTTTGATTCTAAAACGTAATTTTTTGCAGTCTCATTTTTAGCATTCCCAAACTCACATCGGTTCGCTACCACGCTTTACGCGCCCGCAGGCGAGCGCGCGCTCCCCGCCCTCATCTAACCCAAACCAACACTAATACCCGGGACAAATTGGAAAGTGGAATGCGTTGTGTCGGAATATGTCAACAGAAGTACTGTACAAAGAGGCGATCGCGGTAAGGTGATTAAATAAATTTTCCTTCAAATCCATGAGGAAAAGTTTACCAAGGTTTTTTGCGCATACCTTAGAAAGTAAGGCCGACCGACGGTTACATGTATAGGAAAAACTTGTTCAGAATCATGCCCCCTACAACATATTTCAAGCGCATCGAAATCGGTGATGGTCATGCTAATCGACAAGTCTACCAAAATATGCATTGGTTTGGTGCTGTGACAGTTGTAATATCAAGCTAAAACACGCATGATAGATAACGATTAGTCGAACAACTGCATCTTCATACCATAGGGTAACGCCGAACTCCAGTTTCCTTGGGAGGAAAGTAAAAAATAATGCGAATACGCATGCGCGTAAAGTCTTTTTCCCTTGGGAGAAAAGTAGAAAACACGAATACGTCTGAAATTGGTCATTTTACTCCCGCTCAGCAGGCGTAAAAAACACACATTTTCATGCAGGTGTTGAAAAAATTAAGTATCTCGCAGTAATAAAATTCCTTCATTTGAAAGGGAAAAAGACTCAGGAAATAAAAGATGAGTTAGACTCTGTATACGGTGAAGCCTCCCCTTCATTTACGACTGTAAAATATTGGGTGGCCGAGTACAAATGTGGTCGTATGAGCATTTTAAATGAGGAAATGGTCGATTTAGTGCATAAAACTGTGATGGAAGATCGTCAATTGACTCTTACGGATATTGCTGAGGCTTGTGGGATAGCATCTGAACGGGTGTACAAGATTTTACATCAAGATTTGGATATGAGAAAATTATCCGCGCGCTGGGTGCCACGTTTGTTGACGATCGACCATAAGCGCGAACGGGCGGACATGTTGCGCGAGTGTCTTACCCTGTATCAAAAAAATCCAGCGGAATTTTTGCGGCGATTGATAACCGTCGATGAAACCTGGATTCACCACCATACGCCTGAGACCAAACAACAATCAATGCAGTGGATTGCGGTGGGAGAATCAACTCCGAAGAAGGCAAAGGTCGTTCTCTCTGCAGGAAAAGTGTTGGCGACAGTTTTTTGGGATAGCCGTAGAATAATTCTTATCGATTACCTTGCAAAGGGTAAAACAATCAACGGATAGTACTACGCTGCATTGCTGGATAAATTGAAAGCCACAATTAAGGAAAAACGTCCGCATTTGGCCAAGAAAAAAATCCTGTTTCACCAGGATAACGCTCGGGTTCACACGTGCATGGTCGCAATGTCAAAATTGAACGAATTGAAGTTTGAATTGCTTCCACATCCACCCTATTCGCCCGATCTAGCTCCCAGCGACTTTTTCTTGTTTTCTAATTTGAAAAAATTTCTCGGGGGGAAAAAATATGGGTCAAATGCTGAGGTGGAACACGCTGTAAACCAGTATTTTTCAGGTTCAGATAAACAATTTTTTTCTGACGGTTTAAAAGGATGGGAGAAACGTTGGACCAAATGTATCGAGTTGCAGGGAGACTACGTCGAGAAATAAATTTTGTTTTGCTTCGAAATATGTGTTTTTCTTAAAAAAGCCGGAAACTTTTCAATTAGCCCTCGTAATTTCCATCCTCGACTTTTTCACGCACTTGGTGTATCTTTTTTACTTTTTTGAAGTTTTTTATGGGGTACTCTTTTCCGTCCTCGACTTTTTCATGTATTTCATTTACTCATGCAGCAGGGTTACTTTCTCTTTCAGCTGTTGAAATAATTCTCTTCGTCTGCATCGTTAACTGAAAAATAGGACACATTTACTAATTATTTATAAATTATCACGCGTGCTCATTGTCAAGATCATTGAATGAATAATTGCGTATGCAAAACCCTACCTGCAAATTTGTGCGTACATAGTCTGACGTAGATCACACTGCATCATCTTCTGCTTCGATTATTTGTAAATATATAAAAGCCACATTTTAGTTATATACAACTTAACGTAGAACTTACTTATATAGAAATAGAGTGGCCTTTTGCTATAGTGAGTGTAGAGACTACATAATGTGTCCGAAGGAGGTGAGAGCGTATGACAGGAAGTGTTGTTGCAGGAAATTTAAATAAATGCTTATGGTAATAATTCAGTGAATGGGAACCTAAAAAATTAATGAATACGTGGCAGCTACTGTGGATTTTATATTAAAGTATTACAAATGTCTTTCACAAAAGATTGAAAAGCATCACGGGAAATGTGTTTTCAGCGTACTTTCTTCACTAATGTGACTTGTTCTGCATTGTAAGCAGTCCACCATAATCTATTTTCTTAATAATTCTTAATGCTATGTCTTTTGACAAATTTTGTCGATTTACCTTATTTGACAAATTTCCAGAAACTTGTGCAAATCAAGATTCTATGTCTATCTATCTAATCTTCTCCGGACAACCTCGAAGCCTGTGCAGCCCCTTCATTTCTATCCATCCAAACCTGTGGGTCCCCTTCATTTCTATAATATAAACTTTACATAAAAACTCTAAATTGCTGATATAAAAATATCTGGCAATTTAAAAGCAATGCAATTTGTTACAATATATATATACAGGGTGTCCCACCTACGACTGGACAGCGCGATATCTCTTAAAGTATTGTCGATAAAAATATAAAAAAAATAGTGCATTGCATGGTTCGAGGGGGCCAACGTATTAGCCCGAACGAATTTTGTTTTCGATTATTATTTTAAAAGATACGATGGTCAAGTTCGGTTTTTCAAATGGAACTATTTTTTTTTGAAGTCCTGAGTTGATAGTGCGTACCAAGACAAATTCAATAAGCTTTAATGTATACACTTGATTTCCACTGGTTTTTAAGATATTGCGCTTGCAAATTTACTGATTTTCAATGGAAGAAAACCCTCTGGAATAGCAAGGACTGGGGACGGTCTTACAGGCGCCACGGGTGGCCTTGCCTGTTGTAATAGATACCTACCTGCCAAAGGTCTACGCAGGCCCAAAGGCTGGACAATTCTTTTCCGTCAGAAATGGTACTTAGGTAGGTACATCTGCGGTATCGAGAAGCGCACCGTTACTTTTATTTCGCACTTGCTTCTACGCTCGGATGGCCGGTTCTTTTGGGAGGGATGCAAGTTGGATTGGATAGGTTAGGAGGTGTGAAAGTTGCTAGACTAAATTTCAACCATAGGGAGCAGATTGTATTAGAACCAATCGGATTTGCATCCCTCACAAACGGCTGCTCTCTTGAAGAGGCCCTCTTCACAACAATACCTCCTCCCCAATGCCCACCTTCTCTCGCACGGAATACGTCAACGCATGCTTTTGTTTTGATATCGAAGCTTGTGTTTATACTCGAGAGGACCATGCGACGACAGCGGGCTACCCCTTTTCTTCCTGTGTCTCTCCACGAGGAGTATTGCCGGTGGATTGTAGGACCGTAGATGTCGGGATCTCAAGTTATTGAATTCAGGAGACGATAGAAACAATTAATTACAAAACACACATGTACTATAATTAAAGTAAATCGTACTCCTCTCGGGCGGGAGTCGCCCGACGCTCGTAAAGGAGATGCGGCCTGGTACACCGTGGCGAGGGCTGCCCTTCGCAGTGCCTCACCCGATTTTTATGTCTTTTTCCGGAAAAAGGTACGAATCCTGGGCCGAACGTAACGAATTGGGGTCGAGCCCCCGCAGTCGAGGTTGAAATATCCATTACAGCGTATTAAGAAATTCTTTTCTTCGTCGTGTCGAAAGAGAAGTGACGCGAATGGATTCCTTATGTTTTTCTGATGAAAATCATACCAAATATCACGCAAATCGGTCTACTTTGACACAAGCTATTTGTATTCCCAATGTAAAAGTTGTCCGATTTACACGACATTTGATATGATTTTCATCAGAAAACCCCAAGGAATCCATCGGCGACACTTCCATATCCATACGATAAAGAATAAAGAATTATTTTATTTCCTAAACAGATCAGATACAGGGTAATTCTGGAGGTACGCCCGTCACCCCGTGGCGAGGACAACACCCCGGCAGTGCCCATCGAATTTTATGGCTTTCGACCCTCGAAGGGTTTGGAATATCATTAAGAAGTGAGCAATGTTCAGGATTTCAAATGTTTGCTTCCTTTCTTCATCGTATCGAAGGGGAAAGTGATGCCAACGGATTCCTGGCGTTCCGTCGATTAAAATCATACCAAATATCATGCAAATCGGACTACTTTGACACAAGCTATTTGTACTCCCTATGTAAAAGTTGTCCAATTTGCACGATATTTGTAATGATTTTCATCGGAAAACTCCAAGGAATCCATCGGCGACACATCCATATCCATACGATTAAGAATAAAGAATTATTTTATTTCCTAAACAGATCAGATACAGGGTAATTCTGGAGGTACGCCCGTCAAAGAGATGCGGTCTGGTACCCCGTGGCAAGGACAACACCCCACAGTGCCTCACCCTATTGTATGGCTTTCGACTCTCGAAGGGGTTCGAGTGCCTATTAAGAAGTGAGAAATCTTCGACTCGCGCATTTCTCATCAGATCTTTGCGAAAACGACACACATCGATTCCTTATGTTTCGCCGATGAAACTGACACCAAGAACGACGTAATTTGCAATTTGTATTCCTTGGGTAAAAGTAGTCCGATTTACATGACATTTGGTATGATCCCAATCGGGAGAACGCCAGGAATGCTTTGGTGCCAGTTTCATATCGATACGATAAAGAATGAAGAATTTCTTACTACGTTGTAATGGATATTTCATATTTTCACCCCATGACTGTGGGACGCCGATCTCAATTCGCTACGGTCGGCCGAGGGTTGATATCTGTTTCAGAAATAAAATAATTCTTTATTCTTTATCGCATCGATATGAAAGTGGCATCAATGGATTCCTTATGTTTTTCCGATAACGATCATACCAAATTTCATGTAAATCGGACTGTTTTTAACCAAGTCAAGGCAGCTTGAACTGATAAAAATCGAGTTTCCATGGAATTTCCTTCATTATGGCCTGAACTACGTCGTTCTTGGTGTCAGTTTCATCGGCGAAACATAAGGAATCGATGTGGTTCGTTTTTGCAAAGATCTGATGAGAAATGCGGGAGTCGAAGATTGCTCAGTTCTTAATAGGCACTCGAACCCCTTCGAGGGTCGAAAGCCATAAAATTCGATGGGCACTGCGAAGTGTTGTCCTCGCCACGGGATGACGGGCGTACCACCAGAATTACCCTGTATCTGTTTAGGAAATAAAAAAATTCTTTATTCTTTATCGTATGGATATGGAAGTGTCGCCGATGGATTCCTTGGGGTGTTCTGATGAAAATCATATCAAATGTCGTGTAAATCGGACAACTTTTACATTGGGAATACAAATAGCTTGTGTCAAAGTAGTCCAATTTGCGTGATATTTGGTATGATTTTCATCAGAAAAACATAAGGAATCCATTGGCGTCACTTCTCTTTCGACACGACGAAGAAAAGAATTTCTTAATACGCTGTAATGGATATTTCACCCTCGACTGCGGGGGCTCGACCCCAATTCGTTACGTTCGGCCCAGGATTCGTACCTTTTTCCGGAAAAAGACATAAAAATCGGGTGAGGCACTGCGAAGGGCAGCCCTCGCCACGGTGTACCAGGCCGCATCTTCTTTACGAGCGTCGGGCGACTCCCGCCCGAGAGGAATACGATTTACATTAATTATAGTACATGTGTGTTTTGTAATTAAGTGTTTCTATCGTCTCCTGAATTCAATAACTTGGCATCCCGACATCTACGGTCCTACAATCCACCGGCAATACTTCTCGTGGAGAGACACAGGAAGAAAAGGGGTAGCCCGCTGTCGTGCGCTTCTCTAACGGTGCGCTTCTCGATACCGCAGATGTACCTACCTAAGTAGCATTTCTGACGGAAAAGAATTGTCCAGCCTTTGGGCCTGCGTAGACCTTTGGCAGGTAGGTATCTATTACAACAGGCAAGGCCACCCGTGGCGCCTGTAAGACCATCCCCAGTCCTTGCTATTCCAGAGGGTTTTCTTCCAGTGAAAATCAGTAAATTTGCAAGCGCAATATCTTAAAATCCAGTGGAAATCAAGTATATACATTAAAGCTTATTGAATTTGTCTTGGAACGCACTATCAACTCAGGACTTCAAAAAAAATAGTTCCATTTGAAAAACCGAACTTGACCATCGTATCTTTTAAAATAATAATCGAAAACAAAATTCGTTCGGGCTAATAAGTTGGCCCCCTCGAACCATGCAATGCACTATTTTTTTGATATTTTTATCGACAATACTTTAAGAGATATCGCGCTGTCCAGTCTTAGGTGGGACACCCTGTATACTAGCTAAGTACCCGTGCTTCGCTACGGTTCGCTTAGTACTTTTATATATATTTACTGGTCTTTATCCTTCAGCCACTTTCTAAGATAAGACCTATGAAACCTTTTTAGTCGGTTAGAGTATACAAAATATGGATACTGCAATTAAATGCGGGTAAATGCGAGCATTACTCGAGAGCCCTGAATGATAGAGCCCTTGGCAACTTATTCCCGCCGCGGTGCTGTTTCGCAAGCGAGAAGCCGCCTGGCGGTCGCGTCGCGAACTACTATTATTTATAAATCATTATTTTAAAAAAATCAAAACGTTAGAACCTTCTTCTCGCCAAGACGAACAAAGTGATGTAATACACTTGTGGCCACAGTTCATATTTACTGAGAAACCGCATTTCAAAGTATGCAACTTCACTTTTTGTTTGATAATAAGGTGGTAGAGCACGCTGGTGGAAAGTGAGGTTAGGAGTCGACAGTGAAGAGGCGCACTTAACACGATATTTTGATTAAATGAGTTACTTTTCTTTATTGTAAAATCACACGCGGTGAGAATGAGCCTCTTAATTATAATGTCACAGAGTATAAAAGCACACGCGGTGAGAATAATCGATGAGCCGTCAGCCACCGAGCACGTGGTGAGCCTCATTGAAACCGACGCAAGCTATGCGATTTACAGACGAGATAAAATCCACGATCTATTCACATATAAATGAGCGGTGAGCCAAGAAAGTGCGATGAGCACGTGGATGTAATGAAAGTGTAAAACTGGTGAGCGCTGAGATTCACACGTTGCAAATAAAACGAAATCGCGAGCGACACGTCTTTTTCGGCACGCGATGTGAACAAGAGAGATTTAAGATGGATGATTAATTCCGTTACCGGCGTCGTCTCGAACATTCTCGAAGATCGAAAGACGTGGGAAAATCTGATTGATTGATCGATAGATGTGGTGAGATGTGATTGGTTTGCGCGTGTTCTCGAACCAATAGAAACAGCGTCAAGAGTTGCGCTGATTGGATGAATGGCGCACACTCCGCGTTGATGATTGGAGATCGACCGTCGATCCCCATAGCTGATTGGTGGATCGATTGTCGATCTGTGACTCTGCGTTGAGTTCGTGAGGTGCTGCGCCTAGAGCGAGTGTGGTGGCTTTGTGAATTAATGCATTCCCAAACACTTTTATATAATAGTATAGATATAGATATAGATATATGTATGTATGTATGTACAGTATTGTCCCAGTATGTTCTCGCTGGTCGGGACCAGCGTTGAGCTCCTATCGTGAACAGATCCCTAATTCCGAGTGTTCGTTTCTCGCTTCTTTCTGGCCGAAGGGGGGAGCGAGATGGAACGCTTCTCGTGCGCGCGGGCGTGTGCACTCAGATGGAATCGTGATTGCTCGACGCATGCGCGCGGCTGTCAGATAGCCAGGCACGGCACGAGTCTTTTTTGCGGCCTAGGCGAACTTTTCAAATTACGTCCTTTATTATAATACATTTATTTGAGATTATTGACAACCTTACTCCAAATTTTTATTCGTAGTTTAATTCACTTATAGTACAACTTGTAATATTTAATTTTAAAGTTTATTTTCAACAATACCAGTAATGAAAATATCATTTTCCACCTCTTGTCGAATTTCCGCCCTAGGCAGTCGCCTAATTTTGCAGAGTAGAGTCATAAATAATCTCAAATAAATGTATTATAATAAAGGGCGCAATTTGACAAGTTTGCCTACGGCGCAAAAAAGACTTGAGCCGGGCCTGCGTCAAGATTTTGCGAAGCGGTTCCCGTGCTCATCGTAAGTGCTTGCGACCATCGCGCACGCTCGTCGCGCACGCAAAGGACGGAGTGTCACGGCGCCCGAAAGACGGAGGGAGACAAACCATCAACGTGTCGTCTGTCTCGTACCGTCCTCGCTCGCTTTCAGTGGCTCTCGCTCGCTCTCGTTCCATCTCGCTCTTACCTTCTCCGGACAAGCGTGAGACAGAAGTGGTAGGGATAGCGACAAGCACGTATCGTGTGCACCAAACTGAGCACATACGAAGACAATACTGTATGTAGAATGAGGGACGACGATCCCTGCCGAATAATCCCGAGAGTCGACGCACGAAGAACGAAACATGTGTTGGCTGAAGGTGTGCGTGTAACGCGTATATACGTATATTATGTTTGACGAAAAATTTCTTGAATAAGAAGGAGAAACATAAGAAAAATCTTACCGTTTGCGACTGATCCATGAGACGATATTATGATATCTCTGTCATGCGTGGACCGATTTTATTGAAATTGGTCCTATTCGAAAGCTTATATGCGGTTTACATCAGAAAAATGCATTTAAATTTAGAAAATATTGCAAGCGTGATGAGACATTAATGAAATAAATTTCAGGTTAGGTTGGATTAGCCAGGCGACGAGTAAATGATAGCGGTAACGACAGTCGATATACAGGGTGTCCCACGGTAGACTGGACAGCGGTATATCTCCTAACGTATTGGAGGTAAAAAAATAAAAAGAAAATGAAATTGCATGGTTCGAGGGGGCCAATTTATTAGCTCGAACGAATTTTTTTTCGATTATTATTTTAAAAGATACAACGGTCAATTTCGGTTTTTAAATGGAACTATTTTTTTTGAAGAGCTGGCTTGATAGTGCGTTTCAAGACAAATTCAATAATCTTTAATGTATGCACTTTATTTCCACTGGTTTTTGAGATATTGCGCTTGCAAATTTATTGATTTTCCCTGGAAGAAATGCTGCTGGAATAGGAAGCACCGGAGGCGGTCTTGCTGGCGCCACAGGTGGCATTGCCTGTTGAAACAGATAACTACCTGCCAAAGATCTACACCAAGAATGGCAGGCCCAAAGGCTGGGCAGTTCGTTTCCGTTAGAAATGCTACTTAGGTAGGTACATCTGCGGTATCGAGAAGCGCACCGTTACTTTTATTTCGCACTTGCTTCTACGCTCGGATGGCCGATTCTTTTGGGAGGGATGCAAGTTGGATTGGTTAGGTTAGGAGGTATGAAAGTTGCTAGACTAAATTTCAACCATAGGGAGCAGATTGTAGTAGAACCAATCGGATTTGCATCCCCCACAAACGTTATGGCGATTTAACTTAAGAAAGATTAAATTCCTGAGCAACGAGTTTCAAACGGTTTGGAACATTTACTCGTGATTTCATTATATGTGCAATGTCTGCGTAATTTTTGTCACTGATGCTTGGTTCATGAAAGAAGTTTAGAAGAGCAAAAGCTATCAACAGGGATTCATAATCACCTCTTAAAGTTGCATTATGAGCTGGCAAAGAAAAGATTTTGAATTTTTTTTAAGGCGACCAAAAACTTGTTCGACTACCCAGGGACATTTAGTTACAAACCTTGAAGTATTTGCTTCAATAGTATCAAGCTGACCAAGCCCAGGACAATGAACGTGCAATTTCTTATTGATTGTTAAGAAATTCACAACATCGCGAAAACCTCTATCGAGTAAAGCGGTGTCGCCTTCATGAGTGGAAATCAATTCATCTGATAATATCTGCTGAAACAATCTTCCAATATCGTTGCATCACTGTGAGTTGCGTTAAATGGTCCAAGAACAATCAATACCCAACCGTCCGGTGAACAGGCGACCATAGGTTTAACAAGTGGCATTTTTTTGCTCACTCCACAATTGTTTTTGTCCCGCATAATTCTTTAATTTTTGTGTCAGACGATAGGTAGCATCAAATATCATACAAGCTTTGTCATCGGGAATGTCAAACAATAATTTTGCCATGGTTGTATTATGAGTGATCAATACAGAGCGATCATTATTATTAATGAATTTCGGAACTAAATTCTTAAGACGATTCCCTCTGACCAAGTTCATGTAATTGGCAATTGTTTGGTCAGAAACTCCAAAGAGAAAAGCAAGTTGTTGATTAGAGAGGGCAGTACGTAGCTTGCACAAAAAAAAAACAGCAACATGTTGTGGCGCACAACAGTCCGTAAAAGTACAGATTTGCTTGAATTGTGTTTTATCGTAAGCAAACCATGATTTGCATGCCTCATTGTCAATAGAATCTATATCGCCCATATCAAATACAGGTTTTTGATTCAATGCTATCAAGAACTGAAGAGAATATTACATATACCTATAGTAGTAGGGCTAGGCCGGTTCCAACGCAAATTTGAGTTTGAAGGCCATTTCCCCCACCCCTCCCCCGACCTTGAAACTCAAATTTGAGTTTCAATGTCGACGGAAAGTTCCCCGCAGGCGGCGCGCGGCCGGCGGCGGATGACGTCATACAGATGGTGGAGTGGTGGGGGTATAGCGCGAGAGCAGATATCGAATCAATATCGGACCGCGGGATGAATTGCAGTCGGATGATTACAGTCGGTAAGGAAGGAAATATTAATTTTAAGATATTAATATAAATGAAGAAACAAAATCTCGGGCGACGGGGCTCGAAGCCAAGATCTCCGCAGTACGAGTCAGCCGCCTATCCAACACCCCCAACGCCCACTCTCTGACATTAGCCTTTCCGAATGGTACATATACCGAGCGTCACATGCCATGAGCAGTTGCCAAACGCCAAAGCATAATAATTATCGGATGATGTCGGGCAATGTCGGGAAAGATCGACGTTTTTATACACCGCGTCTTCGGAGGAGGGAAAAGAGAGAGCAATACTTAGTTATTTTAAAGCTAAATTCGAGGGGAGGGAAAGAGACAGCAATACTTGGTGGTACAAAGCTAACAATTTTTTCAAAATGTTTTCCAACGTCGCAGCGTATCGCGCGATCTCGCGTAATTTGAATCCTCTGGATCAGCCGTGCAGGATGACTTCATTTGGCGGTGCGAAGAAGCCGTGAACGAAATATGTATGTTGAAACGTCGAATCTTAAAATTAGGCGGTGGCAAGAGCAGGTGGAAGGTGGGTAAATAAAATGTAGAAATAATATATGTTTAAGAGATTATATATTGTTACAAACGAAAATAAAATAAAATAGAATATAAATATAATTTAACATTTTTTTTCCTACGAGCATCAGCTAGAATATCATTGATGGCGCATGCTAACAGTTCACAATCTACAAGATAATCCTCGTCGTAATATTCGCTATCACGTTTTATTTTGGCAGCACAACGCGTATTTAATGTTTTGCAGGAAACATCGCTCTGCTGTAGCACGTTAACAAAAGATTCAAATTTTGTCCTCACATCTTCTGCAGTTTGATACAGCCGCGGATACACATAGCTTACACATGGCTCAAGATTAAATAAAAATGATACTGTATTCAGTTTGAAATACAGCGACTTAATATCCATTGTCATCTTTACAATCGGTGAAACAAAGATCCGACAAAATTCCACCGTTAATTCATCAATCCGCATCGAAGGTGATCCAGGCAATTGTGCACGTTCTTCGATTGTTGTACGGCTGTCGAATAGTACATTCTATGTATGCCATGGTAATATGAGATGATTCCCATGATTGTCGCCGAAAAGAACTTCTACATCAGCCATAGGTCCTACGTTGATTCCAATTTCCAAATATTTGCTACCCATGGATGTTAATGCGTATCTTCTAACCACGATACGCGATGCTCGGCGCGGGCTAAGAGAACAATCAAAGCTATGAAATTGTCCGCTCGTATTAGGAATAAACATAACAAATTTTGAGAATATGTGAAATTTAAGTCTTACCAAGCAACTGTAATCTCCCTGCATGGAGTTATGCCATCATCTTGTACGATCGGAACGTAATAATTCATACGTTCAACGTTTCCTTCGGCACTGATACTGCACATTTTTTTTCAGAGCACTATTTGTTCCGTCGAAATTAACTGAGGCTACTGAGCGATTGATGGAATAGCGTCCTGGAGCCGACTTAAATAGTGGTGCAATTGCTGCCCCCACCACCACATTTATTCTAAAGCTACCAATTTTTTAAAGCGTTCCGATTTAACGTCGCAGCATATCTCATATAATTTGAGCCCCACCTTCAAGGATAAAAGTCTCGACACGTGTTGAATGTAATATAATACTTTTCGAAACGTTGAATCTTAGAATTAGGTGTCATCAGAAACTGTGTCGTATGATCTTGTGCGCTAATTCGTCATACGCGTGAATCATAGAAAGAATTATGCGATATCAGCAGAAACTGCATAGAACCATGTAGGGGCGGATCGTCGTTTTTTTTGCATACAATGCATTCGGGGGAGGGGGTACGCCAAAAGAGTTAGACAGAGATAACAAATCATGGTACCAGTCATAAAAGCGAGCTCTAAACTGCATAAAGCCTCAAATCGTTGAAACGTGTGGACTGAAAAAAGACACTACATATACAATCCATTTACAATCATGGAAGAATTCGCGCAAGTAGAACGCCAATTGTTGGACCAATCTGCACGATTGATTTCGAGGGAAGAATTCATCGCGTGGGAAGAACGGTGCAACGAGTGTATCGAATCGTTGGAAGAACACAGCCGAGTGAAACGTCCTCGATTATCGATCGGTGTTCAACAATCGTTGGTTGCTCGAATCGCGCGGCTCGAGGGATTGAAACATTCGTTGCGCGGACGTTTCGTGCGTGAAGGTGCAGGATATTCGAGCACAGGATTTTTGTGGCGCGAAATAGACACTGTGTTCGATAGCCGCGTATTAACTGGTGCCGTGCTAAATTCGAACTATATCGAACCGCGCAACTTCCTCCAGGATGCTGAGACCATCGTGCTGGAGCATGTGCGAGGTGCTTTGAGGAAACAGCGGAACCTCAAAGTGAACACGGTGTTCAACGGCGAATTTGTGGCGGGTGACAAGCATGCTTGTAACAGCATCAATACCCGAAACTGCGAACTCTTCGGCATATCCGATCTGCAGGAGTGGTACGAACGATGCATCATCGAACCCACCCTGGCATCGTTGGAAGAGTTCCAGGAACGCGACAGCGGATGGGCATTGACGAGAATTCTCAACCTGACCGTCAATGTCAACAAGTACAATCCGCTGCGGGCGGGGTGCCACTGCAAGTTGCCGCGTGATTTATTGTTGAAGAACGCAACAATTAGCTTGCGATCCGAGGAAAATGCCACTTTCGCATGGGCAGTGGTCGCCGCTCTCCATCCCGCTGAAAGAGATACTGCGCGTCAACGCTCATACCCGCCTTATACATTGGTGCTAAATCTCCACAACATTGAGATCCCAATGTCCCTGGAGCAAATTGGTAATTTCGAGCGGCAGAACAACATCTCCGTCAACGTCTACAGTTTCGAGGAGAAGAAAGGGTCGACGGTCTTTCCACTGCGCCACACTAGCCAAAAGAGGGATCGGCACGTGAACCTGCTGTATATGCTGGAACAGGAGGATAACAATGTAGGGCACTTTGTGCTGATCAAGAACTTGTCCTGGCTTGTGAGCACGCAGCTGAGCAGACACGAAAAAAAGAAATTCATCTGCGACCGGTACGTACATAAACTCATGAAATGTATAAATGTACCGTGAAAAATAATTAAATAACAATTTGATTTTATAGGTGCCTCCATTACTTCGGATCTCCCGAGAAGTTGGAGGCCCATTCGCTGGACTGTGGCAGGATGAACGACTGTGCCATCCTGCTGCCCAGCGAAGGAAACAATTTGCTCAAGTTCAACAACCATTGCAGGAAGGAGCGACTTCCCTTCGTGGTATATGCAGATCTCGAGTGTATCATCGAGAAAACGGATGACAATCGAATGGGTGATGTAGATAATAAATTGTGCGCGTATCAGCACCACAATGTGCATAGCATAGCATATTATATGTATTGTTCATACGATGCATCGCTATCGACGTATCGATGTCACCGCGACACGGATTTAGTTTCACGGTTCGTCGATGAACTAAAAAATTTTGCGAATTTTGGTAAACCCATCCTGGTCAGTAATGTTCCCATGCTTGATTTAACCACCGAACAGTGGACGGCATTTTGCGATGCAACACACTGTCATATTTGCGAAGAGCCATTCAAGGCTAGCGATGTACGAGTTCACGATCATTGTCATCTATCCGGACGGTTTAGAGGCCCAGCACATTCAGAGTGCAATTTAAATTATAAAAACGCGTTTTATATCCCTATAGTTTTCCATAATTTATCCGGCTACGATTCACATTTCATTATCGAGGAAATAGCTACCGCTTTCGAAGGCAGCGTTGATGTATTGCCTTTTTTTGGGAAAGGGGGAAAATGCTTTACGCATACCCCGACATTTGTTGTCGGGGTTATGTGGGACTCACCGCCGATAATGGCGGCATACCCACTAAAAACCCCCTCTGGTGATCTCCACCGGGGCCTCATGGCGGTGCCCGGAACTTCTGATGTAGTCCATCAGGCACCGCTATCATGCAAGATGAGGCCCCTACACTATAACCATCTCCCCTAGGGCGGGGGGGGGGGGGGGATGACCACCTGGGTGGCGGGTCGCCCAGAAAAAACTGGGGGACCCAGCCTCCACCTGACACCGGTGTCCCGCCGCGCCTAATCCCAAACGGGTCACCGGTCGAACAACGGACGGGGATTGGGGTTCCACAATGGAAGTTCCCAGAACCCCTCCTCCAACACCCGACGCGGTCATGATCCGTTGAAAAAAAACGGATAAAAACCGCGAATGAAACCGCGAATAAAACCGCGGATAAAAGTCCGGGCAAAAGCCACGGATAATAACCCGGATAAAAAACACCGGATAAAAACCGCGGATACAAACCGCGGATAAAACCGCGGATAACAGTCCGGGCAAAAGCCACGGATAAAAACCGCGGATAAAAACCGCGGATAAAAACCACGGATAAAAACAGCGGATAAAACCGTGGATAAAAGTCCGGGCAAAAGCCACGGATAATAACTCGGATAAAAACCGCGGATAAAAACCGCGGATAAAAACAGCGGATAAAACCGCGGATAAAAACCGCGGATAAAAGGGAAATCCACGGATAACACCGATAGTCTGGGGGAAGAGGAAGGCGCTCAGGGGTCAAGGCCTCTGCCTCTTTCTCTTCCTGGCCAGTCTCCTCCGCGCGAGGGCTCTGGTGGTCGCTACCAAGCGAGCCACCCTAGCCCTCTCCTCGCGGAGGAGGCGGTCCGCCTCTATTTCTTTGCGGTGCCGGGCTTCCATAGTCTCTCGCGCAAAGGAGAGGAAGAGGGCCCATTTATCGGTGGAGGAGGTGGCGAGGACCACGAGGGTGGAAACCTCCACTGGAGCGCCCAGGCCCGCGGCCAGCACCTCCCGCTGGGGGGCAAACTCGGGGCACGCGGTGAGCACATGCTCCGCGTCGTCCCGGTCGACCCCGCAGTCCAGGCACGCCCCGGAGGGTGCCTTCCCGATTCGATGTCTGAACCGCTGGAAGGCCCCATGCCCACTCAGCAACTGCATGGACCACTAGTCCGCAATCACTGAGGGGGCCGAGGCGTTGACGAAGGTACCGACCCTCGGGACCAGGCGTCTAACCCACCCCATGGGTGGGGACCGATCCCACACCCTCTGCCACTCCCAAACCGCGTAGTATAGTCTTCTGGAGTGGGCGGATGGGCCCCGGACGTTGGGTAGGAGCGCCGAAAGCACCCCTGAGACCCTATCCGCCCTCGCCGCGACCTCCTCCAGATGGGGCCGGTAATTTCGGAGGCAATCAAAGATCACCCCCAAATACCGGACCCTGGTCGCCGTGGTGATCTCGGCCTCGAGGATCCTAAGGCTTACCGTCTTTTGGATCCTTTGGCCGGTCAGGAAGATGGCTTCCGTTTTTTCCGCTGCCAGGGCGAGACCAGTTCTAACAAACCAGTCCCCCACCCTCGGCAACACGGAGTCCATCATTCCCCTGAGCTGGAGGAGGTCCTTCGCCGAGAACAAGAGGGCCAGGTCGTCGGCATACGCTATCGCGCGTACCGACTTGCCCGCCTCCAACTCAGCCAGGAGCCCGTCATAAACGGCGTTCCACAGGAATGGTCCTAAAACGGACCCCTGTGGAACGCCCGCATAAATATCTCGGACCACGGTGCCCTCATGTGAGTGCACCGTGATCTTTCGGTTATTAAAATAGTCCCCGAGCGTGGCCCTGGTAGCTGAGTCCACGCCTCTCCCCTCCATTTCCCGCAGGATGACGTCCCAACGCAAGGTGTTGAATGCGTTGCGGACGTCGAAGGAGAGGAGGACGCAGATCCTACGGCGGGCCCTGCAGGCTTCAGCGAACCGAGCAACCTCGGTCGCTGCCTAGACGGTGCCGACACCCCGACGAAAACCAAATTGGTTTTGGTGGAAAGGATCCCTGTCGAGCTGGTGCTCCAGGATCTCTTTGATCGCGTACTCCCATACCTTCGATAAGGCTGGGAGCACAGAGATCGGTCTACAGGACCTCGGACTTAGGGGATCCTTACCCGGCTTAGGAATCAGGATGACTCGTGCCATCTTCCATGCAGCCGGGATTTTTCCACGCGCCAGGGTGTCGAAAACCATCGCGCGAATCGCCTCAGGATCGGCCCTCGCTGCGCAAGCCACAATCTCGGAGGGCACTCCGTCGAGTCCGGGGACCTTCCTGGGCTTGATTCGGGCCAGGGCCCTGCCAATAAGGTCAGGGCCTACCTCGGGGGTCTCCCTCCAGTAGAAGGAGAGACGACGCATGACACGAGGGGGACGGGAGCGCACGGGCCCCACCGCTGGGGGGGGGGGAGGGCGGAGGGCAGCGGAGAGGTGGAGAACAAGGTGTCAACCACCCTGCCCACCTGCTCACGCGTCAGAACCATTTTCGGTTTCTTGCCCTCCAACCTTGCCATAACTATCTTGTATGGTTTCCCCCAAGGATCACTATCCACGGTTCCATATAGGTCCGCACAGAGCTTCTCCTTGGCTCTCCAGATGAGGATTTGAACCATCCTCCTGGCCAAGGAGAACTCCCGCCTGAGCTGTTCGTGGCGGGGGGGAAGAAGGGGGGAGCTTCCCCCGCTTCCTCTACGGGCCACGTGCATAGCTCTCCTGGCCTCGGCTATTTCAGCCGACCACCAGCGGTTGGGCTTACGCGTCCCTCTCGGCAAAGACCGCTTCACCAGGGCACACGTGCAGACCCCCTCCAGAAGGCGTTGTAGCCTATCCGCCCTGGGCTCGTCCGCCACTATGGTAGATTCAGGGTTGGAGGGGGAGGGGGGGGCGGGAGTATTCTGGGTCACGCCCTTCATGGAGAAGGGGGCCCAGCCGTCACCTCGCCTGAGGTCGGGAATATCCGGACCGCCCAGGATGTGGAGGACATATTGGTGATCGGAGGCGGTGTAGTACCGAAGTACCTCACTCCTCCTTGTCCTCCCAGCCAGACCCCTATCCATGGACATGACGTCTATGAAGGACGTGGCCTTGCCCCTCCTGAAGGTATGTCTGTCCCGGAGACGCACCGGGACAAGCCCCACCCTCGCCAAAAGGTCCATGCACGCGTGTCCCCTCCTATCAGCGATCTTGCCACCCCACGCTGGAGATTTAGCGTTAAGGTCGCCCGCTACGATGACCCCCCTGCCTGGGGACATTAGGGTCGTTAAAACGTCCTCTAGGTCCTCCAGGAACTTATGGAATTTAGGGCCTCTCCTGCTTGGTCGGCAGTAGCAGCTCACCACGACCATGTTACCCACGATCGCGGTGGCTATACCTTCGGCGACAACTGGGGGGGGGGGGGGTAAGGGAAGCAAATCTTCCCTTAAACCCGGTGAGCCAGATCGCTGCATCCCCCGTGGCATTCCCTATCCACTCAGGTAGGATCCTGAACTGGCAGGCGTTTTGGACCAGGAGATCCTGCACCTGTTGAGGTTGATCTGCAGGATCCGGAACATTAACCGGGCCTAGTGGGTCTTGGCTCCCCCGCAGCCGGTTTTCGCCTGATCGCCGGACACGCGAGTGACGCGGTAACATGCGCCGCCCTAGGTCCAGCGATCCCCGCCGCCGAGCAGATCCGACACCTCGCCACTCCCTTACAATTGGCAATGGCGTGGTCTGAGGCCCCGCATTTCCTATACAGCTCCTCTCCCCGCTGCACGGTGGTGCATGAGACGGCCAGGTGCCCCAACTGGTGGCAGGCGAAACACTTTACCACTTTCGTTAGGGGCCTGGTCCGCACCACGGTCAGACCCGTCCTAAAACGGATGGAGTCTGGACCCTTCGGGAGGAGGGAGGTAGGTACCTCCAGCCTGGGTCCCACTCGGGGTTTTCCTGAGTGTCCTGACCCAGAGTCTGCTTTCCTCCACCCCCAGGGCCACAGAGAGGTCCCGGAGGAGTGCTGGGGGGTCGACCATAGGGTCGGTGTCCCTAATCTCCAGCGCCGTCCTGTCCTGGAGTGGGACACATACAATCTTCCCCGCCGCCAGCCCAGTGAGTTCAGCAGAGACCTCCGAGGCGCTGACCTTCGCCTCCAGTTCTAGGAGGATATGCCCGAGGCGAGTACGCTTGACGGCCTTGACTTTATCAAGGGCTGCCCGCCCCAGGGTCACAGTGGACCTATATGTCTCAATGTAGGTCCCCCCTCTGGGACTTTGACCAAAATAGCCTCGGGCCTAGCCCTTGGCGGCCTCCTCTTCTTCTTTTTTGTCCTGGTCATTGGATGTTGTGCGTTCCGCGATGGCTGAGGGACCGGGGGGCCGGGTGAGCGAGAGGTCCCTTTCTGGGTCAGGTGGGACGGGCCAGTCTCAGCCTTAAAGGTCCCAGGGGCCTCCCGGGTCCAAGCGCGGGTCCGGGGGAGTCCTTCTGTTGCTTCCCGGATGAATTCGTGGGAGGAGGGGGGTGCTTCTGCAGTCCCAGTCCCCCATTCTGGGGGGGGGGGGTTAGTCCGCCCCTTCCCCTTCTGCTTCTTCTTCCTCACCACCTCAAACTGGGGGTCCGGGTCAGCGCCCGCCTGTCCAGGGGCAGTGGTCCCAAGATCCCCCTTCCCCCCACCAGTGGCTTGGGTGCCCTAACAAGGGAGGGTCAGAGGAAGCCACCTCCGAGAAGAGTCGCTTCTTGTTTGACGCTACCTGGTCCTCCTCCATAGGGGAGGACCGCTGTCTCTTCCCCGCATTCTTTGCGGGGGACTTCACCGGGGCATTCATCCCAGTCTTGCCATTACCTAGGCTCACCGGAGCGGTAGGGGGGGTTGCGGAAGCCCCCGGAGTGGAAGGAGGAGCAGGGTCGGTCTGCGAGGCCGCGTCCACCGTCCTCAGGGGGGGTTTCTCCCTCTGCTCCTTCCCCCGGGACTTCCACATGCCGATATCGTGGCATGCCAGGGCCTCCGCCACAGCCATGGTCACCGTGTCACACACTGTGGAGATGCCCTCAGTGAGGGTCATCACCGTGCGACCGGACCCCCCGCCACCGTAGCCGTGAGATCACGGCAGTCCTTTTTTAACACTTTAAGGAGGGTGGTGACCTCTCCTAGGAGCCTGGCAATCTTGGTCTCTGGGGTCTCCTTCTTCGCGCAGGTTCCCTTTACTAGACGGAGAGGGAGGGGCCGGGGTCGCAAATCCCGTCCACAGCCCATCGCTACTCCCCTCCAATCTGGAGGTGGAGCTTCCGCTAATCCTCGGTATCCCCCTCGGGGGTTGTTTGGGGTTTGCACTGTCCTGTGGGGCTTGGGGGTGCGACATCGGTGGGAGTGACTCCCCATGGTGCCTCGGATTGGTCTGGATCCTTTCTCGGGTGCTCCCTTCCGAGTTGATCCGATTCTCCGGGGGGGTCCTCGCGAGCGTTCTACCCCTTGTGATGCCCATTTGGGGCGGAGGGGGGGCGTCTCGGGGATAATCTCCCCCTCGGGTCTGATAGAGGACGCCTCCAGCTGCCTGCCGAAGAAATCCTCTATCGTACCCGGGATCAGGGGGCGCCTGTACTGAGGCCTCCCCTCCCATCCTATTTATTTTTTGGCGCCAGGCCTCGTGCCTGGCTGCCAGACATTCACCTCTGCGTCCAACCACCGTGGTGTCCGTTTCATCTAAATCAACGAGTACAACGGGCTCCCCTGGGTGGACACCGGGGTGTCCTTTGTTCCGTGCCAACTCATGTCGGGTGACCTTGCCAATTTCCAGGGCTGCTGTAGTTTGTTGCGAGGCGTGCAGTGGCGACAATAAGTGGCCTCCCACGCTGACACCGGCCCGCTGCCTCAGCTCGGCGCCATCGGTCTTATTCTTACACACCTCACTGCCGACATCGCGAGGGGGGGCTGGGCTTATCCCAGGAATCGCCTTGATTTTTACATCCGAGGCAAGGCTGATACTTGACATAATTCCATAAATGTCTTAAGGGTGACGGCCCTACCGCCCAGCGGATTTCTCCTTACGAACGGGCCCTGATGTTTGGCCCCGCGGCTCACTACTGCTTGCTTCTGCATTCAGGGGGATCCATTTAAGCGCCGCTGGATCCTGTTTCTCCGTGTGTATCTCACCGGAGTGCATCGCTCGGGGGGGGGGGGATAATCGTCCCGAGCACTCCTCCCGACCTGGGATCTCTTCCTCTTTTATTTCATTCTAACACTATTTTATTTCATTTCATTTCATTTCGTCCCGTCCCGTCCCGTCCCGTCCCGTCCCGTCCCGTCCCGTCCCGTCCCGTCCCGTCCCGTCCCGTCCCGTCCCGTCCCGTCCCGTCCCGTCCCGTCCCGTCCCGTCCCGTCCCGTCCCGTCCCGTCCCGTCCCGTCCCGTCCCGTCCCGTCCCGTCCCGTCCCGTCCCGTCCCGTCCCGTCCCGTCCCGTCCCGTCCCGTCCCGTCCCGTCCCGTCCCGTCCCGTCCCGTCCCGTCCCGTCCCGTCCCGTCCCGTCCCGTCCCGTCCCGTCCCGTCCCGTCCCGTCCCGTCCCGTCCCGTCCCGTCCCGTCCCGTCCCGTCCCGTCCCGTCCCGTCCCGTCCCGTCCCGTCCCGTCCCGTCCCGTCCCGTCCCGTCCCGTCCCGTCCCGTCCCGTCCCGTCCCGTCCCGTCCCGTCCCGTCCCGTCCCGTCCCGTCCCGTCCCGTCCCGTCCCGTCCCGTCCCGTCCCGTCCCGTCCCGTCCCGTCCCGTCCCGTCCCGTCCCGTCCCGTCCCGTCCCGTCCCGTCCCGTCCCGTCCCGTCCCGTCCCGTCCCGTCCCGTCCCGTCCCGTCCCGTCCCGTCCCGTCCCGTCCCGTCCCGTCCCGTCCCGTCCCGTCCCGTCCCGTCCCGTCCCGTCCCGTCCCGTCCCGTCCCGTCCCGTCCCGTCCCGTCCCGTCCCGTCCCGTCCCGTCCCGTCCCGTCCCGTCCCGTCCCGTCCCGTCCCGTCCCGTCCCGTCCCGTCCCGTCCCGTCCCGTCCCGTCCCGTCCCGTCCCGTCCCGTCCCGTCCCGTCCCGTCCCGTCCCGTCCCGTCCCGTCCCGTCCCGTCCCGTCCCGTCCCGTCCCGTCCCGTCCCGTCCCGTCCCGTCCCGTCCCGTCCCGTCCCGTCCCGTCCCGTCCCGTCCCGTCCCGTCCCGTCCCGTCCCGTCCCGTCCCGTCCCGTCCCGTCCCGTCCCGTCCCGTCCCGTCCCGTCCCGTCCCGTCCCGTCCCGTCCCGTCCCGTCCCGTCCCGTCCCGTCCCGTCCCGTCCCGTCCCGTCCCATTTCATTTCATTTCATTTCATTTCATTTCATTTATTTCATTCTATTTTATTTTATTTTATTTTATTTTATTTTCTTCTCTACTTCGTTCATAATTATTATTGTTATTATTATTATTATTCTCTTCCTCTCTTCTACTTCTTCTTCTTTACTTATTTATTTCCCCTACTTGTCCCTCCGTTCTTGCTCTGAGACTTTATCCTATTCACCTTACTTTCCTTCCTTCCGAATCTTCCATTGCTCCTCTTCTTTCATTAGGTCCGTTAGTGTTGAGTGTATATCGGCTCATGTAGGCTACCCAGCCTACACTAGCCTCAACCTACCACTACTCTACTACTGATGTTTTTACAGGTTCTACGGCTTATCTGGAGACGTTCGTTGGAGTCTTCAGAGTTCCCGTACCTGCTGCACCATGAAGAGGAACTCAGGTAAGAGCATTTTATTTCGTTTCCTTAGTTAATTAATTAGTTACTTAATCACGATTTACTAAAAAATCCCTCCTGGGCGTCTTATTCACTTCAGATATCAGTCCAAGGTGTCAAAATACACCATCTTATCCAGGAGGTACATTGGGCATCTCCACTGTGAGGTTCTTTGGGGTCAAAATTACAACCCCTTCCGGCTAGGGTCAGCCAAACGCCATACACACCGCCACACACACCCCGCGGGACACCCACCATTGTAGCTAAGGTAAATATGAGTGGTAAGTATATGATAACTGTATAGTAAGTATTTGTAAATATTCTAAAGAGGTAAAGTTAGGTATTACTTGGTATTAACCATCATACCAGAGTAGAGAACAATAACTATAGTAAGTATTTAAGGTGATATTAATAAACTATGTTAAGCATTCTACGGTAAGTATATGTGTGAACTTATATCCGGTAAGACGTACATATATACATACACACATACATATATACATATATACATATATATATACATAAACATATACATCCATGGGTATCCCGCAAATGACCAGCCCTTAGCTGGGGGAGTAGCATCCGTCGTCAGCCAGTACAGCAGGGTACGTCGCTTGCCGCACCGCCCAAAAACAGACATCGCCACTACCCCAGAGCCCTCTCATCACGTCAAGGTGGCCGGTCCCGGAGAGGGCGTTGATGTATTGCCTATAAATAAAGAAAAGTAAATTTCATTCACAAAAAATGTTGAAGATACGGCTGATTCAGATTCGCGAAATTGTATTAAATTGCGATTTACCGATTCGTACAAATTTCTCAATACCAGTCTCGACAAATTAGCGTCTTTTCTTAGTACGGCTAAATTAAAAATTTTACAATCCAAATTTGAAACATTATCCACCGAGTAGTAGGGCTAAGAGAGTTCCAACCCAGGTCCTCTGAGGGGAGCGCGGGGCGGGGGGAAGTGAGGGCGCGCGGGGGAGCGCAGCAGAGGGAAACCTGGGCGCGGGGCCTGCGGGGAGTGGAAGAGCGGTTGCGCGCGCACGAGCCGCGGAGTGGGGGAAGCCGCAACCGTAGAGGGGATCAGTCCTGGCCGAGCCGCCGCGGAGACCTCTCCAGACCTGGCCCACCGTCGGAAATTTTTCAGAGGGAGGGAATGACCCCCGAAAAGTCTTTTTCAGACCTTGGCCCACCCCGAAAAATTTTGCAGAGATAACCCAGGGAGGGGACGGTCCCCAGGATTTTTTCTCCATACCAATATGTGATGGAAATTTTCCCCCAATGCATAATAATTAATTTTTAAATCAGCGATCTACACAACCATTATGTAGAAATATTATTTCAAGCAGATATGTAGCATGCATTCTAAAGCTAACAGTATTCTAAAGCGTTCCGATTTAACATCGCAGCATATCGCGCGATCGTGTGTAATTCGAATCCTCTGGAGCAGTCGTACGGGATGACGTCATGTGGTGGCGCGAAGAAGGCGCGAATCATAGAAAGAATTATATGGCGTCAGCAGAAAGAATCTTTTCCATATCAACAGACATTCTTTTCCCAACGCAGAGAAATAATCATTTTAATCCCCTCCCACACTGGTCTACCGAACCTTTATGTAGAAAACAGACATATTTTATCCGAACCATTATGTAGCGAGCATTCTAAAGCTAACAGTATTCTAAAGCGTTCCGATTTAACATCGCAGCATATCGCGCGATCGTGTGTAATTCGAATCCTCTGGAGCAGTCGTACGGGATGACGTCATGTGGTGGCGCGAAGAAGGCGCGAATCATAGAAAGAATTATATGGCGTCAGCAGAAAGAATCTTTTCCATATCAACAGACATTCTTTTCCCAACGCAGAGAAATAATCATTTTAATCCCCTCCCACACTGGTCTACCGAACCTTTATGTAGAAAACAGACACATTTTATCCGAACCATTATGTAGCGAGTATTCTAAAGCTAACAGTATTCTAAAGCGTTCCGATTTAACATCGCAACGTATCGCGCGATCACGTGTAATTCGAATCCTCTGGAGCAGTCGTACGGGATGACGTCATGTGGTGGCGCGAAGAAGGCGCGAAACATAGAAAGAATTATGCGGCGTCAGCTGTAATTTTTTTCCCCAACGCAGAGAAATAATAATTTTAATCCCCTCCCACACTGGTCTACCGTACCTTTATGTAGAAAACAGACATATTTTATCCGAACCATTATGTAGCGAGCATTCTAAAGCTAACAGTATTCTAAACCGTTCCGATTTAACATCGCAACGTATCGCGCGATCACGTGTAATTTGAATGCCCCGTGATCAGCAGAAATTGGTGAGGTGAGAAGGAGGAAGACGGATAAGTAAATAGAGAAATAATATGATTAAGAGATTTATTTATAATTAAAAGAATATAAAAATATAAATAGAAATGTAATATAATTTAACATTTTTTTTTCCTACGAGCATTAGCTAGAATATCATTGATGGCACATGCTACCAGTTCGCAATCTATAAGATAATCCTCGTCGTAATATTCGCCATCACGTATGATTTTAGCAGCAGGACGCGCATCTAATGTTTAGCAGGCAGCATCGCTCTGTTACAACACGTTAACAAAAGTTTTAAAGTTTTTCCTCACATCTTCTGCAGTTTGATGCAGCCGCGGATACACATATGTAGCTTATACATGGCTTAAGATTAAATAAAAATGATACTGTATTCAGTTTGAAATACAAAGACTTCTTATGTAGTGTCGTCTTTACAATTGGAGGCGAGAATCATAGAAAGAATTATGCAGAGTCGATAGAAATTGGTGAGGAGTGAAGGAGGCAGACAGACAAGTAAATAGATTGTAATATATGTAAAATGATTATATATTGTTCCATTAATTAAAAAATAGAAATATAAAAAGAAAACATATAAAAATAGAATATAAATAGTGTCTCGGCAGAACCACCTCTCTCTCCCTCTCTCTCTCTCTCTCTCTCTCTCTCTCTCTCTCTCTCTCTCTCTCTCTCACTCTATCAATCTCTTTCTTTCTCCTTCTCTTTCCTTCTCTTTTTCTCTTTTTCTCTTCTTCACATCAATCGCAAGACAACTTGAACATTCTCGAACAGCTGATGGACTTCCTATTTACTTTTCGCGACATCATACATACATACTCTTCCCACAACACCTCGTATAAATTCATACACAATCGCGCTCTCGCGACCAACCCGAGTGCTCAGTTACACAGAACAGTAAATAACTCGACTATATTCGCCGAAACTGTTACGTATCTATTGTATCGCCTCAATTCTTTATCTCTAAATAAATCGCACAATTCTCAACATTTTTTTAGTTCTCTCTATACAAATTGGATATCAAAATACAATATTAAAAGAAAAATATAATAATAATAATAATAATAATAATTTAATTTAATTTATTGCCACTTTCGTGTTACAATTTAACGAATGTATCCTTTTGTGTCTTAACAATTTTTTCTATTTTACAAGTGTTTCCTAATCTATTCTATGTTACATAATCTTCTTTTATCCCTTTCCTGTTCTTCCCATCTTTTCCTTCTCCCTATTATCTCCTGTAGAATAGCCATGTTTTTCCCTTCTCCTCTAATTACCTCTGCACAATTCCTGCCACTCTCTCAACTTACTTCACATGTTTCAATCGCGTGTTTCACTGTTTCTTCCTCTTTCTTACATACCCTTTCTTCTTTCATTAGCCAATATTTGCATGTTCTTGTTTCACTACCCTGTATGAAACTTCCTATCCTTTCTAATTCTCCTCTTCTTTTTTCATTTTCCCCCCATAAGCATTTCGGCTTATCTCCTGGTTTCCTTGCCACCTCTTTTAATTCTCTTAGGAACTTTGACTCTTTTACTTTCATCTGTCTTTCTTGTTCTTGGATGTCAATTACTTATCTGTTCTAATTTTTAATCCACACTTCTTCCCCATTTAATCTTCTTCTTTTCCATTCTTCGTTTGACCATCCTCTCCCTTCCAAGAATTTGATTCGCATTCTTTCCTTCTTTCGTTACTTCATTTCCTCTCATTAGTCTTCTCCTACATTCATATCGTATCGATCCTTCTTCCGAGTTTATTAGTGTCTCTTCAAACTGCATTACCCTTACTCCCATTTTAATTGCTATGCCATCTCTTCCTGTTTCTTTTAACAGCCAATATGTTGATGTTGATCTCTCCAATTTCATTATCCATCGTATGTATTTCGCCTGCAATTTTTCTATTTCCTCATACCTTCTCCATCCCCATATCGCTGCTCCATACGCCACGGTGCTTGTAACTAGCGCATCAAACAGTTTCATTCTTCTTTCACTCATCTCTGAATAATCTTTCTCCAATCCTCCCATACTTCTCCTAGTATCATATTCGCTTCCCTAACTACCTTCTTAATATGGTGTTTATCCTCGTTGTTCTCTCCCTCTCGTTGTATAATCTAAATATTTCAGTTCTCTTACTCTTCCTTCTTCATTCCAACGGAATCTTTCCTATTTTCTACTTCCTCCTGCTTTCCTGCATATCATTATCTTAGACTTTTACACATTTAACTCCAAGCCTTTCTTCTTTATGTATCTCTCGAATCTCTTTATCATATTCTTAGGTCCGTGTGCATTATTTACCATTAACACATCACTCGCGTATGAAATTGTTAAAATGTTCCTTCTACCTATTACGACTCCTCCTTCCTGTTCTTTGCTCATTTCTTTTTTCCAGGTCTGCAAATGCGACATTGAAAAGTGTCAAGCTTAACGGGCACCCTTGTCTAACACCCTTTCCTGTTAAAAAAACTTTCCTATCAGTTCCTTCTTCATTCCTAAAGCGCATATATTTCTGTCGTACATTTCCTGCATCCGTATTCTTAGTTGTTCGCCTACTCCTTCTTCATAAAGTCTTTTCCAAATTTCTTCCCTTTCCAATCAATCAAATGCTCTCTTCATATCCGTGAAAAACAGATATAGTTTCCCTCTTCCTTTTGTGGTTTTTATATCTATAACCATTTTAACTACCGCTATTGCGTCTACTGTTCCTCTCCTTCTCCTGAATCCCACATGCGTATCGCTTAATATCCCATTTTCCATTTGGTCTTCTAATTTTCTCCTTGGAATATCCACGCATATCTTATAATCCGTGTCCATCTAAGTTATGCCCGTATAGTTCTTAACCATTTCCCTTCCCCCCCCCCCTTTTTTTTAATACAGATCTTACTATTCCATCTTTCCATTCTTCCGGAAAGTCCCCTTCCTTCCATGTTCTGTTTATCACCTGTGTTTGATTACCTATATTTATGAAGATGATTGCGACCTCGATGTTGAATTAAGATATAATTTAAATGCAGGAGTTTAAATTTTAAGTCTGTTCGACTTTTAATATCTTACATGATTTGAGTTGAGATCCACGTGAGCCAGATCGGTTTCTATCTATATTTACTTAATAAATTTTTATATAAAAGGACTAAATTTATAAATTATTTTTTTGCTATACTCAATAAAAATTGGAATTTTATTGGAATTTATTGGAGTTTTGGCGAAACTAGAAAACAGTGCGGAATAGAAAGAACATGGTACTACTTACCTGACCACAATTTTTTGTCATCAGATGAAATCACACTTTCACAGACTACTGTAAGTTCGTACGGAAACACAAATTTCAAGCTTAAAAGGATAATCGAACACCCCGAAGAATTAAATAAAGTTAGCAAACAAATTAGAAGACTTACAAAAACGATTTAGAAAAACCCGAAATTATACCAACCGAGTATCACCAAGCTTCTTTATACTATCCACAGTAACGGGATTTATCACATGTGGACCCATGCCTAAAGTTGCATACGTTGCAAAGTAGGATGCTTCGATCGAAGCCGTTCAATACCCATTCGATACACGTTCAAAGCCGTTCGATGCACGTTCGATACACGTTCAATACCCGTTCGATACACGTTCAAAGCCGTTCGATACACGTTCGATACACGTTCAAAGCCGATCGATACCCGTTCGATATACCATCAAAACCGTTCGGTACACGATCAGAGCCGTTCGATGCACGTTCGATACACGTTCAAAGCCGTTCGACACACGTTCAACACACGTTCAATACCCGTTCGATACACGTTCAAAGCCGTTCGATGCACGTTCGATACACGTTCAAAGCCGATCGATACCCATTCGATATACCATCAAAACCGTTCGGTACACGATCAGAGCCGTTCGATGCACGTTCGATACACGTTCAAAGCCGTTCAATGCCCGTTCGACATACATTCAATACCCGTTCGATGCACGATCGAAACCGTTAGATGCACGATCAGAGCCGTTCGAAGCATGTTCAAAGCCGTTCGATACACGTTCAACAAACGTTCAATACCCGTTCGATTCACGTTCAAAGCCGTTCGATGCACGTTCGATACACGTTCAAAGCCGTTCAATACCCGTTCGATACACGATCAAGTGATATGGTTTAGTCAAATTGTGAAACCAAAGAATGAGAGGATGATCTGTGAAGAATTCGAAGCAGATTAGTGCAAGGAGGAAGGGGATTGTCAGTGAAGAAGAAGGCATCCTACTTTGCAACGTATGCAACTTTAGGCATGGGTCCTCATGTGATAAATCCCGTTACTGTGGATAGTATAAAGAAGCTTGGTGATACTCGGTTGGTATAATTTCGGGTTTTTCTAAATGGTATTTGTAAGTCTTCTAATTTGTTTGCTAACTTTATTTAATTCTTCGGGGTGTTCGATTATCCTTTTAAGCTTGAAATTTGTGTTTCCGTACGAACTTACAGTAGTCTGTGAAAGTGTGATTTCATCTGATGACAAAAAATTGTGGTCAGGTAAGTAGTACCATGTTCTTTCTATTCCGCATTGTTTTCTAGTTTCTATTGTAAATTTGGTGGTAGTGATTGTACATTTGTTTCTTATTGTTATTATACCAGAATCCTTAATGCTATATATATTTGTGCTTTTGTCGTCGCAAATTACTGCTAGTTGTATCGGTTTCGGCGCGATATAAATCCACGTGCCTGGTAGTTGTAATTCTATCTGGAATGTGTGATTCAGTGTCATAATTCGCATTTTACATGTGTTTGTTAATTTTGTGTACAGTTGTACTTCGCACGGTCTGTATGGTATCGCTTTGAACATCGGGTGATTAGAGGTGCAGAGGTACAGATCGTTTATTGTCTTACATTTTGCTAGGCCCTGTTTGCTTAGTTGTATGTAATCTTGCACCAAGGTGTCACGTACCTCGTACGAGTCGAGGGGTTCTATACGCGTAGAACGATTCGTTTATCTTCGTGGGTATCAGGCGTACCTTGCTCAATTAGAATTTTTTCGCGTTTAACAATGATATATCTAGTACTACAGTAATTGATTTGGTATCCGAAAATGTGGAGAGCTGGAGGATTTTGATAATGGCGGCTAGTTTTCTAATTTTATTCCAATTGTGAAGTATAGTCCATTCGAAATATGTTCTAATGCGGAAGCGAGGTACGTTATGATTTGTGCTGGTGGTATTAATCGTAGTTTTAGGACTCCTTTCTTTATATCCATAATGAATTCTAACAAGACTTGCGTGTCGCGCAATAGTGTTTCTGCGGGGCCGTTTATTAGTATGAGGGGTTCGTCTACTGTCTCTCGAAATTTAGTAATGTTGGCTGTCTGTTGGAGTAAGTATTGAATTTGTCACGTCGCGTTTAAGAGTGTGTTATCGTTGTCTCGTATGTCATGTATAGTCTCGTTGAGAAGTTTGGTATTTGTTCTTAAAATTTGCATTTGTCCCTTGATTGCGTTTTACTTTTTTTTTTAAAAGTCTGTTATCTTGTGTTTTGAAAAGGTCTAGTAAAATCATCGACTTTCTTTCTATCCCCGGAATCCATTAGCCCCAAGAGTGATTTGCCTATGTAACCTAATCCGTCTATTTGTGCACGACGCTGTTTTGTGCTGAGCTTTTAGTTTACTGGACGTAGGTAAAGAGTTTTGGCGATGCGGTCTACCTTGTCTTGAATTTTCGCGGTGAATGTTTGACAAAATTTTTGTAAGTTGTCGGTACAAGGTTTTTTACATTGCGCAAGTATATCATATAGTGCAGCTTGGAGGTTTGCTTCGCGTCGGTAGATGTAAGATATGTTTACATGTAATACTAACTTCCAGCTATCTCGATAAATTTGTAAATCGCCTAGGTTTTCGAAGTAAATGTCGGGGTGGTGTTGGAATACTTTTATAGTGAAATCTATGTCGGGGGTTGTTCCTCCTGCGAGTGGTATCGTCGTTTGTAGGACAAAAATCCTGTAAATTATAATGCCGAGGTGTAGTTGGCGTTTCATAGAGTCTTTCCTCGAGCGCGCGCGCGCGTGTGTGTGTGTGTGATAAATTTTTTGCGAACGTAGTACAGTTTATCTTCTTCGTCCGGGCTTGAGTAGAAGTGAGAAGTTAGGGCAAATGGGTCTCGATTTTCTTAGTCGCTTTTTACTTCGTTGCGATCTCCTGGAAAAAGATGTTGTCGGCCATCTTAGACGTGCCCCGAGACATTATGTTTGCTCTAATTGTACGTGCGAGTGATGTTTGTTTGTTTGTTCTTCGTGTGTGTTATTTTATTATCCTATTTATCCGTTTATTCCTCTAGCGTTTGCCAGTGCCCCGCCCGCCGGGTTGTATCAGCATTGCCTCCATGGTGGCAATTAGGGAGTATCGGGTGCACTGGCACCGATTCTTCCAGCATGCAGAATTCTGGGAGGATGACGAAGACTCATGGGGTCTGAGGGTCCTATTTGGTGAGTGTCTTATTGCATCGGGGATTGTAGATCTGCTTATTGTTTATATTTCCGTGCGTATAGTAATAGTCTTGCAATTGTTTTTTTTTTGTGTAGAACGTCATGGGGACATCTTCGTTGGGCCTGATCCGCGGCCTCGACTGTGGTCGCTATTGGAGGCCGACTGCGCCCTACGTGGCTGGGACGACGACGCCTAGTTGTGCGCTTATTTACCATCTTTTTCAATAAATTACCTTTCTTAGTCTTATCCTTATATGTAATTGTTAGTGTATCGTTACTTTCCTTCAAAACTGCGACCATTTCCCTATTACTGCCCTATTCTATGAAGTGTTTGTCTGAACGCGGATTGTTCGTCGCCCTCTATACTGTAATTATTATTATCGCGCGTGTTTAGAATCGTGTAAGAGCCTATCCACGCAGGTGTTAGTTTTTGACCGCTCGCGTCTTGTCGTGCAGTAGCACTTGGTCTCCAATTTTAAAAGAAACATCCGCGATTTTCTTGTCGTAGTATTGGAATTAAAATTAAAATAAATTTAATATAATATTGAAATTTATATAAATCCAATAATGAATAACTTTCAATTAATAAAATTACAGAAAATATTGTTAAAAATAAACTTACTTCATAAGAAACTGACTGTGAAATTGACCCAATCGCTCCTAATATTGAATAATTAGAATTTGAAGCCCAACCAACAATTATCACAGGGTAAACACCTATTCTTAATGAACTTAAAATTCCAATTTTTATTGAATATAGCAAAAAAATAATTTAGAAATTAAGTCCTTTTGTATAAAAATTTATTAGGTAAATATAGATAGAAACCGATCTGGCTCACGTCGATCTCAACTCAAATCATGTAAGATATTAAAAGTCGAACAGACTTAAAATTTAAACTCCTGCATTTAAATTATATCTTAATTCAACATCGAGGTCGCAATCATCTTCATAAATATAGGTAATCAAACAAAGGTGATAAACAGAACATGGAAGAAAGGGGACTTTCCGGAAGAATGGAAAGAAGGAATAGTAAGTTCTGTATTAAAAAAAAAAGGGGGGGGTAAGGGAAATGGTTAAGAACTATAGGGGCATAACGTAGATGGACACGGATTATAAGATATGCGTGGAAATTCCAAGGAGAAAATTAGAAGACCAAATGGAAAATGGGATATTAAACGATACGCATATGGGATTCAGGAGAAGGAGAGGAACAGTAGACGCAATAGCGATAGTTAAAATGGTTATAGATATAGAAACCACAAACGGAAGAGGGAAACTATATCTGTTTTTCACGGATATGAAGAGAGCATTTGATTGATTGGAAAGGGAAGAAATTTGGAAAAGACTTTATGAAGAAGGAGTAGGCGAACAACTAAGAATACGGATACAGGAAATGCACGACAGAACTATATGCGCTTTAGGAATGAAGAAGGAACTGATAGGAAAGTTTTTTTAACAGGAAAGGGTGTTAGACAAGGGTGCCCGTTAAGCTTGACACTTTTCAATGTCGCATTTGCAGACCTGGAAAAAAGAAATGAGCAAAGAACAGGAAGGAGGAGTCGTAATATGTAGAAGGAACATTTTAACAATTTCATACGCGAGTGATGTGTTAATGGTAAATAATGCACAGGGACCTAAGAATATGATAAAGAGATTCGAGAGATACATAAAGAAGAAAGGCTTGGAGTTAAATGTGTAAAAGTCTAAGAGAATGATATGCAGGAAAGCAGGAGGAAGTAGAAAATAGGAAAGATTCCGTTGGAATGAAGAAGGAAGAGTAAGAGAACTGAAATATTTAGATTATACAACGAGAGGGAGAGAACAACGAGGATAAACACCATATTAAGAAGGTAGTTAGGGAAGCGAATATGATACTAGGAGAAGTATGGGAGGATTGGAGAAAGATTATTCAGAGATGACCGAAAGAAGAATGAAACTGTTTGATGCGCTAGTTACAAGCACCGTGGCGTATGGAGCAGCGATATGGGGATGGAGAAGGTATGAGGAAATAGAAAAATTGCAGGCGAAATACATACGATGGATAATGAAATTGGAGAGATCAACATCAACATATTGGCTGTTAAAAGAAACAGGAAGAGATGGCATAGCAATTAAAATGGGAGTAAGGGTAATGCAGTTTGAAGAGACACTAATAAACTCGGAAGAAGGATCGATACGATATGAATGTAGGAGAAGACTAATGAGAGGAAATGAAGTAACGAAAGAAGGAAAGAATGCGAATCAAATTCTTGGAAGGGAGAGGATGGTCAAACGAAAAATGGAAAAGAAGAAGATTAAATGGGGAAGAAGTGTGGATTAAAAATTAGAACAGATAAGTAATTGATATCCAAGAACAAGAAACACAGATGAAAGTAAAAGAGTCAAAGTTCCTAAGAGAATTAAAAGAGGTGGCAAGGAAACCAGGAGATAAGCCGAAATGCTTATGGGGGGAAAATGAAAAAAGAAGAGGAGAATTAGAAAGGATAGGAAGATTCATACAGGGTAGTGAAACAAGGACATGCAAATATTGTCTAATGAAAGAAGAAAGGGTATGTAAGAAACAGGAAGAAACAATGGGACACGCGATTGAAACATGTGAAGTAAGTTGAGAGAGTGGCAGGAATTGTGCAGAGGTAATTAGAGGAGAAGGGAAAAACTTGGCCATTCTACGGGAGATAGTGTTAAAAGAAGATTATGTAACATAGAATAGATTAGGAAACACTTGTAAAATAGAAAAAATTGTTAAGACACAACAGGATACATTAGAAGGGTGGGACGTACACTGACACAATCATGGGAATGAAATGGAAAGATTATTTGATCGTTAAATTGTAACACGAAAGTGGCAATAAATTAAATTAAATTATTATTATTATTATTATATTTTTTCTTTTTATATTGTATTTTGATATCCAATTTGTATAGAGAGAACTAAAAAAATGTTGAGAATTGTGCGATTTATTTAGAGATAAAGAATTGAGGCGATACAATAGATACGTAACAGTTTCGGCGAATATAGTCGAGATATTTACAGTTCTGTGTAACTGAGCACTCGAGTTGGTCACGAGGGCGTGAGTGTGTATGAATTTATACGAGGTGTTGTGGGAAGAATATGTATGTATGATGTCGCGAAAAGTAAATAGGAAGTCCATCAGCCGTTCGAGAATGTTCAAGTTGTCTTGCGATTGATGTGAAGAAGAGAAAAAGAGAAAAAGAGAAGGAAAGAGAAGGAGAAAGAAAGAGATTGATAGAGAGAGAGAGAGAAAGAGAGAGAGAGAGAGAGAGAGAGAGAGAGAGAGAGAGAGAGAGAGAGAGAGAGAGAGAGAGAGAGAGAGAGAGAGAGATGGTTCTGCCGAGACACCATTTATATTCTATTTTTATATTTTTTCTTTTTATATTTCTATTTTTTAATTATTGGAACAATATATAATCATTTTACATATATTACAATCTATTTACTTGTCTGTCTCCCTCCTTCACTCCTCACCAATTTCTATCGACTCTGCATAATTCTTTCTATGATTCTCGCCTCCAGTTGAAAAGACGACACTACATAAGAAGTCTTTGTATTTCAAACTGAATACAGTATCATTTTTATTTAATCTTAAGTCATGTATAAGCTATGTGTATCCGCGGCTGTATCAAACTGCAGAAGATATGAGGACAAACTTTAAAACTTTTGTTAACGTGTTGTAACAGCGATGCTGCCTGCGAAACATTAGATACGCGTCCTGCTGCTAAAATCATACGTGATGGCGAATATTACGACGAGGATTATCTTATAGATTGCGAACTGGTAGCATGTGCCATCAATGATATTCTAGCTAATGCTCGTAGGAAAAAAAATGTTAAATTATATTACATTTCTATTTATATTTTTATATTCTTTTAATTTTAAATAAATCTCTTAATCATATTATTTCTCTATTTACTTATCCGTCTTCCTCTTTCTCACCTCACCAATTTCTCTTGACACCACATAATTCTTTCTATGATTCGTGCATTCGTCACGCCACCAAATTATGTAATCTTGCATGGCGGTCCCCATCACGGGGCATTCAAATTACACGTGATCGCGCGATACGTTGCGATGTTAAATCGGAACGCTTTAGAATACTGTTAGCTTTAGAATGCTCGCTACATAATGGTTCAGATAAAATATGTCTGTTTTCTACATAAAGGTTCGGTAGACCAGTGTGGGAGGGGATTAAAATTATTATTTCTCTGCGTTGGGGAAAGAAATTTCAGCTGACGCCGCATAATTCTTTCTATGATTCGCGCCTTCTTCGCGCCACCAAATGACGCCATCCCGTACGGCTGCTCCAGAGGATTCGAATTACACGTGATCGCGCGATACGTTGCGATGTTAAATTGGAACGCTTTAGAATACTGTTAGCTTTAGAATGCTCGCTACATAATGGTTCGGATAAAATGTGTCTGTTTTCTACATAAAGGTTCGGTAGACCAGTGTGGGAGGGGATTAAAATTATTATTTTTCTGCGTTGGGAAAAGAATGTCTGTTGATATGGAAAAGATTCTTTCTGCTGACGCCATATAATTCTTTCTATGTTTCGCGCCTTCTTCGCGCCACCACATGACGTCATCCCGTACGACTGCTCCAGAGGATTCGAATTACACGTGATCGCGCGATATGCTCCGATGTTAAATCGGAACGCTTTAGAATACTGATAGCTTTAGAATGCATGCTACATATCTGCTTGAAATAATATTTCTACATAATGGTTCTGTAGATCGCTGATTTAAAAATGAATTATTATGCATTGGGGGAAAATTTCCATGACATATTGGTATGGAAAAAAAATCCTGGGGGCCGCCCCTCCCTGGGTTAGGTCTGAAAAATTTTTCGGGGTGGGCCAATGTCTGAAAAAGACTTTTCGGTGGTCATTCCCTCCCTCTGAAAAATTTCCGACGGTGGGCCAGGTCTGGAGAGGTGTCGGCGGCGGCTCGGCCCGGACTGATCCCCTCCACGGTTGCGGCTTCCCCCACTCCGCGGCTCGTGCGCGCGCATCCGCTCTTCCACTCCCCGCAGGCCCCGCGCCCAGGTTTCCCTCTGCTGCGCTCCCCCGCGCGCCGTTACTTCCCCCGGCTCCCGCGCTCCCCTCGGAGGACCAGGGTTGGAACTCTCCTAGCCCTACTACTCCACCGAGGATTTTAATTTATTGACGCGAAAGGGTGTCTTTCCATATGAATATCTTGATTGCGCGAACAAGCTGCAGGACTCATGCTTACCGCCGCGCGAGTCATTCTACAGTTCGTTAACGGGTGAGACTGTGTTCGAGAGCGATTACGCGCTCGCCGGGACTGTCTGGCAGCGTTTCGGCATTAGAACCTTGGGCGAATACAGCGACTTGTATTTGAAAACAGATGTCTTGTTATTGGCAGATATTTTTGAAAATTTTCGCGAAAGTTGTATCAAGAGTTACGGACTAGATTCAGCGCATTATTATACATTACCTGGTTTCACATGGGATGCCATGCTAAAACATACCAAAATTACGTTCGAATTGCGCACCGACGTCGAGATGGTCATGTTTATCGAACGCGGTATACGCGGCGGTTTAAGTCAATGTTCCGGAAGATACGCACATGCCAATAACAAGTACATGTCATCTTACGACGCATCGGAACAGTCATCGTACTTGATGTACTTTGATGTGAACAATTAGTATGGATGGGCAATGTGTCAACCCCTGCCATATTCCAAATTTCAATGGGTCGAAGATGCTGCAAATTTTGATGTGTCCTCAATCGCTGTCGATTCGCCCACGGGATACATTCTCGAGGTAGATCTGGAATATCCGCAACGTCTGCACGACGCCCATGCTGATCTACCGTTCTGCCCGACGCGTGCCAAACCACCTGGCAGCAGACAGGACAAGTTACTCGCGACGGTTTACGATAAGCAGCGTTACGTTATCCATTATCGCAACCTGCAGCAGTGCACGCGTCACGGTCTTCGTATTACAAAGATACACCGCGTGCTTCAATTCGCTCAATCCCCCTGGCTCCGCGATTACATCGAACTCAATACACGTTTTAGAATAAGCGCGACAAACGATTTTGAAAAAAATTTGTACAAATTGATGAACAACGCGGTATTTGGTAAAACTATGGAAAACGTACGAAATCATGTGGATGTAAAACTTTTGACACATTGGGAAGGGCGATATGGCGTGGAGGCAATGATCGCGAAACCGAATTTCCACAGCAGAAGTGTTTTTTCGGAAAATTTAGTAGCTGTTGAATTGCGAAAACTCGAGGTGAAATTCAACAAACCGATATACGTGGGTATGTGCATTGTGGACATATAAAAAATTTGTTTGTATGAATTTCACCACGAGTACATGTCTCCCAAGCACGGACCAAATTGTAAAATTCTATGTACAGACACTGACAGTCTCATTTATCACATTCGATGCGAAGATATCTACGAGACCATGGAACACAATATCGATAGATTCGACACAAGCGATTATCCTACTGACAACCCATATAATATGCCGCGCTTAAATAAAAAAGTTCCGGGGCTGTTGAAGGACGAAAATAACGGTGTGATAATGACCGAATTCGTAGGTCTTAGAGCGAAAATGTATGCACTTCGCGTAGACGGTAAAACAGATACGGAAAAGGCGAAAGGCGTCAAGACCAACGTCATAGCTGGAACGATAACTTTCGACGACTACGCGCAGAGTTTGCAACGGGAGATCGAAATGGATCGCAGGCAATCGTGTATTCGGTCTAAATTGCACAAAGTGTACACCATTTCGAAATCCAAGATCGCTCTAAGTCCACATGATGACAAGCGATATATCGTACCCGATTCGACCGACACTCTGCCCTGGGGACATTATAAAATTCCGTTGTAGAATATCATTTTAAAATAGAAATCGTATTTATTGTAATTATTTTGTAATACAAAATTGTCCGCACATGTATAGAAATTATAAATGGTGGAATTAATGTGCAAAAATACGTAGAATATCATTTTAAAATAGAAATTGTATTTATTGTCATTGTTGTGTAATATAGAAATTGTTCGCACGTGTATAGAAATTATAAATGGCGGAATTAATGTGCAAAAATAAAATTGTTCACTGATTTACATGTATATCATTGTATTTTTATTGAATCATGTATTATTATGTTAGAATACATTATTTTTATTTATCCAAGAATTGTGTGATTTATCAAACCCCAACCACTTGACATATACCTCATCTCCCTTCCTACGCAACACTTTTTCCACTAGATACACATCAGGATCGGTGACACGTTGCAGCTCGTATTCATAGAATCCTATAGCAACAGGTTTTCCACAGGAATCGAGGAGCAGATACGTCGCGGGATTAGTTGCCTGTACTTTGGCTATATTGAACACCTCCGTTGTCCAATTCGGCGTATAGCCTTTATCGAAGATGGTTTTAAATTTGCTCACGCGCACAAACTCGCCCAGCTTGAATCTCGCTGGAGAAGCGATATTTATGTTGCTGTATACGGTGGCTAGCAGCTTGTCGGCGATCGCAGAGGTAACATCGCAAGGACGCATTCTGATGGTTCTATGTTTTCGCGCGTTATACTCTGCGAGAAGAAGCGGTAGCGAATCGATCCATCTCTAGGTTCCATGGAGCGTAAACATTTTCCACATATTGTTCTTCAAAGTTCGATTGAAACGTACTACGACGGAGGACTTCATCACCGAATACGTCGAATAATGATTAATGTCATGCTTTGTCAAGAGTTTCTGCACATCGGCGTTGTAAAATTGTTTTCCTTGATCGGTTTCCAAATTTTTCGGATATCTATCTCTAAATATCTTTGCAAATGCTTTGGTCACCTCAGCGCCACTTTTAGTTTTGAGCGGCACCGCCCATGCATACTTGCTGAGCACATCAGCATCTGAGCACAAGCGCCACTTTTAGTCTTGAGCGGCACCACCCATGCATAATTGCTGAGCACTTCGATGATGGTGTAGTGGTGACCTTGGTTGAATCGCGAGTATGGACGCATTTCTACAACGTCAGCTTGCCACAGATCGTCGTATCCATGCACTATGACGCGCCACCGTGGGAAATGTCTTCGAGCTGGAGCATGCAATTCCTCAACAAGTTGCCGCTTCTTGGGACTTTACTTTTGGATTTCGATAATGGCGACATATTTGATCGCGGAGGTGTCTTTGACACGAATGATGTAATAATTATCATGTACGTGCATTATGTGCTCCATCGGTCTGAGGAAATTCTGGACAAGTTCAACCGTCCTGCATGATTCTCCTTCGCAGCGCTGCTGCGGAATAGAATTCGACGCCTGCTATATCTTTTTAACGCTGTTTTGCAACGTCAGCATATCGCTCTGAAACACGACCAGCTTCCTCTCTAATTCTTCCTGCTGCCCTCTCAAAAGTTTAATGCTCTTTTCCATGTATAGTTTATTGACGGCATCGCTGTCAGCCACCGGCTGAGCTACGCGTCATATCTTGCGTGATTTTGCATCAAAGTCGGCACTGTCCACCTTTATTTTCGCATCCGATAGATATTCAATGGTTAGATTAATCATGTATTTGCAGTATTTACCGCGGAAATGATAAAATTAGTAAATAATTTTGGTTTTTATATTGTTATATACCATTTTTTGACAACTATTCTTTAGTGTAGCATTATATACAGTAAAATGCAACTTTCTAGACTCATAAAATATCAAGTTATTGCTTTAGGATTACAATAAACAAGGTTTTTCGTTCGTATGATCCCCATTTTCGTAGTATGAGCCGAGTTTGGACGGCCATATTGGATCCGCCATCTTCCTTTTCAAAAATCGTGCAACGGATTCGTAATCAGCGATACCTAATACCCTAGTATACCAAGTTTCGTTGATATTCATTTCGATTTGGCGTGGGAATCGATTTTTTACGCCGACTGTGTCATTTTCGACCACTGTGCGACGCTTCCAGCAAACGCAATCGATCCACTAGCTCGTTGGGATCATCCCAATGCACGTAATCGATCTTGTTATCGTTTACCATCATCGCTCGCGGTGTCCTTAGACCTTTCCCTGCCCTACTAGCCGATACACGGGGGAGTAGAGGTGCAATTACATGTTTGTACTTGTATCCCTTGTTGCTTAATATGGGGTGTTTAGCGTTATGACCGCGTCGGTCGGCATTCGTCGTCAGCAGTATACTTTTGTATTTTTGTTTGTCGGCATCGGTGTACAGGGCATCATCGGGAATTCTCTTGAAAATCAGTTCGTAAAGACCGGACGTTCCTCTGTATCTTACACCATCAATGATTATATTATCATCCTTGTCTATATCGAAAGCCTTATCTCCAAGCATCGTTCCACTATTGCCAAAGTATACACCATACACATAGTCCATTGTTGTATCCCTATCACCACTTAGGATTGCGCTCATGTATTTTTGCCTCAGTGGGCCGAAATGGCTGCGAAACGTTTCTTGTCCCTCGGATGTTTGGAGTTGATGTCTAATAGATGTTGCAAACGACTCATCGGGACTAGTTTTTTAGGTATTTATTGGTGTGGGAGGAACGGGGGAATCGTTTGACGTGGCATTCTGTCGTTTCCGCTTCGATTGAACTGGTGTGGAGGTTATGGGTGAATATTCCGATGACATGTGTGGTTTCCTCTTTGTCTTGCGCGATGTGTTCCCTTTCGGCTGAATTTTTGTTTTAGGCGTTAATGTTTTATTCCCTTCAATGTCTGTGCTCATCGACGGTGATGCGTCAGCTTCTGCTGCTGTGGTATTTTCCACGATATGTTTTAAGGGTTCGACAACAGGTTTAAAGTATCTCTTCAACGCGGTATCTTCCTCCATCTTGCCAATCTTCAAAGCCTGATGTTTCTTGCGAATGGATTCGCTGGTTTTTGCAATTTCCTTTGCTATTCTTCACGATCCTTAATCTCTAGACTATCGATATCAATCATCGTTGTACCGCAGACGTTGCTTTCTCACCGACAGGTTGATGACAATTGACCATCTCACAGTATGGCAAACTCGTTAAATCCCTTTCTATAACGTTCATTGGACATCGCGCTATCCTTGTCTATTACCGCGAAACCATACTCCCGTTGCCAAGAATTACGGCACAAAGCGCAGAAATCCTCGTAAGACATATCAGTGTTTACGTGATCGTTGTACACATGTTTCAAGTTGGTACCATCCTGCTTAAACAGAATCAGCAGATTCGCATTGTCGCGTATAAGATGCTTGGGAATTTTTGCATACGTCTGACAAAGATAGAAGCAGTCAACGTTCGAGTGGCGCCCCATTGCAAGGTGTTCTCGTATCGTATCTTGCTTGTCGCATGCGACGTCATCAAAGATAAAAATTGAATTCGGGAGCGATTCGCTCGGTGGGATGACGTCGCTGTTATCCGAAAACGTAAAGTAGCCAATTTCATCTATCGGAGTCAATAAATTCTCCAAATACTGATATTTCGGCTGTTGCAACGACTTGGAATACACGTACACGTTCTCGAAGCGGACGCCGTGTGAACTTTCCAACAAGCTCACCAGCACGTTGGTCTTTCCACAATTTGATGGGCCGCAAATGAGACAGCGTATAGTGTTTGGTAGCATGCTACCATATTTGCGTCTTGTTTTCGAGGACATCATTTGCGATTTATCGTCAAAATTTGTCACGCGTATCGTTACAGGTTGTCGCACGAATCGCATCCTCGCTGTGAACTGTGAAAAATGATTTTGATATGTCGAATCGGACCGAAGAGCTTTTGAGGGATCCGTGGAGACAAATTATACCCCTTTTCTCCACCTTAGGCGTAGATTAGGGCAATATCCTGAAATTTGTTGAGAGGCATATGTGGGGGTAACATTTGTAATTAAAAAACAAGTTGATATCTAATCGGGCCCACGAGATTTTTAAGAATACGTGAGAACACATTTCACCCCCTTAGGGGTTGATTATGGCAAAATCCTGAAATTGAGTTTTAGGTATTTGTGTGGGCAACTGTTCTAAGTAAAAACCAAAGTGATATCTAATCGGGCCTAAGAGAAATTAAGGAATCCGAGAAAATGCATTTTTCCCCTTTTCACCCCCTTGGGGATGAAATTTCCAAAAATCCTTACTTAGTGGGTACCTACGTCATAAAAACAATGTACCTTCCAAATTGCAGTTATCGTTATTGAATACTACTGAAATCTATTATGTTAACAAATTGTTTAATAACAATCTATTGTTTATAGTAATGTTACAACAAAATATGATCAACTTGATTGTATGAAATGGATTTCAGTCACTTTGTTAAAAAATTGTTTAAACAAATTATTAATAAACAATTCTAGTAACATTTTTTTATGTCAATAAACTTTATTTTCGTCTTCGGTAGATATTCAATGATTAGATTAATTATTTGCAGTGTTTGCCGCGGAAATGATAAAATTAGTAAATTATGTTTGTTTTTCTATTGTTAACTACCATTTTTTAACAACTATTCTTTAGTATAGCATTCTATACAGTATAATGCAACTATCTAGGCTCATAAAATATAAAGTTATAGCTTTAGGACTTCAAGAAACAACGTATTTCATTCGCATGATCCCTATTTTACTAGTTTTGGCCGAGTTTGGGCGGCCATATTGGATCCGCCATCTTCTTTTTCAAAAATTGTGCAACGGATTCGTAATCAGTGACACCTAATGCCCCAGTATACCAAGTTTCATTGATTTTCATTTCGATTTGGCGTGGGAATCGATTTTTGACACCGACTGTGTCATTTTGCCCCACTGCGTGACGTGGCGACTTTATTGGTGATTATTATTTTTTAAATTTAACTCAGGCTATCGCTAATTTCCAGCGATAATTCTCCAAATTTCCATACATAAATTTTTCTTTGGGATTTTTAAACAGTCTTATTCATTATCAGCAACAGTGTTGGCTGTTATTGAATTAGGGTTTTTTATCACAATAACGAATTACGATCACATTTCATTCATTTCCTATTACATTACATTTTCGTCTGTACGATATTAACAAAAGGAAATTTTTGTATGCCTTATCCTCTCACTTCAAATAATTATTATTTTCAATTCTGCTTTAAAAAAAACTGTGTATTCGTCTTTTTACGTTTGACATGATTTTCCTCGATTTATCTTTTATTCATTATTCACTTTAAATGACAACCAAAAGATGACGAAAAGTTCGATTTTGTATGTTACGTCTTTTTCATTTGTTATTTTGCGCGGTTTCCTTTGATGCATGCCGATTTTCTTGTTCATAGTACAAGCGCAGCCGCCTACCGCGTAGCCAACGCTACCGCGGGAGCTCGGGCGGAAGGCTCGCGCTCTGAGTGTTTGATGTTTTTTGTTAATATCTCGTTAAGGCTGCCGCGTCATTTTTGTTATGGTCCGAATCGATTGAAGCGTCCCCAGTAAACAAACGGACCCTAATGAAACTGTTGCGGTCGATAAAAAGAACTTGTACAGAAATGACATTTCCAGGTAGTCTGGGTAGACGAATTTTTTACGCATAGTTGCCACATGTTCTGTTCTCTCTGTCTCTGCCGCACTGTTGCCACAAAGTTCTCACTTTTTATCGAAAAGTCTTGACGGAATACAGCACGAAAGCTGCGTCTAGCGTCAGAGCCTCGCTGAACGTAGCAATAATGAAAGATAGAGAGGTCCGGGAATGTAAGAAGGAAAAATGGAAAGATACCAAACCTGACACAAATTGAACTATCATTATTAACCCTTCGTGGTCACACCTTCTTATAATCACAAGTTGGTCACACGGGGTTCACTGTACCCCAGCGTCATTTTTTGAGTTACCATTTTCATATTATTGAATCTTTTAACTATTCAGTGATAATTGTACATTCGTAATACTTATACAATCATGGTCTAATAGTCTTTCTCTAGAAATGTAAATGTTGATATGATAAAATCTGTAGTTGAAAATGAAGGATTCTCCACGGTTGCGGGGAAAAAGCGATTTTTTAATTTTTTTTATTCTTTGCTTGCGATAAATCCCCTTTGGAAGTCGTAAAGGCGCGACATTTTAACTCGAAAATTATTCTTGGAGTACAATACACCCCGTGTGACCACGAAGGGTTAACGATATTACACATCAAATTTATTTGCAGAATTGAAAGCCCGTTTCGTTCAAAGTAGACTTAAATTATTGGTAATTATGCAGAACAGGTGTTTCCTCACCGATTTCAATTATTTTTGGATATGTTTTCGGGGACATGATTCTGAACAACTTTTTCCTATACATGTTACCGCCGCTCGACCTTCGTTTCCGAGATATTCGCGAAAAACTGCTGCTACTACTACAATGTATTCTGCCGTATACCTATCTACAGTACGCGTCCGTGGTAACGTATGCACCAGCATGGGACCAAAGCAAATGACGAAGCTGGCCTTTGTTTCCGAGATATTTGTGTAAAACTTCGGTTGATTTATTTCGACGCAACGCATTCCAGTTTGCAACTTGTCCCGGGTATTAGTTTGGTTTGGGTTAGATTAGGGCGGGGGGCGCGCACCCGCGAGCGGGCGCGTAAAGCATGGTAGCGAACCGACGTGAGTCGGGGTGTTGACGGGCATCCGCAAGTTTCTGGTTCAAATTTCTAAACTCAGATCGGTTCGCTACCATGCGTTACGCGCCCGCAAGCGCCCCCCCCCCCCCCCCCCCCACTAATCTAACCCAAACCAATACTAATACCCGGGAGAAGTTGGAAAGTGGAATGCGTTGAGTTGGAATAAATCAACCGAAGTTTTTCGCGAATATCTCGGAAAAGAAGAATATATATAACTACCTTAGTTTGCTTTTAGTTAAATTTGGAAATTTATTGAAATTTATTCGTTGCTAAGTGGAAAGATTTCTGCCATTATGTTAAAAAACGCGCTTATGCGATTATTAAAATCGAATTTTCGTCGAAATTGGAACTCCGCTATGTATCCGGAATAATGATATTCACGTGTTCCATAACGCGGAACGTTTGCTCGTGTTTCCCGCCATACACGCTCGATATTTTGAGTGTGTGCCCCTGTATCCGGATCAACAAAGTTGATTTTATGATTCACTCTTAAGTGTCTGTAGCCTTCTTCATTTAAACAATTGTAAGATTTCCAACAGTCCGACATGACTGTTGTTCCTGGTTTAATCCATTTTTTTATAACGGAAAGTAGAGTTTCGCAAGTTCGATTTGGTACTGGTTCAATGAAAACTTGCTTACTATCTCGTTCAATTCCTCCAAACACCCACTGTCCAGTAACAAGACGGCCCTTGTTGTATTTACGCTTGCCAATCTTAGCTTCGTCAATTTCGACGACTTTGTTTTCGCCTCCCATTTGAACCGAAGATTTTTCGACCCATAATTCACACAACTCTCTGCAAAAGCTTGCCCAATCAACTGCTGTGTGTGAAGAAATACCTAATTCTTGTATCAAAAATGTTTGTCTGGGTGGCCGAAGCATTATATGGTATGCAATAAACCGACAAATATTTTGAATTGGCATGTGTATATTTTCAAACCAGGTATTGTGAAGTGCACTAATTCTTGACATACACTGTTGTTTTACGCGTTTTTTGTTTCTGTTCAATCTATAGAAGGTGTTATAACACGCAAACACTAATATTTCACTATTAAACGTCATTTCCGTTTTGCATTTCGCGCAATTCATCCTTCCATGAATTACTTTTTGTTCAATTAAAAACTCCAGTAAATTGTTATAATCATTGCAGATATTTAAAAATTCGTACAATTTCATTTCAAACACTCTCGGTACTGAAACAACACTCTTGATACAGAAAACTAAAGTGATACGTCTTTCACGTCGTGATGTGTGTACAACAATACTGAATAAACAGTCGAACGACCAGCCAAGGGCTCGGCTACGGCTAGTGCATACAAGTACATACAATGTATGTAGGTATGGGCAGAATGCACCGATAGTTTTTGGCAAATATCTCGGCAACGAAGGTCGAGCGGCGGTAACATGTATAGGAAAAAGTTGTTCAGAATCATGTCCCCGACAACATATCCAAAAATAATTGAAATCGGTGAGGAAACACCTGTTCTGCATAATTACCAAATTATTTCACTTTCATATTGATACGATGAAAAATAAAGAAATTCTGTTTCTGCATAATCGATGATACATAGTTCGGGCATGGGGGGACCTCAAGAATGAAAGCCTTCGATTAAAAAAATTATTTGTGGCCGACGGATGAATTCCCGTCGAATAAACTGATTCGTCCATGGCGTTTCAAATAAACCGAACTCTGGGTTATTTTTATTCAACGACAAATAAAGATAAAGTCTCTTTAATTTGATAGTTTATTTCAATAATGTATAAAACAATACTAATTTGCGTATCAATATCCCTTCTAAACTTCGCAATTCTTATTATATTCTCTTATTCTGCGCAATATTTATGTTTACTTGTGAAAAAATATAATGATATGATTATTCAATGATTGTTTATTTTGTTCGTTTTAATAGAATGTAAAACTTTCACATTTTCTATCGTATCGACATGAACATTTCAGTAACATACTTCTGAGATTTTCCAGATGAAAATGAATTTAAACATGTTATTAATTAGATTATTTTTAAACGATTTTATTCAGCTTCGACCCCGGTTTGTTTGTATTTTTGTATGTTTGATGTACTATGTATGGTTCAAACCTGGCAACTCAAATTTAAACAACTTCCAACTATCGAGTTGTCTTGAAGCTTTGCAGGCGAGCGTAGTTTAAATGGCAATACAATATTTAAAAGAAAAAAATTAACCCCGAAGGGGTGAAATCATTCCCCAGTCATCAATAAATATAACCCATAACCACAAAACGACTTGGAATCAGTCATTCGCGTTCTTTACGAAAACGACAAAAAGCCGTTGCGTTCGGGACGCTAGTAGCGTCGCGATTTCCGTAGTAAATACACAATTTATAACGAGAAATGATTCGTTACGTTCGTATAGGAAAAAAATTGTAGTACAAGAAAAGAATAATTTTTTAGTTTTAGTGTATTTTAATTTAGTTCTTAGTGCATTTTGAATAAAATCGTTTAACATAATTTTTTATATATATATTTTTTAGCATTGTTAGATTAGAAATGTTACATTTATCTTTAATTATCTAGTGCGGATCTAGAAATAACCCGATTTATACCATGTTTGAACTCATTTTAATCTGGAAAATCTCAGCATTACGTTACTGAAAACGTTACGTTTTACATTTTATTAATACTGTTGCGAACACCCTATGGATGGGAATCCATGGCCCGCTGGTGCTAGCGACCGGGACAAGAAGACAAGCGAGAAGAAAGCGATCAGACCGATCGCCTGTCAAGCTGATTCGAGAGTCAGACGCCATTGCGAATAAACGTACCGATAGTTCCATTGCTGTATATTAAATATTATATTCCGTTTTTACTGTTCTCATTTATGTTCCGTTCTTTCTGTGTTACATTAAAGTTCCGTTATGCCAAACACAAAACATAACATTACATAATCCATTTCAAGCAATACTGTATGCCTTTTGAACCGAGGCTTGAACCGAGATTAGAATCCACCGCCGAACAGCCCAAGCTCTCAAGATAAACACGCTGCTAAAAGTTACATATTTAAAATTTCAAAGCCTTCGAATAAAAGCCGAATAAACTACGGATAAAGATGAAAACCTTATTCGACGGTTCGAATAAACGTTCTTCAAATAAAAAAATTATCTTTCTCCGTCGAATAAATTCACTTCAAATAAATTGATTTATCCGTGGTGTTTGGAATAAAGATAACTCGCGTTATTCGAAGCTTCAAATAACGGATAAACATAAAGTATTTTTTATTTGAGATTATCCAGATAATATCTTTGCCCATCTCTGTAATCTCCAGCCGCTTCGCCGTGATTCATTCAAGTCTCCCTGTCGACAAAATAGTAATAGGGGAAATGCGGCAACAGCGCGATTCGTATCTCGATACGTATCGGAAACTAAGGTCTTCCTACATTTATCGGCTAGCTTGGACTTCCACCGGTTCTGATGGTACATGGCGCGAATATACCATCAGCGCCGGTGACTGAGAATCTTTAAAGCCTAATTCTGTCATTTTTCGAGTCTGTCTTAGTACACGAGGTCATAAATTCATTATCATTTCAACGTACGGTGCTTATTAGCGTTCATACGCACCAGACCCGCCTGCACGGATGTGTACTGGAGGCAACTATATCCGCAAGAACTTCCTTCTTGCCAATTCCAGGACGAAAGTTGGTTGAAACGGTTTGTTTACTACATTGCGTATACGTATAACGCTGGTGCTACGTGGCTCGAATATACCACCAGTGCCGGTGACGGAGAAGCCTTGAAGCTTCATTTTGTCAGTTTTCGAGTCATAAATTCATTATTATTTCAATGTACGATGCTTATTAGTGTTCAAACGCACCAGACCCGTCTGCACGGATGTCTACTGGAGGCAACTATACCTGCAAAAGCTTCCTTTCTGCCGATTCCACGACGTAAGTTGGTTGAAATGGATTGTTTACTATATCGCGTATACGTACACGATTTTCCTAGCTTGTGTGAGCGTACGCACACATTCAAGGCCCGATGCACGGCAGCCTTAACGATGTCTGTGGACAATATTTTCGCTAAGGAAAAATTTGTTTCAAATCACACCCTGAGTCACCCCTTTGAAGGAACTGCATCATTTTTGGGACACTCTGTATTGTGGTGAACCTCGTTTTTGCATATTTGCTTTTGTTTTGCTGTGATCGGTACTTAAAGTCTGCCGAAAATGGCAAAAGTTAAGAGCTTATCAAAAACTTTTATGTTTCCCATAGTTTTTATTTACGATTCTGAATTTTTTCTTTATGCGATGCAATTAATTAATTACATAGATATATATTCTATTAAGGCCATAGGTACTTCGGGTAAAATGTTAACAAACTTTTTGCAAAATTTTAAAAAGTTGCAACCATTTGCAGTGGGTGTAATTGATATCATATGAAAGAATTGAACACTTCTCTCCTAGAGACAACAAGAATTAGGTGCTACTTTATGCCAGAAGATTTGCATTGGGAAGACCACAAGAAAGAACATTTAATATTGTCCTAATGTTTTGTAAAATTACGAACATCTATTCTGGTAATTGCTAATGTTATATTTGGATACTCAAATGATGGCAATACTGCACGCAGATTTTTTAAGGATGTTAATAAGATGTGATTTGTAGTTGTCCAGTAGCCTCACTTTTCGAAAGCCTGGGTCTAAATGCGCGGTCCTAGCACGGGCCTCCGAGGGTTAATATCATTTATAGTAATAAAACTTAAAGGTCGCAAATTTGCGGTTTTATTGATCCGAATTTGATTAAAATATCTAGACAAGAACCAAAGTTATAGATTTTTGATCGGCGCCGGGTCGTTTTGTTCCATTGTGCGCTGTGGGTCTGACATAGTCTTTTTTTCTTGTTTGATCGAATATGGTTGCTGGTGGTACTGAATCATTATTTGATGCCTGACGGATTGATTGTCTTTTATCTTTAACTTCTTTCACGGGTATCTCAAAATAATTCAACGAATATGTATGTATATTCTTCCTAATATAATTTGGAGGTACTGGAGAAATAAAAAGCTTTGGAATTTTAAGAAAATAGGGTAAATGCCGGCGTCCGTAGTAGCCTCATACACGCTGTCCGTATGTAACCGAACTACGAACAAATTATGCTTTGTTGGGTATTGTTGGTAGGAACATACACACATTTATATGCAATAAGGTTTATTATAATAATGGAAAGAAATTATAAGGGTACCGGCGAAAATATAAGTGTACAAGAGTAATGGTCGTTCTTTATATAGCGAGTAGTATTCAGGTAGTATAGTTTTAATGCACTATAGACACAAAATACTCAAGCGTGAAATTATAAGAAAAGCTACGAAAACATTTCCCGACCCTTATCTTCGCGGTTGTGCACAGCCTTTCGTCGTGACAGTTTGCTAAAGTGTCGTTACTTTCTAAAAAAATGTCGTTTTTTGTAATTTTTTCTGTTAAGTCCACTAGCGAGTTTAATGCCGTTTAATAATCTGGCATTGTATTTTATTTCACACCAATCGTTTAGGTGCTACAGGTTTCATCGTTTTGGAGATCCGTGCAGTGGAAGAGGACCAGAGTGGTCCTGCTAAGAAAGGATGGAAAAAACGTGGCTACCCCGGGGGTATACAGATCAGTGTGTGTCATCGACGGGGTAGCAAAGATATTTGAGTACATCTTAAAGGATCGGATCATAGAAGCTGTGGGACCTGGTGGATTTGCGCCAAACCAATATGGTTTTAGTAAAGGTAGAAGCACCTCGCAGGCGTTGTACCAGGTTAGGATGTTTTTTGAAATGAAGACCAAACAGGGACAATATGCGGCAATAGTCACGTTTGATGTGAGGAATGCCTTCAACTCTTTGAGCTGAGAGGTCATCCATGAGGAGGTTAGGAAAAGAGCCTTCCCGGGGTACCTGAAGAGAATTTTGAGGGGGTACCTCAGCGATCGGTGGGTGACGTACCATCTTGAGGATGGCGTCATTCACCAGATAATGGGGACCGGGGTTCCACAGTGTTTGGGGGGGGGGGGAGCTTATTTTTCATCTATGAAAATATGATCTTCTCATCATCTCAGTTTGTTCCATTTTATAAAAAATAAAATCGAGCAGAATATGAGCACAATTGATCTATATTTAGAGGTAGCTCAATAGTGGTGAAATTTCCAATGTACATGATAATTATATGGAAGGGCATGGAACACTAAGTGGAACTGGTAAGTTACCGAACTGATTTGTTCCTTTAGACATACAACCACTGTATAAAAACGTTAGACAATACATTATTATGTTTACGAGTAGCTCAAGTGAGTCAAGGATTATAGAAATAATGAAAATTCAATATATAATGGCCATATTTTAATTTATACATTTACATTTACATTACATTACATTTACATTTACATTTCACAAGCACTCAGACATCAGATGTCAGCAGTGTGTTTCCTGCTATCAGGGTACAAGCTACGATGGTCCTCAACAACTTGCATTAGGAATTGTAGCTGCATCTCAGCAAGGGTTATTAATCCACTGTATTCCTGAATAAGTGCCACTCCACGTTCGGCATAATCGTTAACAACTTGTAGAGATTGGATTGTTTCTATAACAGACTATTCTGTTTAATCATCTCTAACGTCCCACAAGTCTGGATCAACCGTGAGAAATCCATCTGGAAGTTCCAACATTCGGAAGATGTCATGGAATTTTTAAAAATTTTTTTAATTTAATTACAATAGACGGGTTAGACAACCATTTGGTACAATTAATTACAAAATGAGGTGGAGAAACGGACGCATATTAATAAAGAAATAGAGAAAGAAAAAGAAAGAAAAGGAAAAAAGAAAAGCACGAATATACAATATGAGACATTCAACGCAACAGACATAAAAGTCAACCTTCTAAGTTCTCTTCTAAATCCTTCTGGAACTTCTTCCGCAAAACAGGGGCCTCACAGCATCCCGCTCGCAGTCTCTTTTTCCCAATTCTCTGATCCAACTGCTATCAATGATTATTTCTTAGACTCCATCCCGTCCTCCGCTCCAGACCCTAGTTTAATTCGTGATTATACTTCTCCTGCTTTCGACTTCCCATCTTTCTCCTTGGATCCAATTCAAACTAGTGACCTTCTTGCCGTTCTTAAAACCACGAAACCCACGTCATCTGGCCCTTCCGACATTTCTGCGGATATGGTATGCCTCTCCATGCCGAGCTCCTTGGACCCCCTCCTCCATACCTTTATCTTCTTCCTTTCCAGTGAATCTTTCCCGTCACGGTGGAAACATTCAATAGTTACACCCATTCCAAAAACCAATGCTCCTAGCATCTTAAATTCTCTCCGCCCCATTTTTACCCTCCCTTTCCTTTCCAAAATTCTCGAGAAGCTGTGCTCTCTACAAGTACAAAAATTCCTTACCAATACTAATGCATTGCCGATTTTCCAATCTGGCTTCAGACCAAGCTTTAGCACCACGAGGTCACTTCTCCATATGTCGAACTTGGTACTTAGGGCTTTTGACTCGCGTCGTATATCATGTATCGTCTCGCTCGACTTTTCAAAAGCTTTCGATACTTTAAATCATGAGTTGCTTGTCAGTAAAATGGGCAATTTAAACATTAACATCTCAGCTTTGGATTGGTTTCGTTCTTACCTTACTAGACGCTCGCAAAAATTTGTAATCCGTAACCCTTTTCCGCAATTCTCGTCTATACGTTCAGTTACACACAGAGTTCCTCAGCGCTCGGTCTTGGGATCGTTACTTTTTAACCTTGTGGCGGAATTACCCCTCTTACCAGAATTCTGTACGGCATACATGTACACGGACAATACCCAACTTGTTCTGTCTCTTGACTCTGATCGCTGTGCGTCGGACGCGCAGCAAGTTGAATCGGATCTTGTGAGGATTCAGGGGTGATCAGCGTCACACGGTCTACATTTAAATCCTTCTAAATTCTCCTTCCTTCTCGCTAGTTCACCAATTCTCCTTCAAAATATCGGATCATTCAGTATTTCACTAAACCAACCCATAATCCCTGCGAAATCATCATTAAAAGTACTTGGTGTTACCTTTGACTCCTCCTGGAACTTTACCCACCACGTATCCATCCACGAAATTCCTTGCTGCACATCTCCGTCTAAAACTCCTGCATCCATTCAAAAGAATCCTCTCCACTCATCAAAAACTCATTGTCTCGCAGTTACTTGTCCTTTCACTATTTGACTATGCCGATATTGTTTATTTTCCATGTATCACTAAGTCGACACTTCGTCGCATACAATATGTCCCGAACTCTTGTCTTCGCTTCTCGTTTAATACGCGGAAGTATGACCATATCACCCTGCTATTTGCTCAAACAGGCTGGCTAAACATATCCCAAAAATGGATTCTTCATCTCTGCTGCTTAGTATATAAAGTACTCTTTACGCAAACACCTCTTTACCTTCTTGACCTAATCCCTCGCAACGCCGAATTCCACTCCTCCAACTCCTGCCATACGAGAAGGAAACACAGTCTTTCCACTCCTACTTTCCATTCCGCTAAATTCTCCGGCTCATTTTCCTATGCAGCATCTCATTTCTATAATCTTCTTCCTGATGCTATCTGCTCACTTCCCACTCTACACTCTTTCAAAAATGCTGCCAAAGCATTTCTTCTTAGTCATCCACACATAGCATAATTCTAAACCCGGCTGATGTGATCTACCGCTGAGTCTTTATAACGTCTTATTTTTATACTCTACCCTTCATTCTTGTTTTCTCTACTTTTCCGATTCTATCTCGGGTCAGGCATAATAACAGCCTCGCTGAGGTTCGCCCATTCTGTGTTTGCGTTTCTAATTCTACTGCGTCTGTATAATATATTACAAAGAATAAAGACGATTTATTATTATTATTATTATTATTATTATAAAAGATTTGTACGGATCTTACCTATTGAATAGGAGAACATATCAAGTTGGTCGTGATAAGAATTAGCAATGCTACATATGTGATCGATGCAATTATGTTTGCCATAGAAGGTTCCACGAGTTTTTACGTTAAAAAGATTACCGATGCCTTAGGCTCTTAGTGATTGCACTGAAATTGAGTTGGTTTAGTATGGTTTGAAAATTTATTCGGTTATTTATCGCATTGTGTAAAAAGGTCAGGTCTGATATAATTCTTCTGTTTTCAAGAGTTAACAAATTTAGTCTGGAAAGCCATTGATTGTAATTATGGCAATATATAGGAATACTAGCACCAGATTTGTAAGCTATTAAGGGGATAGCGCTATTTAGGACGCTAGGAATAAGGTGATTCTTAGGATTTTTTTTCTAAGAAACTGTTAAGCGGATCTTTTCCAAACTGTCAGGAGACTTTTAGTTCACATTCGAACAATAAAAATTTATTTTTACGTTACAAAGTGTTCGGTAGAAATGAAGATATATGAACACGTTCGTTAGGACCCGCGCGCCGAAGATGAAAATTTGCGATTGTAATGGTGGCCCCATTTCTTCCCTGAAATAAAAAAACCAAGGATTTTCTTATTTCTAGTATAATTACATTGTCGATGAACCTAAGATATTGATAAATAAATTGAATTGAACAACTCTTTTCCACAAATAGTACGAAATATCTTAGGGCAGAATCGTAACTTTTTCTTTGAAGTCCCACCAATTTGCCAACTTTTCACTTTTTTTCGTTTGTTAGGTTCATCGACAATGTAATGATACTAGAAATAAGAAAATCCTTGGTTTTCTTATTTCGGAGAAGAACTGGGGCCTCCAAAGTAATCGCAAATTTGCAACTCCGGCGCGTAAGTCTTAACGAACGTGTTCATATATCTCCATTTCTACCGAACACCTTGTAACGTAAAAATTAATTTTTATTGTTTGAATTTGAACTAAAATACCCTGAAAGTTTGGAAAGGATCCACTTAACAGTTACTTAGAAAAAAATTCCCAAGCATCACCTCATTTCCCTCCTTGCTCCCGCCATAATCTTAGATATTTATGTTGAACGCTTTTGATTCTACTGCAGTGTATTTTGATGTAAGGAAACCAAATTATAGAGCCATATTCAAGATGAGGCCGTACTATGGTGTTGTATAAAAGTGAGTTTGACTTGGTAGATAGATGCGGAGAAGAACGGTAACTAAAACCTAAAGTTTTGTAGGCAGAGTTGATTATTTTTGTATAGTGGTCCGTAAAGGATACCGTTGACGTAAAGGTTATTCTTAGATCAGTTAGGTCAGTTGTACTGTTAACTAAAGGTAAAAGGAGTATTTCCTACAGTATATTGATGTTGGATGTTTATATCTTTATGACTATAACGGATCGCATGACATTTGAAGATATCAAACATAAGGCTATTCTCTTTACACCACTTTTCAAGAGACAAGAAATCGCCTTGGAGCAAAATAGCCTTTTCCGCATTTTTTATAGATCGAAAATTTTTTAGGTTGTTAGCATAGAGGAGAAAATGAGAAAATAAATACTGTAGGTACTACAAAAACATGGACATGATATTTCCGTGTAAATAATTAGTTTTTTAAAATCTTTTATATAAATCGATAGTACATCTAAAAAGCTAATACGCACTTAATTAGGAGTGTGTCTGATCTCTACCATTTGTGATTATTACTTGACAGCGTTTGGGCATACTTTCGACCAACTTTTCGACGTATGAGACAGGAAGAGACCCCCACTAGGGCTTTTAATTTTAAAATACCCTTTCCTCGGAGTTTGTACTTCATAATAGATCAAACATTTTCTATTGGATTAGCATCAGGAGTTGAGATGGTCAATCCAACACGTTGATACCGTTACTCGTTTTCCATTCCGTGTAAAGGCGGCTTCGGTGTTTCAGATCATTATCGTCTTGAACTGCCCACTGCCTTCTAGTTCCATCAAACCAACGTTTCGCTGATGTTAGGAGACCCCTTCTATATACACTCCTGAAAAAAATTAAAGGAACACTATAATTTCCCGAAAATTTTGGTCATTTTCAAATGGCTGTATCTCCGCGAAAAAAGGTTGCAAAAAATATTTTTAAAAAAGCAATTTAACGCTTGAAGTCTCTAGTTTTTGAAACAATGACTCAATTTTTTTTCTTCGTCCATTATGATACTGTTTTATTAAGATGAAGTGCAGGAAACGAAGTTTCAGAAATTTTTGCCTAGTTTGGACGTATGCACGGGCCAAAAAGAATTTTTTCAGATAAATCCAATAGAGTGCTCTTATAGAGCAAACATTTCTCTTTAATTTCGTTTTTTTTGGTTTTGTTGTATGATTTTTATTGACCGAATTATGCCCCATCAAAGCAAACAAGGAACTTTTCACTTTGGACGCCTATAACTTGCGAAAGCATGATCGCAGAAATTTTTTCATGAGTGTTTTGGAAAGCTAAGAAATTATCCTTTCAAAATCTTTAGTTGCCAATTTAGTGAGATTTTTTTGCATCGTATAAAATCCATTTTAAAATAATCCCAAAAATTACATATTTACCATTTTTTGGGAAGCATGATGCCACTTCAAGGAAAATCAAGGAATCATTTAAGTGTCCACGTTTTTTGCGAGTTAAGACTACCTGTAAACATTGTGCAAAAGGCCGGACCAATCAGATTTTTTTTCCGTATGTCCTCAATGGTCAAACATGCGATATGGTCTGAAAAATTGAAGGATCACTTGTTTTATGTTATGTTTCTCTGTAAAACCCTTTTTTTGTTCTCGCGGCTTTTGAACAATTGTTGCACGTTTTTTTTTGTTAGTTCAACGTCATTTTAGTAAAAAGAAAAGATTTCAAAAATTTAATAAAAACATTTTTATCCAATCTCTTCGCAATGACAAAAACTGTACTTCAATAACTGGCATTAGCACCACCCAAAGCGCGCCACGAGTTAGTGCATGCGCGGTCGGATTTACACCTCATTGTGTGTGCGTCAGCACGGAGAGATGAGACCCTCCGGTTCGTCACTCCCGCAGTATTTTCTGACTCCAAACTCACTCTCCGATGTGTGTATGTATGGAGGCACGCGCGCGCGTTGTGTGTGTGTGTGTGTGTGTGTGTGAATGTGTATTTGTGTGTGGTCTAATAATGGGTGTTGCCACCTCTTCGCACGATTACTTCCCTCAATCGGTTGCGCATGTTAATGCATTTCCGAATTTTCACTTGAGGAATTCTGTTCCAAATTTGGCAGAGGGCGTATGCTAATTACCTCAAATTCGCCAGGTTCGGGTACTGTCGTCGCAAACGTCGCCCAAGAATGTCCCAAACATGCTCAATGGGATTCAGATCTGGACTCACTGCTGGATGGTCGAGCACTGATATCCGATTTTGGCGCAAAAAATGAAGCGTATGACGTGCAGTATGCGCCCTTGCATTATCCTGCATAAGTACGAAGCGGTTTCCCATGCGTTGACGCAGAGGGAGTAAAACGGGGCGCAGAATCTCGTCCACGTACCCCTCAGCAGTCAACCCACCAGGTGGGAGGACAATTAATGGAGAACGTTGGTACCCTGATACCCCGGCCCAAACCATAACCGTTCCACCACTAAACGCGGTGACCGGCCTTGTATGGTTGACATTATGGCGTTCACCACGACGACGGCAGACCCGAACCCGTCGATCGTTCCCGTGGAGGCAAAATCGGGACTCGTCAGTAAAAAGGACATTTGTCCATTGCTGCTGACCCCAGTGCGCATAAAGTTCGAGCATATGCCAAACGCTGCCGTTGATGTGTGGGAGTGAGCAACGGGACTCGCATTGGGCGCCTCGAACGCAACCCAACGTCCCTCAATCGATTCCTGACGGTCCTGCTAGAGATCGGACGTGGCGGATTGTGTCTGTGGTTCACAAATTGTCCTGCAATAACGCGTGAAGTGACGGTTGGCTCCCGAAGAGCATGTCTGGTAATCATCCTATCGTCTCGCGAACTTCTTGCACGTCTGCGTCCTTGCCCTGATCTGCGAGAGTACTGCCCAGTATTTCGAAATCGAGCATAAAGACGATTGACAACCGACGGACTTACACCAAAAGAATTGGCAACTTGTCGCTGACTGTGACCCTCCTCCAACAAAGTGACAAGTCGAGCGACTTCGTACTCAGTTAGGTGACGTCGGGGCATAACGCTATGCAAAAAAGAAGTGAGCTAAAATTCGAATTTAGAGTCGCAGGTTGCTGCGTAAGTGGCAAGCTGCGGCGTAGCGTCTTGTCTTGCTGTGCTGGCGCATGCGCAGTGAGGCGTAGGTCCGAGCGCGCATGCGCCAACTTGTGGCGCGCTTTGGGTGGTGCTAATGCCAGTTATTGAAGTACAGTTTTTGTCATTGCGAAGAGATTGGATAAAAATGTTTTTCTTAAATTTTTGAAATCTTTTCTTTTTACTAAAATGACGCTGAACTAACCAAAAAAAAACTTCAACAATCGTTCAAAAGCCGCGAGAACAAAAAAAAACGGTTTTACAGAGAAACATAACATAAAACAAGTGATCCTTCAATTTTTCAGACCATATCGCATGTTTGACCATCGAGGACATACGGAAAAAAAATCTGATTGGTCCGGCCTTTTGCACTTAAGGTTTATGTCCCGATGTTTTTTGCAATAAGATGCAACTTACGTGTGATTGATGCCACAATTGCCCGCAATGCTTTCTTCGCACTCCAGGTACATGTTCTCATCTCCGTGATGACGGATGAAAGGCGTGAAGTCCGTGTAGATGCGTTACGCAAAATTTTGCAAACCCGAGAATTAGGTGAAAGTGGTGAACAAATACTACCTCGTGCACTTCCGGAAATCAACTTCTCCGCAGTCTAACGCATGGTGAAACTCGTGATCAAAGTAACCTGTCAAGTGTGCGGCAGCGATGCAAGGAATGGTTTCATTCGGTATACCAATATTCGGCACACCAATAACAGCCATAACAAGCGCAGTTTCTCGTTCTGGCAAATAAAGATATGAAAATACATCACAAAAAAACGATAAAATTATTTAAAAGAAAAATAATAATATAAAATACAAAAAATAACACAAAATCAAGGAGCCCGATGTACAGCTACCCCTGTGTAGTAGATTCTGGGCCACTTGTTCCGTTAGGAAAGTGGGCGCAAAGCTGCATTTTTTTATGCTTTATAGTGCCGACAGGCCATTCCTGTCGTTCTGAAACCAGCCACGGGTGTTTCTTTGCTTCATTTACGCAACAAATATAGTCCTAGGTAAAAGAAAGGTAGAATCCATCAACGGGAAAAAGTTGAACTTTCTTAAGTTTTTTACTAAAATTTTGAAAGTTAAGGCCTTTGGTGCACACAGATAAAATTATCCGATCGAGCTGAATTTTTTACACGTTTTATTATGCCAAGTAGGCATCTTTTCCGTACTATTAGAATTTGATCATCGAAAAAAAAGTTTTTTTCACTCCACCCTGATCACTATAAAGAGTAAATGCAAGGGCGGGATGATATTGGTCACAAGGGAAGAGTATATCGGAGGCAGAAAAACGTTAATATTTATCCAGGAAAAAAATAATAAATCAAGAACACCACCATGACTATTGCTAATCTGATTACATTGAGACAGATTGAGTATGTTAAAAGAGTCACATACGATATTGTCTGAGGCAGAGTCAAGACCGATATTATTTGTGACGAAGTCACCTCACGAGCCGTGCGAACGCCAGGCACCGAGACAGTAGGTTTAGTTCGCGTCGCGACCGCGGCTCCGAGACGGCTCTCGCGGGCGAAGATCTACGGCCTCACGATATAAAGGCCGCGGCGAGCGGAATCAGGAGCACTTGTGCATGTCGCTATACGGCTTCACGCAATACAAGACGCTCGCTTTTTGATAGCCTTCGAGGTGTGTCAGTGTTCGGCCATCGCCACCACTGTACCAATACCAGCCTCCGTCCGAAATCGGCCGAGATTTATCTTGCGCCTCACCTACGTCAGAGAGGTGTCTCTGCGCGCATTAGGCCGGAGCCCTATTGCACTCTGAAGCTCTATTTTACGACTCTCGAATGAACGCGCCTCTTAAGGCCATTCCGAGCAGAACGTTAAACAACTCCGCATCCTACCTCCTTGACCGCTCGTCGAAAGTCGCCGCCGCCGCGAACCGACGCGCCGCCGTTACCGCTCGAGCACCGGAGCTTTTCCGCCGCGAACCGACGCGCCGCCGTTACCGCTCGAGCACCGGAGCTCTTCCGCCGCACTACTAGTACGTACTACCGGACTAATGTAACATCATACACGCCTTAATAAAGAACTGTTACTTGATACCCAGCATCGGCAGCTTGATACGGCAGCGGACCAAGGGACCAGCCCGCGGGCCAGCAACGGGCCGCCGCTACCGTTGGTCCGGCATGGCCTTCAGAGCCTCCCAATGGTCGCGCCATCGGCAGCAGCCACCAACGCAACGCCGCTGACTCAGCCAGGCCTTCAAGGCACCCCACCGGCCGCGCCACCACCGGTCGAAACCACCGGGCCATCACCACTAGCTCTACCAGGCCTTCAGGGCCCACCAGCGGCCGCACCACCGCCCATGGACCCCGCCGAACAACAGCCGCTGGCTCAGCCAGGCCTTCAGAGCCCACCAGCGGCCGCGCCACCGCCAATGGATCCCGCCGAACAACAGCCGCTGGCACAGCCAGACCGTCAGGCCCCCCCAGCGGCCGTCCCGACCACGGCAGGACGCCCGTGAAGATAACCCCGGCATGGTGATCTTCGACCCTGCCGCCATGCGACCCCGCCGGGTGTACGCGACCTCAACCGCCGTAGTCCTGGGCAGTCGGTTCCGCAACGGCGACCTCGGCATCGAGATCAGAAGCCGGCGGCCGATTGCCCCCGCGGAACACACTCCGCCCTCGTAGTTTAAGTTAGGATAAGTTTTGGTGGTGGGTAGGTGTAAGTGCGCCGGGTTGCAACCCCCTTAGGTTAAGTTAGACTCTTGTGTATGTCGCTATACCGCTTCAAGCAAACCAACAAGACGCTCGCTTTTTGAAAACCCCGAGATGTGTCAGTGTTGGCCATCGCCACTACTGTACCATTACCAGCCTCAGACTGAAATCGGCCGAGAGTAATCTTGCGCCTTGCCTACGTCCGAGAGGTGTCTTCGCGCCCATTAGGCCAGATCTCTATTGCACTCTGAAACTCTATTATACGACTCCCGGGCGGATGCGCTTCTACGGCCATCCAGGGTTACACAACTCCGCATCCTACCTCCAAACCGCAGCTCCTCCGCCGCCCTACTAACCGACTGCGCTGACTGGACAACTGTCACATTCACGACTCGTAAAGGTTCAATAAACATTGTTAACTGTTACTAAGCCTTAACTCATTCGCCGAACCCTGACATACCGACTGAGTCGGCATCTAATCCCTTCTCCGTTCCACCGATAATCGTCTCGCGACCGGACACGATTACAAGACAATGGGAAAAAGTATTGTAATAATCAAATTGACAAGCTATTAAAGGATTGTGGAATCTAAAGAAGACTATCTGCTCCATATACACCACAACAGAATGGAATTGCTGAGAGGAAAAATAGAACATTACTAGACATGGCAAGGTGCATGCTGATAAAATTGGGATTGGAAGCTAGTTTTTCGGCTGAAACTGTATTGATGGCAAATCACATTAGGAATAAATGTGCTACCCGTTCATTAGACGGGAAAATACCGTACGAACTGTGGTTTAACAAAAAGGTTAGCATAAATTATTTGCGAGCTTCTGGCTAAAAGGCCTATACAGTGGATAAAAACATCTCGAGAGGTAAGATGGATGAAAGATGGAAAGAAGGTTTCTTAGCGGGATACTTTGAGCAGACGAAGGGATACGGGGTGTACATCCTACAGATGAGAAAGGTCGTCGTGTCACGAGATGTAAAGTTCACGAATGAGGCAGATGAAACTACAGATATGGGTGAGGCAAAGTATTGTTTAGGTATTGGAATTTTGCGAAAAGAAAATGAAATAATGTTAATCCAGAGAAAGCATATACGAGATATGTTAACCAATTTCGGAATCGAAGAAGCAAAAGGGGTAGATACACCTGCTAATGTCAATGAAAGATTCTATCTAGACCAGGGCTACACAAGGAGCTGTTTTCGGCGCCTAGCGGCGAGCAACCCGTCTGTCCCGTCGATAAGGTTAAAATCACTGAGGAGAACTGCATTAGTGTACATGCATTTGGTATGACTTGAACCCAACCATATATACTTACGTTACGAGCCTACGAGCACGCACATACACTACTGCAGTTCTCCTCGCCGATTCTAACCTTAGCAACGGGACAGGCGGGTTGCTTGCCGCTAGGCGCCGAAAACAGCTCCTTGTGCAGCCCTGATCTAGGCAAAGGAGATTGCGATGTACTATATATGGTTCTATAATTGGAGCGTTAATGTACATAGCTGTAGTACCGAGGCCAGAAATAATGAATCAGGTAGTATACTTGTCTCAGTTCGCATTAGCGTACAGCAAATCACATTGGAATACAGGAAAAAGAATTTTGCGATATCTTAAACAAACAATAAATTTTGGTTTAGTGTAGAATAGAAAGGGCGATATAGAGATAAAGGGGTACGTCGATGCGGATTGGGGATCAAATGTAACGGATAGGAAATCATATACTATTGTGTTATATCATATACTATTGCGGTTATACTTTTGTGATGTGCCATGCACCTATTTCGTGGTAGTCATAAAAACAAAAGACCGTAGCGTTGTCATCAGCAGAGGCTGAATACATGGCCATATCGTACACAGCTAAGGAAGCGATATGTATTAAGAATTTTTTTTAAAGAAAGTAGATTAAACGTAGATATAAGATTATTTAATGATAATCAAAGTGTGAATTTACTGGCACGAAATGCAGCCTTTCACGATACATCAAAACACATTGATCTTAGGTATCACCATGTAACAGACAGAATTAAGAAGAAAGAGCTTAAATTAGAATACGTACCAACAGAAAGCATGATAGCAGATGTATTGACCAAACCAGTAACCAAGCCAAAGCACATTTTTTGTTGTAAAGGATTAGGATTACGAGAAATAGACAGCGAAGCGAAGTGCTTTCTGCGTGCATTGAGGGGGTGTGTTGAGAATACGTGAGCGTGCAATGCATACAGTGAACCGGTACGTGTGCAAATATGTATGAGTAGTGAGATGGCGCGATGTGTATTGGTTATGTTCGAGCGTCGCAATGTGCCGTGCGTTCAGTGAGTTTGTCCTATTAAAATTTTTATCCATTTTCATCCTAGTAATAGACATTCGTATTATTTCTTATACGCTAAGGATATAAAAATATCCCATAATTCTAATCTTTGTCGTGTGCTTTCCAAAATAGCCTAATAAGATTACACTTGAAGTAATGCATGTACGAATGTGCTGATATCATAATGATTGATACACGTCATTGATTAGTTTTAATGAGCTTTACCTTGGATACAATTTTAGGTGTGCACAGCCTTGCTTAACTAATTGAATGCTGTCTAAACTTTATATAACTAATAATTTAAATATGTGTTTAAGAAACTATTTTATTAATGGAAATTGGTAAAATGGGCAACAGATTCGGTAATAGAAGTTTTATTTGTTTGCAAAAAAATATAACACATAAACTATTTATATGTATGAAAAGAGATTAGCCACAGGTATTTCAGCGTATATTTACAAAATACAAAAAATTAATAGTAGCTATACTAAGCCGATTCTGGACCAACGCGGAGCGAGGGGGTGAAGCGGGGCGAGGGGTGCCGGGCCGTAGGCGAGGGGGAAGCGGGAGGGGGGTCCGCGACCCGTGGAGGTAAGGACCGCGACCCTGGAGCAGCAGGTGGGGATGAGTCAATAGTGGGGGAAGACGGCCCACGGAGCAGGGGGAGGGGGTACAGCCGATGACTCGCACGCGTCGTAGGAAGCGATCCGCAACCCCCATGGCCAGATCGCACCCCGATATCTGTGACGTTCGAACCAGGTGTACGAGAGAGAGTGAGAGGTATAATATTTACACCGCTCTCCCTCTCCCTCCTACGCTCTAGGACCATAGTCAAAACATACGGACATCGAAGGTCAATTTCCGAGAATAACGCGGTATGACGCGTAGAAGATGCAAGTCGAAACCTGCATTTTGTTACGGCGCAAACACCAACGTTACGTGCCAAAAATACATACCGGTCGAAGGTTAACTTTCGAGAATAATTAAGCCGAGAATAATGCGCAGCAGCATCGGGGCGCGCTATCTCGGACCGCGAAACTTCAAAGCGGACAGCGGCGACGTTTGAACAAGGAGAGCGAGAGAGAGGTACGATATCATACCTCTCTGTCGCTATTTCTCTCTTGGTCGGAAAAACATACGGCGGTACGACGCGTAGAAGATGCAATTCGAAACCGACGACATTTGAACAAGGAGCGCGAGAGAGAGGTACGATATCATACCTCTCTGTCGCTATTTCTCTCTTGGTCGGAAAAAACATACGGCGGTACGACGCGTAGAAGATGCAATTCGAAACCGATATTTTGGTATGGCGCGATAAGCGCGCCAACAATAGATCACAGTAACGATGGAAAGTACGGGAATAATGCGCAGCAGCATCGGTACGCTTCTGTTCGCGCTAATGAATGCAGGTAAACTTTCGAGAAGAATACGCATATGCTTACAAACCGATATGTGATGGAAATTTTTCTCCCAGCGCAGAGAAAAATTATGAGGAGGTAAGGAGGGAAGGAGGAAGATGGGGTAGGAGTTACATACAAAAACCTGGGGATACTGTGAGACTGTTATAATCGTTCAGCATTCGACAGCGACGCGATTGAAATTATGTTTGACGAGTGAAAAAAGTGATAAAAGTGTACGTATGGATACTAGTTTTGGTGTACATATGAATATGGAGGTGAAAGTGTTGAATAGAAGTTTAATAAAATTAGTTTTTTTCAGTTTCACAGCAAGAAAAAAGAATACCATCGTATGCAGTTTCCGTCACCACCACCTCCGGAAGACGATGTACCGTGGGACGGAGTTGTCCCCACCGAATACCCGATGCTATGTTTACGGAGCATCAGCACCCCCCTGTGGATCCATCTAGGCCATATGCCTGGAAAGCGGCTGTGTGATAGGTGCTACACAGAGCTCCCGGAGAACGAACGCATCGATTGCTTCCAAGCCGCTATCCACATCGCGGTGTTTAGCATCAATTATCATCGATACATGTATTGTGCAACTTGTGAGACGATAATTTACACCCCCAACCTTGCAGGTCAGTGTTCAAAGTGCATTGATAAATATGTTAATATGTCACAGAATGAGCAACACAACCTCACGGCAGGGGGTGTGTTAAATGTAGAATTTGAATGGTAACCCTCCCCAAGGGAACCCGAGTAAAATTTTTTACATTTTTATTTTGTATACCAGTTTACTTTCCTACATATTCCTATTCAATTCATCATATTACTATGACGTGGGTTGGAGAGGGTGAAGAAAAAACATATTCATATACAGAAAAAATTGATCAAGTATAATAAAACCGCGGAAGCTAATGTAAATACTTTACAAAATGTGTGTGAAAAGTATTAATTTGTTTTGTCGTAATATATGTATCTATAATAGGAAAGGAGCGTGTAAGGTATCAGACAATACAGGTATTCCTATGAAAAAGTATTGTATTTATTGGAAAAGTATATAGACATGTATACAGTAGTACTATGGTACGTTGCGAGTATCGCGTATCATCGAATCCAAGCTTAACGCTAATAATTCACAATCTAACAAAGAATGCGGTTCGAAGTATTCGCTTTCGGAAATGAGTTTTTCATAATCCGCGGGAAAGAGACAGCACTACTTGGTGGTACAAAGCTAACAATTTTTTCAAAATGTTTTCCAACGTCGCAGCGTCTCGCCCGATCGTGTGTAATTTGACTCCACTGGAGCAGCCGTGCGGGATGACGTCATTTGGTGGCGCGAAGAAGCCGCGAATCATAGAAAGAATTATGTAGCGTCAGCAGAAATTTTTTTTCCATATCAACAGACATTTTTTCTCAACGCAGAGAAATAATAATTTTAATCCCCTCCCACACCGATCTGTTGAACCAATATGTAGCAAACAGACAGACACTCTAAAGCTAAAAATTTTTCAATATGTTTTTTCAATCTTAACATCGCAGCGTATCGCGCGATCACGTGTAATTTGAATCCCCCGTGATGGGACCGCCGTGCAAGATGACATTTGGTGGCGTGAAGAACGTACGAATCATAGAAAGAATTATGAAGTGTCAGCAGAAATTGGTGAGGAGAGAAGAAGGAAGACGGGTAAATAAATAGATTGTAATATATGTAAAATGATTATATATTGTTACATTAAAAAAAAATAGAAATATAAAAAAGAAAAAATATAAAAATAGAATATAAATAGTGTCTCGGCAGAATCCTCTCTCTCTGTCTCTCTCTCTCTCTCTCTGAAAAATTTCTGGGAGCGGATCGAGACTGAAAAATCTTTCTCAGACAAGACCCGCTCCCAGAAATTTTTGCAGAGTGACATTGTTTCCCTCTGTGGAAATTTTTTATCTATACCAATATGCAGCATTAGCTGAATTTTCCCCTTAAACGCAGAGAACACGTTCAGAGTGGTACGACAGACGTTCGATACGCGATCAGAGTGCACGTTCGACAGACGTTCGATACACGTTCAGAGTGGTACAGCAGACGTTCGATGCACGTTCAGAATGGTACGACACACGATCGATACACGTTCGATACACGTTCAGAGTGGTACGATAGATGTTTGGTACACATTAAAATGGTACGATAGATGTTTGGTACACATTAAATTGACATGGTCTAGTCAAATGATAAGTCCAAAGAAGGAGAGGATGATCTGTGAAGAATTCGAAGAAGATGAGTGCCAGGAGGATGGGGATGGTCAGTGAAGAAGAAGGTGAAGACCAAAGGCATCCTACTTTGCAACTTTAGGTATAGGTCCTCATGTGATAAATCCCGTTATTGTGGATAGTGAAAAGAAGCTATAGTGATACTCGGTTGGTATAATTGCGGGTATTTCTAAATCGTTTTTGTAAGTCTTCTAATTTGTTTGCTATCTTTATTTAATTCTTCCGGGTGTTTAATTATCCTTCTAAACTTGAAATTTGTGTTTCCGTACGAATTTACAGTGGTCTGTGGATGTGTAATTTCATCGAATGACAAAATTGTGGCCACGTAAGTAGTACCATGTTTTTTCTATTCCGTATTGTTTTCTACTTTCTATTGTGAATTTGGCTCTAGGGATTGTATATTTGTTTCTTATTGTTATTATACCAGAATCCTTAATGCTATACATATTTGTGCTCTTGTTGTCGCAATTTACTGCTAGTTGTATCGGTTTCTGCGCGATATAAATCCACGCGCCTGGTTGTTGTAATTCTATCTGGAGCGTGTGATTCAGTGTCATAATTCGCATCTTACAATTGTTTGAGGTTTTTGCTAATTTTGTGTACAACTGTACTTCGCACGGTCCGTATGGTATCGCATTGAACATTGGATGATTAGAGGTGCAGAGGTACAGATCGTTTATTGTCTTACATTTTGCTAGGCCTTGTTTGCTTAGATGTATATAATCTTGCACCGAGGTGTCAAGTACCACGTATGAGTCGAGGGGATCTATACGCGTAGAACGATTCGTTTATCTTCGTGGGTACCAGGTGCACCTTGCTCAATTTTAATTTTTTTGCGTTTAACAATGGAATATCTAGTAGTACAGTAATTAATTTGGTATCCGAAAATGCGGTGAACGTAAGGATTTCGTACAGGGCGTGCATGTTTTTTAATTTTATTCCGATTGGGAAGTCTGGCCCTTTCGGAATATGTGCGAGTGCGGAAGTGAGGTACGTTATGATTTGTGCTGGTGTTATTAACCGTGGATTTAGGACTCCTTTCTTTATATCCATAATGAATTCTAACAAGTCTTGCGTGCCATGCAATAGTGTTTCCGCGACGCTGTTTATTAGTATGAGGTGTTCGTCTACTGTCTCTCGAAATTTAGTACTGTCAGTTGTCTGTTGGAGTAAGTATTGAATTACCCAAGTCGCGTTTAAGAGTGCGTTTTCGCTGTCTCATATGTCGTGTATAGTCCCGTTGAGAAGTTCGGGTGTTGGCTCTTACAATTTGCATTTGTCCCTTGATTACATTTTTTAATCTGTTATTCTGTCTTTTTAAAAGGTCTATTTAATCATTGATTTTTTTCTATCTTCGGAATCCGTTAGCTCGGAGATTGATTTTCCTATGTGACCTAATTCATCTATTTATCCACGACGCTGTTTTTGTGCTGAGCTTTTAGTATGCTGGACGTAGGTAAGGAGTTTGGCGACGCAGTCTACCTCGTCTTGGATTTTCGTGGCGAATGTTTTACATAATTTTTGTAAGTTGTCGGTAGAAGGTTTTTTACATTGCGCAAATATATCATATTGTGCAGTTTGAAGGTTCGCTTCGCGTTGGTAGATGTAAGATATGTCTACGTGTAATACTAACTTCCAGGTATCTCAATAAATCTGTAAATCGCCTAGGTTTTCGAAGTAACTGCCGGGGTGGTGTTGGAATTCTTTTATAGTGAAATCTGTGTCGGCGGTTGTTTCTCCTGCGGATAGTATCATCGTTTTATAGGACGAAAATCCTGTATAATTATAATATCGAGGTGTAATCGGTGATTCGTTTTTTTTTTTTTGTTAGTCGGGAAGTCTTTTCTTGGGCGTGCGCGAGATACATTTTTTTTGCTAACGTAGAACAGTTCATCTTCTTTGTCTGGACTTGAGTAGAAGTGAGAAGTGAGGGCATATGGGACTCGATTTTCTTGAGCACCTCTTATTTCGTTGTGATCTGCAGAACGAATATGTTGTCAGTTATTTTGAACGTGCCGCGGGAAATCATGTTTGGTTTAGTTGTACGTGCGAGTGGGGTTGGTTTGTGCATCATGTTGTGTAAATTTATTGTTCTATTTATCCGTCTATTCCTCTAGCGTTTCCAGTGCCCCGCCCCGCCGGGTTGTATCAGCATTGCCTATATGGAGGCAATTAGGGAGTATCGGGCGCATTGGCGTGGGTTCTTCCAGCATGCAGAATTCTGGGAGGATGACGAACACTCATGGGGTCTGACGGTCCTATTTGGTGAGTGTCTTATTGCACCTGGGATTGTAGGTCTGGTTATTGTTTTTATTTCCGTGTGTGTGGTAATAGTCTTGCAATTGGTTTTTTTGTGTAGAACGTCATGGGGACATCTTCGTTGGGTCTGCTCCGCGGCCTCGACTGTGGTCGCTATTGGAGGCCGACCGTGTCCTACGTGGCTGGGACGACGACACCTAGTGTGCGCTTATTCACCATCTTTTTTCAATAAATTGTTTTTCTTAGTCTTATCCTTATATAATTGTTAGTGTATCGTTACTTCCCTTCAAAACTGCGACCATTCCCCTATTACTGCCCTATTCTATAATGTGTTTGTGTGAACGCGGATTGTTCGTCGCCCTTTATACTGTAATTATTTTTATCGTGCGTGTTTTGAATCGTGTAAGAGCCTACCAACGCAGGTGTTAGTTTTTGACCGCCCACGTCTTAGCGTCTCATTGTGCAGTAGCAGTTGGTCTCCGAATTTAAAAGACCCATCCGCGATTTTCCTGTCGTAGTATTGGAATTAAAATTAAAATAAATTCAATATAATATTGAAATTTATATAAATCCAATAATGATTAATTTTCATTTAATAAAATTACAGAAAATATTGTTAAAAATAAACTTACTTCATAAGGAACTGACTGTGAAATTAACCCAATCGTTCCTAATATTGAATAATTAAAATTTGAAGCCCAACCAACAATTATCACAGGGTAAACACCTATTCCTAATAAATATAAAATTCTAAATTTTTATTGAATATAGCAAAAACAAAAAAATGATAAATTAAGTCCTTTCGTACAAAAATGTATTAGATAAATATAGATACAAACCGATCTGACTCACATCGATCTGAACTCAAATCATGTAAGATATTAAAAGTCGAATAGACTTAAAATTTAAACTCCTGCATTTAAATTATATCTTAATTCACCATCGAGGTCGCAATCATCTTTATAAATATAGGTAATCAAACAAAGGTGATAAACAGAACATGGACGAAAGGGGACTTTCCGGAAGAATGGAAAGGAGGAATAGTAAGTCCTGTTTTCAAAAAAAAAAGGAAACGGAAATGGTTAAGAACTATAGGGGCTGTTACGTCCCTACTTCCTACTTGGGGCGCGATTTTATAGAGTTCTCATATTTAACCGCTTTTGAGCAAATCCAGGGATTTACGCTCTGGGATAGTTGAGACAACGTTTTTAGAAATTCAATATTATTATTCTGTGAAGTACCCTACCTTTCTTATTGCGATATTTGGATTTAACTTCCTGATGAAGCCTCTGATATCTCCTGGGCCTGGTCGACGGTCACCGGCGCTTCTCGATAATAATTGTTCAATTTCTTTAATTGCACACGTCGCCACGCACGATTTTTCTTGGCATTTGTTCTTTGGTATTTTAAACAGCAATTATTAATTGACCGATAAATCAATCTCCACCTTCCGCACCAGGTGCTACCGCGGGCAACGTTCTGCTCTTCAGCAGCACCAGCGGGGAAGTTAAGTTTGATGTAATTGCAAATATTTCATTAGAATTTCATTAATATTTAAACAAATCGCGTAGATCAAGGTTTACGCTTAATTTCTGGTAAAACCGCGGGCAACGTTCTGCTCATAGGTAATACCGTCAATCAGCGCAATCCGTGAATTATCAGTGTACATTTTCGTAATTTATTTCATTTTACCAAAAGACAAATGTTCTGATTTAGAGGACGGGGTAAGGGGAATTGAAACACTTCACTCACTGATAATAATATAAATTCACCTTTATTTCTATACTGGTTTGATTTTAATACTGTTTAAGTCTTTGTGTTGAAACTTTTGATATAATAATTAATGTATATATATATTTTATAATTTAATTGATTAATAATTGATAATACATTATTGAATTGAGCTCCGTGGGTGGTCAGTCCCTTTTTATAGGGCTGTCGATCACTCCTTCTCCAGGTTTGTCACATGACAATTAGGACGGTGGGAGATGATATCTTCCAATCATCTGCCGTGGGATCCACCTGAAGAATTCGTTCCAGCGGGCTATCCGAGAGTTTTGTTTACTGCAGAATTTGAGCTATTGCGCACCTATTTCGGTGTCTTCTACGTGACTTAAGACGTATTTCTGCAGTTATACGAAACTCTCAGTAGCGTCGATAGTTAAATTCTTATTTTAATTCATTTTTTATATGTTTACGCTATTGGGTTTTCGATGTGCTCTGTACGATTGATTTCGTACAGCCCACATACTAGGGATTGAAGTTAATACACATCGGTCCCGTTTTGGAGCTCGATTTACGGGAAATAAAGGGAGGGCAAACTACTGGCGATGATCAGGAGCGCAGATCCGCGAGGGTGTCGGCTGCATTGGTTGATAGGGGCCTCCGTCCCACGCTGAATGTCAGCTGGTGTTAGTTGGGCTTTCCTGGTATTTGTGTAGCCGGTTGGCCGCCACCTCCTGTGATAGCTGCTCTCTTGCTCGCTGTTGCCGTCTGTAGATTCACGGTTCGAGCTCTTCTTATCGTGATTTTTGGTTATAGTGCCTTATTGGCTATGTATTGTTTTAATTACTTATGTGAGGTGGTTATAATACCTCTAAAGTACGAAATAGTAAATACGAATGATTGAAAGGTTAATTAATAGTAGCCTCCACGTCGCGGGACGTGACAGGGCATATCTTAAATGGACACGGATTGTAAGATATACGCGGACATTCTAAGGAGGAGATTACTAGAACAAATTGAAATTTGGAAAAGACTTTAAGAAGAAGGAGTAGGCGAACAACTAAGAATAAGGATACAGGAAATGTAGAACAGAACTATATGCACATTAGGAGTGACGAAGGAACTGATATACAAGTGTTTTTAACAGGAAAGGGTGTTAGACAAGGGAGCCCGTTAAGTTCGACACTTTTCATTGTCGCATTTGCAGACCTGGAAAATGAAATGAGCAAAGAATAGGAAGGAGGAGTCGTAATAAGTAGAAGGTAAATTTGGACAATTACATATGCGGATGATGTTGTGTTAATGGCAAATAATGCACAGGGACTGAAGAATATGATAAAGAGATTCGAGAGATACATAAATAAGAACGGCTTGGAGTTAAATGTGTAAAAGTCTAAGATAATGATATGCAGGAAAGCAGGAGGAAGAAGAAAATAGGAAAGACTCCGTTGGAATGAAGAAGAAAGAGTAAGAGAACTGGAATATTTACGTTATACAGTGAGAAAGATTATTCAGAGATGACTTTGAAAGAAGAATGAAACTGTTTGATGCGCTAGTTAGAAGTACCGTGGCGTATGGAGCAGAGATATGGGGATGGAGAAGGTATGAGGATATTAGAAAAATTGCAGGCGAAATACATACGGTGGATAATGAAATTGGAGAGATCAACACCAACATACTGGCTGTTAAAAGAAACAGGAAGAGGTGGCATAGCAATTAAAATGGAAGTAAGAGCAATGAAGTTTGAAGTAAGACTAATAAACTCGGAAGAAGGATCCATAAGATATAAATGTGTGAAAAGACTAATGAGAGGAAATGAAGTAATGAAAAGGGAAAGAATGAGAATCAAATTCTTGGAACCGAGAGGATGGTCAAATGAAGGATGGAAAAGAAGAAGCTTAAATGGGGAAGAAGTGTGGATAAAAAATAGAGCAGATAAGTAAAAGGCATTCAAGAACAAAAAAGAGAGATGAAAGTAAAAGAGTCAACGTTCCTAAGAGAATTAAGAGAGGTGGCAAGGAAACCAGGAGATAAGCCGAAATGCTTATGGGGGAAAAATGAAAAGAGGAGAGGAGAATTAGAAAGGATAGGAAGATTCATATAGGGTAGTGAAACAAGGGCATGCAAATATTGGCTAATGAAAGAAGAAAGGGTATGTAAGAAAGAGGAAGAAACACGCGATTGAAGCATGTGAAGTAAGTGGAGAGAGTGGTAGGAATTGGGCAGAGGTAATTAGAGGAGAAGGGAAAAACTTGGCTACTCTACAGGAGATAATAGGGAGAAGGAAAAGATGGGAAGAACAGGAAAGTGATAAAAGAAGATTATGTAACATAGAATAGATTACGAAACACTTGTAAAATAGAAAAAAATTGTTAAGACACAGCAGGAAACATTAGAAGGGTAGGACTTATACTGACACAATCACGGGACTGAAATGGAAAGAGTATATGATCGTTAAATTGTATCACGGAAGTGAGCAATAAATTAAATTATTATTATTATTATATGTTTTCTGTATATATTGTATTTTTATATTTTTTCTTTTTTATTTTATATTTTTATATTTTTTCTTTTTATATTGTATCTTTATATTTTTATATTTTATTTGTACAGAAAGAACTCAAAAATGTTGAGAATAGAGCGGTTTATGTAGAGATAGAGAATTGAGGCGATACAATAGATACGTAACAGTTTCGGCGAATAATGACGAGATACTACTGTTCTGTATAACTGAGCACTCGGGGCGGTCACGAGAGCGTGAGTGTATATGAGTGTAAGAGAGGTGTTGTGTGGAAGAGTATGTATGTATGATGTCGCGAAAACTAAATAGGAAGTCCATCAGCTGTTCAAGAATGTTCAAATTGTCTTGCGATTGATGTAAAAAAGGGAAAAAGAGGAGGAGAAAGAAAGAGAGACTGATAGAGAGGGAGAGAGAGAGAGAGAGAGAGAGAGAGAGAGAGAGAGAGGGAGCGGATTCTGCCGAGACACTATTTATATTCTATTTTAATATTTTTTCTTTTTTATATTTCTATTTTTTTTTTAATTTAACAATATATAATCATTTTACACATATTACAATCTATTTATTTACCCGTCTTCCTTCTTCTCTCCTCACCAATTTCTGCTGACACTTCATAATTCTTTCTATGATTCGTACGTTCTCCACGCCACCAAATGTCATCTTGCACGGCGGTCCCATCACGGGGGATTCAAATTACACGTGATCGCGCGATACGCTGCGATGTTAAGATTGAAAAAACATATTGAAAAATTTTTAGCTTTAGAGTGTCTGTCTGTTTGCTACATATTGGTTCAACAGATCGGTGTGGGAGGGGATTAAAATTATTATTTCTCTGCGTTGAGAAAAAATGTCTGTTGATATGGAAAAAAAATTTCTGCTGACGCTACATAATTCTTTCTATGATTCGCGGCTTCTTCGCGCCACCAAATGACGTCATCCCGCACGGCTGCTCCAGTGGAGTCAAATTACACACGATCGGGCGAGACGCTGCGACGTTGGAAAACATTTTGAAAAAATTGTTAGCTTTGTACCACCAAGTAGTGCTGTCTCTTTCCCGCGGATTATGAAAAACTCATTTCCGAAAGCGAATACTTCGAACCGCATTCTTTGTTAGATTGTGAATTATTAGCGTTAAGCTTGGATTCGATGATACGCGATACTCGCAACGTACCATAGTACTACTGTATACATGTCTATATACTTTTCCAATAAATACAATACTTTTTCATAGGAATACCTGTATTGTCTGATACCTTACACGCTCCTTTCCTATTATAGATACATATATTACGACAAAACAAATTAATACTTTTCACACACATTTTGTAAAGTATTTACATTAGCTTCCGCGGTTTTATTATACTTGATCAATTTTTTCTGTATATGAATATGTTTTTTCTTCACCCTCTCCAACCCACGTCATAGTAATATGATGAATTGAATAGGAATATGTAGGAAAGTAAACTGGTATACAAAATAAAAATGTAAAAAATTTTACTCGGGTTCCCTTGGGGAGGGTTACCATTCAAATTCTACATTTAACACACCCCCTGCCGTGAGGTTGTGTTGCTCATTCTGTGACATATTAACATATTTATCAATGCACTTTGAACACTGACCTGCAAGGTTGGGGGTGTAAATTATCGTCTCACAAGTTGCACAATACATGTATCGATGATAATTGATGCTAAACACCGCGATGTGGATAGCGGCTTGGAAGCAATCGATGCGTTCGTTCTCCGGGAGCTCTGTGTAGCACCTATCACACAGCCGCTTTCCAGGCATATGGCCTAGATGGATCCACAGGGGGGTGCTGATGCTCCGTAAACATAGCATCGGGTATTCGGTGGGGACAACTCCGTCCCACGGTACATCGTCTTCCGGAGGTGGTGGTGACGGAAACTGCATACGATGGTATTCTTTTTTCTTGCTGTGAAACTGAAAAAAACTAATTTTATTAAACTTCTATTCAACACTTTCACCTCCATATTCATATGTACACCAAAACTAGTATCCATACGTACACTTTTATCACTTTTTTCACTCGTCAAACATAATTTCAATCGCGTCGCTGTCGAATGCTGAACGATTATAACAGTCTCACAGTATCCCCAGGTTTTTGTATGTAACTCCTACCCCATCTTCCTCCTTCCCTCCTTACCTCCTCATAATTTTTCTCTGCGCTGGGAGAAAAATTTCCATCACATATCGGTTTGTAAGCATATGCGTATTCTTCTCGAAAGTTTACCTGCATTCATTAGCGCGAACAGAAGCGTACCGATGCTGCTGCGCATTATTCCCGTACTTTCCATCGTTACTGTGATCTATTGTTGGCGCGCTTATCGCGCCATACCAAAATATCGGTTTCGAATTGCATCTTCTACGCGTCGTACCGCCGTATGTTTTTTCCGACCAAGAGAGAAATAGCGACAGAGAGGTATGATATCGTACCTCTCTCTCGCGCTCCTTGTTCAAATGTCGTCGGTTTCGAATTGCATCTTCTACGCGTCGTACCGCCGTATGTTTTTCCGACCAAGAGAGAAATAGCGACAGAGAGGTATGATATCGTACCTCTCTCTCGCTCTCCTTGTTCAAACGTCGCCGCTGTCCGCTTTGAAGTTTCGCGGTCCGAGATAGCGCGCCCCGATGCTGCTGCGCATTATTCTCGGCTTAATTATTCTCGAAAGTTAACCTTCGACCGGTATGTATTTTTGGCACGTAACGTTGGTGTTTGCGCCGTAACAAAATGCAGGTTTCGACTTGCATCTTCTACGCGTCATACCGCGTTATTCTCGGAAATTGACCTTCGATGTCCGTATGTTTTGACTATGGTCCTAGAGCGTAGGAGGGAGAGGGAGAGCGGTGTAAATATTATACCTCTCACTCTCTCTCGTACACCTGGTTCGAACGTCACAGATATCGGGGTGCGATCTGGCCATGGGGGTTGCGGATCGCTTCCTACGACGCGTGCGAGTCATCGGCTGTACCCCCTCCCCCTGCTCCGTGGGCCGTCTTCCCCCACTATTGACTCATCCCCACCTGCTGCTCCAGGGTCGCGGTCCTTACCTCCACGGGTCGCGGACCCCCCTCCCGCTTCCCCCTCGCCTACGGCCCGGCACCCCTCGCCCCGCTTCACCCCCTCGCTCCGCGTTGGTCCAGAATCGGCTTAGTATAGCTACTATTAATTTTTTGTATTTTGTAAATATACGCTGAAATACCTGTGGCTAATCTCTTTTCATACATATAAATAGTTTATGTGTTATATTTTTTTGCAAACAAATAAAACTTCTATTACCGAATCTGTTGCCCATTTTACCAATTTCCATTAATAAAATAGTTTCTTAAACACATATTTAAATTATTAGTTATATAAAGTTTAGACAGCATTCAATTAGTTAAGCAAGGCTGTGCACACCTAAAATTGTATCCAAGGTAAAGCTCATTAAAACTAATCAATGACGTGTATCAATCATTATGATATCAGCACATTCGTACATGCATTACTTCAAGTGTAATCTTATTAGGCTATTTTGGAAAGCACACGACAAAGATTAGAATTATGGGATATTTTTATATCCTTAGCGTATAAGAAATAATACGAATGTCTATTACTAGGATGAAAATGGATAAAAATTTTAATAGGACAAACTCACTGAACGCACGGCACATTGCGACGCTCGAACATAACCAATACACATCGCGCCATCTCACTACTCATACATATTTGCACACGTACCGGTTCACTGTATGCATTGCACGCTCACGTATTCTCAACACACCCCCTCAATGCACGCAGAAAGCACTTCGCTTCGCTGTCTATTTCTCGTAATCCTAATCCTTTACAACAAAAAATGTGCTTTGGCTTGGTTACTGGTTTGGTCAATACATCTGCTATCATGCTTTCTGTTGGTACGTATTCTAATTTAAGCTCTTTCTTCTTAATTCTGTCTGTTACATGGTGATACCTAAGATCAATGTGTTTTGATGTATCGTGAAAGGCTGCATTTCGTGCCAGTAAATTCACACTTTGATTATCATTAAATAATCTTATATCTACGTTTAATCTACTTTCTTTAAAAAAAATTCTTAATACATATCGCTTCCTTAGCTGTGTACGATATGGCCATGTATTCAGCCTCTGCTGATGACAACGCTACGGTCTTTTGTTTTTATGACTACCACGAAATAGGTGCATGGCACATCACAAAAGTATAACCGCAATAGTATATGATATAACACAATAGTATATGATTTCCTATCCGTTACATTTGATCCCCAATCCGCATCGACGTACCCCTTTATCTCTATATCGCCCTTTCTATTCTACACTAAACCAAAATTTATTGTTTGTTTAAGATATCGCAAAATTCTTTTTCCTGTATTCCAATGTGATTTGCTGTACGCTAATGCGAACTGAGACAAGTATACTACCTGATTCATTATTTCTGGCCTCGGTACTACAGCTATGTACATTAACGCTCCAATTATAGAACCATATATAGTACATCGCAATCTCCTTTGCCTAGATCAGGGCTGCACAAGGAGCTGTTTTCGGCGCCTAGCGGCAAGCAACCCGCCTGTCCCGTTGCTAAGGTTAGAATCGGCGAGGAGAACTGCAGTAGTGTATGTGCGTGCTCGTAGGCTCGTAACGTAAGTATATATGGTTGGGTTCAAGTCATACCAAATGCATGTACACTAATGCAGTTCTCCTCAGTGATTTTAACCTTATCGACGGGACAGACGGGTTGCTCGCCGCTAGGCGCCGAAAACAGCTCCTTGTGTAGCCCTGGTCTAGATAGAATCTTTCATTGACATTAGCAGGTGTATCTACCCCTTTTGCTTCTTCGATTCCGAAATTGGTTAACATATCTCGTATATGCTTTCTCTGGATTAACATTATTTCATTTTCTTTTCGCAAAATTCCAATACCTAAACAATACTTTGCCTCACCCATATCTGTAGTTTCATCTGCCTCATTCGTGAACTTTACATCTCGTGACACGACGACCTTTCTCATCTGTAGGATGTACACCCCGTATCCCTTCGTCTGCTCAAAGTATCCCGCTAAGAAACCTTCTTTCCATCTTTCATCCATCTTACCTCTCGAGATGTTTTTATCCACTGTATAGGCCTTTTAGCCAGAAGCTCGCAAATAATTTATGCTAACCTTTTTGTTAAACCACAGTTCGTACGGTATTTTCCCGTCTAATGAACGGGTAGCACATTTATTCCTAATGTGATTTGCCATCAATACAGTTTCAGCCGAAAAACTAGCTTCCAATCCCAATTTTATCAGCATGCACCTTGCCATGTCTAGTAATGTTCTATTTTTCCTCTCAGCAATTCCATTCTGTTGTGGTGTATATGGAGCAGATAGTCTTCTTTAGATTCCACAATCCTTTAATAGCTTGTCAATTTGATTATTACAATACTTTTTCCCATTGTCTTGTAATCGTGTCCGGTCGCGAGACGATTATCGGTGGAACGGAGAAGGGATTAGATGCCGACTCAGTCGGTATGTCAGGGTTCGGCGAATGAGTTAAGGCTTAGTAACAGTTAACAATGTTTATTGAACCTTTACGAGTCGTGAATGTGACAGTTGTCCAGTCAGCGCAGTCGGTTAGTAGGGCGGCGGAGGAGCTGCGGTTTGGAGGTAGGATGCGGAGTTGTGTAACCCTGGATGGCCGTAGAAGCGCATCCGCCCGGGAGTCGTATAATAGAGTTTCAGAGTGCAATAGAGATCTGGCCTAATGGGCGCGAAGACACCTCTCGGACGTAGGCAAGGCGCAAGATTACTCTCGGCCGATTTCAGTCTGAGGCTGGTAATGGTACAGTAGTGGCGATGGCCAACACTGACACATCTCGGGGTTTTCAAAAAGCGAGCGTCTTGTTGGTTTGCTTGAAGCGGTATAGCGACATACACAAGAGTCTAACTTAACCTAAGGGGGTTGCAACCCGGCGCACTTACACCTACCCACCACCAAAACTTATCCTAACTTAAACTACGAGGGCAGAGTGTGTTCCGCGGGGGCAATCGGCCGCCGGCTTCTGATCTCGATGCCGAGGTCGCCGTTGCGGAACCGACTGCCCAGGACTACGGCGGTTGAGGTCGCGTACACCCGGCGGGGTCGCATGGCGGCAGGGTCGAAGATCACCATGCCGGGGTTATCTTCACGGGCGTCCTGCCGTGGTCGGGACGGCCGCTGGGGGGGCCTGACGGTCTGGCTGTGCCAGCGGCTGTTGTTCGGCGGGATCCATTGGCGGTGGCGCGGCCGCTGGTGGGCTCTGAAGGCCTGGCTGAGCCAGCGGCTGTTGTTCGGCGGGGTCCATGGGCGGTGGTGCGGCCGCTGGTGGGCCCTGAAGGCCTGGTAGAGCTAGTGGTGATGGCCCGGTGGTTTCGACCGGTGGTGGCGCGGCCGGTGGGGTGCCTTGAAGGCCTGGCTGAGTCAGCGGCGTTGCGTTGGTGGCTGCTGCCGATGGCGCGACCATTGGGAGGCTCTGAAGGCCATGCCGGACCAACGGTAGCGGCGGCCCGTTGCTGGCCCGCGGGCTGGTCCCTTGGTCCGCTGCCGGCGTCTCGGGGTGGCTGGTTGCTGAGCGCGGAGTGCTTGTACCTGGCACCTTCCGTTTTCGTCCGGCCGGTGGTGGTCGGGCCTGCGGCGTGCGTAGAGTTCGCGGGGTGGACCGTCCTGCCACCGACCCGGGATGTAATGCCGGCGAGAGTTGGAGACTCGTCATTTGCCGGAGGTCCAATGGCTGCGACTCCCCGTGGGCGATCCGGCGCCGGCGGGTTGTCGCCCCCCGGTACTCCCTCATCTCGGCCGGTTCGGCTTGCCGTGGTCGCGTCTCCACCACCGCAATCTCGTGCGTTCCACTGCTGGTTGGTGTCCTTGCGGGGCCTGGAAGCGTGGCGGCGGGCCTCGATGCCGAGGCGGCTGGTCGGTCTTCGATGACCCGAGCACGGTGCTGGTGTCGTTCGGGCGGGCCCACGGGCTCCGAGCCCAATGGCACGGCGGTGGATCTGCCGGAGTTCTCTGGCGTCGTCCTGTTCCTTGGCATGCTGATTGCCAATTGTTTCAGACTGCTCGATTGTCACGGCTTTTATAGCCGCTACGGTGGCGCTGTCCGCGCCAATCGGCTCGCGAGTATTGCACGGTTTCAGATCGCTGACATGCGCGCGCATTGTCTTACCGCGCGCATCTTTCAGCACCACGATGTTCGGTCCCGCGAATTTGGCAACGGTGTATGAGCCGGTGAATTTTGGAGCCACCTTAGCATTAAACTGTTTCGCGGCTGTGCTTAGATAATGCTCGCGCTTCATTACCTCGTCGCCAATCGCGGGGCGCTAGTCTCGGTGTCGTAGGTCGTAGTGGTGTTTCTGGTTCTGGTGTGCTCGCGCCAGATTCCACCGTGCGAGTTCGATGCTGTCTTTGATGGCCGCGAGCCGCTGTTGCCATTCCCGGGTGTCCTCTTGCGTTGGCTCCTCTGTCGGGTCGCCCGTGGTCGGACGTGGGTCTCTAGGAGTTGCGAGCTCTCGACCAAAATTTAGAGCGGCCGTCGTACTCCCCGTGGCATCGTGCCGTGCCGTATTGTAGGCAAAAGCGATCTCCGAGAGCCAATGATCCCACGTCGTGTGATCGGCGTCGGTAAACTGGGAGATCATCGTCTTAATTACCCGGTTCGCTCTTTCCACTGGGTTACACTGCGGTGTATATGGCGGCGTTTTCCGGTGGTCGATGCCGTATTCTCGTAGCAAGGCGGTAAATTCTTGGCTCTCGAATTGTTTGCCGTTGTCGGTAATAACTCGGCGTGGGCATCCGATACGCATGACCACGCGTTCGCGGAAGGCTTTGGCGACGACCGGAGCTGTGGCCTGTCGAAGAGCTTGGAGTTCGATCCACTTTGTGAACATATCTTGCATCACCACGACCACGGTGTGGCCTTTCTTCGACCGTGAGAGTGGTCCAACTAAGTTGCTTCACACGACATCCCACGGGCTGGCGTGGTGTGCATAAGTCCCGCTGGTGCTCGTTGCGACACTTTGTACTCCTGGCATTTAGTACAGTGGCGGACGTATCGGGCGGCGTCTCGGAACATTCCGAGCCAATAATATTTTCGTGCCAATCGAGTGGTGGTCTTGTTGATTCTGGGATGTCCGGCCGTGGGGGCGTCATGGTTCGCCCTCAATATTTCGTTACGCCGGGGCCGCGATACACACTGCTTCCATTCGTCATCAGGGTGGCCACCGGTCGTGTCTGGGAAGTGGCGGTATAATTCGCCATCGCGTATCTGGTATTCCGGGTGGAGGAGGGGTGTCTCCTCAACGGCTCGTTTCTTTGCGTCGTATCATTCTCTGGATATTTCAGTGTCCACGTCTGCAATCTCACCTTGGCGGGACAGGACATCTGTTAAGAGATTGTTCTCCCCCTTTTGATACTAGATTTTGAAATCGTATTGTTGGTTCTAGACTCCAGCGCGCGAGGAGGCCCGAGGGGCTGTCGATTGACTGCAGCCATTTCAATGCTTGGTGGTCGGTCAGGACGGTGAACGAGTATCCTTCAAGGTGCGGGCGCATTTTTCTAATGCCCCAGACCACAGCCAAGCATTCCTGTTTGTAGTACGAACGGCCGGTCAAAGTCGGGGGAAGTTAACACCGGTGCGGTTGCCAGCTGGCTTCGGAGCGTCTCGAAGGCGAACTGGGCTTCTTCCGTCCAGGTCCAACGTGTACGTTTCTGGAGGAGTTGGTGTAACGGTGTAGCTGTGTCAGAGAACTGGGGAATGTATCTCCTTTACCAAGAGACCATCCCCAGGAAGCGTCGCAACTCGCGCAAGTTCTGCGGTGGAGGCGTACTCCGGATTGCCTTGACTTTCTCGGGGTCCGTCTTGACCCCTTGATCTGATACGACGTAGCCGAGGTATTGTAGCTCCGTCTGGCAGAAACGGCATTTCTCGTCGTTTAAGCGGAGCCCCGCTTGTTGTAATCGGCGCAATACCTCTCGTAGGTTCTCCAAGTGTTCTTCGAATGTTCGGCATTCGAAAATAATGTCGTCTAAGTATGCAAAAGTAGTATAGCAAGGCGGGTTCGAACCCAAATCTGACAAGGAAGCATATCGAACCCGAAAATTCTGATTTTAATGAAACTCCGTACGATTGTAGAGCATGTCGGAGTATGTAAGAAACGATTTTTTTTCTACGGAAAAACACTTTGAGGGGGTGAAATCAGCCCCAAAATTTTCAGCGATTTTTCGTTTTTCGAGTATAACTTTGTAACGGTGCGAGGTAGAAGAAAACCGTAAATGGACAAAATGTTCAGTGTTTGATGCCGTATAACGCGCTGCAAAAGAAATGTTTGTACGTCCAACAATTTATAAATAAATTAATATTTTCATTATTCTACATAAAATTTCTAATCGTGAGGGTTGGGGACGATCTTTTTCCGTGTAAAAGTTATAATTCGCAATGGTTTACTAAAATGTAAAAGCAAAAAATTTTGGTTCATTTGTTTATTTGTTTACAAAAATTTTCCGCCTTTGTCCATATTACTACCATCTGCCACTTGACAATCGAGGATTTCGATGAAACTTGGTATACAAGCACACCATTTGGAACTATTCGACAAGTATTTGTCTTTATTTAACTACTCCCTCAAGGTTTAGGGGTGGGAACGTTCTAAAGCGTATAACCGAAAAAGTAATAGACTAGAAAGAAATGTTAAATACAAAAATTACTTGAATTTTTATGAGGAATAATATAACGGAAGTGCAACTGGACCGAAATCCTAGGTGGCGCCACAGTAGCCATAAAATGTATAAAGTACGCGTAAAATGTATTTCCAAACAGTAGTTGCACTCCAGGTGTGTCGTTTTCATTTTTTTTTTTGTATTTACGGGAACAATGTGTCAACGTTGAGATTGTGCTCGATTAGGAAAATCCAAAATGCAAAGCATTGTCAAGACACATTCCAGCCGACGTTAGGTCGAAAGTAACATTAAAAATCTGGTCGGAACGTAACAGAATATACAGACAAATAGGTATGCAATCAAAAGTGCTACAGACGAATGTACGGCATCAACGAGGGTATCTCTAACAATGTCTTTACATACGTGAATGGTTCTCGAAGACAGTATAATCATTACGATACATATTACCACTGGCAATTCTAACAGTATTGCCGTAGAAGAATGTTACACTTCTATGAAGAATGTGCGTGGTAGTGAAAGGCTTCGAAGAAATGATGAAAGCATAAGAACTTGTCGCACCATGCACAACGAATAACAGCTGGCGCTCCACAGATTGCACATTTAGGTGGATCTATGTTTTCTTGATTTTTAAAAGCAATATCCACAGGATGTTCAAACGTCGATTTACAATTAGTAACTATGTACCCACTTTTGTACCATCCATACCTGAACAAGGCATTGTATCTTGGTGCAGACAATTGATTGTGAGTTAGTGATTGTAGTTTTATTATATTGTTACGCAAATGCAAATTAACGTCTATGTTTAAAAGGAGTACTATATCTGAAAATTTTCTCACGAAGCCTTTCCATACCCGAAATCCGTATACGTCAAGAGGTTGTGTCATACCGGTTGTTTTCTTTGGAATAGTGTAAATGGCGACTTGTTTATTGTTGGGAACAAGTTCCAACAGAGAAGCTGGACAGTGCCCAGTCCAGGAATCTAACAGAAGAGCACTTGAGGTCTGTGTATTAGGTATGTATACATTGGTAAACCATTCATGAAATAATTGTGTGCTTAATTTTCCTGATTTTGATGCCTGTATATGTACGTTTGGAGCATTAAATAATGTTTTCTTCACTTGAGGACCAAACGTTCCACTTGATTCTTCCAGCACGATTAGAAGGGGAGACATGAGTTTCCCAGCTGCAGAGATTACGGGTAATATGGTATAGCTATGTGTCATTGCTGAAAGGGACTGAACAACTGTTTCCACCTTTTTCGTGCCTTCAACTGCTAACGTACGACCAGAATGCAATTCAAGGTTGGAATTGCTTTCGTCCGCGTTATACACATGTTCCAGGCCGACAATGTCAATTACATATTTGATCATGTTAACAAACTCTGTAGCACTGTTTTCCAAAGTTGCAGCGTCCGCCGCGTAAGAGCGGGTAATAAACTTATTTATCTTCCGAGATACAATATTATAATATCTTTTAAAATTTAATATCCACATTGGCGAGGCTTTAAAATTTTTAAGAGAAACCGCTATATTTGCTTCCAACGCCCATTGTCGCAAATCAGTATCATGGATTATAGCGTTTACGTCCGTAGCAGCACAAAACTGATTAAAAACAGAATGGGATATTTGCATTAGTTTTTCCCTTCGATTCCCTCCCTTTTCTAAAGACTGCTCCCACCTGTATAACTGTGACACCGATTTTACCTTTCTGAACTTTTGTCTAACGCTCTCAAGTGACAGACGCTTTTTCTTACCACCTTTCCAATAATCGACTGCGTTTTGTTTGTATTCCAAGTCCACGAGCCCACCTTCTTCTGGAACGCAGGCTTGTTCTTCATCTTGCGTTGACTCTAATACCTCAAGTAAGTATTTTGGTGATAGTGCCTCTTCATCAACGAAGTCTTCTGAATGTGGTCGAAATGGTTGAAGGAATTCCAACGTCGTGTCTGTTTTCGTAGTAAAAGATGTGTCCTCGACACTTCTTCGTATAATATCTGCTACAATATCGTGCAGTTCCACCTCTTGTTGGTTCGCATCCGGTCGATTTATATTCGCTACGTCGAATGTTATCATGAGCAACTGGATAACACGAACAGGATTTATTCGCGCCATTCTTACAAATGTGCACCTTTAACAAATGTCAGAATCGAAAGACTAGGATGACTATCGAACAGTACAGGTCTTACACTAGTGCTGTAATGAGTTACGTATCGTAATGTGATGAGAACTATGCACGAACCTTGACAATCGACTCACAAATGCGAATTTTCATTCTGGATCATTGCGTTTTATATACAACATCGGCCAACGTACTCGCTGTTTTTCCACGGCTTTTTTTATCGACATAACAACTATTTTTAAATCGCTGCGTAGATTCGCTTTTCTATTTTAAATTTGTCTGGTCACAACAATCGTAAACACGGTTACCCACACAGCGATGTAAATAGAATTGATATGCACGTATACGATCTGTTGGAGGTCACGATTACGGTGGCCGGTGTTGTAAATAAAACGTCGTGGTCGAAAACGATAATTTGCATTTGTGAGTCGCCTGTTTCCACTCGTGACAAACATTGTACACAAATTGACCAAGGTAAGAAAGAATCAAATACAATACTATTTACGAGCAGTGTTAGGCACAATTAAATTGTTTTGGGAATTAACAAATAGCAATTAAAATTTCATTTATTAACTGTGAGTTATATTATTCCTCATAAAAATTCAAGTAATTTTTGTATTTAACATTTCTTTCTATGTCTATTACTTTTTCGGTTATACGCTTTAGAAGGTTCCCACCCCTAAACCTTGAGGGAGTAGTTTCACCCTTTAAACATGAATTTCCGCCAGTAAAGACAAATACTTGTCGAATAGTTCGAAATGGTGTGCTTGTATACCAAGTTTCATCGAAATCCTCGATTGTCAAGTGGCAGATGGTAGTAACACAGACGAGGTATGGAATAGACCTATCACCTTATGGGTCTTCGTGTCACCACCCAAACTGTGTTACCGACCCATAATTTGAGGACTGAATTTAGCGACCTCTGTTCATGAACAGCGTCCAACTCAAGAACTACTCTGAAATGTGTTGAGATACTGAAAGATGTGTGCGTGCTTGTATACATTTGACTTGTTTAGAATGAGAGTTTAACATAGAGGGCGGGCTTTCGCTAAGCTACGCTTTGCTCGTTTTGTCAACGACTCACGCCGGATTTCTCTCTGAAAATCTATTTCGAGGATCAGGAGCCTATATGGCGCTGCAATATGGCACTTCTTGAGAGCTTATACAAACTATAGACTGCAAGATGAAATTGATTGTTAGTATTTTACATGTAGTGGAACATTTAACTAATATTTTCACGTGTCGTACGCCGAAAAATATTAAAAATTGACGCTATTACTAACATTCCCGCAAATCTCTGCACATCGCGCGTGTCTAAATAGACGGTGCCCATCCTACGACACGTAAAAATCATTGAAAATAATGAATTAAAACGTTTTTCTAAAATTTATATTCGTAGTTTTTGGAATCCGAGGCCCCTGAATCCCTACGTTTCGTTACAAATTGATTGGCTCTGTCCTTATTAACTATTGAATGAATTTAAAAATTATAAAAAAACATCTACGATGTAAATACACGAGCGTAGGTATTGCTTACGTTAAGATCTGGGCACACATAGCAGTTCCGTGTTAGTTCACGTAGAATTCAGATATTCTTCCTTACTTTCCTCAATTACTTTACTCCAAGTACTTTCCATTACGAGTTCCATTACTTTCCTTTCCGCGTTACGAGTCAGCCGCCTAACCAACTCCCCCAACGCCAGCACACCAGGTCCGTGAAGTTAGCACCCCCAAATGCGATTTTTTAAAAAAACTCGATGGCATGCGTTTGTCCCTCGTTTGCCCACGTTTGCCCACCCAAAATTTTCGTAGACAAACCATTCAAAAAAATGTTATGCACAAATTAAAAATTTCGTAATCCGCACCCTCAATGAACATTTTTCAATTTTTTACAAGTAGGATACGATTGTGCGCGATCTGGCCACGTTTGCACACCGAATGATTTCGTTTGCCCACCCTCGAGAATCGAATTATTAATAAAAATCGCGAAGAGAAGGGTACTGGTGAAGCGATCGCGTTAAAGTTCGATTTTTTTCGAAAATATTATCAAAATCGTTCTTTCAACGATGCGGTCCGTTAGTTTAGATGTAGAAGAGATTTGCCCACCCAATAATTTCGTATGCCCACCCTCCAGAATCGAATTATTAATAAAAACCGCGAAAAGAAGGGTCCTTGAGAAGCGATCGCGTTAAAGTTCGATTTTTTTCGAAAATATTATCAAAATCGTTCTTTCAACGATGCGGTCCGTTAGTTTAGATGTAGAAGAGATTTGCCCACCCAATAATTTCGTATGCCCACCCTCCAGAATCGAATTATTAATAAAAACCGCGAAAAGAAGGGTCCTTGAGAAGCGATCGCGTTAAAGTTCGATTTTTTTCGAAAATATTATCAAAATCGTTCTTCCAACGATGCAGTCCGTTCGTTTAGATGTAAGAGAGATTTGCCCACCCCAAAATTTTGTATGCCCACCCTTCAGAATCGAATTATTAATAAAAATATCCAAGGAGTACGATACCCGTTGAAACGACCAAGTATAAGTTGGATTTTTTCCCCAATATATTTTCAAAATCGTTCTTTCAACGATGTAGTCCGTTAGTTTAGATGTAGGAGAGATTTGCCCACCCGATAATTTCGTATGCCTACCCACCAGAATCGAATTAAAAAATAAAAACCGCGAAGAGAAGGGAAACTGGTGAAGCGATCGCGTTAAAGTTCGATTTTTTTCGAAAATATTATCAAAATCATTCTTTAAACGATGCGGTACGTTAGTTTAGATGTAGAAGAGATTTTCCCACCCAATAATTTCGTTGGCCCAAGAATCGAATTATTAATCATTTCTAACGTAAAAGTTTAAGGTATTTGGTGACAACTTACATAAATTTTTGCAAATTCTTTATCCCACACTTTATCCAAACGACACTTCAATTTATAACTCTTCTTGAATACTTCACACTTTTCACACTTCTGCACTATGCCCGGAATAACACCAGAGTGTATCAGTGCTTTTCTAGGCATTTTTCAATAATCACTACAATGAAATCGCAAAACGGAAAATAATATAATCATCTCATAATTAATTTACAAGCTGTAAATAAACGCACGATCTTGCAAGAGCTGCGTCTGAAAACTGACTGACTTTCGTGCGTCGTTGGAAAGATTTTGAGAATATCGCAGATATCTGTTTACGTTTCAGCAGTGGCCCTTTGTGCCGCAGCGCTTTGGGGTGTCAGCGCTGAGTGACGTCAGCGAAACAAAATAACTACGCATTTATAAACATTTCTGAAAAGTTGTCACCAAATCCACTAAACTTTTACGTTAAAAACAATCCGTAGATGTTGCTAACAAACTTGAAAAACATTTCAAAATTCCAGTGGAAGAAGAAGAAAAAGAAATAGTGAATAGCATTAATGTTTCTAACGAAAGTAATACTAGCCAAGAATTCGAGCCTTACAATAATTCAAGTAAAATAAATAATATACTGCCGCAATTTAAAAGATAATTTAGTTTTATTTATAAATAGTATCAGAGACGCGGCTGAACAAATTGCAAGAAACAGTGCTACGAAAAAGACAAAGCATGATACTTTGCCTCGCTTCGAAAGTGGAGTTAGGAAAGATGTCGATGAAACAATACTAATATGCGTATCAATATCTTTTTATTTATATGTAGAATGATGTAATATTTTCAACAAAGAAAGATAGCGATATCAGGGAGTGAAGGAAGGAAAGATGTATCAATTTATTCGACGGTAATTCATGCGACGACCGCACATATTTTATTCGCATATACTGTATATTCGACGTTGCAGAACGTTTTTATTAACTACAATAAATTAAATGGCAATAATATGGACACTGGAAGTAATTGGGACATCTAATATTTCTTTACAAATATCTTTTGTTGCTGTATACAGTTTAGCAGTTTATTTAAACCTTATTGTTCTAATTCAGTAATTGTATTAATTATTTATATCACATATTTTCATCAATCAACTGAGGTTGCTTGTGGAATCTAAGACTGCATTCTTAATATTTCTGGATCTGTAACACATTTTGTAATGGAAATGGTTAATAGTTGTATTATAAGCGTACAAAATTTTACCAGAGATTCATAAGATGTCAAATATTACCTGAAATATGGTATGCAAATAATTTGCAACGTAGATCCGCATCTGTATCTTTTCTTGTAGCTGTCTTCTGTCTGTATAATTCGTGACCTCACGGCCTACCCTATAGCAAAATTTCGTACGGTGATCCCATCGAGTCAAGCGTGGTCTTCAACTTCCTTACTGTTTTCCGCCCTTCCCGTGGTTCTTTGATAGGAGTCAGCTCACACCATCTTGCTTGGTTTAAATTGCTGCTACCTATAGAGGAAACTCTGAGGCGCAGCGCGTCAGTTGAATCTTTATAAACCGACACTATCTATCTGTCTTCTGTCTGTCTGCTCCTATGGACTTAGAAATGTATCTAAAAAAATTAAAGGGTGAATTAAATTTATTATTTTCTTCATCCCTTTTTTGGGAAAGTTACGGCGGCATCGATCCTCTCGCGTGATCGCATGATCCGCGAGGATAAGTCCTATTGCTAATAATTGTGACGCAGTCAGTGGTCCTCCAGTTTACACCGCTGTCGACGCCGCACCAATTCAATAGTTGTATTATTGTGAAATACCATTACCATATATTCTGATTAATTATAGTATTATCAGAATTTTTATATTTTTAGAAATATTATTGTTGACGGATTTATTTTTACCCTTTGTGGATTTGTAATTGTCCGCAACTTTTGACTAACGTCATTGTATAATGTCCATATTCCTGCTGTATTACGGCAGTAAGCTGTAAAATGTCCTGGGCTATGACATACGATGCCACTTAAAATGTATATCGCATCTTCAATTTGAAAATTTTCTGGGATGCTGTTTAAAACTATTGCATTCGGATATTTCATTTTATTTTGTTGCAAAAAGATTTCGGGGTCTATAACCACATATGATTTTGCTTCTCTCTTTAATTGCACTGCTGATTTACATCTTTTACACGTGTGTAACGTCCCACTATTTTTCGCGCGGTCCTAATTAACATCATCCCTACTATCTATAAAATAGTAACTTCTAACCCTTTCCCAATCATCAATCGCCTGGACGATGTACCTTAGCGGTCCCAGACGATTAAATACAAAAACCCCTCTCCTCTTCGCCCTAGAAGACACGATCTTTTCCCCCACAAGTCCCTCGTCCCAAAGCCCTTTTAAATCAAGACCTCTTCCCCTCCCCTCTTTACCAATCAACATCAAATACAAGCCCCTCTCAAACTCCTCAATCAAAACCCTCCAAACCCATCCAACGGGTGGAGTACCCCTTTTCAAAGCCCCGAAAGAGCCGCCGAAATACGCAATAACGACACATATTTTACGCATGAATCGTCAATACGCGCCGATTACATAACACATATTTTAAGCATGAGTCATCGGGCATACCGCAAATTCCCCGCATACCTGACATTCCATCGGTTTGTATAAATACCAGCGCCGCATGGACCACACACAGTCAGTTAGTTCGGGAACATCCGCTACGCCAGACTCTTTATTCTAAAGTACATTGTATAGTATTAGACTTTTGCTTCAGTGCAACGTCCCCAATAGGGTTACCAAACCTTCTACATCACTGTAAGCACTTATCATTTTATCTTATTGTAAAACACTAACGTTATCGTTTTATATTATTTTCATTTACTTATGCTTATCTATACTTATATCATTTGATTTTGCTCACGCTTATTGCTTTATGTTATTTCCTTTTGCTTATGTTATTTGCTTTATATTATCTTCTTTGCTTACGCTTATCGCTTTATATCGTTTCATTGCTTATACTACTGCCTAATTATATTATTGCTTAAACTTATTGCCTTATGTTAACCTGTTTATAACCAATTCTAACACTTCTTATGCTTATCTTATCTTATGCGTAATATTATTATCATTGATCATCGTTATATAAATGTCTTGTGCTAATGCTTAATGTCCAACGCATTGTTATAATACGTTTACCGCCATTGCTTCAGTAGTGCATGGCTTATTCGCACGCGTTCCAATAAATAACGCTTTTGTTTTACCCGACGTTTGAATTCTTGTAATTATCTTTCGAATACCTAGAATCATTACGAGCCATAGCAACAGCTGATCTCTCTTCGCGAACACCGGGAGTTCTTATCAGTGTTTACAAGCTTACTTTCGCTTAGGGTCCCGCATGCCCATTGCTACACCTATTGAAAAGAACTACGACGCGTGTCTTTTTATTGCAATGCAGTAGTTAAGCCAATTATAGAGCCATAAATACAAACCACAAGAATTCTAACGGGTGTCACTCTGGTGAGCGATAACTCCCTAACCTTCCCTGGTCGATTTATGCTGCGAAGCTGGCCTTCGTGCTGAACGCCTTCTACCCCCCAGAGCTGCGAAGCTGGCCTTCGTGCCTGAGCTCCTAAACTCCTCAGAGCTGCGAAGATAGCCTTCGTGTCTGAATACCATCCACCCCTCAGAGCTGCGAAGCTGGCCTTCGTGCCTGAGCTCCTAAACTCCCCAGAGCTGCGAAGCTGGCCTTCGTGCTCAACCTCCCAATATTCCCCAACTTTGTCACAGCCCTAGGACGTGACACGTGACTGTTTGTGTACTGAAGAATTGCGCAACAAAATTAAGAAAATTTTGTTTAAAATCTTTAGTTGTGTTTGTACTAATAAAATCTACTACAAACAATTTTCTCAAATGTACTTTACATTTGCCGCAGATTCTATTTTCTTCGACACTGCAAACGTCTGTTACAAGTTTTGAAAATAGCCAATTGGGACTTGTAGTACAATCTACAATATTATTGCGAATTTCAAATATTGTACATAAAATTGCACCTCGCTCTTCATACACAGAGTTGTTAATATTCTCCATAGCGTATTTTTTGACGAGCATAAAAAATATATTGTCTGAATTTTCATCGATCCAGTTTTTGAATGTACTATAGTTGCAATACCCATTGATGAATACTTCAACCAATGAGTCGAATGCACACGTATTTTTAATATATTGTTGCGAGCACCCTATGTAGAGGATTCATGGCCCGCTGGTGCTCGCGACGAAGACAAGAGACAGCGAGAAGAAGGCGATCGGATCGATCGCCTGTCAAGCTGTCATTCGAAAGTCAGCCGCCATTAATAGCAGACGTCTCGATATTGTATTCCTAACAGATTATATTCGTTACCTGTTCTTATATTATTCTTGTTACCCCTTGTTTAATGTTCTGTTATCGTTGCTGTTCAGTAAACTTATATTATGTCGAACGCAAAACGCATATTTTCGCCATTAAGATTAACCAAATTACAGTTGTTTCAATTTCTTATTATTTCATTTCTTCTTTTCCTTAATGGCCTGTCATATGTGAGGTGAATGTCTGGGCATGGAGTTAAATATTTCCCTCTAGGAGTATTTTTTTTTGTTGATTAAGGGCTTCTGTATTACATTCAATGTATTGCTTTTTTCTACATCTGCGGTTGGACTTCGATTTTGTATATTTTCATCGTTGTCCACTTGTAAATCTTTTGATTTACTTGATTTCACTTGAATATTTAATCCTTTCCAATTTTCTTGTTCCCTTAAATAATCACAAGTATCCGTAGCGTCCTGCACATTTTCGCCAAAATCACGTGAATCAATTTTTCTTTGTTTTTCATGTCTATCTTCAGTAGTCAGCAGTGCAATTTTTTCGTTGGTGCGTTTAATTGCAGCACGTTCCAATTTCGAGAGATTTTCAATAGATTCTATGTGCTGTAACAGAGACACCCTGTAACAGGGTGTCAAACAGATGTCTGCGATATTCTCGAAATCTTTCCAACGACGCACGAAAGTCAGTCAGTTTTCAGACGCAGCTCTTGCAAGATCGTGCGTTTATTTACGGCTTGTAAAGTAATTATGAGAAGATTATATTATTTTCCGTTTTGCAATTTCATTGTAGTGATTATTGAAAAATGCCTAGAAAAGCACTGACACACTCTGGTGTTATTCCGGGCATAGTGCAGAAGTGTGAAAAGTGTGAAGTATTCAAGAAGAGTTATAAATTGAAGTGTCGTTTGGATAAAGTGTGGGATAAAGAATTTGCAAAAATTTATGTAAGTTGTCACCAAATACCTTAAACTTTTACGTTAGAAATGATTAATAATTCGATTCTTGGGCCAACGAAATTATTGGGTGGGCAAATTTCTTCTACATCTAAACTAACGGACTGCATCGTTGAAAGAACGATTTTGAAAATATATTGGGAAAAAATCGAACTTATACTTGGTCGTTTCAACGGGTATCGTACTTCTTGGATATTTTTATTAATAATTCGATTCTGAAGGGTGGGCATACGAAATTATTGGGTGGGCAAATCTATTCTACATCTAAACTAACGGACCGCATCATTGAAAGAAAGATTTTGAAAATATTTTCGAAAAAAATCGAACTTTAACGCGATCGCTTCACCAGTACCCTTCTCTTCGCGATTTTTATTAATAATTCGGTTCTGGAGGGTGGGCAAACGAAATCATTCGGTGGGCAAACGTGGCCAGATCGCGCACAATTGTATCCTACTTGTAAAAAATTGAAAAATGTTCATGGAGGGTGCGGATAACGAAATTTTTAATTTGTTCATAACTTTTTTTTGAATGGTTTGCCTATGAAAATTTTGGGTGGGCAAACGTGGTCAAACAATGGACAATCATTTCCCGCTGTCAAATCATTAAAAAGTTTTCATGGGGGTGTTGGTGAAAAAATTTTTTTTGTCCATATCTTTTTTTGGAGGGTGGGCAAACGAAAATTTTTTATGGGCAAACGTGGGCAAACGATGAACAAACGCATGCAATCGAGTTATTTTAAAAAATCGCATTTGGGGGTGCTAACTTCACAGACCTCAGCACTCCAACATTAGTCTTTCCTGAATGGTACATATACCGAGCGTCACACGCGTGCGCACACGCCATAAGCCGTTGCCAAACGTTAACGCATAATAATTTATTTTTATCAGAAATTGTTTCGGATTATGTCGGGAAAGATCGGTGTTTTTGCAAAGCACGTATTCGGGAATGGGAAAGAGAGAGCATTATTTTAAAGCTAAATTCGCGGGAGGGAGAGAGACAACACTACATAGTGGTACAATCGCAGATATTTCTAAAAAAATTTCAATATGTTTTCGAACGTAGCAGTGCATCGCGTGATCTCGCGTAATTTTAATCCTCTGGAGCAGCCGTGCAGAATGATATCATTTGGCGGCGTGAAGAACGCTCGAATCATAGAATTATGCGGTGTCAGCAGAAATTTTTTTCCATACCAAAGATATACAGACATTTATTTCCAACGCAGAAAAATAATAATTTTCATCAACGACCTGCCGAACCAATATGTAGCAAACATTCTAAAGCTAATAATTTTTAAAGCATGGCAGCATATCGCACGATCACTTGTAATTTGAGTTCACGGGGACAGCTGCGTGAGATGACACCATTTTCACGGCGCGAAGAACGCACGAACGAAATATAATGCTTTTTGGAAACGTCGAATCAAAGAAAGAAAGAATTATGTTACGAGGAGAGAAGGAGGAAGACGGACAAATAAATAGAGAAATTATATGTTTTTAAGAAATTTATTTTAAAATAAAGGAATATAAAAAAATAGAATACGAATATAATTTAACATTTTTTACTACGAGCATCATCTACAATATCATTGATGGCGCATGCTAACAGTTCGCAATCTATAAGAGAATCCTCATCGAAATATTCACGATCACCTACGATTTTAGCAGCACGATGCGTATCTAACGTTTCGCAGGCAACATCGTTCAGTTATAACAAATTAACAAAATTTAAAAATTTCGTCTGCACATCTCGTGCAGTTTCACACAATCGCGGATACACATCAAGAGACACGGTAGTGTCTCGCGCCAAGTATATAGATATATGCGCAGCGCGAGCACAGAGTGTATCTATTACGCCACGACTCGCTATCAAGAACTCTGAGATAAATACATTTTTTCATTCTAGCATTGTGATTTTTTTTGTTGTATAAATAGCCATTATAATAATTGGCACACTTGTTGCATATCATTATTTTTGTAAAGTTAAATATAGAACATTAATAAATTTATATTAATTTACGACAATGTTTTTAAATGGGATTCTTTTTGGTGGGTATTAATTTACGACAATGTTTTTAAATGGAATTCTTTTTGATGGGATTATATACTTGGCGCTCTTTTTTGTACCTTTTTGTGAAAAGGTAATTTTGTGGGGATTTCACACATTTTGTAGTGTTCACTGATATTAATTTACGACAATTTTTTAAATTAAATGGGATTCTTTTTTATGGAATTATACATCGGGTCGCTACCATGCTTTACGCGCCCACGATTTCAATATATTATGCCGAATGTTTTTCATATGTTTTTGACAACATATGTCAAGATCATTGAAATCGGTGAAGAGGTAGCTTTCAATCAATATATTATGCCGAAACTTTTTTTATTAATATTTCCGAATCTAAGGCCGACCACCAAAAATTTTAAAGGGAAATGTTGTTCAGAATGCCGACTTTGACAACATATGTGAAGGTCATCGAAATCAGCGAGGACCCAGTTCATCGACAAGTTTACCGTGCTATCCTGTTGTATACTAAATAAAATGTGTATTAAGCTGCACGTGTTCTAAATTGTACGTGTTCTTCTGTGTACTATCTTGTGTGTGAAACCGTGCTATGCGCTATCCTGATGTGCACTAAAAAAATTGTGCGTTAAACTGTATGTGTTCTAAATTGTACGTGCATTATTTTCTGTGTACTATCTTGTGTGTGAAACCTTGCTGTGCGCTATCCTGATGTGCACAAAAAAAATGTGCGTAAAACTGTATATGTTCTAAATCGTATGTGCACTATCTCCTGTGTACTATTCTGATGTGCGCTAAATTGCATGTGTAATATCGTACTGCGTAGTTTTGATTGATATATAATGACCGTAGTATTCTTTATACTATCATTTATTGCTGCCGATGGGTATACACAGTGTCTATTTTGATTTTATTTTATACATACACATGAAAATATGCTTATTTTATTAGCTCGTGCAGCAGGGTTACTTTCTCTTTCAGCTGTTGAAATAATTCTCATCGTCTGCATCGTTAACTGAAAAATAGGACACATTTACTAATTATTTATAAATCATCACACGTGTTCATATGTCAAGATCATTGAATGAATAATTGCGTATGCAAAACCCTACCTGCAAATTTGTGCACACATAGTTATAGTAAATATATAAAATCCATATTTTAGTTATTTTAGTTACAACTTAACGTAGAACTTATATATAGAAATACAGTGGCATTTTGCTACAGTAAGTGTAGAGACTACAAAATATGTCCAAAGGAAGTGAGAGCGTATGGCAGAACGTCTTGTTGCTGGATATTTAAATGCTAATGGTAATAATTCAGCGAAAATGAACGAAGAGATCCAATATTTTCAATGCACAATTTATTGGTTTTGGAATAAAATTAGTTTAGTATGTTTATTGGTGAATTGAAATATTGTTAATGGGAAGCTAAAAAATTAATGAATTAACGAATGCGAGGCAACTACTGTGGATTTTATTAAAGTATTACGAATATTTTTCACAAAAGATTGAAAAGGATCAAGGGAGATGTGATTTCAGCGTACTTTCTTCACTAATGTGACTTGCTCTACATTGCAAGGAGTTCACCATAAATAATTTATTTTCTTATTAATTCTTAATGCTATGTCTTTTGACAATTTTTGTCGATTTACCATATTTGACAATTTTCCAGAAACTTGTGCGAAACAAGATGCTGTGTCTATCTATCTAATCTTCTCCGGACAACCTCCAAGCCTGTGCATCCCTTTCATTTCTATCCATCCAAGCCTGTGCGTCCCTTTCATTTTTATCCAAGTCCTCTGTGTCTCCTTCATTTCTAAAAATAATATATAGGGTGTCCCACGGTAGAGTGGACAGCGGGATATCTCCTAAAGTATTGGAGATAAAAATAAAAAAGAAATAGGCAATTGCACGGTTCGAGGGGGCCAATTTATTAGCGCGGACGAATTTTTTTTCGATTATAATTTTATAGATACGATGGTCAAGTTTGGTTTTTTAAATGGGACTATTATTTTTGAAGAGGTGACTTGATAGTGCGTTCCAAGACAAATTCAATAAGCTTTAATGTATACACTTGATTTCCACTGGTTTTTGAGTTATTGGGCTTGCAAATTTACTGATTTTTCTTCGAAGAAAAGCCGCTGGAATAGCAAGCACCGGAGGCGGTCTTGCTGGCGCCACGGGTGGCATTGCCTGTTGAAACAGATACCTACCTGCGAAAGGTCTACGCCAGAAATGGCAGGCCCAAAGGCTGGACAATTCTTATCCGTCAGAAATGCTACTTAGGTAGGTACATCTGCGGTATCAAGAAGCGCACCATTACTTTTGTTCCGCACTTGCTTCCAGACTCGGATGGCAAGTTCTTTTGGGAGGGATGCAAACTGGATTGGTTAGGTTAGGAGGTGTGAAAGTTGCTAGACTAAATTTCAACCATAGGGAGCAGATTGTATTAGAACCAATCGGATTTGCATCCCTCAAAAACGGCTGCTCTCTTGAAGAGGCCCTCTTCACAGCAATGCCGACCTTCTCTCGCACGGAATACGTTAACGCATGCTTTTATTTTGATATTGAAGCTCGTGTTTATATTCGAGAGGACCACGTGTCAACAGCGGGCTACCATTTTTCTTCCCGTGTCTCTCTACGAGGCGTATTGACGGTGGATTGTAGGAGCGTAGATGTCTGGATGCCAGTTATTGAATTCAGGAGACGATAGAAACACTTTATTACAAAACACACATGTAGTATAATTAAGGGGGTAGACACGGGTAATGCAGAGCGCTGTATACCGACACAATCTGGCCCGAAACATGGGTTTGGGAAATTACGTTGTTTGTCCTTATATGAGCAGATTTTGGGCTGGGTGAGGTCTCATTCGAAAGAGGAAGGTTCAGTGCAGCGCGCTCTGGTCATGGTTCGACGAGATTGTGTTGATATCTAATAATACGAGTGTTCAAAGTAGAGGAAAAATCGACAAAATACACCCGCAAGAATCTAAGTATTTTTAGGTCACTAAAAGAGTTTTATGGCTTCAACGATGACCAGAGCGCGCTGCACTGAACCTTCCTCTTTTGAATGAGACCTCACCCAGCCCAAAATCTGCTCATATAAGGACAAACAACGTAATTTCGTGACTGCATTCCCAAATACGAGTTCCGCCATATTGACGATAATACAGAGCAAGTCACGTGACAAATTTAGTTCAGCTAGTGGATACGAGATGGCGCCTACTTGGGAGGACTGCCAACGTGGAATCATTGCAAAACTGAAGCGTCTGGATACATACAGGTGCCACAGTAAAAGCGTGATGCAGTCAATGTATGCACTTTCGTACGATTGTAGGTTAAGTTATATGCAATCAGAGTTGGGCAAAATGTAATCTAATTACAAATTACAAATTACAATTAAAATGTAATTGTGTAATTGAATTACATTTTTTTCTGTGATCGTTAACATTTAGGTAATCGAGAAACTTGTGGTCAACTACCTAAATTAACGATTACAGAAAATAATGTAATCAATTACAGAGTTACATTTTAATCGTAATTTGTAATTTGTAATTAGATTACATTTTGCCCAACTTTGTATGCAGTTTAGGCACACATTGACTAGAAACTGCTAGGAACTGTATACATTTACTAAATTAACGCTTTTACCGTGACACATATGTACATACATCACTTGAAATCGCTGTTGAATTTATGTTATAATTGAGGCAGTGAGAGCAACAACGGACTAATCCACATTAAAAAAAAATTTGCTATTTTATATAATTAGTAGAGCCTATTGGAATACGTTATTGCTACTAACTCAATTTCGAAAAACATGTGAGTTAGTCCGTTGTTGCTCTCACTGCCTCAATTATATGTATTATAAGTAATTATATGAATTAATTTAATCATGAGGAATTCAATTGTCGACCATGAATAATTTTCTCGTATTTATTCGTACTTTTTCGACTAAATATATGATTCTTTGCTAAAGCACGAATAAATACGAGAAAATTATTCATGGCCGACAGATGAAAGGCCTTCGAATAAAAGGCCTTTCAAAATTAATTAAAGTGAAAAATATTTTTGGCCCCTCCTCCTCCTCCTCCTCCTCCTCCACCCCCACCATAAATGATTTTTTTATATTCTCTTCTGAGCTCGCTATACTGTAATATGAAACATAAACATATATCTTATATTAATTACTGCAATAATGTCTAGACGTTTTCACATTTTCATGAGAATGTAAGAAATGTTTGCGTGAGATCGCCTACGTATCTACATACCTGTTTTTCATATTGGAACGCCAGCTCAATCCAGTTTCTTTGAGTCTTGTGCGAACTTCGTGCTCTAGACGAAGTCCGGCTGCTGCTCCGTCGCGGGCTCCGTCGCGGGCTCCGTCGCGGACTCCGTCGCGAGCTCCGTCCCGGGGACGGAGTCCGCCTGCTCCGTGGACTCCCTTGCGAGGACGGAGTCCGTCTGTTCATGTTGGACCTGCTGCCACCCGCAGCAGGCGGACTCCGTCCTCCCGATCGAGGCACTTCTTGTGCCGCTTCAAGCTGCTGGTCTTTATCAGTCATCTAAAAATGAGTCGAAGAAACAGTGAAGCTATTGAACATAATGAAAATGGATTTGAAAGTACAGTAGAAGAGTCAGAGTTGGGCAAAGCGTAATCTAATTACAAATTTCAAATTACAATGTAATTGTGTAATTGATTACACATTATTTTCTGTAATCGAATTTAGATAGTTGACCACAATTTTGTCAACTATCTACCGATTGCAGAAAATAATGCGCAATCAATTACACAATTACATTTTAATCGTAATTTGTAATTTGTAATTAGTTTACATTTTGCCCAACTCTGAGAAGAATAAACGTTTATCAAATTGGTACATTTGGGTACAATGTAGGTATAGGCTTCCTTCAGCCAAGATTTAGCGCAGGAGCGCAATCTTCAGATTTCTAAATGCTGGAATTTCTAATTTCGAAAACGTTGAAATTCAAAGATTTCAAAAATTTGCAATTATGAGGTTATCAAGTTTCAAAATATCTGTATTTTCAAATGTCCAACATTTGTGATTTTAAAATTTCCGGTTTTTCCACTTCTGATGTTTAGAAACTGTTTAATTTTCATCACTTGTCTTCAGTTTCAACTAAAAGAAGCCTATATTGCACCCGAATGTATATACCTGTTTTAGACATTTCGCGGGTAAATTATAACATAACTTTCTTATTCTACGTGAGAATGAATACACGAATCTCTGAGCGTGAAGCTGCGTATCGACATTGCGAGGATGCCGCGCGAGGCACGTTTCGCGAAGTGGAGAGTCTGGAGACTACCTCGATCATGATCATTTTGCGAGGCAAGTTCATGCGACGGTCTCGCGCTACCTCCAGCATGATATTTGCGTCGCCCGCGCAAGCGATTTTTGATCTAGGGGCCGCGAGGCACCTTTGAGCACGTCGAAAAATCGACGGCTAATGCCTCGTAAAGTAATAATGGTTGAGGTAGTCTCCAGACTCTCCACTCCGCGAGGTGTGCCACGCGAGGCAGCCTCGCAATGGCGATACGCAAGTTGAGAAATTTTGCACAAAAAATTACAACAATACTATGACGGTAATGAAACTTTACCCGGAATATGTATAAATACAGTCTTGGCTTGGAAGTAAAATGTTGAAGTATGTCAGTTATTATGAAAGTGGCGTCGGTCGAAATTGAAAAAAAAAGAATTTGGACTTTACGTTTATTATGTCTCATGTTGATATAATACATAAAAAAGAAGTGAAATGTAATAAACGAAAAATTTGGACTTGGACCACTTTCATAATAATCGGCACATACATATAGTGAAAAAGACAGGGGTAGTAAGCATGAAGGTACTTACGATCTGTACTGTTCGGCAGGCACGCGTATTTCTGACGATCGAGCCTTTGCTAGCCTCAGCGTTGCCAGAAAACAATCCCCGGTGCGATTCACGCACACATTACCACCACTCCTGTAGGTGCTCCTACTACACAACTTGCGATTTCTTTCCTGAAACCGCTGGACAGGGCCCAAAGGGTCTTTCTCACTCACTCAATATTTTGTATTTCACTTGCACCAAGGACCGAGCGACACGTCTCGGCCCGCGTAAAGGTTCAAGTAAGTATATGCAGAGGATAATCAAAAATCCTTTCCTGTGCACATTTCTGCATCAAAAAGAATTCCCGAAAGTACATACTCTATGTAAATGTATCAGCACACACCAATCCTAATGAGAAAGAGAGGAACAGAACGCATATATCCGTCCTTTTCCCACTATCGTTTGTTCTGCTTTTCAGCATCTGTAACTAATGCAGCGACAACGCTAGCTGATCATTTTTCTGCCGTTTGCACTACGGTGAAGACGCAGAAAGTGTGTGTGTGTGTGTGTGCGTGCGTGCGTGTGTGTGTGTGTGTGTGATCATTCCATTGCCATGGATCAGGAAATTTTCTCATATCGCACCTAATAGGTACCACTGGTTACGGGACGTATTGCATATGAATTTATAAATGTAAATATTTAATGTTCTTCCTCGAATTTATATGCGCTACTTATAGTATTCTGTAACAATTGTAAAGACTGAATAAATATTTTTGGAAATAAGTAGAATGAATTATTTAATGAATTGCACAATCTGCTAGCGGATTATATAGGGGTAGGGATACGCCTGCAGCAATAACGCTACATTTGTGTTGGTGTGTAGGGGCGGCCATGTGACGTCACGCGTAGGGAATAGTTTGGTAATTCTGGCCCTTAGATGGCGCTGTTGGCTGTGCCATGTTGCATTGCCGTTACCTTGCTACGATGTGAACAAAGCTTCGGAGGGAAATTCAAACTAAAAGAAACGGGGCGGAACTACACGAAGTTGTTGGGTTTTTTAATCTTTATTCATCATCACTGAAAGTATGTAAACGCTCGTTAGAAAACAAAATATTAATTATTTATGTTAACAACCTAAACAGAAGATCTAATTCACATTCATTCAATTGCGAGAGTCGACCTTGTAAAGACATACTAAAGAGTTGTACAAAATATATTAATTTATTCAATCTGAAATATAAAGTCTTTTTTAAATTCTCCCAATTCACGAGTCCGAAATAAAAGCGCATTCACGGAGCAGAGTGCTTCAGCATTCCATGGGCCTCGATCCCATTCCCGAGAAGTTGACGACGTTTCCTGAAGAGCCACGCAACAATTTGGTGACAGCGGTGGGATTATCCGAAATTCAACGGCGGAATCTTCTCTCTTCTTCTACGGTGGATCTTCCTTCGAAGACCGGATTTCCTGAATTCAACAACTGGATCTTCTTCAACGGTGCCGGCTCGTGGATGTGTTTAAGACCTACACTCTTTATTCGGAATTGTAAATTGTACGACCTCTCTCTCACGGGTTTTCGCACGGTTTTCCTTGTGAGCTCAGGGCGAATGTCGGAGATGGGTGGTTTCAATGGCCGTGCACGCATACCCTGAAAACCACATCGTACAATTCGGTTACAACTGGTATTGGGGAGAATCTGCAGTAATATATCACCTGGACATCGGAGGAGTGAACGAGAGAGACTCAACCGGAATAATTGCTGAGACGCTGAGACGCTGGAGTAGTTGCTGCGAATCGAAGGAGAAGTTGCTGCGAATCGAAGGAAAAGTTGCTGCGAATCGAGGGAGGAGACCTGGAAGATACAAGAGCGTTTCGTCAGAATTACACAGCGTTATTGGTGAATAGATAATTTTATTTGTTAATTTGCTTAGCGTCTTAAACAAGTTATAGCTCGTACCGATTAGTTCATGTTAATTGGTTGTTATTAAAACTATTAAGATGTTGCGAACTGGTAGAGGTCCGAAAAGGTTCAAGCGAATCCGTAAATCTAATCTAAGTAGGGTTCAAGAATTTGAGGTAGAAAATGTGTCTACGGAAGTAACTCCCATACAGACTCCTACAAATTCTATAGAATTGAACGAATTAGAACTAAATTTGCCTGGTTCAAGTAAAGAATCAACGCCTTGTTCTAGTATTTCTGACGCTGTTAATTCACAGAACCTTTCACCGGAATCAGTAAATAACGCCTTTTTACCGTAAAAGTTGGCCGCTGATTTAATTCCACGTTTTGACGGGAATGTCTGCTCATTGATAAAATTCATCAAACAATGCCAATTAGCTGAATCACGAGTAAAACCTGTAGATCGTATTAACCTCCTTGCTTTAATTCGAAATAAGATCGAGGGACATGCAGATCTTTTGATTGCCAATCGTCAGGAACCGAAAAATTTAAAGGAACTAATTAGTTTATTAAAAACAGTTTTCTCACGTACTTTCGATGTTGATATAATTCTTGATGAACTGAAGGGATTGCATCAGGGCGTAAATGAAACCGTAGAAATTTATGGTGCACGGGCTAGCGAGATCTTGAATCCAGGATTGGAAGCTGCTAAGGAAAGATTTAATTCTGAGCAATTCACAGGAACTATGGCCTTGCTTAATCACGCTGCGGTCATGGGGTTTATTCGAGGTTTGCAAAGCCAGATTTTGAGGCTTTTTATTGTAAAAGAACGAACTGACAATCTAGAAGAAGTAATTAATATCGCAAGCAAATTAGAACAAGAAACTAGTGAACGACCAAAGCGATTTCTGACACCCGCGACTAATTCCCATGATGCAAGAGTCCTTGCTGCAAATGCTGACGAGCGTAGATGTTTCAAGTGCGGCCAGATAGGTCATCTTAGTTACGACTGTCCGCAAATTAAGCAGGGCCATGAGCATCTAAACACGTTTGCTCGAGATAGAATCAGATGTAATTTTTGCAAGAAGACCGGACATATAGAATCCCGTTGTTTTAAGAAACAGAATCAGAATGACTTGCAAAATAAGAATGTTTCCACTTTTAAAACTTCACCGAATTTAAACTCCAAAGGAACTTCACGGAACGGCGCAACGTGGAGCGACCCCTTAATTGCAAGCGCCAAGCCCGACAAGCCTGTTTCAAATTGAATATTAAAGAAGTTGGCCGGTTGCCTATTTTTACCTTTGAACATGATGTTTTCCGAAGAGGGTCTGTTACATTTCTCATTGACACGGGTTCACAGTTAAATTTGTTGAAACGATCGGCCGTGACTACTGATATATCAGTAAATACGGATATAATCTATAATCTTACTGGAATTGGGTCTAGGGTTGTTCCTACTTGTGGTGAAGTTATTCTCCAAATTTATGGTCAGGATATGAAATTCCAGGTCGTCGATGAGGCTTTTCCTATTAAAGAAAAAGGTATTTTAGGAATTCCATTTTTAGAAAAACAGGAGGCAACGTTAATATTTAAAAATACAGTACCGAATCGTCTTCAGGTTGGTGATAGGGATTTTGTTCTTCAATCGTCTAAATCGTTTCATCTACCAGCACGGATGAAAACTCTTATATCCATTCCTGTAAAGAGTACTCGCCTTAAAACGGGTTATTTGAGGAAGTTAGATACTAAACCAAGAGTGTACGTAGGTGATGCGTTGGTGAGGCAGGAAAATGGTTTTGCTAAGATTTTCGCCATAAACACTACTGCTGATTCTGTTACAATAGATATACCTCCAGTAGAATTAGAGGAATTTCAAATAAAATCACCTGCACCACGCTCAGCTCGAACAGGAGATCCGGGAATAAAACAATCAGAGGCGGAAGCTCGTAGACTCGTCCAGTTGTTCAAGAATCTTGATTTGGATGATCTCAATGACGCAGAACAAGCTAGCATATTAGAAATAATAAATGAATTTCCCATCATTTCTCCCATCCGATACGCTAGGTTCAACGAACACAATTCAATACGCAATTTTAACCACTGATAAAGCCCCCATTAACACCAAACAGTATCGTTACCCTCCTATTCACAAAGAGGAAGTTAGAAGTCAAGTAGATTCATTGTTGAAAAGTAATATAATCCAACCTTCAATGTCCCCATATAATTCTCCTGTTTGGATAGTCCCTAAAAAGTCGGATAGCACCGGGAAACCCCGTTGGCGAATGGTGATAGACTATCGCAGATTAAATGAAAAAACTATAAGTGATGCTTATCCGCTCCCGAATATAACAGACATTTTGGATCAACTTGGCTCAGCGAAATATTTTAGTACACTTGATTTGGCGTCAGGTTTTCACCAAATTCCTATGGATCCCGAATCAAAGGCTAAGACTGCATTTTCAACTCCGAACGGACATTATGAGTTTAACAGAATGCCCTTCGGATTAAAGAACGCTCCAGCAACTTTTCAAAGATGCATGGATTTAGTTTTATCGGGTTTGCAGGGTGTTGAATTGTTCGTTTACATGGACGATATAGTCATATACGCTAATTCTTTAGAGGAACATACCCGCAAATTAAAAGTTCTTTTAGCCAGATTGAAAAATGCAGGACTGACACTTCAACCGGAAAAGTGTAAATTTCTTAGGCGAGAAGTAATATATCTCGGACACGTAATTTCCTCAGATGGTGTTAAACCCGATGCTGGGAAGACGAAGGCTGTAAAAGAGTTTCCCATTCCTAAAACAAAGAAGAATATTAAGCAATTTCTAGGTCTCGTCGGATATTACAGACGTTTTATTCCAAACATGGCTAAAATTTCTAAACCACTTACACGACTTTTGAAAAAGGATGCCCCTTTTATTTGGAATACCGAAACTCAGTTAGTTTTTCAAAGTCTCAGGGATATCATATGTACGGAACCATTGCTTCAGTTCCCAAATTTCAAACACCCGTTTCTGGTAACGACCGACGCTTCAGATTACGCTTTAGGAGCTATCTTAAGCCAGGGATCGATTGGCCAGGACCTTCCCATTGCCTATGCCTCGAGAACCTTGAGTGATTCTGAATTCAAATATTCAACAATCGAGAAGGAATTATTAGCGGTTCTTTTTGCCGTGGAACATTTCCGGGCTTACTTATACGGTCATCAATTCACGTTGGTGACAGATCACCTAAAATTATGCGTTGGCGAATAAAGTTGAATGAATATGATTATAATATCGTGTATAAACCAGGGAAACAAAATTCTAATGCGGATGCCTTATCTCGAAATCCTTCAATTTCCACTAAGTTTGACCAAACTTCAATTGCTTTAATTAAACATACCGAAACCGACAGTCCAGATGTTTCTTCCGTGGAATGTTTGCGTGAGGTGATCACGGGCGCCAGTGAATTGCCGATCGCTGCTTCCGGGGAGGTAAACTCTGACAAAGACAGGCCTTTGGAATGCAAGAATGAAAAGTTAGTAGCTAACGTGTTTCTAATGTATGGAAAGAGCGATAATGATGATCAAACGAATGAGGCCACATTTGAATTAGGAAAGACAGAAACTTACGAAACAGACAGTGATGAGTACTATACGGCGGATGACGAGGAAATGTCTCCCAATCCGACGAGTGTATTCTCTGGAGAGGGTAGGTCATTGTCCGATGATTGCGAATCTGTAGTGGGTGGAGGATCGCTTCCGTTTCGGACATTGTTAGGGGCGGTGCATGTGCCTCAGGGTGCCCTCGCTCTGCTCGATCCGTCGGCATACGGTAAGGTAATTCAGACACCCCCGCTTCGGATCAGCAACCTGGGACCCGAGATTTGTGAAGTGCGTCAGGATGCCCTCGCTCTGCTCGATCCGTTGGCTATCGGCAAGGTCTCGACAACAGACACCCCGCATCGGATCAGCAACCTGGGATCCGCGATTTGTGATACAGTAAGGATTGGAGTGCCTAGAATTGTTGTGACGCATGATGCAAGGAAGCTTGAAGAGTCTAAATTTGTGATAGACTCTCCAGGAGAACGGACACAATCCTCCGTAGAAGTGGCCTCAACAAAAGATATCTTATGTAATTCTGAAAAGGTTAAAATCTTGCCAATAACTGACTTACGTATACAAACAAATCACCTTCCTACATTACCTAAAATTAATTTTAGCAAGGAGTACCTTTTTATGCGAAGGGATAATCTTATCCATTTCTTGTCTCTTGACTATCAGATCGTGTCAGAAAATAGTAAAATGTTGTACATTCGTGGAAAATTTTCGATTACGCAGATGAGGCAATATCACATTAATCTCGGTGAGGCAATGGTTTTCCCAGATAAGAAATTTCATACTTTCCACTTGTTTCCCCAAAAGGTTAGTGACGAACGGGTGAATTTTAATAATTTAAATTCATCATTGGCATCACTAAAACAATTAATGGACTCTTTGAATGAAAGGACCTTCAGTATATCCATGAAGGACAATAATCTTGATTCCGTAGAATGGGGTTCCATGGAAGGTCTCCTGAAACAAATATTTAATGATTCAAAATATACAATCACCGTGTGTACAGGCGAAGTAATAACTCCACATACATCGGAAAGATCAACCATTATTTCTGAATACCATGAATCGGTAGTAGGAGGACATCAAGGGGTGACAAAACTTTTTAAAAGGATTAGAGAGGATTTTTATTGGCCAAAAATGGGAAAACAAATTTCAGATTTTGTTCGGACGTGCTCAACCTGTCAAAAAAATAAATTGCTCTCTCCCAAAACGAGACAGCCAATGCGAATTACAGACACGCCAAAGAGGGCCTTCGAAAAGATACAAATGGAATTTGTGGGGCCACTACCGGTAACAAAAAAGGGAAATAAATATTTACTAACTCTTCAAGATAATTTAACAAAATATTCAGATGCGATTCCCCTGGCTACTATTGATTCAATTTCTATTGCGATCGCTTTGGCTGAACAGTTTATTTGTAGATTTGGTTGTCCCCGTACTATACAAACCGATCAAGGAAGCAATTTCGTTAGTCAGATTATGAAAAACTTTTGTAAAATTTTCAAAATTCAAAGAATAACTTCAACCGCATTTCATCCGCAGTCGTTAGGCTCATTAGAACGTGCTCATAGAGTATTTATTGATTATCTAAAAACCTTCTGTTCCAAAGTAGATTGGGATGAGTGGATCAGGTTTGGAATTTTTTCATATAATACGTCGGTACACGATTCCACTGGATTCACTCCACATGAGTTGATTTTTGGAGTAAAAGCTTTGATTCCCACCGAATTTGCGAGGGAGGCAATACCAAAGACTTTTATCCAGTATTTGGATGATTTATTTCAAAAGATCACAAGTAGTCAGGCTACAGCGGCGGAAAATCTAGAACAGGCAAAAGAGAAGAGTAAATTATATTACGATAGGTATACTAATCCACAGAAGTTTGAAGTAGGAGATTTTGTATACTTACTTAAGGAACCAAAGAATTCAAAATTTGAGTCAACTTGGACGGGACCATACAGAATCACACGAATTTTCGACGATTTAAATGCGGAAATAGAACTACAAAGTAATAAATTTAATATAGTTCACTGGAACAAACTTAAATTAGCTCACATAAAATTAAATGAGTAGAATATCAAACTCGGATAAGGATACCTGTATTTTTCTTGTTTAAAGTCATTATTAGGTATACGAAGTATGTAATCACTAATTTAAGTTGCAAGTATGTTCGATGGTGCTCGATATGAGATGTGTACGCGGGAGATAATTTCATAAGGAAACTGTTAAAATGTTTTGTTTGTTTGCGTTATTTGTACGTTTACGTTATTTGTACGTTTGCGTTATTTGTACGTTTGCGTTATTTGTACATTTGCGTTATTTGTACGTTTTACTGTTCGGAATCGGTCCTGATGTTGTAATTATGCGTATGATATTATATTTAAAAAGCTGTTTCTTTAAGAAACATCTTTTTGGAATGTGTGGGGAGATGTTGCATTGCCGTTACCTTGCTACGATGTGAACAAAGCTTCGGAGGGAAATTCAAACTAAAAGAAACGGGGCGGAACTACACGAAGTTGTTGGGTTTTTTAATCTTTATTCATCATCACTGAAAGTATGTAAACGCTCGTTAGAAAACAAAATATTAATTATTTATGTTAACAACCTAAACAGAAGATCTAATTCACATTCATTCAATTGCGAGAGTCGACCTTGTAAAGACATACTAAAGAGTTGTACAAAATATATTAATTTATTCAATCTGAAATATAAAGTCTCTTTTAAATTCTCCCAATTCACGAGTCCGAAATAAAAGCGCATTCACGGAGCAGAGTGCTTCAGCATTCCATGGGCCTCGATCCCATTCCCGAGAAGTTGACGACGTTTCCTGAAGAGCCACGCAACAGCCAAGCAGACGACAGAATCTGCTGTCAATCTGCTGCCGATCTGACCTCAGGCACTGATATCAGGCTCTGCACCTCAGAACGCAGCCAAATGCGGACACATACGACTACGGTTCTGACGTCAGATTCTGCTCCCCAGAACTGGCTATCAGGGTATTGTTCCTGCCTTGTCCTTTGCTACCTTCGCCTGATTCTATTCCTTTCCTTTATTATATCTAAAATATCGCTCGGCAGTTCTTCTTTACTACTACCTATTTCTCTTTTTTCAATGACTTTATTAATAGTATTTTTGACTTTACTAGTGAATTCGTCTACTGTATTTTCTAGTTCTTTCTTTTCAGTGATTATGTTTTTAATTTGTATGTGCTCATCTAACACCCTTCGGAAATTTGTCCAATTTGTGTTTTTATAGGATAAAATTACTTTTTTTTGGCACATTTGTTAGTATATTACCTAGTTTAAGTATAATTGGCCTGTGATCAGAGTTTAATGCATTTTTTACAGAGACCTGAGAAATGTTGTGGATACCTTTATTAACTACTATATCTATTGTTGTTGGGGTTATGTTATTCATAGGATAGTGTGTTGGCTCGTTGGGGTATAGGATCGCACAATTATTCTGTTGGACTAACTTATGTAAGGTTAAGCCATTCCTATTGGCAACATGACAGCCCCAAGCCTGATGCCTAGCATTAAAATCGCCTACCAACATCACTCTGCTACTAACGTTTAATATATTTCCTAACTCTATATCGGTAAAATAATTTCTAGGATTATTATAAATTGCTATAATACTAACGTTATACTCAAGCATAATGCCTACATATTCCAGAGATGTTCTTTGGTTTACCTTAATAATTTTATATGGTATATGTTGCTTGATTAACATAGCTACCCCTCTTGCCGCATTATGTTTACATTGTTTTAATGTAATATAATTTCTGATTTTTAGTTTATCAGTAGCTTTTAATTTGGTTTCATTTATCAACATAATATCTATATCTTGTCGTGTTAGAAATTCTAATAACTCTCCTATCTTGTTTCTAATACCATTTGCATTCCAACTTGCCACTGTTAGTGTTTCCTTCATTCCATTTGTTGACAGAATTTTACAAATTGTTCAAATTTTTGTGTACCTGTGGTGCACTTGGTCATTGTTTCATTTAGCTCCCTAATTGCCTTTAACATTCTCGGTATGTTAATGTATTCATTTAGTTTTCTGATTTCTTCCATCAATTCCACAAGCTGCGGGAGGTCCTCCGTCTTGCCTTCTCCTGCTCCTCTTGGACTGGGCTGCCTTATTCCTTCCTGCTGTTTCCCTTCCATTCTATTGTCTAACACAGTGACTGCTGTACTTCTTTTCTGATGTAGCGTTTTCAATTTTGGAAATTCCTCCAAGTTGCTTATATCTGTTACTTTGATGCTTGGCCCTTTGTATCTAGTTTTGCCTTGTTGTTTAGCTACGCTATTTGATTCCACCCATTTCAATCTGTCTTTGTATGCACTACCGTTGCGTTGGCAGTATGGACGCCATTACAGTTAACGCAATTTGCTGGCTCCTCCCTGGGCTTTGTACACTCTCTTGTCCAGTGCTTTTCTGCACACTTGACACAGGCTGGGTCTGCGTAACAATTGGTAGCCGAGTGTCCCCATTCTTGACACCTGTGACACTGTGTGAGTTTCCTTTTAACTATGTACTTTTCCCATGTTACTTTGACATAACATAGGTGTCTTACGTTCGCTTGCAAGTGTTTCAAGTTAACTGATATTGGTACTGTGACCATATTCAATGGCCTCGCTGTACCATTCATTTTGATAACCTTCTCTGCTTTAATTCCCTTCTCCTGCAGTTCCTGTTTGAGTTCTTCCTCCTTTATTTGATCGTGCAGGCCTGAGAGTACGTACACTCTCTTTTTATGCTCCTTTCTAGTGTAAGTATGAAATTTTACACTCTTTTTAGTCCATGTTTCAATGAGATTTTCATAATCTTCCGGCTCTTGTAAATGAACATCAACCGTGTCCTTGTGATATGTTAAATGGAATTTATCTTTTACTGTATCTTTAATGAGTTTTATAAACAGCTTATGGTCCTGTATAGTTCCATGCATCACCAGTGGTGGGAGTTTCCTTTTATTGCTATTGGTGTCCCTCTTACTATCGGTTATTGATTGCTTCCTATTGGAACCTTTATTCTGAGCTGATTCTTCTACGTCCATATCAACTTCATTTTGAAGTACGCTGTACCTGTTCACGGTTGCAAAGTTACAAGTATTCATTTTCTTCGCTTTCATTGCTTGCTCTTCTATTTGCGTGTACCACTTTCTTTTCGTTTGTTTTCTTACTACCGTAGCATACTCATCTAACCCCGCGGCATTATTATTTTTTACCGCTTGACTTTCATTTTTATTGTCCTCCACTGATTCCCCTATTTTGTCCGTATTTAATATTTAAACACTTTAAAACTTCGCGGCGTCTCCCCTACACGTGGCCTAACCTCACCACTAGCGAGGTTAGGGTTCCCACCCGTACTTTTCTTATGAATTCTCCCTGTTTTCCACTTACAATTTTATTATGCTTTTACTTTGTGCTTCGCACTCGTAATTAACATAGTGCATAAAGGTGCCTCACCACCTTGTTATAACTTTTATCCACTTATAGTCGCAGAGAAAAACCTGTGCGCTACATGCGTGGCCATTCCAGACGGGGGGTCTCATGACAATCTGACGCGCTACCATTATGGTCACAGAACCTCGTTGGGTATGGGTGCTATGTATCTGGATTACTACAGCCGTTAAAAACTTTAAATCAAAATATTTCGAAAACGAAGGCCCATTCTACGGAAAGCCGAAATGGTATTTTCATATTACATGAGTACTACGACCCCCATATACTGTCATTCCAAAAGCGATGTCCACTACCGCGTGGTCCCCTTGTGAGCCGTGCGTGCTACAATATTGGACTATTTATTTCTTTCATTCCTAATCCAATCCTAATAGTATACTATATGGTTGAATTTGTCTTGACAGTCACTTTCATATCGGGTAATCAAATATGTAGCATTCCATTTAAAACACCGAAGGTCACCTTCGGTTGACGGAAAATATAGCGAACACCAAAAGTTGACATACCGTAGAGATCAACAGTTATAATTTAATGAAAAAAAGTCAATTTTCACAATTTTGAAAAATCCTTTGAAATACTACACATATCCAAGTTTCACAAAAATCCCAAATGTTACTCCGAATAGTGTCCAAATTCGCGTGGAATGACGCAAGATTGAAATGCGAAAAGTATTCTTTTCACACGCGGCCAAGTGCACGCGTGCCTGTATACTCACACGGCCGCGTATCGCAACGCAGCATGCTGCTCGTGGCTGCCTTCGCTTGCGAGTAGCGGAGACGGTAGTGCAGATGTGTGCGTGTGAAAAGAAAACGGGCCAAAAGTGCATGTGCTTCGGTTTGCGTAGCGAGGGAATCACGTTGTCTAAGAGGAACATTTGTATCACGCTACGTCCTTCTTTGTATCGCGAAGATAAATTAGAATGATATTCACAGTAATGCAATAATAATAATATTTTCATAAATGAAGCATCGTAACATTAGTGATGTTTCCGTAATAATTAATTACACCAAAACACATTTGTGATGTTTCCGTAATGATTAATCACAACAAGATAGCGAATGAAAAAGATGCAGACAATCGACAGTCCTTTTTTCCACTCGCTCTCTTCTCCTACGTTCGAGACTGTCGACAAACTTCTAAAAATGTAGGATCTACAGTAAAATCTCGATTAGAGTTCAAAATTGTGACTATGTAACATTAGTGTTAATTTCTATCACCCCTAGTGGGGGTAGTCCCCCTTGGGACCAGTGAAGCGTGTAACCTGATCCGAAATCGATATTCGGTGAGAGACAATACCGATGCAAACGGGGTTCACAACTAAAAGTATTTTATTTTTGGTTTCTTTTTATAAATTTTTTACCAACATATTTGTGAGGATTTTCTAATTAAAATGACAGCAAACACTATATGGTTTGGACAATTATATAAATATAAACGATTCGTACCCACGATAAGTAAAAATTGTCCGATTTACGTCGTGTTTGGTATCATTTTTTAATCAGGACATTCTAACAAACATGTTGGTAACAGTTTCATGAAAATGGAACCAAAGATAAAAAAGTTTGTTGTGTCTTTTTGCGAACAAATATATAACTTTATTAGACTGCACATAAAGAGTATATAAATTGTCAGGTACACCTCTAGTGTTCGACTGCTCTGTGTCTCTCTCGTTCATACGATCCTTCTGCCCCCTCTCTTTCTCTACCACGCCTTATCATTCGCTCTCCATTCTCTCTCTCTCTCTCTCTCTCTCTCTATCTTTCTCTCTCTCTCTTTCTCTCTCTCTCTCTCTCTCTCTCTCTCTATTTTCGCGGCATTCATACAAACACACTCTACAAGTTTTAATTTTAAATTTTGATTGCGTTAGTATTATCTCACACGCACACGGGTATTTAAACTTACTTCGTTCCGAGGCTTTCGCTTACATCGAGACTTTACTGTACTATATCTTCTTTTACTATGCCTGTTTTTATTTTATAATCTATGTTTTTCTTATTTCTATGTATGTACCACGTGTTACTGATTATTGACACTTTACGTCCAGGCAACGATTGAAAACAGCAGCGTGCCTCACGGTAGGTCACGGCACCGTGGCGGAAGCAGGTACGCGTGCAGGAACCTAGTACGGCGAAGCACTTCCAAGCACATCTGTTGCGTATGATTTTCCTAGGGACAGAATACACGAAGAAGATGTAGGAAATTTTCAAGACTTCCCAATTATCAAAGGAATAGTAGAACAAGTACATTTCGATACGGACGCGGAAGATATTTTAGAAGAAATACATTTCAACGCGGACGAAGAGGAAATTGTGGAACAAGTGCATTTCGAGTCGAACGAAGAAGAAATTGTACAAGAAATAGGTTTGGACACAGACAGGGATGAGATACATTCCGTAAGAGACATCAACGAAGAAACGGCTCAAGATGTTGGAAGTGATGCCGATTACTGGGTGGTAGAAAATGCAGAACCAGAACAGCCGGAAAATCCAATTTCAGAAGGAATAGACTTCGTTGATTTTCCGTATGTTTTCGAACAAATAAAAAATCTTGGAAAACATTCGACTATTGGCTGTGGCATCGAACATTTTGAAATAATTAGATGTCAACGGAATGGACTAGAACATGTGTATTATGTAGAGTGCAAAATTTGCAAATACACAGAGCACATATCCTGTCTTCGGAAGAGTGATGCCACTATGGATATCAACCGCGCCGTTGTTTCCGCAACAATGATGACGGGCGGCGGATATAATCAACTGGAGGACATACTGACTGCCGTGAACGTGTCCTGTATGACGAAAAGGATCTACGAGAAATGTCAGAATGACCTAATCGATGCCCTCGAAGTGGCCGCACAACGCGAAATGGAAGATGCTGGAAAAGAGGAAAAAGCATTAGCTATATCAAGAGGCGACGTACATGCAGAATTCAATCTACCGTTTATCCCAGTTGTCGCGGATGGCAGCTGGATGAAAAGGTCCTACCGCGGAGGAGATTACAATTCTCTCTCTGGCGTAGGAGCCATCGTGGGATACAACAAGAAGAAAGTGCTGTACATCAGCGTGAAGAATAAATTCTGCATGACTTGTCAAATAGTAGGTACGAAGAAGGAAGAACCGCACGAGCATCGTTGCTTCAAGAACTGGGGTCGTAATCAGAGTTCAACTGGCATGGAGGGTGTTGCTATTGTCGAAGGCTTCAATTGCAGCATAGATATGCACGGCCTAATATACTCTATATTAGTTGGCGATGGCGATAGCAGTGTGTACAAGAAAATATTGGACAGTGATCCATATAAAAACTACTTGGTGCAGGTACGAAAAATAGAATGCACCAATCACCTGCTACGCAATTTCAGTAAAAAAATAAACGAAATCGCAACAAAGGGCCGCGATAAATACCTAAGAGCTGTCGTAAAGAATAATGCTCTCCGCCTGCGTACTGATATAAAGAAAGCTGCAGAATACCGGTTGCAAGAAGAAATAACACTCGAGGAACGAATAAGAAATTTGAAGGAAGATTTGAGGAATGTACCGAGTCACGTTTTCGGTGAACACAAGGACTGTCAGAAGTTAGCATACTTCTGTAAGATATACTCTGATCCAAACAGAGAGGACTACGTACCAAGGTTGGGAGAAGCTGGTATTTATCAGAGTATCGAAGAAGCGATGCAGCCACTTTTCCCTAAAGCTGACAGTTTGCTGCACGGTCTAAATAACAATGCTGTTGAAAGTTTTAATAATATCATTGCCAAATTCATCGGAGGCAAAAGTATAAACTTTGGACGAGGGGGCTCGTATCAGGGCAGAGTCACCGCTGCAGTCGTCCAATATAATACAAAAGAGGGGTTTAGCAGATTGAGTACGGCAATGGATAAAGAGCCACCAACCATGGTAAGAAAGCTGGAAGGACGTCGGAAGCGTGCAGCAGAAAAAGCAAGGGAATATAAAAAAGAAGCGAAAGCATCCTCCTTCCGAAATAAAAAACAATCGTGCGACCAGGATTACGGTCCTAACGCAGAAAAACCAGATGTGGAAGAGACAGTATACACTTCCGAGTGTAAAAGGCACGCGGCTATACTCCATGACTGGCAAAGGATGCGATGCGAGATCGAAGAGGAAACTCGCAATCAGGCGAATAGGGAAAAGTGGATTAATTATAGAAATAAATTATTAACTGCATCCAATTTCGGCAAGGTATGCCGATTACAAAACACTACACCACGGGCAAATACTGTGAAGAGTATAATGTACCCGCAACTTCCAAATTTGTCTGCTCTCCAATACGGAAGGGAAAATGAGGCAAACGCCTTGAGACAAATGGAAGAAGAATTAGGAATCCATATTTTACCATGTGCCCTCTTCATCGATGACACTGTGCCTCGCTTAGGTGCAACTCCTGACGGCCTCGTGGACCATGATAAAATCGTCGAAGTAAAGTGTCCTGAATCGGCCAAGGATTTATCACCTGCTGAAGCAATAAAGCAACTTGGTAATATACGGCGTATGTTCAAGGGTAATGAAATGAATAAAAATCATCATTACTATTATCAAGTGCAAGGACAATTGCACATAACGAAAAGGCAACGGGCCTATTTTTGTTTATGGACGCCGAAAGGAATAAAGGTTACAACAGTAACGAAAGATGATCGATTCTGGGCCACAGAGATGGAAGACAAACTGAGCAAGGGGATCAAAACAACAAGGGACAAAACATGAGGACTGCATGTTGCCAAAAATTATAGATAGCAGATACAATCGACAACAGCCGATTAGAGAACCTCCGTACATACGAAAAGGATGAGCTGGTACGAGTATGTAAGAAAGTACATAAAACGATGGATGAAAACATAGCGATAGCACCGGCGAGTGCATCCAGCGCATGTGAAGAGCTGTCGAAGAAGCAATTGCAATCCAAAGTAACTAATGCACCGGCGAGTGCATCCAGCGCATATGAAGAGCTGTGAAATAAGCAATTTCTATTCAAGGTCACTTTTGCACCGACGAGTGCAATCAGCGCATATGAAGAGCTGTCGAATAAGCAATTGTAATCCAAAGTGACTATTGCACCGGCGAGTGCAATCAGCGCATATGAAGAGCTGTCGAATAATCAATTTCTATTCAAGGTCACTATTGCACCGGCGAGTGCAATCAGCGCATATGAAGAGCTGTCGAATAAGCAATGTTCCAAAATGTAAGTAAGTAAGTATGTAGAAAATACATACGGAGAGTAAAGAGGACCGTTTATGACGGGGGTGGTGGTGGGCCTCTTCACACTCTCCTAATAATAAGTACCTGTAGCTATTCTTTCATATCAAGTGGAAATGGCGTGTGTAAAAGCGTAAGTATGACACATACTTTTGTTATGCAAATAATTGGATTAATTGGAAACCATCATGAATGTTTCTCTCATATATGAATTTGCTTTAGATATTTCCAGCAACCAGTATCAAGGGTGAAAATAAGGCTCTATGAAGCGAGGAAAACAAGGCAGTCTTCTCCTAAGCATAAAGATAAGTAAATAACATAAATACATTTACATTTTTACTGCATTCAGATCAATTACAACTCGTTCTAACTTTTTATTGCAGGTTCTATGAAAACTAACAGTAATTGAAAAGGGTGAGTGCCATTGCAAGAAAATATTTATGAGAAATAGCAAATAATAATAATGGATTCTTCAGGAAGTGTAAGTATCAGTTTTTACATTCAAGTGGTATAAACGCAAAAATTTTTATTAAATTTATTTATTTTTGCAGATCAAACCAGAGTGTATATATGTACACTGGGCTCAGGAGTATCATTGCTACTACCACAAATGCAGGGTGGAGGAGGTACCCCTTCCATGACGCCGACCAGGCTAGTAGGAGCGGATTTTCTGTCACTTGGAGGAGCGGATTTTCTGTCCTCGAAGTGACAGAAAATATAACCTATACGCTATACCCGATTTCCTAAAGATACTGTTGCGGCGTAATAATAATGTTTCGAGAGAATGATAAAAAGTTCACAAATGTAGCGTAAAAGAACGAAATAGCCGCTAAACATTTATTGTCATATAGCATATACATAGGTTATATTTTCTGTCACTTCGAGAAGGGGACCACATAATAATCACGCGCATCCAGCCTGCACATTTTTACTAGCGCAATTCAACATCCAACACAAGTTTATATATAATGTTTGTTCATAACTGCGTTCTGCTGTAATAAGTGTATTTCATGTTCTGTTTCAGTGCTTTGCTAATAAAAAAATGTCTAATCTAACAAACTTAATTTTCTGGGGACATCCTCTCATCTATTTTTCCTTCCACTTATAATTCCTTACTGCTAACGTAGCATATTGTAGCATAAACACATTTTAAGTAATTAATTATTAATACATTTGTACAATGCATTTTCTACGTTTGCTCTATCGGCAGACCTTCCGTTTAAATATTTACAAGTACAACGCAAGAGCTGAGAATTTCTTTCCTTATTTAGAATAGAATACGGAAATAGCAAACAGCTCCCTCTGGCGTGCACAAGACAGCCGCGTATCTATGGGTATTACCATTTCTGTGCAGAAAAAACCTGCTGTAATACCGACCCGCCAAATCGGCCAGGTCACGTGACGTGTCTACCCCCTTAAAGTAAATCGTATTCCTCTCGGGCTGGAGTACTGATAATAATCGAACTTGCGCCACACTTCGCGCAGACCGATTACACGGAGGGTAGTCGGGTCACACACTGCACAAATGATACAGGGTAATTCTGGAGCAACGCCCGTCAAGAAAATGCGGCCTGGTACCCCGTGGCGAGGGCAGCCCTTCGCGTTGCCTTACCCGATTTTTATGGCTTTTTTTCGGAAAAAGGTATGTTCCTGGGTCGAACGTAGCGAATTGAGGTCGAGCCCCCGCAGTCGAGAGTGAAATATCCCTTACAGCGTATTAAGAAATTCTTTTCTTCATCATATCGAAATGGAAGTGACGCCAATGGATTCCTTATGTTTTTCTCATGAAAATCATACCAAATATCACGCAAATCGGACTACTTTGACACAAGCTATTTGTATTCCCTATGTAAAAGTTGTCCAATTTACACGACATTTGTAATGATTTTCATCAGAAAACCCCAAGTAATCCATCGGCGACACTTCCATATCCATACGATAAAGAATAAAGAATTATTTTATTTCTTAAACAGATACAGGGTAATTCTGTAGGTACGCCCGTCACCCCGTGGCGAGGACAACACCCCGCAGTGCCTCATTGAATTTTATGGCTTTCGACCCTAGAAGGGTTTGGAATATCATTAAGAAGTGAGAAATTTGCAGGATTTCAAATGTTTGCTTCTTTTCTTCATCATATCGAAGGGGAAGTGGCGCCAATGGATTCCTGGCATTCCGTCAATTAAAATCATACCAATTTTCATGTAAATCGGACTATTTTTTACCAAGTCAAGTCAGCTTCAAATGATAAAAATCGATATTCCGTGGAATTTCCTTCATTATGGTCCGAATTAGGTCGTTCTTTATGTCAGTTTCATCGGCGAAACATAAGGAATCGATGGGTGTCGTTTTCGCAAAGACCTGATGAGAAATGCGCAAGTTGAATATTTCTCATTTCTTAATAGGTACTTGAACCCCTTCGAGTGTCGAAAGCCATACAATCGGGCGAGGCACTGCGAAGGGCTGTCCTCGCCACGGGGTACCAGGCCGCATCTCCTTGACGGGCGTTGCTCCAGTATTACCCTGTATCATTTGTACAGTGTGTGACCCGACTACCCTCCGTGTAATCGGTCTGCGTGAAGTGAGGCGCAAGTTCGATCATTATCAGTACTCCTGCCCGAGAGGAATAGGATTTACTTTAATTATAGTACATGTGTGTATTGTAATAAAGTGTTTCTATCCTCTCCTGAATTCAATAACTGGCATCCAGACATCTACGCTCCTACAATCTTGTTTTGGAACGCACTATCAAGTCACCTCTTAAAAAAATAGTTCCATTAAAAAAAACCGAACTTGACCATCGTATCTTTTAAAATAATAATCGAAAAAAAATTCGTCCGCGCTAATAAATTGGCCCTCTCGAACCATGCAATTTCCTACTTTTTTATTTTTATCTCCAATACTTTAAGAGATATCCCGCTCTCCAGTCTACCGTGAGACACCCTGTATATAAGCTTTACATAAAATCTCTAAATTGCTGGTATACAAATATCTAGCACCTTAAATGCAACGCAATTTGTTACAATATATATAATTTTGTACATGCATGGTATTATTTTGTACATGCGTGGTACAAATTTTTAGAAACTTATGCGAAAGAAGATGCTTCTCTGTCGAACCTTCTACGGACAACTTGCGACTCTATATACTAAATCGATTAAAAAAATTTTGGTGACTTACCTTGTTAATTAAGACAATAATTCAGTCTCCTATTTGGTGTAAAAACTCGTGACATTTCAAATTCTGACAACTTACTTTATTTGACACTTAGCACTTGGTACATTATAATATCTCTGTCTATGTAGCTGTCAGGTTACAACAATTTGTTACGCGATTGGCCGAAACTCGCATCCAATGAACCTGAGAGACATTTCGTCACCCTCTCATACTCCCTTCTGGCCTAGAAGTGTAGAACGATGTCGATGACGATGACGATTCTTAATCTTACGAACATGAAATTCGGCAATTTGCAACTTTACATCGAAATATCTCAGCTCATAAGGCCCGTAGGAATAAAACGAAGACACTTTTCTCATTAAAAATCAAGTCCAAGCTATCCATTAAGACCATTCAAAATCTAATCGGATCAGCAATTATTGAGATTCGGAAATCTCAGGGTTCTTGATAACGAGTCGTGGCGTAATAGATACACTCTGTGCTCGCGCTGCGCATATATCTATATACTTGGCGCGAGACACTATCGTGTCTCTTGATGTGTATCCGCGACTGTGTGAAACTGCACGAGATGTGCAGACGAAATTTTTAAATTTTGTTAATTTGTTATAACTGAACGATGTTGCCTGCGAAACGTTAGATACGTATCGTGCTCCGAAAAGCGTAGGTGATCGTGAATATTTCGACGAGGATTCTCTTATAGATTGCGAACTGTTAGCATGCGCCATCAATGATATTGTAGATGATGCTCGTAGTAAAAAATGTTAAATTATATTCGTATTCTATTTTTTTATATTCCTTTAATTTTAAAATAAATTTCTTAAAAACATATAATTTCTCTATTTATTTGTCCGTCTTCCTCCTTCTCACCTCGCAACATAATTTTTTCTTTCTTTGATTCGACGTTTCCAAAAGTATTATATTTCGTTCGTGCGTTCTTCGCGCCGTGAAAATGGTGACTTGGACTAGTTGGGCTTTCCGTAGCTTGTAGACCCAGCTCACGCCTATGCTCATCCGCCCTTCTCCTTTTCAACGTCCCTGTTCGGGCGCCACTTTGTAATCGTGTCCGGTGGCGAGACGATTACCGGTGGGACGGAGAAGGGATTAGATGCCGACTCAGTCGGTATGTCAGGGTTTGGCGAATGAGTTAATGCTTAGTAACAGTTAACAATGTTTATTGAGCCTTTACGAGTTGTGAATGTGACAGTTGTCCAGTCAGCGCGGTCGGCTAGTAGGGCGGCGGAGGAGCTGCGGTGCTCGATCTGTAACGGTGGCACGTTGGTTCGTTGCGGCGGCGACTTTCGGCGAGCGGTTAGGAGGTAGGATGCGGAGTTGTGTAACGTTCTACCCTGGATGGCCGTAGAAGCGCATCCGTTCGGGAGTCGTATAATAGAGTTTCAGAGTGCAATAAAGTTCTGGCCTAATGGGCGCGGAGACACCTCTCTGACGTAGGCAAGGCGCAAGATTACTCTCGGCCGATTCCGGACTGAGGCTGGTAATGGTACAGTAGTGGCGATGGCCAACACTGACACATCTCGGGGTTTTCAAAAAGTGAGCGTGTTGCTGGTTTGCTTGAAGCAATATAGCGACATGCACAAGAGCTCCTGATTTCGCTCGCCGCGGCCTTTATATCGTGAGGCCGTGCATCTTCGCAGACGAGAGCCGTCGCGGCATGAACTCGGCCCATTGTCTCGGTTCCGGGCGTTCGCGCGGCTCGTGACGTGACTTCGTCACAGTCTGTCTGAAGATATTTTATTGTTCTTCGACATATGTTTTCTACTACCTTCTTGTATTCTATAAACTTTTCAAATACATCACTTTTATTTTTCAGAGGATATACTGTGCAATATCTTGAATAGTCATCAATGAATGTGCATTGATTCATCTCTGAATGGTCCACATATGTCGCTATGAATTATTTCCAGTTTTTCCTTGGTCCTTTCATGCGACGACTTGAATGGTAATATTGTCTGTTTACCTAAGGCACATACGCGACAATCCGCAACGTTATTGCTGACTCCTGTATGTATATTGACATGTTTCAACACAAGGATTAAACCCCTCTCGTTCAAGTGCCCCATACGTTCATGCCACAAGTGTAATTTCACATCACATCTCTGAACCTTGCAAGTTCTGTTCACATCAGTTTGTTTTATATGGAAAACATTACTAACCCTATTTGCCACCAGCTTCACATTTCCTTCGGCATCTTTTATAATTGCACCATCCTTATTGAAAATAATGACATTATTTCTATCCACAATCCTTGCCACCGACACCAAGTTTGTCCTCAAATTAGGTACCAGAAGTGTGTTCTCGAAATTAACAAATTTTTCCTTATCTTGAATCCTTATCTTATCACTTTTCTTTTGACTGTTCCTCTTCCCTTGACGCTTGTAGACTTTTCGTCAGCCAGATGCAGGCGCTCATTTATCTGTTCCATTTCTTGAAATAAATCTTCATTTCTGCATAGATGAACAGTACATCCACTGTCCGTGTACCATTTCTCGTCCAGTTTCTTCTTCATTTTTGTGTCTACAACTGCTGAAATATATGTTTCGTCAATCATCCTGGCATCTCCCTCTTCGCCTCCAATGGTTTTATTCCCTTTTGGTATAATTTTTTAATAACACTTTGTAGCGACATATCCCTTTTTGTTACATCTAAAACATGTCACATTACAATTTGATTTGCTTCTGTTTGGATTACCTCGGTTGTCACGTCTGCTTATGTTTTCCTCGACTTCCTTTCTCTTCTGGAAATTATATGTTCTATTTTGGTTCTTCTTCGCCGTTGCCCACATAGCATTTGGAATTTCACTTGTACCGCAACTCTGCTTTCTTACATCGCTCTTTTCCAGGATCTTAATTTTTAGCATTGGGCAAATTATCACGTGATTCTATTGCGCATCTGAAGTTTTCGTAGCTCCCTGGTGGGCTGTAGAGCAGCATTATCGATAACAGATCAGGATTTATTTCCACGGTCATTTCCTCCAACTTATCCACCGCATCAAAAAACTTGTTGATGTGTTCTCTGACGTCATCACTTTCTTGTATCTTCTGTAATGTTAATTGCTTTAATAGAGTGGCTTTCCTCGCAGGTCCTTTTGTCGCGTATATTGACTCTAGCTTCAACCATGTCTCCCGTGCAGTCTCGCACCCTTTTAATTGTTTCAGCTCATTTGGTGCGATACTAAGTATCAAATCTGATTTGGCTTTCCTATCTTCGGTTCGCCACTTGTTGTGATCTATTACCGATACCGGATCACCCACTATGGTTTTATTTTTTCACCGGATACATACTGCCATAGGTCATTTTTTACCAACAAAGCCTCCACTTGCATCCGCCACATATCATAGTTATTTTTGTTCAGAGCCTCAACTCTAGCCAAATTTAAATATCATTTTTGTTATCACGATGCACGTGGATAACCTCAATTCTCCACTAGAATTTTACCTTTCAATTATGTTTTAATTTCTTATTATCTCTTCCACCTGGGCCCATAACCTATTAGAATTATGGGATATTTATATATCCTTAGCGTATAAGAAATAATACGAATGTCTTTTACTAGGATGAACAAACTCGCTGAACGCACGGCACATTGAGACGCTCGAACATAAACAATACACATCACGCCCTCTCACTACCCATACATACCTGCACACGTATCGGTTCACTGTATGCATTGCACGCTCATGTATTCTCAACAATAAATAATGTACGAAGATTTACAATGACTTTGCAAAATATATATGTTACCATTAAAATGACGCAGAATCACATTGATACCGATAATCTTGTCGAACCTTCCGATTTGTATAATGCATATGTATATGAATTTTAAATTATTGTAAATCAAGTTTACTTACCTATTCCACTAATAACGTATACATATATATATATATATATATATATATATATATATATATATATATATATATATATATATTAGTACAGTTAAATATTATAATATTAAATTAACGTTATTTATATTAATTTAATTATAACATTACAACAGTTTTCATTAATGAAGTTGTGACGTGGCGTTCCAGCGCGAGAAGTTGAACGCTCGACGGCGCGACCAGGAGTGACCGTAACCGACTGAAGCCAAACCGTCCCGAATCGCACCGGTCTCGTGACGCGCCACCGCGATGACGCTCACTCTCTACCGCGCCGCTAGATCGCGTCGATTTCTCGCCACTACGAATTTCCGAGAACTAGGACATAAGCCCCGCCGAAACTGAGACAAAGCAGTTCGAGTGGGATTACGGATCCCCATTACCAGCGACCAAACCGCCAGAAGCCTGCCGGAATTCAACCGCTGTGCACACGGTTGCACCCTGAGACGCAGGATATTGCCCGGTCTCAATCTCCGATCTTCCACCGATCGAGAGGCAAGATATTGCCCGGTCTCGATCTCCAATTCTCCACCCGAAGAGACGCAGGATATCGCACGGTCTCAACCGCCGACCCATGGCCAGAGAGGCCCCGGGCACCGTCCAGCCTCTTCCGCCGATCCGCTACCGCCAAGCCACCGGCGACGACGCAATAACGACGGATACCGCCCAGACGCTGCTGAGTGCGAATCAGTCTACGAACTTGTAAATATTGTAAATAACACTGTGGACGAAATAAAGAGAGTTATTCAGCCAGAAGTCGGTTTCCTAGAACCCTGGAGTCTACCAGCATCGATCCTTATCCACGGAGTGACGAACGTCACAAAGTGGTCGCATAAAGCAGTATTTAAACATTTGCAGTCTCTTTTTGTACAAGCTGTATTGTTTGATTACACAGTTGAAGAATTATGCTAATAGAAAACGATAGATACATTGAAAATTACGGTTTGTTAATTGGTACAATAATGATATTCTTCACAGAAATGATTAAAACAAAAATACTTGCCACACACCATGCACATCGCATAAAATCTGGCTCCCCAGAAATACTACATTTGTGTATAAGCTTTTCATTCCTGAAGTAACAAAAGTCTACAGGATTTTGAAATTCGCTGGGATGCGTTTCTAGATATCCGCTTTTAAACCAAACATATTGAAAAAGGTTTTTGAATCTAGGCGAAGAAAGCCGGTTGTGGGTTAGGCACTGTAATTTAATTATTTCATTTCGTAAGTGCAAATTGACATCTCTCTCTTATCGCGCCAAGGCCAGATCGCGCCCCGATAGCAACGACGTTCGAACAAGGAGCGCGCGCACGAGAGAGAGAGAGAGAGAGAGAGAGAGGGAGAGAGAGCGAGAGGGAGGTGTGATATTTTCGTATATCTCTCTGTCTCTATTCCTCTCTCGGTAGGTATTCAGAACATACGGAAGTATTACACGTAGAAGATGCAAGTCGGAACATGCATGGCTATCGCTCCAAAAACATGTAACGATCGAAGGTCGACTTCCTAGAAAAATGTACAGCATCGGTGCGCGCGCTATCTCTGAACCGCGAAAATTCGAAGCCGAAATGTATGCGAGATAATGAGGTATTACGCGTAGAAGATGCAAGTCGAAACCTGCATAGTCCTCGCGCAAACATCTATCGTAAACATATAGCTGTAACGATCGAAGGTTCACTTCCGAGATTAATGCGCGGTATTTTCGTGCGCACGAATCCTCGGAACCGCCAAAATTCAAAGCGGACCGGCGCGTTTCTATCTAAAACAAATTCTAAAACACAGACGTTAGTATTATTATGCGCACAAGAAGAATATGTAACTCGAAACCTACATTTTGCTATCGCGTGATAACCGCGCCAAAAACATATAACAATCGAAAGTACACTTCCGAGAATAATGCGCTGCATCTGTGCGCGCGCTATCTCTGAACCGCGAAAATTCGAAGACGAAATGTATGCGATAATGATCGAAGGTGATCTTTTGAGAATAATACGCATATGGCATAGACGATGTAATTCGAAATAATACGCATACGCTACTGTGATAATATGATAAGTAAACGCGTGACACGACTTAAGGCGGAATTCTATGTATCCTATTGGGGTGCAAGTGTAAGGGGGTGGAGAGATGTTCGGGACTTTAGGGAGGGATGTTCGTATATTTAAAGCAGCTCGCATCTTCGACAGGACAAAATCGTGAATGGTTAACGCGTCGGAAGACATTTGTGGTGCAATCGTTGCTGTTTATGAAAAAGTATATAGTTAGGTTTTTACATACGTTCTCCATAATAATGGAAATAGTTTTTACATACGTTCACCATAATAATGGAAACGCTTGAACAGGCTGTTATAGTGTTGGCCCAGGCGACACCGCTTTTACGTACCTATGAACTAGTAAAGGAAATTGTAAAGGACGTCTACGAGTATTGATGTTACGTTTGAGAGAAATGTGCGTATCCGTGTATTCGAAAATGTTGGAACGGGCGGAAAAAGATGAGAAGGAGTCGGGATATGTAGTACATATATTAAATAAAAAATATGTGTGATAATGGAAGTGTATAATGACGCTTTTAAATCATTATCAACAAGCTGCATGCTCCTGCATACGATCGCGTAATGTCGAGACTGAACAGATAGATGTAACGAATGCATACGAGCCATCATGGAGTATTGACGTAAAAACCTGCTACTGGGAAATAGGAAACATTGTCGTTTACTATTGATCATCCTACGTATCAAGGTATTACGGATTGGTGTGAGACAGAAAGCACTAGATCTAGATAAGGAGAGACCAGCGCGTCAAGAGTTATTGTTTTTATTGTCATCATCGGACGAGGAGATTTTTTGAATTGATGATACTCCACCGCCATTTAGAACCCGTGAGCTGGATGCGGAAACAGTGGTGCTAGAAACGCTTATGATTCGCGATACCGTGGGCATTCAATCATTGTGCGAAGCCGCGTGGACCAGTATTTTTAACTATTGAATTGAATTTTTTACACGCGATCAGCGCCATATGATGAAACATATAGCGCGATACAGCAGTGCTCGCGAGTGTATGGTGTCCTGCATTATTGGGTACAATGATATTTTGAGGCATAAAGGGATATACATTAACGCAATTGAATGTACACCATTGATGCTTTTACGCGATATCGAAAACAATTCGACGGAAGTGTACGGGGGATTGTATCCTACAGCGGTAATGCCTGTAGATGCGTTTCTAGACAACGAATTACGACGTTATGTTAGGGAGTGTCCGAGACGTGTTGAATGGACCTTCGGCCAATTACAGCATTATGTTCATGAGCGTACGAGACGAGTTACATGGTTCTTCTGCCAACCGGTAATGTTGGCGATACGTGTCTGATATCTTGACGAGAATTTGAATACGTGGCGGAAACGTGTTGCGGAACGGCATAGAGTTTTTTATTTCAAATGATTGTCAGAAAGAAAAAAAGAACAGGAAGACTTTCAAGAACGCGTTTGTGCTGTTGGCTCGAATGTCCAACAAAAACGAAATGTTCTTTTTATGGAAATATATTTTTTTAATTTCTATCATCAGTCCTCCTCATACAATGACAATGGCGACGACGACGACGGGGACAACGACAACACACGATGATGGTGCTATACTATTAGCATTATTTAAAATGTAACATTTCGAAATAACCGAGAAAACGAAAGTTTTACCATTTACTTTGCGCAATCCTTGTAAGAAAATACATAAATCATACATTTTCTAGATCTCCGCGCAGCACTTAAGGTTTTATAACTTTGCTGACAAGGGAAAAGAACGCGTGAAACGTCAAACGTTTCAACTTCTCTCGAAACATTGAAAACTGCTAGATAGGACATTTTAATTAAGAAGGACAGTATACGTGTAAATAAACATTTATGAATAAAACAAGATTTTTTTATTTTTTACTACTCTTTCTCTTCCTCCTCGTACAACGATGATTTACATTAGCATTGATACGTTATAAATATAATAATAATAATGACAATAATACATATATACTTTTATGTGAATACAGCGAGTTTTTTTTTATTTTTACACATTGACATTGATGCATTATAAATATAATAATGTCTATGATACATACGCTTCTTACGTGAATAAAGCCACATTTTACATTGCTATTAATACATTATAAGTATAACACCGATGATACATGTACTTTGTGATAATGAATATGTTTTCGAAATTATTACTGTCTCTATCCATGATATCACAGAGTGATCGCAACAGAGCTGAACTACACAATCGATGTGACTGAAACTACACAAGGGCCGTGTGAGCTCATCCACGTCGCTATCGATGTGAAGTTCAAAACTTGTACACGTGTGCGTGTGCGTGTGAAAAATAATCACACTCATACATGAAATTGGTGTACCATTAACACTTAAATACACGTTACTAGGACAGCAGTGACATATGCATGTGCGGTTCAATAGTCAATGCCGACGATCATAATGTCACAGTCTTCGACCACGGAATCACTGCAGCTTAATTGACAGTAGTGATTCCGTGGTCGAAGACTGTGACATCATCAACAACTATCGCACTGACTGTGTCGCCTGCACACATTCCACCTTCAAAGGTATCAATGTCGTTGGCGTAGAGAACGATAATCTGCGCGTTTCAACCGTCATTAACAAATTTATTTTAATTGACCAAAGAAACGTGCACAGTAACGTTGTTATCGATGCATACACATATTTACGATAATGGTAACGACATCGTTACCAGCACTAGTAACATCGACGTAAACGATGATACTCTACACAACATTCCAGCACTTATGACAATGTTCATTCACAACACTAGTTGTGCTGCGTATATTGAGTAGAATCGTTTACGTCGATGGCTCGATGCCTACATTGACCTGTGCGTTGCCGCAACCCTCAGTACCGCATCACCAATCACCAGACAATCTCATCAGCTGCCTGATGACAGTTCCGTGTACAACATCCTCGGGGAGGGATGGCAGCATTCTCAAGAGGGTTGGTAGCTTTTTAGGAGAGGGTTGGCAGCTTCCTCGGGGAGGGATGGCAGCATCCTCGGGGAAGGGTTGGCAGCTGCCTCGGGCAGAGATGGCAGCATCCTCGGAGAGGGATGATAGTAGCGATAGCTACAGCAACAGCATCCTCGGCGACTGCTACAGCGATGTCATTTTCGGTAGTGGTATCATTGGTGACTGCATCCTCGGAGACAGCTACGTTACCCTCGGTGACGATGGCCGCCATTACATCCTCGGAAACACATAAAGAGAAAAAGTCCACAATACATATTCTAATTATTTGTATCAACCTTCTCTCTCACTGTTAGTATACTATGCGTGTACTTTCACCTTGACAATATGCTGCATATCTCGTTATTTGCTGAAACAGTTTAAAAAAAATGTATAAAAATATATATATTTCAAAGATTCAAAAACGATACGAAAAAATAATACTTGCCACACATTTCTTCATCTCGTTCCTCTCGGTGAACCGCATCCTGATTAACACTTGTAATGAGTCTTCGTCGTGGCGATGCGGACACATTTTTAAAGACTGCGATAAGCACGGTGCATGGTAGGCGCAGTCCATCGGTAGGGGTGTATAGTCGTATCGCAGTCATCATTGACCATTCGGGTATCTCGATCCTTGTTCACTGTACAGATGCTGTTCTTCTCTTTCTTCTCACCCTTCTTGTTCTTCTTCGTTAGGACAGAAATAAGCGTAGATACGCTTCCTAACCACCGCACTACCATGCGCACGCGCATGACATGTTACCGTGATGAATTCCCATGGTATACTTTTTACGTGAATACTGTCATTTGCTGTTTATCTACATTTTCTTTTCAATATACACTTCTTCCTGCACTGTTTTTTCCTACACTGTTTTTCCCTTCATTGCGTTTTCTTTTGTGTCTTTCTTTTCATTTTTTCTTTTTTTTATACTACACACAAATTTCACTAGTACATCCAACACCACAACCACCAACATAATGTACTTCTGTACATGTGTGATTGTGAACCACTATAAAAGAGTTGTCGATCGGTCTTGCAGACCACATTCAATCGAGTACGTTCGTGTCCGCACAGTTAGTATCCGCGACCGTTCAGCAGACTCTCCCATAGTGAGTATTTCAAAATATTTAAACAACGTTTCAACGACGTCTCCTACATGGACGGAAACCACCTCAACCGCTGCAACAATACAGATTTTCCTACTAAACAGTATCGTCAGAATATAAGGTACATAGTACATATATGTCTACATACTTTTCGATTTACACGAAACCGATCGAATCATCAACTCTGTGCGTGTGTTTCTTACAGCGATAAATCTACAACATCGCCCAAGAAAGCCATCATGCAAATCATGGGACGTGATTACCCATTGACCTTGACTACCTACAAACGTTTCGTAATTGGAATTCGTATCGGTCGGGATTCGTGCTGTATTCAAATCGCGATACTTGTCAGCAAATGCAACAAACTATGTTTCCCTATGTCTACGTGGAAACTTCTGTTGCACCAAGAACCTGAGATACTTCAACTTTTCCGTAACGGCGCAACACCCTCGTATCAGGATCCTATCATCATTGATCATTTACACATCTACTTCACACGAATTAGCAGTCAACGAATTGCCAAAATATCGAATTGTAGTTCCATCATATACATAACCGAAGCTACGATACGCCAAATATTCAAATACGATCGCTGCATCGATCATATGTTCTCGTGGTTGTCGGAAATTATGTACTCCGTAAGCTGCAAGTAGGCGTCCATTGTCGCCATTATACGCACCACTATGACACCGACCGCGGACTATGGAAAACTCATTTCCGAAAGCGAATACTTCGAACCGCATTCTTTGTTAGATTGTGAACTATTAGCGTTAGGCTTGGATTCGATGATAGACGATGCTCGCAACGTACCACAATAATGTATACATGTTGATATACTTTACCAATAAATATAAAACTTTTTTCATACGAATACCTGTATTGTCTGATACCTTCCATGATTCGTTCCTAAAACTACCATTCTTTCGATCTTCCATCTTAACTAGGTATGTTGGAATCTCGAACCATCTATACCAACGCCGTTCAGTTGTTGTCTGATAGGACAACAGGTCAGACTGCCCGGGGCAAACACTTTTCGGCGGCGAGCCCGCCAAACGGTAGCCTGAACGGCGCTGATCTATAACTATTAGTTATTTCGAATAACATCTATTCTTTTGTATAGTCTCCTGCACTGTAACTGTACTTACGTGACCGTGAATCACATGACCTACGCAATGTCGATACAGCTGTATTTACGCTCTCATGAGTATAAAGTGATAACTAATGCTTGGAACCGCACCTTCACGCAGTATCACATCTCTCGCAGCGAATATGTTTTGTTAATTAATATCATCATCATCATCATGGCGAAGTCATCTCTCACCCAGTGGAATGCATACACAAGTATTATCTTACATCGCTTTAATCTTCCACGCATAATATTCTGGCGATGCGTGATTGCGGCAAGAAATGCGTAATACAAGGGTGGTCTGAAAAGTTTCCGACCTAACAAAGATATAAGGCATTTTTTCCTCAAAATTATTTTTATTTCTCTACATAGTCTCCTTGTAAGTCTATACACTTCTCCCAGCGATGCTCCCATCTCTCCAGCCCGTCCAAATAGTACTTGCCGTCTTTCTCTGCAAAATAGCTATTTCCAAAGGTGATGGCCTCCTCATTTGATGAAAATCTCTGTCATCCGAGTGCAACTTTTAACTTGGGGAACAAAAAGAAGTCGCTTGGAGCTAGATCTGGTGAGTAAGGTGGGTGATCAAGCAGTTCAAACCGTAATTCGTGGATTTTTGCCATGGCAATCGTTGAGGTGTGAGACGGCGCATTGTCTTGGTGGAACAAGATTTTTTTTCTGCAAATGTGGCCGTTTTTCCGCAATTTCTGCCTTCAGCCTGTCAAGTAATGCTGTGTAGTATGCTCCTGTAATGGTTTTCCCTTTTTGGAGATAATCAATAAAGATAACTCCACGACTGTCCCAGAAAACAGTCGCCATCACTTTCCCAGCCGAAGGAACAGCCTTTGCCTTTTTCGGCGCCGATTCCCCATAAGCGGTCCACTGTTTTGACTGCATTTTAGATTCGGGAGTGTAATGGTGTATCCAAGTTTCATCAACAGTAATCAGCCGGCGCAAAAACTCTGATTTATTGCGCCTAAATTGCGCCAAAAGAGCGATCGAAATGTTCATGCGAACACGTTTCTGATCCAACGTGAGCAAACGCGGCACCCAACGCGCAGACAGCTTTCTCATGCCTAAATCTTCATTCAATATGTGACAAACACGTTCTTTGGATATATTCATGGCCTCTTCTATCTCTCTCACTTTAATTCGACGGTTGTCTAGCACCATTTGGTGAATTATAGCGATGTTATCGTCAGTGGTTGCAGTTTTTGGACGTCCCGAACGTTCATCGTCACCCAAGCTGGTACGGCCACGTTTAAATTCAGCTGCCCAAAATTTCACGGTGGTAAATGATGGTGCAGAGTTCCCGTATATAGCGTCTAACTCTTCTTTGATTTCCGTAGGCGTATTGCCTTTCAAAAATAAATATTTAATCACAGCTCGATACTCGAGTTTTTCCATTTTCACAAAAACACTCACAGCAACTTACTCAAACGACTGTTAAACAATAACTGAGCGTCCGAAATGGCAGAAATTTTGATGAGTACCTGTCAAAGCATGCACAAACACGCTCCAGTACATTTGTCGACGAATACTGCCATCTTCATGTTGAGGTCGGAAACTTTTCAGACCACCCTCGTATTCTCGGAAGTATACCTTCAATCGTTATCGCATATATTTTATTCAGTTCATCTGGTATAACTTCTGTTTTGTCTGGAAATGGAGAGGGATATATGTATTTCGTACCCCCCCCCTCTCCTTCTCTCTCGCTCCAAATTCAGTCCAATTCAGTTAACGTCGCGAATTGTACGCGGCTATCACGCCTGCGCGTACGGACTGCGCGGCTGTGACGCGGCTATCGCGAGCGCGATGTAGCCTTCGGGCGAAAGAAACGCGCCGGTCCGCTTTGAATTTTGGCGGTTCCGAGAATACGTGCGCACGAAAATACAGCGCATTATTCTGGGAAGTGGATCTACGATCGTTACAGCTATATGTTTACGATAGATGTTTGCGCGACGACTATGCAGGTTCCGACTTGCATCTTCTACGCGTAATACCTCCGTATGTTTTGAATACCTACCGAGAGAGGAATAGAGACAGAGAGATATACGAAAATATCACCTCTCTCTCTCTCTCTCTCTCTCTCTCTCTCTCTCGCGCGCGCGCGCGCGCGCTCCTTGTTCGAACGTCGTTGCTATCGGGGCGCGATCTGGCCTTGGCACGATAAGAGGGTTGCGGATGGCTTCGAATTTCCGCGCCTCCGATAGCGCGTGATAAGTCATCGGCGATACCGCCTCACCCGTGTGTGTGTGTGTGTGTGTGGTGAGTGAGCGCGCGCGCGTCCCCCCTCCACCGGCTCATCCTTACCTCCACGGGTAGTGTTCCTCCACCACTGACTCATCCCCACCTCTACGGGTCGCGTTCTCTCACCCTCCTCCTCCTCGTCACGATGCGGTACCCCCCACCCCGCTTCACCCCCTCGCCCTGCGTTGATCCAGAACGCACCTCCTATATCTACTGTCCCGTCCAAGAGTCGAGTAGGATGCTTCTACGGCCAGTACTCGGTAGATATACTTCGCTAAACCAAGTTTTAAAATGTTCAGACGTGATTTTTTCCTGACTTTGAAGCTCCGATGTAAATATTAACCGGACGGAATAGAGTTCTTTGCACTATCGGACCACGTGTTCCTGTAGACTCCTTCAAAACTATGTGTAGTGGTGAAACAAGAAGTCCCATAGTGGGGCATTTGGCCCCAGAACCCGGACATGGCTATTTTAAAATCTTCAAACTCCCATACCTTTGCTAAAATTCATCCAAAGGTGATGAAACAGAAACCATTTTAAAGCTTAAACTTTCTACTTTTTGACTCATTAAATCAATTTTATCAAAATCGGTATTCGAGGGGTAAAATCCGCCCATAAATAGGAATATGCCAAACTGTAAAAGGTTCTTGACGTCTGTCAAGCACTACAGAGTGCAAACAATATTTTTATCATTTTTATGTACACTATCGGAAAGTATGATCATTTGCCTTTACGATAAGTCGAACCTCATAAAAAAGGATATTTTTTAACAAAGATACACCCGTTTAAAGAAAGCTGTATTTTTAAAAGTTTTTACGGAAATTCTTCGTTTACACAAATTGTGAGCTCAGGGGAAGAAGTAAATCTATTGTTTCATTTAGGAATTGCATCTTGACAGCTTTAGTTTGAATAAATTTTATGTTTTCTCGCGTCATCGGTTTAATTCCAGATGGACCCAAAACTTGCACCGAACAATTTGCTGACATTTTATATATATAATAATAAATATATATATACATATATATATATATATATATATATATATATATATATATAATAATAATAATAATAATAAATAAGTAACATCTGAATAACAAAAGCGGAAAAAATCTCGTTCATGTGACAAATGTTTAAGCGTACTTACCAAGTACAAGTAAAATGAAATTCAATATAAAAGTAAAATCAAAACAGCATTTAAATATGAACTTAACTAATGAACTTAATAAACGCAGGATAAATATATATATATATATATATATATATATATATATATTTTTATAAATTTTTTATATAAAATATATATATATTTATCCTGCGTTTATTAAGTTCATTAGTATTAGTAGTTCATTAAGTTCATTAGTTCATATATATATATATATATATATATATATATCACTAAATGTAGGCTATACAAAACAAAACTTTAACTGAATAAAACGTAAGAAAAACAAAAATATATCATATATTTACGTAAAATGATGTTTAAATATTTTGCTGTGTAGTCTTTGATGGCACTGTTTCATCTGAATGCAGACAGAATTTCATAAAATGTTTATGTTTGCTGTAGATAAATCTTTGACTAATTGTAAGTCCTCTACTTTACCTGCATTCAGTTGAAACAGTGCAATCAGAGACTACAGGGCGAAATATTTACAGTATTTTTTACGTACTTATATATTATATTTTAGGTTTTCTTTCATTTTATTCAATTAATACATATGTGTCCATAATTTAAATAGTTCCATCGAAGATTTCCTTAACATCTCACAAAGGCCTGGCGAGCGCGACCGTACAGGCATAGGGGAGAGCGGGGCAAAGTGACACGAAAAATGTTTGAAGTCGAATAAAATTTTTCCCTTTGAATAAAAATGTTTGGAAATAGATTTATAATATAATTAAAACATTACTATTGATAAATAGCGAATAGCAATACTTCAAATAAACTGAGAGTATATTCAAATTCAACTTGAAAGAAATGATGCAAGAGGTATCACTGTACCCCATATATGGGGTAAAGTGAACTCCTATCCGGGGTAAAGTGAGGTGCAACAAAATAAGAACTTTAATTACGGATATATGTAAATATTAACCCCTTGCGCTGGAATGGCGTGTGTAGCACAGCAGCTTCTGGCGTTTTTGCACCGTGGTTGTCAAAAATGTGGCAGATTTTTCATTTTTTTGAGGTTAGTTTCTATTCCACCACGCCGCGTGGTTTTCTAGCCAGCTGACAGGTTAGGATATTGCGCACATCATTTGCGCATTGGTTTTTAGCAGCCATTTGCAGCTCAGTTTACCCCGGTCATTTTACCCCGAATATGTACTCAGTGGAAAATTAATTATTTAATAATGTTGGGATTAATATTTTCTCAAACGCGTGTACATGTATGTTTATAAGCTCTTTATAAACACGCAGAAAAAATTTGGAGTTAAAATTACACATTTAAGACTCATTTATCCAAAAGGCTAAATTGAAAAGAAAACCAATTGGATGTCTCTAAAACTTCATTTTTAATTTTTTAAACGAATTTCCATTTTTCAATATGTGAATGTGCATAATTGTCATTGTGGTATTACACACATTTATTACGTCACCAAATTTTGTAAATATATTCTATTGTTAAAGAATAAATTAAGAAAGCTCATTTTACCCTGAGGTTCACTTTCCCCCGGTCTCCCCTACGTGAAACGCAGCCGCTCTTGATTACCATTTTTATCTAAATTAGCTATAACACTTAAATCCGGATGAATCTGGAACCAATCTTTTTTGCACTGCCATCACAAACCTTTATCAAATGTAATGGCACCAACAAATGCAGTGGGCATGGCTGTGCAGTATAACAAAATCGTTAATGAAATCTTATAATCGTAAAGAAAATTTACTGAATTCTCGATTATCTTCAAATGTTAATAACTATGCAAATATATATGAGGAAAAAGTAAAACCTTTTGAAAAGTGTAGTATGTACCTACCTGAAAAGCTTCCATAATGCAAGAATTCACAAAATTTCTTTACAACATGTAGAAAACTCTAATAAGCCAACGATGTTTCAGAGGACGGTTAAGAAAAAATCGCGTGCTCTATAATCTCTTAACTTTCGACGAAGCATGTTGCTTCATGAGTGCACAAATGAAAAAAAAAACAATATTCATACATTGTTCCTCAAATATTCAACTGCCTCGGGCACCAAAAATTTTACGGTTTACGAAAACACAGTGGTTTTAGTATACTACATGTTAGCTGGAGAAAATTATTTTTTCGCGGTATTGGGTTTATATGGGGTTCAAATTGTTAGAAAACAAACCTGATTCATATCACAGTCTATTATGTCACTAAAAATATTAATAGAATAAAAATATAACTAATTCAATAAAGGAAAAGAAACCAAAACGACAGTATTATAGTTTAACTATAACTATAAGTGTGCCTTATAAATATTAATTTCTTGTTAATTACAATACACGCTAATCTTATTCACTACTTGAATCATCCGAAGAGCATTCAGTAGAATGTGATGATATCTCATCTTCATCAAGCGGAATGGTGCTGGCAACTTCTCTTTGCAGAGCAGTTTTAGTGGGATTATTTGTTAACAACTTAATTATTTCTGGGGTTAGTGAACTGAGCTTTTTTGGGGGTATTTACGTATAGAGTGTGAAATATAACAATTGTGCTATCTCTCCTGCCGAGTGTCGCACTCGAAAACAATTCACAACACATAGTTTCGCAAATTTTTGCAGATCGATCATTTGATTAAGAGAAACTACAAAGTCTCTACTTTCCGTACATTCAACCCTTGTTGCGTGGAACGCCGTGGTACATATAGTAAAACACTGTTTTAATAGTGTTGCAGAGAAAGCTGATTTCAGAAACCAGGTTTGAAACTTCAAAGCTCAGAAATTACAGGAATAGATATAATGTTATGACTGATAATTATAGTTAAAGTACAATACTGTCGTTTTGTTCTTTTTCCTTTTTTTTGGATTAGTCATATTTTTATTTTATTGATATTTTTAGTGAAATAATAAACTGTGATATGAATCAGGTTTGTTTTCTAACTATTTGAACCCCATATAAACCCAAACTCGCAAAAAATAATTTTGTCCAGCATGTAGTATACTCGGACCACTGTGCGTCCGCTTGCTTTTATAATAGGTATAATAGGCATTATAGTGTAGCTATGTGTTGTAGAAGATACCGATTGAATCGTCATTTCTACTGTTTTCACTCTAAATTTCGCCAATATTCGCCCAGAATATATTTCAAGGTTGAAGCCACCATCGTCTGCATTATACTTTTCTTCAACTGCGACAGCTGGGATGTTACACTTTACGCGAGAAACAAACGATTCTGCGATATTTTGGTTTTGTCAATATCTTCAAACGTAAATTGCGTCCTGAATGGTGTTATTTTGTGGGGCACAATTCTATGCGCAGTCTAAAAGTTCCAAATCCACCATTTACTTGCCACAAATTGGGGTACGTCCCCCTGGTTTTTTGCCTCCAAGGCCCACAATCTTAAATTCATGTAATGAATAATAGATCTTCTGCCATAAGCTTCTTCATACTTTTGCAGTACATATTCCGCAATAAATGCAAATTTATCTGCATTTGCTCCGCATCTGTCTACACTCGACACCCGCCTGTATAGCTGCTGCAAAGATTTAACCATGCGATAATTTTTCTGTACACTGTTAAGCGATCGACGTGCCTTTTTTCCACTTTCCCAAAACGTTACTGCTTTTCTCTTATAACGGAAGTCAACTTTTCCACCTTCATTATCAACAGTACATTTTACAGAGTCAAAACTGTCTTCTTCTTCTTCTGTAGGGATAATGTACTCTACAACTTGTGCACCATGTGGTTCTTATGGATCGGCAAAATCGAGCACATAAGTATGTTCAATTTATGGTAGTGAATGTATGTTTCGAAACTTTTTTATAATGTCACGAATTTCTTTGTGCAGTTCCATTTCTACCGAGTTCATAGGTATCTGTGTTATACTCGCAATTTTAAACGTATTGGCTAACATGTTTATTACGTTAGCAACATTAATCGACTTTATTTTAAGGAGAGCCTTTCAAACAATGATCAGTAACTTTTTTCAATTGAATGGTAACTGACTGCTGCCATAAATATAGCTGCCATACGCTGCATCCTCGGGAATATTTATATCAATCAAAAGACGTGAGTGTATAAACATGTTTACCGAAAAGTGGATGTGGCACAAAAGTATTATCAGTTAAGGTCGGATTTCCTACATGCGTTCGTCCGACCGCAATGGCCGTTGGCGGTACCACTAGCGCAAGGGAGAAACAGATGCATACTTCTCCATTGCACTCTCCGCTGCGGTCGAACGCATATAGGAAATCCGACCTTTACAATTAAAATGATGCAAAGTCTTTGTAAATCTTCAAGCATTATTTATTTATCGTGTGGTTTCCAAAATAGCCTAATAAGATTAGACTTGAAGTAATGCATGTACGAATGTGCTGATATCATAATGATTCATGCACGTCATTGATAAGTTTTAATGAGTTTTACCTTGGATACAATTTTAGGTAGGTACTGCCTTGTTTAAATAATTGAAAGCTGTCTAAACTTTATATAACTATTAATTTAAATATCGGTTTAAGAAACCATTTTATTAATGGAAACTGCTAAAATGGACATTAAATTCGGTAATAAAAGTTTTTGTTTGTTTGCAAAAAAATATAACACATAAACTATTTATATGTATAAAAAAAGATTATTCAGAGGTATTTCAGTGTACATTTACAAAATACAAATACTTAATTTTAAGGGTTGGTGGTGGGGATAACTTGAAAAATATCGTTTTTTCGAAAATTTTTTTCACGCGGTTTTGTACATATGAAACAAGGATGCAACTTTTGTTTAAACTTCTTACCAATATCTCCCATCGTTCTCGAGATATTCCACGGAAAACAAAATTCTGCATATGTTTCAAGGGGCGATTTCACCCCCCAAAAACTGCATTATGGCACCAACAAAAAATAGGGTTGCGTTTCGGAAACTCTACTTGCACACCGAATTTCATAATTTTCTAAATTTCCGAGTTGCCAAACTTCCCTTGTTAGATCTAAAACCACGCACATTCTGTTAGTATACTCAATGGTTATAAATCAGTTTTTTTTCCCTGACGAAAAATTCACCTCTACTATCTTAGGTACACCATTAACATAACAAGCAGTTTTGTTCGTAACACCAGATTCAACTAGAGCTCTTAAGCTCGTCTTCTGATCCCCTAGGTATTTCGTTTGTATGGGTGTACGATTTTGCATGATTTCAACGGGACCAGAGTACTTCCTTTTATGTTTTAGTGCATTTAGTACATCTTAAGATGAGACTAAGGTGACACGGGCCTGTGTCGGACGATCATCCCGCTTCTTACCAACTCTGATGGTCTTGAGCTCACTGAGATCCACCTGGAAGATTTGTTGAAGAATCACCTTAGCTGCTTCAAAGTCAAATGAGGAGTATCTTGTCGATGAGAGATATCCGACTCCTCCAAATTGTACAGAATAAGATTGCGTGCTTTTCTTTCCCTGTCAGATAGTTCACCGACAAGGTCTTCCACTGAATAAGATGTAGGTGTAGACGCAGAATTTTGGGATATCCTATTTTCCAATTCGGACACCCTAGCCGCCAACGACTCGAGGTCAGCTCTCATTTCTCGGAATTCGGTCATATACATTTCCCTTGACTCAGCTCGAAAATTATTCAGCTCTGAGCGCATCACCTCCCTCATCTTGCACATCAATGCGTCATTCGCGAGGTCCTTCGATCGAGACGACATACGAATTGGAAGAAGAGAGCAATCCAACAGCTGACCATTAGCGTGCAGATGACTAGTTCGATGAATGCAGCCAGGATGAGAGTTCAAAGCGACAACACGTCCGTTCTCTACGACTGATCGAATCAAAATTGGCAGTAACAAAATCTTCCAAGTGTTCGTTCTTGAACGAATGAAGAGCAATAGTAATTCGCTTAGAATGCTTTTAATATTTTGGGTCTTTGTCTTCATCATTCTGCAAGGCACTCTCTTTACATCATCATCTCTCTCCACACATCAGTCTCTTGGTTGACAAATTGCCCCGACTGTCGGAATAAGCTAATCCAACAAGTTCCTGTGACAAATACTATAAGTGATTACAAAACTTGTGTGATGCTGACTTCTACATGGATGAATGGATTGACGAATAATCAGTTAGTAACTTCAAAAGCAACAGACCATTGTAAGGAGCACTGATAGCTTGAGGTGCAGAGATTCAGGCTTTCATGTAGACACGTACTGTGAAAACACATACATCACGTAACCCTCTCTTCTTTAGAGGTCAATTTAAATTGAGCCTTGAACATCCAGATCTTGAGGCTATATCACTTTGGATATCCAGCGGGCATGGTGCATTGCTCCGGATGACATAAATCGTACTCCTCTGACAGGAGCAGCACCAAGAAAAATAATTACAACTTCTATGAGTTTTTTTATAATGACCCCTAGGCTGACTCTCTTCTAATTGCTTATTTGCATAATCGATGGTATCTTGCCTTATATCTTCTACTAGATCAGCGTCAATATCAGTTGCAATCCCTGGTAAATATCTGTCAGTACCTATAAGTCCCCAGTATTCCTTGAAGCGTTTGAATAGTGAAACGTCGAGAGACGATGCAAACACACTTCAAACACTGCACCAATTATAAGTTCCATAATATGTATGCGAACGATAAGAGCTCTTTCTCCAGCTTTTGCTTTAGGAGGGTACAGGCATCAGCGATATGACCAGTGTTTAAGCTGGTCGTGTCAAGGCACATACCGCAGATGCTGCTGGCTATACCCCAGTTTTTTGTAACTTCAAAACAGTAGCAGCCTGAGCCTCGCCTGTTCCGGATTAAAGTTTGGTAACTGTTAGTAACTGGGGGACTCCTTTTCCAAAAACTAATACTGACAGGCGATCAAGTTTATCTTTCCCAATTAGATCACGAATCAGTTTGCCGGCCCAGTGAACAACAAGAAGAACATTACCTTCAAACTTTGCCTTTATGTTTGCTGATTTCTGAGCTCTGTGTTCTATCTTCTATCTTCTATCGGCGAATTGAGTCTCTACTTAAAAAAAGTTCATTAATGTTCTGCCCTAAGTTTTTAGCAGATTTTGCTATAATAAAAACGGCTTTGCGATCTGACACTTTTGTTCGATTTAGAGCTGCAGCAAGTTCTGAGGTGACTTCAGCGTTTTCTTCTTTGTCCCTTTAATTTTATGTCTCCGGAAGCCTTTTCATTCGCATTGTTTTGGTTCAATGTATTGGTCACCATCTTCCGCTGAGCTGTTTTCGGATGCAGTGGATGAAACGATTTCAGTTACAGAAGCTTCCAAAAATCTCATTTGCTCTATTCGCTATCTTTCTATTCGAATGTTTTTTTCTCTTTAGCAGGAAGCGTTTTATTTATTCCAGCCATTGCTCTAATTCTCCCTTTTTTCCTCTGTGCTATAAAAAAATCCTTGTCTTTCTGCAATACTGATGTCATCGTTAATAAATCAACATGAGCAACATCCAACAGATCTTTGAGTTTGTAAACAAATGCAAACTCTCTTGCACGCTGAGTTGGTAATGTTCGTACTTTATTCTACTTCAGAAGTCAACAAATTTGGAACAAATTTTCTCGCTTCTTTTGGCAGTGTTGATGATCTGTCATTGGAAGCTTAGCTTTTTGCCAAAACTTTGCTATTTCTTTCATGGTAACATTTGATGCTTTCCTTATAGTCTCCTTCAATTCAACATGTATATGTAGGAAAAATACAAGGGCCGTACGCAATGATTGCAACTTCCTACCTGTTAATTCACTAACAGGATCGCCCAGAAGATACAACCCATTTCTAGATCTTGTTGCTTTTGCCATTTTCAGTCCGTAATGAATCTAAACGACAGATACATACCATGTCGTTTGGAATCATGAACTTTAATACAATTTAAAGTACTATATTATAAAATTGCCACTTATTTAATAATATTTATCTGTCTGTCACTAATTGTTTTACTTGGGAGGTCATTCTGCTTTGATCGGCCGAGAAATGAAGATACAGTATTGTCTCCGTATGTGCTCAGTTTGGTGTACACGATACGTGCTTGTCGCTATCCCCATCACTTCTGTCTCACTCTTGTCCGGCGAAGGCAAGAGTGAGATGGAATGAGAGCGAGCGAGAGCCACTGAAAACGAGCGAGGACGGTACGAGACAGACGACGCGTTGATATTTTGTCTTCCTCCGTCTTCTGGGTGCCGTGACTCTCCGTCCTTTGCGTGCGCGACGAGCGTGCGCGATGGTCGCAAGCACTTACGGTGAGCACGGGAACCGCTTCGCAAAATCTTGACGCAGGCCCGGCTCAAGTCTTTTGCGCCCTAGGCGAACTTGTCAAATTGCGCCCTTTATTATAATACATTTATTTGAGATTATTTATGACTTTACTCTGCAAAATTAGGCGACTGCCTAGGGCGGAAAGTCGACAAGAGGTGCAAAATGATATTTTCATTACTGGTATTGTTGAAAATAAACTTTAAAATTAAATATTACAAGTTGTACTATAAGTGAATTAAACTACGAATAAAAATTCAGAGTAAGGTTGTCAATAATCTCAGATAAATGTATTATAATAAAGGGCGTAATTTGAAAAGTTCGCCTAGGGCGCAAAAAAGACTCGTGCCGTGCCTGGTTATCTGACCGTCGCGCGCATGTGTCGAGCAGTCACGATTCCATCTGAGTGCTCGCACCCGTCGCGCACGCCCGCCGCGCACGCGAAGCGTTCCATCTCGCTCCCCCCTTCGACCAGAAAGAAGCGAGAAACGAACACTCGAAATTAGGGACCTGTTCACGATAGGAGCTCAACGCCGGTCCCGACCAGCGAGCACATACGGAGACAATACTGTATTTTTATAGATTTTTTCCCCAATAAATACATCATATAATGAAATAAAAGTTTTTGTAATTAATTAAGCTACTCTTATATTATACAAAAAAATTGAAAGAATTTTTTTAATTCGTTCCAAATGTCTTTTTATGGTGTCAATGTTACACATACAAAAAGAGGTATGTTCGTTGCGCAGGTGATATTCCGGCGCCGGCTTATCTGAAACAAAAAATTTGAAAAGTTTCTTGACCTGTATGAGTGTCGCTATCGCCCGCAGCTGAATTAACAATTTTTGTTGCACCGAGCTTCTCCGAATGGCCCGGAAAGATGGGCCTCCTCGAGGGGAGGAAATGGCTATGGATGGCTGCCTCCTCATGGATACGCATTAACCCGCCAGGATCCTACCCCGTTTCTCGGATACGTCCGCTTTTTATAGGCCCGGGCAGGCTTGCGGACAGTCCGCATTCGCGGGGGCGGTCTTCGTCGAGAGCGGGCGAAAGTTCCACCTTATTCGACAGGGATCGGTGATTGGTCCGATGCCGTGGAATCTCGTGTATAACACAGTTCGACACCCATCTGGGCTTATAACAATCAATAGCCGTTTCTTATAGGTTTTCGTGCGTTGAAAACGAATCCGTAAACCGTTTGTCGCCATCACCCTCAGTTCTTTGAGAAATTCGATTTTGAAGAAAATTGCAAATTCTCGACTTTGAACATTTTTTATGCCGAAACGGTAATAGTTATTCGGTTGCTCGTTACGTCAAATTATTCCATGAACCCTCTCGATTACAACGATATAAGTTTATTATTGCATTATGAACATTTAAATATGTTTAAACAAACTATCAGAGGGAAAAAGACGTTAAATGTAACCTCAGTTTACTTTTATAGCCTGTAAATTTAGACAAACACAGAAGGAACCGAAGTGATGCTATTCATTCAATTGTTTGACTTCTAGAGAAGTAATTGGTCTACACTTTAATGCGTTTTTTATGTGTAGAGTCTGAAATATAACGACTCGACCAACTGTCCAGCCCGACCGCATCTCCCGGATTTACCCTATATCGTTGTATTCGGGAGGGTTCATAGAATAATTTGACGCAACGAGCAACCGAATAAATATTACCGTTTCGGCATAAAAGATGTTCAAAGTCGAAAAATTGCAGTTCTTTTTTCAAAATCGAATTTCTCAAAAACTAAGGGTGATGGCGACAAACGGTTTGCGGATTCGTTTTCAGCGCACGAAAATCTATAAGAAACGGCTATTGAATGATACAAGTCCGAAAAAAAGTCAAAATTTGTCGAACTGTGTAATCGCTTGTTCGAGAGGCATACAGTCACAGGATGCCGCGTCATCGGATACGCGGATGACATAGCCCTATTATCGTCGGACTTGAACTTAGGGGTCCTCACTTGTAAAATCAGGAACGAAATTGCTGGCATACGAGACTGGCTGAGAGGAGTGGGCCTACGACTCGCTGAGGACAAGACGACGATGAAGTTCCTAAATAGGAAGAGGGTACCGCCCGAGTATCGTATAGAGGGCAGCGAATACCTGACGCCGCCGAAGGAGGTAAAAGTACCTGGGGGTGACACTCGACCGGAGCAACAACTATAGGACGCATATAGCTAACGTTTCTGGAAAGGCAGTAAGGATCATGGTCAGCATAAGCGCAGCCATGGCAAATATAGGAGGCCTAAGTACGAAGAGTCGCCGGCTCTATTACTTGATAATGGGGTGATCCTATATGGCGCGCTGCTCTGGGAGAAAAGAGCGGATTTTGGGACAAACGCCATTGCCATGAGGAGTGCGCTAAAAGTACCCCCTAAAGATTAAGGAGTGTGTTTCTATTTTTCAGTATATCTCGGAAACGATATATAAAAAATATGTTATAAACAAAAGTTAATGGTTTTTTGTGCTGAATAAAACTATGTAATCAAATAGTTTAAAATTTGTGGTGGGGAATATATTCCTGTTTAAATTGCAAATTTTAACCAATTTGATTGCACAGTTAGGTTCATCCGTTAAAACTGCAACCTACGCGCGCGCGAACAGACGAAAATGGCAACACCGCCTCACGGACGGATTCCACTACAACCCTGCATCGGCCCGGCGTTCGGAGGGTTGCCAGCGACCGCTGGGCAGCGGTGATGCCCGAGCTTTGAAAATTTTAGGATGGTCTCTTTCAAATTAACGTCACAAGGAGCTATTTGAAATTTCCTGACCGGGGTTGAAGAATTAGTAGAAGTAGATATCAGAATGCAATTTGCGCCGAAAAATGAGGAAAAATTATTCCCTCTTAATGATGGATAATTCAAAATATTTTACGTTTACTTAATTTTTCTTTTATCAATTTTTTAACCATAATTGTTGTGAAAAGCTTTTGCAAACTGTTTATTTAATACCGTATTTAATGCTCTTTTTAAAAATCATGATGTTGATAAACAATACGCTAGTTGTTTCTGTGTCATTATTTTCATAAATTGAGAAATTAAATTTTTATTCAATTATGTGTTAGTTCTGCAGACCTCAGAATCTATTGTTCTGGTTTTCTCTTTTATAATTTTATCCTTATATGCAGTGCATGCATAGATCAGACGTAAGGAGTAACTAATGAGACGTGTCTTTGATTGTAGCGGTGTTTGAATCTTTTTTCTAGAATTTTTGTGTTTGAATGTTTAACCTTTTAGCTACTCAACGCCACGCATATACCGGCTTCCGTTAATGTCATTTTTTGGAACGATGCGTCATTATTGTGGCTTTTACACGCAGGTGGCAAAAAATCTCTACGTACAAGGGTATAGCGCCGCGGTCAATCCTGTCGTAGCTAAAATTTTTGAAATTAAGACGGGTACGAGATCAGTTGACATTGTTGTCAAACCTCATTACAGTAATCCGGGGTGCGAGTGGTAAACCGATCATAAAAGCGGAGCGTGCGGCTCGCTTACCTGGGCCGGGAAATTCTGCACAGCTCTTTGCGACGTTAATTTGAAAGAGACTATCCTAAAATTTTCGAAGCTCGGGCATCACTGCTACCGAGCGGTCGCTGTTAACTCTCCGAACGCTGGGCCGGTGCATGGTTGTAGTGGAATGTGTCCGTGAGGCGGTGTTGCCATTTTCGTCTGTTGGCGCGCGCGTAGGTTGCAGTTTTAACAGATGACCCTGTATAGGTTATAAAACGCCGTTAAGTTTTCATTGTAATAATTTTTTATATCTACTATTTAAGTTTTCAAGATATTCAGGAGAGTAGGAAATGTGTTGGAATTTAATTAAGATCTAGATTGAGTCTTTTTCATCAGATTTTATTTGACTAACAAATCTGTTTTACTATCGCAGTACGGTATTTACACGCGGAATTATATAAACGCACTTTCTTAGGCACAGCTATTACTTTTCTCGACACATCTAGCTTTCTCTCAATCCGCATACGTTCTACTCAATCACTCCGGTCGACCTCTTGAAACTCGCTCATACATTCACAAACACACAAATCTTCAGTCATGCCAACCTAAAGAAAACACACTTCCCTGAAATTACTTTTCTATTTTTCCAACAAAATCACACATTAACTTTTAAGGGGTATTTCCTCCCTAAAGAACCGAAAATGGGCGCAAACGAAAAATTGCCTGATACTTCTATCGAGGTCCTCTACAATCCTGCACAGTTTCAAAAAAATCGGAATGTTCGGATAACCGAACTTCCCTTGTGACTTGTAAGTCATTTAAAGACCAATGTTCGTTGGGCTATATAGGACTGTGCCCTAAAATGCCATCCTCCAGCCTGTAAGAAATTGTAAGCTGGAAGAAAATAAAAACCTAACCTAACCTAACTTGTAAGTCGATTTTGCGCGCTTCCATGTCACCTTCTCCTGGGCACGCTGCGCACGTTTTCGCTTCGCTGGTATCTTTACTGGTCTTTTTGGACCCTCAGAAGCCTTCCCACCTGAATCTAACTCGTCGGGCTCTGTAGTACATATTACGTTAAAACGGGTTGTGTTAGCAATAAACTTACGTAGTACCTCAGTTTATAGCGAGATTACTGTGGTATTGGATGTGTATTACGCGTTTTGTTTAAAGTAATACAAATTTTGTTATGGGGCTTGATAACAATTCCTGAGTACAATCATTTGCAAAATGTCAACAAAACATGACGCAAAATACAGGGTGAATCTGTAGCAAGATCCAACAAGTCTTCGATACATCGAAACCAGCGGGACCATATAATGTTGTGCACTAAGCAGCGGCGAATCTCAAATTCTGTATTTCTAATCAGATCTTTGCAAAAGCAACACCAATCAATTGCTTATGTTTTCCTGATGAAATTAGCCAGAAGAACGACATAATTCAGATTAAGGAAATCACGTGAAAAATTGATTTGCATAATGTAAAATTAACTTTGTCAAAAATGGTCCGATTTACATAACATTTAGTATGATTTTCATCGGAAAAACATAAGGAATTCATTGATATCACTGTCATATTGATTCGATGAAGAAAATAAAGAATTTCATTTATCAAATAAGCTGTGAATCATCGCGTGAGCGATCGGCAAAACCCGGCGAAGCAGAAAGGGCACCGCGCGGTCGAACGAGAAATACATATACTTTATACACTGCATTCTGCCGGGCCGTACTCGCTGCATCGACTTAAAATCAAATCAAATGTCTTTAATCTTCGCGACGTTGCCAACTCGCTCATATCCAACTGATAATAACGGTTCATATAGTTTTAGATGCAGTATTCCTCCCTCTCTCTAACGGTATAAAAATCATACTTCTATCTTTTTCCGTTTGCGAGTAGTAACAGCGCAACGGGGTTACATATTTCGTGACATCCATTTAAATTGGCCCCCCATAGCCGTTGCGTATCTATATAGTGCGGGGAAGGACATAGTCCTACGTCAAAACAAGACAGCCCTTAGTGTGCTCGCTGGATTCCTACCTATTCGTATTATTATACGGGAGAGGGGTGGAATCTTCAGGTACATTGATAGAGAGGTCCCTTCCCTAGGTGCAGAAAATGAGGAAACTTGAGAAATTCAAGCGCGAGTTTAGTGCTGTAACACGTTGCGTGCGGCACCAAAAATAGTTGACCTGCCCAGATGGCGGAAATAAATTTTTGTATAAAGTGCACCCTCTTATGCTACTTTCTACATTTTATAACATTTTAACCAAAAATAATTTGTTTTTGTAAGAAAAAAATGGCATGACGCGACCGTACACCTCACCCGCCATACGATAGGGGTTTAATTTGGCAAACCCGTATTTAATTTTATTTTCGGCTTGCCATTTTATATGTGGCTATAAATTATGATGTTAGTAAAGGTTTTGGGAAGAAGAAGAATATTGTATAAAAAATGGTATATATTCACTAATTTTTACAGTTATATTTACAAATACTATTTTTTCTTCCACAGAAGTCGTTATAAACTATTGGTGGGAGTTATTTGTTACGTATAGTTGTGGTATTCCACAATAAACACCTATAACAATAGATGATAGAACCTGAAATTGCAGACTATTGAACATACTTACATTACTTACCTTAGACGTTTCCGTTTATTACAACACGAGGAAAATCTCTAATGTAATAGAACCACAAAGAGCCAGAGACACCACATAGTTGTGTCGGCAAGGGAGGGGCGGATGGAGAGGAAAAAAGATCCCACCATTTTGGATGAACTTTTTGATGCCTCGACTTTAACGACTCCTCAGTGCCATCTGCAATGATTAATTATAAGAAAATATATTTCTATAGGTTAAGACATTCTTAGTACAATGCAGAAAGTCCCCTTAAATTATAAGATGTACCGGAACATCCCTTTAAAGACGTCTTCGTAAGGTCTCTGTTAGGAAAAAAAATTGGCGATGACGAGAATCGAATACAGACATGCCGCTTACGAAGCAACCGCTATTAGCACCTACCCAACACACTTCCTTATAAGCGCTTTCAGTTTCTAGATATATAACTAATATTACCTGTTTATAAAAATTGCGCATTGGCGCGAAATATTCTACACAATATCATCATCCGACCTCTAGACTCATTCCTTAAAATTTCGGATTCATCTTAACACAGATGTTTTAAGGCAGACGTCTTAAGGCTGCCGTCCCGGCGGGCCTTGAATGTGTGCGTGCGCTCACACAAGCTAGGAAAAGCGTGTACGCATACGCGATGTAGTAAACAAACCGTTTCAACCGTCTTTCGTCCTGGAATCGGCACGGAGAAAGTTTTTGCGGGTATAGTTGCCTCCAGTAGACATCAGTGCAGGGTGGTCTGGTGCGTTTGAAGGCTAATAAGTACCGTACGTTGAAATAATAATGAATTTATGACTCGAAAACTGACAGAATGAGGCTTCCAGGCTTCTCCGTTGGTGGCGCTAATGGTATACTGCAGCCACGTAGAACCACCGTAACGTATACGCAGGGCCGACGCGAGGTTAGCTGGCGCCCATATGCAAGAAAATTTTTGGTGCATCCAAATTTTTACACCTGTTTTCTATTTAATACGTTTTGTCTTTACGGGGTGTACATTCCGTTCACGTGGGGGTTGGATTCCTTCATTATTAAGCGTGTGATGTAGTTTTTAGCGTCCCATTCGGCTGGCGCCCTTATGTGGCGCATAACTTGCATAATGGTTCCGCCGATCCTGCCTATACGCGATGTAGTAAACAAACCGTTTCAACCGTCTTTCGTCCTGGAATCGGCACGGAGAAAGTTTTTGCGGGTATAGTTGCCTCCAGTAGACATCAGTGCAAGGTGGTCTGGTGCGTTTGAACGCTAATAACCACCGCACGTTGAAATAATAATGAATTTCTGACTCGTGTACTGAGACAGACTCGAGGAATGACAGAATGAAGCTTCCAGGATTCTCCGTCACCGGCGTTGATGGTATATTCGCGCCATGTACCATCAGAATCGGTGGAAGACCAAACTAGCCGATAAATGTAGGAAAGACATAGTTGCCGAGAAGCATCGAGAGTCGAATGGCGCTGTTGCCGCATTTCCCCTATTACTATTTTATCGTCAGGGAGGCTTAAATGAATCACGGCGAAGCGGCTGGAGAACAGAAATGGGCAAATATAATATCGACGTGCGTTACAAAAAGTAGCACATTTCATGTGTGTTTTGAAGACTAGCACGCTGCTCATTCTGTCCACGAAAAACAGAATGTTTCGATTTTGTTCTCGAAAAGTAGGATGTTTTCATTCATTGCCACGAAGAATAGCATTTTATGCTGTTTCGCGACGAAAGGTAGTACATTTCGATACTTTGCTGCGAAAAATAGCACGGTTTGCCTTTAGCCGCGAAAAATATCACGTTTCATAGAAGATCAACATCGACTGTGAACTGTTTGGAAACTGAAATATTTTACTCTTCAGAAAACAAATAAAACGTGCTACTTTTCGCAGCAGCGTTTGAAATGTGCTACTGCTCGTGGCGAAATGTGAATCGTGCTTGTTCTCGTGATAGATTGAAATATGCTACGCTTTGTAAAAAAAAATGAAATATGCTACTTTTCGTAACGCACGTCGATATCTGGATAAACTCAAATAAAAGATACTACAGTATTGTCTCGTTACGGGCTCGGTTTGGTGTACACGATGTGGACTTTTCGTTATTCCCACCACTTCTGTCTCACTCTTGTCCGGCGAAGGCGAGAGCGAGCGAGAGGCACTGAAAGCGAGCGAGGGCGGTACGAGACAGACGACGGAATGATGTTTTGTCTCGCTCCGTCTTTCGGACGCATGACACTCCGTCCTTTGCGTTCGCGCCCGTCGCGCAGACAAAGCGTCCCATCTCGCTCCCCCCTTCGGCCAGAAAGAAGCGAGAAACGAACACTGGGAATTAGGGCTCTGTTCACGATACAGGCTCAACGCCGGTCCCGACCAGCGAGGAGTTGGGCTGTTCGGCGGCGGCTTGTAATCTCGGTTGGAGAGGCCTACAGTGTTGATAAAATGTAAACCATGCCGTTTTCAGTATTCAGTAACATACTGCTGAGATATTCCAGATTAAAATGAGTGCAAACACGGTATAAATCGGATTATTTCTAGAACTGCATTTGATAATTAAATATAAATGTAACATTTTAAATCTAAAAATGCTCAAAATAATCCGATTTATAACGTGTTTAAATTCATTTTTATCTGGAAAATCTCAGCAATATGTTACTGAAACGTTCATGCCGATACGATAGAAAATGTGAAAGTTTTACATTCCATTAAAACAAACAAAAGGGACAATCATTGAACAATCATATCATGTTTTTATGAATTATATAAAATTTATTATTTTGTAAAAGAAAAATTAATAAGTGTTAATAATAATGGGGCGGCTTCCTCCACGGCGCCCCCCTCGGCACCCTCCTCGGCGCCCCCCTCGGCGCCCTCCTCGGCGCCCTCCTCGGCGCCCTCCTCGGCGCCATTCAGCGTACTTGAGGCGCTTCAGCTCCTTCTTCATCTGAAACAGTAGCATAAAAATGACATTTTCTAGTTCTATCCGTATAGACGGAGAGCTGGCTACATAGGGGTCAACATGACTCAATGCAGTTATAATTCTTATTTAAAAATGTTGGATTAGTGTTGCCGAATACTATACGTCCGGGAAACTAACGCGGGGGTGAACGGTCAAACAGGTAAAATTTCTAGCTCAATAACGTCATTCTTGCAATTCTGAAATTTCATATACTTATTGTTTACGCATTTAATGAACGATATGCAAAATGGCAGACCACTAAGTGGGGGATAAGACCCTGGCAGACGTCGATGAAAAGCGCGATACGTGGCTCGCGCGCTAGTGCAAGGGAGAAGTATACATCTGTTTCTCCCTTGCACTAGTGGGATCGCCACCGGCCGCATATTGGAACGGTAGCCGTACGGCAGCCTTTAGGGTTGTTTTTTTCGGCTTTTGCATTTTTCAACCGATCTTTGCGAAAATTACGTCAATCGATGTCGTGCCGATGAAAATGACCCTACGTTAACTTCGTTAAAAATAGTCCGCTTTACATGACATGATTTTAATCGGGAGAAAGCCAGGAATTCATTGGTATCACTGCCATATCGGTTCGATGAAGAATAAAGAATTTTTTAATACGCCGTAGTGAATCTCGTCGCGAGCTTCGACATCCACGAAATTCAGCAAGGCGCGGCTTATTGGCGGCATCGCTTTTGAATACTCCAGCCAGAGAGTCACTCTGTATAATATAGTATACAATATAATACTTACATTTTCCGAATTCTGCATTTCTCTACACTACAATCGACTAATTGCGTCGTCCGTGTTCCCTTTATTGCAACTAACCAGCTGGCAGAGATCGGCGGTATCCAGCTAGCGCTGCTGGAGGGGGAAAGACCTACAGGAGCGGTGGTTATGTGTGTGCGTGACTGATGCAGGCGCAGTTCACGCAACACAACCACCGCTCCTGTAGGTGTTTCTCCCTCCATCAGCGGTAGACGGAGCTCGCCGATTCCTGACTGTTCCTGCCCTTGCCTGGTTTGTAAAGCGTCATTTGTTCCAGAACGCACCACAGACGAATCTTCGGATTCACGTTTCACGTTCACGGTTCGCGTTTACGTGTTTTGTAACGGGTAGAAGGATTTTGAGTTGTGGTGCATTGTATTGTGTTTGTGTTTGTGTTGTGTTTTCTGGGGTAGTGTAAAATGAATATCATTGGAAATGTGAACATGCAGGACGTGCAAGAAGATATGAACAATAATTCTCCGTATCGTCTTATCGATTATGATCTTGTCGATTATCGAAACGGAAAGTACATCGCCAAAAGAGAAGGTCTTCGGCCCTTCAGAAGAAACAAGAAAACGTAAAAACGGCAGACGACACTGCCGTAGGACGTCAACGTTCAGAAGAAGTGGCCGAGGAGCGTACAGTAGAGAACCATCAACATCCGATGGACGAAACCATACGCATCAAGAGATAATGTGCTTGCCATGTGATAAAGATACTGATACGGCCAGTTCGGAAGAAACGGAAGAGGCGCTTGAAGACTTTGATATAGAAAGCAACGAAGAAGAAAACTTCGTTATAGAAAAAGTTGTGAAGAACGAGCCGCAAGAGCAATCGCGTCTCCTAAATAGCAACGACATAATGAATTTTCCAAATGTGCTTACTCAATTGCAAAAAATAGGTAAGCATGCAAAAAATAGGGAAGACTGTGGACATTGAACACCTACGAATAACTGGTGTGAAACGGCGTGGTTTCAAGAGCATCTTCAGCGTAATGTGCACTTTATGCCATTACAAAGCTGAAATCCACAATCAATCGGACGAAGCTGAAGAAGTGGATAGAAATCAGGGCGCCGTTAATGCAACAATTTTAAGTGGAGGCAGCTATGCCCAATTGGAACACAACTTTTGCAGGAGTCAACATACGTTGTATGTCGAAGAGAGACTTCGTGAAGAATCCAGATGAATTCGTCAAGTCCGCGATTGCCGCTGCAGAAGAAGAGATGCTAGCAGCGGCTGAAGAAGAAAAACGTTTGGCGATCGAAAGAGGCGACGTTCTTCCCGGATCAGGAACCCCTCACATCCCCGTTGTGGCCGACGGAAGCTGGATGAAGAGATCCTACCGCAGTGGATGTTACGATTCTGCGTCTGGAGTCGGCGTGATAGTTGGCTATCACACGAAAAAAGTTTTATTTTACGGCGTTCGAAATAAAGTTTGCAGAATTTGTCGGATTGCTGCGAAAAACAGGAAAGAACCCGAAAAGCACACATGCTTCAAAAACTGGAACACATCTCGAGCATCGACTGCTATGGAAAGCGATGCTATAGTAGAAGGATTCAATACTAGCATAGAAAAACGTGGGCTCGTTTATTCTACTCTGATTGCTGATGGGGACAGCAGCGTGTGTAAGAAGATTGTTGATGCTGACCCATATAAGAGACAGATTCGCGTAAAAAGAATTGAATGCACGAATCATTTGTTGCGAAACTTCTGCACAAAAATGAAAGCGATTGTGAAGAAGACTACACCTGGACCATTCAGGCAAGCTGTGGAAAGTAGCATTCGCCGGATACGCACGGACATCGTAAAAGCCGCAAAGTTTAGATACGAGCAGAATGTATCAATCGACGAAAAAACGGAGAATTTGCATGGCGACATAGAGAATATTCCGAGCCACGTGTTTGGTGAACACAAAGAGTGTGCACAACTAAAATATTTCTGCGATGGAAAGAACAAAGAGAATGAAAGAAACATCGTTCCAGATTTGATGAAAATTGGAGTGTACCAGGACGTAAAAGAAATGCTACGTCTATTGTTAGCTCATGCGGAGAGCTTACTCTATAACACCAATAATAACGCTGTGGAAAGTTTGAACGCAATAATTGCTAAGTACATCGGCGGAAAAAGATTAAATTTTGCCGAGAGAGGATCGTATACAGGAAGATGTGCTGCTGCAGTCGTGGATTACAACAGTAACCAAGTGCACTCGCGATTGAATGCGATAATGAAGAAGAAAACGCCCGAGGTTGTGCGCCAAATGGAAGAAAAGAAAAAGAAAGAAAAGGAAAAGAGAGCTGCAAAACAGAAGGAAACGAAGGCTGCACGATATGTACGCAAACAATCGCCCTCGCAGAAATATTCCGATTATGGACCAAATGCACAGAAGCCAGACATGCCATCCGAAATGTATGAACTGGAGCGGGAAAAGCATATGCAAATGCTCAGTGATTGGCAAAAGCAAAGACATGTTATTGAAGACGAAACCATCGGACAAGCAAAGAACCGCAAATGGTTGCAGTACAGGTCCAAATTGTTGACAGCATCCAATTTTGGAGAAGTGTGCCGTCACCGACCTGACACGCTTTGCGCAAAGGCAGTGAAGTCATTTCTGTATCCGAGGATAATTAGTGCACCCGCGGTGGAATACGGGAAAGAATGCGAGAAAAGTGCTCGCGAAGAATTGAAGAAGCAATACGCAGATATTGCGGAATGTGGAATTTTCATTGACAGCTGCATCCCCTTTTTAGGAGCTTCACCGGATGGAACCATCGGTCAAGAGGGTATTTTGGAAATTAAATGCCCCAAATCAGCGGAGAACTTTACGCCGGACGAAAATCTGGAAAAAGTACGCGTTGTCCAGCGCATGTTCACATGTAAAGCAGGTATTTCAATGAGCAAAACGCATCACTATTATTATCAAGTACAAGATCAGTTACAAATTACTGACAGAATGGACCGTATATTTTGCGTTTGGACCCCGAAGGGGCTGAAATCTATAAAAGTGAGAGATTGTGCGAGAGAGATGATGCGTTTTGGAAAAGAGAAATGGAGCCAAAACTGGTTCAATTTTATTTAGAATGCATGCTACCTGAATTAATAGATAGTCGGTACAATAGGTGCATGCCTATTCGGGAGCCACAATTTATACTAGCAGAGAGAGCGAAAGAAAAACCGAAAAGCTTGAAAAAGCGAGAAAGGTCTACCTCCAAAAATAGTGAAACTATTGTAACGGTCCGGCGTTGCACCGCGCTGTAAAGCGCGGTATCACTGACTCTGTCAGTGGTCACAAGTGCTAGCAATGGCACTTTTACTAGCGGATCATACGATCACGCGAGTCGATCGACGCCGCCGTCACTTTGCCAAGAAAGTGACGAAGGAAATAATAAATTTGATCGGTCCGGCGTCGCACCGCTGACTCTTGTCAGTGGTTACAAGTGCCAGCAATGGCACTTTTACTCGCGGATCATACGATCACGCGAGTCGATCGACGGCGCCGTCACTTTGCCAAGAAAGTGACGAAGGAAATAATAAATTTGATCGATCCGGCGTCGCACCGCTGACTCTTGTCAGTGGTTACAAGTGCCAGCAATGGCACTTTTACTCGCGAATCATACGATTACGCGAGTCGATCGACGCCGCCGTCACTTTCCCAAGAAAGTGAGGAAGGAAATAATAAATTTAATTCACCCTTTAATTTTTTCAGACACAATTCTAAGTTCACAGGAGCAGACAGACGGAATCCGGTTCGGTCAAAGTGCGCCAGGCTGATACATATGGGCGTCGCAGCAATGCATGATATTCGACGAATTATTGAAACAAACTTTTACTTTTATACCAAACTTACCGAAATGTCTGCGATCATTTGTTACAGGCGGACTTTTTACCAAATTACTGCAAACATGGTGTATGAGACAGTAATGCCTGGACAAATGGAATAATAAGTACCATATTTCAGGTAAAGTTTTAACAGCTTATAAATCTACAGTAAAATTTTGTACGCTTATAAAACAACAAGTATTAAGTATTTCCTAATGTATTTCATAATGTGTTACAAATCCACACTGCCTACCTCATCTTTCGTTATGAGCGACCTGGCAAAATTGTAGGAAGACCGTCACTGGAGAAGAGGAATTACACAGAATGAGAGAAGATAATATTATTCTTCGAACATTATATGTTATATATTATATACATTATATATTATTATTCTACACTTTTTTATCTGTAATTGTCCATTTCAAGGGGGCGAAAGCTTCAATGTCGTATTTCAATTCTCCAATGAAGTTGGATTGATTTATTGTGATGCCTGTAACTTGATTAGAGACAAAAACATATATAAAAAAATGTTCTGTTAAACGATTTTATCAAAAAGGCACTAACAACTAAAAAATAATTCTATTCTTGTACTACAATTTCGATAGTGTTTTTTAACTTTAAATAAAAACGTGGAGCAGCATATTTCATAACAGAATATGAATCAATTTAGTACTTACAGCATCAAGTGTCGAAATGAATTTGTTGCGAGATATCCTGTTTCACGATTGTATTTAAAGTGAAAATACATCATCGAAATTGTAGTATAAGAAAATAATTATTTTTTAGTTTTTAATGCATTTTTAATAAAATCGTTTATTATAAATTGTTTTATTTTCTAGTTTTTAGTGTTCGTGGATTTACATTTCACAGCTCAAACTTCTTAACAAATATCTTTTATTGCTGTATGCAGTTTAACAGTTTGCTTGAACCCAATAGTGCTAAAAGTTCGTAAAGAACGCGAGTGGTTGATTTTAAGTCGATTGGATTTGTGGTTATGGGTTATTATTTATTGGTGACTGTTTAATTTTTTCACCCCCTTGGAGTTTTTTTTCATAATTTTGTATTGTCATTCAAACTACGCACCCCTGCAAAGTTTCAAGACAATTGGATGGTTGGAAGTGGATTAAAATTGAGTTTCCAGATTTGAATCAAACATACAAACAAGCAGGGGATCGTAGCTGAATAAAATCGTTTAAAGAGACATTCCAAAATATACGTATTGTTAGTACTGATCTCTAGTTTATATTGATAAATTTTTACAATCGTGGAATAACAATTCCGAAGAAAAGCATGTACAAAGGTATTGAATTGAAATATACTTTTGTCACAAAAAATGATTGTGTTATTCAATTTGTATTTAAACAACAGACAATTCTTGTTGATAAAAAGGAAAATTTGATGTATAGTTAGATAAAAAAGAAAGCGTCATATGCTTTTAGAAGAATTATAGCATTTATAGATTTCATTATGATCGGCGTGTTACACTTCGGTGATGTACCTTATTCAAATTGTATGCTTTGAAATTGCACATTGATTATACAAAATATTACATCCTTCTACGTATAAATAAAAACTATTGATACGCAAATGAGTATTGTTTCATTAATATGTTTCCTAACCCAGACCCAACCTCTCTATCTTTCATTATTGCTATCCTCTTTTACGTTCAGCGAGGCTCTGACGCTAGACGCAGCTGTCGTGCCGTATTCCTTCAAGACTTCTCGATAGAAAGAGCTGTGGCAACAGCGCGATAGAGACAGAGAGAACAGAAAATGTGGCAACTATGCGTAAAAAATTCGTCTACATAGAGTAACTGGAGATGTCACCTCTGTAGAAGTTCTTTTTATCGAACGCAGTAGTTTCATTAGGATCCGTCTGTTTACTGGGGACGCTTCGATCGATTCGGACAATAACAAAAATGAGACGGCACCCTTAAGCGATTCTGTCGCTGAGCGGCAGTGGATACGCCCGCCGTCGTTGGCTTCTGTATTGAAAACAATACGTGTTTTCCAGAGGAAAAATGTTTGTTGCATCGCGTGGAGTAGTCAGATTTTCTTCTAGACCCTTAGTTTTTATAATAAATTGAAAGTTATTTGCAAAAATTGGTGCATTTCGGATGTACTTTCCTCCTTGATGTGTTATTTACTATTAATTGAAAAAAATGTTTAGACCATATTTTTGCTGTTTGACAAGGTAAATATAATGCCAACAAAAAAGTTTTTTCTGAAGGTTACTTTCTGAGATTTCAATGTCATGATTTTTTTGGAGTGGTCTTATATTATATTTCTATATTGTTATAGAGCTTAAAAAGATAAATTCCACCAACATAAAAACATGTATATTAACGACATACTACAATAGAGAAAAACAATTTTCAAAAATAAAAAAATTTCAAATTCAATGCTGCACGGTTTTCCGTTCTGCGATCGGTTTCAAAGTCTCCGCAAGAAATCTAATAATTATTTTGCGACAAGAGTAACTAAGGACCACCCTATAAAACAGTCGTCATTTAAAAGACCTTTGATCACACACATATTAAAGACGTCTTAACAAGGTCCTCAGACGTTCACACCAAAAACAGACGTTGAGTGGACGTCTTTAAGACTATGTGTGCTATCTGGGTGTATGTATTGAAGTTCAAAGAAGATAATACGTGCTAAAGCGCTAAGCTGTTCGAAAATTTCTCAAATTGTAAAATAAATTTCACAGGAATGAAGAAGCTCATTTTCATTCACAGAAGGTTGTTATATTCTGAATGCTTACACCAGGGATACCTAACTGGTGGCCCGCGAGCCACCTCCGCCATCTCCGCCTTGCTGCCACGCTGAACGGCCCACTTCACACCTACCAGACTCTGACAATGGCAGTCGTCCGAACAATGGGCCTTCGTTTTCGAGATATTGTAATTTAAAGTTTTTAACATACGTAGTAATCCAGATATATACCATCTATAATATCCTACACCAATGAAGTTTCCGTGGACATAACGGTAGCGCGTCAGACTGTCACTAGGGCCGGGGTTCAAGTCCCCCCGGAACTCATCGTTACGTGCCGCGGCCTTTAGTGTTCGAGCGGCACAATTTATACACGCAAATTTTGATTATGGGTATCCCACAGTTCTTAGACTATCAGAAATTGCTGTATTGGGTATATTTGGTAAAAAGAACAAGGAAGCTCACCGCACTCGTAACAGTCAATACTTTTAATTTTTAAATATTTAGGTACCTTATCGGAAAGATAGGGGTAGATTTTGAGATCGTTGGTGCTCTAATCCCATACGGATCTTTTCAACGGAATCAGATAGGTAATGAACGAGTAGAATTTAATGATAAATAAAGCTTTAATGTTGAATAGTGGACGGAAGCAAAAGAACATAACAGAACAAACTATGGAAAAGATCAATCAATCATTTTACAAAGCAGGTACTCGCATAACTGGACATAACTCCTGACTAGGGGAATTCCACAGTCGATTGAGTGTCAGAAATTACCGTTAGATACCCATTAATTATAACAGTGTCAAATAAAGAGATAGGAGGTGCAACTCACCAGACAGTCACAATAAAATAAATGACAATATGCTTTAAATTTCCTATTTGAAGTTTGGATACTTCTGAGTCGCTGATAAACCCAAATCAGAAAGACGGATGAGACGCGAACACGCGCAAACTTGATTATATGATTGAATAGACACGAATTGAGTTATAAAATGAAACCGAAATAATGATAAATTTAACTGAGCAAATGCAATGCAAATTTATAATAAATCGTTTAACAGGATAAATTATTTTGTAAGTTAATAGAACGTATACTTCAAAGTTAATAGAATAAGTTGTTTTGCAAAGTTGAGTGTTTTCACGCGGTTACACAGTATACCAGAGAACTCTATCTCTAAAACACTTGCGGACCCAAATGACACGCACCTCACGATTTACCGTCACAGCGGCCAAAATAGGTCCGCGCCGAGAAGACTTACGCTGCATTTTATCGCTCGGCCACGCTACCATGGGTCCCTTTACTTAACGAAGCGGTGTGTGTGTGTGTGTGTGTGTATGCTCGAAACCATACAATTTCACAGCTGAGGGCCCTCTCTTAATGTTCGTAAATTCATATACACAATTTCTGACTAGGGGGATCCCACAGACCTTAGACTATCTGAAATTGTGTTAGGTATCTAATTTTAACAAAACAATTCCTAATTAATTAATAATCCACACATGCTCCGAAACGTGCGACAAGACCGTGGGAAGGCGCGGTTCCCTGCACCGGATGTAGAGTATACAATTCCGTCAATCTTCTAAGAAGTGGTCCAGTCTGCGCATTCCTGATGTAGCCGTTAGTGATTATGTTGCAATGTTTAACGCGACGGTCAGAGGTGTTCTCAACGAGGGTTCTTCCACAATGCTGCAAGGTATTGTTGAAACGCAACCCTTGCCGCTTACACAGAGCGGATTCGGCACAGCAGGAGAACCGCTGGGTCTTATCGAACGCGACTCTCTGGTGGGAACGCCGCTGCGTCAGCACCGCCTTATCCTTATCGCAGGACGGCAATATGTCGAGGCGACGACGCACAGTGGTGCCTTTTGCCGAAAAGCTGGCCAAAAGTCAATTTCTAAAGTGAATAGCAGCTTGTTGGTAGTATGGCATTTAATATATATATCAGTGCAACAAATACCGCTTGAAATTTTAAAATATAGTGGTCGGTTAATGAGATATAGGCCATCAAAGTTGACGAAATTTTATGCTTCTTAGATGGCTTGAAAACGCTAGCATGTTTAATGTATCAGGCAAAGTTCATTTTTAACAAATTCATATGTAAAACATTTTACCATTAAGATACGTGTTATAAACATACATTTTGCACATGAACAATGCAAAATATCTTTGAACTTACTCTTGTACTTCTCTTTTCAAGATGTCCTAAATCTTACTCATACTTGAGTACAACGGAAGGAAAATAGTTATTTTATTCACCGAACTTCACGCAGTGACAAATTTCTTGACTTAAAGTTACATGTGAAGCATGATATCCAGTTGAAAAATCTTGCACATATTTGCATTTTTTTAAGATATCCGCATTTAAAGTGCCTATTAGTATCTATCGACGCTCTCCGTGGACGAACCCTTTCAGTTCTGCACTTTTTGGTGCGTGGGATTTTTTTTATAGTCGATTCTTTATAATAGAAGTCTATATAAGCTCCACGTTAAATGTTATGACTCTACATCATCGGGTTTAACCACAATAAATGTTGTATATACGCAACATTGTTCCTCAAATAGTACTCGCCTTTACACATAGTGGACTTGAAATATAAATAAGAATGTTATGTCTTTGTCTTAAGCATAAATAAATTTTGTATTTATTTTAGAAAATACTTTTCACTCTTGACTCTTGCCTCTCAACTCCTTATCTTCTTCGTGTAAACAGTCATATGGAAATCTTCCGCCTCGACCTAAACACTTGTCATTCGCACTCGAAGTTCGGTAATCGGTAATTAATTTAAAAAATGTTTCAAAATTAAGATCGCCATATTAAATTCGACATTTTGATTATATAATTTTAGGCAAACATCGGAAAATTATCACAATTTCCGCAAAAATGATTTAAAAACAAAGTTTATGTCAATACTATTAGGTCTTCGATATTGAAATTTGCATTTCGGACAAGATATTCGTATACAGCGACCCGAAAAACAATAGAATACCAATTTTCGTGCAGATCTATCAATTTTTTAATATGCACATTCGCCATATTGGATTCGCCATTTTGTTTTCAAAAATTTGAAGTTCAGATTCGTAATCAGCGACCCCAAAAACCCTCGAGCACCGACTTCTAACTAAATTGAAGTACGTTTTGAGGGCTTTGCCGCTTTTTAGCGATTTGGAACCACGGTGCGACGCTCCAAAGAAAGGGGTTCTTGTTCTACCAAAAATATTATTAACTAATAGGCAGGAGTATAATCAACGAGGGATTTCCCATAACGCTAGGCGTTGTTGGTGCATACCCTGACCAAAAAGAAACATTTTACGTTCTGAACGTAACATCATACTTCCTTCTTTTCTTTTTTGTTAAACTATTTTTCCCGTGGAAATATATTTTATGGATATTACGTATTATATAGTACGTTACATATTACTCGACGCAAATTTTAAGGTTAAAAATACATTTATAACATAACACATTATTCTAATTATCTCTTTCACCGGTGTTTTCATATACTTGATGATGAAGGTGATTAAAACAGTGGCCAGCAATAGAAGTAAAAGCTTTAGTTTATTTAATATAAGGAATGAGAAGTGGACCACCTATACTGTAGTTATGAAATAATACTACACGAATACACAGAAATTAGAACGTAATATACACGTGTCGCCCAAAGCGACCGTGAAGCGAGAACACCTCGCACACGAGAGAACAAAAAAAAACATATTATGCGCATGCGCATTGCACCGCCCGACATATATACAAAAACATATGTCACAGCTCTCATGGGGATGAGATTGCATTCCCTCAACACTTGTACTGCGAAAATATTTCATTCCAAAACTTTCGACGCCTGCGATTGTCGAGCAGGTAAAGTGGGATAGCCGTTACTTCTGACCGTAAGGCTGTCTTACACCTGCTCAAAAGAATGGTCGAATACTTAGTCATTGGGAGCGAGTAAGTCTTGACAACAAAAAAAACGGCGTTAATAAAAAGAGTATGTGAAGACTTGAACCTCGGCTTTTTTTTTAAAAGTGTTTATTGTTGGACAATAATTAATACAGTCACAGGAAATTTTTGTCATCAAAAACAAAAAAACTGCTAAACAAATATGTCTTATATAACTAAAGATATACTACTTCCTCCGAGTCTTGTAGTCATACAGTCTTATATTGCATATTAAAAAAAATAAACATTATTGTAAAATAGAAATTCGGTTTTTCTAATTGTATGTCTATGTACTTGTTGCCTCTTAGCAGATAATCCATATGTACTTAATCCTTAGGTACTTAACTACTTTACTGTGTGGGATCCGAGTTCTGATGTTCGTGCCCGGCATAAGTGTTGTGATCTGGAAATCTTTACTGCCTGCCTTGGTTTTGGAGAATAGGTTGACCAGAGGCTTGCGAAACAGTATGGTTTCGCATTTGGAAGGATTTATTTTGAGATTCCACGCTGATAGGTAACCACTTATCTTGTCTACGGCCGCTTCCAGACCGTCGTGAATGCGGCCCACCCTATTACCGGCTAGATATATTACAATATCGTCTGCAAATGTTAAGATTGCCGGCTGCCCGGGTCTTGAACCCCGGCCGCCCGCGTGACAATCTGACGCGCTAAAGTTTGGTCCACGGAACCGTCTTGGGTATACGTTACTATAGATGGTATATATCTAGATTACTACATACGTTAAAAACTTTAAATTACAATATCTCGAAAACGAAGGCCCATTCGCCAAAAAGCCGAAATTGTATTTTCATACTACATCAATACAACGACCCCCATATACTGTCGTTCCAAAAGCGATTTCCACATCCGTAGTAGCCTTGTTAGCATAATCGTCAACGAATCTCGATCAGCATAATCGCGGAGGACTGCCACTTTTCGACCGTTTAGGCCGAATTTCGCCCTACGCTGACCTTCGTTTTCCGTGCAACAATATATCGCATACCGGCCGCTACTACTATTCTTATACAGGGTGTCCGCGGGAAGAGTGGACAGCTGGATATCTCCTAAACTATTGGAGACAAAAATATTTAAAAAATAGGGAATTGCATGGTTCGAGGGGGCCAACTTACTAGCGTGGACGAATTTTTTTTTCGATCATTATTTTAAAAGATACGATGGTCAAGTTCGGTTTTCTAAATGGAACTATTTTTTCTGAAGACCTGAGTTGATAGTGCGTTCTAAGACAAATTCAATAAGCTTTAATGTATACACTTGATTTCCACTGGTTTTTGAGATATTGCGCTTGCAAATTTACTGATTTTCCCTGGAAGAAAACTCGCTGGAATAGCAAGGACCGGGGACGGTCTTGCTGGCGCCACGGGTGGCCTTGCCTGTTGAAACAGATACCTACCTGCCAAAGGTCTACGCCAGGAATGGCAGGCCCAAAGGCTGGACAATTCTTTTCCGTCAGAAATGCTACTTAGGTAGGTACATCTGCGGTATCGAGAAGCGTACCGTTACTTTTATTTCACACTTGCTTCTACGCTCGGATGGCCGGTTCTTTTGAGAGGGATGTAAGTTCAATTGGTTAGGTTAGGAGGTGTGAAAGTTGCTAGACTAAATTTCAACCATAGGGAGCAGATTATATTAGAACCAATCGAATTTGCATCCCTCACAAACGGCTGCTCTCTTGAAGAGGCCCTCTTCACAGCAATACCTCCTCCCCAGTGCCCACCTTCTCTCGCACAGAATACGATGACGCATGCTTTTGTTTTGATATTAAAGCTCGTGTTTATATTCGAGAGGACCACGTGTCAACAGCGGGCTACCATTTTTCTTCCCGTGTCTCTCTACGAGGCGTATTGACGGTGGATTGTAGGAGCGTAGATGTCTGGATGCCAGTTATTGAATTCAGGAGACGATAGAAACACTTTATTACAAAACACACATGTACTATAATTAAAGTAAATCGTATTCCGCTCGGGAAGGAGTACTGATAATCATCGAACTTGCGCTCTACTTCGCGCAGACCGATTACACGGAGGGTAGTCAAGTCACACACTGCACAAATGATAAGCCGCATCTAGACGTTGCGAGGCTGCAGCGCGAGGCGTGCCTCGCGGAGTGAAAAGTCTGGAGAGTCCTTAGCTCGCCTTGGTCACTTTGCAAAGCAACCTCGTGCTGCTGCCGTGGCGAGGACAACACCCCGCAGTGCCTCACCGAATTTTATGGCTTTATAGAATTACCCTGTATCTGTTTAAGAAATAAAATAAATCTTTATTCCTTATCGTATGGATATGGAAGTGTCGCCGATGGATTCCTTGTGGTTTTCTGATGAAAATCATTACAAACGTCGTGCAAATCGGACAACTTTTACATAGGGAATACAAATAGCTAGTGTCAAAGTAGTCCGATTTGCATGATATTTGGTATGATTTTCATCAGAAAAACATAAGGAATCCATTGGCGTCACTTCCATTTCGATATGATGAAGAAAAGAATTTCTTAATACGCTGTAAGGGATATTTCACTCTCGACTGCGGGGGCTCGACCTCAATTCGCTACGTTCGACCCAGGAACATACCTTTTTCCGAAAAAAAGCCATAAAAATCGGGTAAGGCAACGCGAAGGGCTGCCCTCGCCACGGGGTACCAGGCCGCATCTTTTTGACGGGCGCAGCTCCAGAATCAGCCGGTACATACCTTTTTAAGAAATAAAATAATTCTTTATTGCCGATGGATTCATTGTGGTTTTCTGATGAAAATCATTACAAATGTCGTGTAAATCGGACAACTTTTACATAAGGAATACAAATAGCTTGTGTCAAGGTAGTACGATTTGCATGATATTTGGTATGATTTTAATCGACGGAACGCCAGGAATCCATTGCCGCCACTTCCCCTTCGATACGATGAAGAAAAGATACAAACATTTGAAATCCTGAACAGTTCTCACTTCTTAATGATATTCCAAACCCTTCGAGGGTCGAAAGCCATAAAATTCGGTGAGGCACTGCGGGGTGTTGTCCTCGCCACGGCAGCAGCACGAGGTTGCTTTGCAAAGTGACCAAGGCGAGCTAAGGACTCTCCAGACTTTTCACTCCGCGAGGCACGCCTCGCGCTGCAGCCTCGCAACGTCTAGACGCGGCTTATCATTTGTGCAGTGTGTGACTTGACTACCCTCCGTGTAATCGGTCTGCGCGAAGTAGAGCGCAAGTTCGATGATTATCAGTACTCCTTCCCGAGCGGAATACGATTTACTTTAATTATAGTACATGTGTGTTTTGTAATAAAGTGTTTCTATCGTCTCCTGAATTCAATAACTGGCATCCAGACATCTACGCTCCTACAATCCACCGTCAATACGCCTCGTAGAGAGACACGGGAAGAAAAATGGTAGCCCGCTGTTGACACGTGGTCCTCTCGAATATAAACACGAGCTTTAATATCAAAACAAAAGCATGCGTCATCGTATTCTGTGCGAGAGAAGGTGGGCACTGGGGAGGAGGTATTGCTGTGAAGAGGGCCTCTTCAAGAGAGCAGCCGTTTGTGAGGGATGCAAATTCGATTGGTTCTAATATAATCTGCTCCCTATGGTTGAAATTTAGTCTAGCAACTTTCACACCTCCTAACCTAACCAATTGAACTTACATCCCTCTCAAAAGAACCGGCCATCCGAGCGTAGAAGCAAGTGCGAAATAAAAGTAACGGTACGCTTCTCGATACCGCAGATGTACCTACCTAAGTAGCATTTCTGACGGAAAAGAATTGTCCAGCCTTTGGGCCTGCCATTCCTGGCGTAGACCTTTGGCAGGTAGGTATCTGTTTCAACAGGCAAGGCCACCCGTGGCGCCAGCAAGACCGTCCCCGGTCCTTGCTATTCCAGCGAGTTTTCTTCCAGGGAAAATCAGTAAATTTGCAAGCGCAATATCTCAAAAACCAGTGGAAATCAAGTGTATACATTAAAGCTTATTGAATTTGTCTTAGAACGCACTATCAACTCAGGTCTTCAGAAAAAATAGTTCCATTTAGAAAACCGAACTTGACCATCGTATCTTTTAAAATAATAATCGAAAAAAAAATTCGTCCACGCTAATAAGTTGGCCCCCTCGAACCATGCAATTCCCTATTTTTTAAATATTTTTGTCTCCAATAGTTTAGGAGATATCCAGCTGTCCACTCTTCCCGCGGACACCCTGTTTACAAGGTGTCCGCGGAAAGACTGAACAGATGGATATCTCCTAACGTATTGGAGATAAAAAAAATATTCATATGGAATTGCATGGTTCGAGGGGGCAAATTTATTTGCGCAGACGAATTTTTTCTTAGATTATTATTTTAAAAGATACGACGATCAAGTTCGGTTTTTTAAATGGAACTATGTTTTTTAGAGATCATTTGATAGTGTCTTCCAAGACAAATTCAATAACCTATAATGTATACACGTTATTTCCACTGGTTTCCGAGATATTGCGCTTGCAATTTTACTTATTTTCACTGAAAGAAAGCCCGCTGGTATAGCAAGCATCGGGAGTGGACCTGTTCGCGCCACGGGTGGCACGCGTTGGGCATTGCATGTTGAAACAGATACTTACCTGCTAAAGGAATAGATAGCTCAAAGGCTGGACAATCCTTTTCCGTCACAAATGCTAGGTAGGTACATCTGTGGTCGAGAAGCGTACCGTTAATGTTTCAAAACGTCATAATATTTACTTAGAATTTGTACGCAAGGAGAAGTAGGAAAATATGACTCAATTTTCAACTTCTTTTGGGTTCTTTTGGGAGGGATGAAAGTTCGATTGGTTTTATTAGGAGGTGTGAAAGTTGCTAGACCAAATGTCAACCATAGGGAGCAGATTGTATTAGGGCCAATCGGATTTGCATTCCTCCCAAACAGCTGCTCTCTTGAAGATGTCCTCTTCCAAGCAATACCTTCTTCTCAATGCCCACTTTCCCTCGCACGGAATACGTCAACGCGTGCTTTCGTTTTGATATTGGAGCGCATGTTTATACTCGAGAGATAGGGGAGCTATTCGAATTTTTAGGGAGGACCATGCGTCGACAGCGGGTTCCTCCCTTTCTTCCTCTATCTCTCCACGAGGTGTATTGACGGTGGATAATACTTTTTAACTACTATATTTATGACATCTTTCTCGCGTGTGTTGGGACAAACACGGACACAGAGCCAGACGAAAATTCATTCAATCTTTACTATCGATAATTTATTATTTTTCCAGGAACGTTTCGACAATATCTGTTGACCAAATTTCTAAAGGCCAATAAAAAACATGGTGACATTGTCCAGTCTGAGTAAATCCGTACCGTGAAATAGGGTTAGACGTGACTACCATTGTTTGAGAATCCCGTAGATGTTAAGAGGGATGCTGGTGAGGTTAGGATCGACTATAAGTGAAAGGGGCACACGACACAGCGTGTAAAATGAGTACTTCAGTTTATTTAAAAATGAACAAAACGGTAAGCGTGAGCGTGAGAGAGAGAGAGAGAGAGAGAGAGAGAGAGAGAGAGAGAGGGAGAGACAGGTGAGCTCTCGTATCTCGCAATAAGTAATACACGAAACAGTCAATGCATGAGGCACCACCACGAGTGCGTCGTCTGCGGCGATCTACAATCGATCGTAAGAGTGTTTACCTGAGCGATTGAATGTATATATTGAACGTGAGCGTGACAGAAATTCATTGTACAATTATAGTTGAGAACAGAACATTCACAAAAGGTGAGATGAACAAACAGCACGCGATGTGTCCGATCGTGCACACTATGGCCGGTATTCTCAGTCGTTGCTTATTCTTAAGCACATGCTTAAGCATGCAGCATCCTCTACTAACCTCATAAACTAGTAAAGGATGCCGCATGCTTAAGACGATCTTAAGAATGAAGCAACGACTGAGAATACCGCCCTATGCGAACAAGAGTGAGATCAAGATGGATGTCCGTTTCCGTTAGGGCGTCGCCTCGAACGTTCTAGAGCAGGCATGCACAAAATCAAATTTTTGTATGCAATAATAGTAATTTGGTTCAAAGTTATAATGGTAGTAGTAAGAGGGATTTGAAAAAAAAAGTTTGTTGCTGGCGAGCATGATTGTGGCTGTCGTAATCATCTGAAACAAAAAAAGTACAATTTTACTTAATCTATATGAGTGTAGTTATCGTATGAACTGTAGTTCATGTTGAATGAATAATGTTGGAAAGCACAAAAATGGATGTATTTCAAATGAAAGCATTAATTTTTTGGAAAAGCATTTGTTAGTTTTCTGTGTTGCAAAATTGAATTTTTGCAAATAATTAGGGGAAGTCGGGGTATTGTGAGCCACTTTTTTTATTGCTAACAAACTGCTATAAAATCAAGTGTTTCTTCAAATTTCAAAGCTGGATGTTGTAGTATGAAGATTTATCTTTCTTTTAGTCACAATAGTGACTTTAATATAATATTGAAATTTATATAAATCCAATAATGAATAACTTTCAATTAAGAAAATTACAGAAAATATTGTTAAAAATAAACTTACCTCATAAGAAACTGACTGTGAAATTGACCCAATCGCTCCTAATATTGAATAATTAGAATTTGAAGCCCAACCAACAATTATCACAGGGTAAACACCTATTCTTAATGAACATAAAATTCCAATTTTTATTGAATATAGCAAAAAATAATTTACAAATTAAGTCCTTCTGTATAAAAATTTATTAGATAAATATAGATAGAAACCGATCTGGCTCACGTCGATCTCAACTCAAATCATGCAAGATATTAAAAGTCGAACAGACTTAAAATTTAAACGCCTGCATTGAAATTATATCTTAATTCAACATCGAGGTCGCAATCATCTTCATAAATATAGGTAATCAAACAAAGGTGATAAACAGAACATGGAAGAAAGGGGACTTTCCGGAAGAATGGAAAGAAGGAATAGTAAGTTCTGTATTAAAAAAAAAAGGGGGGGGGAAGGGAAATGGTTAAGAACTATAGGGGCATATCTTAGATGGACACGGATTATAAGATATGCGTGCAAATTCTAAGGAGAAAATTAGAAGAACAAATGGAAAAAGGGGTATTAAACGATACGCATATGGGATTCAGGAGAAGGAGAGGAACAGTAGACGCAATAGCGGTAGTTAAAATGGTTATAGATATAGAAACCACAAAAGGAAGAGGGAAACTATATCTGTTTTTCACGGATATGAAGAGAGCATTTGATTGATTGGAAAGGGAAGAAATTTGGAAAAGACTTTATGAAGAAGGAGTAGGCGAACAACTAAGAATACGGATACAAGAAATGTACGACAGAACTATATGCGCTTTAGGAATGAAGAAGGAACTGATAGGAAAGTTTTTTTAACAGGAAAGTGTGTTAGACAAGGGTGCCCGTTAAGCTTGACACTTTTCAATGTCGCATTTGCAGACCTGGAAAGAAGAAATGAGCAAAGAACAGGAAGGAGGAGTCGTAATAGGTAGAAGGAAAATTTTAACAATTTCATACGCGGGTGATGTGTTAATGGTAAATAATGCACAGGGACCTAAGAATATGATAAAGAGATTCGAGAGATACATAAAGAAGAAAGGCTTGGAGTTAAATGTGTAAAAGTCTAAGATAATGATATGCAGGAAAGCAGGAGGAAGAAGAAAATAGGAAAGATTCCGTTGGAATGAAGAAGAAAGAGTAAGAGAACTGAAATATTTAGATTATAGAACGAGAGGGAGAGAACAACGAGGATAAACACCATATTAAGAAGGTAGTTAGGGAAGCGAATATGATACTAGGAGAAGTATGGGGGGATTGGAGAAAGATTATTCAGAGATGACTGAAAGAAGAATGAAACTGTTTGATGCGCTAGTTAGAAGCACCGTGGCGTATGGAGCAGCGATCTGGGGATGGAGAAGGTATGAGGAAATAGAAAAATTGCAGGCGAAATACATACGATGGATAATGAAATTGGAGAGATCAACATCAACATATTGGCTGTTAAAAGAAACAGGAAGAGATGGCATAGCAATTAAAATGAGAGTAAGGGTAATGAAGTTTGAAGAAACACTAATAAACTCGGAAGAAGGATCGATACGATATGAATGTAGGAGAAGACTAATGAGAGGAAATGAAGTAACGAAAAAAGGAAAGAATGCGAATCAAATTCTTGGAAGGGAGAGGATGGTCAAACGAAGAATGGAAAAGAAGAAGATTAAATGGGGAAGAAGTGTGGATTAAAAATTAGAACAGATAAGTAATTGACATCCAAGAACAAGAAAGACAGATGAAATTAAAAGAGTCAAAGTTCCTAAGAGAATTAAAAGAGGTGGCAAGGAAACCAGGAGATAAGCCGAAATGCTTATGGGGGGAAATGAAAAAAGGAGAGGAGAATTAGAAAGGATAGGAAGATTCATACAGGGTAGTGAAACAAGAACATGCAAAGATTGGCTAATGAAAGAAGAAAGGGTATGTAAGAAAGAGGAAGAAACAGTGAAACACGCGATTGAAACATGTGAAGTAAGTTGAGAGAGTGGCAGGAATTGTGCAGAGGTAATTAGAGGAGAAGGGAAAACCTTGGCTATTCTACGGGAGATAATAGGGAGAAGGAAAAGATGGGAAGAACAGGAAAGTGATAAGAGAAGATTATGTAACATAGAATAGATTAGGAAAGACTTGTAAAATAGAAAAAATTGTTAAGACACAACAGAATACATTAGAAGGGTGGGACTTACACTGACACAATCATGGGAATGAAATGGAAAGATTATTTGATCGTTAAATTGTAACACGAAAATGGCAATAAATTAAATTAAATTATTATTATTATTATTATTATTATATTTTTTCTTTTTATATTGTATTTTGATATCCTATTTGTATAGAGAGAACTAAAAAATGTTGAGAATAGTGCGATTTATTTAGAGATAAAGAATTGAGGCGATACAATAGATACGTAACAGTTTCGGCGAATATAGTCGAGTTATTTACTGTTCTGTGTAACTGAGCACTCGGGTTGGTCACGAGAGCGTGAGTGTGTATGAATTTATACGAGGTGTTGTGGGAAGAGTATGTATGTATGATGTCGCGAAAAGTAAATAGGAATTCCATCAGCTGTTCGAGAATGTTCAAGTTGTCTTGCGATTGATGTGAAGAAGAGAAAAAGAGAAAAAGAGAAGGAAAGAGAAGGAGGAAGAAAGAGATTAATAGAGAGAGAGAGAGAGAGAGAGAGAGAGAGAGAGAGAGAGAGAGAGAGAGAGAGAGAGAGATAGAGAGAGAGAGAGAGGGAGAGAGAGAGATTGTTCTGCCGAGACACTATTTATATTCTATTTTTATATTTTTTCTTTTTATATTTCTATATTTTAATTAATGGAACAATATATAATCATTTTACATATATTACAATCTATTTACTTGTCTGTCTGCCTCCTTCACTCCTCACCAATTTCTATCGACTCTGCATAATTCTTTCTATGATTCTCGCCTCCAATTGTAAAGACGACACTACATAAGAAGTCTTTGTATTTCAAACTGAATACAGTATCATTTTTATTTAATCTTAAGCCATGTATAAGCTATGTGTATCCGCGGCTGCATCAAACTGCAGAAGACGTGAGGAAAAACTTTAAAACTTTTGTTAACGTGTTGTAACAGAGCGATACGTGATGGCGAATATTACGACGAGGATTATCTTGTAGATTGCGAACTGTTAGCATGCGCCATCAATGATATTCTAGCCCATGCTCGTAGGAAAAAAAAATGTTAAATTATATTTTACATTCTTCTAATTTTAAAGTCTTTTCGTTCGTAACAATATATATTCTCAAACCTATATTATTTCTCTATTTCATTTACCCGTCTTTCTTCTCCTTTCGCCACCTTACTCTAAGATTTGCTGACTTCGCATAATTCTATTTCATTCTTCGCGCCGCCAAATGGTAGGTATCATCGCACGCAGCTGTCCCGGGGGAGTCAAGTTACACACGATCGCGCGATACGCTGCGACGTTAAATCGGAACGCTTTAGAATACTATTTAGCTTTAGAATGCTTGCTACATAATGGTTTGGTAGATCGCTGGTTAAAAATTTTAGAATATCTGCGAGTGTACCGCTATGTAGTGCTGCCTCTCTCCCTCCTCCGAATTTAGATTTAAAATAATGCTCTGTCTCTTTCCGTCCCGAAGACGTGGTGTGTAAAAGAAAAGAACGTCGATCTTTCCCGATCTTTCCCGACATTGTCCGAAACAATTTCAGATAAAAAATAAATTATTAAACAATTTCAGCTGCATATTGGTTTGGAAAAAAAATCCTGGGGGCCGTCCCCTCCCTGGGTTAGGTCTGAAAAAATTTTCGGAGTGGGCCTAGGTCTGAAAAAGACTTTTCGGGGGTCATTCCCTCCCTCTGAAAAATTTCGAGGACGGTGGGCCAGGTCTCCGCGGCTGCTCGGCCCGGACTGATCCCCTCCACGCTTGCGGCTTCCCCTACTCCGCGGCTCGTGCGCGCGCAACAGCTCTTCCACTCCCCGCAGGCCCCGCGCCCAGGTTTCCCTCTGCCGCGCTCCCCCGCGCGCCCTCACTTCCCCCCGCCCCCGCGCTCCCCTCAGAGGACCTGGTTTAGAATCGGCATAGCTATACTACTTGAGTGGAACGTGATGCAAGTCAAATGTCACACCGATGTTGTTTTTCTTCCAAGCGTCATGTTCGATAGCGTATGCGGTTTTAAATGGGCCGAACACAGTGATATCAAGTGGCTGCATTCGGTGCGTGCAATGTGGAGGAAATGACACCATTGTTATCCCATGTTTAAGGGCCAAATCAAGAGATTCGATCGACAAATGTGATGAGTGGTTGTCGAGCAGTAAAAGAGTTGGTGATTCTGCATTCGCGCCAGTGTGTTTGATGAAATGTTGCATGTATTTGGGAAACTCTTCCGATGTCATCCACCCCGAACCGTTGGCAATGCCGACTGCACCGTGTGAAGCATGCGTCATGAATACTTCCTTCATTTTTAGTCTGGAAACAGAAAAGATAGAGGAATAGATTGACCGGTAGCGCTAACTGACAATGCCATAGTTACATTTGTGCCTCGCTCTTGTGAAGTTGACGTTCCGACCCGTTTTTTGCCTTTCTGGCAAATGATCTTGATAGCTTTTGTCGGTACGGTTGGCAATCCACATTCATTCATATTAAAAATGCGCTGCGGTTCAAAGTGAGTCGCATTGATCACGGACGAAAAATTTTTGAAGAAAGCATCGACGTTCTCTTTCTTAAAAGCCTTGTTACGTTGCAGGCTTACTTTTTCCGGTGTGCGCAAAGACAAATTCGAGTGGCGCTTCATAAATCCCAATTGCCAGTCGCTGCTCGCCTCACGATTGGCATACCACGCATCCGGATACGAAATACCAATCTGTTTGGCATATTCGTATGCAAGTTTTCGCAGCTCCTTCACACTGAATCCGTAATAGATATCGCTGGCTTTGAGGATGTATTTCATCAGCGCGTTTTCTTGCTCTGGCTTAAAGATCTAAAAATAATTGAATTTTTTGTGATTGATAGAAAAAATGAAAGTAAAGAGGGAACCAGAGATACTGATAAATTGTCAATACGCATATTTTATTTTGCAACAGGGATAATAAACTTAGAAGATAAAAATGAGAAGAGCGAGATTCTTTGAACTTCAAGTAATCCCGCTTTTTTTATCTTCTATGTTTATTTTTTTGGAAACAGAATGGTAAAAGCGGAATGATTATATAGGTACCAGTATCTCGACTTTTCTTTAAATGAAAAAAACTCACTGTTTTTGCACCGGGTTTCGAAGATTCAACGAGTAAATTCCTCATGAAATCCTCATTCGCCGTAGCAACGTCGATGTTAGCAAATTTCGCAATATACCGACCCAAAGTGGCCCTCGAGATTTTATGTGCGATGGCAGCTTGCGGGACCGATGCATTATGAATTTTCACCTGCTTTATTGCCTCCAAAATATTGTCCAAATCGAGCGATTCGTCATTTTTGGCATAATAACGCGGCATCGTGACTGAAAGAATTGAATCAGATGAAAAATCTATCAGATATTAAAAAAAAAACTGACAACGAAGTTGTGTAACTTTCCCGACAGTAAAAATGAATCATTAAATTTTCGCAGGAAAGGGTGATTTTAAAAAAAATTATTTGTCATTCGAAGTTTTAAGGCATGAGATAGAATGTTGTCTTTGAAAAGTATTCACCAATTTAGACCGTTAAGAAAGTATAAAAATATACCCCCACCCCTGATTTGTCAAATTTTCAAAATTTTAGTATTTTGATCCATATTTGATACGTACACACTATAAAATAAAAGAAAAATCTAAAAAAATGCATTTTTAATTTTTAAAATTTTGGGGATGGGGTGGTTTTTTGTAAAAAATTCTGATGCTAAATTCAATTTGAGATCAACACCTAAAACTTTGTTTTATGAAAAATTTTCATGAACTTCGACCCCCATGGAGTTAGCAACCCTAGCACCCCACCCCTTGGCCAAATTTTTCAAAAAGTTAATAGCATCAATGCCCCATATATAGAAGGCATCCTACCAAATATCAGCCCAAAGTGACCACGGACTCTGGAGATATAAGCTGATATAGACGCCAACAAAAAAGCTTCACACACACACACACACACACACACACACACACACACACACACACAAACACAAACACACACACACACAGACACACGCGCGCGCGCGCGCGCACACAAAAGCATTTTTGTACCCCTTTTTTTTACTTTTTAGAGTCAGTGGGTCATGAAACGTCGAGAATTGCAAAAAAACCGGGGGGTCATTTTTGACACGATCTACATACTTTTCCTCTGTTATATACATAACAGTCGAGAAAGTAAAATTTATATTGTGCTCAAATATTACATAAACAATCATAAAGAAACATCAAACACGTGAGATTAGCTCTTTAAATGTCAAGAATCGAGTGGCTCACAATTCCCCGAACCATTATTTTTACAACATGGCCACAAATAAATAACACAATGCTAACTTAATGCCAAATTTCTTCATTATTTCGAAAGCTTGAAGTCACACGAGTATTATAAAAATAGTTACCTGCGTGGATTCACAGAAAAGTGTCACAATAATAGACCACATACGAAGTGAAAATAATACTTCGAGATCAGCCAATTTTTATCTGTTAACAGAGCAAAGTAACGATGCGGGTGCGTACGTTCACTGATCGTAGAAATATTAGCTTATCATAAGACAAGTAAATAACAGTTGTTGGCATTATTCACTGGGGAAAAAAATATGGCGCTGGCTCACGATTCCCCGTGGCTCACAATACCCCGACTTCCCCTACTTTATTCTAGTTCACACGATAACCACACTCATATAGATTAAGAAAAATTTTACGCTTTTTGTTTCCGATGACTACGCCAGATAGAATCATCTTCACCAGCAACAAATTTTGTTAAACCCTTCTTACTGCTATCATTATAACTTTGAACAAAATTATTGCATACAAAAATTTAAACATTTTTCACATCTCAATTAACCCTCTGTATTCTGTGCTTGAGTCCATTTTAACCCACCGCTTGAGATCACTAACGCACACAGTGACAGAGCTGTGTATGTCGGTCGCGACCAAACAATCATTTAGTTGTCGGGGGTGTCATAAAAGCATATACTGGACCTTTCCGGTGATCGTGGTGAGGCAATAATGGGAAGCTCGAGACAATAACATATTTTCCTTGGAGAAAACAAAATGTGGCCTTTGCAGTCACAGAATTCCCCACCACGAGACCTTATACCGAGGAGTGGGGAGTGAGCATACCACGGTCGAGCTCGAGGGCGCACCGATTGCCCTAGAGCAGACTTAGTGTGCACCCCTGTTCTAGAGAATCGATCGCCGTAGCGCTCTGATTGGCTGATCGATTGTGGATCCGCCTTGAGTTTCGCCGTCCGGGAGGTGCTGCGTTGAGCGAGGGTATGGCGGTGAGCTGAACTACATGATTCCCAAACAACCACTGTTTATTTATTTCATTTGCACAAACGATATCGTATTATGAATACAATAATGTATGCCCATGCATGAAATAATACTCCTCAAGAGTCAGGTATACCGATACCAGGAATTCAGGCAATTCATTGTTTCATGCATGGGCATACATTATTGTATTCATAATACGATATCATCCCAGATAGCACACGACGTCTTCAAGGCGTCCATTTTACGTCTATTTTACGTCTGAACGTCTGAATGTCCTGATTCGCGACAAAGATGTCTTTAAGATGTCATACAGACGTGTTAAAGACGTCTTTAAGATGTCTTTAAGACATCCACAAGACGTCATAAAGACGTCTTTAACACGCCCATAAGACATCTTAAAGACGTCTGTAAAACGCCATCTTAAAGACGTCCATAAAAAGCCATTTTATATGTATATTAAGTTAGGTTGTAGAGTATATATTTACCATTATTGTTATATCGTAATTGTCATGGTGCAATAAAGACATTTAATAATAATATTCTGTAGAATATTTCGCTGTAATGCGTGTTTTTTTTATAAACAATTAATAGTTTATATATATACCTAGAATTTAGAACTATTCATAATGAAGTATGATGGGTAGGTGCGAATAACGATTGCTTCGTAAACGGAAAATCCTGGGTTCGATTCCTCTTGTCACCGTCAAAATTTTTTCCGAACATGGACCCGATAAAGACGTCTTTAAGACGTCTGAGAAAATACATCTTAAAGATATGTCTGTATGACGTCTTAAAAACATCTTTGAGACGGCTTGATTCGTGACATAAGACGTGCAAAAGACCTGTATAAGACGTGAAAACGACGTTTGCAGACGTCTTAAAGACGTCTTGAACGACTGGCTTCAGACGTGTTTAAGATGTGTCCTTAAGATACATGTGTGTGTGTGTGTGTGTGTGTGTGTGTGTGTGTGCGTGCGTGCGTGCGTGCGTGCGTGGGTGCCTGTGTGCTCTCTGAGATTTGTACAGACGAAATAAATAAACGGTGGTAGTCTCTTCCAATCCTATTTCGCTGCACGGAATAACTCAGATTGAACAATAATTAACACGCTTTTTATTGGCCTTTAGAAATTTGGCAAAAAAATGTTGTCGAAACGTTCTTGGAGAAATGATAAATTATTGATCGTAAAGAGCGAATGAATTTTCGCCTGGCTCTGAGTCCGCTTTTGTCCCGACGCACGCGAGAAAGATGCCACAAATATAGTAATTAAAAAGTATTATCCACCGTCAATACACCTCGTGGAGAGACACAGGAAGAAAGGGGGTAGCCCGCTGTCGACGCGTGGTCCTCCCTAAAAATTCGAACAGCTCCCTTATCTCTGGAATATAAACACCCGCTCCAATATCAAAACAAAAGCACGCGTTGACGTATTCCGTTCGAGGGAAGGTGGGCATTGGGTATTGCTGTGGAGAGGACATCTTCAAGAGAGCAGCCGTTTGGAAGGAATGCAAATCCGATTGGTCCTAATACAATCTGCTCCCTATGGTTGACATTTCGTCTAGCAACTTTCACACCTCCAAACCTAACCAATCGAACTTGCATCCCTCCCAAAAGAACCGGCCATCCGAGCGTAGAAGGAAGTGCGAAATAAAAGACTATTGAAGGTGAAAATTGAGTCATATTTTCCTACTTCTCCTTGCGTACAAATTTTAAGTAAATTTTATGACGTTTTGAAACACTAACGGTACGCTTCTCGATACCGCAGATGTACCTAGTAGATGTACATCAGTATTGTCCAGCCTTTGGGCCTGTCACTCCTGGCGTAGACCTTTGGTAGGTAGGTATCTGTTTCAATAGGCAATTCTCAATGCGTGCCACCTGTGGCGGGAACAAGTGCACCCCCGGTGCTAGCTATTCCACCGGGTTTTCTTCCAGTGAAAATCAGTAAATTTGCAATAGCAATATTTCGAAAACCAGTGGAAATAAGGCGTATACATTACAGGTTATTAAATTTGTCTTGGAACGCACTATCATGTGATCTCTTAAAAAACATAGTTCCATTTAAAAACCGAACTTGACCATCGTATCCTTGAAAATAATAATCCAAGAAAAAATTCGACCGCGCTAATAAATTTGCCCCCTCGAGCCATGCAATTCCATATAAATATTTTTTTTTCTCTCCAATACGTTAGGAGATATCCAGCTGCTCAGTCATCCCGCGGACACCATGTACATGGCTATGTTCAAAGTTGCATCCCAAAGTTAAAATCCCTCGTGAGATCATGGATTTATTTTACTTTTACGACTTTACACACACATACTTTAACAAGATAGTATAACTACTGACATAAAATTTCTATTTTTACTAGACCATGTCTTTTATTTTTAATAATTGGCTGTACTACGGTATGACCCTACCATCGTAATGAACAGTAATTTTGAGGGGTTGGGCGGGAGGGGCAGAGGACCTCTAATATAAAATTTTAGATTCGGGTATTTATTAGTTTCTGAGATGTTAATAAAACCTTTCAGCATAATACATTGAAATCTGCCTGTACAGACGTTACTAACACAATCATCTTCTTGTCGCCGCCTACTGTTTTGGCTGTTTCACAACCGACGGTATTAGTATTGGTCGGAGCTACGCTAGCGCGGTGTGGCGCGAGCCCGCTTGCGGGCGCGTAAAGCATGATACCGAACCGATGTGTGTTTGGGAATACTAAAAATGAGACTGCAGTTACAAGCATTGCGCGATGAGGTCAATACAGTAATTCGCCGTAGTAAACACGACGAACGGGGCTGGCGGCGAGCGTACAACGCGATGCGGACACTATTCCGTGCGGCCGATGCCGCGAGTGAGAATTCCGAAGAGCGAGCGAGAGGGAACGAAACAGTTGACATGAAGTTACCGTTGACTCTTTCGTTCTCTCGCTCTCGACCGAAGGATTTCAAGAAATGGTGGGGATCATAGACATATATAGACGGAGCGTGTCTGAGGGGGGTTGCAAAATTCGCGATAAGGGGAGCGATACAGGCAAATCGGGTAACGCAGTGGTTATGCATGTCGAATACTTCCGAAGCTAACCGACGTGCCTGTATAACAGGCTGTATCTGAACCTCTGCCTTTTCCCCTCCAAGCTTGCCTTCCCCTCGCCGATAGTCCCAGTTTCTGCTCCGTCTATATACGTTTATGGTGGGGATAGTCACCCGGCGTACTACGCATGGTAAAAACAGAACAATAACGACGAATTACTGTATCGCTATTGTATCGTCGGCTGTGAAACAGTTGACGGTGACGAGAAGATGATTGTATTAGTAAAGTCTGTATAGGTAGACTTCAATGCATTATGCCGAAAGTTTTTTATTAATATCGCAGAAACTAACAAATAACCGAAGCTAAAATTTTATAAGAGTCCTCTTCCCCTCCTTTCCACCTCCTCAAAATTTCAGTTCATAATGATGTTTGGGTCATACCGTAGTATATCCTTGTAATTTCATATAGAATCATATTTTCATTGACATGCCATTGAATATTTTACCATAAGTTTTTGTTAAATTTACGTTGTATAATTTGATCATATTATTACTACTTTTGCAGGTGTTGACGATGGAAGGATTATTCCTCCTAAGTTTTGGCGAAAAGGGATGTCGCTGTGGACAATTTAATTATCCATGGGATGTAGCTGTAAATTCTGAATGCCAAATAGTTGTATCAGATACGAGAAATCATCGAGTCCAATTATTTAGTCCTGAGGGCGTTTTTCTGCGAAAATATGGATACGAGTCAGCTCCGAATATGTGGAAACATTTTGATTCACCACGTGGAGTGGCGTTCAATCCCGGAGGGAATGTTGTTACAACTGATTTTAATAACCATAGGGTGGTAATTATAGACGCTGACTTTATGCACGCTAGAATTTTTGAATGCGAATGTGCAGGTAGTTCGAAACAGTTCTTGAGACCACAGGGGTTAGTAATTGACGATGAGGGCAACATTATTATAGCTGACTCGAGAAATCATAGAATACAAGTATTCGATTCAGCTGGCATATTAAAATGGAGATTTGGTAGCTATGGAAAAGCTGAGGATGAAATGGACAGACCATCGGGTATTGCTTTATGTCCTAATGGTAGAATTGCAGTTGTAGATTTTGGTAATAATCGAGTTCTTCTTATTTAAACAGGTTGATTGGATTATGAGAATAAGATTTTATACACGGTAATAATACGACAATGATGAAAACGCAACGTTATTGTTTTCCCCGATTTTAGAAATAAGCGTGTGACGCTTAAGCCAACGGATCAAGCGTTAGAGGCAATATTTTCCTACTCATTGTATATAGTATGAAAATCCGTATAGGTTTCTTTAGAAGTTTCGGGTTTTCTCACTTTGAGTGCCAAGCAATAAGTACAAAATGAACTTTCTGTTCTGAAGTCATATCGTTATGAATGATCCCCACAGAGGAAAATATTATTTTCGTAATATCGGTTATCTGTAAATTTGTGGGTGATGAAGAGGAGCAAAACTTATTAGTACAATAACATAGTAAAATAATTGGGGATGATTTCTTTAGTATTAACTATGGTAGTAGATAGCAGTGAATTATAGGAATGAAATAGAGTAAAAACTTTTCCTCAGAAGTTTATTCTCTACCGAAGAATTATTAAATTACATTCCACTTACTTTCAACAGTAAGACAGTTGTCCTCCTTTTTAATTATTATATCAGACGACGATTGCAAATAAGAAAGCAAAATATATTAGAAACATCACATAGCGAATGAGATGATTTATGCTCCTACTCAGTTGAAATACTCGTTACACTTGGTAATTTAAAAGTAATGTAATACAAGTAACAAAGTATTTGATATGAAGAAAATAATTATGGTCTTCAAAAACTGAGACCATCTTGGATATTGTACCTACTAAATATTTTGTTCAAAGAATACTATCTATATATTTTTTAAATAGAGAAATGAATGATAAAATCAATTTAATGACCAAATGCAAATTAAGAATATCATTACTATTTGGTATGTGCATTAATAACGTTCTGCCTCTGCTTGCATAACTTTACTTTAAAATTTCCTGTTATTGCAATAGCTACTTACATTATATGAATGTTCTATACATGATTTAAAGAGTTTCATTTTGTTTTCATTTATCAGCAGATGAACGAAATACCGCATCGGTGCGAGACCGAATAAAATAAAAAATAACAGTATATAATACTATAGTGACCAGCGTCGCAAAAATACTTAACTGTTTGTATAAATAAGTTATTGATGTTACTTTCTGTTAAATATGCAAGGAGATTAAAATACAATTTGTCGAACATACGTATGTATGCATGCATGATCGTCCTAATTAAGAGTTTGTATATGAATGCATCTATTTAAGAAGGAATGCGAATAACGTGAGAAGATGTGGATATATTTAATATAATAGATGTAAGCGAAAATGGTACCTACTGTACGAAAAGAAAGGAAGCGTATTCGTTAAAAAGTATCAATTCTCTCCTAACATTTTACCAATATAATGCAAGTTGAATGTATTAGAAATATTTTAACATATCACACTTTGGATATATACTGTGAATTTGCATAATTGCATTTTCGTATGACTAGACAAATTAGCAAAAATGATTGGTGTCATTATGATTTTTACAATGAGTTTTATTATTAATTTCATTGCCGCTTTCAGCACTTCCATTAGGTTCCGTTAATTATTAATATTATGCAAGGGTTGTAAAATGAATACAAATATTTCATCGAATGATATTTACTGTACATAAAATGAGTTTTATACAATATGTAAAAATTTTATGTATCAGTCTAGCGAAATGTAAATGTCGCATTTAATTTAGTTTAATGCCAACGAACTGAAATGAGATATGAGTTACATTCGCAACATATAAGACTGAACTAAAGCTAGGTTTATACCTGATGAGTGACTCGGCCGAGTCACTCGGTTTGCTACTCGGCTGAGTGAAAATCTTGGCCGATTTGCACATCGGATTACTCGGCCGAGTACTAGAATATGCGTTCAGACTATGCGAGTGCTCGGCCCAGTGGGTTCACTCGGTCGAATACTCGTCAGGTGTAAACTCGGCATATGACTGATTTAACACAATAACAAACTCTTTATTCCTTGTTTATTTTTATACAGTAAATAAGAGATTAATAACGAATTGTGTTTGTGCTTCTATTTTAATATTATGTTGACAAATACCATTGAAAGCTTGTTGAATGCATGTAATATGATAAAAATAGTTTTATTTGCCAACTTGTAGGAAATACATAGAATTTTATTAAACGACTAATATTTCTTTTTTTAGTAAAAGGGTATGTTAATAACCAAATTTATTTAACATAATATATAACATTTTAATAGTCAATCAATAATGCTCGTATTTTTTTAGCTAACTTTCAGATAAAAACAATTTTCCTATTGCCTGCATAGAAATATGTTGAATATAGTTGAATCGCTAAAAAAGAAACATTTCGTATTTTGAATATGATTGTACTCCATAATTTGTTAAAAATTCAGTTTTTCAGCTACTGATGAAGTTTCATGAAAATACAAAAAGTGATTTTCATATTGTAGTGTACAGTATTGAGTAGTAGAACTAGGAGAGTTCTAACCCAGGTCCTCTGAGGGGAGCGCGGGGGCGGGGGGAAGTGAGGGCGCGCGGGGGAGCGCGGCGGAGAGAAACATGGGCGCGGGGTCTGCGGGGAGTGGAAGAGCGGTTGCGCGCGCACGAGCCGCGGAGTGGGGGAAGCCGCAACTGTGGAGGGGATCACTCCGGGCCGAGCCGCCGCAGAGACCTGACCCACCGTCCCCGAAATTTTTCAAAGGGAGGGAATGACCCCCGAAAAGTCTTTTTCAGACGTTGGCCCACCCCGAAAATTTTTTCAGACCTAACCCAGGGAGGGGACAGCCCCCAGGATTTTTTTTCAAACCAACATGCGTCGGAAATTGTTTAATAATTTATTTTTTATCCGAAATTGTTTCGGACGATGTCGGGAAAGATCGACGTTCTTTTCTTTTACGAACCACGTCTTCGGGACGGAAAGAGAGAGAGCATTACTTTAAAGCTAAATTCGGAGGAGGGAAAGAGAGAGAGCATTACTTTAAATCTAAATTCGGAGGGTGGGAAAGAGAGAGCATCACTTTTAAAGCTAAATTCGAGAGAGAGACAGCGCTACATAGCGGTACAATCGCTTTCGTTCTAAAAATTTTCAAAATGATTTTAAATCTTAGCGTCGCAGCGTATCGCGCGATCGTGTGTAACTTGACTCCTCTGGAGCAGCCGCGTGCGATGACGTCATTTTGGCAGCGCGAAGAATTATGCGACGTCAGCAAATCTTTAAATTATGTGGCGAGGAGAAAGACGGGTAAATAAAATGGAGAAATAATATGCGTTTAAGAAATTTATTTAAAATTAAAAGAATATAATAAAAAAAGAATATATAAAAAAGAATATAATAAAAAGAATATAATAAAAAATATAAATATAAATATAAATGAATATACAAATATAAAAGAATATAATAATAAAAGAAAAGAAAATAAAAGAATATAATAAAAAGAATATAATAAAAAGAATGTAATAAAAAGGATATAAAATAGAAATATAGAAAGAAAAAATATAAAAGAGTATAAAAAATAGAAAATAAAAATAGATAATAAGATATGAAATATAAAATATAAAAAATAGAAAAAAGAATATAAAAATACAATATAAAATAGAATATAAAAAAGAATATAATAAAAAATAATATATAAAAAATAATATATAAGAAAAATAAAAAAATAAAAAATATAAAATTATGGTGATGGGGGTGATGGTGGCGATGGTGGTGCGGGGGGCGGTGGTGGTGTTGGGGGGCGCGGCACCCAATATGGTGCCCATCGAACTGCAGCCGGCAGCCACACCATCGGCCGCCGCGGCACTGCATATGGCCGCAGCCGCGCGGCCCCATATGCCGGCCCCGACCGCCGCATCTGCACCCCTCGGGGTGCAACCTGGAGCGCATGGGCCTCCAGGCCCGCCAGCCATACCCTCAATACAGATAGTGGAATATCCTAGAACATAGACACAAACGTCGATATAATTTTGACACATCAAACATAATAAATATCAAACACACATAACAATGCAAAGTATTATTACATACATGTGGAGGAGGAGGCGGCGACTGCGGCGGCGGTGGCGACGACGACGACAACGACGACGACGGCGACGATGACGACGGCGACGGTGGCGGCGACGGCTGCGGCAACGGCTGCGGTGACGGTGGCGGCGGCGACGGTTGCGGCGACGGCTGCGGCGACGGCTGCGGCGACGGCTGCGGCGACCCCCAGTCGCTCGACCACACAGGCGATGGTGGTGGCGAACGCTAGAACATAGAAGCCCCACGATATAATATTGACACAAACGTCTGATTTGATCTCGCTCGATTTCAACGATTAAACGCGATAAATATAAAAATATTTAAAAGTACATACCTGGGGGTCACACTCCGGGGCGATCCGCGTTATTCCCATTTTTCACTATACTATTTGTTGCACAAAAAAACTTCGACTGTTAGCTGCTGCAATTGGAAGACAACTGGTCTCGCTGCATCTCCAAGCTCTCGCGTATAAACTCCTATCATGAAATCGAGAAGTGCATAGCTTTGCAAAAGTAAGATGCTGTTGTTCTTCGCCATCTTCATCACAGGCCACCTGCATTTTCGCTGACCATCCTCTCCTTATTCCCACGCATCTTCTTTCCCTTTTTCTTTGGACACATTATTCGATTGATGATCATACCACTTTCAACATGAATCGAACATCAATCGAACATGAATCGAACCACTTTTATCGTATATCAAACATCAATCGAAAATGAATCGAACATGAATCGAACCACTTTCAACATCAATCGAACCACTTTCAACATGAATCGAACATCAATCGAACCACTTTCAACATCAATCGAACCACTTTCAACATGAATCGAACATCAATCGAACATCAATCGAACCACTTTCAACATGAATCGAACCACTTTCAACATCAATTGAACCACTTTCAACCACAATCGAACATCAATCGAACCACTTTGAACATCAATCGAACATCAATCGAACCACTTTCAACATCAATCGAACATCAATCGAACATGAATCGAACCACTTTGAACATGAATCGAACCACTTTGAACATCAATCGAACATCAATCGAACATGAATCGAACCACTTTCAACATCAATTGAACCACTTTCAACCACAATCGAACATCAATCGAACCACTTTCAACATCAATCGAACCACTTTCAACATGAATCGAACATGAATCGAACCACTTTGAACATGAATCAAACCACTTTGAACATCAAACGTACCACTTTCAACATCAATCGAACATCAATCGAACCACTTTCAACCACTTTCAACCACAATCGAACCACTTTCAACATCAATCGAACATCAATCGAACCACTTTCAACATGAATCGAACCACTTTCAACATCAATTGAACCACTTTCAACCACAATCGAACATCAATCGAACCACTTTCAACATCAATCGAACCACTTTCAACATGAATCGAACATGAATCGAACCACTTTGAACATGAATCAAACCACTTTGAACATCAAACGTACCACTTTCAACATCAATCGAACATCAATCGAACCACTTTCAACATGAATCGAACCACTTTGAACATGAATCAAACATCAATCGAACATGAATCGAACCACTTTCAACATGAATCGAACCACTTTGATCGTGTATGGTACCACTTTGATCATGTATTGCACGTGTATGGTAACTTGCAACGTCTATCATACCACTTTGAACGTGTATCATACCACTTCTACGTAATTATAACTACCGTCTTAATCTAGCATACATCATGTGCAGGAGATTAGGTTGGAGAGGGTTAAGAAAAACATTTTATACATTAAAATTGATTATATTTTATTTAAGCATTTCTCTCTGGCGTTTAGACCACCAGTTGAATATTTTAAATACATTTTGCATGGCACAGTGCTTTGCGTGTCTGCCACATCGCAGAGTATTAATTACATTTAGCTTATTTAGAGATTTGATATCCTCGTAGTCAATGTCCAGCGTCTCGATGACCACGTCCATTCTCGTATCTTCATCGAGGAAATCCGCAAGCCAGTCGCGTTTCTGCAACCCTTTAACGTATACGATATGGGATGCGTCATCTTCTTCGTCGATCGCATCAGCTACAGCTTTCGTAATTAGCCGTTTAGCCATACAGTATGGAACGTCTCCATCGTCCCACCGTAGGCCGTGATGTTTTGCCACCAACCACCGGATGTTCGATTTGTCGGATTTCGTAAGAAGATATTGCGGCATCGAACTCCCAAAAATATAGTGCGAGAGAATTGTTCCCTTTCGCAGGATAGCCACTTCCTTGACGACAAATCTTCCATCGACGATGAACCCTTGCAGGTCAACAAATGTTGGTACGACCATTATCGATACGATTTAGAGGTCCGCTCTCTTCCAAGACAGACGAGAGAATGCACTTTTTCTCGTAAAGCATCTCGATTTTCACGATGAAATTTTCTTTTGGTAGGAATTTGATACAGGAGAGGGCGTGGCAATTTAATTGATTTTGCGCACCACGTTTGTCAGCGGATTGTATTCAACCACCCGATCGTGTAGAATCAGACAGTAGGCCGTAGTATTTATCGGCACATTCCCTTTACACTCGAATTCTATGCGCACGTCCACCGTGCCATTCTTGATCGACTCATTTTGTCGCGAGCAATCAATCACCACGAGGGGACCAAATTGTAAAAATTCGGCCACGGTGAATAATGCCTCGTTGCAACTATGTCCATAATACGATTTATGGAATTGCGTATACATATGATACAAGATGGCATGCTTATTCTTGTCAAAGTCCAAGTTCATGTCATCGTATGGGTAAAATTCCGAGTTGAGAAAAAGTTTTACATTGGTCAATTTGCAGTTGTTGAACCTAGTAACATCTTCGCTCATCACATTCCTTCGACCAGTCTGTAGAGCAAGGATAATAACTCGCGGCTTCTCCAGCTGTGCAGATGCCTTCACGGCCCACGAATGCTTGGTCGTGCTCTGTAAGAGAGGATACTCGTACAGATCCCACGATTGAAAACAAATGCTCAGGTTCTGTCCACGTTCCAAAGCATGTAGCAACGATAGCTTATTAACGTCATTTAACGTTACATGAGGCATCCGCCATTGCACTTTAAGTAATTCAATTTCTGGTTCCAGCATCGGCGATCCTATTAGAGCATTATTGTCGTTGCGCGATCGTATTAAAATCAATTCGTGACGCGCATTAATAATAATGCGTTTGTAGTTCTCACAAAATCCCAGCAAATATTTTAGCGGGATGCAAAAATTGAAATGATTTTTCAATATTGACCCATCGCGTCGTTTCAAGCCCCATCCGGCATTCTCCATATTTTTGTCTTCGCTAGATGTCAACGATACATAGTTTTTAAGCGTGCTAGTTATCCCAACGTTTCTGTTGCGATCAATCTCCACGCCATTCAGCTCGTATCGAATCTCATCGAATAAGAACGCCATGCAATTATTTCCCAACGCCACCGTTAATGTATCGTTTGGCTTGTTTATCTTCAATTTTCCCTCCACGTAGAGGAAACTTTCACACGGCAATGTGTATAAATCCTGCTGCTGTATAGGTATTCTTATTTCATCGCTGTATCCAAACGTTGAGTTGACATATGGGTTGTATGTGTGAGTCTCGAGCTTGACGATGCGATCGTCAAACGTCGGCTTCCCTCCAATGCTTAGAATGTCAACCATTTTTTTTCAACTTAACCGCGCACAATGAATCCCAATGATTTCAAAAATGCAATGTTCGCAGCACCGAGCCTCTTCTTTTTAGTATAATCAGAGCTGTTGCAGTTGTTGTTGTTGTTGTTGTTGTTGTTGTTGTTGTTGTTGTTGTTGTTGTATACAATTTCGTTTGGAAGAAACGGGTTTCTGGAGTCGTTCAGCACAAGCATCTCTTTCGATCACGTCACACGTATTATCGTCGTCGCCGTCGTACGTGCAATCTGATGGTAATCTCTTCACCTCGAAAATCGAGCAACCGTCCGTCTTGATCCACAACGCGTATCGTTAGATCCGTAATGACCCGTGCGATGATTGGAAGGTAAATGATCTGCGCGGGCGTTTCCGATATCTTATATCCTGGTGGGACTCTCGGAGAAAATTCATGTATCGCATGTACGCGCTTCCCATTGTTGTACGCGCCAGCGGTCACGCTGCATTCTACGCGAATAATGTTCACGTTCATGATATTAATTGGATCGTCCGATTCATGCCACCGTCCAGGTTCTAATACCCGATTCGTTGAGAATCCCAGTAGCGAGCCCACATTGTTGGACTTTGTAAAGTCTATGACGAACGAGCAGTACAGCTCGCTTTTCATGGTGTTGTTGTTGGGACGCAACACTATAGGATACACATCGTTGTCACCGACATCGGTGCCACCGAGATTTTGAGGATACCGCTCGAGCAATCGCTGCTTCAAATACTTGGCGATAGCGTCTAGTTCGTAGGAGCCGTGTGGAATCGTAATGTATTCATGAGTGGTGTCGATGCTATTGTTGATGTCATAGTTTACGACAAAGTAGAATTTATCGTTGCTTGAGTCGATGTTTGGTATCGTGTGATAAGTTTCAAAGGTTGCTAGACCAAGCTCGTAATCATCGTCGCTCAAATCTATGGGTGGAAAGTAGCTTACCGCGAGGGTGCTACTCTTGCCGGTTAGAGTGAATGTTAACGACATATTCCGAGCTGTACGACTGGACTGGTACTGAATCAGAGTGGTGGGAAGTCAATCCTTAAATTTGATGCCAATCGTTTGTAGAAAGCGTAGACATAGTTGTCCACAATTGCTCTGATCGTACTTCTGATAAGCCGTTCGATTGTATTCGATTTTCACGACATCTTTGTCCAGATATTGTACCAATTCCTTAGGCGGTTGAAGATTTCCAAAGCTGTCGAAATATATAGCTCGACACCCTCTCTTCGCATACGCCACCCAATGAGTCCCCGGCCCCTCGACATTGTCCAAATTTACGATACCGCTCTCGTTTCGACGTACTCCTCCGGCTGGTAGCGCGTTACGCATAAAAACACCTCTAAAGAATGGAATACGCATACGTTTTGCAAACTCCTCCAATTGCGCGTCGGTAGTTACGCCCGCGGGCATTTTTATTTTCTTTTCGACGTTTTTTTTTTTCGTTTCGATATTCCCTGTCCGCGCTTGTATGGTGCGAGATAAAGTCCACGACCTTCCATGGAGCGATTATGACGTTGCATTTCCTGCAGCTGATGTTGCGCCACCTTATTATCGTTTACCGCCTTGGCTATCCCCGCCGCTCCACCAGCTAACGATCCGAGAACACCTAGCAGCGGGAGAAGTGGTAATATACCACCCCGTTTTGCTATCGGAAGAATCCGCTTTTTCGGTGCTCTCTTTGGAATCCTTTTGCGCAATTTTGCTTTCATCCCCATTCCGATTTTCGTCTTGGCCTTCATAGCTGCCCAAATAGCTGTAGCAGCACCTCTTTCGCCCAGAGTCGAGTCACGCGCAACGATGCGTTTTCGCGCTTTGTCAGCGAGTACGTTATCTGCCACGTGCCTTTCGCCGAGGTCGTTGCTACGTGAATATGCAATATCGTGTTCGCGACACGCTGCGTCCAACGGATTGATACCTTGATCACCTCTAGCCAATCGTTTTGCCAGATGAGTTCCTGGGCCGCAAAACTGGTATCCCGGGATATGTAATTCGATAGGTAGCGCGTTTATCGCCCGATTTAACAAACCACAACCTTTCTTCACTCGCATCGGCGACATTCGCTACAGTTTTTAATCAATGGTGCTGGACCGTCGATATGCGTTCGCTGCCAAGGGCGATTATAATGTTCCAGACACCGACGATACTGTTGAACCTCGGAATCGGCTTTTATATGCTCGGGGAGTCTGTCCCACAACTGATCAATGTATCTCTCGAACTCTCGCAGTAGAATAATCTTTGGTATATATTTCAACTGTTCAGAGGTTAAGTCTCGAATATCACAATTATCCGACAGGACCAGAAGCATTTTGAACACTGAGCTGTTTTGCTTCGGCGCGGACCTATAAATAGAACGCGTCACCGCTTCGATGTATCAAAATTATTTTTCGCATTTTGCGGAGAGGATGCGATTCGTGCGACAGCCTGTGACGATACACGTGACAAATTTTGACGATAAATCACGAGTGATGCCCTCGAAAACAAAGCGCAAACATGGCAGCATGCTACCAAACACTATACGGTGTCTCATTTGTGGCCCATCAAATTGTGGAAAGACCAACGTGCTGGTGAGCTTGTTGGAAAGTCCTCACGGCGTTCGCTTCGAGAACGTGTACGTGTATTCCAAGTCGTTGCAACAGCCGAAATACCAGTATTTGGAGAATTTATTGGCTCCGATAGATGAAATTGGCTACTTTACGTTTTCGAATAACAGTGATGTCATCCCACCGAGCGAATCGCTTCCGAATTCCATTTTTATCTTTGATGACGTGGCATGCGACAAGCAAGATACGATAAGGGAATACTTTGCAATGGGGCGCCACTTGAACGTTGACTGCTTCTATCTCTGTCAGACGTATGCAAAGATTCCCAAACATCTTATACGTGACAATGCCAATCTGTTGATTCTGTTTAAGCAGGATGGTACCAACTTGAAACATGTGTACAACGATCATGTAAATACTGATATGTCTTACGAGGATTTCTGCGCTTTGTGTCGTAATTGTTGGCAACGAGAGTATGGTTTCGTGGTAATAGACAAGGATAGCGCGATGGCCAGTGGACGTTATCGAAAGGGATTTAACGAGTTCGCCGTACCGTGAGATGGTCAATTGTCATCAACCTGTCGGTGGGAAAGCAACGTCTGCTGCACAATGATGATTGATATCGATAGTCTGGAGATTAAGGATCGTGAGAAAATAGCGAAGGAAATTGCAAAAACCAGCGAAGCCATTCGCAAGAAACATCAGGCTTTGAAGTCTGGCAAGATGGAGGAAGATATCGCGTTGGAGAGATACTTTAAACCTATCGTCGAACCCTTGAAACATATCGTGGAAAATACCACAGCGGCAGAAGCTGACACATCACCGCTGACGAGCATAGACGTTGAAGAGAATGAAACATTAACGCCTAAAACAAAAATCCAGTCGAAATGGAGCACATCGCGCAAGACAAAGAAGAAACGACACACATCATCGGAATATTCACTCATAACCTCCACACCAGTTCAATCGAAGCGAAAACGACAAAACGATTCCTCGGTTCCTCCCACACCAATAAATACCGATGTACAATCGCTCACAACCATTGATGACGACGTTTTCGAAACTAGTCCAGATGAGTCGTTTGTAACATCTATTAGACAGCAACTTCAAACATCCGAGGGACAAGAAACGTTTCGCAACCATTTCGGTCCGCTGGGGCAAGAATACATGAGCGCCATCCTAAGTATGGATAAGGATACAACAATTGACTATGTGTATGGCGTATACTTTGGCAATAGTGGAACGATGCTTGGAGATAAGGCTTTCGATATGGACAAGGATGATAATATAATCATCGGTGGTGTAAAATACAAAGGAACGCCCGGCCTTTACGAACTGATTTTCAAGAGAATTCCCGACGATGCCCTGTACACCGATGCTGATAAACAAAAATACAAAAGTATACTGCTGGCGACGAATGCCTACAGACGCAGTCATTGTGCTCAAAAACCCATATTGGGTAACAAGGGATACAAGTACAAACATGTAATTGCACCACTAGTCCCCCGCGCATCAACGAGTAAAGCAGGAAAAGGTCTAAGAACACCGCTAGCGATGATGGTAAACGATAACAAGATCGATTACGTGCACTGGGACGATCCCAACGAGTTGGTGGATCGATTGCGTTTGCTTGAAGCGTCGCGTCAGGCGGGTAACAACTCCCACGATCCCGAAATTCTATCGATTATCGAGGAACTCCGCGAGGTAGGCCTCATTATAAATTAAACCACACGTCGATGATTTGCACTGTATGCATCGAGATGCCGATCAACAAATTTGGAGTATCGCTCGAGAAGAGTGGAGCAGCTAGAATGGACTATTACAAATGGAGCGGCATGCTTCGGAATTATATGCGAGATAACGCTCTTTGTGTGGACGGTGCCGACTTTGATGCAAAATCATGCAAGATACGACGCGTAGCTCAGCCGGTGGCTGACAGCGATGCCGTCAATAAACTATACATGGAAAAGAGCATTAAACTTTTGAGAGAGCAGCAGGAAGAATTAGAGAGGAAGCTGGTCGTGTTTCAAAGAGATATGCTGACGTTGCAAAACAGCGTTAAAAAGATATCGCAGGCGTCAAATTCAATCCCACAGCAGCGCTGCGAAGGAGAATCATGCGAGACGGTTGAACTTGTCCAGAATTTTCTCGAACTGATGGGGAGCACATAATGCATGTACACGATAATTATCGCATCATTCGTGTCAAAGACACCTCTGCGATCAAAACATGCAGCCAGTATCGAAATCCAAGAGTAAAAAAAACCATGGTCCCAAGAAGCGACAACTTGTTGAGGAATTGCATGCTCCAGCTCGAAGACATTTCCCGCGGAGGCGCGTCATAGTGCACGGATACGACGATCTGTGGCAAGCTGACGTTGTAGAAATGCGTCCATACTCGCGATTCAACCAAGGCCACCACTACATACTCACCGTTATCGATGTGTTGAGCAAGTATGCATGGGCGGTGCCGCTCAAGACTAAAAGTGGTGCTGAGGTGACTAAAGCGTTTGCAAAGATATTTAGAGATCGATATCCGAAAAAATTGCAAACCGATCAAGGAAAAGAATTTTACAACGCCGATGTGCAGAAACTCTTGACAAAACATGATATTAATCATTATTCGACGTATTCGGTGATGAAGGCCTCCGTCGTAGAACGTTTCAATCGAACTTTGAAGAACAATATGTGGAAAATGTTTACGCTCAATGGAACCTACAGATGGATCGATTCGCTATCGCGCCTTATCGCAGAGTATAACGCACGAAAACATAGAACCATCGGAATGCGTCCTCGCGATGTTACCGCTGCGATCGCCGACAAGCTGCTATCCACCGTATACAGCAACATAAAGATCGCTGCTCCGGCGAGATTCAAGTTGGGCGAGTTTGTGCGCGTGAGCAAATTTAAAACCATCTTCGATAAAGGCTATACGCCGAATTGGACAACGGAGGTGTTCAAGATAGCCAAAGTACAGGCAACTAATCCCGCGACGTATCTGCTCGTCGATTCCTGTGCAAAACCTGTTGCCGGAGGATTCTATGAACACGAGCTGCAACGCGTCACCGATCCTGATGTATATCTGGTGGAAAAAGTGTTGCGTAGGAAGGGGGATAAGGTATACGTCAAGTGGCTGGGGTTTGATAAATCACACAATTCTTGGATAAATAAAAATAATGTATTGTAACATAATAATACATGATTCAATAAATACAATGATATATATATGTAAATGAGTGAACAATTTTTTTTATTTTTACACATTAATTCCACCATTTATATTACACAATAAATATAATTGTATGTTCTATGCATGAGTGAACAATTTTATATTACACAATTCCACTATTTATAATAAATACAATAGTTTTTTTACAATGGTATTTTATAATGTCCCCAGGGCAGAGTGTCGGTCGAATCGGGTACGATATGCCGCTTGTCGTCGTACGGACTTAGAGCGATTTTAGATTCCGAAATGGTGTACACTTTGTGCAATTTAGACCGTATGCACGATTGTCTGCGAACCATTTCGATCTCCCTTTGCAAACACTGCGCGTAGTCGTCGAAAGTTATCGTTCTGGCTATGACGTTGGTCTTGACGCCTTTCGCCTTTTTCGTATCTTTTTTGCCGTCTACGCGGAGTGCATACATTTTCGCTCTAAGACCTACGAACTCAGTCATTATCGCACCGTTATTTTCATCCTTCATCAGCCCTGGAACCTTCTTATTTAAGTGGGGCATATTATATGGATTGTTGATAGGATAATCGCTTGTGTCGAATCTATCGATATCACGTTTCATGGTCTCGTAGATATCGTCGCATCGAATGTGGTAAATGAGACTGTCTGTGTCTGTGTATAGAATTTTACAACTTGGTCCGTGCAGGGGAGACATGTACTCGTGATGAAATTCGTACAAACAAATTTTTGATATGTCCAGAATGCACATACCCACGTATATCGGTTTGTTGAATTTCACCTCGAGTTTTCGCAATTCAACAGCTATTAAATTTTCCGAAAAAACACTTCTGCTATGGAAATTCGGTTTCGCGATCATTGCCTCCGCGCCATATCGCCCTTCCCAATGTGTCAAAAGTTTTACGTCCACGTGATTTCGAACATTTTCCATAGTTTTACCAAATACCGCGTTGTTCATCAATTTGTACAAATTTTTTTCAAAGTCGTTTGTCGCGCCTGTTCTAAACCGTGTATTGAGTTCGATGTAATCGTGGAGCCAGGGAGATTGAGCGAATTGAAGCACGCGGTGTATCTTTGTAATACGAAGACCGTGACGCGTGCACTGCTGCAGGTTGCGGTAATGGATGATGTAACGCTGCTTATCGTATACCGTCGCGAGTAACTTGTCCTGTCTGCTGCCAGGTGGTTTGGCACGCGTCGGGCAGAACGGTAGATCGGCATGAGCGTCGTGCAGACGTTGCGGATATTCCAGATCTACCTCGAGAATGTATCCCGTGGGCGAATCGACCGCGATCGAAGATACGTCAAATTTTTCAACATCTTCGACCCATTGAAATTTAGCATATGGCAGAGGCTGACACATTGCCCATCCATACAAATTGTTCACGTCAAAGTACATCAAGTACGATGACTCTTCCGATGCGTCGTAAGATGGCATGTACTTGTTATTGGCATGTGCGTATCTTCCGGAGCATTGACTTAAACCCCCACGTATACCGCGTTCGATAAACATGACCATATCGACGTCGGTGAGCAATTCGAATGTAATTTTGGTATGTTTTAGCATGGCATCCCATGTGAAACCGGGTAAAGTATAATAATGCGCCGAATCTAGTCCGTAACTCTTGATGCAACTTTCGCGAAAATTTTCAAAAATATCTGCCAATAACAACACATCTGTTTTCAAATACAAATCGCTGTATTCGCCCAAGGTTCTAATGCCGAAACGCTGCCAGACAGTCTCGGCGTGCGCGTAATCACTCTCGGATACAGTCTCACCCGTTAACGAACTGTAGAATGATTCGCGCGGTGGTAAGCATGGGTCCTGCAGCTTGTTCGCGCAATCAAGGTATTCGTATGGAAAGACACCCTTTCGCGTCAGTAAATTGAAATCCTCGACGGATAATGTTTCAAACTTGGATCGTAAAATTTTTAATTGATCTGTGCTAAGAAAAGATGCGAATTTGTCGAGACTGGTGTTGAGAAATTTGTACGAATCGATGAATCGCAATTTAATACAATTTCGTGAGTCTGAGTCAGCCATATCTTCGACATTTTTTGTGAAAGAAATATACTTTTCTTTAGTTATGGGTAATACGCCGACGTGACCTTTGAAAGCGGTAGCTATTTCCTCGATAATAAAATGTGAATCGTAGCCTGATAAATTATGAAAAACTATGGGGATGTAAAACGCATTTTTATAATTTAAATTGCACTCCGAATGTGCTGGACCTCTAAACCGCCCGGATAGATGACAATGATCGCGGACTCGTACATCGATAGCCTCGAATGGTTCTTCGCAAATATGACAGTGTGTTGCATCGCGAAATGCCGTCAACTGTTCGGCGGTTAAATCAAGCATGGGAACATTGCTGGTCAGGATGGGTTTGGCGAAATTTGCAAAATTTTTTAGTTCATCGACGAACCATGAAACGCAATCCGCGTCGCGGCGACATCGATACACCGATAGCGATGTATCGTACGAGCAATGCATGTAGTAGGCTATACTATGAACTTCGTGGTGTTGATACGTGTGTAATTTATTATCATCACCCATTTGGTGGCTGTCCTCTGTTTTCTCGATGATGCACTCCAGATCGGCGTACACCACGAAGGGGAGCCGCTCCTTCATGTTGTGGTTGTTGAACCTTAGGAGATTGTTTCCTTCGCTGGGCAGCAGGATGGCGCAGTCGTTCATCTTGCCACAGTCCAGCGAATGAAGCTCCAACTTCTCGGTGGATCCGAAGTAGTGCATGCATCTATAATAAAACAAAAAAATTTTTTATTTAATTTGTTTCGCGAGACATTTTAACATTTCCTATGTTTCTATACGTACCGATCACAGATGAATTTCTTTCCATTGCGCCTGCTCAGCTGCATGCTCACCAGCCGGGACAAGTCCTTGATCCATACAAAGTGTCCTACATCTCCATCATTCGGTATGTAGAGCAGGTTGATGTGCCGATCCCTCTTGTGGCTGGTGAGACGCAGCGGAAAGACCGTCTTCGTCTTCTCCGCCTCGAAGCTATAGACGTTGATCGAGATTTCGTTTAACCGCTCAAACTTCCCAATTTGCTCCAGGGACATTGGAAACTCAATGCCCTGGAGATTTAATACGGAAGCATATGGCGGATATGAACTTGGGCGATCGGGATGTCTTTCCACAGGATGGAGAGCGGCTACCACTGCCCACGCGAAACACGCATTGTCCGGGGATTGCACACTGATCGTTGCCTTCTTCAGCGATATTTCCCGCGGCAACTTGTGATGGCACCCCGCGCGCAGCGGATTGTACTTATTGACATTGACGGTTAGGTTGAGGATTCGCGTCAATGCCCATCCGCTGTCGCGTTCCTGGAACTCTTCCAGCGATGCCAGGGTGGGTTCGACGACGCATCGCTGGTACCACTCTTGCAGGTCGGATGTGTCGAAGAGTTCACAGTTTCGGGTGTTGATGCTTTTGCAAGCACGCTTGTCACCCGCCACAAATTCGCCGTTGAATACAGTGTTCACTTTGAGGTTTCGACGTTTTCTCAAAGCGCCCCGCACGTGCTCCAACACAATGGTCGCCGCATCCTGGAGGAAGTTGCGCGGCTCGATATAGTTCGAATTGAGCACGGCACCGGTTAACACGCGACTATCGAACGCAGTGTCTATTTCGCGCCACAAAAGTCCCGTACTCGAATGTCCAGCACCTTCGCGCACGAAACGTCCGCGCAACGAATGTTTCAGTCCCTCAAGCCGTGTGATTCGAGCAACCAACGATTGTTGAATACCGATCGATAATCGCGGGCGTTTCACTCGGCTGTGTTCTTCTAAAGATTCGATGCACTCGTTGCACCGTTCTTCCCACGCGAGGTATTCTTCACGCGAACTCAATCGTGCAGATTGATCCCGCAATTGATGTTCTACTTGCGCGAATTCCATGATTGTAAATGGAGTGATTGTAAATGGACTGTATATGTAACGTCTTTTACACGCAACAGGTTGCAACGATTTGAGACTTTGTGCAGTTCGGAGCGTGCTTTTATAACTGATACCACGATTTGGTATCTCTGTCTAACTCTTTTGGCGTACCCCCTCCCTCGAATGCTCCGCATGCAAAAAAAAAACGACAATCCGTCCCAACATGGTTCTGTGCAGTTTCTGCCGATACAGCATAATTCTTTCTATGATTCACGCGTATGACGAATTAGCGCGCAAAATCATTCGACACAGTTTCTGCTGACACCGCATAATTCTAAGATTCTGCGCTTCCACAGGTATTATATTACATTCAACACGTGTCGAGACTTTTATCCTTGAGGATGGGGATTAAATTACATGCAATCGTGCGATATGCTGCGACTTTAAGGTTGAAAAACATTATGGAAAAAGCTTTAGAATAAAATGCGGTGGTGGGGGAACCAATTGTACCACTATTTAAGCCAATCTCCCGAATGCTATTCCATCAATCGCTCAGTACCCTCAGTGACTTTCGACGGAACAAATAGTGCTCTGAAAAAAAAATGTGCAGTACCAGTGTCGAAGGAAACGTTGAACGTATGAATTATTATGTTCCGATCATGCGAGATGATAGCGTAGCTCCATGTGGGGATAATACATTTGGCAGGTAAGACTTAATTTTCACATATTTTCAAAATTGTATTCCTGATACGAGTGGACAATTTCATAGCTTTGATTGTTCTCTTAGTCCACGCCGAGGATCGCGTATCATGGTCAGAAGATACGCGTTAACATCCATGGGCAGCAAATATTTGGAAATTGGTATCAACGTAGGACCTATGGCTGATGTTGAAGTTCTTCTCGGCGATAATCATGGGAATCATCTTATATTACCATGGCATACATGGAATGTGCTATTCGACAACCGTGAAACCATCGAAGAACGTGCACAATTACCTGGATCACCTTCGATGCGGATTGATGAATTAACGGTGGAATTTCTTCGGATCTTTGATTCATCGATTGTAAAGATGATGCGAGCTGATAACTCACTGTATTTCAAACTGAATACAGTATCATTTTTATGTAATCTTGAGCCATGCATAAGCTATGTGTATCCGCGCCTGCATCAAACTGCAGAGGATGTGAGAGTAAAATTTGAAACTTTTGTCAACGTGCTACAGCAGAGCGATGTTGCGCGTGAAACATTAGTTGCGCGCAGCGCTGCTAAAATAATACGTGATAGCGAATATTACGATGAGGATTATCTTGTAGATTGCGAGCTGGTAGCATGCGCCATCAATGATATTCTAACCCATGCTCGTAGGAAAAAAAAATGTTAGATTGTATTCTTTTAATTTTATAATAAATTTCTTAAACCTATATTATTTCTCCATTTATTTACCCGTCTTTCTCCTCGCCACATAATTTTAAGATTTGCTGACGTCGCATAATTCTTCGCGCTGCCAAAATGACGTCATCGCACGCGCCTGCTCCAGAGGAGTCAAGTTACACACGATCGCGCGATACGCTGCGACGCTAAGATTTAAAATCATTTTGAAAATTTTTAGAACGAAAGCGATTGTACCGCTATGTAGCGCTGTCTCTCTCTCGAATTTAGCTTTAAAAGTGATGCTCTCTCTTTCCCACCCTCCGAATTTAGATTTAAAGTAATGCTCTCTCTCTTTCCCTCCTCCGAATTTAGCTTTAAAGTAATGCTCTCTCTCTTTCCGTCCCGAAGACGTGGTTCGTAAAAGAAAAGAACGTCGATCTTTCCCGACATCGTCCGAAACAATTTCGGATAAAAAATAAATTATTAAACAATTTCCGACGCATGTTGGTTTGAAAAAAAATCCTGGGGGCTGTCCCCTCCCTGGGTTAGGTCTGAAAAAATTTTCGGGGTGGGCCAACGTCTGAAAAAGACTTTTCGGGGGTCATTCCCTCCCTTTGAAAAATTTCGGGGACGGTGGGTCAGGTCTCTGCGGCGGCTCGGCCCGGAGTGATCCCCTCCACAGTTGCGGCTTCCCCCACTCCGCGGCTCGTGCGCGCGCAACCGCTCTTCCACTCCCCGCAAACCCCGCGCCCATGTTTCTCTCCGCCGCGCTCCCCCGCGCGCCCTCACTTCCCCCCGCCCCCGCGCTCCCCTCAGAGGACCTGGGTTAGAACTCTCCTAGTTCTACTACTGTATTGTCTCCCTATGGGCTCAGTTTGGTGCACACGATGTGGGCTTTTCACTATCCCCACCATTTCTGTCTCACTCTTGTTCGGCGAAGGCGAGAGCGAGATGGAACGAAAACGAGTGAAAGACACTACAAGCGAGCGGGGCGGTACGAGACAGACGACACGTTGATGTTTTGTCTCGCTCCGTCTTTCAGACGCCTGACACTCTGTCCTTTGCGTGCGCGATGGTCGCGAACGCTTACGGTTAGCACGGGAACCGCTTCGCAAAATCTTGACGCAGGCCCGCCTCAAGTCTTTTTTGCGCTCTAGGCGAACTTGTCAAATTGCGCCCTTCATTATAATACAATTTATTTGGAATTATTTATGACTTTACTCTGTAAAATTAGACAACTACTAGGGCGTAAGGTTGACGAGAGTCACAAAATGGTGTTTTCATTGTTGGCATTGTTGAAAATAAATTTTTAAATGAAATACTACAAATTGTACTACAACGGTTTTAAACTACGAGTAAAAATTAAGAGTAAGGACATGAAGAAGCTCAATTAAATGTATTATAATAAATGGCGGAAATTGGCAAGCTCGCCTAGGGCGTAAAAAAGGCTCGTGCCATGCCTGGCTATCTGATCGTCGCGCGCATGCGTCGAGCAGTCACGATTCCATCTGAGCGCTCGCACCCGTCGCACACGCCCGCCGCCGCGCACGCAAGGCGTTCCATCTCGCTCCCCCTCTTCGACCAGAAAGAAGCGAGAAACAAACACTCGGAATTAGGGCTCTGCTCACGATACGGGCTCCACGCCGGTCCCAACCAGCGAGCCCTCAGGGAGACAATACTGTATATAATTATGGTGTGTGGCCATGCCATTGATCATAGTATTATAAAATAATTAATTTTATTAATAATGTGTGCTTATTTAATGCATTTTAATTGCAATGCAGTGCTCAATGGCAAAGTCTATGCCAAATATTTAATATCATGCTCAAGTATCATTACAAATTGTAAAGTAATAAATGCAAGGTGGGTGCAAATGCATAGTACAATCGCATAAGGGGCGATTCCGTATAGCACAATTAGGGATGAACCGATCCAAGTAAATACGAGTAAATACACGATACTTTCGTTTCGATACCGAGTAATTTTAATATTGATACCTTCGACTGCGATACCACAACCGACACTACTACTAGTCATGCTATACAACGTGGCAACACCGCTCATGTGCCGATCAGGAGTCCTATTTTCAATAGTGGAGTTTTGTATTCAGGATTATAATTAACGTTATTTTGCGATATAAAATTATACTAATATACAGTATTTTTTTACTAATTATGTATAAGGAATACATAAATATCATAACTATAGTAAGTAGAAGTAATACAGAAGTATATTAATATTTATAAATGTGGTATATATTTTGTGGACTCTCGGAATAGTTTTGTATTGTGATGCATTATACTTGAAATATTTACATAGATTTCAAGAAAATAGAAGTGTGAAACAAGTTAAAACCATCTTTGAACCACATTGAAGGATTTAAAAGTTGATAAAGGTATGTATAAGTTAATAGAGACCTGAAATATGTGTAGACAAAATTATTGGTACGAAGCCAAACAGGTTAAATGCCCGTGGAAGAGAGGTTAGCATAATTAGATATTGAAAGGAACAATTATGCAGTTAATTATAAAATCGTGTTAGAGGACGGTATTATAATTGTGGAAAAATTTCTCACCACCTTACAGGTATATACCATGGCGCGTTACCTTTTTTTTTATTATAATGGGTTAACTTACATAAAATATGTTTATGATTTTCAGATTGCAAAAGTTGAGATTCCAAATTACCATCATCTATTATGGCTTACAATATTGCATACACAGGAATAAATGAGGTTATAACTTCTTCAGTGGGAACAGAAAGGCCCCCTCTTTGCAAGTGATCAAAATATACATCGCCTACAGTTTTACCTTTATCCTCCACAATTAATAATCGACATATATACCAATTTAATTTTTTAGCAACAGAATGGGACCCATAACTGGATATGTAAATTTTAATGGAATCATCTATAACCGGCAGAATATTTTGTTGGTGTTCAATTTTTACGAGGTATAGCAACCATTTATTTTTTCGGTAATTCCTCATCTTTGGGGAATAAAAATATAAAATTATAATTATTATCTTTTGAAGTACCATTATAATTTCCCTTGCAATTCTTGGCAGGAAGATATGAATTCAGTATGGTAGAAGGAAAGGAAGGAAGAGTAAAAATAAGCGACGCAGAGAAATGTCAACTATGCAACATGGGAAGAAGGGAGACTCTAAAGCATGTTCTGTCTGTATGTCCCCAATGACAACAAAGGCATGCACAAAAAGTTAGGGAAAATGAGTTCCCTGAAGTATAAAATATTAGGAACATCGCGAAAGCAAAGAATATGTTTTATTTTGTACAGGCAGTTAAAAAATAAGAAAGCCCGCACTAATTGAGTATAAATAATATATAAAGTACAGATATTAAGATTAAGTACAATGTAACACAGATAAAAGTAAGGATGTAGATGTGAGAACCAACAACCTTCTTTGTAATAGGCTGTGAGCCTGTAGTACAAATAAACTTATTATTATTAGTAGCGGCAGCGGCAGCGGCAGCGGCAGCGGCAGCGGCAGCGGCAGCGGCAGCGGCAGCGGCAGCGGCAGCGGCAGCGGCAGCGGCAGCGGCAGCGGCAGCGGCAGCGGCAGCGGCAGCGGCAGCGGCAGCGGCAGCGGCAGCGGCAGCGGCAGCGGCAGCGGCAGCGGCAGCGGCAGCGGCAGCGGCAGCGGCAGCGGCAGCGGCAGCGGCAGCGGCAGCGGCAGCGGCAGCGGCAGCGGCAGCGGCAGCGGCAGCGGCAGCGGCAGCGGCAGCGGCAGCGGCAGCGGCAGCGGCAGCGGCAGCGGCAGCGGCAGCGGCAGCGGCAGCGGCAGCGGCAGCGGCAGCGGCAGCGGCAGCGGCAGCGGCAGCGGCAGCGGCAGCGGCAGCGGCAGCGGCAGCGGCAGCGGCAGCGGCAGCGGCAGCGGCAGCGGCAGCGGCAGCGGCAGCGGCAGCGGCAGCGGCAGCGGCAGCGGCAGCGGCAGCGGCAGCGGCAGCGGCAGCGGCAGCGGCAGCGGCAGCGGCAGCGGCAGCGGCAGCGGCAGCGGCAGCGGCAGCGGCAGCGGCAGCGGCAGCGGCAGCGGCAGCGGCAGCGGCAGCGGCAGCGGCAGCGGCAGCGGCAGCGGCAGCGGCAGCGGCAGCGGCAGCGGCAGCGGCAGCGGCAGCGGCAGCGGCAGCGGCAGCGGCAGCGGCAGCGGCAGCGGCAGCGGCAGCGGCAGCGGCAGCGGCAGCGGCAGCGGCAGCGGCAGCGGCAGCGGCAGCGGCAGCGGCAGCGGCAGCGGCAGCGGCAGCGGCAGCGGCAGCGGCAGCGGCAGCGGCAGCGGCAGCGGCAGCGGCAGCGGCAGCGGCAGCGGCAGCGGCAGCGGCAGCGGCAGCGGCAGCGGCAGCGGCAGCGGCAGCGGCAGCGGCAGCGGCAGCGGCAGCGGCAGCGGCAGCGGCAGCGGCAGCGGCAGCGGCAGCGGCAGCGGCAGCGGCAGCGGCAGCGGCAGCGGCAGCGGCAGCGGCAGCGGCAGCGGCAGCGGCAGCGGCAGCGGCAGCGGCAGCGGCAGCGGCAGCGGCAGCGGCAGCGGCAGCGGCAGCGGCAGCGGCAGCGGCAGCGGCAGCGGCAGCGGCAGCGGCAGCGGCAGCGGCAGCGGCAGCGGCAGCGGCAGCGGCAGCGGCAGCGGCAGCGGCAGCGGCAGCGGCAGCGGCAGCGGCAGCGGTATTATGATTAATTTCCCTTATTATTATTATTATTATTATTATTTTCCCTTAATGAATACGTGAAATTTGTAAAAAAATTTATGTAAAACAAAATATCCAAAAATGCTGCAGATTGTATTAAATAAATGTGCTACACACAAAAATAAAGATCTGTAGGGTTAATATAAATAAATAAAACACCTGGACTTCAGTACTACATTAATATAAACATTTAAAAGATAAACGGGAAACCGAAAAGCCGATAGAGGGAGAATGTGTAGCCGGGAGGCCGGTGGATTGTGAGAGGCTGATACGGTAGGTATATATATATATATATATAATTTTATATAAAATATATATATATATATCGAAGCAGGACTCTCGCGGTATTGCCATTTTGCTTTCACCACGGCTAGTACTAGAGTCTGCTGTGGCGATACCTATTGGGAATCGGAAAAAAGTACTGGTATCGAATGGGGTGTTGCGTGGCTCTTCGGAAAACGGCGTCCAATTCTAGGGAATGGGATCGAGGCCCATGGAATGCTGAAGCACTCTGCTCCGTGAATGCGCTTTGATTTCAGATTCGTGAATTGGGAGAATTTAAAAGAGGCTTTATTTTTCGGATTGAATAAATTAATATCAAGCCTGATCCACTCATCCCAATCTACTTTGGAATAGAAGGTTTTTTGGTAATCAATAAATACTCCATGAGCACGTTCTAATGAGCTCAACGACTGCGGGTGAAATGCGGTTGAAGTTATTCTCCGAATTTTGAAAATTTTACAAGAACTTTTCATAATCTTGCTAACGAAATTGCTTCCTTGATCAGTTACATGGACAACCAAATCTACAGATAAACTGCTCAGCCAAAGCGATTGCGATAGAAATTGAATCAATAGTCGTCAGGGGAATCGCATTTGAATATGTTGTTAAATTATCATGAAAGGTTAGTAAATATTTATTTCCCTTTTTGGTTACCGGTAGTGGCCCCACAATATCCATTTGTATAATTCGGAGGCCCTCTTTGGCGTGTTTGTAATTCGCATTGGCTGTCTCGTTTTGGGAGAGAGCAAATTTTGTTTTGACAGATTGAGCACATCCGAACGAAATCTGAAATTTGTTTCCCATTTTTGGCCAATAAAAATCCTCTCTAATCCTTTTAAAAAGTTTTGTCACCCCTTGATGCCCTCCTACTACCGATTCGTGGTATTCAGAAATAATAGTTGATCTTTCCGAAGGATGTGGAGTTATTATTTCACCGGTACAGACGGTGATTGTATATTTCGAATCATTAAATATTTGTTTGAGGAGACCTTCCATGGAACCCCAATCTATGAAATCAAGAATATTGTGCTTCATTGATATACTGAAGGTCCTTTCATTCAAGGAATCCATTAACTGCTTTAGTGATGCCAATAATTTAAATGATTAAAATTTACCTGTTCGTCACTAACATTTTGGGGAAACAAATGGAAAATATGAAATTTCTTATCTGGGAAAACCATTGCCTCACCGACATTAATACGATATTGCCTCATCTGCGTAATCGAAAATTTTCCACGTGCGTATAACATTTCACTATTCTGTGACACGATCTGATAGTCTTAGAAATAGATAAGATTACCCCTTTGCATAAAAAGGTAATCTTTACTAAAATTAATTTTGGGTAATGTGGGAAGGTGATTTGTTTGTAAATGTGAGTCAGTTATTGGCAAGATTTTAACCTTTTCAGAATTACATAAGACACCTTTTGTTGAGGTCACTTCTACGGAGGATCGTGCCCATTCCCCAGGAGACTCTATCGTGAACTTAGACTTTCCAAGCTTTATTGCATCACGCGTTACAACAATTCCAGGCATTCCAGCCCCTACTGTATCACAAACTCCGGATTCCAGGTTGCTGATCCGAAGCGGGATGTCTGTTGTCGAGACCTTGCCGATAACCAACAGATCGAACAGAGCGAGGGCATCCTGACGCACTTCACAAATCTCGGGTCCCAGGTTGCTGATCCGAAGCGGGGGTGTCTGAATTACCTTACCGTATGCCGACGGATCAAGCAGAGCGAGGGCACCCTGAGGCACCTCACCGCCCCTAACGGTTCCTGAAGCGGAAGCGATCCTCCACCCCCTACAAATTCGCAATCAACGGACAACTCTCTCTAGAGAATACACTCATCGGATTGGGAGACACTTCCTCGTCATCTGCCGTATAGTACTCATCACTGTCTGTTTCGTAAGTTTCTGTCTTCTCTAATTCAAATGTGGCCTCATTCGGTCGGTCATCATTATCGCTCTTTCCATACATTAGAAACACATTAGCTACTAACTTTTCATTCTTGTATTCCAAAGACCTGTCCGTGTCAGTGTTTACTTCTCCGGAAGCAGCGATCGGCAATTCACTGGCGCCCGCGATCACCTCACGCAAACATTCCGTGGAAGAAACATCTGGGCTATCTGTTTCGGTATGTTTAATTAAAGCAATCGAAGTTTGATCAAACTCAGTGGAATTTGAAGGATTTCGAGATAAGGAATCCGCATTAGAATTTTGTTTCCCTGGTTTGTACACGATATTATAATCATATTCGTTCAACTTTCTTCGCCAACGCATAATTTTAGACGTCGGATCTTTCACATTGTGCAGCCAGACCAATGGTCGATGATCTGTCACCAACGTGAATTGATGTCCGTATAAGTAAGCCGGAAATGTTCCACGGCGAAAAGAACCGCTAATAATTCTTTCTCGATTGTTGAATATTTGACTACAAAATCGCTCAAGGTCCTCGAGGCATACGCAATGGGAAGATCCTGGCCAATCGATCTCTGGCTTAAGGCAGCTCCTAATGTTTAATTTGAAGCGTCGGTCGTTACCAGAAATGGTTGTTTGAAATTTGGGAATTGAAGCAATGGCTTGGTACATATGATATCTCTGAGACTTTGAAAAGTTAACTGAGTTTCAGCATTCCAAATAAAAGGGGCATCCTTTCTCAAAAGTTGCGTAAGTGGTTTAGAAATTTTAGCCATGTTTGGAATGAAATGCCTGTAATAACCGACGAGACTTAGAAATTGCTTAATATTCTTCTATGCTTTAGGGATGGGAAACTCTTTTACAGCCTTCGTCTTCCCAGCATCGGGTTTAAGGGGGCCGTCTCGGCGGGCCATGAATGTGTGCGTACGCTCACACAAGCTAGAAAAAGCGTGTACGTATACGCGATGTAGTAAACAAACCGTTTCAAACGTCTTTCGTCCTGGTATCGGCAAAAAGGAAGTTTTTGCGGGTATAGTTGCCTCCAGTAGACATCAGTGCAGGGTGGTCTGGTGCGTTTGAACGCTAATAAGCACCGTACGTTGAAATAATAATGAATTTATGACTCGTGTACTGAGGCAGACTCGAGAAATGACAGAATGAAGCTTCAAGGATTCTCCGTCACCAGCGCTGATGGATTCGTGCCATGTAACATCAGAACCGATGGAAGTCCATGCTAGCCGATAAATGTAGAAAAGACATAGTTGCCAATATGTCTTGAGAGTCTTATCACTATTTTGTCATCAGGGAGGCTTGAATGAATCACGGCGAAGCGGCTGGAGAACAGAGATGGGCAAAGATAATATCTGGATACACTCAAATAAAAGATACTTTATGTTTATCCGTTATTCGAACCTTCGAATAACGCGAGTTGTCTTTATTCCAAACACCATGGATAAATAAATTTATTTGAAGTGAATTTATTCGACGGCGAAAGATAATTTTTTTTATTCAAAGTGAATTCATTCGACGGCGAAAGATATTTTTTTTATTCGAACCGTCGAATAAGGTTTTCATCTTTAGCCATAGTTTATTCGGCTTTTATTCGAAGGCTTCGAAATTTCAAATAACTTTCGGCAGCGTGTTTATCCGAACCGACGCGATCTCTCTTCGTGCTGACGACTTGGGCTGTTCGGTGGTGGCTTCTGATCTCGGTTCGAAACGCATACCGACAATATTGCTTGAAGTGGATTATGTATTAATAAAATGTAAAACCTAACGTTTTCAGTAACATACTGCTGAGATTTTCCAGATTAAAATGATTTCAAATACGGTATAAATCGGGTTATTTCTAGAACTGCACTATATCATTAAAGATAAATGTAAAATTTCTAATCTAATAATGCTAAAAAATATATATAAAAAAATTTTATGTTCAACGATTTTATTCAAAATCTAGTAAAAACTAAATTAAAATACACTAAAGACTAAAAAATTATTCTTTTCTTGTACTACAATTTTTTTCCTATACGAACGTAACGGATCATTTCTCGTTATAAACGCTTCTCGAACGCAACGGCTTTTTGTCGTTTTCGTAAAGAACGCGAATGACTGATTCCAAGTCGTTTTGTGGTTATGGGTAATATTTATTGATCACTGAGTAATTTTTTCACCCCTTCAGGGTTTATTTTTTTTAGATATTGTATTGTCATCCAAACTACGCACGCCTGCAAAGCTTCAAGACAACTCGATATTTGGAAGTTGGTTAAATTTGAGTTGCCAGATTTGAACCATACATACATCAAACACACAAAAATAACTATAAACAAACCAAAGATTGAAGCTGAATAAAATCGTTTAAACATAATCTGATTTATGCCGTGTTTAAATTCATTTTCATCTGGGAAATCTCAGCAGTATCATACTAAAACGTTCATGCCGATACGATAGAAAATGTGAAAGTTTTACATTCTATTAAAACAAACAAAATAAACAATCATTGAACAATCGTATCATTATATTTTTCACAAGTAAACAGAAATATTGTACAGAATGAGAGAAGATAATAAGAATTGCGAAGTTTAGAAGGGATATTGATACGCAATTTATTATTGTTTCATTGATATGTTTCCTAACTTCACTACCCAACCTCTCTATCTTTTATTATTGCTATCCTCCTTTACTTTCAGCGAGGCTCTGACGCTTAGGGTTGATTCGATACTGCCATAGTATCGATACTTGTACTCGTTACTCGGGTATCGGTGGAAAAGTATCGGTACCTTTAAATATCGGTATCGAATATACTATTATTTTTCGTAAGCAAAGTACTTCTACTTCTGCATTATCCGTGGTACCTCGATTCTTCTAATTATTTCCCTTTACACTGCCACCCACTCCAAAAATAATAAGAATCAACAGAAAAAATTGTCGGTCAATATGTTTTCAACAGAAAAATACGTTTCATGTATGGCGAGAGAACGTTTTATGTGAAAGGTTACGGTGTTTGTAGCTAAAAATATCCGTTGTCCACTAGAAAAATCACCGACCAACAATTTTCCTCCCTGGCCTCTTATTACTTTGAGGTGGTAGATGAAGTTTGATGATTAACGTTGATTCTAAACTATTTGTGGTGCCTCGATTTTCGGATTATTTTTCTTTAATTGTCTATCACGTCAGTGCTACCGGGAAGTGAGTTCCTGCAAACTATTCGTAGTGGAGGGGGAACACCTACCTTGGCGTCGATTGGTTTGAATTCATGGCGTCATCGCGCGCATGCGTGGCGTGTTCCCCCTCCACTACGACAGGAAATTCCTGGCATCCCTGTTAATACATATTCGATTCGATTCAAATACTTTTCTTTCGATTTCTCACATGTATCGCACGGCAAGTATCGACACCAAAAATACTCCGTATCGAATTGAAAGTATCGATACTTTACTTGTATTTACTAGTATCGAAAGAACCCTACTGACGCTAGACGCAGTGATCGGCGGGCTCCAGCTACCGCTGATGGAGGGGGAAACACCTACAGGAGCAGTGGTTATGTGTGCGTGACTGACGCAGTTCAAGCGCACATAACCACCGCTGCTTGAACTGCGTCAGTCACGCACACATAACCACCGTTCCTGTAGTTGTTTCTCCCTCCATCAGCGGTAGCTGGAGCCCGTCGATTCCTGCCTAGACGCAGCTCTCGTGCCGTATTCCTTCAAGACTTCTCGATAGAAAGAGCTGTGGCAACAGCGCGAGTGAGACGGAGAGAACAGAAAATGTGGCAACTATGCGTAAAAAATTCGTCTGCATAGAGTACCTGGAGATGTCACCTCTGTAGAAGTTCTTTTTATCGACCGCAGTAGTTTCATTACGGTCTGTCTGTTTACAAGGGACGCTTCGATCGATTCGGACCATAACAAAAATGAGACGGCCCCCTTAACACCATCCGCAGAAATTACGTGCCCGAGATATACTACTTCTCGCTTAAAATATTTACACTTTTCCGGTTGAAGTGTCAGTCCTGCATTTTGCAATCTGGCTAAAAGAATTTTTAATTTGCGGGTATGCTCCTCTAAGGAATTAGCATATATGACTATATCGTCCATATAAACGAACAATTCAACACCCTGCAAACCCGATAAAACTAAATCCATACATCTTTGAAAAGTAGCAGGAGCGTTCTTCAATCCGAAGGGCATCTTGTTGAACTCATAATGTCCATTCGGTGTTGAAAATGCAGTCTTAAATTTTGATTCGGGATCCATAGGGCTCTGTTGAAAACTCGACGCTAAATGTAGTGTGCTAAAATATTTCACTGCGCCAAGTTGATCCAAAATGTCTGTTATATTCGGGAGCGGATAAGCATCACTTATAGTTTTTTCATTTAATCTGCGATAGTCTATCACCATCCACCAACGGGGTTTTCTGGTGCGATCCGACTTTTTAGGGACTATCCAAACAGGAGAATTATAGGGGGACATTGAAGGCTGAATCATACTGCTTTTTAACAATGAATCTATCTGACTCTTAATTTCTTGTTTGTGAATAGGAAGGTAACGATATTGTTTGGTGTTAATGGGGGCTTTATCTGTGGTTAAAATTGCATGTTGAATTGTGTTCGTTGAACCTAGCGTATCGGATGGTAGGTAAAACTGATATGGAAATTCATTTATTATTTCTAATATGCTAGCTTGTTCCGCGTCGTTAAGATCACCCAAATCAAGATTTCTGAACAACTGAACGAGTCTACGAGCTTCCGCCTCTGATTGCCTTAATCCCGGATTTCCCGTTCGAGCTGAGCATGGCGCAGGTGATTTTATTTGGAATTCCTCTAATTCTATTGGAGGTATGTCTATTATAACAGAATCAGCAGTGGTGTTTATGGCGAAAATCTTAGCAAAACCATTTTCCTGCTTCACCAACGCTTCGCCTACGCACACTCCTGGTTTGGTATCTAATTTCCTCAAATAACCCGTTTTGCCTCGAGCATTCTTTACAGGAATGGATATAAGAGTTTTCAGTCGTGCTGGTAGATGAAACGATTTAGGCGATTGAAGAACAAAATCCCTATCTCCAACCTGTAGACGATTCAGTACTGTATTTTTGAATATTAGTGTTGCCTCCTGTTTTTCCAAAAATGGAATTCCTAAAATACCTATTTCTTTAATAGGAAAAGCCTCATCGACGACCTGGAATTTTATATCCTGACCATAAACTTGGAGGATAACCTTACTACAAGTAGGAACAACTCTAGACCCAATTCCAGTAAGATTATAGATTATATCTGTATTTATTGGTACATCAGCAGTCACCCCCGCTCGTTTCAACAAAGAGTGACCCAAGAAATAGCCTCTTTTTGGTCCCACGATTTTGGAACTGAATTTTATGCGAAACGATACCTTATGATGAGACATCAATCACACGAAATTTTCAATTTGAGGTGACAATTAGTTTCTGAGATATGGGAGGTGAAAGAAGTGAAAATTCGTTAACGCGTCAGCCCATACGCTTCGATGTACGGACTTTTATGTCAGTGCTATAATTTACACAATTTCTTCCAGGGGTTTTGCTGACTGCTAACAACGAATTTGAACTTAGATTTTTAAAATTCACAATGGCTGATTTAAAATGGTGGTCGATATATTAAAAAAAAAACACCTACTACACAGTCATTTATATTTCTTAATTTTGATTTTTTTTCGTGAATTTTGAAAATTTAATTTTAAATTCGTGGTTATCAGTCAGCAAACCCCCTGGAAATAATTATTTAAATGACATAAAAGTCCGTACATCGAAGCGTATGGGCTGACGCGTTAACGAATTTTCACTTCTTTGACCACCCATATCTCAGAAACTAATTGTCACCTCAACTTGAAAATTTTGTGTGTTTGATGTCTCATCATAACATATTGTTTCGCATAAAATTCAGTTCCAAAATCGTGGGATCAAAAAGAAGCTAAAAAAGGCCTCATTTTTGGGTCACTCTTTAACTGTGAACCCGTATCAATGAGAAATGTAACAGACCCCCCTTGAAAAACATCATGTTCCAAAGTAAAAATAGGCAAACGGTCAACTTCCTTAATATTCAATTTGAAACAGTCTTGTCGGGTTTGGCGCTTGCAATTAAGGGATCGCTCCACGTTTCGCCTTTCCGCGAAGTTCCTTTAAAGTTTAAATTCGGCGAAGTTTTAAAAGTGGAAACATTCTTATTTTGCATCTGCAGATCATTCCGATTCTGTTTCCTAAATCAGCGGGATTCTATATGTCCGGTCTTCCTGCAAAAATTACATCTAATCCTATCTCGAGCTGACATGTTTAGATGCCTATGACCCTGTTTAGTTTGTGGGCAGTCGTAGCGAAGATGACTTATCTGGTCGCATTTGTAACATCTACGTTCGTCAGCGCTTGCTGCAAGGACTCTTGCATCACGGGAATTACTCGCGGGTATCAGAAATTATTTTGGTCGTTCACTAGTTTCTTGTTCTAATTTGCTTGCGATATTAATTACTTTTTCCAAGTTGTCGGTTCGTTCTTTTACCATCAAAAGCCTCAAAATCTGGCTTTGCGAATAAACGAATAAATCCCATGATCTCAGCGTGATTAAGCAAGACCAAAGTTCCTGTGAATTGCTCAGAACTAAATCTTTCCTTAGCAGCTTCCAATCCTCGATTTAAGATCTCGTTAGCCCGTGCACCATAAATTTCTACGGTTTCATTTACGCCCTGGTGCAATCTCTTCAGTTCATCAAAAATTATATCAACATCGAACGTACGTATGAAAACTATTTTTTTATAAACTTATTAATTTTTTTAAACTTTTTGATTCCTGGCGATCGGCAATCAAAAGATCTGCATGTCCCTCGATCTTATTTCGAATTAAAGTAAGGAGATCAATACGATCTACAGATTTTACTCAGGATTCAGCTAATTGGCATTGTCTGATGAATTTTACCAATGAGCAGACTTTCCCGTCAAACCGTGGAATTAAATCAGTGGCCAACTTTAACAGTAAGAAGGCGTTATTTATCGATTCCGGGGAAGGGTTCTGTGAATTAATAGCGTCGGAAATGCTAGAACAAGGCATTGATTCTTTACTAGAACCAGGCAAATTTAGTTCTAATTCGTTCAGTTCTATCGGACTTGTAGGAGTGTGTGTTGGAGTTATTTCGATAGACACATCGTCTACTTCAAATTCTTGAACCCTACTTAAATTAGATCTACGGATTCGCCTGAACCTTTTTGGACATCTACCAATTCGCAACATCTTAATAGTTTTAATCACAACCAATTAACATGAACTAATCCGTACAAGCTATAACTTAATATTTAAACGCTAAGCAAAATTAACAAATAAAACTATCTATTCCCCAATAACGCTGTGTAATTCTGACGAAACGCTCCTGTATTTTCCAGGTCCTCCCCTTCGATTTGCAGTAACTTCTCCTTCGGTTCGCAGCAATCCCTTCAGCGTTTCAGCGTCTCAGCAATGCGTCTCCTCCGATGTCGGGTAATATATTACTGCAGATTCTCCGCCTCATCTTCCCAATGCCAATTGTAACGGAATCGTACGACGTGGGTTTCAGGGTATGTGTGCATGGTCACTGAAACCACCCATCTCTGACATTCGCCCGGAGCTTACAAGGAAAACCGTGCGAAAACCCGTGAGAGAGAGGTCGTACAATTTACAATTCAGTAGTATAGCTATGCCGATTCCAACCCAGGTCCTCTGAGGGGAGCGCGGGGGCGGGGGGGAAGTGAGGGCGCGCGGGGGAGCGCGGCGGAGAGAAACATGGGCGCGAGGCCTGCGGGGAGTGGAAGAGGGGTTGCGCGCGCACGAGCCGCGGAGTGGGGGAAGCCGCAACCGTGGAGGGGATCAGTCCGGGCCGAGCAGCCGCGGAGACCTGGCCCACCGTCCCCGAAATTTTTTAGAGAGAGGGAATGACCCCCGAAAAGTCTTTTTCAGACCTTGGCCCACCCCGAAAAATTTTTCAGACCTAACCCAGGGAGGGGACGGCCCCCAGGATTTTTTTCCAAACCAATATGCAGCAGAAATTTTTCCCCAATGCATAATAATTAATTTTTGAATCAGCAATCTACCGAACCATTATGCAGCATTCATTCTAAAGCTAACAGTATTCTAAAGCGTTCCGATTTAACGTCGCAGCGTATCGCGCGATCTCGCGTAATTCGAATCCTCTGGAGCAGCCGTACGGGATGACGTCATGTGGTAGCGCGAAGAAGGCGCGAATCATAGAAAGAATTATATGGCGTCAGCAGAAAGAATCTTTTCCATATCAACAGACATTCTTTTCCCAACGCAGAGAAATAATAATTTTAATCTCCTCCCACACTGGTCTACCGAACCTTTATGTAGAAAACAGACACATTTTATCCGAACCATTATGTAGCGAGCATTCTAAATCTAACAGTATTCTAAAGCGTTCCGATTTAACATCGCAACGTATCGCGCGATCACGTGTAATTCGAATCCTCTGAAGCAGCCGTACGGGATGACGTCATGTGGTGGCGCGAAGAAGGCGCGAATCATAGAAAGAATTATGTAGTGTGAACAGAAATTGGTGAGGTCAGAAGGAGGAAGACGGATAAGTAAATAGAGAAATAATATGATTAAGAGATTTATTTAAAATTAAAAGAATATAAAAATATAAATAGAAATGTAATATAATTTAACATTTCTTTTTTCCTACGAGCATTAGCTAGAATATCATTGATGGTACATGCTACCAGTTCGCAATCTATAAGATAATCCTCGTCGTAATATTCGCCATCACGTATGATTTTAGCAGCAGGACGCGTATCTAATGTTTCACAGGCAGCATCGCTCTGTTACAACACGTTAACAAAAGTTTTAAAGTTTTTCCTCACATCTTCTGCAGTTTGATGCAGCCGCGGATACACATAGCTTATACATGGCTTAAGATTAAATAAAAATGATACTGTATTCAGTTTGAAATACAAAGACTTCTTATGTAGTGTCGTCTTTACAATTGGAGGCGAGAATCATAGAAAGAATTATGCAGAGTCGATAGAAATTGGTGAGGAGTGAAGGAGGCAGACAGACAAGTAAATAGATTGTAATATATGTAAAATGATTATATATTGTTCCATTAATTAAAATATATAAATATAAAAAGAAAAAATATAAAAATAGAATATAAATAGTGTCTCGGCAGAACCATCTCTCTCTCCCTCCCTCTCTCTCTCTCTCTCTCTCTCTCTCTCTCTCTCTCTCTCTCTCTCTCTATTAATCTCTTTCTTTCTCCTTCTCTTTCCTTCTCTTTTTCTCTTTTTCTCTTCTTCACATCAATCGCAAGACAACTTGAACATTCTCGAACAGCTGATGGACTTCCTATTTACTTTTCGCGACATCATACATACATACTCTTCCCACAACACCTCGTATAAATTCATACACACTCACGCTCTCGTGACCAACCCGAGTGCTCAGTTACACAGAACAGTAAATAACTCGACTATATTCGCCGAAACTGTTACGTATCTATTGTATCGCCTCAATTCTTTATCTCTAAATAAATCGCACTATTCTCAACATTTTTTAGTTCTCTCTATACAAATAGGATATCTAAATACAATATAAAAAGAAAAATATAATAATAATAATAATAATTTAATTTAATTTATTGCCATTTTCGTGTTACAATTTAACGATCAAATAATCTTTCCATTTCATTCCCATGATTGTGTCAGTGTAAGTCCCACCCTTCTAATGTATTCTGTTGTGTCTTAACAATTTTTTCTATTTTACAAGTCTTTCCTAATCTATTCTATGTTACATAATCTTCTTTTATCACTTTCCTGTTCTTCCCATCTTTTCCTTCACCCTATTATCTCCCGTAGAATAGCCAAGTTTTTCCCTTCTCCTCTAATTACCTCTGCACAATTCCTGCCACTCTCTCAACTTACTTCACATGTTTCAATCGCGTGTTTCACTGTTTCTTCCTCTTTCTTACATACCCTTTCTTCTTTCATTAGCCAATATTTGCATGTTCTTGTTTCACTACCCTGTATAATTCTTCCCATCCTTTCTAATTCTCCTCTCCTTTTTTCATTTTCCCCCATAAGCATTTCGGCTTATCTCCTGGTTTCCTTGCCACCTCTTTTAATTCTCTTAGGAACTTTGACTCTTTTACTTCCATCTGTCTTTCTTGTTCTTGGATGTCAATTACTTATCTGTTCGTACGTTATCTGAACGTTACACGTTCAGAGTGGTACGATTCACGTTCGATTCACGTTCAGAGTGGTACGATATACGTTGAAAGTGGTATGATACACGTTTGATAGATGTTCGATACACGTTCAGAGTGGTACGATTCTCGTTCGATGCACGATCAAGTGATATGGTTTAGTCAAATTATGAGGCCAAAGAATGAGAGGATGATTTGTGAAGAATTCGAAGCAGATTAGTGCAAGGAGGAAGGGGATTGTCAGTGAAGAAGAAGGTGAAGAACGAAGGCATCCTACTTTGCAACGTATGCAACTTTAGGCATGGGTCTTCATGTGATAAATCCCGTTACTGTGGATAGTATAAAGAAGCTTGGTGATACTCGGTTGGTATAATTTCGGGTTTTTCTAAATGGTTTTTGTAAGTCTTCTAATTTGTTTGCTAACTTTATTTAATTCTTCGGGGTGTTCGATTATCCTTTTAAGCTTGAAATTTGTGTTTCTGTACGAACTTACAGTAGTCTGTGAAAGTGTGATTTCATCTGCTGACAAAAAATTGTGGTCAGGTAAGTAGTACCATGTTCTTTCTATTCCGCATTGTTTTCTAGTTTCTATTGTGAATTTGGTGGTAGTATTGTACATTTGTTTCTTATTGTTATTATACCAGAATCCTTAATGCTATATATATTTGTGCTTTTGTCGTCGCAAATTACTGCTAGTTGTATCGGTTTCGGCGCGATATAAATCCACGTGCCTGGTAGTTGTAATTCTATCTGGAATGTGTGATTCAGTGTCATAATTCGCATTTTACATGTGTTTGTTAATTTTGTGTACAATTGTACTTCGCACGGTCTGTATGGTATCGCTTTGAACATCGGGTGATTAGAGGTGCAGAGGTACAGATCGTTTATTGTCTTACATTTTGCTAGGCCCTGTTTGCTTAGTTGTATGTAATCTTGCACCAAGGTGTCACGTACCTCGTACGAGTCGGGGGGTTCTATACGCGTAGAACGATTCGTTTATCTTCGTGGGTATTAGGTGTACCTTGCTCAATTAGAATTTTTTCGCGTTTAACAATGAAATATCTAGTACTACAGTAATTGATTTGGTATCCGAAAATGTGGAGAGCTGGAGGATTTCGATAATGGCGGCTTGTTTTCTAATTTTATTCCAATTGTGAAGTCTAGTCCATTCGAAATATGTGCTAATGCGGAAGTGAGGTACGTTATGATTTGTGCTGGTGGTATTAATCGTAGGTTTAGGACTCCTTTCTTTATATCCATAATGAATTCTAACTAGACTTGCGTGTCGCGCAATAGTGTTTCTGCGAGGCCGTTTAACAGTATGAGGGGTTCGTCTACTGTCTCTCGAAATTTAGTAATGTTGGCTGTCTGTTGGAGTAAGTATTGAATTTGTCATGTCGCGTTTAAGAGTGTGTTATCGTTGTCTCGTATGTCATGTATAGTCTCGTTGAGAAGTTTGGTATTTGCTCTTAAAATTTGCACTTGTCCCTTGATTGCGTTTTACTTTTTTTTTTTAAAGTCTGTTAGCTTGTGTTTTGAAAAGGTCTAGTAAAATCATCGATTTTCTTTCTATCCCCGGAATCCATTAGCCCCAAGAGTGATTTGCCTATGTAACCTAATCCGTCTATTTGTGCACGACGCTGTTTTGTGCTGAGCTTTTAGTTTACTGGACGCAGGTAAAGAGTTTCGGCGATGCGGTCTACCTTGTCTTGGATTTTCGCGGTGAATGTTTGACAAAATTTTTGTAAGTTGTCGGTACAAGGTTTTTTACATTGCGCAAGTATATCAAATAGTGCAGCTTGGAGGTTTGCTTCGCGTCGGTAGATGTAAGATATGTTTACGTGTAATACTAATTTCCAGCCATGTCGATAAATTTGTAAATCGCCTAGGTTTTCGAAGTAAATGTCGGGGTGGTGTTGGAATTCTTTTATAGTGAAATCTATGTCGGGGGTTGTTCCTCCTGCGAGTGGGATTGTCGTTTGTAGGACAAAAATCCTGTAAATTATAATGCCGAGGTGTAGTCGGCGTTTCATAGAGTCTTTCCTCGTGCGCGCGCGCGCGCGCGTGTGTGATAAATTTTTTGCGAAGGTAGTACAGTTTATCTTCTTCGTCCGGGCTTGAGTAGAAGTGAGAAGTTAGGGTAAATGGGTCTCGATTTTCTTAGTCGCTTCTTATTTCGTTGCGATCTCCTGGACAAAGATGTTATCGGCCATCTTAGACGTGCCCCGAGACATTATGTTTGCTCTAATTGTACGTGCGAGTGATGTTTGTTTGTTTGTTCTTCGTGTGTGTTATTTTATTATCCTATTTATCCGTTTATCCCTCTAGCGTTTTCAGTGCCCCGCCCCGCCGGGTTGTATCAGCATTGCCTATATGGAGGCAATTAGGGAGTATCGGGTGCACTGGCACCGATTCTTCCAGCATGCAGAATTCTGGGAGGATGACGAAGACTCATGGGGTCCGAGGGTCCTATTTGGTGAGTGTCTTATTGCATCGGGGATTGTACATCTGCTTATTGTTTCTATTTCCGTGCGTGCAGTAATAGTCTTGCAATTGTTTTTTTTGTGTAGAACGTCATGGGGACATCTTCGTTGGGCCTGATCCGCGGCCTCGACTGTGGTCGTTATTGGAGGCCGACTGCGCCCTACGTGGCTGGGACGACGACGCCTACTTGTGCGCTTATTTACCATCTTTTTCAATAAATTACCTTTCTTAGTCTTATCCTTATATGTAATTGTTAGTGTATCGTTACTTTCCTTCAAAACTGTGACCATTTCCCTATTACTGCCCTATTCTATGAAGTGTTTGTCTGAACGCGGATTGTTCGTCGCCCTCTACACTGTAATTATTATCGTGCGTGTTTTGAATCGTGTTAGAGCCTATCCACGCAGGTGTTAGTTTTTGACCGCTCGCGTCTTGTCGTGCAGTAGCACTTGGTCTCCGATTTTAAAAGAACTATCCGCGATTTTCTTGTCGTAGTATTGGGGTTAAAATTAAAATAAATTTAATATAATATTGAAATTTATATAAATCCAATAATGAATAACTTTCAATTAATAGAATTACAGAAAATATTGTTAAAAATAAACTTACTTCATAAGAATCTGACTGTGAAATTGACCCAATCGCTCCTAATATTGAATAATTAGAATTTGAAGCCCAACCAACAATTATCACAGGGTAAACACCTATTCTTAATGAACATAAAATTCCAATTTTTATTGAATATAGCAAAAAATTATTTACAAATTAAGTCCTTTTGTATAAAAATTTATTAGGTAAATATAGATAGAAACCGATCTGGCTCACGTCGATCTCAACTCAAATCATGTAAGATATTAAAAGTCGAACAGACTTAAAATTTAAACTCCTGCATTTAAATTATATCTTAATTCAACATCGAGGTCGCAATCATCTTCATAAATATAGGTAATCAAACAAAGGTGATAAACAGAACATGGAAGAAAGGGGACTTTCCGGAAGAATGGAAAGAACGAATAGTAAGTTCTGTATTCAAAAAAAAAAAAAAAAGGAGAAAGGGAAATGGTTAAGAACTATAGGGGCATAACTTAGATGGACATGGATTATAAGATATGCGTGCAAATTCTAAGGAGAAAATTAGAAGAACAAATGGAAAATGGGATATTAAACGATACGCATATTGGATTCAGGAGAAGGAGAGGAACAGTAGACGCAATAGCGGTAGTTAAAATGGTTATAGAAAGAGAAAGAAAGAGGGAAACTATATCTGTTTTTCACGGATATGAAGAGAGCATTTGATTGATTGGAAAGGGAAGAAATTTGGAAAAGACTTTATGAAGAAGGAGTAGGCGAACAACTAAGAATACGGATACAGGAAATGCACGACAGAACTATATGCGCTCTAGGAATGAAGAAGGAACTGATAGGAAAGTTTTTTTAACAGGAAAGTGTGTTAGACAAGGTTGCCCGTTAAGCTTGACACTTAGCAATGTCGCATTTGCAGACCTGGAAAGAAGAAATGAGCAAAGAACAGGAAGGAGGAGTCGTAATAGGTAGAAGGAAAATTTTAACAATTTCATACGCGGGTGATGTTTTAATGGTAAATAATGCACAGGGACCTAAGAATATGATAAAGAGATTCGAGAGATACATAAAGAAGAAAGGCTTGGAGTTAAATGTGTAAAAGTCTAAGATAATGATATGCAGGAAAGCAGGAGGAAGAAGAAAATAGGAAAGATTCCATTGGAATGAAGAAGAAAGAGAGAACATTATAGAACGGGAGGGAGAGAACAACGAGGATAAACACCATATTAAGAAGGTAGTTATGGAAGCGAATATGATACTAGGAGAAGTATGGGGAGATTGGAGAAAGATTATTCAGAGATGACTGAAAGAAGAATGAAACTGTTTGATGCGCTAATTAGAAGCACCGTGGCGTATGGAGCAGCGATATGGGGATGGAGAAGGTATGAGGAAATAGAAAAATTGCAGGCGAAATACATACGATGGATAATGAAATTGGAGAGAACAACATCAACATATTGGCTGTTAAAAGAAACAGGAAGAGATGGCATAGCAATTAAAATGGGAGTAAGGGTAATGAAGTTTGAAGAGACACTAATAAACTCGGAAGAGGGATCGATACGATATGAATGTAGGAGAAGACTAATGAGAGGAAATGAAGTAACGAAAAAAGGAAAGAATGCGAATCAAATTCTTCGAAGGGAGAGGATGGTCAAACGAAGAATGGAAAAGAAGAAGATTAAATGGGGAAGAAGTGTGGATTAAAAATTAGAACAGATAAGTAATTGACATCCAAGAACAAGAAAGACAGATGAAATTAAAAGAGTCAAAGTTCCTAAGAGAATTAAAAGAGGTGGCAAGGAAACCAGGAGATAAGCCGAAATGCTTATGGGGGGAAATGAAAAAAGGAGAGGAGAATTAGAAAGGATAGGAAGATTCATACAGGGTAGTGAAACAAGAACATGCAAAGATTGGCTAATGAAAGAAGAAAGGGTATGTAAGAAAGAGGAAGAAACAGTGAAACACGCGATTGAAACATGTGAAGTAAGTTGAGAGAGTGGCAGGAATTGTGCAGAGGTAATTAGAGGAGAAGGGAAAACCTTGGCTATTCTACGGGAGATAATAGGGAGAAGGAAAAGATGGGAAGAACAGGAAAGTGATAAAAGAAGATTATGTAACATAGAATAGATTAGGAAAGACTTGTAAAATAGAAAAAATTGTTAAGACACAACAGAATACATTAGAAGGGTGGGACTTACACTGACACAATCATGGGAATGAAATGGAAAGATTATTTGATCGTTAAATTGTAACACGAAAATGGCAATAAATTAAATTAAATTATTATTATTATTATTATTATATTTTTCTTTTTATATTGTATTTTGATATCCTATTTGTGTAAAGAGAACTAAAAAATGTTGAGAATAGTGCGATTTATTTAGAGATAAAGAATTGAGGCGATACAATAGATACGTAACAGTTTCGGCGAATATAGTCGAGTTATTTACTGTTCTGTGTAACTGAGCACTCGGGTTGGTCACGAGAGCGTGAGTGTGTATGAATTTATACGAGGTGTTGTGGGAAGAGTATGTATGTATGATGTCGCGAAAAGTAAATAGGAAGTCCATCAGCTGTTCGAGAATGTTCAAATTGTCTTGCGATTGATGTGAAGAAGAGAAAAAGAGAAAAAGAGAAGGAAAGAGAAGGAGGAAGAAAGAGATTAATAGAGAGAGAGAGAGAGAGAGAGAGAGAGAGAGAGAGAGAGAGAGAGAGAGGGAGAGAGAGATTGTTCTGCCGAGACACTATTTATATTCTATTTTTATATTTTTTCTTTTTATATTTCTATATTTTAATTAATGGAACAATATATAATCATTTTACATATATTACAATCTATTTACTTGTCTGTCTGCCTCCTTCACTCCTCACCAATTTCTATCGACTCTGCATAATTCTTTCTATGATTCTCGCCTCCAATTGTAAAGACGACACTACATAAGAAGTCTTTGTATTTCAAACTGAATACAGTATCATTTTTATTTAATCTTAAGCCATGTATAAGCTATGTGTATCCGCGGCTGCATCAAACTGCAGAAGATGTGAGGAAAAACTTTAAAACTTTTGTTGACGTGTTGTAACAGAGCGATGCTGCCTGCGAAACATTAGATACGCGTCCTGCTGCTAAAATCATACGTGATGGCGAATATTACGACGAGGATTATCTTATAGATTGCGAACTGGTAGCATGTGCCATCAGTGATATTCTAGCTAATGCTCGTAGGAAAAAAAAATGTTAAATTATATTACATTTCTATTTATATTTTTATATTCTTTTAATTTTAAATAAATCTCTTAATCATATTATTTCTCTATTTACTTATCCGTCTTCCTCCTTCTCACCTCACCAATTTCTGTTCACACTACATAATTCTTTCTATGATTCGCGCCTTCTTCGCGCCACCACATGACGTCATCCCGTACGGCTGCTTCAGAGGATTCGAATTACGCGAGATCGCGCGATACGCTGCGACGTTAAATCGGAACGCTTTAGAATACTGTTAGCTTTAATGAATGCTGCATAATGGTTCGGTAGATTGCTGATTCAAAAATTAATTATTATGCATTGGGGGAAAATTTCTGCTGCATATTGGTTTGGAAAAAAATCCTGGGGGACGTCCCCTCCCTGGGTTAGGTCTGAAAAATTTTTCGGGGTGGGCCAAGTTCTGAAAAAGACTTTTCGGGGGTCATTCCCTCTCTCTAAAAAATTTCGGGGACGGTGGGCTAGGTCTCCGCGGCTGCTCGGCCCGGACTGATCCCCTCCACGGTTGCGGCTTCCCCCACTCCGCGGCTCGTGCGCGCGCAACCGCTCTTCCACTCCCCGCAGGCCCCGCGCCCATGTTTCTCTCCGCCGCGCTCCCCCGCGCGCTCTCACTCCCCCCCCCGCCCCGCGCTTCCCTCAGAGGACCTGGGTTGGAATCGGCATAGCTATACTACTCAATTCCGAAATGAAAATGTAGGTCTTAAACGCATCCACGAGCCGGCACCGTTGAAGAAGATCCAGCTGTTGAGTTCGGTAAATCCGGTCTTCGAAGGAAGATCCGCCGTAGAAGAAAAGTGAAGATTCAATTTTGGATGATCTCACCGGTGTCACCAAATTGTTGCGTGGCTCTTCGGAAAACGGCACCGAATTCTAGGGAATGGGATCGAGGCCCATGGAATGCTGAAGCACTCTGCTCCGAGAAAGTGGTTCGATTTCAGATTCGTGAATTGGGAGAATGTAAAAGAGACTTTATGTTTCGGATTTAATAAATTAATATATTTTGTACAACTTTTTAGCACGTATTTACAAAGTCAAATCTCGCAATTGAATGAATTATGTCTTCTATTTCAGTTGTCAGCATAATTAACATTTTGTTTTTCGACGAGCGTTTACACAATTTCAGCGATGATTAATAAAGCTTACAGGAAAAGCCAACAACTTCGTGTAGTTCCGCCCGTTTTATTACTTTGAATTTCCCTCCGAAGCTTTATTCACATCGTAGCAAGGTAACGGCAATGTAACAGGGGCGAGTATCGACATTCGACATGAAAGATGAAAACGAAGATAGGTATTGGCAAGGAAAACTACCACCGTAGTAATGATGGTGCTCATGTAGCGTAACAAACATGGAAAGCGCAGGTATACACTTTACCATTTCTTTATATGGAACCAGTAGTATACAAGTTTATTTAAAAGTTATTTATTACAGTACAAATGTTAACAATACATTTAAACACATTATTGGAATATGTAAAAGTATGTAATATGGACAATTTTACTTGCTCCACTTTTTGGCACTGTATGGAAACTTAAATTAAGATCATTGTTCATTGTAGCGTTACAATTTGCTACACAACATTTTTCCCTGCATACAGTTCGTCGATACTAGGAAAATTGTTACACCGCAGTAACCCACACAGCACACGACGTCCCGGGGACGTCTGTTTTAGGTCCGTTCTAGGTCTATAGGTCTGAATGTCCCGGTTTGTAACAAAACCTCTCTGGGACGTCTATAGACGGCTTTGGGATGTCTATAGACGCTTTTGGGACGCTTTTGGGACGTCGTGTAACTACAGTGGCGCCATCTGTACAAAGTCGTAAATACGTCTTTGGGACGCGTCTGGGACGTGTTTGGGATGGTCTTGGGACGTGTTTGGGATGGTCTTGGGACGTTTTAAGACGTCGGTGCTATCTGTTATATAGGCGCCATCTATAGAACGTCGTCTATACTATTAGGTGCATTTCAGTCTCGAAGGGTATTTCAGCGAAAGTGTATTACCGACTCCTAATTTGAAGACTGGACGTAGCGCCCTCTGCTTATGGACAGCGTCCAATTCAAGAACTACTCTAAAATGGATTGAAATATTGAAAGATTTGTTTGGAGCGAGAGTTTGGTAACAGGCGGCAGGTGTGCGAATTTCTTTCCGAAAATCTATGCGGGGAGTCATATGGACCCGACTGTGGTACATCATGAGAGTTCTATCGGGTCTAAATGAGGCTAAATGCATTCAGACGGTGTTGAAGACGGTTATCGGTACGATTAAAATAAAATTAAATTTGATAAAAATATATTTCCATTTATTTCATTACAGTACACTACAAATTATATCATCCACTGCATTACACTATGTGTGTTTACAAATATTGAAAAGCTACAATACTACAATATTATTATTCTATTTGTTATAAATGATAAATTAAATTATTATATTTCTATTATCAAATTACTGGTGCGTGCATCCGCGAAATAACTATAGAATGCACTTACAATAAGTTGTGAATACACCTGTAGTTGGTTGGAATATACAAATCAGAGTATACAAAGTGTACACAGAATACACAGATCGCATACGCACTTAAAATATATGTACAATACATAAAATATAAAAAATATAACATACGTTAGAGTACTTAATACACATATCGGATTTTATAGAATATACAGTAGTGATAAAGTAGTAGATACACCACACAGTGGCAGACAAACGTATACATATACACTATTTAAAATCGCATAACTTTTTACAAAAAATGAACTAAACGAGTTCGGTTTTTTTAGAAGTTAGAAAGATCGGTTTACTATGTATAATAGATATGTCGTTTATTCTCCGTTTTGAAAAATTGGAATTTTCGAAATAACAAGAAAAAAACGGTGTTTCAAAGTCTTTTATGTGAGCTTATAATGAAAATTTAAAAAATGCCCTTTCTAGATTCAAGTAAGATATACGCATACTGAAAATTTGATTTAAATCAGTAAGCTACAATCGCTGAGCTACAAACGCTTAAAGAGCGCAGAATAAGGTCGAAATCGCTGGTACATGCCGAGGGCAGGGATTTTGAAATACTGTCATGTTAAAGTGTCATTCTGGTCAGCGCACCGATAAATTAAGCGAATTTCGGGAATTTATTGCGAAGATAGGAATTATAGTAATGTAATAAAACTTTTTTCTATTGATTAAACTACATTTCTACAGCAAATAAAAAATATAAAAGTAATCAAATTATTGCTTTTAAAATGGTTTCTGAAGGCGATTTTGATGACATGTTTAAAAATTCATGCTTCGCTCGTGCAGGTGATTTCCGCAGTTGGACTTATCTGAAACCAAAAATACAAACAGATTTTTTATCAATATGACTGTGGCTATGGCCCGAACTAGAATAAATGATTTATCCATAAAATTAACAAAATGGCGGGCAAAATACAAGAATAAATGTATTTCGGCTGTGTTTTATGTGTTATTTTCGATTTTAAAAGTAGGTTAGACTCAACAGAAATACTTACTTGTAGTCCCGGCCCAAGGCATAGGTGTGCAGAATAAGCAGTTCAATTTATAAAGCAATCGGTTCGATAAATTTGGAGATTTTACCTGTACCATGTGAAAAAATGACGTTCCGAGAAAAACGCGTTCAAAGTTTTCATCTATGGTGGTCGAGCCTCTGCGCTCCCTAAAAAGTGCCTATGTAGAAGCTAAAATAATTGGAATTTTTCAATGAAAATTTAACAGTACATTCTTGAGGATATGTACTTTCGAAAAATGTTTTAAAAAATCGATTTTTTCAAACAGTCTAACCAGAATGACCCCTTAACACCCATCGTCGTGGTTAGTATAGTATATATAGCTAATGTTAAACGTGTTCTGTGGCTTTAAAAATACTTATAGCACTTATTGGCATTTCCTTATTTCCGCTACGCAATCTGGTGGCGAAAATTAAAGCACTCAAATCGATTTAGCTGTGACATGTAATTGGCAATATTGTGAATTTCGACTGTTTGATGATCGATTTTGTAATATTTAACAGACTATTTAATGACAAAAACATTATTGCACTATTTCAATACTTGTGTGAGACCAGTCCTGTAACGCGTTTGACCCGATTGCAGAGCTTATAACCGTAGATAGCGCTCTCACAGAATTTACCAATACACATATGCGCTTTACCATGGATATACTTTGTTGATCGTAGCAGAATGTTGCTCCAGCTTTGATGTCTGGGAAAGGCAGCGACTCCCCTATCAATGTTGCGCTTCTTCCAGGCTCGTGAACGATGCTTTACTGCGGGATGTTTACTGCACTTCATTGGGAGAGGCGGCCAGGATCCGCATTCATCGACAGTCAGGCCGCACTGCTACTTTTTTTTTTTTTACGTGGGGAAAATGCATTAAGCACACCCGGCGAGATGTTGTGTGCCGAGTAGTGTGGGACTCCTTGCAGGTGTCGGTCCCGCAAGTTTACCCACTAAAAACCACCACGACCCCCCTCAATCATCTAAATTCTAAATTTTGGAAAGGTATGAACATTGAATCAACAAGAAAACTTCGAAATCTGAATGTTGTTGTCATCATAAAGACATCATAAAGACAGTTTACATATACCAGAAACATTGGACAAGTATTTTATTTGCATGTCGGAAGAGTGGAGTGAAGTAGCGGGAAAATTTTAATGTTATCTGAAGCTTCTAATTTCACACATTTATACACTATTTCCGCTACACTGAAAATTTGACGAGGACCCATGTTGTTGGATGGCGTTTGAAAAATTCCTAATTCGGAGGAGTTACAGGGATCGTCATAAAAATCTATTAATTGTAAAAATTTTCTGCCTATTATTTTATGCTCGTTTTTGTATACGATAATATTTTCTACAATAATAATGCTGCCATCATTGAGACGGCAGCAATTGTTAGGGTGCCGATTCTGTAAAATAAAATTACTGAAACTAATACGTTTAAATTGCTTTGCGTTATTAATACCTTCTATTAATGGACCACGAGAATGTTCCTTTTGGAAAATCGGATATACTATGTACTGCTTCTATACTAAAATGAGACTTTTCTAGTTGGCGTTTCACGAGCTGTTGCAATGGTTTCTCACTCTTCCTAATACATTTTTTAATACTTTGTAAAAAGTTTTCAAACGGAAAGCAACTAAAATCATCAAGAGGTCCGTGATTTTTTACATCATCTACCAAGTGTAGCAGATTATGAACATTGTGTGAGACGTGTTTTGATCCATATAATGATTCGAATGTTTCAACAAAATACTTTAATAATTTTACTGCATAATCGAGGTGAATAAAATATTTTCTTTGCGATAAGATGACAAATGCGGTGTGGAGTACAAGAAAATTTAAATATCTATCATCATCTATATTTTTTAATAAAACTACTGGCCCGGTGTACAATAAAAATTGACGCAATTCAGTTGCTTTCCACCGTTTTAAAATATCCAAGCTTCGAGGTTTTCTCATAAATTCTCTTAGCATGCTAGTAGATATTTGTATTAAGGCTAGTGATATTTTGCATTGAGCTTGTAGTGATATTTTGGTCTTGGGTTTGCCACAACACCACAGAGAGAGCAACTTTTTCACTACGCCCAGACAAATTAAATGCATGTAATCTAACGGAAACGAATTAATCATGTGGATGCCAGGAATTCTTTCCATAATCGACGTTCCAGTATGGTGATGTTTGTCAGATTTGGATCTGAAATCAGCATCAGTCCTTAAACGGAGATTATTTGTCCCAGGAAAGCACGTTCTCTTATCTATATTCTTATCTACTATATGGCATTTACTGCAAGAGGAATAGCCGGCATGGCCTTTTGTATATTTAAGAAAGGACTTGGCAGGTACGTCGCATATAAATGATTTTATTTTTATGTGATAAAGATGGCCGTTAATAGAAATTCCGTTACTAATTAAATCTATGGCTTCTTTGGCAAAATCTTCTAGAAAAACGTTGGCATCATTAGGCTTTTCATACCCATGGTATGTGCCAATCATACCTACTGCATTGTATCCGGCAATGCAGCCTAAAATGGGGTGAACTTGACTCTTGGAACTTTTACAAAGCGGTAAACCGTCCACATTGATATTAATATAAATTGTGTTCTTTTCGATACGGGATAAATCTACGGACTGAACGAGTTTTAAAATGCAGGATTCTAAACCAAAATGGTAATACTGACCTGGATCGACACATTTAATCTGTACATTCCTGGGAGTTTTTAAAAGAGTCCTGGCATCCGAGGGTAAATGACTTGAAACTGGTTTCTTTAAAATGGGTAATAAATCGTTAATGGCTTTATGAGTAATATTATGTTTTATAGCCCACTCTGCTAGTGACTTTGATAAATTGGGACTATCGGTGGTCTGAGAATTTTCGAATCTGGCGAAATTGTCAATTTCTTCCATATTCTCAACGAATCCTACATCACTCTGAGTGATATTAACAGAAGGTTGAGAATTAATGCCAGGTGAAATGGCATTTGTAGTGGTACTGGGGTCGGAAGATGTTCATTGAGAAACTGACTGTGAACAACTAGTGCCAGGTGGGAGTGAATGTGGGAAAGTAGCATCTGATGGTGTTGTGGCTCGGATTTCCTGAAGGAAACTATTTTGAGATCTCTTGGTACGCATATAGTACTTCTGTAATTTTATTTTGCCAGTCATTATTGCGGTAAAAAAGGAGATAGATAGAACTAACTGTATAGCGTAATGGAAAAAAATGGATATAGAACTTACGTGTAATAAAACCGGCCCTTGTATATCCTTGAATGTTAAAGAAACACAACACTTTATAAAACTAAATGTACGTCGTTTAAAATGTCACCCTTTGTCTTAGACGGTTCAGCAGTAATTACCGTGTCGCGTGCAGTGATGCCAGAATCGTGGGTTTTCGCCCACGGGCGCTACCCCCACTCCACGACCAAACGTACCCCCTCCTAGCGCCTGTACCGCACCAATCAAGCATACCCGTCCCTTCACCTGGCCGGCCGCGGCGCGGCGCTTTCCTGCGCGAATTCGTTTTCCCGACATCGAATAAAAATATATAAAAAAAATATTTTATGTTAAACGATTTATCTGCTGGCTGTTAGTGACCAAAGATAAAGTGGCCAACGCTATTAGAAAGTGTGAACCCCCAAACAAAAGTTGGCCAACATATAATGTAATCGCCTTTAGAAATGGCATATTTGGTTCGTTCAAATTACGATTGAGAATAAATATGCTATTCAGTTAATTACTAATACGTAGGGTAAAGCGGGGTAATTCCGGCCACATAAGCAGTAAATGCTATAAAATTTGAAAAAGTTACACATTTGTTATTTTTTTTATATTAATTGATAGTTTGAAGTGTCTAGTTTGTATTAATATCACCGAGAAAGCATAAATTTAAGTTAATTAGTAATACGTACTTCCCAATGACTATACCCAAGCCAGGAACTCCAGGAAGGCGGCCAAGCTGGTGGCAAAAATGAGGGGTGTGCCGTTGAGAACCGAATCCGATAAGCGAAAACGGAATTCAAAAATATCTTCGGGCAACGACGAGTCGCTGAATGAGCTCCTTTTGCCGACGCACAGTGGAACGACGTTCAGGCCCGGATTAAAATTTATGTTCCTTATTTCTTTGATACAAAATTGTACTTAATTCGTTAATGTTACTTGGAGTTTCCCCTCAATTCAATTACAAAGCTTGAGGAATTCGAAGAAATTTTGCGAGATGAGCAAAATTTGTAAGATGCAGGTCCCAGTGGCAGCAGCAGCAGCTGCAGCACCAACGCTACTGATGGGCTTTTGCAAAAAATAATTGAGCAGAATACTGAAATCATCGCTCAGAATCATTAAATGATATCCCAAATGAACTTATTGAAAGTTTTATTAATTCATACCAGGGAGCGGGTGAATGCCCTGGAAAAAAATCAGGCGCATCAACAGTGATCGAGAAGGAGCACTTCTCCGAAAGATTCAGTTACTTGGAGTTTTCCCTCAATTAAATTACAAAGCTTGAGGAATTCGAAGAAATTTTGCGAGATGAGCAAAATTTTCAAGATACAGTAAGTAAAATATCATATTTGTTAATATTATAACAAGCTCGGTTAAATTAAAATGAGTTTACGTTATTCTTCAATCTAGTAGTTCGATGTATGTTCCTACATATTTGGGGGATCCAATATGTACGATTTCACGAATAGAGTACTATCCAGCATCCTGGCGAAGGACGTGGCCCTGCAATACAGCTGGCTGGGGTGACAGGCAAAGCAGCCGTTCATCAAGTTAAAATTGGCACAAATCGTGATAATTACATATCACGATTATATATATATATATATATAAGGGTGGAGACACCAAATAACGCCCGCGAAAATAGTAGTCCTCAGAAGGCAAAACCACGATTCCGCCGTTCCAAACGATCTGTACCATTGGGATTCATCGGATCGCTGAGCAAGGCCCTTTTCGGAACCCTGGACAGCGAGGATGCGCAGTATTATAATAAGGAAATAGATAAGCTTTATAAAGATCAAAATCATCTCGCCGAATTGTTAGCAAACCAAACGCGCATTATAAAATCAGAATTTCAGGATATACACGATTCATTTAAAACTGTAACAGGCTCCGTAACAAACTGGTATATTCAATATATATATTGTTACGTTTTGCGTTCGACATAATATAAATTTACTGAACAGCAACGATAACAGAACATTAAACAAGAATAATATAAGAACAGGTAACGAATATAATCGGTTAGGAATACAATATCGATACGTCTGCTTGTAATGGCGGCTGACTCTCGAATGACAGCTTGACAGGCAATCGATCCGATCGCCTTCTTCTCGCTGTCTCTTGTCTTCGTCGCGAGCACCAGCGGGCCATGAATCTTCTACATAGGGTGCTCGCAACACTGCTCCCCCCCCCCCCTTCGAGGAGCGGTCGTCCCGACCGCTGCAGATTCTCCGTTGATGGCAGCTGCACCCTGGCTCGGAAGAGTGGGAAGGACGCTATGTGGCCTCTTCCGTCCGTCGCCTCGGTATTCACCTTCACGCCCAGGGAAAAACCACCCCAAAAACCCTGGGCAAGGCGTGGGTGCATGGCTCTTCGCGTCTCTACCCTCCACTTGCGGCTTCAGTCTTGCGTACTTCTTTCTTGTATGGACTTCATCTTCTTCGATGGCGCATCTTCTTCTTGGGTAGAGACTGGCAACCTCTTCTGGAGGTTCCGGTTCCTTGTCCCACGACGTCCCCGGAACTCCAACAGTCCCTCGGTGGAAGTCAAGCGACGAAGTTCCTCTGAACTCCAGCTCATTGTCCCACGACGTCCCCGGAACTCCAACAGTCCCTTTCAGAAAAACATTGCATGCCTTAATTTTTTTTTTCTTCTCCCGAGGAACGGTGGAGTCGAACAGAGTCAGGGAGACGAAAAGGCGAGACGGGCACGACAACAGGGTGTCACAACTCATGAGCTTGTCACCGGTCCGCTCCCCGATCAATCCTCCCCGGACTCTCAACTCGTCTTCCTCTTCTTTCTTCTCATCTCCTCCAGTACTCCAATCCGTGGTTTCTTGTTGGCCCCATTCCTCTTCGTGGCATCTGGTGCTGCTCCAGGGGACCGTCTCGGTGCAGCTTGTCAGCGGTCCCGTCTCCGCGGCGCCCCCTCCGACCGATCCGTGCGACTGCGTCGCACGTCCGTCCGGTGATTGGGGACACCATTTCCGGTTTGCTGTCCACCTCGTAGGAAGGGACCCCTTGGTAGACACTGTACCGGGGACGCGGCCAGGATCCCAGCCAGGAGGGTAGCGGGGTGGTTCCACGTATGTCCGCACCCCGCTGCGGACCGCCACGCTGTTGTGGCACATTCGGGGAATTCGGGACCGCATCCAAGCCGCGGTAGCAGTCCCCCGACACCTTGTCCCTCGTCGTGGGGTATTGTGCACCTGTAACAAACTCAAGAGCGGGGCCGGACTACGAAGGCAACCTCCGCAACCCAGTCCACCGGATTAGCTTAAACTAATCTTCTTTCTTGAGTCTTCTCTGCATGTTGCACCCCTTCTCTCGGAAGTCTTCATTCCTCTTGCAATTGTCCCTCATATTTCGCAAGGCGTCGTACGTGGACCACCTTGTACTTCTTCCTAGGCGAGCGTTGAATCCTGTAGACGACGTCGTTGATCTTGTTTACCACCGTGTAGGGTCCTTCCCAGTCGGACTGCAGTTTTGGTCACTTCCCTTTCATTCTTCGTGGTTGGAATAACCACACTCGTTCTCCGGGCTGGAACTCCACCGTCCTAACGTGACTATCGTACCAGGACTTCATCTTCGAGCTGTATATATCCAGACGGCGTCGAACAAACTCGTGAATCCTCTTCATTTTTCCTCGGATCCATTCCGAGTATCCCTGCTCGACGTCCTCGTCGTGTTCCACTTCCGGAGGCAGTCCTCTCCAAAGTTGCGCGGGTAAACGAAGTTCTTGACCATACAGGATCATCGCTGGCGTTAGTTGGGTAGCCTCATGTCGCGCTGATCTATAAGCGAGGAGGAACATGGGAATCCACTCGTCCCAATCTCGTTGGTGCTCTGAAACAAACATTGCGAGATATTGGAGCAATGTTCTATTCAAACGTTCTACCATCCCGTCGGATTGAGGATGTAGGGGAGTTGTTCGCGTTTTCCTGATTCCCAACAGCTTCATCAATTCCTTGAACACGGAGGATTCAAAATTTCTTCCATGGTCCGTGTGTATCTCCAATGGTACACCATGACGACAAACCACGTTGTGCAGAAGAGCTCTTGCCACTGTGACAGCTCGCTGGTCTGGCATCGTGATTACTTCCGGCCACCGGGTAAAGTAGTCCGCCACGACCAGCATAAACCTGTTGCCGGCCTGAGACCTCGGGAGCGGACCCACAACGTCCAGGGCAAGCCTCTCGAACGGAGCTCCCACCTTGTATACTCTCAGGTTCCCTGCTCCCCTTTGACGTGGTCCCTTCTTCGCCGCACAGGTGTCACACCGCCGGCACCACTCTTGAACGTCCTGTCGACACGTGGACCAGAAGAACTGTTGGCGGATCTTCGCCAAGGTCTTGTTTACTCCGAAGTGTCCAGCTGTTGGCGCATCATGGAATTCCCTCAGTACCTCTGCGACCCTCTCGCGCGGTACTACCAAAAGCCATGAGGTCGTCGCACCATCGTGGGACTCCCATTTCCTGAAAAGCAAACCTTCATGAATTTCCAGCGAGTCCCAGATTGACCAGTAATATTTCAGTTGTGGGGAGAAACGAGCAACGTCCTGCCAGACGGGCTTCTCTCCCTCCCCCTTCTTTTTCAAGATGAAGCCAATCTCTTCATCTTTTTCTTGGCTTCGTTTCCATTCATTCTTCCTTTCGTCACAGAATATACGGTGAATCTTCTTCGTAAAGTGCATTTCCTCTTGTGTCTCCTTTTTATCCAGTCGGTCGCATTTCTTACAATCTTCTTCGATGCAAGGTCTTCTAGAAAGTCCATCGGCGTTTCCGTGGGCTCTTCCTTCCCGGTGTCGAATCTCGAAGTCGTATTCTTGTAAACGTTCAATCCAACGGGCAACTTGTCCTTCGGGGTTCTTGAAGCTCAGCAGCCAACGGAGCGCTGCATGATCCGTCCTCACGAGAAATCTCCGTCCGTAGAGGTAGTGGTGGAAATGCTCGATAGACTTTACCACTGCTAGTAACTCCCTCCGAGTCACGCAGTAGTTTCTTTCGGCTTTACCTAAGGTTTTGGAGAAGTAGGCTACAACCCGCTCTTGGCCTTCGTGTTCCTGCGAGAGGACACCGCCTATGGCGAGGTCGGAGGCATCCGTATCCAGGATGAAATCCTTGTCCATCACCGGATAGGCCAGCACCGGTGTTCCGGTTAGCCTCTTCTTTAATTCTTGAAAAACTTCTTGACATCCTTCGGTCCATTGGAAATTTTGTTTGGCCTCGGTGAGGCGATGCAGGGGCTTGGCGATCCTGGAAAAATCCTTCACAAATTTCCTATAGTAGGTGCATAATCCTAAGAAACTTCTTAATTTCGTCACGTTCTTCGGTTGTGGCCATTCCGAAATCGCTTTAACCTTCTCCGGGTCCGTCTTGACTCCGTTCTCTGTGACGATGTGGCCCAGATACTTCACTTCCCGACAGAAGAAGGAGCATTTCTTGGGGCTCATCAATAGTCCGGCTTGACGTAGACGCGAAAACACCGTTCGAAGGCGTTCGAGCTCCTGTTCAAAGTCCTTTCCGTAGATGATGATGTCGTCCAAGTAAACCAAGCAGATCTTCCATGCCAGGCCTCGAAGTACGTCTTCCATCAGACGCTCGAATGTTGCAGGGGCGTTGCAGAGTCCAAAGGGCATCACTTTGAACTGCCACAGTCCTGTCCCCACTGAAAACGCAGTTTTCTCTCGATCCTTTTCGTCCATAGAGATCTGCCAGTATCCGCTCTGTAGATCTACGGTTGAAAACCACGAAGATCCGGTGAGAGCGTCAGAGTATCCTCTATACGGGGCAGAGGGTACGAGTCCTTCTTCGTTATCTCGTTCAGGCGTCGAAAATCCACGCAGAACCTTATGGTGTCGTCCTTCTTCTTGACAAGGACGATCGGAGAAGACCACGGGCTTCGCGATTCCTCGATTACGCCCTGTACTAACATCTTCCTGAGCAGCTCTTCCACTTCTGCTCGACGGTGTAAAGGCAACCTCCGCGGTGCCTGTTTTATGGGCGGGCAGTCTCCAGTGTCGATGACGTGCTTCACCCGGTCGCAATTTCCTATCTGAGTCGAGTCCTTGGCGAAAACGTCCTGAAATTCACGGAGTAAATCAGCAAAAAGTTTCTTTTGTCTTTCCGCCAAACCTGACGAACAGCGTGTGTACAGCTCTTCCAAATGCTGTGGGACGACTGTTTCCCTTTCTTCTTCTGATTTCTTCTTCTCGGGGTTTGGTTCTCCAAAGCGAATATCCGATTTGCCGGGTAGGCTCAGCACACTCCGAGATAGGTCGATGCTGCAGCGGTGTTTCTTCAAGAAGGCCGCTCCCAAGATGCACTTTTCCACCATGTCGACAACGTAGAAGTCTTCTACGCTCGAGAGTTCTCCAACGTTGAGTTCCAAGCTTTTCTTTCCAAATACTTTGATTTTCTCCCCTGTGGTGGAGCGAATGTCGACCTTCGTCTTATCGAGGTCCCTTGTGGGGCAGAACTCCTTCTCCAGAAGGTTGATCGGAGAACCTGTATCTAAAATAATCGGACAGGGTTTTCGATTTATTGTTCCACATACGTAGATTTCTCCAGTTGGATTCCGCGCAGTCGCCTCCTGCATCGCCACACTTTTGACGACCGGGGGACTGTTCCTTGCGGTCCGGCGTCTCCCCCTTACGCCGTCCTCTTTCCGTTTCCCTCATTGGACTTTTTGGTAGAAGTTGTTCCTGTTTGGACGTTCTTGGCCTTGAAACAATCCTTTTGCAGATGCCCCGTTTTTCCGCAAATCCAGCACTTCGGTTTTCTTAGTTGGTCGTCCTTTCGTTCCTCGGGCTTCCCAAATCTTGGCTGTTTCGCCGGGAACCTTCCAAAATTGTTCGAGGATTTAGCCTTCCGTTTTTCCGGATAGCGATTTCGCGATTCGACCGCGGGACCTCGAGACATGGTCTCGACAGCTTCGATCTCGAGGGCCCTGGTCACGGCGGCCCTTAACGATGTAAAACCGCCGAGTCGCAGTTCCCGCTGCATAACCGAGCTCGACAATGCCGTAACGAATTGTGCCGCGGCAAGCTTGTCGCGTGTTTCTGCCGGGCATTCGGCGAAAGCGGACTGCGCTAATCGCTCGATTTTGGTGGCAAGCGAGGAGATGCTCTCATCTCTCCGCTGCCTATGGCTCTGGAAGAGTACATAGTTTAGATTTGACAGATTCTTTGCCCCATAACGGAATTCGAGCGCGGAAACCAATTCCACGAAGTTCTCGCATTGAGCAGCGGAGAGCGTCGTGAGGACGCTCCTCGCCGACCCCCCGAGGGAAGCGATCAAGGCTGTAGCCTTTTTTTCGTCATTCCACCCATTTGCGCGCGCGATCGTATCAAATTGCACCCTGTACTCCTCCCACGAGTTTTTACCGTCAAAAATTGTCGGTTTCACCGTGTACCCCAAGCTGAGTACGTGCGGTTCCGACAAGGGGGTAGCGGCGGGCGTTCTAACGAGTGCGGGGATAACTGTCGGCGGAACACTATTTACAACACTATTTACATGTACATTCTCCCCACCCCCAGGATGCGCGCCGCTACCAACCGAACTATAGCCATTTTGTAACGAAGCGGTTACGACCTGCATTCGTTCCTCCATGTTCGACAGGCGTGCCTCGAAGGCCGCCTGTGTTCGCCGGTCCTCTGCGTCCTTCTCTTCTCTGCGACGATCCTCCCTTTGCCAGCGAGCTTCGTCGTCCTTCCTCTGCTCTCGCATGTGTCCTACGATGCTTAATTGGAGAGAGGTGAACATCTCCTGTAGAGAGGCATCACCCGTCGCTGCAGGAGAAGGGTTCGCGGAGGCCGCGGACGCACGAGTGGGCATCCCACTTCGAGTGGGCATCCCACTTCTGACACCATTGTTACGTTTTGCGTTCGACATAATATAAATTTACTGAACAGCAACGATAACAGAACATTAAACACGGGGTAACAAGAATAATATAAGAACAGGTAACGAATATAATCGGTTAGGAATACAATATCGATACGTCTGCTTGTAATGGCGGCTGACTCTCGAATGACAGCTTGACAGGCGATCGATCCGATCGCCTTCTTCTCGCTGTCTCTTGTCTTCGTCGCGAGCACCAGCGGGCCATGAATCTTCTACATAGGGTGCTCGCAACAATATATATGTCTAATTGAAATTATTGTGCAAGGTGCTGCGGAGAAAGGGAAAATGGAGGGAAGCAGAAAGGATACGGAGTCTTCAATGTAGAAATGGCTGAAGCGTGCGGGCGAACGCAAAAGTGCGGAAAACCCGGTGTTTAACCCTTAACATTTAGAGGCCCGGCTTTTTTCGCAAAATTAGTGGTTATCATTATTGACGGCGGAAAATGTTTTTGATCACTAATGACCATTATTGATCGGAAATTGTTTATGGCATAGCCAATATCTATTGGGGGAATTTTTTTTGGTTACGGTATAACCAATATGAATTGCTGGAATTTGTTTTCGGTTACTTCTGTCGTGTGGAGTTCACATTCCCCGTGATTCCTGACGCTGAAAGGCATTTGCCCCCGTTTAATATTACTGTTCCTCATTTTCTTGTAATCACAATTGCAAATATGGTTCTACGAATTTCACTATTCAACCCCTTTCCACGGGCCCCTTTTTACCTCGTGCTTTGCGCTACAAGTTCAGATTGGTCTTGGCGTCCAGGCATGGCCGCATTCGGATGTTGAGATATATTTTTTTAAGCATAGAAGAATACCCCTAAATCTACTGAACGTGTACATACTACAGGGTGATTCTCCAGCGACACCGGTCAAAGAGATGCCGCCTGGTACCCTGTCGCGAGGACAGGACCCCCCAGTGCCTCACCGAATTTGATGGCTCTCGACCTTCGGAAGGGTTGGAATACAATTAAAAAGTCAGAAATGTCCATGATTTCCGCATTTCTCATCAGATCTTTACGAAAACGACGTCTATCGATTCCTTATGTTTCGCCGATGAAACTAACACCAAGAATGACATAATTCGGACCATAATGAAAGAAATTCCATGAAAAATCGAATTATATAATTTCAAGCTGAATTTGTTAAAAATAGTCCGATTTACATGAAATTTTGTATGATTTTCGTTATTAGGACCAAGCGGCGCTGAAAACGCGCAGCACGGAAACAAAAAACTAACCGTATCCACGCGCGAAAAATACTTACCTGTGGGCGTCTGGTTGCCAGATGTGTAGCTTGGCTATAGCCCGACTCACCCAGTACCTCGGGGGAAAAACCCGAGAGTATGCCGAAAATCATAAAGTCCTTTTACCTGAGAACGGAGACACGATAGCGACGAAAGTCGAAATTCCCGACGAACGCTTCGAGGACAAGCGATTGCCTAGTCATAAAGAAACGAAGAAATTTCGCTTCAAATATACCAAATTTCCAGCTGTAAATCGCCTGCCCCGCCAGAACTGTTTAGCTTACGCGCCCCCCTTCAAAGCCAGATACAGCGTAAGTCTCAACCGTAAAACCCTTGAAGGTAGAACAGCATGGGCCCATCCGCCCTTGACTATACTTATTCCTATTAAAAATCACGTTGACCGAAACAGTTTGTACATACTAATATGTATAAAGAAATGAAATGGATTGGCGCACAGTGGGTCAAAAGCCCACCAACACTTAGCATTAATTCACCAATACCTTCTATAAGATTCTGTTGGTCTTAATTTCATTCAGGAAGCGTGTTACTTGATAAATTGAAGTGATTAACATTCCTTTCACTGTTTTCTTATAGAAACTACGTCTTTTTGTACATTCAACAAGCGTTCGACACGGTAGGGTCAAGCAGGGCTTGTAACTGTACTTCTGCAAAAGTAGACGTTATATTCACGTTGAAACAATGATGCAATGGAACTTCAAACAAATGTAGTGAAATTTTGCAAAGGTTGGGCTTGCTGCCGCGAGTAACACAGCCAGAACAATCAACGATACGCTATATTAGGTATATAATTAACAATTATATCCGCGATACAGTGCACGGTGTGATATTCCGTGGATAGTTTAAACTTTTGCCTACAAAAACGGGTTTTCAGCCCACTGTGCGCTGCACGCGAAGGTGCCTAGACCTGACCTGTGATTTTCTCAAAATTAGCGGGCTCGCGCCACCGACGACCCTGGCGATTTCCTGTATCTGCTTATTGTCCCCCGTCACTCGGGTCGTTGCCAACACGTGCAACACAGATTTGCGGAAAAGACGGTTGGTCACTGCGTGGTGAAAGTTTTAAGACTCAACCCTCTCAAACTCAAACTCCCCTTCATTTCACGTGAACAACGTCATATTCGATTTTGAACAGAATCCCAGACATCGAGGTAAAAGAGTGATCGATTTGGCGTGGCATATGTATTAGGTACTCTAAAGGCCACCATACACGCTCCTTGCCGTTCGATTTACATACTTGCATAGAGTGAAAAGTTGTAATGCAAGACAGAGCGCGTGTGTGACTTGTCAATTGTCTGACATGAACGCAATCACCAAGAGGTTGATTTATCTGGGTTCCGATGTGCCGCAAATCAAAATTAACGGGAAGTGTGGCCCACCGGCAGACGGATTTAAAATTATTGACACGTGTAATTTGCTGAGAGGATTTATCGAATCGTATAAAGAAAATCGATGCATTTGAAAAATTAAATTTAAAGATTACACTCCTCACATTAATTAAAGGATCCCCTCCAGGAACCCGAAAAATAGGGGTGCTGAAGTTTACATGGTCATAACTCCGGCAAAAACAGTCGTATCGATATTTTGAAAATATGGTTCGAAAGCGTGGAGTCCCTACTTTGAGCTGATTTTTTCAGATTTTAGCTGCATTGCTTTTCGGCAAAGTTATAACGATATAAAGAGTACATGGGCAATTTTAAAAAAATTTCTTCAACTTGCGAGTGTTCCACGGGGAGTATGAAATATTCTACACAAATTCCATTTACACCAGTCGAAAGCGGCTACTTTCCTGTGTAAAAAGAGAGTAATAAATTTCATGTGCGATTTTCTTTTGGTCGAGTTATTCAACTTTCAAGCAAAAACCGTTTTTTTTACTTTAGTTGCTTCTAGCAAACAAAGGAATCATCATAGAACGTTTATTGAAATAGCAATAGAAAGATCAGTCTTTCCTCTTTAAGACGCATCTTTGACTCTTTCGATTCAGTTAAAATTTCGGTGTACGATGTCCTTTCGAAAATATGGTTAAAAATTTTAGGCACATTTTGTAGCCTTATTTTTCCGAAACGGTAACTTCAAACATAAAGGCCACAGGTAAAAAATTATCGCAGCGGATTCCGGTGGAACTCCAAAGAATCGGCAGACTCTTCGCTTTAAAATGAGTTTAAGACATTGATGTTCCGGTCATCCCTCATGGAGATACAGCGAGTTGAAGAAGAAATGAAATTTATGCAATTTTTAAGCATATTTTCGAAAGGACATCGTAGACCGAAATTTTAACCGAATCGAAAAAGTCACAGATGTGTCTTAAAGAGGAATGACTGATCTTTCTATTGCTTTTTCAATGAACGTTCTATGATGATTCCTTTGTTTGCTAGAAGCAATTAAAGTAAAAAAAAACGGTTTTTGCTTGAAAGTTGAATAACTCGACCAAAAAAAAATTGCACATGAAATTTATTACTCTCTTTTTACACAGGAAAGTAGCCGCTTTCGACTGGTGTAAATGGAATTTGTGTAGAACATTTCATACTCCCCGTGGAACACTCGCAAGTTGAAGAAAATTTTTTAAAATTGACCATGTGCTTTTTATATCGTTATAACTTTGCCGAAAAGCAATACAGCTAAAATCTGAAAAAGCAGCTCAAAGTAGGGATTCCACACTTTCAAACCATATTTTCAAAATATCAATACGACTATTTTTGCCGGAATTATGACCATGTAAACTTCAGCGCCCCTATTTTTCGAGTTCCTGGAGGTGATCCTTTAATTAATGTGAGGAGTGTATTTGGACAAAAATAAAAAAAAAACTGTTTATGATATCTTAATAAGTAAGTTAAAGGAAATTGATCAGGATGCGAATAAAGATGCAGTAGTAATTCTGCTCTTTTCAGTAACCGCACCCTGTTCTCTGACCACTGTACTCGAGATAACGGCTTCTTTTAATTAGCAGTTTTTTCGGGTTTAAACGCCCTATTTTTCAGCCGATTTCGAGATCTTTTTTCTTGGCAACGAAAAAATATACGATATTGGTGCCTCGTATACCTATACTTTTATTCATCTTCTGGCTGTTTAAAATCATGAAGGATGATTTAAAATTTTTACAACTTTCAGAATTATGAGCGTCGTCATCCGAACACATCCTTGTTGACTTGTCCCAAGGCTAACGGCTTTTCCATTGGGCAGAAAAAATAGAACCAAACGTTTTTTTAATCCTTACGAGTGTCGGTATTGCCCCTACCACGATCAGAACTTTAGAAAATAAATCTACAAAATGGCAGTCGGTTAAAGAAAAAATACGTTTTCTCCTGCAGTTTTTGTAACTCTTAGGTGCCCAAAAAAATGGAAGTTTAGAAAAATATTGACCTAATTTTGGTAGTGACGATAGCGACACTCGTAAAGATTAAAAAAACGTTTAGTTCAATTTTTCTGCTTTTCTGCTTTAAAGAGCTTTTCTGGTAAGTCTTCAGAGGTATATCCGTTGGCAGGGCTAAAGGTTGTGCCGCGTAGGTGAGTGTGGCGGGGATTCCTTGTAGCCTACAGGTAGTAAGGAAACTGCAGCAGTTATCGCAGAACCATCGAAGGGGACGCACGCTATTTTTCGCTATTTTAAACTTTCAATACATACATAAATATTTTTCTCTTATTTAGTTAGTCCGTAGTTTATTCCTAGTTTATCATTATAATACATATTTAGTTCTAGCATTTTTATATATTTTTTATATTATTCGTATACCATTTTTATAGTATTTTTATCGTGTTTTTTTTCTCATTATTATTGTGTGATTTTTTTATTCTTATTGTGTGTTTTTTTATTATTGTGTGTTTTTTTTTTATTATTAGTATTAGTGTACGTATTTAAAGTTAGTTTAGTGTATTTCTTCGGCGTGTGTTTTGCAACAAGGATATATTCTGCAGGTAAGTTCTATATCTCTAAATATCTCTAAATCTATTATACATTTCTGAAGCAAGTGTTGCCGTTTGTTTTTACTACATTACAGTCAGTTTATTTCTATTTTCTTCATTACTTTAATACTGACTGGCAAATTGAAATTGAATAATAAGTACTATATGCGCGCCAACAGATTACTTAATCGTTCCGTTCAGGAAGCCACAACATCATTAGATGCTAGTTCTTCACATTTAACATCTGCAATACACTTTGTTAGTACCCCACTAGTGATGTTTAACCTGGAACTAGTTCACAATCATTTTTACATTCAACATCTTGTCTTTATCTTCTCATTACCAATATACTTATATGTTTCACCTGGCACAAGTTCGCAATCTTTTTTCAATATTACCGGAAGTAGTGTAGAATTTTCTCCGAATTTAGAAGAAATTCAGAATTTTGCCTCCTTCGAAAATTCACAGACTTCTGAAGAATTAACAACTGAATTGAATAGTCCTAATTCAGCTTCTTTATTGGCAGAGTGGGCTGTAACACATAAAATTTCACATCGAGCAATAAATGATTGACTCTCCATTTTAAAAAGATCAGTTTCCAGCACGTTACATGCCAGAACCCTTTTAAAAACAGCCAGAAACGTAGAATTAAACGTATCAAAACAGATAATTATCATCATTTTGGATTAAAAAATAGCATTTTAAAACTCATTAAATCTATAGGAGTATCCCCGTATAAATCTTCAAAATTAGGAAATTTCCTTCCAGAAGAATGCAATTTGGGTCCTTCTCAACTTTTTAATTTCGCGGAAATAGCATATAAATGTGTGAAATTAGAAGATGCTCATTCAATGTTTGTACTGTCTTTACAACGTCTTTATGACGATAATATTAATGATTTAGGTTTCAATTTTTTCTGGTCTCAATGTCGCTATACCTTTCAAGCTAAGAATACACGCTACCGAATTTCTAAACATGTTTTATTTCACGAATACTTGTGTATACAGCATTAGAAATGGCGCAGAAGGCTTGGACCGTCGTCGAATTCATTGGCGATGAATCGGTGGCTGCAGTCCCCTCGAATTGGGTGGTAGGAAGTGTCTACTATTGGCCACTCTACAAATCGAGTCGCATGGCACTTGCAATAAAGAACTGCGAGGCGCGCGATGAATCGTGGCAACCGCTCGCCATATGCGAGTTTCGCGGTGGAATTTGTGGTAGGTTGAAATTATTACAATATTTACTTATTAATTATTGTACTAATTAGTGACTAATCATTATAGTCATTAATTACCAATGTGTTCATCCAGATGATTACGCCACGGCAAGGGCAAAGGCCAAAAAAGCGGAAGAAACGAGTGACTTGCAGTCGGACGTAGATGCAAAAAAAAGAAAAATTATCCCCAGAAGGTATTCCAGTAGTGAGTCGGGGGAAGAATCAACGCCGCTGCTATCCCCACCTCCGCAAATGGAAAAAATCATTGAGCAACCAACGTCGCTGCTACTCACACCTCCACGAATGACGAAAACCATTATACTATCAGGTGTGAAAACTACATAAAAATTACTACATAAAATGCTACATAAAAATTATAATATCTGAAGCTATTTAATTCTTTTTGTTATTGTGAGTAAACAATTAACTTTAATATTCCTATTATGCACGTTTTCTATATTGAAGTACTGGTAGATATCAATATGTTTTGCTTGTGTATTAAGTATTTGCTTTTTAGTCTGCGCCAATGGATTCCCATAACATGGAACCGCAAATAGTGGTGCATATTAAATCTAATGAGTGGTTTGCATGCCTACCTTGACACATATTTCACATGGTTGGTTCTCTAACTTACAGTATTCTAATTCCGTTCCCGCTACTTTGCTCAGTTCCATCATATTATTTCTGTTGAAGTTATCTTCTGTCCCAGGCGTTTTGTGTCAAAAATCGTGTTGTTTCACAGATTCCCTTGTTAAAAATGCCTCTTCTTCCGCAGTACTTAATGTACAAATTCCATCTTGCAGCGCTGTAGTTGCCAGCATCTGCCCTTGTGGATTAGTAACAATACATTTTTCACATTTTTCTTACGTTTTATTTACAGTAGATGCGTTTTGGATGTGTCTACAATTCTGCTTCCTTACCATGAGAATTATTATGTTCGCTTTCGTACTAGGCCGTTCCTTCGACGCAACCCCACAGGTTCTAGCTTTATGAATACGCCTGCATAGCAAGGTCTAAAGATTTCGAACTGCCGTAATTTTCACGGCCAATTAACTTGTTCTTAGAGAGGTTCTATTTCGTACGCGGTCCCGACAACGCTTGGAGGTTATGTTTGCACATCTTTCTACTTGAAACTATGTAATTTCTAATACTTTAATTCTTCTTGGGTGCCGAATTTAATGTGTAGGAAGTTTCAAAACAAATCCGATGTAATTTTTGCACGTGCTAGCACTAGAAAATGTACGACAAGTCTGCCTTGTCAAATATACTCGAAGAGTTAAATACATGCAAGGCGATTTCGTTAAAATCGGGCTTGTCAGAGGTATACTCAGCTCAAACGATTGTGGCCGATCGAGATTCGATTGCATTCGAGCTCACCAGAGTTGACGAGTGACGACTGACGAGGGCGCGAGATATAATATATATATATATATATATTATATCTCGCGCCCTCGTCAGTCGTCACATATATATATATATATATATATATATATATGTGTTTAATGTTTGCAGCAGAATTTTTTAACAAAAATAATTTTGGTTTTTAGAGGAAAGCGTATTCCCCAGCACCAGCTGTGGAAGCCAGGAGGGAACTTTTCCATCCAGCAACAACATTGAAATTGGTAAGTCAATATATGTGTATAAAGATAATTCTATTCTATGCGGAGGTAGTTGGAAAGTTACAGTGAAAAAATATAAGATGTAATAAATAATTTTTCAGAAAATATAGGTGCAGGCCCCAGTTGCAGAATATTGGAAGCGCTGTCTGATATTAATGCCAAATTATCAAATGTGATGTACCAAATGAATATTCAAAGAACACTACAGCTGGAAATGATGCAGTGCCTAACAGTATTAGAAAATCAACGCCAGCTGCCACCACCACCAGTGGCGGATCAAACATTTTTTTCTAAATTTAGTCATTTACAATTCCCCCTGACATCAATGGACAAAGTAAAAGAATTGGAGATTTTAAAGGACCCCAAAAATTTCCAAGACGCCGTAAGTAAAACACCATATTTCGTTATAAAATATATTTCCATTATTTCTGTGATACAATATTATACTTAATTCGTTAATGTTTCATAATTTTTTAATTATAGGTGAACGAATTTGCAAGTTTCGGGGGCTCGAACGCGTATAATTTTGTAAAACGGGTCTTAGGATCCGTTTTAACAAATGAAATAACAATAAAATACAGTTGGCTCGGGAGAAGGAGCAAGGAGGTCCTCGCCAACTTAAAATTAGCGTCAGCAGGTATATGTAATTATCACCTAAATTTCACCATAGTTAATATTGATTAATATAGAATTCAATGTAATGTCTTATGAAAATTCTTGTTTAAGATGCGGCAGAAAAAGCCAAGGTGGCTAACACCAAGAAACAATGTGAAGGCGCAATGATGTCCTGGATAAAGAGGACGTCGGAAAGACAGTTGGCCGCGGAAAAAAAAATTAACCCCGGTGCGTTCAGGGAGTAGTGGAGTACAGTCAAAGTGGAGATATAATAAGAGGCGTCACTCGACAAGGACAGAAATAAACTAGGGAAATCACTAGACAACCAATTTAAATGCCCATTCGGCAATGATCGGTGAACTTCGACAATCTTCGGCAATAATCAGCCAAATACAGGAAGGTACATTTAGTCGATTTGAATATCCCGCTCGAAAAGACAACCAATTTAAATGCCAAGGTTAAGTAAGGACTTCAAAGGTTCCACCCGGAGTAACGCCTCTTATTACATCTCCTCTTTGGTACAGTTAAGGTAGTTTCTAACCAACTATGCTAATCAAATTAGTGTTGGATAATAAACGATAAATATAAAGTAGTATCATACTATGCAAATAATAATAATAATTTTTAACATCATGTATACATATTTTAAAATGTTTAATGTTAATATAAATTTTACAGGGTTATCTTACAGGGTGACTAACTGGCGACTCAGGAGCAGCCGGGAGCCCCTCCGCCTTGCTGCCACACTGAACGGCCCCCCTCCATACCGACCAGACTCTGACGATCTCAGTCGAAAAGAGAAGGAAAGAAGCAGGAATAGGGTAAACCAACCAGTGAATGATCGAATTGTTGAATGAAAAGCCCAGTAAATGACCGCATACTTTTATTAAGAATCGTACTTATTAATGTTTGTTTAATACGCATAATTAAAAATATGGGATATTAAACGTGCAACTACACTCCATTTATAAACATATAGTAATTTTTAAATTTATAATTGACATTTCTTTGCCCAATGGTCATTCACTGGTATGCGGCCAATTATTGGTTGGTTTACCCTACGAAAATGGAACATTAAATTGATTAGCGTAGTGAATTGGAACAGCAGATCTGACAACGCCGCATTCATTCGGAGCGTCTTTTATAACCAAAATGTCAGAAAAAAGTTCATATGAATCTGAATCTTCGTTCGCTATTTAAATGTCTAAACATATCGATTGTGCGACGTTGCCACATTCACTGCTCAAAAATTTGGACGTAAACCTATTTTTTTATGGGCATTTACGAAGAAACTATGTGGTCAGTTTGGCAGAAATTCATAAATTCATTTCCTAACATTTCAATGTACTTTTGTGCCAATTTTGGTACATTTCTTAAATATGGTTTTCCTGTTTCAGACGAAAAACTGAAACTATAACCCTCTTTGTTTGATTTCGCCATATTTCACTGTGTTAAAATCCATTAACTTTAATTAACAATATCTCGATAGCTATGTGGTAAATCGATTTTAAACTTTGTACAAGGGTTTCTTGTATTCCAAATTAGTTTTGTACGAAATTTGAAAGAATTCTGTAATTTAGTAGATTATTCAGGAACTACCTTAAGGGGGGACGCCTACCTAGAGCGGTCGAAACAATGCGCTTCTTTGGGATTTTTTTCTAGAAAAACCGTTACACTGTTATTAACACTAAACCTACCGAGATTTTATATATACCTGTTTCTACCGATGGCGGTCAAATGACCGCTTTTCAAATAAACGTTATATTTTTTTCCAATTGATTATAAATAATACAGAATTTAGCAGGGGCAATAAAACACAAAATAATTGTCATGTATTAATTAGAAAACATTTATGATTAAAGTCTCAAAAGCGGTCATTTGATCGCTCTGGTAGGTGTAGTGTTAATAACTATTAGTCTATTGTTAAGCGTACATCTAAAGGATTGTTCAGTATTTTTGCGTTAAAGAATATTAAAAGATTTGAGACTTATAGGCGATGACCGGGATCTCCTTTTTGTTTAAGCGTTTTGCGGTGACCATCGTAGCTCGTAGCAGGATCATCTGAAATGAAAAATTCGAATAGTTTTAGATAGTGTATGTAATTATCTAGGCGCTATAGTATTGTATAAGTATAGCTCTTAAATATTTTTAAACAAACGACGAATGATATATATTTTATAAAGCAAGACATGTAACAATAAACAACTCTAGTAAAATTTTAAATAAATAAATATAGTAAATAGAAATGAATTTTTATTAATTTTGATTTCATTTTGATAACCCTTTGTTTGATTAAATTTATATTATAATCAACTGGTATCGATAACCATCTTAAATGCGCCCTACTTACGGTTTTTAAAGAGCTGCATTTGACCTAATTTATCGATAAATAGGTCTTAATTACGTCTTTGGAACGCCTGTTGAGACCTAATCCAAGACGTATTAAGGGGGTAGACACGGGTAATGCAGCGCTCTGTATACCGACATAATCTGGCCCGAAACATGGGTTTGCGCGCTGGCGTTTTTGTCCTTATATGAGCAAATTTTGGGCTGGGCGAGGTCTCATTCGAAAGATGAAGGTTCAATGCAGCCCGCTCTGGTCATGGTTCAAAGAAATTGTGTTGATATGTAATAATACGAATGTCCAAAGTAGAGAAAAAATCGACAAAATGCACTCGCAGATTTCATGTACTTGTAGGTCACTAAAATAGTTTTCTGACTCAAACGATGAGCAGAGCGGGCTGCATTGAACCTTCATCTTTCGAATGAGACCTTACCAAGTCAAAAATCTGCTCATATAAGGACAAAAAACGTCAGCCCGTGATTGCATTCCCAAATACGAGTTCCGCCATATTGGCGATAATACAGAGCAAGTCACGTGACAAATTTAGTTGAGCTAGTGGATACGAGATGGCGCCTACTCGGGAGGACTGCCAACGTGGAATCATAGCAAAACTGAAGCGTTAGCTGGATACATGTGCCACAGTAAAAGCGTGATGCAGTCAATGTATGCATTTTCGGACGATTGTAGGTTAGGTTATATGCATTTTAGGCATATATTAACCAGGAACTGCTGGGAATTGTATACATTTACTAAATTAATGCTTTTACCGTGACACATACAGCACTTGAAATCGCTGTCGAATTTATGTTATAATTATATGATCACATTATTTAAAATAAGAAAAGAGAAATAAGAAAAGAGAAATATTGATTAACTGATATCATATTTTCAGAATGTACCGAAGGGTATATCTGAATACGATCTTAGAAGCTCGAATAACCGACGAGAACCTTTGTGGTCCGAGCCGCGCGAAATCACCGTTGCTTGGTGATGTGTCATCGATTACAGTAAAGTCTCGTTACGGTCTCGGCAAAGAGGAGATATAATAAGAGGCGTCACTCGACAAGGACAGAAATAAACTGGGGAAATCACTAGACAACCAATTTAAATGTCCATTCGGCATGGATCGGTAAACTTCGACAATAATCAGCCAACTGCGGTAAGGTAGATTTAGTTGATTTGAATATCCCGCTCGAATAGACAACCAATTTAAATGCCAAGGTCAAGTAAGGACTTCAAACGTTCCGCCCGGCGTGACGTCTCTTATTATATCTCCTCTTTGGTCTCGGTTTGGTGTACACTATACGGACTTTTCACTATCCTCACCACTTCTGTTTCAGTCTTGTCCGGCGAAGGCGAGAGCGAGATGAAACGAGAGCGAGCGAAGGCACTGAAAGCGAGTCAGGACAGTACGAGCAGACGAGGCGTTGTGATATTTTGTCTCGCTCTGTCTTTCGGACACCTGGCACTCCGTCCTTTGTGCGCGCGAGAGGCATGCGCGATGGTCATAAGCGCTTACGGCGGCACGGGAACCGCTTCGCAAATCTTGAGGCTCAAATCTTTTTTGCGCTCTAGGCGAACTTGTCAAATTGCGCCCTTTATTATAATACATTTATTTGAGATTATTTATGACTTTATTCTGAAAAAATAGGTAACTGCTAGGGCGTAAGGTTGACAAGAGGTGCAAAATGGTCTTTTCATTGTTGGCATTGTTAAAAATAAATTTGTAAATGAAATACAACAAATTGTACTACAACGGTTTTATACTACGAGTAAAAATTAAGACTAAGGACATCAATGTACTCAAATAAATGTATTATAATAAAGGGCGCAATTTGACAAGTTCATCTAGGGCGTAAAAAAGACTTGAGCTGGGCCTGCGTCAAGATTTTGCGAAGCAGTTCCCATGCTCACGGTAACTCGTAAGCGCTTGCGATCATCGCGCACGCCCGCCGCACACGCAAAGCATTCCATCTCGCTCCCCCCTTCGGCCAGAAAGAAGCGAGAAACTCACACTAGGAATTAGGACTCCGTTCACGATACGGGCTCACCGCCGGTCCCGACCAGCGAGCGGCTAACGAGATTTTACTAGAAACAGAATTTGTTTATTTTTCATCGTATCGATATGAAAGTGACACAAATGGATTCCTGGCATTCTCCTGATTAAATTGACAGAAAATAATTTAAATCGGACTATTTTTAACGAAACGGGCTTTCAATCGTGCAAACAATGTTTCACGTAATTTCCTTCAAAATATGGTCCGAATATTATAATTTTTGGGGTCAATTTGATCGAGAAAACGTGAGGAATTGATGGACGTCACTTTTGCAAAGATCTGATTAAAAATGCAGAACTGCAGATTTGTCACTGCTTAGTGCGTAACATTGTATGGACCCGCTAGTTTCGAGCGTCGAAACCCACGAAACTCAGCGAGTCGCATGATTGCCAGCGTGAAGTACAAGAGGAGACTTTCCATGGCGAAGGAAAGTCAACCTTCTATAGAACTCAAATCAAGAAAGACTTTGCTGACAAACTTTATATTCACGTCAAATAAATACTTTAATTGTAAAATTTAGACGACGAACTATTGTTGAATTTCGCCAGTTCTTTCATATGCATTACTTGGTTGGGAATTCCTGATCCCAAAGTTTCATGCATTTCCCTATTAGAAATGTTGCTTCAAGTCTTCATTCAAGTCATCATTACTTTTTCTCGTACATAGAACATATATATGTTCGCGAGTAAGGGACACGAATGACGCGACTTTGGTTTCCCAAATAAATTCACATTTATCAGGGCCCTCGCCCGAACCGCTTGACAAGGAGACTGAATGACGTAAACCGAGTGCGAGTGAAATAGCGGCGCACCAGCGAGAGACCCTCGGTCGACGGCGACTTGAGTCATCGAGTATTGAATATGAAAATGTTCATATTTCTCATTACACCTTGATAAGAGTGTTACCACCGATGGATTGGTGAGTTTATGTCCACGAAAATGAGTCGAGACGCGAAGCAATTCAGTCTATTTTTTCTTATGAATACATGATTAGGACACACACTACGTTCACTAAAAATGGACCGAATTGCTCCATGATTGGCATCATTTTCATCGAGAAACCCTAAAAACTCCATTGGTAATACTTTCATCAACAGTTATCAAAAACATAAACATTTTATCTGGTCCGTCGGTTTTATTACTCTCGGCTGTCAACGGGTGGTCTACTCGGCCCGAAGGTCTTTCCCGATAATCCGAGCCTAACCATTTGCGTATTTCACACTATCGTTTATTAGCATTTATACGAGGTGATTCGCTAGCTAGAATCGTCAAATGCGATGCTTGCCAACAATCATGTGTCTCGCTGAGTTTTGTGGGCTTCGACGCTCGAAACCAGCGGGGCTATACAATGTTGCACACTAAGCAGTGACGAATCTGAAGTTCTGCAATTTCTAATCAGATCTTTGCGAAAGTGACGTCAATCGATTCCTTATGTTTTCTCGATCAAATTGGCCCCAAGAATGATATAATTCGGACCACAATTAAGGAAATTAATAAACAATAAATGTAGAGCGGCTACTTCATTCTTTTGCTCTACATTTGTGAACTTTTTATCATCCTTCCGAAGCATTATTATTACGCCGTAACAGCATCTTCAGGAAATCGGGTATAGAATAGAGGTTATATTTTCTGTCACTTCGAGGATAGAAAATCCGCTCCTCCAAGTGATAGGAAATCCGCTCCTCCAAGTGACAGAAAATATAACCTATATGCTATATCCAATTTCCTAAAGATACTGTTGTGGCGTAATAATAATGCTTCGGAAGGATGATAAGAAGTTCACAAATATGGCGCAAAAGAACGAACTAGCCGCCCAATATTTATTTTCATATAGCATATACATAGGTTTTATTTTCTGTCACTTCGAGGAACCGACCACATAATAATCACGCGCATCCAGCCTGCGCATTTTCAGTAGCGGATTTCACGAACGGATTTTCTGTCCTCGAAGTGACAGAAAATATAACCTAATTGCTATACTCGATTTCCTAAAGATGCTGTTGCGACGTAATAATAATGTTTTGGAAGGATGCTAAAATGTTCACAAATGTTTCGTAAAAGAATGAAATAGCCACTAAACATTTGTTGTCATATAGCATATAGGTTATATTTTCTGTCACTTTGTGGAACCGACCACATAATAATCACACGCATCCAGCCTGCGCATTTTCAGTAGCGGATTTCACGAACGGATTTTCTCTCCTCGAAGTGACAGAAAATATAACGTAATTGGTATACTCGATTTCCTAAAGATGCTGTTGCGGCGTAATAATAATGTTTTGGAAGGATGCTAAAATGTTCACAAATGTTTCGTAAAAGAATGAAATAGCCACTAAACATTTGTTGTCATAGAGCATATACTTAGGTTATATTTTCTGTCACTTCGAGGAGCCAACCATATAATAATCACGCGAATCCAGCCATTGGCATTTTCACTAGTCCAATTCAACATCCAACACAATTTTATATATAATGTTTGTTCGTAACTGCTTTCTGCATAGGACGTGTAATAAGTGTATTTCATGTTCTGTTTCGTTGCTTTGCTAATAATAAAATGTCTAACCTAACAAACTTCATTTTCTGAGGACATCCCCTCATTTATTTTCCGTTTTCACTCATATTTCCTTACTGCTAACGTAGAATATTGTAGCATAAGCACATTTTAAGTAATTAAAATGAACAATGAATTTTCTACGTTTGCAGTACCAGCCGACTTTCCGTTTTAATTTTTATAAGTACACCGCAACAGCTGAGAATTTCTTTCCTTATTCAGAATAGAATACGGAAATAGCAAACAGCTCCCTCTCGCATCACCAGGCAGCCACGTATCTATGGGTATTACCATTTCTGTGCAGAAAAAATCTGCTGTAATACCGACCTGCCAAATCGGCCAGGTTACCCCTTAAGGGGGTAGACACGTCACGTGACCTGGCCGATTTGGCGGGTCGGTATTACAGCAGGTTTTCTCTGCACAGAAATGGTAATACCACAGACCAGGTATAGAATAGACCTATCACGGAATGTAATTTTGTGTCACACGCTCGGGGGGCTCGCGAGCCCCCTTACCATTTTCGTGTCACACCCAACGTTATCGATTCAGTCTAAAATAAGATTACAATGCTACGAGTGGTAGGAATTGAAATTAAATCTTATCGGAAGCGTTTAAAATCTAAAACGGCATGAACGTTAAGACTAATTTCAAGAAACATGTTGCATAATTCCGTTTACTAATACATTTTTATAGAAGCATAATTTGCACTTATATCCATAAATTTCGATCATAAATATTATATAAATACACCCGCGTAATAAACATTCATACAGTCTCTTAGTTAGGTTATATTTTCGGTCACTTCGAAGAGTGGATTTTCTGTCCTCGAAGTGACAGAAAATATACTTAACCTATATGCTACAGGATAATAAATGTTTATTGGATATTTTGTTCTTTTGGGCTACATTTGTGAACTTTTTATGACTTAACATCCTTCCAAAATATTATTATTACGCCTCAACGATATATTTATGAAGTCGATGAGTGTAATTATTCGTGGTTAAGAAATCAAAATTTCCTATTCATAACGTCATTTTTTTAGTACATTTCATCGAAATAATAAGTTTTAGCTTCATTTGTTTATGTTTGCCAAATTCATGCCTTTTATTAGACTCTACTTGATTTTAGCATCAATTTTCATGTTTACAGATTTCTATGCTTGATTAGAGGTGTGACTATCGATTATTGATAGATTATCGATATCTTATTGATATTTAACAATATATCGACAATATCGTTAAGATATCGTTAAGACGAATAGATCTATTCGCCTCTTCTAGAAGAGGCTTCTAGAATATAACACACTTTGTTGCAGCAACGATGCAAATAACAATTTTAAAGACATTGTAAAGCAACGATACATATTCATACTTTTAAAGATATCGCTTTTGATACTCAGCGGCTCAGCACCGATGTTTTCGCCCATTCACAACGGTGTTCTTCGGTGCTGGATAGCGCCGTGAATGGGCCCAGCACCGGTTTTTACGGTGCTCACTTTTCGAGCACCGTTGCCAACGGTACAGACCTTTTTCCGCTTAGAATGCAACGCATTAATTGTATAATAAAGTCAATCAGAATCTATTTGTTTGTATTTGAATTCACGGCGCTGTCCAGCACTCAAAAACACTGAATGGGTTCAGCACCGATATTTTCGCCCATTCACAACGGTGTTCTTCGATGCTGGATAGCGCCGTGTATGGGCCCAGCAACGCTTTCTACGGTGCTGACCTTTTTTCGTGTATACCTGAGCTGTTTTTTCCAGATAGCACACGTCGTCTATAAGTCGTGTGCTATCTGGGTCTATTCGCGTCAACGATATCTTAACCATATTATCGATATATCGAAATATCGATAACATTTCGATAGTCACACCTCTACCTCAAAGTGACAGAAATTATAACCTATATGCTATACCCAATTTCATAAATATATTGTTGCGGCGTAACAACGATATTTTGGAAGGATGTTAAGTTATAAAAAGTTCACAAATGTAGCGTAAAGGAACGAAATAGCCAATAAACATTTATTGTCATATAGCATATAGGTTATATTTTCTGTCACTTCGAGGAGGGGACTACATAATAATCACGCGCATCCAGCCTGCGCATTTTCCCTAGCCTGGGCGGCCCCGGCCGCATGAAAGGGGAACTTTCCCCACCCTACATTAGTGGTAGTTGGAACGATATTTCTGAGCTTGGGTACGCGGAAAATTTGACTTGCGGTCCCAAGCGGGAAAAAAGTTCATTAAATTTCATTAAATTCTTTATATTTAGTGGGATTATTACTAGGGACTGTAGCCGTAATTATTTCTTTTATATTTCGAAGAACTGTCTTTAAATGTTTAAATAATTACTTTACGCCACCCTGACATTCAATTGACTAACCTGCTAAGAAAACTATTAAAAATGTTATATTACGCGGCTAAATACATGCTTTTCTGACTTTCTTTCTTCCATAAAATATGGTAAGATCGGATTTTTCGAGTCGGTCTTATAAACGTTTTACAACATTTACGCTTGAGACAACGCAATACAGCATTTCCTCTAGTTCCTATCACTCTTCTAAATATGAAAACATAGATATCAGGTTTACATAGATTTCTAAAATTGTTCAGAAGCTACCGACTCTTTATAACAACATGTTGGTCGGCGCTTGGAAGGAATACAGGGCCATTAATATGCAGTATCCTCTAATGGAAAAATAATTTTTCAATATTTTTATCATTATGCAAACATCTGTATTGTATGTCAGATTTGTCTACTAAAATGAAACCAATTACGACGCAGTTTGGTATGAGGAAGGTACGGCAAAAAATTGGTACAAAAAGAGGAAAAATAATAACATATTTTTTTAAAATCCAGAAAATAATACGATAGCGAACGTTCAGTAGATGTGCGGCCTTTTTCTCATCGATTGTTGAAGTCAAGACCATCGAAAAGTTCGTCCTTTTTTTAAACAGACGCCGTTCCCAGAAACGCGATACACCTGAAGGCAAAAATCAATGCGACTTGAAATGTCTTGCAAGCAGAGCTCGCTAAATCAGGCGTTTGCTCTTAACGAATCTTTACCAGTTCGTAACACTTGTCAAGCCAAATATGCCAATAACAGTTTTTGCAAGCAAATGGCTAAAACTTAACAGGATATTAACAATTCAAATTGCACCGTCTCTAACATTCTTAAGTATGTACATCTGTATGTATGTATGTATTTCCTAAGTAATGAATAGTTTGGTGCATCGGTTGAGTGCTGACAGACGTGAAACAGCCGGTGCGTTGATACTTTGTCTCAATATATATTCAAGTAAAATATGAAAAAAAGTGGGTAGGTAGTGATTTATTTTTAGGGTTGCCATAATTGTCAAGCTTTGATACGGAACATTTAAATGCAAATTAAATAAAACATGAAAAAAGTGGGTAGGTAATGGTTTATTTTACTCTGTAAAATATTTCACGGGAACAGTGAAATACGGGACAGTCCCGTATATACAGGACGTATAGCAACTCTACATATGTATATACCTACTTGCCCGAATCACATCGTATTTGATTTTCCTTTTATTAAAAAAATCTCACTAATATGCCGTAAATGCTCGAATCGAGCCGAAACAGAGAATGTAAAAATTTCACCTTATGATTAGCTTAGCATGTGTACATACATGTTTTCCGCTTTTAGCTACTGATTACGGCTTTTGCAGAATTTATAGAAGAAAGTAAAATCTAGAAGCCTAGCTTGTCCGTGGACCGACATCGACATGCGAAAATCAGACGCACGGAGAATGCAAGAAGACAATGTAGTATTATACTTTGTTGCCGCTGCCAGAATGATCGTTTGTCGCGTAAAGGACCTCCGTGCCGTTTCCCTCCCATTTTATCTCACACGCGAGTCGCGACGTCCGTAAAACAGAACCTTTTTTTTATTTGTGCTTTAAAAAATACCATAACTGTTTTCTCATATGTACATATCTAGGAATAATGAAAACAGACCTTAACGCAAGCGATACGCTCGGGTACTTACATCGGAGATGTTCTTTACAATTTTTAAATCCATACAATAGTTAATAAGGAAAGGGCCAATCAATTTGTAACGAAACGTAGAGTTTTAAACTACTAATCTATCGTTCCCAAGTAATAAATAAACTATTGCAAAATGTCCTCGGATGCCGAAAACTACGAATATAAATTTAAAAAAAAACGTTTGGATTCCTTGTTCTCAATGATTTATACGTGTCGTAGGATGGGCAC